>OU342738.1:210829096-212051596 GCA_910589765.1 Avena atlantica
TGGTTGTCTTCCTTGTTTTTGTACAAGTGAAGTTGCACCCACCAATACTCCACTCCTTCATCCATCACCGGAAAGCCCTTGTACACGGCTTCACCATGTGCATCCATTGCTTCCATGAGGTCCTTGAGAATGTTGGGAAACTCAGTCTCACACTCCAAGGTCATGGTCATGAGTGGTCCCTTCTTCACGGCTTCGTTGATGGAGTTCATCTACAAAGGAAGTTGAAAGAGATTAGGAAAGTTTTACGAGAAGAATAGACAAGTGTAGAAGTAGTTGAAAAACTTTTTCCTTAGTGGTTTTCCAATCTTAGGGTCATAATCCTACAGGCAACACAGTGCTCTGATACCATCTGTTAGACCCCTCCTTTATGAAGGATAGGATCCCTGTGATTGCAATGCTAGTCCCTGGATCAATGCTAGCATCCACAGTTTAAGATGAAGTACACAGATACAAAGGTCGTTTATTACATTCATTCCAGAGATAAAGTATAGTCTTTTACAACTCATGGCCATAGGCCTAATACAAGAGTTTTAAGGAACAAGTAAATAAACATAAGTCTTCATCTTCATGTGCCACAGGCAAGCATGTTGAGTGTAGACTCATG
The DNA here is from genome assembly GCA_910589765.1 of Avena atlantica. Classification (NCBI taxonomy): domain Eukaryota; kingdom Viridiplantae; phylum Streptophyta; class Magnoliopsida; order Poales; family Poaceae; genus Avena; species Avena atlantica. The sequence goes on from OU342738.1 coordinate 210,829,701, forward strand.
ACTCCTACTCATCATCGGAGTAACCTGCAACATCACAAGCTACAGCCACAGAGGGTCAATACTTTGGAATAGTATTGGCAAGTGATACCTTAGTATATTTAAGTGGACTATAAAGCTATATGCATTTTTGGCTAGGTGTAGCTTGGCTTGCTTTGCTTGAAAATAAGTTTTTCCTATTAGTTGAAATCACTAAGTTTTTCTTTGTCAAATCATTCCCAAGGAAACCACCAATAGACATTGGGGTCCTTCACCCTTGTTCACCCATAAATTTTTACTTAGAAGTTGGAGTGATGAGATTCTTGTAGCTTCCATGTCTTGATGCTCAAAGTGTCCATTCCCTTGGACTAGGCTAAGTACTTAGTTTTTCCATCTGCAGAGGTTGTGCACTTTACCCACCAGACTTGGTTTCCCAAGACAGGACCTTTCAGAAGCTTTTCCTTAGTCAAATGGACGCGTTCCAACCTATCATCCCATCTACCACCAACCGTCCAAAAGACTAAGTTCTAGCAACCTATATGATCAAGGCAGAGCCCATTTGCCAAGTGGCTGCACTGTAAGCTGTCTCAACACTTGGCCTCCAAATCCCTTTGTGCCTGGGTGGCATTCCACAAGTGAGATACACAACCCAAGTCCATGGCCTTGTGTAACCACTCAACATAACCCAATCTTCCCATTCCACCCAGGAGTTCATTTGTCTTAGTTGTTTTATTAAGAAAAATATAAGTCTCTTGACTTAGTATATATTTTTATCTCATAATATATAGTTGTTCACCACCCCTGTTTGCTATGAGCTAGGCTAGGCAAAATATGGTAACCTAACTTAGGATTATTTCCCTAACAATTCTACTATTTCACTCTACTTAGGATTTCCCAATTTAGCACTTAGCAAAATATCATGCAACACTTTAGCAAAATAACTAATGCTAACATAAAACTTAGGATAGGAATATTCATGAAAATATCACTTGCCTTGGTAGTGGGGAGAGTAGCACTCTTCACAATCACAATCACTAGCAAACTCTACACAAGAAAATATCATACAATTACACACAATTATATACAATCAAAAATAACATGAATGTATGCATGCAAGAATTTATCTAATGGTGATTTTTGAAAGTTGTACCAAGTATGTTCATGAGTACAGAAACTTAACATGACACAAGTTTGCCAACTAAACTTATTTGGTCTCAAAATAATAAACAAGAATAAAACTATATCTAAACTAGCCCCAAACTTGTTCCACAAATAAAATCACTTTTACTGTTACTATATGCTAAATAAAGTGGATATTCATAAAGGCCTTGTTTCACTGATTTCAACGGTATAAAGTTTGTAAAAATCCAATGTGGGATTCAAAAGTTATAAGCATTTGAAATTTGAATCTAAAACAGGTTTTTAAACTCTGTTTTTAATTTAACCTTGCCACGCGTCGCGTTATTACTGGCGCGTACCGGTTCGCACCGGATCACCCTTCTGTGCCGTTGGATCTAACTAACGCTGCACGGCTCAGATCGCGTACCTCTTTGGTTTAAGTGAATCTATCTATCCTAGCGCTGCGATGTAGATCCAACGGTCCACATCATCAAACCAGAAACGGGCGGCGCTGGGCGATGCTGACTGGCGGCGGCGCGTCTGTCTACGACGGCGCCGGCGTTCTACATCGTCCGCGAGAGGGAGAGGGGTATTACCAGGTTCGCCGGAGGCTGCTGAAGCTCGTCGTGGTACTGGCTTGTGGAGGGGCGCTCGGAGATGGGTTCTAGACCTCGTCGGAGTTGCGTCTGGCGTCGGGTGGGGGTTGTCGGAGTCGTTGCCGAAGTTCTGCGTCGCCTGAGCACGAACCACTGGGTTTAGAAGATGCGCAGGACAACTGCGAACACGCTCGGGTGAACAAGAAAGCAAGGGGCGCTCGAAACTTACTGAGATTGCTCGCCGGAGTCGAGGTGGTCGTCGGACGCTTGCGGCGTCGAGTGGAAACGGCGACCTGGGGCAGTACAGGATGCTCTGTTGTGGTTAGAAGGTGCGCAAGAGGATTACTAGGCGTCTCGAACAAACCAGAGGGGAAGGGGCGCACGAGGCTCACCTGAATCGGCCGCCGGAGTTGGCTCTGTCTGCGGCGGTCTCGAGCGAGTCGTGGGCAGCCTGGTGGCGTGAGTGTGCGATTGACTGGGGGAAAATGATCGTGGGGAGGTGGGGATCTTATAGCCGGGGAGTCGACAGGAAACGCCTGCGTTTAATTGCCCAATTAAGCCGCGCCATCACCGGCAGTCACTGCAGCTGCGACGTGGTCGCGGGCGAGTTCTGGGGAAGACGATGACAGCGTGTCCAGGGTCCACTCGTCAGCGATGTGCGCGAGGTGGGTGTGGGGTCTGGCCGTCAGTGGCTCAGTGTGTGTGCTCGCGCGTGAGAGGAGAAAAAGAATTCCCCGGGTGGGCTTGCTGGGCTCGATCAGTTGCTGGGCCAGATTCTGGCCGCGCGGCCCTTTTCATTTGTTTATTTCTTTTCTTTTTCTATTTCTATTTTCTGGAATGGGTTTTGATATAAATTTAAATCCTTTTGAATTCAATTTGCTTGGGAATTTTACAGGGTTTTGTGGATTCAAAAACAGTCATAAAACTAGGTGGTTACTTTGTAAAGCTTGGTCCAGCTTGGTTTCTATAATAATTTGAGATCTGTTCCTGTCTGCAAATATTTGAAATGGACTTTGGATTCTACTTCTAAAATTTGAAATCTTTGGGTTTAAAAGTTTCACCTAAACTTTCCATCAATGAAGGCAAGCATTCAAGTACTTAATCATTCAAACTTCAAAAGGATGATGTTTATTTGGGACAATTTAACCACATGAAATCATAACTCATATTCCCTCACTATGTGATTTTTGATAAAACCCTAAATGAATGAATGATGCAAAGTGATATGAATGAGTTTTGAAACTATGATTTTTGGGATGTTACAGTCCTTATTTCAACAAGATCCCAAATTACTAAGTCACTTGTGAACATATCAACTAAGACTGTCTCATATTATTCAGTAATATGATATTTCCATGTGATGTATGTCATTTAATTGATTTTTCATCATACCTAGGATATTGGAAAACATGAAGAAACGCTCTAGGGAGCTTAATGACCACTGGTACCGGCAGAGCTCACCCGTACCATCCGACCCATACCACCTGTCAGCATGTTTGCCTCGTCAAATATCATGATCACAAAATTTCGTAGGATTTGTTTTTAGGAAATTGCTAATATAATCCTAGAGACGAATTAACATGATGTTTGGGAAAAAAATGGTAATTTAGTCGATAGGGACGGTCGGTTCTTTCATGCTCTTTGATTTGATAGAGTAAAGTAGAAAGACCTTAAATATGTTAGGAATTTAATGCTACATGGAACTGCCCTATTAAAGCTAAGAAGTGAGATGAACACATAGAAAGACTTGTGTGCTTTGAGGTGGTGACTAGTTGGCGTCATGACGTTGGACATGAGATCATACTAATGAAGAAGCGAATGAAGAACAATTCCCTTGATTAACACTAGTAGCATTTTTTTGCTGATAGATTAACACTAGCATTACACACAAATTGGGGGCCCAAAATTTTCGAAGGCCCTGTGTCGTTCCACATTCTACACATGCATGTGCTACTGGTATGCACGCACCAACATCCAAGCCTAAGAGACTACCCACATAGCCACACGAACGACACACCAAACACGTCACTCCTACACCATGCTGACGGGTATCTATGAAGCAACTCTAGAAGCTATTCCTGTAACACCCCTATTGAAAGGATCGTATGGGCACCTAGAGGGGAGGGGGGTGAATAGTTGCAACTTCAAAATTTCTTGTTTTTCAATTTAGGGTTTGACAAGAAAGGTAAATTATCTAGATTATGCAACTAAGGTGAATTTACCTATATGTTAAACAAGCAACAACTAGCACAACACTAAGCAAGGACAAGTAAGTAAAGTGCAGTAAAGTATAGAAGTAACCAAAGTGGTGGACGCGGAGACACAAGGATTTGTTTCCCGTAGTTCCTTCCTTTTGAGGGGAAGTACGTTTACGTTTGGAGAGGGGGTGGTTTCAAACCACCAACGCCACGAGAGGCCTCCCTTGTTCTCCGATGAACCTCACCCCAATGTGATCGATTCACCTTCCACTATATCGGCAACCTTCGAGGTGCAAGCCGGCACCATTACAACAAGTTCGGGGCACACATCGACAACTTAATTGGAGGCTCCCAAATACAAGCAAGGTGTCAAAACAATCAAAGACAAGCTTGTAAGAACCAAATCAAAGTTAGGGTTTCCAAAGAAACACTAGAGCTTGGGGGCCCTCAAGTGAATCATGAGGAAATGAAGATCTCTCTTGGTGAAGCTGTAGATCAAGGCCTCCTCCTTCGATTCTCCAAAGATCAATGACTTTGGATGGTTGGATGAAGAGATCTTGTAGATTTGGTGGCTCTAATGGACTTTTGTGTTCTTGAGTAGGTCGAGCAGCTAGAGGAAGGGGATAAGGGTCCCTATTTATAAGAAGCCCCCTCCACGAACCATTTTCTGACCATTGGAGAAAATCCAGACCGGAGACTCCAGTTTGAACACCGGAGACTCTGGTCTATACCAGAGATTCCGGCCTATCTCCGGTCTAGCCTTCGGACTGCCCTTCTGAATGACCAGGGCCAGGCATGACCCAACTGGGCCGGATACTCCGGTCCTCCAGCACCGGAGACTCCGTTCTGAGCCAAGACCGGATATTCCGGAGAAGCCTCGGGACCTTGCTCCACACCCCCATACAGAATGTCCCATCCATGATTCTGAAGCCTCCACCGGGGACACATCCGGAAACTCCGGACCACACCGGAGACTCCGGTCTAGGCAGACCGGAGACTCCGATCTGGAATTTCCAGAACTGTGTCACACTTGCAGGAATCTTTCCAAAGTGTGAGGGTACTTTTCACTTATCATAATACCAACCCGTGGACAATGACAAACTATAAAATGATCTACTTGTTGTTAACGAACACCAAAAGTGATAATGACAATAAATGTCCTTTCAATGTCCCCCTTTTTGGTGTTCGATGAGAACAAGTGATTTTGCATGGAATAAATTGTATGGGGCTCCCCCTGACTATGTGCAATAAGGTAAACAATTAAATCATGCAAGGTAGATAGTATCAACGATAGCACACACAGATCTCACATGAGTTACAATAGATAGTGCACACACACATATTCACACACATAAACGGCAAATAACACACATGAAGTTCAAAGTTAGAATATGGCAAATGAAAGCAGATAATAGCAAATCCAAAGCCCAAACCCATGCAAATCGATGAGAATGTCTTCTCCCCCTTTGGCATCGAAACACCGAAAAAGGGAAAAGACCTAAGCTAGCGCCCTAACAACTCAGTAGTCATCGTCATCCTCGTCATCCTCGGCATCCTCATCCTCATCCTCACCGTCCTCAACAAAGTCATCATCATCAGGGACTGCATGCCCTTTGTCGTGAGGGTGAGAAGAGGAGGTACCCTGGTACCCGTAACCAGAGGTGACATCAGCAAAGGTCTTCCAGTCCACCAGGCTATCCTGTTGGGAATTCCATGCAGCAAACGAGAGTGTGTGGTCAGACTCTATGGTCTGCTGAGCACCATGCTCATCACTATATTCATCCTCTTCTTCCTCATCATCCCCTTCACCTTGTTCCTTGATCTCCTTGAGGAGCTTCTCTATACGGCATTTGCTTTGGTAGGATGCATGTTGCTGCTTACGGATGTCTATGTTCATGCAACAAAGGGTCCTCTCCTAGAAAGTGGCCTTCTTGACCCGCTCATGTACATAGTCCCGGGTCATGGAAGGCATAGGTGCATTGGAGGCATTCTTCCTCCAAACTCTAGGTGGAGAGGGTGCCCTCTCAGTCTCAATCTCCTCATCATCATCGCCATAGCGACGCCTAGGAGCAGGCCCCATACGTCCCTTCTGCTGCAGTGAGACCAATGTGTGCTCAGTGAGATGCGGTGCTATGCCAAGTGGAGAATTATGCTCCTTGGAGTTGATGAGCGTCATAACCAAAGGTGCATATGGAGGAGACTTCTTGAAAATAATAGCATGGAACATCTCCTCAAAAATAAAATCCATCACATCAATAGGTTCAGCATCTGCCTCTGGGCCAGCCTTGTACGTCCGATGGGTGTGATAAAGAAGGTTGACTAGCCCACCCCTAATAGCATCGTCATTCCCAGCACTTGGTGCGATGGTATGACGGAATATCCTCAACATTAGGTTGTAGAGGGGCTTGAGTCCCTTGGACCCCCCTACAACACCCTCGCTTCCATATAGAGGTGCAAGCTTCATCTTGTTCTCACCAAGAGCGGCAGAGTGCATAAGCATCCCAACTGGAGTGGATACGCCATGAAAGGTCTCAAAGATGACGTTGGCAAAGTCATGGAATGTACCTATGCAGCGAGTGGTGCCAGACATCCAAGTCATGGTCCTGTCTTGATCAGACCCAAACACTACAGTGGCGTAGAACTGTTGCACTAGGTTGACATTGTAGTCTTCATGAAGCTCCATCAAGTTAAACAGTCCCAGCTTCTCACAGATCCACAAAGCATCATTGAAGTAGGGGCTGAGGCGCATCTGCTCAACACTCATGTACTTCTGAGGGCAGACAGGTGATTTGGTGAGCACACCATACACATCCTTCATGAACACAGCCTGCTCCTTCCTCCAGAAACGAGGGTCTTCGCTGGTACAAGGCAGCTCATAAAAATCAGTCTTTCTCAGCTCACGGAACTCCTCTTTTGACATTTTTGCCAAGGACTGAAGGTTGTCATATTTGGACTTCTTGGCACGGTCCTCTCATTCAGTCCTTTCCTGCTCCCTCCTCAAATAGGCTGCATCACATGCCTGCTGTCTTCGGTTGCAAGTAGGCACGATAAACTGACCCTGAGCTTCATCATAGCGAGGAGTCCCCCTTTATGACTTGGCCTTGGTACGACGAGGACGGATAGAACCATCACCTATGAATAGCAGTGAGGGAGATAGCATGGAGATGAGTATATATGTCCCAACAATGGAGTATAAGAGCTTTGATGCATTTCTGGTATGTTTTGATTCACCCAACACCGGAGTCTCCACACCTTATACCGGAGTCTCCGGCCCTGGGGCCGGAATCTCCGGTCGGGAGGCTCGGGCATGATATGAGGAGGTGCTGGTAGGGGTGAATCTAGTAGATCGGGCAATGCAACAAGGCTAAAGTACTAGAGTGCACGCACACAAGTGACTCCAATGGATAAATCAACACCAATCCTCAAAAACACATCTAGAGATGAAACCTAGGAGAAAAAATAGGAGGAGAGGTACCAGATCTGTCCATGGGATCGATTCCTCCGGTGGGAATGACCCAATGGAGGAGAGGAGAAGGTTGGTTGGAGGCACATCGGATCTCGGGGGGCTTCGTGACCTCCGGGGAGGAGTTTTGGAAGGGGAGGCGACGGGTTAGGAGGAGGGGGACGGGGTTGAGAATGATGAATTGCAGTTTCAGTTCACCCCGTCCCCTTACTATAAGTGGCAGAAACCGTCTGGACCGGAGACTCTGGTCTACACCGGAGACTTCGGCCTACACCGGAGACTCCGGTGCATGTGCACCAGAGACTCCGGTCCTCCTCGACCAAAAACTCCGGGATAGGTGTTTGGGGACATATATGAGAGATAGAAAGGTTTAAGACAGGGAAAAGGCTTGGGTTGAGATATCAAACTGTGAAGAACCAATAAGAGCCAAAGAAATTCACAAAAACATTCAATAAAGCTCCAAAAGACTAAAATCGAGCAAATGACAAACACGAGTAAGCACCAACCTCTCTAATGTGAGAGGGCGGTGGCCTAGGCCACCATATTTAAGTATACTAGGCTTGGCACCATGAAGATATATCTTGGGTCCATTACCGAAACTCGTGATTTAAGCTCACATATCACAAAATGATATTAAGAGGAATGATTTTGATTGCTTTGGGCATAATGGGTGGAGGGATAGTCCAATCAATTAGGACCGCACTCCCCCTATATACATGCCTACACCTAAACCAAATATGGGTCAAGTCATAGGTGAGAATGTAAGATAGTCAAGTCAAGCTCCTTGAATCAATGATATTTAGTTCATTCCTCAAATAGCAAAACCTTGCTTCATCAAGTGGCTTCGTGAAGATGTCTGCAAGTTGGTCTTTGGTCGACACAGATGATAGATCAATATCACCTCTAGCAACATGATCTCTAATGAAGTGATGGCGAATCTCAATATGCATTGTCCTTGTGTGATCCACCGAGTTGTAGGCAATCTTGATAGCACTTTCATTGTCACATAGAAGAGGCACTTTGTCACAATGGATACCGTATTCCTTTAAAGTTTGCCTCATCCATAGAAATTGGGTGCAAGCACTAGCAGCTGCCACATACTCGGCTTCGGCGGTGGAGAGATATGCAATTTTGCTTCTTAGATGACCAACATACCAAGGACCTACCAAGGAATTGGCAAGCTCCGGATGTTGATTTTCTATCATCCTTATCACCAGCACAATCCGAGTCCGTGTATCCACAAAGAGCAAACTTTGACCCTCAAGGATACCAAAGACCATAAAATGGGGTATGAACTAAATATCGAAAGATTCTCTTGACCGCCATCAAGTGGCTTTCTTTAGGAGCCTCTTGATATCTTGCACACACACCTACACTCAACACAATATCGGGTCTAGATGCACAAAGGTAAAGCAATGAACCAATCATGGACCGGTATACCTTTTGATCCACATCTTTACCATTTGGATTTTGTTCTAGATGAGTCTTTGTAGCCATGGGAGTAGGAGATCCATTTAAATCTTTCATTTTGAATCTCTTGAGCATATATTGAGTATACTTGGCTTGGTTGAAGAATGTCCCTCCTATAACTTGCTTGATCTCAAAGACAAGAAATACCCTCAAATCCCCCATCAAAGACATCCGGAACATACTAGTCATAAGCTTTGAGAATTCATCATTAAAAGCTTTGTTAGATGAGCCAAAGATAATATCATCAACATATATTTGGCATACAAAATTCTCCCCATTGAAGTTTTTAGTAAAAAGAGTGGGATCAAATTTCCCAACCTCAAATCCACGGTCAAATAACAACTCTCTAAGGTGCTCATACCACGTGCGTGGGGCTTGCTTGAGCCCATAGAGCGCCTTATCAAGTTTGTAGACATGGTTTGGGAAGTTGGGATCCTCAAATCTCGGGGGTTGATTTACATATACCAACTCATTTAATGGACCATAAATAAATGCACTTTCTACATCCATTTGTTGCAACTTAAAGTTATGATGTGCCGCATAAGCAAGAAGGATACGGATGGACTCAAGGCGAGCCAAGGGTGCATATGTCTCTCCATAGTCAATGGCTTCAATTTGAGAGAACCCTTGTGCAACCAATCTAGCCTTGTTTCTTACTATAATTCCATGCTCATCTTGCTTGTTCTTGAATATCCACTTCGTGCCTATAACATTGCGGCAATCCTTTGGCTTCTCAACTAACTTCCGTACTTTGTTCCTCTCAAAGTTGTTGAGCTCTTTGTGCATATCTTCCAACCGATCCGAATCTTCAAGAGCTTACCACACTTTCTTTGGTTCAATCATGGAGATGTGTGCTTGGTGTTCACTGAACCTATTCAATTGTGCTCTTGTGGAAATGCCTTTCCTTATGTCACCAACCACATTTTGTAGAGAGTGGTCTCTTAATTCCAACATTCTCTCCTTTCTAGCTTCGCGACGAGCGTGGATCTCCTCGTTGTTTCTTGGGGGACCCTCTTCATCATTTTGGTCCTCGTCTTGACCATAAACTTGACCTTGATCATCATCGGAATCATTCTCTTCATTAAGAGACAAATATTGACCTTGGTCTTGATCAAGAACTCTTCTAGCACCGATTTGAGCTTGTCTCAAGGCAGTTTGTCTTGAACAATTGACTTGGAACCACTTGACATCCTGGAGAATGAATCAAGCTCCTCTTGACTAGAGTTTTCACTTTGATCAACATGTTGAGGGTCGACATCTTGTCTTTGGCTTGAGTCATTGTCCTCCTCAGTGGATGGAGCTTGTTGATGTTGTGAAGATGAGGGCTCCACTTGATTAGAGCATAGTTCTTCTCGATCTGCCATAAGGGGTCCCTCAATAGGGCGGATATATCCCACACCCATTCTTCATATGGCATCCTGAGGCATTTCATCATCTGCATCACAAGCATCAACACGCCCCCTTGGGGACCATCATATTCTTTGAAGGTCACACTACAAGATTCTATGACGGATCCGGAGAGATTATCATAGATTCTATAAGTGTGAGATTCGAGACCATAGCCAAAAAAATACCCTCTAATGCTTTAGACTCAAATTTGGACAAACGAACACCTTTTATGAGATAGAAACAGTTACAACCGAACACCCGGAAGTAAGATACGTTGGGCTTGTTATCGGTAAGTACTTCATATGGATTCTTGTTGATTTCTTTGCGGAGGTAGAGCCGGTTTGATGCATGGAAATAGGTGGAGATGGCTTAGGACCAAAAGTTGTATGGAGATTTAAACTCCGCCAACATGGTCCTAGCCATCTCAATAAGAGTCCGGTTCTTCCTCTCGACCACACCATTTTGTTGAGGGGTGTATGCAGCGGAATATTGGTTTTTTATCCCCTCATCACTAAGGAAATCATTCAAGGTGTAGTTATTGAACTCGGTGCCATTGTCGCTTCTTATGATCAACACAGGAAATCATTCAAGTGTAGTTCTTGAACTCGGTGTTGTTATCCCATACCACATGTTAGCATGTTTGCTTCGTCAAATATCATGATCACAAAATTTCGTAGGATTTGTTTTTAAGAAATTGCTAATATAATCCTAGAGACGAATTAACATGATGTTTGGGCAAAAAATGGTAATTTAGTTGATAGGGACGGTCGGTTCTTTCATGCTCTTTGATTTGATAGAGGAAAGTAGAAAGACCTTAATTATGTTAGTAATTTAATGCGACATGGAACTGCCCTATTAAAGCTAAGAAGTGAGATGAATACATAGAAAGACTTGTGTGCTTTGAGGTGGTGACTAGTTGGTGTCATGACTTTGGAAATGAAATCATACTAATGAAGAAGCGAATGAAGAACAATTCCCTTGATTAACACTAGTAGCATTTTTTTGCTGATAGATTAACACTAGCATTACACACAAATTGGGGGCCCAAAATTTTCCAAGGCCCTGTGTCGTTCCACATTCTACACATGCGTGCGCTACTGGTATGCACACACCAACATCCAAGCCTAAGAGACTACTCACAGAGCCACACGAACGACACACCAAACACGTCACTCCTACACCATGCTGACGGGTATCTGTGAAGCAACTGTAGAAGCTTTTCCTGTAACACCCCTATTGAAAGGATCGTATGGGCACCTAGAGGGGGGGGTGAATAGGTACTTCAAAATTTCTTATTTTTCAATTTAGGGTTTGACAAGAAAGGTAAATTATCTAGATTATGCAACTAAGGTGAATTTACCTATATGTCAAACAAGCAACAACTAGCACAACACTAAGCAAGAACAAGTAAGTAAAGTGCGGTAAAGGATAGAAGTAACCAAAGTGGTGGAGGCGGAGACACAGGGATTTGTTTCCCGTAGTTCCTTCCTTTTGAGGGGAAGTACGTCTACGTTTGGAGAGGGGGTGGTTTCAAACCACCAATGCCACGAGAGGCCTCCCTTGTTCTCCGATGAACCTCACCCCAATGGGATCGATTCACCTTCCACTATATCGGCAACCTTCGAGGTGGAAGCCGGCACAATTACAACAAGTTCGGGCACACATCCACAACTTAATTGGAGGCTCCCAAATACAAGCAAGCTGTCAAAACAATCAAAGACAAGCTTGTAAGAACCAAATCAAAGTTAGTGTTTCCAAAGAAACACTAGAGCTTGGGGGCCCTCAAGTGAATGATGAGGAAATGAAGATCTCTCTTGGTGAAGCTGTAGATCAAGGCCTCCTCCTTCGATTCTCTAAAGATCAATGACTTTGGATGGTTGGATGAAGAGATCTTGTAGATTTGGTGGCTCTAATGGACTTTGTGTTCTTGAGTAGGTTGAGCAACTAGAGGAAGGGGATAAGGGTCCCTATTTATAAGAAGCCCCCTCCACGAACCATTTTCTGACCATTGGAGAAAATCCAGACCGGAGACTCTAGTTTGTACACCGGAGACTCTGGTCTATACCGGAGATTCCGGCCTATCTTCGGTCTAGCCTTCGGACCGCCCTTCTGAATGACTAGGGCCAGGCATGACCCAACTGGGCCGGATACTCTGGTCCTCCAGCACCGGAGACTCCGGTCTGAGCCAAGACCAGATATTCCGGAGAAGCCTTGGGACCTTGCTCCACACCCCCATACAGAATGTCCCAGCCATGATTCTGAAGCCTCCACCGGGGACACATCCGGAAACTCCGGACCACACCGGAGACTCCGGTCTAGGCAGACCGGAGACTTTGGTCTGGAATTTCCAGAACCGTGTCACACTTGGAGGAATCTTTCCAAAGTGTGAGGTGTCACATCCCAAGATTTTCCAAATCTTGTAATGTGAAAATAAATTAATAAAATAAAACTTTGTTTGATTTTCAGAGCCAGAAGAAACTTTTTGAACTCAATTGGAACTTCAAACCCATTTGAATTAAATAAATTCCTAAAGGGATTCTTAAAGATAAACATTTAATAAAGGAAATTAAGATGTTTTGGAATTACTATTTTGGATCTTTTAATAAAAGGATTTGATATTCAAAAGAAAAGATGGATTTACAAATAAGGATTATTTTATAAAACCAAAATAAAACTTGGCCAAGCTTTTGAATTAAAACATTTTATTTTAAATAAAATAGCAAAGGTTTAATTAAAAATAATAAAGGATTTCTTAAATAAAATAATTAATATCCAAACTCTTTTAAAATAAAAGGTCTTACCAATTTAATTGAAACATCAAAACTTATTAAATTATTTAAAATAAGTTTTCTAAGTATTTTATATTCACAAATAAAATCTACTAAAATGTTTTGGCTTTATATTGGATTTCAAAATAAATATCTCAATAAAACAAACCCAAGTTGATTTAATAATGAAAGTCTATTTTATTTAATTAATAATAGACTCTAAAATGTTATTTGTTTTAAAACAAATTCTAAATATTATGTACTTCCCAAATTAAACCTACTGATTTGATTTTGAAAATATTTAGGTTTCAAATAAAGATTTTATTAATAAAATCAAACTCTATTTGATTTAATAACTAAGACCCATTTTATTTAATTGTTAATGGACCCTAAAGTAAAAGGATTATATTATTTTAAACAAGTTTTCCAAATATTCTTTATTTCCAAATAAAACCTACTGATTGGGTTTTGAAAACATTTGGATCTTAAATGAAAATTTTATTAATTAAAACAAACCTTATTTTATTAAATAACTAATGATCCATTTATTTAATTAATAAATGGAACATAAAAAGATTTAAAACAATATTTTATTTTAGAATGTGAATTATGATGTTAAGCAGAACCAAATTCATATTTGAAAAGCATTGATGATTGTTTGAATCTTTTGAATGTGTTTGGTTGTTTGAATTTCAAAACAGAAAAAGAATTAGAAAAGAATAAAACAAATAGAAAGAAAAAAAATAGAGGAAACAGACCAGCCCAACAAGGCCCAGCCCAACAGTCCCACAGCCCAGACTTCTCCCCTCCCCCGAAGCGTTTCTTTTCTTACTCAGAAACCTACTCATACAGAGACTGACCGGTGGCCCCCTCTTCTCCCTCTCTTTCACTCGCTGACAAGACGACTCCACACCACTGTTCTTCTCTCTCACCCTCTGTGACTGTTCTTCCCCGTTCTGCCATTGAATCCTCCAGCTTAATTCACCTTAATGCCGCGAGTTAAGCCTGCAGTGATCACGCCCATTTAATCGTCTCCCTCCCCTCTCCGTTTCCCCTCTGACCCCTCCCTCAAGCGCGCCTCCAGGCCGAAGAATTTTGCCAGACACTTCCCTGTCTCCGACGACCTTCCTCGCCAAAATCCGACCAGCACACACCACCCCGAGCCCCCCCGAGCACCCTGGCAGCTTCCCCACTCCCAGACCTTCCTCCCCGTACCACCCATTTGACCGCGGGCGCCCCAGAGCCTCGGCTACGACAAACTTTCGAACGCCGCCGCGTCTGCCATTCTCCGACGAGCTCCTCCGGTAATTCTAGACCACCCCGACCCCTCTCGTTCATGCACACGTCATTTCCGTGGCCCCCTGCATATGATCACGATCCTTTCTTGCCTTCTGGTGAACCACAGATCCGTCTTCGACCTCGACCGCACGCGTCCGCCGCCAGAACCAACTCCGGCGAGGAATTCTGCCCACTCCCGTGCGCCCCTCGACGGACCAGTCCCACGTTGAGCATCAGCGTCCCTCCACGAACCCGGTGAGCATGCCCTTTCTCTCTCTCGCTTCCTGTATCGCCGGAACCGTCATCGACCGACCGCTCCGCCGCCGTTAGCCACCGCAGCGCCGCCAGTTGATGGTCTGAGTGATTGCAGCCGTTCGATCTAAATCGGGCGGATATGATAGAATCATTTAACGCCGAAGGGGTACGCCTCCAGAGCCGCACGATTAGACTTAATCCAACGCACCAGAGCGTGATCCGCAGCGAACCGGTACCGTCGAATGGAAACGTGCCGCGTGTCACCTGTCTGTTAAAAATAGAAATTGAAATCAGAATTTGATGCCATTTTCAAACACTTATAACTTTTGATCCACACGTCCAAATTTAGCAAATTTTATATCAATGAAATCAGGAGAACAAGCCCTAGCTAACCCTGGCTCTAGTTTTGAAAATAGTAACTGTTAGCCTATTTGAATTTACAGAAACATTTGTGTACTTGTTTAGAGTATAAAAATTGTTTAAAATTGATTCTAAGATTAAATCTTTTGCAAAATGGATTTGTGTGACCTTACTGACCCTAGGAACCAACTCATAATGTTAAAAATGATTTTTGTGAAATTTAAGTTGAATTGTTTAACTTAGCCATTTTCTAGCCAAATAAACTCATTGATTTTATTATGGAAATGTTTATGGGAAGAAAACTTTGAGTAGATGGTTTGGACCAAACCTACTGACCAAAACACCAAGTTTTGCAATAGCAACTCATTTGGTGAACCCTATGGGCTAATGCCTTAGTAAAAATATTTCTACACCACATAAAATAACACTTTGTTTTGAAAATGGATTTTAAGATGAATCCTTTTGCAAATGACTTGACCACTTTAGGAAAAGACCATTAGATGTACCCAAATGTCTATGACCCACTAGGAACCACTTTTTCAAACAAAACAAAGCTTGGCATGCTGGCATGCATTTCTTTGACTTTGTTATTTATGTGTGTTGTTTTGCTTGATTGGTAGATTGAGTTTGTGCCTTGCTTGATTGATTTGTAGTGACTTGAAGAGTGTGATTGTTGCAAAGATCAAGAAGTGAACCTATACCCTACCAAAAAGGCAAGTGATGCTTCATACTTTTGTCCTATTACTTTCACTATGCATTAGTGATTTTGCTAAGTAAAACTTGCATGGATTTTGCTAAGTATAGATCTTGCTATAGGAAAACATAGTAATGAATCCTTAGTAGGATTTTCCTAAGTTAAAGATTCCTACTACTATCAAGCTTAGCCTAGCTAATAGAAAACATGGGTGGAAAATATATTCACACTATGGAAAAATATTCTAAGTCTGAGGACTTATGTTTTTGTTTAATAAAACAACTAAGTTAATGAATCCCCTAGGTGGAATGGGCTTGCTTGGTGGAGAATGGTTGAGTGGTTCACAATGCCATGGCTTGGATTATGTATCTCACTTGTGGAATGCCACCCAGTAAACAAAGGGATTTGAGATGTCAAATGTTGAGAAGCTTCAAGTGCAACCACTTGGCAATATGGGCTCTGCCATGATCATATAGGTTGCAAGAACTTAGCCAAATGGACAGTGGGTGGTAGTGTTTGATAGGTTGGAGCGCGTCCATTTTGGTCTAAGGGAAAGCTTCTGAAAGATCTTGTCTTGGGAAACCAAGTCTTGTGGGTAAAGTGCACCACCTCTGCAGAGTGTAAAACCTAAGTACTTAGCCATGTCCCTGGTAAAGGACAATTTGAGCATCAAGACATGGAAGCAATCAAGAATCTCATCATTCCAACTTCTAAATTAAAATCTTGTGGTTTGAACAAGGGTTGTTTGAATTCTTCAATCATTGATGGAGAGATGGCTTGGTACAAGGATCTTGATATCTTTGATTGAGGAAAATGATTTTGTCAAGCAAAAACTTAGTATTTTCAAAATGATAAGAAAAATCTATTTTAAGCAATGCAAGCCTCAACTCCACTTAGCCAAATGCATATAGATGATAGACTCCACTATACTACCATAGTATCACTTGCCAATACAATTCAAATGTATTGACCCTTTGTGGCTGTAACTTGTATGTTGCAGGTTTGATTGATTTTAGTGAAGATTGATTGTTTAGGATTACAAAGTCTACAACCAACATCTGCCTGTGGCACTTTGAAGATGAAGGACCCCATGCTTATAGTTATTCCGCTGCAATGTAATGTAATAGCCATATGAGCTATGTGTGATGTAATAAAATTATGTTATTCCTGGTTATAAAGTTATATTATGACCTTTGTTTCTTGATATTACATCTTAACTGTGGATGCTAGCTATTGATCTAGGGACTAGCATTGTAAACACAGAGGGCTCTATCTTATCTAAGATTGGGACCCCTACAGATGGTATCAGAGCATTGTGTTGCCTGTAGGATTTGTAAACCTAGGATTGGACAAAAACCCTTAGAAAAATAGGAGTTGTATTTGTTCAAAAACTTATTTACAAAAACACTTGTAAACTCTTTCCTCAACCATTTTGGTTTCAACTCTACTTCTCTTCTACTTCAACTTGATGGAAAAACCTACCCCATGACCAAAAACTACACCATGTGCAAAGGACTTCTTCAACATCTTCAGCATGTTCACCAAGGACTTCCAACATGGAAACTACTAAGGACCACAAGTGAGACAAAGAAATCTACTCAAGATTTAGAAACTGAGGGAATGCAAAATAAGAAGAAACCATCAACAACTTTGAAGTATTGTGACCAAGAGTTTTTCTCAAGGAAACCAAGATCTCATTCAAGAAGAATCAAGAAAGAAGGAAAGATCACAAGTAAACCACATAGATGGACCACCATATTTTAGCTAAGACAAAACCACCAATTTATGTGGTGTAATAAAAATATTTTGTTGCCTAAGAATGTGCTTGAACTTTGTTGTTTGAGTGCAAAGTTGTTTGTGAATGTTTGTTGGGATTGCTTGCACATTGCTTGTGTGAATTGTGATGTGTGTGATTAGAAATACTTCCTTAGAAATATTTTGCCTATTCTAATCTCCCTTCAAACCCAAAACAGATGACACCAACCCCAACCAAGAAGACAACATGAGAGAGCTTATAGAAACCCAAAACCAGTTGAGCCAAGAGACAACTCAGCTTTTAGCCAACAACAATGGATTAGACCCAGCCATACAAAGGATTTTGAAACTTCAATCCCAATTGCTGCAAGGATTAGTTACTCAAATGATCAACATGAGAGAAAACTTTTCCCAAGGAGCTAATGACAACAAGGATGACAAAGATGCTGAAAGGATACGGATGTCGCCTAGAGGGGGGGGGGGTGAATAGGCGATTAAAACTTTTCTTAGAGTGGCTCAACAAAGGCGGAATAAAACTAGTGTTTACTTTGTTAAGCACAACCTAGAACAACTAAGGTTCACCTATGTGCACCAACAACTTATGCTAAGCAATACAAGCAACAAAGTGATAGCAAGATATATAGTACTTCAAGCACGAAGGCTATCACAATGTAGAGTGCATAAGTAAAGAGCTCGGGTATAGAGATAACCGAGGCACGCGGGGACACCGATATTTTACCGAGTTCCTCCCAACATGGAGTACGTCTCGTTTGGAGAGGGGGTGGTATCAAACCACCAACGCCACAAAAGGCCTCCCTTATTCTCCGGTGAATCTCACCCCAATGGGATCGATCCACGCTTCCACTATCGGTGCACTTGTCGGTGGCAACCGGAACCTCTCACAAGGTTGGGGCACAACTCCACAACTTAATTGGAGGCTCCCAACAAATGCCACAAAAGGCCACAACAAATGCCACCAAGGCCACAATGCCACCAAGGCCACAAAACCGTCTAGGGTTCCAAGAACCCAAGAGGGACAAGCTCCAATGAGTAACACGAACCAAATCCTCCGAGGAGAACTCAAACCGATGCACCAAATGCAAATGGCAAGAAACCACAAAGGTGTTCAAATCCTTCTCTCCCAAATTCCACCAAAGCTACAAAAGCTTATGGGGGAATAAGAGAGGAAGAACAATGGAGGAATCCACAAAAGACTCCAAGATCTAGATCCCAATATGTTCCCCTCACTTAGAGGAGAGATTGATTGGTGGGATTGTAGATCTAGATCTCCTCTATCAAATCCCTCAAGAATATGCAAGAAGCATTGGAGGGATTGAGAGAAAGCAAGCTCAAGAAGGTCAACAATGGAGGGGAAAACTTGCAAGAATGGTTAGGGAACCATTGGGGAAGAAGGCCCCTTAAATAGGTTCCCCGAAAATCCAACCGTTGAAGCCAAAAAAGCGCAAATCCCGGTACTACCGGACATTCCCGGTACTACCGGACAATCCCTGGGGATCCCAGGTCGCCAAACGCATTTTTTTCCAGTACCGACCGGTACTACGGAGCGGTACTACCGGACCTCCGTACTACCGGACCCTGGTCCGGTACTACCGGTCATCCCTGAACGAAAACGGCCATAACTTTTTGCATCCGGACTCCGATTTTGATGATCTTGGGCTCGTTTCGAAGAGGACAACAAGCTCTAAAAGATAATGCAAAGAAACATTATAGTCCAGCAAGGGAGGATAGATCCAAATGACGAAATGTTTAACCTCTATCAAAAAGATGAACCGATAAAACCTCCAACATAAAAAACGTAATAGAAAATGCATATGAAATCCGTTTTCGATGAACGAGAGCTTGTCATGGAGATTAACACAAGCTCTAAATCCTCACATGAGTAAGAACCAAATAATGGAAGGTTTTACCTATCTCTAAAATACAAACCGGTAAAACCTCCAAGATCAAAACGCAATAAGATATAAAAGGGAAATCCGTTTTTGATGAACTAGAGCTTGTTATGGAGATTACCACAAGCTCTATATCCTCACATGGATAAGACCAAATAACAACCAAATATGATGATGCAAGTATGCAAAGGTTTGATCTCTCTCCGAACGATGTGACCGAGTTACTCATTCGAGAGACCCTCTTGATAGTACGGTTATCTATCCTAAACCCGGTCTCCCAACAAACATGAGACCGGCAAAAGGGAAAACCTATCAATATTATACCTTTGCCTTGAGCAATCCACTTGAGATCGATGTATACGATCTTGTCCTTCTCAAGATGGACACCTTTCTTGATTCCTCATCATCGATCCATGATCACCGAGGATGGCAAGCATCAAACATGAGATCTTCTATAGATGGCGCATTTTGAGCTTGCACAACACATCTTCTTCTCATTTCATCTATCTTGAAGTCAACACATGCTCCAAGAAATGCCAATGGAAAATTCCTACAAGTACAACTTAATACACACATTAGTACATAAAGATTGTCATTAATTACCAAAACCACACATGGGGGCCCAACATGTTCTTTCAATCTCCCCCATTTTGGTAATTGATGACAATCCCTTTAAGAGGGTTTATATAAGGAATATTAATGAATAACATAGTAATACCAATATCAAATACTACAAAATAATGTGATATTGGTACCACCACCATATATAGAGAAAACTCCCCCACAATCTATGCATGTGTGATGAACTTGAATTTCATTGCATATATTGCCAATCATTATCATTGGTGGAGTTTCCTCTATATATACCACATGCTAAGAAACAACAAAGATGCAAGAGCATGAGAGGCAAATGCATAAGAACAAACTCAATGCATAAACCAACTTCCCTTAAACCCTCTAAAACTTCTCCCCCATTGGCATCGATTGCCGAAATGGGTGACAAGTTCTAGAAGGCAAATATAGTAATAATTCCTCCAAAGGTGTGCCTTTGCACATATCCAATGATGAATACTTGGGAGGGAGTAGAACTATATCGAGGACCCGAAGATTGCAAAAAATAAAGTCAAATGATGCAAGCAACTACAAGGTCCGACAAACCAATTTGAAAACAACAAATGAGTCCAAATGGAAACAACAAGATATTATGATATGAGCAAAAGAGTGTTTTAAATAACAAATAGAGAAGCTCCCCAAGATTTGTGCACAATTCAAAATAAATGTATTGGGATACATAATGCACAAATATGGAATCCTTGCTCTCCCATAAGCATTTAAAACACAAAAATGAAAGATCAAATAAATGACTAAATAAAATAGAGAAGTTCCCCAAGATTTGTGCACACTTTAGAATCGTTGTATTTCAATACAAAAATGCACAAATATGGAATCCTCACTTCTCCATAAACATTCAAGGCACAATAAATGATAAAATAAGACAAATGAGCATTATTAAATGAATTAGATGAGCTCCCCAAAGATAATGCACCAATTATGATAATTGTATTCGGGAATAAGGTGCATAATCATGGAATCCTCACTCATACAAGTTTATTTAACAATGCAAGGTATGAGAGAACAAATATGAGTGCCCAAATATGCAAACAAGAGGAACTAACACTCATAGGAAATTAAATTTGGAAGCCACCGAAGAATCAAAAGGAATAGAAAGGTGGTCTCCAAGGATTAAAAATCAACTAAAATTATCTTCTCATATGTGTATATGTATCTAAGTGGAAAATATCACAAAGACATATTCCAAAGAAGAAAAAATGCACACATCAAGAAGATTATACAAGAAAGCACATGAAAGGCAAAAAAATCAAGTCATAACATATATCAATAAGATTTTTGCTTCAAAGCATGGCAAAAGGCTCACATATATCTTATTGTACATAATGGACTTCAAACACAAACACACTACATATATTACAACTATCACCAAGGGAAAAGTTGAAAGTTGAAATATATGAAGAAAGGCAACAAGTATCATAAGAGAAAATAGACTAGCAAAATCTCACTATTGCATATGAGAGAAGTTGAGGAGATGATAGGCAATAAATTGCTAGATTGATATATTTGGGATTGGAGGATCATATGCATGATTTTGTATAGTCCCAACTATATGTACCCATCTCAACTTATACACATTTACAATAGAGAGTTCTCTTAAAGCCATGGCTAGAACTACAACAATTACAAATACATGAATTCATGCTAGAAGGAAACCGACAAACGGTTGGAATCAAGATATATGAGCATGAGAAAGAGATACTTGTTACCGAGATATAATTGGTAGGATGTAGAGTATATGAATTCGTTGATCATCCTATAGCTTGACTCAACTTTCATGTACGCACCACTTCTTCAAAATAGAAAGACAAGCATCCAATATATCTCCAATGTACCTAAAACACAATTAAGTACAAAATGGTCCCCAAACTTATTGGGTCCAAAGTAGTTAGAGAAACTACAATACATAGGAGAGACTCCACATAATTATGTGCCCATTGATATGAAATTGAATTTCATGCACAACTTAGCCGATGGGAATTGGTGGAGTTTCCCCTATATATTGGATCAAAGAAAGCAAACATGCCATAATATAATCATATAGTAAATATGCATGCATGAAGCTTTCAAGAACCAAAAAGGAGATACAATTTGAACAAAACACCAAGTAAATCGAGATTGCACACACAAGAGTGTGACATGCCAAACGATGTCCAAATTGTATCCACGAACCAATTCAACACATGAAAGATCACAAGTTCAACAAATGAACTAGGCTAAGGCCAAAAGAGCAAAAATAGATAGAAATAAAAATGCTCAAGGATTTATCTCATTCTAAAATGGTCAAATCAAGAAGCAATGAATGAGACAAAACCAACTCCCAAAAAGACCAAGGTTCTAACATGAAACCAAACTCCCCAAACTTCTCATGATGGCACAAATACCAAAACGAAAAGATTGAGGTTCCAAGCACATAAAACCTGATATGGACCAAACAAAGAAGCATAAATATGAGTGTTCTAAATAAAATAGGAGAGCTCCCCCATAGATAGTGCATTATGTAGGATTTTCCTTTTAGATGCAAAATGCACACAAATGGGATCATCACTAGTACCTATAATAAGTAAAGCACAAGAGGATATCAATAAAATAAGAAGATCCACAAGAAGCAAGGAAGGCTTGGGAGACAACACAAAACATTTTCTTGGCCAAAGATAGGATAAAATTAAGCAAGGGCCAAAGTGAATATGATCAATAAATTCTACCATAAGTTGGGTGCTCATTGTCCAAGGACAAGAAATATTGGAATAATTTTCCCAAGGTAGCTTGCATGGATATCCAAGATCATAGTCACAACAAGAAGAATATAACTAAATATAAGAATTGAGCATGATACTTCAAACAAGATTCTTGGTAGCTTCCAATAGTCACACAATCACTAGTGATTAGAGTAACTTGAAGCAAATGGTTTCCATGCGAATATAAATATCTAAATATGAGGAAACACATACCAAGAACCATTATCATATACAAGATCCAACATAAGATCAATAAAGCCATTCAATCAAATTGGAACTTGTATGAGCAAATGTGTCACATAGGTGCTAGATAATTATCAATATCAATTCTAAGTGACACAACCTCAAAAATTCACAATTTCTAGGATTGCAATATGCACTAAGCATATGACTCCCCCATAATGTGATACTACCATAAAACCAACACGAGGGAAAAGGATACAAATAGAGATAATTAGTGGACATTATAAAATTAAATTTCTCATGAGAATTATACCACATAGAGACTAGACAACAATCCAATATAAATACTAGGTGGTAATCCTCATGTACACACATTTTTAGGATTGTGGAATGCCTAAGCATAACACTCCCCCAAAATGGGATAGTCCATTAATCTCTCACAAGAGCCAAATAAGATACCAAATATAAACAAGTAAGGCTCCAATACAAGGAACACACATACATGGTGTGCCACCTAATCATACACAAATATGTTTGATACCTCAAGATAATTAGGTGGAAAACACAACATGTACAAAAGCATGGAAGATACAAAACCAACACATGCACAAGGGGGCGAGTAACTTTCAATGAAATGAGTTAAGCATATGTTACCGCAAGGAGGAACATTGGAAATATAATAGGAGCAATATAATCCACATGACTTGGCTTGACAAAAATAATAATGAAGATCCCTTAATTCTTCATGATGTAGCCATGACTCCAATTCCCTCCAAAACACACCTATTGATCAAGTTTTGGCTTGTTGGTCCCCAACCAAGTTGGGTCCTAAGAAGTTAGTCACAATAGGCTTGGCAACCCAAATGGTTCTTTTCTTGACACCACATTGAGCACCAACAAATTTGGCAAACACATTGCCAACCTCATCCTTACGAAGTGAATAAGCATCATCAATCAAGATAGGGTTGGATGAGGA
This sequence comes from Avena atlantica, assembly GCA_910589765.1. NCBI lineage: Eukaryota > Viridiplantae > Streptophyta > Magnoliopsida > Poales > Poaceae > Avena > Avena atlantica. The sequence goes on from OU342738.1 coordinate 210,853,459, forward strand.
GATACCGATAGTGCATGAGGAAGAAATATGCCCCTTCTCGCGGCATATGTAGCAAGTTCTACTCTTGCCATCTTTCTTCTTGGATGAAGAAACAGCTTGAGGAAGAGATTGAGTCTTCTTGGGAGGAGGCCCATCTCTAACAATATGTAGAGCTTGAGGCCGCTTCCCTTGTTGCTTCTTGCCAAGGGACTTCTTCTTTAATGGGCAATGTTTGACATGATGCCCTTCTTCCTTGCACTTGAAGCAAACAATGTTGGCCGAATTCTTGACTTGATCTTGGCCATTCTTCTTGTTATCCTTGTGCTTCAACTTGATAGTGGACTTGTTCTTGACATTTGAGTTGAATCCAAGCCCACTCTTGTCATTGGGGGATTTTTGCACACTCAATATTTTGTTGAGTGCGGCCTTCCCTTGATGACCCCTTTTCAAGTCATTCTTCAAAGAAGTGACTTGAGCCTTGAGCTCTTTGATTTCCTCTACATGGTTAGTTTCAACAAATGTACTAGAGGAAGTAGATGCCACATTGTTAGAGCAACAAGGCACGAATGTAATTCATCACGAGATATAGCATGGTTGTGAGAGGATGAATTACATGGACTAGCACATGGAAATATAACATTTGGAGTAGATGTAGTGCTAATGTCCACATGAGGCCCACTAGATGTTACCTTTGACACTATGGCCTCATGAGCTAACTTTAGCCTACCATGGGAGACTAGAAGATCCTCATGCGAGCTTGAGAGCTTAACATGACTTTCTTCTAATTTCCCATAGTTGCTAGTTAGCAACTCAAGTTGAGCCTTTAGCTCAACATTCTCCTCCAAATAGACGCTTCACAAGAAATAGAGTTAGTAGCACAAGCATCATCATTATTAGTGAGAGGTGAGGGCAACTTGGCAAGCTCTTTTGAATATGAAGCTTTAAGTTGCTCATGTGACTCGGTGAGTTTGATGAGCTCACCCTTTATGACCCTAGAGCCATTTTTCAGGTGCTCAAAATCCTCAACAAGTTTAGCATAAGCAACTTCAAGTTCATCATTTTTAATCTTGAAGGAGTTAGCCACCGCAAGTTCTCTATCATGGTATTCCTTTACTCTAGATAATTCTAGAGTAAAAGTCTCCTCAAGAGATTCTTTGATGGTTTGTTCTTCTTCAAGGGAGTCCTTTACTTGAGCAAGTTCATTAGCATATTCACGCTCAAGTGAAAACTTTTCATCAATTATGTTTTCTTGCTCCTCAATTAGATCATTGCCTTCTATAGCATAATTCAAGATTTCAAGAAGGTTGGAGGAAGCAAGTTTATTTTTGTAGAGAGCACTATAGACAACCTCTCCCATTTTCTTAATAGAGGTAATATCATACTTACCACTATAATCATTATTATCATTCTCAACCTCATCATCATCATCATGAGATATAATGGGATCCAAAGAGGTTACCTTTGTTCCCTTAGCCATAAGGCACACGTGAGAACCGGAGGAAGGTGATGATGAGATTGCACTTGAAGTTCTCTTCAAGACCTTGCCTTGGCCCATAGAATCTTCATTTTCCTCTACATGGTTAGCAACACAAACACTAGAGGAAATAGAAGCATTTTTATCATGGCAACAAGACAACATGATCATATCATCATGAGATTTGTACAAGTCATTTCTACATGATATGCAAGGACTATTAACACAAGCATGTGAGGAATTTTGAGTGCTAGAAGTGTTAAGGTCCAAAGCTAGATCATTGCAACTAGATAGATATGAGGGATTACAAATAGTGAACACACTATCCATATTGCAATTTCTATCACCACTCACCATTTCATTACCTTGTGAAAAATCACATGTTGGTGAAGTGGTAGAGGATGAGAACTCATCTCGACCGGAAGTGGAAGCAACACAATCATCCTCAATAATGTTGGACTTGCTATATTTATCTTGAAGCTTGGTCCATATCTCACGAGCACTTGAATAAGGCATGATAGACGAAAGAACTACATTGCTCACAACATGCAAGAGAATTTTAGTAGCTAGAGCATTTACATGAGAGTTCAACTTCTCCTCTAGAGATTCGTTTTGTGTATCCATAGGAGAAGAGAAACCCACATATAGATAGCCCTCGATAATTGGGTGAATTTCCCGAAATAACTTAAGCATGCGAATTTTCCAAACATCATAATTTGTGCCATCGAATGTGAGCATGTCATTGTGCACTAATACTCTAGCCGACATCTTTACTCTCAAGGCGGTGAAGCCTAAAATGAGAGACCGGGCTCTGATACCAATTGAAAGGATACGGATGTCGCCTAGAGGGGGGGGGGGTGAATAGGCGATTAAAACTTTTCTTAGAGTGGCTCAACAAAGGCGGAATAAAACTAGTGTTTACTTTGTTAAGCACAACCTAGAACAACTAAGGTTCACCTATGTGCACCAACAACTTATGCTAAGCAATACAAGCAACAAAGTGATAGCAAGATATATAGTACTTCAAGCACGAAGGCTATCACAATGTAGAGTGCATAAGTAAAGAGCTCGGGTATAGAGATAACCGAGGCACGCGGGGACACCGATATTTTACCGAGTTCCTCCCAACATGGAGTACGTCTCGTTTGGAGAGGGGGTGGTATCAAACCACCAACGCCACAAAAGGCCTCCCTTATTCTCCGGTGAATCTCACCCCAATGGGATCGATCCACGCTTCCACTATCGGTGCACTTGTCGGTGGCAACCGGAACCTCTCACAAGGTTGGGGCACAACTCCACAACTTAATTGGAGGCTCCCACAAATGCCACAAAAGGCCACAACAAATGCCACCAAGGCCACAATGCCACCAAGGCCACAAAACCGTCTAGGGTTCCAAGACCCAAGAGGGACAAGCTCCAATGAGTAACACGAACCAAATCCTCCGAGGAGAACTCAAACCGATGCACCAAATGCAAATGGCAAGAAAACCACAAAGGTGTTCAAATCCTTCTCTCCCAAATTCCACCAAAGCTACAAAAGCTTATGGGGGAATAAGAGAGGAAGAACAATGGAGGAATCCACAAAAGACTCCAAGATCTAGATCCCAATATGTTCCCCTCACTTAGAGGAGAGATTGATTGGTGGGATTGTAGATCTAGATCTCCTCTATCAAATCCCTCAAGAATATGCAAGAAGCATTGGGGGATTGAGAGAAAGCAAGCTCAAGAAGGTCAACAATGGAGGGGAAAACTTGCAAGAATGGTTAGGGAACCATTGGGGAAGAAGGCCCCTTAAATAGGTTCCCCGAAAATCCAACCGTTGAAGCCAAAAAAGCGCAAATCCCGGTACTACCGGACATTCCCGGTACTACCGGACAATCCCTGGGGATCCCAGGTCGCCAAACGCATTTTTTCCAGTACCGACCGGTACTACGGAGCGGTACTACCGGACCTCCGGTACTACCGGACCCTGGTCCGGTACTACCGGTCATCCCTGAACAAAAACGGCCATAACTTTTGCATCCGGACTCCGATTTTGATGATCTTGGGCTCGTTTCGAAGAGGACAACAAGCTCTAAAAGATAATGCAAAGAAACATTATAGTCCAGCAAGGGAGGATAGATCCAAATGACGAAAGGTTTAACCTCTATCAAAAAGATGAACCGATAAAACCTCCAACATAAAAAACGTAATAGAAAATGCATATGAAATCCGTTTTCGATGAACGAGAGCTTGTCATGGAGATTAACACAAGCTCTAAATCCTCACATGAGTAAGAACCAAATAATGGAAGGTTTTACCTATCTCTAAAATACAAACCGGTAAAACCTCCAAGATCAAAACGCAATAAGATATAAAAGGGAAATCCGTTTTTGATGAACTAGAGCTTGTTATGGAGATACCACAAGCTCTATATCCTCACATGGATAAGACCAAATAACAACCAAATATGATGATGCAAGTATGCAAAGGTTTGATCTCTCTCCGAACGATGTGACCGAGTTACTCATTCGAGAGCCCCTCTTGATAGTACGGTTATCTATCCTAAACCCGGTCTCCCAACAAACATGAGACCGGCAAAAGGGAAAACCTATCAATATTATACCTTTGCCTTGAGCAATCCACTTGAGATCGATGTATACGATCTTGTCCTTCTCAAGATGGACACCTTTCTTGATTCCTCATCATCGATCCATGATCACCGAGGATGGCAAGCATCAAACATGAGATCTTCTATAGATGGCGCATTTTGAGCTTGCACAACACATCTTCTTCTCATTTCATCTATCTTGAAGTCAACACATGCTCCAAGAAATGCCAATGGAAAATTCCTACAAGTACAACTTAATACACACATTAGTACATAAAGATTGTCATTAATTACCAAAACCACACATGGGGGCCCAACATGTTCTTTCAGATGCTATTCTAGAAGGAACCCAAGCCAACAATAGTTTTAGAGACAAAGATCATGCATCCAGGGAACATGAAAATCAATGCCCCAAGAAGAGAGAAAGATCTCCCACTCATGAAGAACATGAACTAGAAGAACTAGCTTTGGAGAGACCCAAGAAGAAGAAGAAGGACATAAGCCAGTTGCAATGCTACAATTGCAAAGAGATGGGACACTATGCCAGTGAATGCCCAGAAAAGAAGAAGAGACAAGAAGACAAACAAAAGCTAGTGAAACCCAAGATAAGGAAGGATTTTGGCCAAGTGATGTGCAAACACTACAAAGAGTTAGGACATTATGCAAACTACTGTCCAGAGAAGATGAAGCATAAGATAAACCAGCCCATGAGAGATCTCAGCCTTGTCACATGTTTCAAATGCAAGGAACTAGGACACTATGCCAACAATTGTCCAGAAAGGATGGAGAACAAGTTAAACAAGTCTATGAAGGATCTCAACCTTGGCCCATGAGTCAAGTATAGAAATAAAGCAAAAGTTTGCTTAGAGAAATTTTCCAGGACCCAAGAAGGCCAATACGTAATTTTTGTTTGAAAATTTTTAAGGGTGGTAGTACCCTAGTTGTTTTTGAACTTGCTTGTAACCCCAGCCTTCCCAAATCTCGGGACGAGATTTATTTTAAGGGTGGTAGCCTGTCACATCCCAAGATTTTCCAAATCTTGTAATGTGAAAATAAATTAATAAAATAAAACTTTGTTTGATTTTCAGAGCCAGAAGAAACTTTTTGAACTCAATTGGAACTTCAAACCCATTTGAATTAAAAAAAATCCTAAAGGGATTCTTAAAGATAAACATTTAATAAAGGAAATTAAGATGTTTTGGAATTACTATTTTGGATCTTTTAATAAAAGGATTTGATATTCAAAAGAAAAGATGGATTTACAAATAAGGATTATTTTATAAAACCAAAATAAAACTTGGCCAAGCTTTTGAATTAAAACATTTTATTTTAAATAAAATAGCAAAGGTTTAATTAAAAATAATAAAGGATTTCTTAAATAAAAAATTAATATCCAAACTCTTTTAAAATAAAAGGTCTTACCAATTTAATTGAAACATCAAAACTTATTAAATTATTTAAATAAGTTTTCTAAGTATTTTATATTCACAAATAAAATCTACTAAAATGTTTTGGCTTTATATTGGATTTCAAAATAAATATCTCAATAAAACAAACCCAAGTTGATTTAATAATGAAAGTCTATTTTATTTAATTAATAATAGACTCTAAAATGTTATTTGTTTTAAAAACAAATTCTAAATATTATGTACTTCCCAAATTAAACCTACTGATTTGATTTTGAAAATATTTAGGTTTCAAATAAAGATTTTATTGATAAAATCAAACTCTATTTGATTTAATAACTAAGACCCATTTTATTTAATTGTTAATGGACCCTAAAGTAAAAGGATTATTATTTTAAACAAGTTTTCCAATATTCTTTATTTCCAAATAAAACCTACTGATTGGGTTTTGAAAACATTTGGATCTTAAATGAAAATTTTATTAATTAAAACAAACCTTATTTTATTAAATAACTAATGATCCATTTATTTAATTAATAAATGGAACATAAAAAGATTTAAAACAATATTTTATTTTAGAATGTGAATTATGATGTTAAGCAGAACCAAATTCATATTTGAAAAGCATTGATGATTGTTTGAATCTTTTGAATGTGTTTGGTTGTTTGAATTTCAAAACAGAAAAAGAATTAGAAAAGAATAAAACAAATAGAAAGAAAAAAAATAGAGGAAACAGACCAGCCCAACAAGGCCCAGCCCAACAGTCCCACAGCCCAGACTTCTCCCCTCCCCGAAGCGTTTCTTTTCTTACTCAGAAACCTACTCATACAGAGACTGACCGGTGGCCCCCTCTTCTCCCTCTCTTTCACTCGCTGACAAGACGACTCCACACCACTGTTCTTCTCTCTCACCCTCTGTGACCGTTCTTCCCCGTTCTGCCATTGAATCCTCCAGCTTAATTCACCTTAATGCCGCGAGTTAAGCCTGCCGTGATCACGCCCATTTAATCGTCTCCCTCCCCTCTCCGTTTCACCTCTGACCCCTCCCTCAAGCGCGCCTCCAGGCCGAAGAATTTTGCCAGACACTTCCCTGTCTCCGACGACCTTCCTCGCCAAAATCCGACCAGCACACACCACCCCCCCCGAGCCCCCCGAGCACCCTGGCAGCTTCCCCACTCCCAGACCTTCCTCCCCGTACCACCCATTTGACTGCGGGCGCCCCAGAGCCTCGGCTACGACAAACTTTTGAACGCCGCCGCGTCTGCCATTCTCCGACGAGCTCCTCCGGTAATTCTAGACCACCCCGACCCCTCTCATTCATGCACACGTCATTTCCGTGGCCCCCTGCATCTGATCACGATCCTTTCTTGCCTTCTGGTGAACCACAGAGCCGTCTTCGACCTCGACCGCACGCGTCCGCCGCCAGAACCAACTCCGGCGAGGAATTTTGCCCACTCCCGTGCGCCCCTCGACGGACCAGTCCCACGTTGAGCATCAGCGTCGCTCCACGAACCCGGTGAGCATGCCCTTTCTCTCTCTCTCTTCTGCTTCCGTATCGCCGGAACCGTCATCGACCGACCGCTCCTCCGCCGCCGTTAGCCACCGCAGCGCCGCCAGTTGATGGTCTGAGTGATTGCAGCCGTTCGATCTAAATCGGGCGGATACGATAGAATCATTTAACGCCGAAGGGGTACGCCTCCAGAGCCGCACGATTAGACTTAATCCAACGCACCAGAGCGTGATCCGCAGCGAACCGGTACCGTCGAATGGAAACGTGCCGCGTGTCACCTGTCTGTTAAAAATAGAAATTGAAATCAGAATTTGATGCCATTTTCAAACACTTATAACTTTTGATCCACACGTCCAAATTTAGCAAATTTTATATCAATGAAATCAGGAGAACAAGCCCTAGCTAACCCTGGCTCTAGTTTTGAAAATAGTAACTGTTAGCCTATTTGAATTTACAGAAACATTTGTGTACTTGTTTAGAGTATAAAAATTGTTAAAATTGATTCTAAGATTAAATCTTTTGCAAAATGGATTTGTGTGACCTTACTGACCCTAGGAACCAACTCATAATGTTAAAAATGATTTTTTGTGAAATTTAAGTTGAATTATTTAACTTAGCCATTTTCTAGCCAAATAAACTCATTGATTTTATTATGGAATGTTTATGGGAAGAAAACTTTGAGTAGATGGTTTGGACCAAACCTACTGACCAAACACCAAGTTTTGCAATAGCAACTCATTTGGTGAACCCTATGGGCTAATGCCTTAGTAAAAATATTTCTACACCCACATAATAACACTTTGTTTTGAAAATGGATTTTAAGATGAATCCTTTTGCAAATGACTTGACCACTTTAGGAAAAGACCATTAGATGTACCCAAATGTCTATGACCCACTAGGAACCACTTTTTCAAACAAAACAAAGCTTGGCATGCTGGCATGCATTTCTTTGACTTTGTTATTTATGTGTGTTGTTTTGCTTGATTGGTAGATTGAGTTTGTGCCTTGCTTGATTGATTTGTAGTGACTTGAAGAGTGTGATTGTTGCAAAGATCAAGAAGTGAACCTATACCCTACCAAAAAGGCAAGTGATGCTTCATACTTTTGTCCTATTACTTTCACTATGCATTAGTGATTTTGCTAAGTAAAACTTGCATGGATTTTGCTAAGTATAGATCTTGCTATAGGAAAACATAGTAATGAATCCTTAGTAGGATTTTCCTAAGTTAAAGATTCCTACTACTATCAAGCTTAGCCTAGCTAATAGAAAACATGGGTGGAAAATATATTCACACTATGGAAAAATATTCTAAGTCTGAGGACTTATGTTTTTGTTTAATAAAACAACTAAGTTAATGAATCCCCTAGGTGGAATGGGCTTGCTTGGTGGAGAATGGTTGAGTGGTTCACAATGCCATGGCTTGGATTGTGTATCTCACTTGTGGAATGCCACCCAGTAAACAAAGGGATTTGAGATGTCAAATGTTGAGAAGCTTCAAGTGCAACCACTTGACAATATGGGCTCTGCCATGATCATATAGGTTGCAAGAACTTAGCCAAATGGACAGTGGTGGTAGTGTTTGATAGGTTGGAGCGCGTCCATTTTGGTCTAAGGGAAAGCTTCTGAAAGATCTTGTCTTGGGAAACCAAGTCTTGTGGGTAAAGTGCACCACCTCTGCAGAGTGTAAAACCTAAGTACTTAGCCATGTCCCTGGTAAAGGACAATTTGAGCATCAAGACATGGAAGCAATCAAGAATCTCATCATTCCAACTTCTAAATTAAAATCTTGTGGTTTGAACAAGGGTTGTTTGAATTCTTCAATCATTGATGGAGAGATGGCTTGGTACAAGGATCTTGATATCTTTGATTGAGGAAATGATTTTGTCAAGCAAAAACTTAGTATTTTCAAAATGATAAGAAAAATCTATTTTAAGCAATGCAAGCCTCAACTCCACTTAGCCAAATGCATATAGATGATAGACTCCACTATACTACCATAGTATCACTTGCCAATACAATTCAAATGTATTGACCCTTTGTGGCTGTAACTTGTATGTTGCAGGTTTGATTGATTTTAGTGAAGATTGATTGTTTAGGATTACAAAGTCTACAACCAACATCTGCCTGTGGCACTTTGAAGATGAAGGACCCCATGCTTATAGTTATTCCGCTGCAATGTAATGTAATAGCCATATGAGCTATGTGTGATGTAATAAAATTATGTTATTCCTGGTTATAAAGTTATATTATGACCTTTGTTTCTTGATATTCTTAACTGTGGATGCTAGCTATTGATCCAGGGACTAGCATTGTAAACACAGAGGGCTCTATCTTATCTAAGATTGGGACCCCTACATGAGGGTACTTTTCACTTATCATAATACCAACCCGTGGACAATGAAAAACTGTAAAATGATCTACTTGTTGTTAACGAACACCAAAAGTGATAATGACAATAAATGTCTTTTCAATCTCCCCCTTTTTTGGTGTTCGATGAGAACAAGTGATTTTGCATGGAATAAATTGTATGGGGCTCCCCCTGACTATGTGCAATAAGGTAAACAATTAAATCATTCAAGATAGATAGTATCAAAGATAGCACACACAGATCTCACATGAGTTACAATTGACAGTGCACACGCACATAGTCACACACATAAACGACAAATAACACACATGAAGTTCAAAGTTAGAATATGGCAAATGAAAGCAGCTAATAGCAAATCCAAATCCCAAACCCATGCAAATCGATGAGAATGTCTTCTCCCCCTTTGGCATCGAAACACCAAAAAAGGGAAAAGACCTAAGCTAGCGCCCCAACAACTCAGTAGTCATCGTCATCCTCGTCATCCTCGGCATCCTCATCCTCACCGTCCTCAACAAAGTCATCATCATCAGGGACTGCATGCCCTTTGTCGTGAGGGTGAGAAGAGGAGGTACCCTGGTACCCGTAACCAGAGGTGACATCAGCAAAGGTCTTCCAGTCCACCAGGCTATCCTGTTGGGAATTCCATGCAGCAAACGAGAGTGTGTGGTCAGACTCTATGGACTGCTGAGCACCATGCTCATCACTGTATTCATCCTCTCCTTCCTCATCATCCCCTTCACCTTGTTCCTTGATCTCCTTGAGGAGCTTCTCTATACGGCATTTGCTTTGGTAGGATGCATGTTGCTGCTTACGGATGTCTATGTTCATGCAACAAAGGGTCCTCTCCTAGAAAGTGGCCTTCTTGACCCGCTCATGTACATAGTCCCGGGTCATGGAAGGCATAGGTGCATTGGAGGCATTCTTCCTCCAAACTCTAGGTGGAGAGGGTGCCCTCTCAGTCTCAATCTCCTCATCATCATCGCCATAGCGACGCCTAGGAGCAGGCCCCATACGTCCCTTCTGCTGCAGTGAGACCAATGTGTGCTCAGTGAGATGCGGTGCTATGCCAAGTGGAGAATTATGCTCCTTGGAGTTGATGAGCGTCATAACCAAAGGTGCATATGGAGGAGACTTCTTGAAAATAATAGCATGGAACATCTCCTCAAAAATAAAATCCATCACATTAATAGGTTCAGCATCTGCCTCTGGGCCAGCCTTGTCCGATGGGTGTGATAAAGAAGGTTGACTAGCCCACCCCTAATAGCATCATCATTCCCAGCACTTGGTGCGATGGTATGACAGAATATCCTCAACATTAGGTTGTAGAGGGGCTTGAGTCCCTTGGACCCCCCTACAACACCCTCGCTTCCATATAGAGGTGCAAGCTTCATCTTGTTCTCACCAAGAGCGGCAGAGTGCATAAGCATCCCAACTGGAGTGGATACGCCATGAAAGGTCTCAAAGATGACGTTGGCAAAGTCATGGAATGTAGCTATGCAGCGAGTGGTGCCAGACATCCAAGTCATGGTCCTGTCTTGATCAGACCCAAACACTACAGTGGCGTAGAACTGTTGCACTAGGTTGACATTGTAGTCTTCATGAAGCTCCATCAAGTTAAACAGTCCCAGCTTCTCACAGATCCACAAAGCATCATTGAAGTAGGGGCTGAGGCGCATCTGCTCAACACTCATGTACTTCTGAGGGCAGACAGGTGATTTGGTGAGCACACCATACACATCCTTCATGAACACAGCCTGCTCCTTCCTCCAGAAACGAGGGTCTTCGCTGGTACAAGGCAGCTCATAAAATCATCTTCTTTCTCAGCTCACGGAACTCCTCTTTTGACATTTTTGCCAAGGACTGAAGGTTGTCATATTTGGACTTCTTGGCACGGTCCTCTCATTCAGTCCTTTCCTGCTCCCTCCTCAAATAGGCTGCAGCACATGCCTGCTGTCTTCGGTTGCAAGTAGGCACGATAAACTGACCCTGAGCTTCATCATAGCGAGGAGTCCCCCTTTATGACTTGGCCTTGGTACGACGAGGACGGCTAGAACCATCACCTATGAATAGCAGTGAGGGAGATAGCATGGAGATGAGTATATATGTCCCAACAATGGAGTATAAGATCTTTGATGCATTTCTGGTATGTTTTGATTCACCCAACACCGGAGTCTCCGCACCTTATACCGGAGTCTCCGGCCCTGGGGCCGGAATCTCCGGTCGGGAGGCTCGGGCATGATATGAGGAGGTGCTGGTGGGGGTGAATCTAGTAGATCGGGCAATGCAACAAGTCTAAAGTACTAGAGTGCACGCACACAAGTGATTCCAATGGATAAATCAACACCAATCCTCAAAAACACATCTAGAGATGAAACCTAGGAGAAAAAATAGGAGGAGAGGTACCAGATCTGTCCATGGGATCGATTCCTCCGGTGGGAATGACCCAATGGAGGAGAGGAGAAGGTTGGTTGGAGGCACATCGGATCCCGGGGGCTTCGTGACCTCCGGGGAGGAGTTTTGGAAGGGGAGGCGACGGGTTAGGAGGAGGGGGACGGGGTTGAGAATGATGAACTGCTGTTTCAGTTCACCCCGTCCCCTTACTATAAGTGGCAGAAACTGTCTGGACCGGAGACTCTGGTCTACACCGGAGACTTCGGCCTACACCGGAGACTCCGGTGCATGTGCACCAGAGACTCCGGTCCTCCTCGACCAAAAACTCCAGGATAGGTGTTTGGGGACATATATGAGAGATAGAAAGGTTTAAGACAGGGAAAAGGCTTGGGTTGAGATATCAAACTGTGAAGAACCAATAAGAGCCAAAGAAATTCACAAAAACATTCAAGAAAGCTCCAAAAGACTAAAATCAAGCAAATGACAAACACGAGTAAGCACCAACCTCTGTAATGTGAGAGGGCGGTGGCCTAGGCCACCATATTTGAGTATACTCGGCTTGGCACCATGAAAATATATCTTGGGTCCATTACCGAAACTCATCATTTAAGCTCACATATCACAAAATGATATTAAGAGGAATGATTTTGATTGCTTTAGGTATAATGGGTGGAGGGATAGTCCAATCAATTAGGACTGCACTCCCCCTATATCCATGCCTACACCTAAACCAAATATGGGTCAAGTCATAGGTGAGAATGTAAGATAGTCAAGTCAAGCTCCTTGAATCAATGATATTTAGTTCATTCCTCAAATAGCAAACCTTGCTTCATCAAGTCTTCTCATCTTGTCTAAGATGTCTGCAAGTTGGTCTTTGGTCGACACATATGATAGATCAATATCACCTCTAGAAACATGATCTCTAATGAAGTGATGGCGAATCTCAATATGCATTGTCCTTGTGTGATCCACCGAGTTGTAGGAAATCTTGATAGCACTTTCATTGTCACATAGAAGAGGCACTTTGTCACAATGGACACCGTATTCCTTTAAAGTTTGCCTCATCCATAGAAATTGGGTGCAAGCACTAGCAGCTGCCACATACTCGGCTTCGGCGGTGGAGAGAGATATGCAATTTTTCTTCTTAGACGACCAACATACCAAGGACCTACCAAGAATTGGCAAGCTCCGGATGTTGATTTTCTATCATCCTTATCACCAGCCCAATCCGAGTCCGTGTATCCACAAAGATCAAATGTTGACCCTCGAGGATACCAAAGACCATAAAATGGGGTATGAACTAAATATCGAAAGATTCTCTTGACCGCCATCAAGAGGCTTTCTTTAGGATCCGGTTGATATCTTGCACACACACCTACACTCAACACAATATCAGGTCTAGATGCACAAAGGTAAAGAAATGAACCAATCATGGACCGGTATACCTTTTGATCCACATCTTTACCATTTGGATTTTGTTCTAGATGAGTCTTTGTAGCCATGGGAGTAGGAGATCCATTTAAATCTTTCATTTTGAATATCTTGAGCATATATTGAGTATACTTGGCTTGGTTGAAGAATGTCCCTCCTATAACTTGCTTGATCTCAAAGCCAAGAAATACCCTCAACTCCCCCATTAAAGACATCCTAAACATACTAGTCATAAGCTTTGAGAATTCATCATTAAAAGCTTTGTTAGATGAGCCAAAGATAATATCATCAACATATATTTGGCATACAAAAAGCTCCCCATTGACCTTCTTAGTAAAAAGAGTGGGATCAATTTTCCCAACCTCAAATCCACGGTCAAACAACAACACTCTAAGGTGCTCATACCACGTGCGTGGGGCTTGCTTGAGCCCATAGAGCGCCTTATCAAGTTTGTAGACATGTTTTGGGAAGTTGGGATCCTCAAATCTCGAGGGTTGATTTACATATACCAACTCATTTAATGGACCATAAAAAAATGCACTTTCTACATCCATTTTTTGCAACTTAAAGTTATGATGTGCCGCATAAGCAAGAAGGATACGGATGGACTCAAGGCGAGCCACGTGTGCATATGTCTCTCCATAGTCAATGGCTTCAATTTGAGAGAACCCTTGTGCAACTAATCTAGCCTTGTTCCTTACTATAATTCCATGCTCATCTTGCTTGTTCATGAATATCCACTTCGTGCCTATAACATTGCGGCAATCCTTTGGCTTCTCAACTAACTTCCATTCTTTGTTCCTCTCAAAGTTGTTGAGCTCTTTGTGCATAGCTTCCAACCAATCCGAATCTTCAAGAGCTTACCACACTTTCTTTGGTTCAATCATGGAGATGTGTTCTTGGTGTTCACTGAACCTCTTCAATTGTGCTCTTGTGGAAATGCCTTTCCTTATGTCACCAACCATATTTTGTAGAGATTGGTCTCTTAATTCCAACATTCTCTCCTTTCTAGCTTCGCGACGAGCGTGGATATCCTCGTTGTTTCTTGGGGGTCCCTCTTTATCATTTTGGTCCTCGTCTTGACCATCAACTTGACCTTGATCATCACCGGAATCATTCTCTTCATTAAGAGACAAATATTGACCTTGGTCTTGATCAAGAACTCTTCTAGCACCGATTTGAGCTTGTCTCAAGGCATGTTGTCTTGAACAATTGACTTGGCACCACTTGACATCCTGGAGAATGAATCAAGCTCCTCTTGACTGTTGTCACTTTGATCAACATGTTGAGGGTCCACATCTTGTCTTTGGCTTGAGTCATTGTCCTCCTCAGTGGATGGAGCTTGTTGATGTTGTGAAGATGAGGGCTCCACTTGAGTAGAGCATAGTTCTTCTCGATCTTCCATAAGGGGTCCCTCAACAGGGCGGATATATCCCACACCCATTCTTCCTATGGCATCCTAAGGCATTTCATCATCTGCATCACAAGCATCAATACGCCCCCTTGGGGACCATCATATTCTTTGAAGGTCACACTAAAAGATTCTATGATGGATCCAGAGAGCTTATCATAGATTATATAAGTGTGAGATTCGAGACCATAGCCAACAAAAATACACTCTAATGCTTTAGACTCGAATTTGGACAAACGAACACCTTTTATGAGATAGAAACACTTACAACCGAACACCCGGAAGTAAGATACGTTGGGCTTGTTACCGTTAAGTACTTCATATGGATTCTTGTTGATTTATTTGCGGAGGTAGAGCCGGTTTGATGCATGCCAAGCGGTGGAGATGGCTTCGGCCCAAAAGTTGTATGAAGATTTAAACTCCGCCAACATGGTCCTAGCCATCTCAATAAGAGTCCGGTTCTTCCTCTCGGCCACACCATTTTGTTGAGGGGTGTATGCAGTGGAATATTGGTGTTTTATCCCCTCATCACTAAGGAAATCATTAAAGGTGTAGTTCTTGAACTCGGTGCTGTTGTCGCTTCTTATGATCAACACAGGAAGATTGTATTGACGTTGAACCATGTTGATGAAGTCGATGAAGGTATTTTGGGTCTCACTCTTTAACTTGAAGAAATATACCCACGAGTATCTTGAAAAGTGATCAACAATCACCAAACAATATTTCTTCCCACCCAAACTTGCATGAGATGGAGGACCAAAGAGATCCACATGAAGGAGCTCCAGGATCTTGGTTGACTTGATGCGGTTCTTTGGCTTGTGGGGAGCATCATGCATTTTTCCTAGAACACAAGCCCTGCACACACGATCTTTGGCAAAGGAAACATTTTATTTTAGTCCAACAATATGGCCCTCCTTGTGGAGACTTTGCAAAGTTCTCATATTGACATGGGATAGTCGGCGATGCCATAACCAACCCACATCGGCCTTTCCGAATAAGCACATCGCACTTGTAGTGGTTTGCCCCGAAAAGTCCACCACATACAAGTCATGTTCGACGTACCCAACGAAAGCAACCTTGAGAGACTTGCTCCACATGAGGACCACAATATCATCATCAATAAAGACAGCGAATCCCATCTTTCCAAGAGCACAGACTGAAAGTAAATTGTATCCAAGGGTCTCAACAAGCATGACGTTCACGAGTGTAATGTCGTGAACAACCATTACCTTGCTGAAACCCATTACCTTAGACTTTGACTTGTCGGCATATGTCACGGTTATTTGGTCATGATTTGGCTTTAAGTCCTTGACAATAGACGATCTTCCGGTCATATGACTTGTGCAACCACTATCAAGCACCCACTTAGACCCTCCGGAAGCATATGTCTCCATTCCTCTTGCCATAAGGCAAGTGACGTTCTTGATGGGAGTGTTCTCATTTGGAGAATTGAAGTGTGAGAATGTCGGAGTAGAATTAGTGGCCAGAGCAGCCACACCAATAGATGTTTCCTCTTCCTCATCTTCATCATCTTCATTGTCGTAGGAGTATTCTTCATGAGTGATCAAGACAATTTCTCCCGACTTCTTGTTGATGGGATTCTTCTTGATGAATGGTTTCTTGTAAGGTGCTTTGGGAGTTTTATTCAACACGATCTTACCCCCATGATATTCTCTCTTCTCACAGGGGAAACTCGCCACAAAGTGATAGCGGTCACCACAATTGAAGCAAGTTCTCAACCTAGTGGTGTTTTCTCTTTCCCCATTTGGGTTGCTTCTTCGTTGCATTTCCATTTTGGCCTTGGCGGGGTTCTTCCAAAAGTTCTTTGCATAGAAGGTCATATATTGACTATGAGCAATCTTGACATCATCGGGGTGGTCCATGGAGAGGCCTTCATCACTATCATCTTCATCTCCATGTTCCACAACTTTGCCTTCAAAGCAACGTTGACAACATTGCTCATACCAAGGGCACGAGCACGGGCATCTTTAGCATTCTTGGCGGAAACCTTGAATGATGCCATCTCTTGCATAACTTCATTGTAGGTCATGAGATGGTAGTTGTGTCTTCCTTGTAGGCTCTTCAAGTCGGTGGGCTCAAAGGGCATGAGTGCACTCACATATTTTCTTTTTATCCATGCATCATCCACATGTGAGGCACCCACATTCCTAAAAGCGGTGGCGGTGGATTTGAGCCTATGATACATGTGTTCATGATCTTCATCTTCCTTCATATAGAAGCCTTCGGATTCATTGCTTAATGCATTGTACCGGTTCCTCCTCATGCTCTCATTTCCAACAAACAACACTGTGAGAGCATCCCAAGCTTCCTTAGCGGTGCTGAGGTGCTCAATGTGTGGTAATCCTTTGTACCCAATCCTTGTTGAATCATGTGCAAGGCGGTGGCATTTAGTTGACCATTGAAAACTTCTCTTCTTGTCAAGTTGTCTGGATCCCCAATATAGAGTCATTGTTCAATGATGTTCCATAGTTAAATGCAAGAGCTGCGCACATGAGTTTTCATTAGAGATTGCCATTGAGCAAAAGTAGTAGATGCTTCAAGCTTAGGTGGGTCTCCTCTATTGTTTATATGAGGGTGAGGAATTGGAGGGTCGGGAGAGTACCATGAATCACGGTGCTCACCCTTCCCACCATCCTTTTATGTGGAGGAGTTAGTGTTGTCTTGATTACCCCCCACCATCCTTTTGTGTGGAGGAGTTAGTGTTGTCTTGATTACCCCCACCATCATACCCTCGGGAGATACCAGAGCATTCCCTTTAGGTAAAACTGATGGATGCTCCTCTTGAGGAGAAGGCGATGATGAGCCGTCTTTGTCTTTAAGAAGTTGCTCAAGCATTTTCTTGACTTTGTTGACCAAGCAAGAGCTCAATATCATTTCCAAGTTTTTGAGATCTTCCATGGTCACCATGGTGTGCTCACCACCACCTTCCCCTTCGTGTCTACCCGTATTCTCTTAGGCAGTAAAGCCTAAATAAAGAGACGAGGCTCTGATACCAATTGAAAGGATCGTATGGGCACCTAGAGGGGGGTGAATAGGTGATACTTCAAAATTTCTTATTTTTCAATTTAAGGTATGACAAGAAAGGTAAATTCTCTAGATTATGCAACTAAGGTGAATTTACCTATATGTCAAACAAGCAACAACTAGCACAACACTAAGCAAGAACAAGTAAGTAAAGTGTTATGACACCCCCGGGATCAGGGCTAAACAAATCCCAGACCTCTGTCTGAAAAATAAGCTTAACCTTGAGCTCGAGAATATCCAGTGAAGAATCGGTAACACGGCAGTGACCCTACGACACAAAATTTATTACAGCAAGCTCATAACTGAGCAGAGAACCAAATAATTACAAGCAGAGGTCACTGACCACAAACATCAAACAACGGAAGGCAAGTTATGCTATTAAGTATAGCAAACTTAACAAATGGCCTAAGAGGCCTGAAGCATAATGATGACGTCCCAGCCCATAGATTCCAGGCTGCCGGCCGGGAACCCCAAGCTACTCGTCGATGTCGATGTAGTACGGAACTCGTCTTCAGGTGAACACTTACTCTGCCAAAAGTATCAACAAAGCAAGGGTGATTACAGGGTGTACTCCGCAAGACTTATGTCTGGTGGAGTTGTTTTTCATAAAGCCATCTTTGTTTGTAACACAAGAGAGAGGAGAAGCTCGTCTATTCAGAGTATTTTAAAAGGGGATAAGAGAGCAACATCTCCGAAATATTAATCATCATCTTTTGATATCCACCGAAACATCATCATCTACCAACTAGGATCACCCCCTCGTACCCATGAGGAAGCATCCTTAAGCACACGTTGATCTGCCAAGTTTTACGATTAGGTTATAGTTCTCTATGATCTTAGAATCCGTTCACCAAGCGTTCATAACCGTGAACACGGCTTTTAGAAAAGATTTAACCCTGTAGGGGTGTACAACTTTACCCACACGTACCAACTGACTCTTAATGCCAGTACATTAGCCCTCTTCCTTGGAAGGTCGGCAGAGGGTGGTTGGCCACGACCTTTACCTTGCTTTCTTCGAGACCATGAGTCACTCAATAAGTATGGTTCCACCGTAATGGGTCAAATCCTGAAGCCGGTACTTAAATATGTGAGGCGAGGTTGGTTTACCAGGGGCGCCATCAACCCCAAGCAACCCGGTCCATGCTTCCCTACCTATTATGAATGCACCTCTTTCACCCGGCAAATATTTCAAAAGGTTTTTATGCATATGTCGAATGGAACGCCCAAACTATGTGACTCATGGAATCTACTAGGCAAGTTAATCAGGAGAGGGGTTCCCAAGCCCCGTGTGGCGGTACGCTCGTCTCGGTTCCAAAGGCAAGAACTCAGGTCCTAGTGGTGACGAGCATGGGACTAGAAAAACCACATCCCACTGTGGCCTCCCATACAAGCCTTAGCATATTTAACTCATATCACCTCTGATAGCATCTCATCATGTTCTCCTGTCATACTAGATTATCTGCATCTGATACATCATCTGGATGGACCAGAACTGATAGCTATGCATGGCTAAGCAGACACATATATAAGCTCTAGCAGTTCACACAAGCCAAACCTAGTTATGCTAGGAACAGTGGAACAGGTAATATAAGCTCAAAGGAAGTAATGCAATAGATAGGGTACTTTATCTACCGATAAAAGACCACATTAGAATCGTATGCATCATGGCAGGAATTGAAATGCTTTCGAAATCATAGGATTATATCATGGTGGGGCTATGCTTTCCTTTGCCAGTTGATAGAAGATAAACAGATCTTCGGAAGCCTTGTACTTGACTTGGTTATAGTTGGTCAAGTATTATTCGTCGATCTTCGACGGTGTTGATCTCGGGCTTTGATCTCGATCGCGATATCGTATTCTACCGAAGAAGAACCAAACACCGGAAAGAAAGGGAAACAATCAACAATGGCAATGATGAAATGCTCAAGCAAGGATGATGATATGACAAGTTAAATTGCATTAAATTGAAACCCTAAGGCATGCTCGGCAGTGTAATCGAGGTTCCGAGGGTTGAAAACCCCTATTTGGGAAAACTTTAGAATCATATGAGAGGGGTTGATTAGTTCTCTAATTAAACTTGTCATTTAATGTTGTTGAACAATGCATGATTATAGGTTAAATAGATAGTTCTCATTTTTCTGAACATTTTGGTATTTTATACATATTTTCTGATTTATAAATAATAAGTTATTCAATTTATAAGATTATATCATTTCCAGAAATTAATAAACCAAAGGAAATTAATTTTTACACCGAGGGCTGGGCTAGCCCTAGAGACAGACAGGTGGGCCTCTAGCCACCTCAGCCTCCACGCAGGAAAAGTGGGACAGGGGGTGGTTCTGTTATTTCTCACCGAGGCGGCAGCTAGCCAGAGAAGTTGATGAGTGGGCCTGGGCCACGCAGGCGCCATGTGGACGCCACACGGGCGCCACGTTGGCTCTCCGGCCAACGGGCCAGAGGCGGCGCGGGACGGTGGTTGAGCGCGCGCGGGCATGTGGGGATGGGCACGTTCGAAGCAGCGCAGCGAGGCAAGCAATAAAGTGGCGGCGCCGCTCGAATTTGACGACCGGAGCTTGGCCGGCAACAACGAATGGCGGCAGCGGCGGTAGGTGCATGACGCGGGAGCGACTGAGAGCCGGAGGGAGAGAAAGGAGGGGCGCCTGAGAACCGAATGCTCACCACGATGACAATAGAGGGTGTGGAATGGCCGGGCGAGGTCGAGAACGGTGGCAATGGTGGCGGGGATGGCCGTCAGAGGCGGAGAAGAAACGGGTCGCACCGTCGATTAGGGTCTCCCCTTCCCGATTCCTTCTGCAGGTCGAAGCAAGGGACCACGGCGGTGCTGTTAGCTTGCTCAAACAGGCACGAGGAGGCACAGAATGTCGGCGACGAGCGGCTCTGGCCAGAGCTAGGGTTCAGCGTGCAGAGGGGAACAGCGGGGGAGAGAGGAAGGGCGCTGGAGCAAGAGGATAAGGGAGAGGGAGGCGTCGGCGTGAGTCTTATCGGCCTCTAGAGCGGCGGCGGGCATCGTGACGCGGAGCGCGCATCAGCGGCGACGGATGGCGTCGGAGACGACACGGAGGAGCTTCTTCGCGAGGAAGACGACAGCGAAGAGGTACGGGTCGGTGGCAGTCTGGCATGGGCAGGCTACTGGGCCACTAGCTGCTGCGCCATGCGGGAAAGATAAGGGGAGAGGGAGAGAGTGGCTATTGGGCTGGGCCTGGCTGCTCTCTGGTTATTTTTTCTTTCCAAAGACCTTTTCCTTTTCTGTTTTGTAATTTTTCTTTTGCAATTCATTTTGAATTCTGTTTTAAATACTTTGAAATTACTAGAGGCTTCTGTAAATATGAAAATACAGCAGGGACCCCTTTATACTGTTTGGGATCCAAACATTTTGAATCTTTTGAAACTATTCAAAACCTATTGAATTGCTTGTAGGAAGAGAGGTAAAAATAGCTAGGATTTAGGGTTTTGTATTTGATCTCTATTGAGTTTAGTCTTAGCAAGATAGATGATGCTTATGCAATGCACAATCAAAACCCTAATATGGATTAGCTAAAACTGGGGTGTTACAGCTCTATCCCCCTTACGAGAATCTCGACCCGAGATTCCAAAGGTAGGAAGAGAGACAGAGAGAGAAAGAAACAGGGTCACTCTAAAGATAAGAGGGAAACACACTAAACAACACACCGAGTATTTCATGGTCAACTCATGGATGGAGTGTTTGGAAACAACTCTGAGATGACAAACATGAAACACGTCAAGGTAACGGAGGAAACAAGAGGAGAAGGTTTCAAGTTGTTATATAGATGGTATTCATAAGGATTGAGACCATGGAACTTACAGGAGGTTTCTAAGCTTCTGAAGAAGAAAGATTCCAACAGAAAGAACATAACCACAGACTTCGACAGGGAACCTCTACTAAATGGCTTAAGTAGATATTTCGTTTTGCAGAGATATGGATCAACAAAACCAAGCCGTTGAACTACTTCTGACAGAGAAAGATCATTTTTTCATTCAACAGAGGGTCAGGACATAAAGGTGTTTTGTGGGGAGGACTCATAAGAGTGACAAGAAACATGTAGCAAGAAAACTTCTGATTACCAAAATCATAGTCATTCTTAAAACATGTTTGAGAGAATGAAGGAAACTCTTTATTCATCCAGGTTTATCAGAATCTTTGCCAAAGATAATGATATCACTTTACACCACTATATGAATAGGTAAGAAGATTCCTAATGACACGAGAAAAAGAAACTTCATTCTCAGACTTCAATTACTTGGCACAACAAGACGCTTGCCAACATAAAGGGTCTGGAGGATTGACCGAGAGACATTTAGCAACACTACTTTAAATGTTCTCCTTAATGTTTGAGAAATCAAACATCAAGTAAAGGTCAGACTTCGGATTCAAAGGAACCATAAGCACAACTCCTATGATTAATTATAGAAGAGGCCTCATGAAGAGTGGTTGTTATTGCTGAATTCAAGAGAATATGACAGAAGGTCTTTCCGGCTAAGTGTGTCAACCATTACATCAATCTTGCCAGATTTACAAAGAGACCTATGTCAAAACCTTGAGGAGCACCAACCATCATATCTGCTTGACATTCAGATTTGATTAGGTGACATGATACTTCAGACCCAGCATATCTGAATGGAAAATTCGCAACATTTACCGCGAAGGTAAAGTTACTAGATTCTCAAGACAGGTACTATAGTGTAAAGCTCCAAGAGACTGAGCTAGATTGATATACCCATGTAGTTAGCAATTTTTCGGAAGACAACTGCATACATATAAAATACTAACAATAAAACACACATGTTTCCTTAAGGAACGGAGTTAACTATTCTCAAATCCACGGCGACATCTTTCAGCATTTGCATGTGAATCAGAGAAGGTCACTTCTAACATCCAGAACACATACTTCGAGATGACTCAAAGAAGGTTCTCGAAAGTTTCCAAAATTAATGCCCAATGTTCCATATGTATTCAATCTAACATGGAAAAGGTAAGGATGTCATTGATGAGCTCAACAACAAACTTATCAAGACATTCCAAGAAGATGGACTCATATGTTGCTTGAACGAGACAACAATATTGGTCAGACCAAAGAACATGAAGATGTACTCAAGTGAAACATCACAAATATAAACACCACCAAGATAGTCCTTGGAATTGAGTTTGATTTAACGATAACCCAAATCAAATCAAAGGTGGGGGAAAATAATATATCCACAAAGGAGATAATATCTTTCTTCAGCACGAACAAAATTAGACATCCCTTTATGAAGGAACAGAGTCAACTAGAGATTTTGTCTTACAACTCTCCAAGTTGTTGTTTAAGCTCAACCAACTAGTTCAGGGGTATCCAGTATGGATCCTTGGAGAGAGCAGTTCAGAGAACTTGATTGCTCAAGAATTTGACAACACGGTCATGTGGAAACATGGAGATACTTCTAGTGGACATCTAGAATATCGCGGACCACCGATATGTCACTTATTCGAGAGGAAACTTGCTTTGTAAGGCAGGAAGACATAGTCTTAGAGCTTCGGCATGAGCCTAACTCTTTGACCGAAGAGAGTGCACCTGGATAACAGACTTGGTAGCACAATCAAACTTTGCTTAGTGGTAGGACAAACCAATCACGCTAAGGATGACACAAATGTCCTTGGGTTCTAAACAATAAAAATTGCCAAGAATCTCAGATGGTCACATTATTACGCACACGCATCACTCACGAGCGCGAAAGCTCGAGGAAGGGTGGGTAAATATGTGTAAGAACATCACTTTATTAAGGGTTCATGAAAATTAACACGATCTCTTAGTATAGAAGAGTGTGATACTTTAAGATAGAACAGATGGAAGATAATTAATGCCTCTTAATCTGCGGATTACAACAATTTGACCTGGTCCCAGATATGAAGAGGTACTAGAGTTTGTTTCTCCTAGATATTCCGAAATGGTTTGTCTTGATGGACCACAAGAGTATCTTGCTTCGAAAGACACCGATGCACATTTACTACTTGGCTACCAACTGGTAGACAAAGGTCGAAAAATGTAACAACCCAAGTTTGTAACATATGTAATTAGTACCTAAGCATGACATGCATCTGTTTAAATCAATAAAATTTATGCATAAGTTCAAGTGTGTGGTTCAAGAAATGCAAATTCAAAACCCTAAAACCCTATGTTCCCTCCCTCTTTGAAATTTATTCAAACTAGTTTTGAATTTTGAAATGACAAAAATATTTGGAGCCCAACTTGATTAAAGGGGCCCCACAAATGTTATATACTTCACCAAAAACCCCTCTGGTATTTTTCAAATCATTCAAAACAGATTTGAAATGAAAACTTAAGACAGAAATCAAAAACAGAAAAAGGAAAAATTGCTTTGACAGAAAAAAATAGAGTCAGAGCCTTATCAGTCCGCAGCCCAGCCGGTCCATCCTCTCTCTCTCTATCTCTATCTCTCTCTCTCTCTCTCTCTCTCTCTCTCTCTCTCTCTCTCTCTCTCTCTCTCTCTCTCTCTCTCTCTCTCTCTCTCTCTCTCTCTCTCTCTCTCTCTCTCTTCCGCGTGTGCAGCAGCCAGCCATGCCCCGCGGACCATTCCGGCCCACCTGGCCCGGTACCCCTTCGACGTCATCTTCTTCCCCGTGACGCGAAGCTGCTCGGTGGCTCGTCGCCGCCACCCGATGCCGCCGCGCGCCAAGATCAGCGCCGCCGCCCCCGGTGGAGGATAATACCCGCACGCACGCCTCTTCCTCGCCTTATCCTCTTACCTCTCGCGCTCTCTCCTCCTCTCTACGCCGAGGCCGAAACCCTAGCCTCGAGCTCCGCCGTGCCCCGCCGAACCGTGCTGCCCCGAGCTTAGCCAGTGATCCCACGAGCTCTGCCTCATCGCGCTGGTGCTCCTTGCAGAAGGAATCGAGCTACCGTGACGGGATTTGTCGCCATCGACCGCTTCCTCTCCGACTCCGACGTGATCAGTCACACGCCTTGCCTTCGCTCCGGTCACAGCCTCGCCTCGCCGTCGACACCAATCGCCTTGGGGTGAGCTCCTGGTGCTCAAGGCACCCTACTTTGCCCTCTTGCCCTCTGTGTCGCGCCCACGCTGTAGAGAAGACAGCACCGCCACTGTTCATCGCTATTGACCAAGCTCCGATGACCAATAAACGGAGGCGCCACCGCTATTAGGTTCGTCTCGCAGCGCTGATTCGAACGAGTCGTTGCACGCCCCTCCCCGAGCCCTGTAGCGCCGCCAGCCTCCGCCGTCTGGCCCGTTGGCCGGCGAGCCAACGTGGCTCCCGCGTGGCGCCTGCGTGGCCTGTCGATGTGGCCTAGGCCCACCGTCAGTCTCTAGGGTTAGGTTTTGGCCGGGTAACAAAATTAATCCACCCTAGCATCGACCCCACCTGTCCAACGTGGATGCACATGTGGCCTTGGGCCCAGCAGTTAGTGACTGGGTCTGGCCTCTGTCTCGGTAAGAAAAGTATAGGGTTAGGTCTCTGGCG
Source organism: Avena atlantica (assembly GCA_910589765.1). Classification (NCBI taxonomy): domain Eukaryota; kingdom Viridiplantae; phylum Streptophyta; class Magnoliopsida; order Poales; family Poaceae; genus Avena; species Avena atlantica. Next base: position 210,878,580 of record OU342738.1, read on the forward strand.
TCATATGATGCAGTAAATCAATTCAAAATGTTTTAATAATTCTAGAAATTGTTTTGAATATTGTAAATTCAATAAATTTTAATCTATAATTCAGAAAAATACAAATAATATATCAAAATGTTCAGAAAAATGAGAACTATCTAACTAACCTATAATCATGCATTGTTCAACAACTTTAATGACAAGTTTAATTAGAACAACATAGTAACCCCTCTTATGTATTTTTGGAGTTTTCCGAGTTAGGGTTTTCAACCCTCGGAACCCCGTTTAAATTGCCGAGCATGTTTTAGGGTTTCATTTTAATGCAATTCAACTTGTCATATCTTCATCCTCGCTTGAGCATTGCATCTATGCCATGTCTTGAATGTCGCCTTTGTTTCCAGTATTTGTTTCTTCGCGATAGGATCCGAACCCGAAGCTAAAGTCAACAACACCGAAGATGAGTACCTGTCTACCGACGGACAAGGCAAGCATAGCCTCGCATTCTGAAACTATGTTTTATAAAGTATATTACTTTCTCTCTATGATGCACATGATTCCAATGTGGTATTTTGTCAGTAGTTAGTGTTACCTATCTGCTGCATAGTTACCCTGTTGTAGCCTTATACTCCTGATCCACTGATCCTAGCATAGCTAGGTCTGGAATCTGAGCGTTGCTAGAGCTTTTGAGATCGACAGCTTAGCCATGCATAGTGTCAACGCCTGATCTATCCGAACGACGAATCAGAGGTGCCAAGGAAGGTAGTAAGGTAGGAGGTGGTGACATCATCGAAGGAGTTAACTCATCATGCTAAGGCTTGTATGGGAGGCCACGTTGGGTGTGGTTTTTGTAGTCCCATGCTCGCCACCATTAGGACCCGAGTTCTTGCCTCTTGAACCAAGACGAGCGTACAACCACACGGGGCCTGGAAAACCCCACAAGCAACTAACTTGCCTAGTAGATTCCATGAGTCACATAGTTCGGGCTTTCCATCTGGCATACGCATTGAAAACCTTTTCGAAATGAGGAGGTGAAGGAGGTGCATCATAACAGGTAGGGAAGCGTGGCCACGGTTGCTTGGGGTCGATGGAGCCCCTGGTGAACCAACCTAGCCTCACATCTTTAGGAACCAGCTTCGGGACTTGACCCGTTACGACGGAACCATCCCTAGGGCGTGACTCATGGTCTCGGCGAAAGCAAGGTAAAGGTAGTGGTAAACCACCCTCTGCGGGCCTTCAAAGGAAGAGGGCTAATAATTTGGCATTAAGAGTCGGTTGGTGCGTGTGAGTAAATTTGTACACCCCTGTAGGGTATTAACCTTTTTGAAAAGCCGTGTTCACAGTTATGAACGACTTGGGAACAGACGTGATGATCATAGAGAACTATAACTTAAGTAAAACTTGTTGATCCACGTGTGCTTAAAGATGCTTCCTCTGGGTTGAGGGGGTGATCTTAGATAGGAGGTTCTGATGAAGCTGGTGGTTACCAAGATGTGATGAACAAGATGAAGAAGTCGCTATCTTATCCCTTTTTAAAAGATTCTGAGTAGACGAGCCTCTTCTCTCTCTTGTTTACAAATAAAGATTGCTTTTCGCAAAAGTAAATACAGAGAAAGCCTTTCTAGCCAGAGCATATAGATACTAGGTTATCTAAGTCTTGCGGAGTACATTCTCGTACTTAGCCTTGCGCCATTGTTGTTTTCTACAGAGGATCTGGTTGCAACTGAAGGTGGCTTCTACGTTGACATCGACGAGTAGTTGGGGGTCCCAGGTAGCAGCCTATGGACTATGGGATGGACGTCGCTTTTGTTTATGGACTCTTAGGCCTTTTGCTGAGTTGTTGTGTAGAACACCATAATTTACTTTCGTTATGTGATGTAATGTTGGGTCTATGACCTCTGGTTTTTAATAACTATAATATCTTACTCTGTTAAGAGTTTAAACTTATACTGTTGAATCCCTGTGTTCTGTAAAGTTACCAAATCATACTGTGACCTTACGTGTTTGGGATTTTAACTTATCTTAGATGGTGATCTGAGGTTAGTTTAACCCTAACCCCGGGGGTGCTACAGGTTTTGGTATCAGAGCAGGACTGCCTGTAGGAAACCCTTTTATTGGTCGATGTTGAGTCTAGAAGTTGACAAAACTATTTGAAAGTTAAAAACTATTTGCAGAAACTCTGACTAGGATTCTTTTTACTCCTTCTCTAGTGTGTTTCCGATGCTGGAGTTTCTCTTACCTTATTTGGTTTGAAAAGTCCTTCATTCCTTACCTTGTATCTCAAAACTTTTAGGATCGTGGTTTTGGGGTTGTTTTTCTAAAAAGTACTCCGTACTTGGTTGCTATTCTCAGAGTTCTAAGATATCTCAGTTTTGCTTGGTGTGTAACATCTTAGCATTCCATTGTCATGGTTTATAAGTCAGCTGGTTAGTGTATACATTAGTATGCTTTGATACTACCATGCTTGATAAGATGATACATTTAAATCAAGTACTCTTTGTTCATCTTTCCGTCTTGCTCCTTTGGATCCTTTGTCTAATCTCTTTTTGTTCTTTCAGGATGGGTGATACCTCTCGTGCTCGTACCCGTGCTCATGCTCGGGGTGCCGCAAATGAGGGTGAATCTTCCAACCTTCCTCTACCGCCGACCATGGTTCAACTCATGGCCATGTACTAAATCAACCACGCTGACAACATGAGGCTCCTTGAAAGGATTGAGCGCAACACTACTCAACGCCAGAATAATCAAGTTGGAATCAAGGACTTCACACGTCTCACTCCGCCAGTTTTTAGCTATTCCACCGAGCCACTTGATGCAGATTACTGGCTTCGCACCATGGAGCGCAAACTTCAGGTTGGTCATGTTTCTCAAGCTGATTGGGTGACTTTCGCTGCCTATCATCTGGAGGGAGCAGCTAACTCCTGGTGGGAAAATTTCTTGGCTATGCAAGAAGCTCAACATGTTGTTACATGGCAAGAGTTTACTGAAGCCTTTCGAGCTTATCATATTCCGGAAGGTCTGATGGATCAGAAGAGAGAGAGAGGAGTTCCTCAAGCTTAAGCAGGGCACTGGTTCCGTGTGTGACTACCAGCGCAACTTCAATCGTCTTGCCTGCTATGCTACTGAAGAGGTCTCCACTGATGCTAAGAATCAAGCTTTATTCCGTAAGGGACTTGATCCTGAGGTTCGTCGTGATATCCACCTCTGTAACTACCTCGGTGAACTACGCTCCTAGATACAAGCCTGGATGAGTGGTAGTGGTTGAAATAGTACGACGGGGCCCCAAAAGCCACACACTGGTAGTCCTTTCAGACGTCCCAACCACTACCCTCTCAACGGGACCTGTACGGGCGGCGTAGTCGGCAGGCGAAGGGATCAACTACGTACACAAGTGGGTATGTACGCAAGCCACCATACAAGAGTACATCAGAGCCATACCATCTAGAAAGAAAGAAAATATAGCAACGCCATACGGCAAGATTCAAATGACCTAGATAGATCTATATTTTAGGATAACTCCTCATACAACACACATCAGAGTAGCATGCGGAAGCGGCAAACAGAATCCGAGTACGGATAAGAAGCAAATCGGCATAAGATGCCATAGAAATAAGCACATCCCAACTTCAGGTCTCACGGATCCCCGATCCCGGAATCTCTACACCAAACGATCGTTGCCCACATCATCGGCTTCTTCCACCCAGTATCCGTCCTGAGAAGGTACCTGTTCATCTGAATCAAGAATTTATCGTTGAGACCCTAAGGGTACTCAGCAAGACTTAATGCCTCTAAAGGGACACAACCTGGGGTGACGCAGTTGCAGCAAAAGATAAACCCTAGCAATTCTACAGATAAACGCTAACCATCCGCCTAACCAATGATAGACGGATGTCCGTGAATTTAAGTACAGCAGTTATAATGGTAATCTCATCCGATCCATCCTCCTCCCTGCTTACCAACAAGGAAGCGGACGAACAACCTCCCTTCCGTTGGCAGTTTTATTAACCATTCCATGAGTGTTGCACTATTTACTAGTCAAGTTACTTAGTCAAATTAAGGCGGTACTTTAGTTATGCTTGTCTATGATCGAGAGAAACTGTGCTCCAAGTCGTCCATATCCGCGGACACGGCTTTCAGAAAGTTTTACCCGGCCGGGGTGCACCAATAGCAACACACACTCGATCGACCTCGGAAAAACCAAATCAAAAACCCAACGAGGCCTTCACGACAAAGCAATCACAAGATTCAGAAATATTTCAGGGGGCCACCCCTTAAGTAGAATCCGCAACGGAGTAAGCAAGCTTCGAGACGGCCTCAAGGTTCGGGTGGACGGCTGTGAACGACTGGGAACCCGAAAGTGTGGCTGGGCTTGTCGACACCGCGGAATCGTGTCCCACTCCTAAACAGTACAGTGTGCTCCTCGCACAATCGTAATAAAGCAGTAAAACATGGCATAAGTACAGGATCGTAATAAAACCTCAAACTAGTTTGTGGCCCCAAGAAATAAGACGGAATCAAGCTCTGGCTGAGGGGGGTCCCATATACCTCCCGGATGTGGATAGCGCGATAAATCAAGGAACAGGAATCAAGTACTCGGGGTCTTACGGGACACAAGTGGGCGTTCGGAAAACCAAATATTATCTATCACCCACCGATGCCTCTGCTTATTTCTATTTTAGTTGTTAAACAGGAATTAAAGTGAACAATAAGTAAAACTATGATCAGCTCCAACATCAACATGCGGCCAAGCATCAGCAACTGTGGCATATGACATCACACATCAGCACTTGAGCAAGCCACTACGACGCGCAAGTCCAACTATCTACCAAACAACAGGCAATAGGATGTGCCAAGGCAATATAGGGCTGCACGGTATATCACAGGTACGGAAACTAAAGCATCGCAACACAGATAGCAATAGATCAACAGGAGGGAAGTAAATACTATAAAAAAAGTAAGATGGTAGTAGAAAGAGGGAGATGCTCGCCTGAAAACATTGTCGAAAAGTTCATCCGAAGATCGGGGCGAAGCTCACATCAACTCAACGGCCTTATCCGCGAAGAAGCAAAACACTAGAAGACACCGGATGCAATATTTAATACAACGGCAGAAGATCGGCATGATGCATGTATGATGTATGGCATGGCAAAGGTGCGATGCATTTAGGTCATATTAAGCGGAACCGGGGTCCCGACATTTAATTGAATGGTTCATGTTATTTAGAACCCCCGCAATTTAAATGTTGTTAAAACAAGGCAAGATGAGATACCGGTTCGCTACACAAGTTTAAATGAGGCCGATATGAGACTAGATTTGCCCGCATATGGGCCCCATATTTAATTATTAGGTGAATCGGCATAAGGCCCCCAAACCACAGATATGCATGCGAGATGACAATTAAACATGCAACAAGTTGTTATGTTATAAAATAGGGTTCGAGGATAAGGGGTCACACATTGAGGGGTCTCGACGAACTTGGGGTTCTGGGGGTTCGGGGTTCGACAGGGTCCAGGGTCCAGGGTTCGACGGTTCGGGCTCGGCGGGATCGAACCAGGGACCTAGCGGCCGCGAGCGGGGGTGGCTGCCGCTGCGGTAGGCTCGGGGTTGGTGTTTGAGGGTCGCTCGCGTGCTAGCTAGGGTGCTGGCGCGCGCTGGAGCAGACGACGACGTCGATCCTACCGTGCACTAAGGGTGCTCGACGCCGTGACTCGCGCAACCAGGAAGCGAGCAAGATCGGGACGTTGTCTGGGGGGATCAGGGGCTTACCGCGGGCGTGCTGGCGTGGTCGGTTCGGGCTGGGGTGGTAGCGATCCACGGCGAGGCTGACGGCGGCCGTAGCTAGGGTTTTGTCGGGGCGGCGTCGGCCTGGGGAACGTCTGGGCCTGCTCCTCCTTGCGGGTCGTACGGGGGCGACGCAGTCACGCTCCGGACCTTCCTCGACACCTTGCAGCACCTCGACTCCGGCTAGAACGACAGGGACATGGGGTAGACGACAGGGGGTGGCGAGGGAAAACTGTGGCGGTGGAGAGGATGGTAGAGGAGGGGGCGAAGCAGGGCTGCTGGGATGGGATCTGGGGAGGCCAGAGAGGGAGAGGGAGAGGATAAGAAGGGGGAGGCGCGGTGGTTGCGTGGGGGAGGGTCTGATGAGAGGAAAAGTGGCATCGGCCACTTTTACTGGTCACGTGCAGGGCAAGGCGAGGCCAGGGCAAGGCAGGGCACCGGGGGGGGTCTGGCAGGTGGGGTAGGCCGGCTAGGGAGGCAGGCAAGTGGGGTAGGGGCGTGGGCAGGTGCTGTCGAGCTGGAAAGAAAAGAGGGAAGAGGGGAAAGGGGTACTCGGGCTAGGGCTAAGGAGGGGGGTGCCATGCCGTGTGGGGCAGCTAGGGGGGGTCCTGGTCGCGTGTGGGCAGGTAGGGTGCTGGGGTGGGGCGCATGGTAGGTAGAGAGGTGAGAGGGACATGGGGCATGGGACATGCTAGATAGGAAGGGGTAGTACTAGGGTTTGCATAGATTAGGGGTAGGAGGAGGTGTGGTTAGGGTTTTGGTTTAGAGAGGGAGAGGAAGGTGGCACTCTAGTTTGATCAAGCAAACTACAAGCAAGCACTAAGCAAGAAAGAGCAAGAAAAGAGGGAGAAGAGAGAGGTGGCCAAAGGGTGGTGATTTGGTCCTCCTTTGGCCCATGCCTGATCCAAGCAAGGACAAGCAAGCTCCAGAGAGAGGAGGGAAGTTTTTAGAGGATGCATGCCACATTAGCACAAGTGGGTGCATGGGACATGGGGTAGGGTTTAGCTAAAAGATGAAGAGAGAGAGAGGATAAGGAGAAACAAACTACAAGCCAACACATGATCTAAACCAAGGAAGAAGATCCAACTAGGATTCAAACAAAGCCAAAATCTAGAGAAAATGGTACTTGCATGGCCCATGCAAGATAATTAATGCCAAGTTATCCTTGTGAAAACAATATCATAATCATGGCATTATCCATATGCATTCCCAATAGGTGGGCAAGGCCAAGCAAAGGTTATGGGTGGATCCAACCAACAACATGAGCTAGAGATAACCCAAATTAAAATGCCAAGCTCATATTAATTGGATGGTGGAATTATAAGGTGGTGATAGAAAAGGTGGTGGAGTCAAAAAGAGAGATGCCCCCAACTCAACTTGGGCATTTAACAATTTATTAAGAACCAAATACAATATCAAGAGGCAAATACAATTAATCATGCACATGAGATAAGAACCAAACAAGAAAAGGGTTTTATATGATGCTCAAATGCAAGGTGGTATGATGGTATGAGCATGATATGATGAAGATGCAACAATTATATGTTGGAAGAGGCCCATTTTATTATTGTAACAAGTAGCATAACAGGGTTAGACAACTGGGATGCTACAACTCTCCCCCACTAAACAGGAATCTCGCCCCGAGATTCTAGGAAGAAGAAGAAGATACAAAGAGAGAAGGATGGTTGACACGGAGTTCATCTTCACGCTCCCAAGTGGCTTCATCAACAGAATGGTGTGACCACTGCACCTTGCAGAACTTGATGGACTTGTTGCGAGTCCTTCTTTCTGCGGTCTCAAGGATTTTGGTGGGGTGTTCTTGATAAGACAGATCTTCTTGGAGGTCGATTAGCTCATGGTCCACGGTCCTACCGGGATCTTTGAAGCACTTCTTGAGTTGAGAGATGTGGAAAACATCATGGACTTTGAGTTTTTCCGGAAGCTCAAGTGCATAAGCAACTTCTCCTCTTCTACCACGTATCTTGAAAGGACCGATGTATCTAGGAGCCAACTTTCCTTTGATACCGAAGCGGTGTGTTCCTCTCATGGGAGTGACACGAAGGTAGACGAGATCACCAGGGGCATATACCATATCCGTATCCGTGTGCTTCCTGTCATAGTTGCTCTTCTGACGACTTTGAGCAATCTTCAGGTTCTCCAGAATGATATGCACCTTCTCCTCCGCTTGGGTCACAATGTCAGGGCCAAACCAGATTCTTTCTCCTGCACCTGACCAACCAATCGGAGTTCTGCACTTGCGACCATAGAGAGCCTCGAACGGTGCCATCTTTAGACTCTTCTGGAAGCTGTTGTTGTAGGAGAATTCAGCATATGGAAGGTATTCCTCCCACTTCATGCCAAAAGAGATGACGCAAGCTCTAAGCATATCCTCCAGAATCTGATTGATCCTCTCCACTTGTCCTTGAGACTGAGGGTGGTAAGCAGTGCTGAAGTTCAACTTTGTTCCCAAAGCTTTTTGGAAACTCTCCCAGAACTTTGAGGTGAAGATGCTCCCACGGTCTGAACTGATTTCAAGTGGAACCCCATACAAAGAGACAATCCTGTTGATATAGAGCTCAGCCAACTGAATTCCAGAAATTGTTTCTTTGACTGGGAAGAAGTGTGCCACTTTAGAAAGCCTGTCGATGACAACAAAGATTGCATTGTTGCCCTTCTGCGACCTCGGAAAGCCAGTGATGAAGTCCATCTCTACTTTCTCCCATTTCCATTCCGGAGGTTTCAATGGCTGTAGAAGACCAAATGGTTTCTGATGGACAGCCTTGACTCTGCGGCAGACATCACATTCTGAGACATACTTGGCGCAATACCGTTTCAACCCAGGCCACCAGTATTGTGTTTTCAAGTCCATGTACATCTTTGTGCTGCCAGGATGGATATAGAAAGAACCGAATCATGTGCCTCCTTGAGAACTTGGTCTCTCAAACCGGGTAGTTTGGAACAAACATCCGGTGATCAAAGAAGAGCGAGCCTTGATCATCAACATGGAAGGACTCGTACTTCGGAAGACCAATTCTAGAGATGAGCTTTCTGGTGTGCGGATCACCACGCTGACGAGAACGAATCTGTTCTTCCAAGAGAGGAGTAGCCAGAAGGTTCAGGAGATGCCCTTGTTCTACAACCTCAAGGTTGAGCTGACGGAATTCCTCGCACAAGAGAGGCTGTTGCTCTTCTATCATGAGGTTGTTGACATAAGCTTTATGGCTAAGCGCATCTGCCATGACGTTTGCTTTGCCTGGAGTGTAGTTGATGGTCACATCAAAGTCATTGATTGCTTCAATCCATCTCCTTTGCCGAAGGTTGAGATCCGGTTGAGTGAAGAAATACTTCAAACTCTTGTGGTCCGAGAAGATCTCACAACGGTTACCAAGCAAGTAGTGCCTCCAAAGCTTCAAAGCAAAGACAACTGCTGCTAGCTCAAGGTCATGTGTGGGATAGTTGATCTCATGCGTCTTCAACTGACGAGAAGCATAAGCAACCACCTGTCTCTCTTGCATAAGGACCGCACCCAATCCTTGCAAAGAGGCGTCGCAGAATATCTGGAAAGGCTTAGATGTATCCGGAGGAACCAAGACTGGCGTGGAAGTGAGCTTCTCTTTGAGTGTCTCAAAACTTTCTTGACAAGCAGGAGTCCACAGGTACTTCTTGCCTTTCTTGAGGAGATCGGTAAGAGGCTTTGCTATCTTGGAGAAGTTTTGCACAAAGCGACGGCAATAGCTAGCCAAGCCGAGAAAACTCCGCACTTCCTTGACATTAACAGGAGGAAGCCATTCAACTATTGTCTTCACGGTTTCCGGGTTGACTGCAATGCCCTTGGCAGAGATAACATGGCCCAAGTATGTTACTTCAGGCAGCCAAAACTCACACTTAGAGAAATTTGCATACAAGCGGTTCTCATGAAGCTTGTTCAGGACACACCGCAGGTGTTCTTCATGCTCCCCCTTGGACTTGGAATAGACCAGAATGTCATCCAGATATACCACCACAAACTTATCAAGATACTCCATGAAAACGGAGTTCATCAGCCTCGAGAAGGTAGCAGGTGCGTTGGTGAGACCGAAAGACATGACCGTGTACTCATACAGGCCATAGCGGGTGGTGAAAGCTGTCTTGGGCACATCTTCTTTGCGAATTTTGATTTGGTGATAACCACTTCTCAAGTCCAGCTTAGAGAACACCACAGCTCCTGCTAGCTGATCAAATAGATCATTTATCCGAGGGAGAGGATATTTGTTCTTGATGGTTTTAGCATTGAGAGCCCGGTAGTCAACACATAGCCTATCCGTTCTGTCACGCTTCTTCACAAAGATTGTTGGGCTGCCCCAAGAAGAAGTGCTGTGTTGAATGAAACCCAATTTCTCTTGTTCATCAAGTTGTCGTTTGAGTTCAGCCAACTCAGAAGGACCCATTTTATATGGCCGCTTGGAGATAGGAGTCGTTCCAGGTTCAAGCTCAATCACGAATTCAACCTCGCGATCCGGAGGCATACCTGGCAACTCTTCAGGAAAGACATCTGGAAACTCACAGACCACCGGTACACCCTGAATAGCTTCCATAGCATCATTATTCAGAGCAGCCAAGGAATAGAGCTGGACAGCAGGAGTCAGACTTGGAGAAAAGACTATGTGGCCTTCAGGAATCTTCAGAGACACTGAGCGTTCAGCACAATCAATCACAGCTGCATTTGCTGTCAACCAATCCATGCCCAATATGACATCAATGTCAGAGTTGCCCAGAACAATCAAAGAAGCCAAGAATGAAGAACCACCAATCTCAATCTTGTTGCCATGACTGATATGAACAGCCCTCATGTTTGCCCCAGGAGAAAGAACCATTAACCGCTTTTGGAGAGGAACCATGACTAACTCATTCTCATTTGCAAACTTGTGAGACACAAATGAATGCGATGCACCAGAATCAAAGAGAACTCGTGCAGGAACTGAGTTAACTGAAAGCATACCCATGACAACTCCAGGTGCGAGTTCAGCTTGAGAGGCATTGACGCAGTTAGCGCGAACAACCGCAGACCCGGGCTTAGTGTTGATGTTGAGAGCCCGAGGCGGTGGTGCACGAACCGAAGGAGAGCTTGTTGCAGATCTTGGCGGGGGGGGGAAGAGTTTTGTTCTTCATTGGGCAGTTCCAGTTGGGATGACCATGATCTCCACATGTGAAGCAAGCGCCGCGTGGACGTGGAGCAGAGTAGCCAGGGACTCCGCCAGGCGCTCCAGGGTAGTGGTTGTGGTAGCCCCTGGGAGCCGCAGTGGTGAAGTTTGGTGGCCTTGGCGCGAAACTTGCAGGTCTTGGTGAAGCCGGAAGCAACGGTGGGGTGTTAGGAACCCAGACACGCCGCTTCGAAGGAGCTGCCATAACCGAAGAGCTTGATGCATCCCTGTTATGTCTTGGACTCCTCAAACATCTGCCTGCTTGCCTCCTCTTGCAGTGCTGTGTGCTGTAGTTCCAGGAAGGTTGCCGGTCTTGCATGCGTGATTGCATACTTGATCGACGCATTGAGCCCTTGCCTGAACCTTTTCTGCTTCTTCTTGTCATCAGATACCTCATCACCACCATAACGAGAGAGATTCATGAAGTTCCTGATGTAGGTGTTAACGTTATCATCTCCCTGCTTCAGGTTGAGAAAAGCCTCCTTCATCCTTTCCATTTCAATCTCTGAGAGAAACTGCTCCTTGAACGCTCCAGTGAACCTTTCCCAAGTTGGCTGGAAACCAGTGCAGCTTGCTTTCAAGTAGCTCCCACCAAAGAGCTGCATCTCCCTTGAGAAGGTGAGTAGCGCACTTGACCCACTCCTGTTCCGGAACATCAGCAGTCTCGAGCAACCTTGAGATCTCACGCAGCCAATCATCCGCGTCCAGAGGTCGGTCAGACACATCAAACTGACGAGGGTTGAATTTGAGGAAGCTCTTGATGTCTCCACGCCTGGGAGGTGGAGGGAGTGGAGCAAACTCGTTCCTTCTGACGCTCTCCTCAAAGCGCTGCTGGTTCTCTTGCATAGCTGCCAAAGCATTAGATAAAGTATGCAGTGGGCACTTTTAGTTAACCATTCCGTTGTAGTTGCAACACTTACTAATCATATACAGATAACATGAGTTAAACCCAAAACCCAGCAGTTGTTGATACTTTTATTTAGCCATTCCGTTGTAGTTGCAATACTTACTAGTCAGATACAATTGTCGCAAGCGACAAAGCAAACAAGCAATTGTGGGCAGTATTATTTAATCATTCCATTATAGTGAAGCTAATTACTAGTCATTATAAGTCAAATTTATAGCAGTAAACTTTAGTTATGCTTGTCTATGATCGAGAAACTGTGCTCCAAGTCGTCCATATCCGCGGACACGGCTTTCAGAAAGTTTTACCCGGCCGGGGTGCACCAATAGCAACACACACTCGATCGACCTCGGAAAAACCAAATCAAAACCCAACGAGGCCTTCACGACAAAGCAATCACAAGATTCAGAAATATTTCAGGGGGCCACCCCTTAAGTAGATCCCGCAACGGAGTAAGCAAGCTCCGAGACGGCCTCAAGGTCCTGGGTAGACGGCTGTGAATGACTGGGAACCCCAAACGGGGCTTGTCGACACCGCGGAATCGTGTCCCGATCCTAAACAGTACAGTGTGCAGTACCTCGCACAATCGTAAATAAAGCAGTAAAACATGGCATAAGTACAAGATAGTAATAAAGCCCCAAACTAGTTTGTGGCCCCAAGAAATAAGACGGAATCAAGCTCTGGCTGAGGGGGGTCCCATATACCTCCCGGATGTGGATAGCGCGATAAATCAAGGAACAGGAATCAAGTACTCGGGGTCTTACGGGACACAAGTGGGCGTTCGGAAAACCAAATATTATCTATCACCCACCGATGCCTCTGCTTATTTCTATTTTAGTTGTTAAACAGGAATTAAAGTGAACAATAAGTAAAACTATGATCAGCTCCAACATCAACATGCGGCCAAGCATCAGCAACTGTGGCATATGACATCACACATCAGCACTTGAGCAAGCCACTACGACGCGCAAGTCCAACTATCTACCAAACAACAGGCAATAGGATGTGTCCAAGGCAATATAGGGCTGCACGGTATATCACAGGTACGGAAACTAAAGCATCGCAACACAGATAGCAATAGATCAACAGGAGGGAAGTAAATACTATAAAAGTAAGATGGGTAGAAAGAGGGAGATGCTCGCCTGAAAACATTGTCGAAAAGTTCATCCGAAGATCGGGGCGAAGCTCACATCAACTCAACGGCCTTATCCGCGAAGAAGCAAAACACTAGAAGACACTGGATGCAATATTTAATACAACGGCAGAAGATCGGCATGATGCATGTATGATGTATGGCATGGCAAAGGTGCGATGCATTTAGGTCATATTAAGCGGAACCGGGGTCCCGACATTTAATTGAATGGTTCATGTTATTTAGAACCCCCGCAATTTAAATGTTGTTAAAACAAGGCAAGATGAGATACCGGTTCGCTACACAAGTTTAAATGAGGCCGATATGAGACTAGATTTGCCCGCATATGGGCCCCATATTTAATTATTAGGTGAATCGGCATAAGGCCCCCAAACCACAGATATGCATGCGAGATGACAATTAAACATGCAACAAGTTGTTATGTTATAAAATAGGGTTCGAGGATAAGGGGTCACACATTGAGGGGTCTCGACGAACTTGGGGTTCTGGGGGTTCGGGGTTCGACAGGGTCCAGGGTCCAGGGTTCGACGGTTCGGGCTCGGCGGGATCGAACCAGGGACCTAGCGGCCGCGAGCGGGGGTGGCTGCCGCTGCGGTAGGCTCGGGGTTGGTGTTTGAGGGTCGCTCGCGTGCTAGCTAGGGTGCTGGCGCGCGCTGGAGCAGACGACGACGTCGATCCTACCGTGCACTGAGGGTGCTCGACGCCGTGACTCGCGCAACCAGGAAGCGAGCAAGATCGGGACGTTGTCTGGGGGGATCAGGGGCTTACCGCGGGCGTGCTGGCGTGGTCGGTTCGGGCTGGGGTGGTAGCGATCCACGGCGAGGCTGACGGCGGCCGTAGCTAGGGTTTTGTCGGGGCGGCGTCGGCCTGGGGAAAGTCTGGGCCTGCTCCTCCTTGCGGGTCGTACGGGGGCGACGCAGTCACGCTCCGGACCTTCCTCGACACCTTGCAGCACCTCGACTCCGGCTAGAACGACAGGGACATGGGGTAGACGGCAGGGGGTGGCGAGGGAAAACTGTGGCGGTGGAGAGGATGGGTAGAGGAGGGGGCGAAGCAGGGCTGCTGGGATGGGATCTGGGGAGGCCAGAGAGGGAGAGGGAGAGGATAAGAAGGGGAGGCGCGGTGGTTGCGTGGGGGAGGGTCTGATGAGAGGAGAAGTGGCATCGGCCACCTTTACTGGTCACGTGCAGGGCAAGGCGAGGCCAGGGCAAGGCAGGGCACCGGGGGGGTCTGGCAGGTGGGGTAGGCCGGCTAGGGAGGCAGGCAAGTGGGGTAGGGGCGTGGGCAGGTGCTGTCGAGCTGGAAAGAAAAGAGGGAAGAGGGGAAAGGGGTACTCGGGCTAGGGCTAAGGAGAGGGGTGCCATGCCGTGTGGGGCAGCTAGGGGGGGTCCTGGTCGCGTGTGGGCAGGTAGGGTGCTGGGGTGGGGCGCATGGTAGGTAGAGAGGTGAGAGGGACATGGGGCATGGGACATGCTAGATAGGAAAGGGGTAGTACTAGGGTTTGCATAGATTAGGGGTAGGAGGGTGGTTTAGGGTTTTGGTTTAGAGAGGGAGAGGAAGGTGGCACTCTAGTTTGATCAAGCAAACTACAAGCAAGCACTAAGCAAGAAAGAGCAAGAAAAGAGGGAGAAGAGAGAGGTGGCCAAAGGGTGGTGATTTGGTCCTCCTTTGGCCCATGCCTGATCCAAGCAAGGACAAGCAAGCTCCAGAGAGAGGAGGGAAGTTTTTAGAGGATGCATGCCACATTAGCACAAGTGGGTGCATGGGACATGGGGTAGGGTTTAGCTAAAAGATGAAGAGAGAGAGAGAGATAAGGAGAAACAAACTACAAGCCAACACATGATCTAAACCAAGGAAGAAGATCCAACTAGGATTCAAACAAAGCCAAAATCTAGAGAAAATGGTACTTGCATGGCCCATGCAAGATAATTAATGCCAAGTTATCCTTGTGAAAACAATATCATAATCATGGCATTATCCATATGCATTCCCAATAGGTGGGCAAGGCCAAGCAAAGGTTATGGGTGGATCCAACCAACAACATGAGCTAGAGATAACCCAAATTAAAATGCCAAGCTCATATTAATTGGATGGTGGAATTATAAGGTGGTGATAGAAAAGGTGGTGGAGTCAAAAAGAGAGATGCCCCCAACTCAACTTGGGCATTTAACAATTTATTAAGAACCAAATACAATATCAAGAGGCAAATACAATTAATCATGCACATGAGATAAGAACCAAACAAGAAAAGGGGTTTTATATGATGCTCAAATGCAAGGTGGTATGATGGTATGAGCATGATATGATGAAGATGCAACAATTATATGTTGGAAGAGGCCCATTTTATTATTGTAACAAGTAGCATAACAGGGGTTAGACAACTGGGATGCTACAACCTCATGGACATTGGTAACTTCCAAGGTCTTGTCAACAAGGCTATGAAGGCCGAGAGTGGAAAAGTGGAGTATGAAGAAACTCGTCAGCGTCCTCAGGAAGGGTATAACAAGGCTGGTTCTGGTAATAAGAAGCGTCGTGTCTTCGTGCCTTACAGTGTTGTGCCACCTGCTCCTTAGACTCCAAGGACTTCTGGATATGCTCCTCGTCTGAATGCTACCTCAAGCAATGCTGGTGGATCAAACTATCCTTCTGCTGGCAATGCATCAGGTTTTATATGCTTCAATTGTCGCCAGCCTGGCCATTATGCAAAGGAGTGTCCTCAAAAGAGTGCTGCTGAGAAGGCACAACCACCAAATAAAAATGACAAGTATCCAGGTGCTGGAAAAGGTCGCCTTAACCATCTACTGAGGAGGCTCAGGAAGATCCAAGCGTCATTATGGGTATGCTTCGTATCAATCAAATTCCAGCTAAAGTTTTGTTTGATTCTGGATCATTGCATTCATTCCTGTCAAAAGCTTTTGCTCAAATGCATGGGATAAGTTTTGAGGGGTTGTCTGTTCCTTTGCTAGTTTAGTCCCCTGGTTCTAGTTGGCGTTCCACCATGGTTAGTCATGGGAATCTAATCGAAGTTGCATTTCAACTCTTTCCCACTTCTTTGATCGCCCTCAAGTCAACTGATATTGACATCATTTTGGGCATGGATTGGTTGACCCGTTATCAAGCCATTCTCGATTGTACAACCAAGTCTGTGACCCTAACTAGTCTTGCTGGCATAACAGTCAAGTACTGGACTGTAGGGTCACTATCCCCTTCAGCTGTTTCTATTCATGAAGTAGAGTTGTATGCTCTTGAAGTTCTACCTCCGTTAGAGATCCAAGATGTTTCAGTGTTCTGTGAGTTTCCGGATGTCTTTCCTAAGGAGTTGCCTGGCATGCCACCTGACCGAAGTGTGGAGTTTGTCATAGAGCTAGTTCCTGGAACTGCTCCTGTATCTAAAATACCCTATCGTATGCCTCCTCATGAGCTTGTGGAGTTGAAGAAGCAATTAGAGGAGTTAGAAGGAAAAGGATACATTCAGCCCAGCACATCTTGGGGATGTCCTACCATCTTTGTCAAGAAGCGAGATACCAATATACCGCGTATGGTTGTGGATTACCGCCCACTCAATGTTGTGACTATCAAGAACAAGTATCCTCTCCCTAGGATCAACGATCTATTTGATTAGTTAAGTGGTGCCACTGTCTTTTCCAAAATGGATTTAAGGTCAGGGTATCACCAGATAAAGATCCGTAAGGAAGATATTCCAAAAGACTGCTTTCACCACTCGTTATGGTCTTTACGAGTATACAGTCATGTCCTTTGGTATTACAATGCTCCAGCTAATTTTATGCGGCTTATGAACTCTGTCTTCATGGAGTATCTTGACAAGTTTGTCGTGGTTTACATCGATGATATTCCGGTCTATTCCAAGACTGAAGAGGAGCACACTGAACATATTCTTTGGTGTTAACAAAACTTCGAGAACATCGTCTCTATGCCAAGTTTTCCAAATGTGAGTTTTAGTTACAAGAGCTCGTTTTTCTTGGTCATGTTTTTTCCTCTCAAGGGGTTGCTGTTATCCCCGATAAGGTTCAAACTATCCTCGACTGGGAGTCTCCTAAATCCGTCAAGGATGTCCGAAGTTTTCTCGGGATGGCGGGTTATTACCGCCGATTCATCGAGAACTTCTCCAGGATTGCAAAGCCGATGACCGATCTTCTTAAGAAGGATAAGAAGTTTGAATGGTCTGATAAGGCTGAAGAAAGTTTCCAGATGTTGAAATCCAAGTTAACCACTGCTCCGGTGTTAGTTCTCCCAGACACTAGCAAAGACTTTGTCGTCTTCTGTGATGCTTCTCACCAAGGTCTCGGATGTGTGCTAATGCAAGATGGGCATGTGGTGGCTTATGCCTCCCGTCAGCTAAAACCACATGAGAACAACTACCCAACTCATGATCTTGAGCTTGCAGCTGTTGTTCATGCTCTTAAGCAATGGCGACATTACCTTCTCGGTAGTCATTGCGAGTTATACTCGGATCATCAGAGTCTGAAGTACCTTTTCACACAACCGGATCTGAATCTCAGGCAAATAAGATGGTTGGAACTCATCAAGGACTATGATTTGGGTCTCAACTATCAACCTGGGAAAGCCAATGTCGTTGCTGATGCGTTAAGTCGTAAGTCTTATTGCAACAGTTTCATGATCAAACAATCTCAACCTTCTCTTCATGAGGAATTTGCACGATTGAATCTTGAAGTTGTTCCTCATGGATTCCTTTCTACTCTTGAAGTGAAATCTTCTATAGAGGATGAAATCAAGCTCGCTCAGAAGAACAACTTTGAATTTGCTGAGATCAAAGGGAACATTGCTAGCGGAGTTGCTAAGTTTTTCTTTGTTGATAATAAAGGTATTGTTCACTTTGGTAACCGTCTGGTAGTGCCGAAGAAAACAAAGTTGAGGAATCTAATTCTCCAAGAGGCTCATGAATCACCTCTTTCTATCCACCCTGGAGGTACCAAGATGTATCGGGATCTTCGTCAAAGATTCTGGTGGTCTGGTATGAAGAAGGATATCGCTCATTTTGTTGCTGAATGTGACGTTTGCCGCCGCGTCAAAGCTGAGCACCAAAGACCTGCTGGTCTCCTGCAACCACATAAAATACCTGAGTGGAAATGGGATGAAGTTGGTATGGATTTCATCACTGGTCTTTCTAAAACCCAAAAAAGGAAATGATGCCATCTGGGTGATCGTTGACTACCTGTCCAAGGTCGCTCACATTCTTCCCGTCAAGGAAAGCATTCGAGCGAGTGAATTGGCTGATCTTTACATCTCTCGAGTTGTTGTTCTTCATGGTATTCCTAAGAAGATAACATCTGACCATGGAAGTCTGTTCACCTCCAAGTTTTGGGAAAGTTTCCAAGCTGCTATGGGAACTCGTTTGTCTTTCAGTACAGCCTATCATCCTAGTACCGGTGCTCAAACCGAAAGAGTGAACCAAATCCTTGAAGGCATTCTTAGAGCGTGTGTCATATCTTTTGGCAAGAATTGGGAAAAATGCCTTCCTTTTGCTGAATTCTCCTACAACAACAGTTTTCAGTCCAGTATTGGTATGGCACCATTCCAGTTTCTATATGGAAGAACCTGTCGTACTCCTTTGAACTGGTCAGAAACCGGCGAAAGAAAGTTCTTTGGACCGGATATGATCCAGGAAGCAGAAGATCAAGTTCGTATCATTCAAGATCGTTTGAAAACTGCTTAGTCTCGTCAGAAAAGCTATCATGATCGTCACCATCAACATATTGAATATGAAGTCGGTGATCAAGCTTATCTCCGGGTCACTCCTCTGAAGGGTGTCCATCGTTTCGGTATCAAAGGCAAACTGGCTCCTCGCTATGTTGGTCCTTTCCATGTTCTATCCAGGCAAGGTAACCTCGCATAAAAGTTGGAGTTGCCTGCAAATTTCCCTGAGGTGCATGACGTCTTTCATGTGTCTCAACTCAAGCGTTGCTTCAAAGACCCTATCCGTGGTGTTGATCACCAAACTCTTGATCTCTAGAAGGATCTGACTTACCGTGAGTATCCTGTTCATATCCTTGATGAAACCGAGCGCAAAACTCGTCGTCAAAACATCAAGTTCCTGAAAGTTCAGTGGTCTCATCACACTGAGAATGAAGCAACCTGGGAACGAGAAGATCGTCTTAGATCTGAGTACCCTGCCTTCTTTTCTAAAACTTAGGAATCTCGGGTCGAGATTCTTGTAAGGGGGTAGAGTTGTAGCAGCCCAAGTTTGTAACATATGTAATTAGTACCTAAGCATGGCATGCATCTGTTTAAATCAATAAAATGTATGCATAAGTTCAAGTGTGTGGTTCAAGAAATGCAAATTCAAAACCCGAAAACCCGATGTTCCCTCCCTCTTTGAAATTTATTCAAACTAGTTTTGA
The DNA here is from genome assembly GCA_910589765.1 of Avena atlantica. Lineage (NCBI taxonomy): Eukaryota > Viridiplantae > Streptophyta > Magnoliopsida > Poales > Poaceae > Avena > Avena atlantica. Next base: position 210,897,957 of record OU342738.1, read on the forward strand.
ATTTTGAAATGACAAAAATATTTGGAGCCCAACTTGATTAAAGGGGCCCCACTAATTACTTCACCAAAAACCCCTCTGGTATTTTTCAAATCATTCAAAACAGATTTGAAATGAAAACTTAAGACGGAAATCAAAAACAGAAAAAGGAAGAATTGCTTTGACAGAAAAAATAGAGTCAGAGCCTTATCAGGCCGCAGCCCAGCCGGCCCATCCTCTCTATCTCTATTTCTTCCGCGCGTGCAGCAGCCAGCCATGCCCCGCGGCCCATTCCGTCCCACCTGGCCTGGTACCCCTTCGACGTCATCTTCTTCCCTGTGACGCGAAGCTTCTCGGTGGCTCGTTGCCGGCCACCCGATGCCGCCGCGCGCCAAGATCAGCGTCGCCGCCCCCGGTGGAGGATAAGACCCGCACGGACGCCTCTCCCTCGCCTTATCCTCTTTCCTCTCGCGCTCTCTCCTCCTCTCTATGACGAGGCCGAAACCCTAGCCTCGGGCTCTACCGTGCCCCGTCAAACCGTGCCGCCCCGAGCTTCGCCAGTGAGCCCATGAGCTCTGCCTCGTCGCGCTGGTGCTCCTCGCAGAACGAATCGAGCCATCGCGCCGGGATTTTTCGCCATGGAACGCTTCCTCTCCGACTCCGACGTGCTCAGTCACACGCCTCGCCGCCGCTCCAGTCACCGCCTCGCCTCGCCGTCGACACCAATCGCCTTGGGGTGATCTCCTGGTGCTCAAGGCACCCTCCTTTCCCCCTCTAGCCCTCTGTGTCGCGCCCGCGCCATAGAGCAGAGAGCACTGCCACCGTTCGTCGCCGTTGACCAAGCTCTAGTGACCAATAAACAGAGGCGCCGCCGCTATTAGGTTCGTCTCGCAGCGATGATTTGAACGAGCCGTAGCACGCCCCTCCCCGAGCCATGTAGCGCCGCTAGTCGCCGCCGTCTGGCCCATTGGCCGGCGAGCCAACGTGGCTCCCGCGTGGCGCCTGCGTGGCCTGTCGACGTGGCCTAGGCCCATCGTCAGTCTCTGGGCTTAGGTTTTGCTCGGGTAACAAAATTAATCCACCCTAGCGCCGACCCCACCTGTCTAACATGGATGCACATGTGGCCTTGGGCCCAGCAGTCAGTGACTGGTTCTGGCCTCTATCTCGGTAAGAAAAGTATAGGGTTAGGTCTCTGACGTCATATGATGCAGTAAATCAATTTAAAATGTTTTAATAATTCCAGAGATTGTTTTGAATATTGTAAATTCAATAACTTTTAATCTGTAATTCAGAACAATACAAATAATATATCAAAATGTTCAAAAAATGAGAACTATCTAACTAACCTATAATCATGTATTGTTCAACAACTTTAATGACAAGTTTAATTAGAACAACATAGTAACCCCTCTTATGTATTTTTGGAGTTTTTCGAGTTAGGGTTTTCAACCCTCGGAACCCCGTTTAAATTGTCGAGCATGTTTTAGGGCTTCATTTAAATGCAATTTAACTTATCATATCATCATCCTCGCTTGAGAATTGCATCGATGCCATGTCTTGAATGTCGCCTTTGTTTTAGGTATTTGGTTCTTCGCGATAGGATACGAACCCGAAGCTGAAGTCAACAACACCGAAGATCAGTACCTATCTACCGATGGACAAGGCAAGCGTAGCCTCTCATTCTGAACCTATGTTTTATGAAGTATATTACTTTCTCGCTATGATGCACACGATTCCAATGTGGTCTTTTGTCAGTAGTTAGTGTTACCTATCTGCTACATAGTTACCCTGTTGTAGCCTTATACTCCTGATCCACTTCTCCTAGCATACCTAGGTCTGGCATCTGAGCGTTGCTAGAGCTTTTGAGATCGACAGCTTACCATGCATAGTATCAACGTCTGATCTATCCGAACGACGAATCAGAGGTGCCAAGGAAGGTAGTAAGGTAGGAGGTGGTGACATCATCGAAGGAGTTAACTAATCATGCTAAGGCTTGTATGGGAGGCCACGTTGGGTGTGGTTTTTGTAGTCCCATGCGAATCACCATTAGGACCCGAGTTCTTGCCTCTTGAACCAAGATGAGCGTACAACCACACGGGGCCTGGAAAACCCCACGAGCAACTAACTTGCCTAGTAGATTCCATGAGTCACATAGTTTGGGCTTTCCATCTGGCATACGCATTGAAAACCTTTTCGAAATGAGGAGGTGAAGGAGGTGCATCATAACAGGTAGGGAAGCGTGGCCGTGGTTGCTTGGGTCGATGGAGCCCCTGGTGAACCAACCTCGCCTCACATATTTAGGGACCGGCTTCGGGACTTGACCCGTTACAACGGAACCATCCCTAGGGCGTGACTCATGGTCTCGGCGAAAGCAAGGTAAAGGTCGTGGTCAACCACCCTCTATCGGCCTTCTAAGGAAGAGGGCTAATAATTTGGCATTAAGAGTCGGTTGGTGCGTGTGGGTAAAGTTGTACACCCCTGCAGGGTATTAATCTTTTTGAAAAGCCGTGTTCACGGTTATGAACGACGGACGTGATGATCATAGAGAACTATAACTTAAGTAAAACTTGTTGATCCATGTGTGCTTAAAGATGCTTCCTCTGGGTTGAGGGGGCGATCTTAGATAGGAGGTTCTGATGAAGCTGGTGGTTACCAAGATGTGATGAACAAGATGAAGAAGTCGCTATCTTATCCCTTTTTAAAAGATTCTGAGTAGACGAGCCTATTCTCTCTCTTGTTTACAAATAAAGATTGCTTTTCGCAAAAGTAAATCCAGAGAAAGCCTTTCTAGCCAGAGCATATAGATACTAGGTTATCTAAGTCTTGCGGAGTACATTCTCGTACTCAGCCTTGCGCCATTGTTGTTTTTCTATAGAGGATCTGGTTGCAACTGAAGGTGGCTTCTACGTTGACATCGACGAGTAGTTGGGGGTCCCAGGTAGCAGCCTGAGGACTATGGGATGGATGTCGCTTTTGTTTATGGCCTCTTAGGCCTTTTGCTAAGTTGTTGTGTAAAACACCATAATTTGCTTTCGCTGTGTGATGTAATGTTGGGTCTATGACCTCTGGTTTGTAATAACTCTAATATCTTACTCTGTTAAGAGTTTAAACTTATGTAGTTGAATCCCTATGTTCTATAAAGTTACCGAATCATACTGTGACCTTCCGTGTTTGGGAGTTGAACTTATCTTAGATGGTGATCTGAGGTTAGTTTAACCCTAACCCCAGGGGGTGCTACAGAAAACAACAAGGGAAAAATAACATGCTCAGGATGGAATCCCAAGATGTGGATGCATAAGTCAACAATCTTCCGAAAACCAATGCAAGGAAGGGAAAAGGTGTGGCTGAGTCACGAGTATAGATGCGAGACTCACTAGGAGTACTCTTGTCGTGATCTATTTGGTTCCATTAAAGAACATCTGCCATAGCTAGTGGTAGGGGAAGTCCTTCATTGTCACAATTCAATCGTGAAAAAGACCACAAGCTTGAAGGTTATAATTGTAGTACCATCCATCATGGGTTAATGTGTGAACATTAGCAACAGGGGTCAAAGGAACGGATCTTGGGTTAAAGATCAGCTTCATGTACAAGATTCAGAACATGAGAATCTAGCTGAATCAGGGATCTTAGGTTCAAGTCCAAGGGTAAAACCCGAGAAAATAAGTAACTACTACTTGAGTGACATGGCGTCCACTACCAGGTAGTAATCACGAGGTAGCTTCCAAGAGAAGAAAGGACTTCTGAAGTACCCAAACAAATAGAAAGGAGGCACACAAGATGGAAGGAAATCTCGAAGCCTAGAATAGAACACTATGGAACAAATAATATAATATTGTGGGTCCGAAAGATAGAGATATCATGATGAAAAGAAATCTCTCAGATGAACAAGAGCAAAGGGAACAAGGAATTCACAACACACACAACTATAGAGAATTCAACACTAGGTCAACTGGCTTAGAAACGACATGCCAAGAAGGCACCTAAGCTTTGAAAGACAAGAAGAGGTATCAAAACTTTTCCAGAATCAACATCAGATAAGATGACCCAAAGTAAGAGCGAAACTGGATAAGGAGAAAAAGAAGCATACTAGAGTTTTTGCAAATACTTTTCATCTTTGAAATAGTTTTCACAAGGGCTAGACTCAACATCGACCAATAGCGAGGGTTTCCTACGGTCGGTACTGCTCTGATATCAAGATCTATGACACCCCAGGGATCAGGGCTAAACAAATCCCAGACCTCCGTCTGAAATAATCTTCACCTTGAGCTCGAGAATATCCAGTGAAGAATCGGTAACACGGCAGTGATCCTACGACACAAAATTTATTACAGCAAGCTCATAACTGAGCAGAGAACCAAATTATTAAAAGCAGAGGTCACTGACCACAAACATCAAACAACGGAAGGCAAGTTATGCTATTAAGTATAGCAAACTTAACAAATGTCCTAAGAGGCCTGAATCATAACGATGACGTCCCAGCGCATATATTCCAGGCTGCCGGCCGGGAACCCCAAGCTACTCGTCCATGTCGATGTAGTACAGAACTCGTCTTCAGGTGAACACTTACTCTGCCAAAAGTATCAACAAAGCAAGGGTGAGTATAGGGTGTACTCCGCAAGACTTATGGCTGGTGGAGTTGTTTTGCATAAAGCCATCTTTGTTTGTAACACAAGAGAGAGGATAAGCTCTTCTATTCAGAGTATTTTAAAAGGGGATAAGAGAGCGACATATCCAAAATATTAATCATCATCTTTTGATATCCACCAAAACATCATCATCTACCAACTAGGATCACCCCCTCGTACCCATGAGGAAGCATCCTTAAGCACACGTTGATCTGCCAAGTTTTACGATTAGGTTATAGTTCTCTATGATCTTAGAATCTGGTCACCAAGCGTTCATAACCGTGAACACGGCTTTTCGAAAAGATTTAACCCTGCAGGGGTGTACAACTTTACCCACACATACCAACCGACTATTAATGCCAGTACATTAGCCCTCTTCCTTGGAAGGCCGACAGAGGGTGGTTGGCCATGACCTTTACCGTGCTTTCGCCGAGACCATGAGTCACGCAATAAGTATGGTTCCGCCGTAACGGGTCAAATCCCGAAGCCGGTACTTAAAGATGTGAGGCGAGGTTGGTTTACCAGGGGCGCCATCAACCCCAAGCAACCCGGTCCACGCTTCCCTACCTGTTATGAATACACCTCTTTCACCCGGCAAATCTTTCAAAAGGTTTTTATGCATATGTCGAATGGAACGCCCAAACTATGTGACTCATGGAATCTACTAGGCAAGTTAATCAGGCGAGGGGTTCCCAATCCCCGTGTGGACATACGCTCGTCTCGGTTCCAAAGGCAAGAACTCAAGTCCTAGTGGTGGCGAGCATGGGATTAGAAAAACCACATCCCACCGTGGCCTCCCATATAAGACTTAGCATATTTAACTCATATCACCTCTGATAGCATCTCATCACGTTCTCTTGTCATACTAGATTATCTGCATCTGATACATCATCTGGATGGACCAGAACTGACAGCTATGCATGGCTAAGTAGACACATATATAATCTCTAGCAGTGCACACAAGCCAAACCTAGTTATGCTAGTAACAGGTAATATAAGCTCAAAGGAAGTAATGCAATAGATAGGGTACTCTACCTACCGATAAAAGACCACAGTAGAATCGTATGCATCATGGCAGGAATTGAAATACTTTCAAAATCATATGATTATATCATGGTGGGGCTATGCTTGCATTTGCCAGTTGATAGAAGATAAACAGATCTTTGGAAGACTTGTACTTGACTTGGTTACAGTTGGTCAAGTATTATTCATCGATCTTCGACGGTGTTGATCTTGGGCTTCGATCTCGATCTTGATATCGTATTCTACCGAAGAAGAACCAAACACCGGAAAGAAAGGGAAACAATCAACAATGGCATCGATGCAATGCTCAAGCAAGGATGATGATATGACAAGTTAAATTGCATTTAATTGAAACCCTAAAGCATGCTCGGCAGTGTAATCGAGATTCCGAGGGGTGAAAACCCTAATTCGGGAAAACTTCGGAATCATATGAGAGGGGTTGATTAGTTCTCTAATTAAACTTGTCATTTAATGTTGTTGAACAATGCATGATTATAGGTTAAATAGATAGTTCTCATTTTTTTGAACATTTTGGTATATTATACATATTTTTCTGATTTGTAAATAATAAGTTATTCAATTTATAAGATTATATCATTTTCAGAAATTAATAAACCAAAGGAAATTACTTTTTACACCGAGGGCTGGGCTAGCCCTAGAGACAGACAGGTGGGCCTCTGGCCACCTCAGCCTCCACGCAGGCTAAGTGGGACAGGGGGTGGATTGGTTATTTCTCACTGAGGCGGCAGCTAGCCAGAGAAGCTGACGAGTGGGCCTGGGCCACGCAGGCGCCACGTGGACGCCACACGGGCACCACGTTGGCTCACCGTCCAACGGGCCAGACGGCGGCGCGGGACGGTGGTTGAGCGCGCGCGGGCATGCGGGTATGGGCGCGTCCGAAGCAGGGCAGCGAGGCAAGCAATAAAGTGGCGGCGCCGCTCGAATTTGACCACCGGAGCTTGGCCGGCAACAAAGAATTGCAGCAGCGGCGGTAGGTGCATGACGCGGGAGCGACTGAGAGCGGGAGGGAGAGAAAGGAGGGGCGCCTGAGAATCGAAAGCTCACCACGACGCCGATAGAGGGTGCGGAATGGTCGGGTGAGGTCGATAACGGTGGCAATGGTGGCGGGGATGGCCGCCGGAGGCAGAGAAGAAACGGGTCGCACCGTCGATTAGGGTCTCCCCTTCCCGATTCCTTCTACAGGTCGAAGCAGGGGACCACGGCGGTGCTGTTAGCTTGCTCCAAACAGGAACGAGGAGGCGCAGAACATCGGCGACGAGCGGCTCTAGCCGGAGCTAGGGTTCAGCGTGCAGAAGGGAACAGCGGGGGAGAGAGGGAGGGCGCTGGAGCGAGAGGATAAGGGAGAGGGAGGCGTCGGCGCGAGTCTTATCGGCCTCCAGAGCGGCGGCGGGCATCGCGGCGATGGCAGACGGCGTCGGAGACGACACGGAGGAGATTCCTCGCAAGGAAGACGACGGCGAAGAGGTACGGGCTGCTGGCAGGCTGGCGTGGGCTGGCTAATGGGCCACTAGCTGCTGCGCGGTGCGGGAAAGATAAGGGGAGAGGGAGAGAGTGGCTGCTGGGCTGGGCCTGGCTGTTCTCTGGTTATTTTTTCTTTCCAAAGACCTTTTCCTTTTCTGTTTTGTAATTTCTCTTTTGCAATTCATATTGAATTATATTTTATATACTTTGAAATTACTAGAGGCTTTTGTAAATATGAAAATACAGCAGAGACCCCTTTATACTGTTTGGGATCCAAACATTTTGAATCTTTTGAAATTATTCAAAACCTGTTGAATTGCTTGTAGGAACAGAGGTAAAAATAGCTAGGATTTAGGGTTTTGTATTTGATCTCTATTGAGTTTAGTCTTAGCAAGATAGATGATGCTTATGCAATGCACAATCAAAACCCTAATATGGATTATCTAAAACTAGGGTGTTACAAGTGCGGTAAAGGATAGAAGTAACCAAAGTGGTGGACACGGAGACACAAGGATTTGTTTCCCGTAGTTCCTTCCTTTTGAGGTGAAGTACGTCTACGTTTGGAGAGGGGGTGGTTTCAAACCACCAACGCCACTAGAGGCCTCCCTTGTTCTCCGATGAACCTCACCCCAAGGGGATCGATTCACCTTCCACTATATCGGCAACCTTTGAGGTGGAAGCCGACACCTTCACAACAAGTTCCGGGCACACATCCACAACTTAATTGGAGGCTCCCAAATACTAGCAAGCTATCAAAACAATCAAAGACAAGCTTCTAAGAACCAAATCAAAGTTAGGGTTTCCAAAGAAACACTAGAGCTTGGGGGCCCTCAAGTGAATGAGGGGGAAATGAAGATCTCTCTTGGTGAAGTTGTAGATCAAGGCCTCCTCCTTCGATTCTCCAAAGATCAATGACTTTGGATGGTTGGATGAAGATATCTTGTAGATTTGGTGGCTCTAATGGAGTTTGTGTTCTTGAGTAGGTCGAGCAGCTAGAGGAAGGGGATAAGGGTCCCTATTTATAAGCAGCCCCCTCCACGAACCGTTTTCTGACCATTGGAGAAAATCCAGACCGGAGACTCCGGTCTGTACACCGGATACTTCGGTCTATACCGGAGATTCTAGCCTATCTCCAGTCTAGCCTTTGGACCGCCCTTCTGAATGACGAGGGCCAGGCACGACCCAACTAGGCCGGAGACTCCGGTCCTCCAGAACCGGAGACTCTGGTCTGAGCCAAGAACGGAGATTCTGGAGAAGCCTCCGGACCTTGTTCCGCACCCCCATACAGAATGTCCCAACCATGATTCTGAAGCCTCCACCGGGGACACATCCCGAAACTCCGGACCACACCGGAGACTCCGGTCTAGGAAGACCGGAGACTCTGGTCTGGAATTTCCAGAACTGTGTCACACTTGCAGGAATCTTTCCAAAGTGTGAGGGTACTTTTCACTTATCATAATACCAACCTGTGGACAGTGACAAACTGTAAAATGATCTACTTGTTGTTAACGAACAACAAAAGTGATTATGACAATAAATGTCCTTTCACCTATACTTGCTTGATTTCTTCTTTTCAAAGGTTGATCTTGGCCTAGCACCACCTCTTATGTTGGATTCAGGATAGGCAACAACCAAGGTGGCGAGAAAATTAGAAATCTCTCTGGCGATGATAGCTCCAGGCATAGGAGACAACACTCCCGATTTAGCAACCCCAACACCCGTGGGAACCACATGCCTACCTGACTCGGGCGAGAGAGAGACAACAACATCGACACCACCACCCTTTTCAAACCCAAGCGCTTGAGCCATGGGCAAGCCCATGCCCTCACACTCAGAGGCAGTAGACACAATAGGCTGTGACAACGGGCCTGCTGGTCTGTTTTGACAGATTTCTGCCATTATTTGCATTTGCCTCTTATCTGTTTATTTTTGAGTTCTCTTTGATCATTTAAGATTTTAAAAGGAATTGCTACAGTAGCTTGTGTTTTAATGGAAGTTTTACTTGTGTTGAAACTAAACCCAAAGGCTTATTATCTTGAATACACTAATGTTGCTAATGAAGATTGTGTGAAGTTTTGTATGAAGGAAATTTTCAAGTGTAGGGAAAGAATGATGTGATGAGATGAAGAATGGACAAAACCTCAAGCTTGGGGATGCCACCCCGTGTCATCCCAATAAATATTCAAGAGGTACAAGCGTCAAAGCTTGGGTATGCCTTGGGCATCCCCTTCTTCATCAATAAAAATCCCAGGTCTCTTTCTAAACACTTTATTTTTATTGCTTCATGCACTATTGTGTTGTTCTTGGAGCGTCTTTGTTTTTGCTTTTAGTTTTATTTTTCTTGTTTGATGAAATAAGTTGGTTGGACCCCAGCACACTTCTTTTGGAGAGAGAGACACACTCCGTTTTCATTGCCTACAACACTCTAGTTTTCATTCTTATTGTCTTGTGAGTGTTATCTTTTGCTAGCATTGTGTTTAGCCTTAGTTTTCTTGTGCTTTGAGCATAGAACTTTTTAGTTCTTCTTTGTGGATTTGTGAGACATGATCACTAATCTTTATTGATGATTATCTTTGTGAGTTGTTTCAAATAAGTCGATTGGTGTTGGAAAAGAGTAGGAAGCTTCATGCTTAGGTGGTACAAAAAGGAGCTTGTTTTGACTGTGTCTTAGGATTTATCATGTCATGCTATATGTTGCTTTGACCATATGCTTAGTGATTATTGTTGTAGCATGACTTGTTCCAGACAATTGAGATTTCTTAGCGTGTCTTAAAAGAATCATGCGTTGTTTTAGCATACAAAAGCATAATATTGTGGTGTTCTCCTTTGATGCTTTGTTTGGGTTGACTTGGCACATGCTTATACCATGTTAAGACTATGAACCAGTAACCTTAGCCTCTACGATCATTTAATTTTTGACTTGTGATACCACTTTATGCTTTGAAATGTTTTGTCACTCTGCATGATTCTGGCCATTATTGCTCTCTTAGTTGGTCGCTCTCAGTCTTTTGCTAGCCTCCACTTGTATTGAGTAAGCTCTACTCATGCATCCAAATCCCAAGAAACTAAGTTATTCCAAAGAGTCCACTATAAATTCCTATGCATGGTGTGTTACACCATTTCAAGTATATTCTTGTTTTAGCTATCTTCCAAATTAAACTTGTTATGTGAAAATTAGTGATTAAAGCTCTCACAAACTTGATGGCACACTTTATTTTTCTTGCCCCTAATAAACTTGAACCATTGTGTCATCTATGTTGTATATGCTTGCACTTATAAGTTGGGAATTAGCAGAACTATGTTGTCATGGGGAACGCTTTCAACACCTGTAAATATCTACCTAGTTGATATCATGCTCTTTTGTTTATGGATGTCGACGGTGTGAAATAAAAGGGGAGCTTGTAAGTCCATGGAGTTATGTATATGTGTTAGAGAAACGCCTGGGACGCTAGCCTAAGCCATGCCTAATCATGGTGGAAACTTGCAGCATCACCATAGTAAGCAATCCCTAAAGCATCCTCAGAAGAAAATATAGAAAAAAAGAGAGAGAAAAAGAAAAAAATATATGCACCATGCTCATGGTAAATAAAAGGATTGCTGAGATGCTCATTGTCTGTTGCCTTATCATTTTGATATGGGATAGCTCATGTGTCATGGGGCAAGGGGTACCCCTTTGGCGGTTCTCTATGATACACATATACTTACAATGACAAGAACTTGTTTGTGACTAAAGTTGAGTAGCATGAGGAACGGCCCTCGTACTCAAGGGACATGAGATTGCCAACTTATTGTTTGTCAAGCATATACTCCATATTTGTTTCGCTTTAGCCTTAATCACTTCAAGAAGATTATGATAGGGGCAATGAGAGCTGAAAGCTAAAAGTACCATAATTTTTGGAAGCTCTTTATGAAACTTGAAATCCATGCTTCCCTGTGAAGGGAATTTCTTCTTACTTTTATGTTGAGTCTCCACCTTCTATCTTTATGCACCAATTAAGAGAGCATAGTTGTCATTCTTAGTTTTATGTGCATTGTCTCAAAACTTATTGATTGATTCATAATGTTGATATTGCTTGTTCTTGAACTATTTCTATCTAGTCACCCTTATGAACTTTGAAGGTGTCCTATGCATTTATGTTTTGCTACTCCATGAAGGACAAGCTGAATACCACTATGCTATGTTTTTGATATGTGAAACAAACAAACTTCTCTCAATGCATTGTTATTCATGATCTTTGTTTGTATCCTTTCGTGTTGCAACATAGTTGCTATATCTTATTGTTAAAACTACATCTTTCATGCTCATGTTTAGAGTACCTAGATCCCAGCTTTCAATGCTTTACAAATGGTTTTATAAAGATTGTGATGGTGCATGTCACCTCAAAAAATATTCTTTTTATCACTTACCTACTCGAGGACGAGCAAGAGTTAAGCTTGGGGATGCTTGATATGTCGTAAACGTATCTATAATTTTTTATGTTCCATGCTTGTTTAGTATCAACTTTGCTATGTTTTGTCTACACTTTGAGGTATTTTTATACATTTTCTGGGACTAACCTATTAACAAGATGCCGTAGTGCCAGTTGCCTGTTTTGTGCTATTTTTGGTTTCAGAAAAGCCAGAAAAGAAATATTCTCGGAATTGGATGGGACAAAAGCCAAAGTCAATATTTTACCGGAGCAGATACGGAGTCCAGAGGAGAGACGAGGAGGCGCAACGAGACAGCCACACCTAGGGGTGGCACGGGTCCCCCTGGCCGCGCCAACCCCTGGTGTGGGCCCCTCGAGCCTCCGCCGACCTTGCCCTTTAGCCTATATATACGTCTCCTCATGACATAAACCCTAACACTGGCAGAAATCCACGAAAAGGTCCATAGCATCACCGCCACCGAAGGGGAGATTCAGGGGACAGAAGTCTCTGTTCCGGCACCCTGTCAGGATGGGGAATTGCCCCGGAGCCATCTCCATCGACTCCACCGCCATCTCCATCACCGTTGCTGACTCCCATGATGAGGAGGGAGTAGTTCTCCCTCGAGGCTAAGGGCTCTACCGGTAGCTATGTGTTCATCTCTCTCTCTATGCGTGATCTTATTATAATCATGAGCTTTGTAATCAAGTAGATCTACTCTGCTACTCAAGTGCTTTAATCGTAATCTCCGGTTATCCCCACATGTGTGAAGGTGACAGTGTGCACACCATGTGGCACTTAGGCTAGAGATTACATAAATACTTATCATGAGTTATATTTTGAGTTGGATGTCTTTATGAAATTGTGGTGTTTGTTGGAACCATCTAGCGCTCAAGGTGACAGTGTGGGGTTATCTAGAGGGGGAATGCAAACTTTAAGGAGTGCTTTTGTAGCCCTATCATGGATTAGAGTTGTCCAACCGGAGAGTAGTTCAGAGTAGAATAATGAAGAGAAGATATTTATATGAGAGTGTCCATTAGTGAAAGTATGATCCCTAGGCCTTGTTTCTAAGCATTAAAACACCGTTTACAACTAGTCATGTTACATGTTTGCTTGCTGCCATCTTTATTTCAGATTGCCTTTAGTCTCTTCCTCCCCGTCAAGCTCTTTTCTGGCACCATTGTCTTATAATTATTCATATTACTTGTATTTCACTATCTCTTCGCCGAACTAGTGCACCTATACACCTGACAAGTGTATTGGGTGTGTTGGGGACACAAGAGACTTCTTGTATCTTGATTGCAGGGTTGCTTGAGAGGTATACCTTTGACCACTTCCTCCCTGAGTTCGATAAACCTTGGGTGATCCACTTAAGGGAAACTTGCTGATGTTCTACAAACCTCTGCACTTGGAGGCCCAACAACTGTCTACAAGAATATAAGCGTGCGTAGACATAAATCACTACTCAATAATAGATATATTAGTATATGTGAATTATCAAAGTTTATAAATTGCAATCTCATACTCGTCCCTAGGAAGTTCGGCCGCATAGGTTGAAACTCTATAGTTAAATTTTATAGGTCAGTTTAAATGGATAGGGTGTGGGTATACCCATGGGTACAAGTCTACACCCGTGCTTGTACCCGTAAATTAATGGGTAGGGTATGGGTATTGCCCATGGATATAAAAGTGTGCTCATATCCTACCCATGCGGATACGATACCCGCGGGTACCCGTACCCGTGGGTAAAATTGCCATCCTTTTTTTTGGAAAAGAGTATATATTAATATCATAGGGATACCAATTACACCCGGTCTCTGCAACAACGCATGCCCTAACGGTCCTACGGATGCACACAGCCCAAAAAAAAGAAAGAAGAATTATAAAAAAGAAAAGTCCCGTTACAGAGAACTAATCCTCAAAGTAACGACAGTGATACCATCAGAACAACACTAGTAGTCCTCCACTCCAATAACAACGTCTTCAAGAAGGAAACAGTGCCCAAGCGCCGTCGTTGCCCGATCAAAGATCATAGGTTTTCACCCTAGAGAAAGTCCTTACTCACAAAACAATGCCTTCAACAAGGTCATTGCCAGACACAACCAGTTAAGGCCAGACCTTGGATTTTCACCCTGCAAGAAAAGACTGGGAACTCCCCCTGTGTTGTCTTCTCGCACCAACAGTCGCTGCAACGAGTCCTAGATCACGCAGCCCGTTCTTCGTCACCATAAGAACAAAAATCACCATCGCTACCCTCATATTTCCGCTTTCCTGACATTCTCCGCATCTGACTTCACCATGGCTCTAAGAATGGCACTTGGTGGGAACAAACGACAGAGCTTCGCAATGCTCCCGCTGAAACCAAACGGCCAGAAAAACAAGGTGCGCATGACCGAATACCTTCCGATCCAGCAATCTCTAGGCATGATACGCCCATGGGAGTTCGCCGGTGGAGCCTTTCGGAACCCGTCTCTCCAGACCATATCAACGAGGGCAGATATCAAGCAGATCTTAGTCATCGTATGAAAGAAACCGAAGGACCGCCTCCTTTATTAGATCCGACATAGCGATCCCCACACCGCCGACCGATTTTCGAAGAATGGATCGAGCAGGCAATTAGGGATAGAGAGCCGAAGAAGAGCTAGCTCATCATCTTTAGCGCACGCACCGCCGGCCATCATGTGCGGCCGTTTGTGTGGATGGTTGTGCCGCAAGGACAACTCTATCTATGGGCTGGTACCGATCTGTTGGAGCCGAAGCTAATCTGACCAACACACCAGTTGTGTACAAACGCTCGATCCATCAAGTGGCATACTGACGAGAACTAGATTGCAAGATGCCCATGCATAAATCAGATCTCTGGCTGATCGGAAGATAGCCTGCTTGTTGATTTTTGTGGAAGAGAACTGCCGGGCACAGGAAAGAAGACGCGGGGAGGCACCCCACCACCGCCGTCCGCCGTCGGTCGGCCTCCTCCGGCGGCCTCCTCCTCCTAAAATTGCCATCCTTAGGAGGCACTGACGAGGGGAGCCGGGGCCGGGACGGCCGCCCTCGCGGCCATGGGCCGACCCACCATCTTCTGCCTCTGGATGACCGGGTTCGACCTGCGAGAGGCAAGGGGCGCTGCAGCCCACGCGGCAACGGAGGGCGGCGAGGCCAAGGAGGCCGCCGTCGAGACCATGGGAATGCGGGACTAGAGCTCCGGAAGCATCAACGCCATGGGAAGAGGACGTCGAGGGGAGGCAGGATCTAATTACGTTGTTCGGAGAGGAGGACAGAGGAGGGAGACCAGGCCACCAGCGGCCCTGGCTCAGCCCTGGTCGCCATGGTCCGCTCCGCGGTTCGCCAAACTAACTGCTACAGTGTTTTTAGTAGTGTTCTAGATACATGTGTGTCTAGATAAAATTGACTCAATTAATATGGGACGGACCTAGAGGGAATACCAAATATGTAGATCGGGATCATCTTGAACGACAAAATCTCTCTTAATCACACCAGGAAGAAGGAGCACAAAGTATGTCACTCAAGAGCATTAAAGAGCAAACAAAAAACCTTTTCTTGCTCTTGTCATCTTCAAGTTTATTTGAAGCCTATATCTAGCTAGCTAGAGATCAAATGTGTTGTTTGCATTTGCACATGCATCCATGCAAGCCTGGTACGTATGTTTTAAGGTAACTAATCAATGTCATATAACTGATAAACCTCTCTCCACTTGCTCAAACGAGCTCGCCCCTGCAGAAGCTGCAACAACAGTACTTGCAGGCGTTCAGTCCATCATGAATAATGGATCCAAGTCCTTGTCTGCTGCCTTCTCCTTGTCACTCTTGTCAGGTATGGTCTCCATGTACTCCGTGGAGAAGATCAAGCTGACGGGGTCCGAGTCCAGCTCGGTGAGGTCCGCGAAAAAATCGTCGTTATGGTGATAGCTCCCGGCAGCCTCCGGCATCATCGGCTCGTAGCTCTGGCTAAACATCTGCTGCAGGAGATGGTCACAGTGATGATCGGCCGTGACTGAAGTATCACCGCCTATGCTTCTGTCCATTTCCGCCTCCTCCTTCACAGACATCGGAGGTGTGCTGTTACCGGTGCTTGTGGCGGCGGCGGCGGCGGCGGATTGGTCCTTTCGTTCTGCCTTGACGATTGGCTTTTGTTGGTTGCGCGAGGAGGAGTTGCTGTTCTTCAACGAAGCTGAAGCTGTGTTGGTGCTGTTCTTGGCGTAGTGGGACCGCGTGGAGCCGGCGAGCACGTTGCGCTGCGTCGGCCACGGATGGTTGTGCTCCGAGTTGTAGGTGATGACCAGCATGTTGGGCTCCGTCCGGCAGCGCTCCACTTGCTTCCGTGCAGGGCACCCCTTGGAGCTGCTGCACCTGTAGTACCCTCTGGACATGCATGCATGATAAAAAAAATCATCAGAAAGTTATTGTGGTGTTATGCTGATCAGTGATTCTAGAGTTAAAAGCATACGATATGTACATGTTTATGTAGTTAATACATGCTATGTAAAATTTAAGAACTGAAAATCTTATTTCTTCTCTGCCATATCGAACGGAAATGTAGACAAGTAGGCATAAACCACACGATTTTCCTTTTTGGTTCTCGGTATTATCAACATTTTCATCAATTGCACAAAACTTAGGTACGACTCCACATTTGATGTACTCCACCCGTTTCAAAAAAGTTTCCTTTCAGAGCTGGGCACACGGATTGATGTTCATATATATATTATATACATCTTTTTTTTCCTCTCATGGACAATGTATTATATGTTTTACTTCACAAAGAAAAGCATGCGAGCAAAGCAACAAGTTAATTAGCTGTATTTTTATGACATTCACCAAGGGCAAAGTAAGAAACATAATGACTAAAACTGCATTGGGGGATAAAGAATGACAATAATTATTTTTGAGAAATTTTGAAGAAGCTAAAAGGACATCTATTTTGATTTGAACGGGTGCAGCGTAAATTTGAGCATTATGTTATATAATTAAGGTGCATTGTTTATCAAAATGGGATGCTGATTCCATGTTTAACAATTCATTCTCGTTATGTCATATGAATATTTATTTATATTCACCACATATAAGGAAAAAATATAGACAGTCATAAAGGTTATTAAAAAATTAATTTGACATGTTTTACAAATATGTTTGTGATAAATAACTATGAAGCGAAAGGACATTAATAATTTGCAAAGAATGGGATTTTATTTAAATGAGTGCATCTATGTATAGTTGTACATAGGGTCATGTCATTCCAACCTAATGATCTTAAATTCCAAGCTTGTTAATTTTGAATCAGTAAGTTAAAATCAATATTAACAAAACTTGATTGGTTCCAACTACATTTTAATTAATGAAGCAGTGTAAGCATATTCATGATGTAGCCACCAACAAAAAAAAATTAATTGCAAGCAAGGTGGGTTGTTGTATATGTTGGATGAATGGAATAAAGAGTTGGTTTGACAAAGTAGTAACTAAGGTCATATATAATATGTTTATTCTAATAACCTTACATGTGACAATTCTAAGTTGTATACTAAAGTTGAAGAAAAAGAAAAGAGAGTGGATAAATGAGATGAATCTCCATATAGTTATCTTTGTTCATCCCAAACATTATCTCTTTTAAGAAAACAATATGAAAGTTTTTTTAGGCTTCAAGGGTGGGGAAAAAACCAAACCTGAATTTCTCAATGAAGTACAATATGAAAGTGTGAGCCTACTGAAATGCACTAAACATTGTTTAAACTGTACAATTAACTGCAAATGTCAAGTTGAAAGGACAGTAATAATTCAACTCTAAGAAAAAAGAAAATATAATAGTTAATGTAGTACTACCTTCCAACACATGCCGGTTGCAATAGCTTATCATGTGCTTCTACAGCTAACCAGGTAGAACAATACTAGAAAATAGAGAGATATCCATGTGTTTGAGTGTTCCCCTCTCCTAATTGAGGAGAGAAATATGTGTGAGCTTGAGCATCCTCTTATTATGGTTACGATCGCCATAACTATTACAGAGGCATACATACATAGCCCAATACGAATATACATGGAGCAGAGAAAAGAGCTAGAGAGAGGTGCAGCCATATAACAGTACCATAATAATACTATGTAAGTGCATAGAGAAATTAATGTGATTATATACATGTCGTCGTACCTTGGGTAGGGGGACCCTTTGATAGGCTTCTGGCCATACTTCCTCCAAGCCCAGAGATCAGAAGGAACAACCTCCCCAGTCGTCTTCCCGGGTACTGCTGCCGCAGTTGCTGGGATGCACACCACCTTCCTTGCCTGGTTCTTCCTGCATCAAACACAAGACGGCCACCTTCATTTAGCAGCCAACACACAATATATTGAGCAAGCTAGCGATCAGTAGTTCAGTACATGTGCTTGACCATCATCTCAAACCAAAACTGGAAACTAGGGTTTGCTGTAATACAAATTTAGGAGATGGGAAAATATCAAAATAGGTTTAACTGGTTATGCATGTATAATGCCCATTCTATTTTCTTGTGACTTAATTAGAAGGATTAGAAGCTCGAGTCTCCATCGAAAACAATTACAGTATCTTTTTTTCTATTACCCTACAAAATATTATTGTTTTTGTCAGAACCCAAAACGGGCCATGCATTCAATTTTCTTCCCTCCTCTCGATCCTTACATTCTTGGGAGTTGCAGAATGAGGAAAAACTAAGCACAGTAGCAAGAAAATGGAGCTGCAAAAACTTTCCCTAAATCACGAATCTTGAACAGTGCTTTCCTCCGCGACAAGGAACCTCCATCCTTAATTACACTTGTCGGGAGGAAGCTATAGAAATCCAAGAAATTTGTGTAGATCTGACTTGACTACTTGATAGAGCTAACTAACTAACGACCGGTGCCGAAGCCGAACCTGCGCTTGATCCCGCTGGGACGCGGAGACGACGACATCTGCATCCCCGCGGCGGCGTCGAACGCGCACGGTGCCCCGGCTGCCTGCTGCCCGTGCGCGGCCATCGGCACAGCAAGCTTCGGCGTGCCACCGCCCATCGCCGTGTACGGCCCGGTTCCTCGCGGCGACACGCCCGGCATGGGCATCTCCCTCTGGAACAAAGGGTGATCCCTCATGCCCAACATCCCTCCACCAGCACCAACAGTTCCGCAGCCAGCCGCGTCGACGAAGCTGACCTGCTTGGCGGCCACGCCGACATCCATTGCGTTCTTGACGGCTTCGTAGAAGTCGGCGGCCGCGCTGCCGGAAGAGGAGGGGTAGTCGGTGATGAAGGGGTCGTGGAGGCCTGAGAACGGGTCCCCGAAGGCGTCGGGTCCGTAGCCGTCCGAGGACGAGTGGGGAGGCGGGAAGAGGATCGGGCCCGCCGGGAGCTGCAGCCACTCGGTTGCCGTCGACGGGAGACCGGCGGCGCCTCCTACCGGCATGGCGCCGCCGGCTCGTACGATGTCGGTGAGGTCTCCGCCAGCCTGCTGGTCGCTCCCCGCCCTCTGCAAGAAGTAGTCGCACATGACTACCTCTCTCCCTCTCCCTCTGTTGTGGTACGTATGTATATATGGAAGGAATACGTAGCAGCTACGACTACGAGACAGCTTAGAGCTAGTTCGAGCTTCTTCTTGGCAACTCACACGAACTCATGAGCTAGATAGCTTTGTTTTGGTGTGCGAGAGAAGGTGGAGAGGAGGGAGAGAGAGAGAGAGAGGACGCAGATGATATGATATGAGAGAGAAAGTGGCTGTGTAGGTAGACTGCCTGTCTTTTTTCCTTAAGAGAGAGAATCATGTGGTCTGGCTCCCTAGAGGACAAAATTGTGTATGAGAGAGACGCGAGGAGAGAGGGAACTGGCAGTCACTGCTAGCTGCCTGGGAGGGGGAGGAGTCGATCCTGTTCTGTATACTGCACTTGTTTTCCTCTGGAGAAGCAGAGAGAGACATGGATGGAGGAGAACACGCTGACTTCTTTCATCGCAGACGCAAAGTGTTCTCCACACGCAAAACAGCACGGGCCAGGGAGGGGGGGGGGGGGGGGGGGGGGGGGGGGGGGGGGGCGTGGGCGTGCGTGGTAATGAAGTACAAACGGGCCAGACTGCACGGTGAAAACCAGGTCAGGGTTAATTCAGGACGCCTGCCCGCCCGTACACCGATCGACCGACCTAAAAGAATCCATGAAAGTCACCTTGCGAAGCTTCGCATACGTGTAAATAAACTTCAGTTCCAGTTTATCTCGCACACCGATCATCAGTTTGTGCCCATAGATCGAAAATCCCGGAGGCCATGTCTGAAGGTGTCTTCAGCGCGAAGGACGCGTGCAGCCTCAATAAACAAAGTTGTTCGACGACGACTCATGACTGGCTAAGAGAAATACTTAATCGTAATCGAGTTCGATACATGCGAATCCCCGGCAGCTCAGCCGGCTAACGTGTGTGGCTTTGTCTTTCTCACGTCAGTCGTGCCATCAGCTGGAATGGAATGCCCCACTGGCAGACGGGAATTTAAAAACATCGAGAAGAGCGCAACTTACAAGATTTTTAAAACAAGGGGAACGGTAGAGTAAGATACAGATCTGTCTTTGCTGGGATCTTTCTTGAAGATGTGTCCTCTGCTTGCCGATCATGCATCATCGTTCCATGATTTCTAGTTGCCTGATCTTGTCGCTTCTAACTATCTTATTTTTCCAGATCGGCACTTCTAAGTCTTTTGCTCCATAAGAAGAGAAAAAAAAACAAATAAGAATGTGCATCATCCATGCATGACTACTATCCCTCTCGATAATTCTAAATTTTAAACTAAAACCATGACAAGAATTATCGAACCCATGGAGTATATAGATACTTGTCTAGCTAGTGTATAGAGCATAGATGCTTGTAATATCGGTGCCAACTTGGCAATGGCATGATTTAGTTTGCCCGATGTGCAGAGATTGGTTTATTTCTTTTCTCCCGTTTCGTTTCAGTCTTCTCATAAATACAAAAGTGCAGTCTTCATACAGTAGTAAGTATGATTTTGAGCACTTTGACTCCAGCTAGCACAAACATGGTTCCATTGATCGAGACTTGGAGTCAAGGCCCAGAATATCGCCATTTAACTGCACATGCATGCAAGTGAACTGAACGCATCTTTTGATGCCCGTGGCGATGTGTTTCTAATATTTTTTCTACTGACAGGATGTGAGTATAGTACTTTCCTTACCAGAAGGCCCATCTTGCTGATCGACTCCGTATTATTAGATCATTCCCCCCGATTCCAAATACAACCACAACCACTGGTCTCACAAAAAATAATCCCCGGAAAGATTCCACGTACTACAAGGAACCGTACAAGGAATTGGTCTCACAAAATCAACTTATTCTTTTGGCCCGCTGCGGTTGTGTTGGATGTGTAATCTTCCAAACTTCTTGCCCAAAGTTTAAGTTCTTAGATGTTTTTTTACGAAATTCTATGGATCTATTAATAATCATCAAGAGTAGTACAAAGAAATCTAAAAGTAATAAAATTTACAAATAGTTCATTGGATCACCTAGCGGCAAACTACATACACTAGCACAAGCCGAAGGTATGCCTCCATCCTCGTCTCTCTATCACCGGAGCCAGACAAATCTTGTTGTAATAGAGTTTGTTGAAGTATACAGACAAGAAATCATCGTGCTAAGACCCTAAAGGACCAGCGCACCAGAGCATCAACCATCACCGAAGAAGACAACCGTAGATCGAAAGATACTAATCTCAAACCACACCAACGGATACGAAAAATGACCGGATCCCAATAGATCCGTCGGACACATGACTCAACGCACCGTTCATCGGCGCTAGGCACACCAACGGAGCGAGGATAGGGCGAGAAGACTTTATTCTGACTTCAGAATATAACCGTTGCATCAACATTCCGAAGAGACGCTGAAAACAGCCTAAATAAAGAACGTGAACCTTCCCGTCAACGAGGTCATGGTCCGCCACACCTGCAAGGCACCAAGATCACCGAAGACGGGACAGATCGGCAGCATCGCCGGCGAGAGGGACGAAACCCTAGTTGTGTTTTACGATCGGCCGCTGCCTCTTTGTTGTCCTCGGGCGTCATGTTACCTTCATAGAGGTTATTGACCTTTTAGTGGTTCTTGAGAATTTTGGTAACACTAACCTTATTTTTTTGTTGCATGTGTGATAGGATATATGGGTTGGTTCATTTTTTTGTCGTGGTTTGTTTTAAAGATTTCAGAGATAGTTAGGGTGTATTTGGTAGCCCGGATGAACCCAGAATGTCTATCCCTCCTCATACATGCTGATCCTATCCTAGTTAAGCTGAGATTTTTATCATGTGTTTGGCAGCATATGCATGTTAAGCAATGATGAGTTAATATTTTATTTGGTGTCTCGTATGATTTGAGACATGCCGAGCATGTGTCTACCTTCCGTTTGAGATGGTGAGGTACCATAATTTTGAAATATCAAGAATTTCAGCACCAAACAAGGTGGGTTGACATGTATTTTATCCACAATGTCTTTCACCGTTTGTTTAATAATAAAAATCAAAGATTAAAGATAAAAAATGTGCAAAATCATGCACACAGAAAATAGCATGTATTTATCAACAAGGCATTTCACCATTTCTTCAAGAATAAAATCACATGTATTTATTTGAGAAGATATTTACATCGCAGCAACAACAACCTTGAATAGGAAAATAATAAGCATTCAGGTCCTTGAATAGAAAAAATAAAATGCATTCAGGTCCTTGATGGATGGCTCATATCCACCATGCCTCATTGTGCAGGTATGGGGCAGGGTTGGGACGGATGAGGGCGGTGGAGCAGCTCGGGGTGTCGTCGTGCAGGTCGGGGCAGGGACGACTGCCTTCATGTCCACACCATGCACCATCGCATAGGTCAAGGACGGGGAAGGGATAGAGACGATGAAGGAGGGTCTCGGGGTGGAGAGGCTCATGTTGGGACATCGGACTTCTTGTCCACTGCATGTGTGGAGGACCTTCAGGTTCTCCATGTCGACCAACTGGCTGTGCTGCCAGTGGCAGAGTGGACCTACTAGAAGGTGCATTTGTCTATGTGGAGCTCACAACGTCCATATGAGTTTGGCGCGTAGGGTACTGGGGGTGTGCTCGGGTCTGAGATGGAGAGAGGTGGCAGGATCTCGGAGGTGAGAAAAGGAAGGAACAATAGAGGGGTGGGGGATAGGGTATAGGAGGTGGGTGAATTTTTCTTGCGGGACGCGCGGGTCTATTTAAAGTGCATGTGTTCCCTATGTGTAGTTTTGGTAATTAACGACAATCTCTATCAGTTAATGTTTGCATTGAGTTACACTTGTAGGAATTGTTCATTGGCATCACTTCGACCATGTGTTGGCTTCAAGCTTAAAAGATCAAGAAAAGAATAAGAAGAACAAGAAAGAAGAGAAGAAGAAGAAGAAGAAGAAGAAGCAATGTCCAATGAATTTGGGTCTATTAGAATCATGTTGAAGAAATAAGATGTTTCAAGGTTGATTAAGACGAAGTGCAAAATGTAGATTCAAGACGGATTAACAATCAATAAGAAATAGAGAAGCCCAAGTTTAAGTTGAGCCATCTCGAGAAGATCATGTACTTGAATATTTCCATCCTTGGTGATCATGGATAGATGAAACAAGTTCAAGGAAGAAGTTTTCCTATGGAGTATGAGGGAGCAATTTGCAAGTCTTCATCAAGCGAGCGCAAGAAAGAGCAATCAAGAAATGTGTTCCATCTTGAAAAGGAAAATATCACCTTCATCATGCTCAAGTGGAATGCGTAAAGGAAAGGTATGATCTTGATAAGTTTTTCTCTTTTGCGGGTCTCATGTTGTTAGTTGGAAGACAGGGTTTAGGATAGATAGTCGTACTATCAAGAGGGCCTCTCGAGTGAGTAACTCGATCCTATCTTTCAGAGAGAGCTCCAACCTTTGCATACTTAGCATCATCTTTCTTGGTTGTTACTTGCATATTATCCATGTGAGATTTTAGAGCTTCTGGTTATCTTGATAACAAGCTCTAGTTCATCAAAATAGGATTTCCCTTATATATCCTATTTCAGGATCCTCACCTTGGGAGGTGTCTCACATATTTATTCTTGATATTTTCTCCCTTTTTGGATTCTAAACATCGTTATCTATCCAAAAAAATTGGGTTCATCCCATTCGGAGTTCGGATGCTCAAGTTGTTGCATTTCTGGTTTCTGCTGGTTTGTGCACCGACAGTGTCGCTCGAGGAGTATTGCCGCTTCTAGTGCCGCTTATCTGGTTTCGGCTCTATATAGGGGTCGGCGGTTGCCTGACACTGCCATGTGCCGCTACCAGTGTCGTTTAATTGAATTTCACTGTACCTGGTGCCATGTGCTGCTACCAGTGCTACGACATTGTCTTCACTTATCGCATCAGGTGTTGCCTATGGACCACCGAGGAAACCGAAGTGTCATGGTTGGGTCTAGCAGTGCCACCCGTTTTCTGGCATATGTGTAGTTTACTGTTGGAGGATCAACATGGGGCGGTAGTGCTAGACCTAGGTCCGGTAGTGCCGCCTGGCGCGATGAAGTCATAAAGGTTGGATTTCTTGGCCTCCTATTTAAGGGGCCCCTCCTTCCCACCTAACTTTTTAAGCTCTTCTACTCTGACCTCCATTGTTGACCTTTAAGAGCTTGTCCTATCTACTACTAGGGAAAATATTGTCCATGGGATTGATAACCAGTGGCGCATGGGCATAAGCATACGCCATAGATAACATGCGCCACGGATAAGCCAACAATCTATGACACACAGCCTCAACATGCATCACGGATAAGGATAGGGCATCCATATCTGCCACATATGGATGGTCCCAGACATATCTGTGGCACATCATAGATAGTTTCCAAAAATTCTGCTCATCCTCCTATGGATCGCCTTTTTAGTCTTGTAAAAAATAAAAGAAAATGAAAAACACTTCAAATTTTAAATCTTTTAACATGTAGGTAGGTAATGTGGTCTCGTATGTAAGAAAATTAATAAACATCAATTTTTAATTTTTTTGCAATAAAAGATCATGGCACTATAAAACGTCCATAACTTTTGCATACGATATTGTAAAAATATTTAATATAACAAAATTATGAGAACAAAATTCGGCATCCGCTCGCAACCACCAAAGGTTGTTTAGAGATTTTTTACAATCTAAAAATTCATAAAGGATAAAAAGTTGAGGCAAAAAGAAGCTTTTTCCTGTAGAAAAAAATGGGGCATACTTATCTATGGCGCACCCTATTGTGGTGTGCCACAGATAAGCGTGGCTCCGTTTAAAATTCAAGCATCCCCTCCCCTCCCCTTCTCATCTCCTTCTCCTTCTCATTTTCATTCTCCTTCTCCTCTACTTCTCTCCTTCTCCTCCCCGTCTTATCTCCCTCTCATTCTCCTTCCCTTCTTATCTTCCTCTCCTTCTCCTTCTCCTTTTCTCATTCTCTCCTTCTCTCCTTCTCTCCTTCTCCTTCTCCTTCTCTCCCCCTTCTCCTCTCCCTCTCCCTCTCATTATCATTCTCCTTCTTCTCCCCTTCTCCTTCATCTCTACTTCTCATCCTCCACATCTATTTCTCCTCTCTCCGGCCACTGCGCTGTCCTCGATCTCCTTCCTGACCCCCACCCGAGTCGTCCTCGAGTTATTCCCCGACCAACATGGCGTCGTCCTCAAGATCCTTGTCCTCATGCTCAGCCCTGACCGCCTCCTACTAGTGTGGCCATGACTTCCCACACCTCCCTGTGGTGGTAGGTTGTGCACGCGGTGAGGCAACGGTGACGAGATCCAGATCCCGCTTTTTCTGAAATTTGGAAAAATTATCAGTGGAGCACCAAACCCACATGCACCACAGATAACTTTTCATATCTCGCCTTTTTTGAATTTTAAAATACGTACCATGGCGCACCAAACCAACATGCACCACTGATAAAAAATATCAGTGGCGTAATGAAAGTAGCGCATGGTTCATGCGCCACGGATATCATAATACGTGCGCCACTGATAGGCTTTTCTGTAGTAGTGATCCCTTCCCCCTCCTATGATTCTTCCATATTTTTGGGAGATTTGAGAGAGGAGATTTAGATCTATAACCCTACCAAACTAGATCCTTTATTTGTGAGGGAATCCTTGGAATCTAGATATTGAAGAATTTGGTGTGCTCTTATTATGTTCTTTCTCTCTTATTGATCTAGTAGCTTTTATAGCTTTGATGGAATTTGTGAGTGAAGGAATTGACATAACATTAGGTGCATCAACTTGAGTTTTTTTTACATAAAATCAGTTGGTGAAAGCTTATGTGTTTATTACTCTTGGGTTCTTGGAACCCTATACGATTGTGGTCGTAGTGGTGTTTCTTGGGGCCTCTGAGTTGTGGAGATTTCCTCAAGCTTTTTGGCCTTTTTGTGGCATTATCTTGGGAGCCTCCAATTGAGTTGTGGAGATATCCCTGAGCTTGTACGGGTTTGGTGACTACCTTCAGGTGTCCCATAGTGGATCGAGCTCTTCCCCTTTGGTTGGAGGGCTTGAGGAGAATCTAGTGAACCATTGTGGGTTTGGGGTAGCCTTGTGCCTCCACACCGCTCGAACAGATATGTAGCTTATTTGGAAATGAACTTCAGGATAAAATCTTCGTCTTCGCATCCATCAGCTATATCTATACCTAAACCTTTTACTTATGCACTTTACATTGTGATAGCCTTCGTGCTTGAAGTATTCTATCTTGCAATCATCTTGTTGCTTGTCTTGCTTAGCATAGGTTGTTGGTGCACTTTGTTGAACCTAGTGGTTTTAGGTTTTGTGCTTGATAAATTAAACATTCGTTTTATTCCGTATTTATTAGAGCCTAAACTGTAATGATTATAAAAATCCTATTCCTTCCCACCCCCTCTAGGTGACATCCATGTCCTTTCATCTATTTTTCGGGGTGAGGTCGCCCAAGATGAGTTGTGCAGATCGATTTGACCTTCATAGACCGGCTTGGCTAAGGAGACTTTTTGTATGAGGTGGGCATAACCCAGATGTATAACGCGCGCTACCAAACACCGAAATCTTGGTTGATATGGGAATTTATGGGTCAACCCAACTACAAAACACAATCTTAGTGATTATTTCCCTTATCGATGGCATGTCAGATGTCGCATGTCGCCCAACTAATTTATTTTTCCGAGTGCTCAACCTAGTCACCGACCATGTTGGCTTGACATGTTGAACTATCCGGTCAGAATCGGGGCAAATTGCCATTTTTGAGACTCGGTAATTTATTGATCACATTGAATCAATACAAAGAGCATCATAGATACACTCCAGACCCCCATCACGGAATATAGAAAAAACATAAAGTTCTGCTCTACGAGCTAGAGTCTGTGCCGAATTATTGATCAAACGATTGATATGCTAAAAAGACATCGAAGAAAGCTAGCCGCGGTCATCTTGAAATCTTGGATCACCACACCGATAACTATACGGTCCAGACCAGGAGTATTGATGCGTTGGATCACACACAGTCAGTTAGATGCCAAGAAAATCTTGTTTCTCCATGGTTTTCTATAAGAGGAGGTATATATATGAAACAACCACCTGGTTATGAAGACTTAGGGAAGATAAACTATGTTTGCAAGCTTGACAAGG
The DNA here is from genome assembly GCA_910589765.1 of Avena atlantica. Classification (NCBI taxonomy): domain Eukaryota; kingdom Viridiplantae; phylum Streptophyta; class Magnoliopsida; order Poales; family Poaceae; genus Avena; species Avena atlantica. The sequence goes on from OU342738.1 coordinate 210,925,087, forward strand.
CACTTTATGGACTGAAACAAGCACCTCGAGCTTCGTATTCTCGATTGAGCTCCCGGTTGGTTGAGTTTGGTTTTATTGCCTCCAAATATAATATATCCTTATTCATATATCACAAGTATAATGTTATAATCTATATTATTATATGTGGATGATATTATAGTTGCAATCTCTGTCAAGTTGTGACAGATGCTCTGTTGAAGGGTTTAAGCAAAGAACTTGCCTTGAAGGATCTTGGTTATCTATAGTATTTCTTGGACATAGAAGTTCACAAGGCACATAATGGCATAGTATTGAATCAAGCTAAATATGCTCAAGATGTTCTTGCACGAGTTGGCATGACAAGCTCTACAGGTGTTCCTACACCTCTATTATCTTCTGAGAAGATAATTTCACAAGGGGGGATATGGTGGGGCCAGAGGATAGCACCAAATACAAAAGCATGGCTGGTGCATTACAATATCTAACTCTTACAAGGCCTGATATATAGTATGCAATTAATAAAGTCTGCCAATATTTAGATGCTCCACCATCACACACTGGTGACTGATGCTAAGCGAATTCTGAGATATGTTAAACACACCATGAACAGTGGACGGATGATATCAAGTTCTACACTTGTGAGTGCGTTTTCAGATACTTACTAGGATGGTTGTGTAGATGAGCGTCGCATAACTAGAGATTTTGTGGTGTTCTATGGATCAAATTTGATTTTTTGGACTGTTAAGAAACAAGCCATGGTCTCCAGGTCTAGCACCAATCGGAATGAAAAAGGTTGTGGCTAGTGCAACAACTATGGTGATATGGGTTCAATCATTTCTTGCAAAACTTGTAGTCGAATTGACTCAAATACCATTTTTGTGGTGTGATAATTTGGAAGCAACATATTTGTCAGCCAACCTAGTTTTTTATGTGAGAGCCAACCATATTGAGATAGACTTTGAGAGTTGAATAAGCAGCTGGAGATTTGCTTTATTCCTTCAAAAGATCAGATTGCAGATGGTTTCATAAAACCACTTATGTAAGAAATTTTACAGAGTTTAGACATAATCTTAACTTAACTAAGTTGTGATTAAAAATATTGTGTGAAGAGATATAATTAGTTCAATGTAATAGTCCTACATAGACACAATCCATGTCCTCCCAGTATTTTGTGACCTGCACTATATATTCATGTACCAGGGTCTAGGGAAGTCTATGCGAGTAGACCCAATTAATCTATCTAATGGAGAGTATTACGGAATATCATCAACACAAGTACAGGAACCAAAAAAATCTAAAACAGGTGATGCAATAGTAGTACTCACTCCAGTCCAAGGCCTAAGGCTGTATAACTTTTTTATAAAGTCAAGCCATGTAAAATTTGATCAAACTTTAAGAAAACTATTATATTATATAGATGCCATATAAAAATATATTTTATGATATATGAAAGGACATGAATTACATATTATGAATATTAATATTTTTTTTAAAAGCTTAGTCAAACTTTAGGTAGTTTGATTTTAAAAAAAATTATATGCCTTAATCCTTGGGACGGAGTTACACCTCCGATCATAATAAGTGTCTAATATAAAGTTGTACTAAATCACCGACGCTTGTGGATCGGAGGCAGTAGTGGCAGTAGTACGTTGCTGCATTCGGCACTTTTTTTTGTTCGTGGCAGTACAGAGCTACGGAACATGCCATTGTGAAGTTTGAACGAGTATGACCGTTCAAAAATGTTCTGTCTACACTCGTCCTAGCCTCTCTCTCTCTATATATATATAGCTTGTACTTGCATGCCCCTGTTGTTACCGACGATGACCTTGCACCTGTTTTATTTAAGCCCAGTACGTATGAATTAATACATGCGGACGCGGCATCACAAGAGATGCTCACGTGATGCCCGCGAGAGGAGAGAGGGAGAGAGAGAATAGATATCTTTCAGAGGAGACAAGGTCGATCATTAAGCAGGATGGTTTCACATGACACCGAATTAAACGCAGAGGCTAGTTTAATGCAACAAGCAGTACCGCCACCAACTTGGCCATATGCGCGCGGCAGCTTCTCTGCTGTGTGAGTGGGATTCTCTGGTCGATGATGGAATAAGAAGCATCCCACGCCCATGTGAGATGTGCCGCATCAGTGCCTGCGTACATACACATACTCCAGTTCAGTTCATATAATTTATTAGCGACCGATCGATCGAGCTATTGCATGTATACACACGTTGGCAATCTGTTCGTTGCATGTGCAGTTGTGTACCAGCTAGCGATTCCACCGTCTGATGGGCCGAGGTAGCTAGAACAACTAATACACAGATCAGTGGGGTTTACGTTTTTTGACAAGTTGCCAAGTTACAATTAAGCTTGTGTGAGCGACACGGTGATCGTGTCATACAAAGGAAGTTCTCCATGGATACCAATGCAAAGCTAGAGCTGGATTTCCCTCGTAAACAAAAGATCTGGAGAGATATTGACGCGCGCGCGTGAGAGCACCACTACAATATTCTGCGCGCGACTATATGTACTCACGGATCAAAAGCAATCTTTTGTCTGTACAACTTTGACCGGTACGCGCGTGCATGCATGCTTATCCCTACACGTCATAGCGATTGAGGCATGCATGAGGGATTAACTTATTTTTATTAAAAACGTCGGCCTATATATGTTTATTATATCAGCAGCCAAAGTGAGCTGTACATCAAGGCAGCTCCCTCAATAGGATGTGTTCTGGCTTTCGAAGGGGTTGAATCCAAGCTTATGAAGAGCACAACCCTAGCTATACATGTAGATGCTGCTACCATATAGGCTATAGCAGTAGGCATGATCATGGAAAGTTGTAGGTTAACACTGCTAGATGGACTGTTATATCGAACTAGAGCTAGTCATAGAGTAACATAAATAGTAACATAGATGTCACTTAGACTAAAAAGATGACGTGGCAAGTAATTAATCAAGAGAGAAGCACACAACACACTTTTTAATGCAAAATGAGTCTATAAAATAATAAATGAATATTTTATGTTATTATAATTATGACACCATCCAAAAGATAATAAATTAGACTAGTAACATATACATAATATTACTATTCTAAGTTACTTACCACTATGATCAGCCTAAGCACATTCACATGGCTCATTTTCCTGCGTATTTTCTAAACTTCAGACGTGTAGCTAGTTAAGAGCAACTCCAAGTGGCGCTTGAAAACGCCGCGCGCTAAAAATAACCACCGATTTAGCGCGTGCACGGCCGATTTTGCTCCTCAAGCAGGCGTTGCATAGTTGTGCGCGTGCTAAGAAAAATTCCGCGCGCGGCAATTTGCTGCACGCCGTCCAGCGCGCGCTATCACTCGGCGACGTGCGCGAAGCCCAACTACCGCTGAAATCTCACCCGTGTGCATTGCCCCCATTTCCCATGCCCTATTCCGTCGGCGCTGCCGCTTCGATTCGCCACCGGCGGCACTTCTCTGCGCGCAGTAGCTGCAGATCCGTCGCCATCGCGCTTCCCGCACCTTCTCCGAGCTCGCCACGGCGGGAATCAAAGTGAGATGCCAGCGCGGCGCTTCTTTTTTCACGCTGCCAAGCGAATTGCCGCTGCCGCGCCTCAGCCAACTCAGAGCTGCCACGGCTCCGCGCTCCCCTCGAGGACCGCCATGTCCTCCTCAAGACGGGACGCTACTTGGCGCACGCTACGTGCTCGACAAAATGGCCGCAGCAAGGTATGTTTCACTGTCGGCCGCGCCATATTTTAGTTTCGGTATACGAAGTGAGTGTATTTTCGTGCTTATAGAGGATCTCGTATGATTCATTCGACGATAAACTAGAGCTCGAGGAAGATGAGAACATATCGATGCTATTAGCTTGGCGCGCGACAAAAGAACCGAAGCGACGTGGCTTGGTTTTTGGTTGGCGCAAGTTGTGGAGGGAAAGGATCAAAGGGCACGAGAGGTTGATGTGGATGTATTTCAACGATAATGCCACCTTTCTGGAGGGGTATTTTCATTGGGCTCTAAGAATGAGCATCGGTTTGTTCAGGCGCATTTGTGAAGAGTTGGCCAAGTATGATCGATTCTTCGAGCGAATGAGGAATGATGTCGGAGAGCTTGGGCATAGCACCTACCAGAAGGTGACCTCCGTCTTGCGTATGATGGCATACGGTATACCGACGGATCTTGTTGATGACCACTTGGCAATGAGTGAGAGTCAAGCCATTGAGTGTGTCAAGCGCTTTTTCGTCGCAATTCTGCGCGTGTTTGGCGCAGTCTACTTGAGATCCCCCAATGCCGAAGACATGGTTAGGCTTTTAGAGGAGAACAAGGCTCGAGGGTTCCCTAGAATGCTTGGCTCTATTGATTGTATGCATTGGAGTTGGAAGAATTGTCCTACGACATGGCATGGACAATTCAAAGGTCACAAGAAGGATTGCACTATCATCCTTGAAGCCATGGCGAATTATGAGACTTGGATTTGGCATGCATTTTTTGAAATGCCCGGGTCATGCAATGACATCAATGTTCTTCAACGGTCTCCTCTGAAAGGATTGTATGGGCACCTATTTACTCTTTTTCAAGTTAGGGTTTGACACAAAAGGTAAATTCCCTAGATTATGCACCTATAGTGAATTTACCTATATGTCAACCTAGCACAAAACTATGCAAGAACAAAATAATTAAAGTGCGGTAAAAGATAAAAGTAACCAAAGTGGAGCGCACAGAGACACAAGGATTTGTTTCCCGCAGTTCCTTCCTTTTGAGGGGAAGTACGTTTGTGTTTGGAGAGGGGGTGGTTTCAAACCACCAACGCCATGAGAGGCCTTCCTTGTTCTCCGATGAATCTCACCCCAAAGGGTTCGATTCACCTCTTGCACTATATCGGCAACCTTCAAGGTGGAAGACGACACCTTTACAACAAGTTCGAGGCACACAACCACAACTGAATTGGAGACTCTGGAATACAATCAAGCTATCAAACAATCAAAGACAAGCTTGTAAGAACCAAATCAAGAGCTAGGGTTTCCAAAGAAACACTAGAGCACGGGACCCTCAAGTGAATGAGCAGGAAATGAAGATCTCTCTTGGTGAAGCTATAGATCAAGGCCTCCTCCTTTGATTGTCCAAATATCAATGACTTTGGATGGTTGGGTGAAGAGAAATTGGTTATTTGGTGGCTCAAATGGTGGTGGTGTTCTTGATTGGCACGAGCAGCTGGAGGAAGGGGATGAGGTCCCCTATATATAGGCCCACTGAGCTGAACCGTTTTCTAACCGTTGGACCAACTGTCACATCGGAGACTCCGGACTATAGACCGGAGACTCCGGTCTACACCGGAGACTCTGGTGCATCTTCGTTCAGTCACCAGACCACCATAAAGACTGTCCCAACTGGCTTGGAGAAACCCCCTCCAAATATTCTTCAAAGACTCCGGACCATAGTACACCGGAGACTCCGATGTTTCCACACCGGAGACTCCGGTCTGGGAGTGCACACTGGAGATTCCGGTTTGGCTCTGGTCCATCTCCGGACCCCTATTCAGAATGTCCCAGACATGATTTTGGAGGCCCCTCCGGAGACTTTGGGGAAAACCCCGGTCCACACCGGAGACTCCGGTGTTTTCACACCGGAGACTCCGGTCTAGAATTTCCTGAAATATGTAGTTTCTTGCAGAGACAATTCCAAAGGGAAAAGTACTTTTCACTTTTCAGTATATCATCTTGTAGACATTAACGCACTGTAAAATGATCTACAAGTTGTTAATGAACACCAAAACTGATTAAGACAATAAATGTCCTCTCAATCTCCCCCTTTTTGGTGTTCGATGATAACAAGTGATTTTGCATGGAAATATTTGAAATGATATATACTAATGCTCCCCCTGACGATGTGCAGTAAGATAAACATAGTAAAGCATGCACGGCAGGTAGTAGATACTAAACATAGTTCTCACATAGATTACAATAGCATAGAGCATAACATAACATGTCCTCACACAAATGGTATCTCGCAAACCAAAGAAGCAAAGAAAGTAAATTTTCGAATTTTAAAAAAGCATAAAAGATCCAAATTCCCAGCCCATGCAAATCCCGATGACATGTCTTCTCCCCCTTTGGCATAAAAACACCAAAAAGGGAAAAGACCTAAGCTAGCGCCCCAAAGGATCACTCGGATTCATCATCGTCATCATCCTCATAGTCATCATCACCACCTGGAGCTGCATGCCCTTTGCCGTGAGGGCGAGGAGATGACGTGTTGTGAGACGCAAAACCAGAAGTGACCTCAGAAAACATATTCCAATCCACTAAGTTGTCCTGCTGGGCATTCCATTCCCCAAACGAGAGTGTGTAATCAGACTCAATGGATGGTTGAGCTCCATGCTCATCTGTGTACTCATCACCTCCTTCCTCATCCTCCTCTTTCCCCTGAGCCTTGATATCCTTGAGAAGTTTATCCATGCGATGGTTGCTCTTGTAGGAGGCATGCTGTTGCTTGGGAATATCCACGTTCATGCAACAGAGGGTCCTCTCCCAAAATGAGGCCCTCTTGACCTTGTCCTAAACATACTCATGGGTCATGGGTGGCATGGGTGCATTGGAGGCATTCTTCCTCTGAGCCCTAGGAGGAGTGGGACCCCGCTCGGTCTCTAAAATCTCATCCTCCTCAACAGCATATGAGCGTCTAGGAGCTGTCCCCATGTGTCCTTTCTGCTGGAGAGACACAAGTGCATGCTCCATAAGATTGGGAGGCATAGCAAGATGTGAACCGTGAGCCTGGGTGTTGATACGTCGGCAACGTATCTATAAATTTGATGTTCCATGCTTGTTTAATATCTACTTTGTTTTGCTTTGTCTACACTTTAAGGTGTTTTTATATGTTTTCTGGTACTAACCTATTAACAAGATGTCATAGTGCCAGTTTTCTGTTTTCTTCTGTTTTTGGTTCCAGAAAGGTAGAAAATCAATATTCTCGGAATTGGACGGGACAAAATCCAAAGTCAATATTTTACCGTGGGGAACACGAAGCCGGAATACGAGACGAAGGAGAGTCGCCAGGGGCCACACCCCCTGGCCATGGGGGTGGGCCCACCCCGCGCCTGGAGGGTGCGGCCGCCCTGGCGACCCCCCTGCCTTGCCTCTTTGCCTATAAAGACCCCCCGATGCCTAAACCCTAAGTACCCGATCAATATTCCACGAAACCGGCTGTAGCCTCCGCCACCATCGTCCCTAGATCGGGGGGATATGAAGCTATTCCCGGCACCCTGCCAGAGGGGAGATCATCCCGTAGGCCTTCTTCTTAATCATGCCATCCTCCGGTATGAAGCGTGAGTAGTTCCACCTTGGACTACGGGTCCATGTAGTAGCTAGATGGTTGCATCTCCTCCTTTGTGCTTTCATCTCTAGATCTTGTGAGCTCCGTTCATGATCAAGATCTCATCTATTTGTAATCATGCATGTTGTGTTTGCGGGGATCCGATGGATATTGAGATTACTATGTTAGATTGATTAATGGTTTTGTCTTATTGATTCTATCATGTCTGTGTTGTTTGTGATCTTGTATTCTCTCCGTTGTCAGTAGCTATCTTGGCCAAGTAGTTGCTAGTGACTCCAAGAGGGGGTATTTATGCTCGATAGTGGGTTCATGCCTCTATTTAATCTAAGGGAAGTGACAGAAATATCTAAGGTTGTAGATATCCTGTTGCTACTAGGGAGAAAACAACGGTCTCTTGTTCATGGAACAAGTGGATTGTTTACCTTACACACTTTGCTTAAAGCAGTTGTCTGTTGCTTGCAACTTAATACTGGAGGGGGTTCGGATGATAACCCAAAGGTGGACTTCTAGTCATAGATGCAGTTGGATGGCGGTCTATGTATCTGGTTGTATTGCCCAATTGAATCTCATAGGATCATGAATGTCTAGTATTGCATTGTTATGCCTTGCTCAGTCCTATCAATTGTCGTGCTGTAATTTGTTTACCTAGCATGCCATGTTTGTTTATCTAAGGAGAATACCTCTAGTGAACTTTGGACCCCGGTCCAATCTTTACCATTGATACATCTTCCACTGTTACTGTTTACTTGTTGCAAACCACCATTACCTTCCACACCATACAATTAATCCTTTGTTACAGCAAGCCGGTGAAATTGACAACCTCACTGTTCATTGGGGCAAAGTCTTGAGTTTGTGTTGTGCAGGTCTCCAAGTTGCTAGCAACACCTTTGAGTCATTTCCTTCCTCCTACTGGTTCGATAACCTTGGTTTCTTACTAAGGGAAAACTTGCTGCTGTGATCATCATACCTTCCTCTTGGGGTCTCCCAACAAAGTGTTCACGCACTCTCAAGCCTTTTTCTGGCGCCGTTTCCAGGGAGGCTAAGGACGTATTCACAAGGGGAGTCCTTCTCAACCTTTCTCTTTACTTTTTTTTTGTTTTGATTAGTTTCTTTTGCTTGGTTTTGTTTGCCTCTTTTTATCAAAAAATCCAAAAAAAATTAGTTTAGTTTGGTTTGGTTTGCTTTCCTTTATCAAAAACACACAAAAAAAATAGTTCCTACTCTAGTTGTCACCTTGCTCTAGGTCACCATGTTGATCCCCAAGTTCACCTTGACAAACCTTTCATTAGGTAGTGGCTCCATAATTGGGAAAGGAAATATTGAAGAATTATTTAATCATGTTAGCAAACAGGAGGATATTGAGGATATATCTATAGCAGAACTTGCTCCTAATTATGAAATTGCTGCAGCTTCTTTAGTTCATATGTTGGAGGCTAGGTTTGTTAACCTTAACCCCATGATGCAAATTTTGTTTCTCAAACTAAAAGAAGAAAATGATCCTGAAAAGAGAGAGTTTATCCTAGAAACTTTACTAAAAGAGTTCAATGATGTTGCTAAGGAAGCCAAAAAGGTCTTTGAGCGTTTTAATATGCTAGGCTCATGTGTAGATGTTATGGGTACTTTAGATAAAACCAAGCCTAGAGAGGAAATTAAGATACCCATACCCTTTAAACTTGTTGGAATGCATGAAGCCTTAGAAAATAATTTTGATTGAATTGTTCCTGAAAATCCTTTTGATGAAAGTAGTGAACGAAGGAGAGATGATAAGGGATCCTACAAAACTCATTTGGATGAGATACTTTCCTAGTTGAAGAGATTGCAAGTATTGATCTTAATTCTTCATTTGAAAATATTTGATTCTAGTATCTTGTGCCTAACTTAAAGGCGTTAAGGAAAAGTACTTGTTGGGACATAACCCAAGAGTTTTCTTGAGTTTTGGAAGTTATTACTTCAGTAATGACCTCTCCTTATCCTTTTTTTTTGCTTTCTGTGCCAAGAATGACCTCTAATGAGAGGGAAGTAAGATTTGGGGAGTTGTTGTCCCGAAACAGATTTTTATGCTCCACCATAAAAATTCATGAGAAATCTCTGTAAGTCAGATTGAGCTGATATTTTACGCATAAATTCCCCAGTATGTTAGATAACTTTCGTTAGTTCAACACTTTTTTATTTGAGCAACAGAAGGTTTTTTCGAAAAAATCGATTTCTACATGATGGTCTGTTTTGACAGATTTCTGCCATTATTTGCATTTGCTTCTTATTGATTCCTTTTTGGGTTCTTTTTTGGTAAACTGAGCTTTTTGAGGGAATTGCTTTAGTATCTTGTGTTTTTAGTTAAATTGATGTTCCAAAGCTAAGCCTAAAGGTCTATTATCCTTTGATTACACTAATGTTGCTAATGAATATTGTGTGAAGTTTTGTATGAAGGAAAATTTTTAGGTGTAGAGAAAGAATGATGTAATGAGATGAAGAATGGACAAAAGCTCAAGCTTGGGGATGCCACCCCGTGTCACCCCAAGAAATATTTAAGAGGTACAAGCGTCAAATCTTGGGGATGCCCAAGGCATCCCCTTCTTCATCAATAAAAAAGCTCATGTCTTTCTAGACACTTCGTTTTTATTGTTTCATGCATTGTTGTGTTGTTCTTGGATCGTCTTAGTTTTTGTTTAGTTTTCTTAGTTTGCTTGAATAAAGTATTTTGGACCCCCGTTCTCACTGTGTTGTTTCAAATAAGTTGATTTGTGTTGGAAAGGAGTAGAAAGTTCTTGCTTGAATGGCGCAAGAGGAGCTTGCTTTGACTGTGACTTAGACTTTAGCATGTCATGCTAGATGTTGTTTTGACCTTATGCTTAGTGATTATTGTTGTAGCATGACTTGTTCCAAACAATTGGGATTGCTTAGTGTGCCTTGAAGGAATCATGCGTTGTTTTAGCATACAAAAGCATAGTATTGTGGTATTCTCCTTTGATGCTTTATTTGGGTTGACTTGGCACATGATCACACCATGTTATGACTATGAACAATTCACCATAGCCTCTATGATCATTTAGTCCTTGACTTGTAGTACCACTCTATGCTTTGATTAGTAATGTTTTGTCGCTCTGCATGATTATGACCATTATTGCTCTCTTAGTTGGTTCCTCTCAGTCTTATGCTAGCCTCCACTTGTATGAGTAAGTTCTACTCATGCATCCAACTCCCAAAACCAAGTTATTCCAAAGTGTCCACTATAAATTCCTATGCATGGCGTGTTACACCATTCCAAGTATATTCTTGTTTTCATCTATCTTCCAATTAAAAAGTATTTTGTTATGTGAAAACTTAGTGATTAAAGCTCTCACAAACTTGATGGCACACTTTATTTTTCTTTCCACTAATAAACTTGAACCATTGTGTCATCTATGTTGTATATGCTTGCACTTATATGTTGGAATTAGCAGAACCATGTTGTCATGGGGAACACTTTCAACATTGCACTTGTACTTTGTACACAGTTGATATCATGCTCTTTTGTCTATGAATGTCGCCGGTGTGAAATAAAAGGGGAGCTTATAAGTCCATGGAGTTATATATGTGTGTTAGAGAAACGCCTGGGCCGCTAGCCTAAGCCATGCCTAATCATGGTGGAAACTTGCAGCATCACCATAGTGACATTTATGAAGCATTCTTAAAAAAAGAGACATATTGAAAAGAGGAAAGAGAGAAAAAAGCACCATATTCCCATGGTAAATAAGAATATTACTGAGATTCTCATTGTCTGCTTGCCTTGTCATTTTGGTTATGGGATAGCTCCTGTACCATGTGCAAGTTGGTGGTTCTCTATGATACACATGTACTTACTATGAGAAGAACTTACAAGTGACTAAAGTTGAGTAGAATGAGGTGCGGCCCTCGTATTCAAGGGACATGAGATTGCCAACTTATACTTTGTCAAGCATATACCCCATAGTTTGTTCACTTTAACCTTAATCACTTCAAGATGCTTATGATAGGGGCAATGAGAGCTGAAAGCTAACAAGTACCATAATTTTTGAAAGCTCTTTTTGAGACTTGAAATCCCTGCTTCCCTTTATGAAGGGTCTTTCTTCCACCATTATATTGGGTCTCCACCTTATATCCTTAGGCATTAGTTAAGAGAGCATAGTTGCCATTCTTAGTTCTATGTGCATTGTCCCAAAACTTATTGATTGATGCATATTGTTGATATTACTTGTTCTTGTGCTATTTGTATCTAGTCACTCTTATGAACTTTGAAGGTGTCCTATGCATCTATTTGCTACTCTATGAGGGACAAGTTGAATGCCACTATGCCATGTTTTATGTATGTGAAACAAACAAACGTTTTTCAATGCATGTTATTCATGATCTATGTTTGTAACCTTTCATGTTGCATGCATAGTTACTTTGTCTTACTGTTAGAACTCCGTCTTTCATGCTCATGTTTAGAGTTCTTTGATCCCATCTTTCATTGCTTGCAAATGGTTTGATCTTGATTTTGATGGTGCATGTCACCTCAAAATTTATTCTTTTTATCACTTACCTACTCGAGGACGAGCAGGAGTTAAGCTTGGGGATGCTTGATACGTCGGAAATGTATCTATAATGTTTGATGTTCCATGATTGTTTAGTATCTACTTTTCTTTGCTTTGTCTACACTTTGAGGTGTTTTTATATGTTTTCTAGTACTAACCTATTAACAAGATGTCAAAGTGCGAGTTGCCCGTTTTCTTCTGTTTTTGCTTCCAGAAAGGCAGAAAATCAATATTCTCGCAATTGGACGGGACAAAAGCCGAAGTCAATATTTTACTGTGGGGAACACGAAGCCGAAATACGAGACAGAGGAGAGTCACTAGGGGGCCACACCCCCTGGCCGCGTGGGTGGGCCCACCCCGCGCCTAGGGGGATGCGGCCGCCCTGGCGACCCCCTTGCCTCGCCTCATTGCCTATAAAGACCTACCGATGCCTAAACCCTAAGTACCCGATCAATATTCCACGAAACCGTTTGTAGACGCCGCCACCATCGTCCCTAGATCGGGGGATCTGAAGCTCTTCCCGGCACCCTGCCGGAGGGGAGATCATCCCGGAGGCCTTCTTCTTCATCATGCCAGCCTCCGGTATGAAGCGTGAGTAGTTCCACCTTGGACTACGGGTCCATGTAGTAGCTAGATGGTTGTATCTCCTCCTTTGTGCTTTCATGTCTAGATCTTGTGAGCTCCGTTCATGATCAAGATCTCATCTATTTGTAATCGTGCATGTTGTGTTTGCGGGGATCCGATGGATATTGAGATTACTATGTTAGATTGATTAATGGTTTTGTCTTATTGATTCTATCATGTTTGTGTTGTTTGTGATCTTGCATGCTCTCCGTTGTTAGTAGCTATCTTGGCCAAGTAGTTGCTAGTGACTCCAAGAGGGGGTATTTATGCTCGATAGTGGGTTCATGCCGCTATTTAATCTAATGGAAGTGACAAAAATCTCTAAGGTTGTAGATGTGTTGTTGCTACTAGGGCGAAAACAACGGTCTCTTATTCATGGAACAAGTGGATCGTTTACCTTACACACTTTGCTTAAAGCAGTTGTCTGTTGCTTGCAACTTAATACTAGAGAGGGTTTGGATGATAACCCAAAGGTGGACTTCTAGTCAAATATGTAGTTGGATGGCGGTCTATGTATCTTGTTGTATTGCCCAATCAAATCTCATAGGATCAATAATGTCTAGTATTGATTGTTATGCGTTGCTCAGTCCTCCCAATTGCCATGTTGTAATTTGCTTACCCAGCATGCTATGTTTGTTTATCTAAGGAGAAAACCTCTAGTGAACTTTGGACCCCGGTCCAATCTTTACCATTGATACATCTTCCATTGTTACTGTTTACTTGTTGCAAACCACCATTACCTTCCACACCATACAGTTAATCCTTTGTTATAACAAACCAGTGAGATTGACAACCTCACTGTTCATTGGGGCAAAGTCTTGAGTTTGTATTGTGCAGGTCTTCAAGTTGCTAGCAACACCTTTGAGTCGTTTCCTTCCTCCTACTGGTTCGATAACCTTGGTTTTTTACTGAGGGAAAACTTGCTGCTGTGATCATCATACCTTCCTCTTGGGGTCTCCCAACGAAGTGTTCACGCACTCATCAGGTGTTGATGAGCCTCATGACCAGTGGTGCATATGGATGAGACTTACTGTAGAGTATGGCAGGATGCATCTCCTCAAAGATTAAATCCATGATGTATATAGCAACATCCTATGCCTCTGGTCCAGCACAGTAAACCTTGTGAGTGTGATACATAAGTTGACCAATCCACATCTAATGGCATCATCATTGCCAGCACTAGAGGAAATGGTCTGGCGGAATATCCTCAACATCAGGTTGTAGAGGGGCTTGAGGCCCTTGGTCCCTCCCACAACTCCCTTGCTAACATACAGTGGTGCCAGCTTCTTCTTGTTCTTGCCTAGAGACGCAGAATGCATGCGGTGCCAACATGAGCGGACACCCCCTGAAAAGTCTCTTGGATGGCATTGGCAAAGTCAAAGAAAGTAGAATTGTGATGACTTCAAGTGCACAGATCATTTTTAGATAGTTTTGAAGTTCAGATATCGATCCCACAGGGAGCCCAAAGGTAAATGTTTATTGGTGAAGTCTCTATCACGCCCGAAGTTGTCACAGGTCTTCAAGTGAATTGACTGCAAGTGTTGATAATAAGAATGGAATTTGGGTGTAAATGGAAGTACTTAAATAAAACTATAATGTAAACTTTAGAAATAAAAATCATAAAAAGTAAAGGACGATTTTTTTGTTGTTTTTTCCAAATGATGAAGTAGGCGCAGGGAGTTTCAGTTCATGGTGATAGTGAATGTGTCGGTGAATGAGTAATAAGTGTAACAATTATAATCTTATAAGTATGTGTGTAGGCGAGTAACCCATAATTAGCCAGAACTCCTCTTGGTAGATTTCATCCCAACTTCAATAATCCTACTAGCATGTTTACCACAACCCTGGGCAGTCGCTAGACGATTAAGATCCTTCAGGTTACTTAGAAATTAAGCTCCTTGGATCGAACTAATGCAATAAGCTTGGTGATTCCTCGTTATCCTCGAGTTAAACTAGTTTCCCATTGATATCCCCGTGTCACTCAAGGGTCGCCGGTCTGCTATCAAACAAGATTCTATCTATGTAGAACAAAACATCAAATTGTCTAGGCCCTTAATTGGACAACAGGCATTAAGCATCCCATAGATAGTCAAGCACACATAATATAGTAATTAGAATTAGCCACAAACTTGATGGAAATTATGTAGGCACATCACATCTCACCAATCCCCTACATCTCCCACGCCCAAGGGAACTTACTCACACATGAGAAAAGAAAGAATCATCGATATAATTAAATAAAGGGAGTTCTTCTCGATATTACCGTGGAGATCCACAATAAGAAATAGAAACAAATCCAACACATTTCAAGATAGGAAGAACAATCTCAAACCCTAATCTTGCAAAGTGGAGATCTCTCTCAAGTACAAGTAATGGTATGGAGGTGTGGTGCCTAGGAGATCGAAGATCGTGGAGCGAGATGAAGAACGTCTTCCCCTTCTTCTGCGGATCCCTTCTTTCTCCCTTCTGGATGGTATGGCGGCTCGTGTGTTCTATTTTCGACCTTGACCTCTTCACAAAAGTCATCCCTTTTAATAGGACGAAGGAGATGGCAACTATACGGCGGCTGCCCGTATAGTTGGTCGTTAAACTTGTAGTAAATTCTCCTCGATTGCTTTCAAAAAGGGACTTGCTTATTTTTGCCTGCATATTGTGTTTTTGCTATTAAATCCATCTATTGACATATAGAACCTGAAACACACATTAAAAACAAGTTTTCTTCGCTACCGGAGTATTAGTGTTAGGTGAAGCTAGAAAACCATCAAATCCAAATGAAAACCATTGATATAAGCCATAAAAAATGTGTAGAATCTCACAGCTATCAACTCCCCCAATCTTATGTGTTGCTCGTCCTCGAGTCACAAGGAAATAAGAAAGGATAGCGGAGATTCGAAACTGAAAATAAAAGAAGTTACAAGCTTGAATTGGTGTCAAATTCTTTTCTTCATGTTTCCTGCAATCTCAAACATGAACATACAAGTATTCACAAGATTGCACTGAGTTTACTTCCTAACCACGCATATCTTGCTAGCAAATAAATCATGTGCATGAGCGAGTGTCGAGAGTTTAGATAGGAAAGTAAAACAAATATTTTTGGTCTCTCTCTTATTGAGAGATGAAAACTTTTTGATCTTGTTCCTTTAATCAATTAAGAGTACTCAAGTTTGCACCAAGAACATTTAATTTAAGAACAACTCATCTACTCCCATGTCAAAATTTCAAGACTCTCAAAGCACCTTTTTCATTTCCTTGTTTTTCAAATACTTTAACTCTTTTCATAGAGAAATCATGCCACTATTTTTAACATGTTAATTGGGGTTGTGTTGCGCACTCGTGACCATGCCAATAGATAACTGTTGAGCAATATTGGGTCAGAGAAGTACTACAACTTCACTTGGAACGTAAAACCACAAAGAGACTAAATTTTTTACACGACATAGCTTTTCATCTACAGACATTTACATAACTCATAGCCGAAATCAAGTGGTTTCCCACATTTAGATCGTTCGTTGGCCAGCGGAGTTAATAGTTCTCCATGGAGTATGATAGTATTTGTAGTGACATGCGTAAAGCAATATCCTACTATAATTATTAGAAAAAGCAGTGGCATAATCTCTACTACTTCGTAGTATCCATTTTATCACACAATTTCATTCAAGAGTGCCATCGAGTCTATTTACGTTAAGCTCAATGGGGTTGAGTAGTTTATAAAATCAAATATTTTGGGCTAAACATGGACTCAAGTCATCTCTTGGATGCTTTTTCTTGTTGTAAAAATGTTGTAAATATTTAACCAGCCTCATTGATCAAGGTTTCAAAGCTAAAAGTGGACACTAGCAAGGTAATATGATTTATAGGATAACAAGCTAGGTGGGGAGTGACTCAAGTGCAAGCGAGTAAATAATTATAGGATCAATTTAAAATTGCATGAGAGGTGATGAAAGGAATGTGATACCTCCTCTTGCTTGCTTCGTTCTCATTCTTGAGTCGAATCCTCTCTATATTTCCCTATTGCCAAGTCACCTGAAATTGAGCAATCTCCGATAAAAACAAAGAAACAAATTGCAATTGAAAGTTACACTAATTTTTTGTGTGTTTTGGTTTTAATAATGCAAGCTGAAAGTAAACATGCTATTCTTAGAAAAGAAAACAAATCAAAATAAGAAATAAAAATATGAATGCAATTTTCGATGTTTTCAAAACCTCCCTCAAGCTTAGGTTGTTGCCATGCTCAGTTGTTGCTGTCATTTGGCGGCTTCTGGTTTGGCGGCTTCTGGTGGTGCTGCTGGTAGTACTCGGGGAAGTAGTTCATGAAGTTACCAAAGGTGTGAGTTAAAGCACTCACATCAGCACTAACTCCATGAAGAGTCTGATCGATCTCCCCAACGCGTTGGTTGAGCTGCAAAAATTCTTGATAGGGGACATTGTTGAATACCTGTTGCTGTTGTGGCTGATTGGGCCATTGGTCCCAACGCTCCTCCTCCTGCTGCTGACCTTACCAAGAAGGATTATACTCCTGCTCATGTTGCTGCTCCTTCTCTTCCTGCTTCCCTCCTTCTTCCTCTTCATCGGAGTCCAGATAGAGCTCCGCCATAATTTTAGTCACTTGATTTTTGGTGAGGATCCAGTTGTCCCTTCCTTGAACCTCAAATGATTGTAGGCAAGGCAATGGTATCTGACCCTCTTGCACATCATTAATATAACCAAACTGATAGTCTCATAGCCTCATGTTAACTCGGTAAACACCGAAGAAGCCACAAGCAGTAACATATCTGACATCCATAAGTATGGAGCCAACAACATGTTGTGCAATAGGAAATGCAATTTCAAGTGCTTGGACTAGGTGGGTTACCATCACACCGATACGAATATCACCTTTTGTTTTGTTTCTATGGTGGCGGAGGTGATGGAGGAATAGAGTTGCAGGAGTGGGACTCTGCGGCGCATTAGGGAAGAGCCTTAGTGATCATGGCCATATCTGCGTTGGCCATCGAGCCGGTATCTCCTCTTCCTAACAAGGTGTTAGCAAGAAACATAGCAAAGTAACAGATGGTTGGGTTCTGAATGGTGGACATTTTCTTCTGGTAGAAGTCCCTACCACCATGAACAGAAACAACCTCCCAAGAAGTTGCACTCGAGGTGTTATATAGGTTTGTAACAGTTGGTTCCCCTTCTTGAGGGAATCCATAAGCATCGCAAAATTGTTGATAGGTAATTTGATATGACCATTGGTTAACAATGAAATTTATCATGCATGCGTTACTTTTTTCCCTATAGTTGCCATAGTAGGATCCGAGGAACTCATGGGTGAGCCCTTCGTAAGTTTGGGGGCTGGCGTTGGCGAGGCCGGCGAGCCCTACATTTGTACACAGGTAGTCGAAGTCCCCCTTCAACCCGATTTAGTTGAGGAAGCCATTGTTGGCCCATCATGTGGGAAGCACCTTCCTTGCCGAAACCACTGCATACTTGTTGTCGAGCTCAGCACGGAGCCCTGAGCCCTCACCATGTTGGCGCTTGCTCTTGCGAAAAAGGCTACCAATATTGTTCATCTTGATGCACTGAGAAATTTCAACATAAAACCTTAGGCATATAGTTTCTACATGATATATGAGCGATTCTATGTGGAGGAATTCAATCATAATGTGAGAAATTAAAGTAGAAAATCAATCAAGCTTGAGTTCATCCACTAATTCAATGAGAAGATTTCAACAATGGAATTTTGAAAATAAAGCATGGATAGGGAGAGAAACATACCGATCTATCGTTTTCCCCACTCAAACGAATGAAATCCGCAAAGAATTGAGAGTTCTTGAGAGGTTTTGAGAGTTTTGGAGAGAGAGGTTGAGAGAAATAATGAGGGGAGGAAGAAGATGTCCCTGACCCGACCTGTTTAAGTGGTCGGACCACACTATACAATGATAACTATATGGTCGGGCCAGGTAGCTCCCGCCGTATAGTTGTGGCGGCAGCGAGGGTTAGGGTTTCCCTTCGCCAGATCACAAATATACGGCCGGGCCAGATGGTCCTGCCGTATAGTTGATCGTCAAACTTTCTGTATCCAAACTCCAGGTTTTGAGAATTTTATCGATAACTATACGGTTGCAACTATACAGCGGGAATTTTTATTCCGGCCGTATAGTTGGTCGTTAAGCCTTTTGTAGCATGCTTTTTCACCCAAAAATTTTAGAGATGCATTTTTTATTTGAACAATAATATTGAGCTAGTTTCTACAGATAAAACTCGAACTTTATTTTCTACTTTAAATCTATGCTTGTTTCGTCGGTATTTCTGCTACTTTTTTGACAGTTGCATTTTCACCCAAAAGTCACTCAGGTTGTCAACTTCAACTCTGTTTGATCTAAAAAAATCAATAATTTCCTCGTGCCTCTGAGTAGGCACACATTCAAAATAATCTGGTAGATAAGTCCTACCAGAGCGTGTATACCCTTTGTCTCCTAAGGAGAACATCTTGTAACAGTAACACCTGAAATTTCAAGAGACAAAACACTTAGTACTTAGCTCCCCGGCAACGGCGCCAGAAAATAGCTTGATGACTGCAAGTGCACAGATTGTTTGTAGCTAGTTTCGAAGTTCAGATATCGACCCCACAGGGATCCCAAAGGTAAATGTTTATTGGTGAAGTCTCTGTCGCGCCCAAAGTTGTCACAGGTCTTCTAGTGAATTGACTGCAAGTGTTGAGAATAAGAATGGAATTTGGGTGTAAATTGAAGTACTTAAATAAAACTAGAATGTAAAGTTCAGAAATAAAAAGCATAAAAAGTAAAGGACGATTTTTTTGTTGTTTTCTGCAGATGACGAAGTAGGCGCCGGGAGTTTCAGTTCATGGTGATAGTGAATGTACCGGTGAATGAGTGATAAGTGTAACAATTATAATCTTATAAGTATGTGTGTAGGCGAGCAACCCATAATTAGCCGGAACTCCTCTTGGTATATTTCATCCCAACTTCAATAATCCTACTAGCATGTTTACCACCATGGGCAGTCGCTAGACGATTAAGATCCTTCAGGTTGCTTAGCAATTAAGCTCCTTGGATCGGACTAATGCAATAATCTCGGTGATTCCTCGTTATCCTCGAGTTAAACTAGTTTCCCATTGATATCCCAGTGTCACTCGAGGGTCAAGCTCCTTGAATCTATGATATTTAGTTCATTCCTAAAATAACAAAACCTTTCTTCATCAAGTGGCTTCGTGAATATGTCGGCAAGTTGGTCTTTGGTTGACACATAGGATATCTCAATATCACCTCGAACAACATGGTATCTAATAAAGTGATGACAAACCTCAATATGCTTTGTCCCTGGATGATCCACCGGGTTGTAGGCAATCTTGATAACACTTTCATTATCACATAGAAGAGGCACTTTGTCACAATGGACACTGTATTCCTTTAAAGTTTGCCTCGTCCATAGCAATTGAGTGCAAGCACTAGCAGCTGCCACATATTCGGCTTCGGTGGTGGGGAGAGATATACAATTTTGCTTCTTAGAAGACCAACACACCAAGGACCTACCCATGAATTGGCATGCCCGGAGGTTGATTTTCTATCATCCTTATCACCAGCCCAATCTGAATCCGTGTATCCACAAAGAGAGAATGTTGATCCCCTAGGATACCAAATACCATAGTTTGGGGTATGAACCAAATATCAAAAGATTCTTTTGACCGCCATCAAATGGCTTTCTTTAGGAGCCACTTGATATCTTGCACACACTCCTACACTCAACACAATATCGTGTCTAGATGCACAAAGGTAAAGCAAAGAACCAATCATAGACCGGTATACCTTTTGATCCACATCTTTACCATTTGGATTTAGTTCAAGATGAGCCTTGGTAGCCATGGGAGTAGGAGCTCCATTTAGATCTTTCATGTTGAATCTCTTGAGCATGTCTTGAGTATACTTGGCTTGGTTGAAGAAGGTTCCTCTCTTACTTGTTAGATCTCAAAACCAATAAATACTCTCAATTCTCCCATCATAGACATACAAAAACTATTAGTCATAAGATTTGAGAATTTATCATTAAAAGCTTTGTTAGATGAGCCAAAGATAATATCATCAGCATATATTTGGCATATTACAATCTCCCCATTGACCTTCTTAGTAAAAAGAGTGGGATCAATTTTCCCAACCTCAAACCCACGGTCTAACAACAACTCTCTAAGGTGCTCATACCATGATCGTGGGGCATGTTTGAGCCCATAAAGCGCCTTATCAAGTTTGTAGACATGGTTTGGGAAGTTGGGATCCTCTAACCCCGGGGATTTCTTTACATATACCAACTCATGCAATGGACCATTAAGAAAAGCACTCTAAACATCCATTTGTTGCAATTTAAAGTTATGATGTGTCGCATAAGCAAGAAGGATACGGATGGACTTAAGTCGAGCCACAGGTGCATATGTCTCTCCATAATCAATGCCTTCAATTTGAGAGAACCCTTGTGCAACCAATCTTGCCTTGTTCCTCACAACAATTCCATGCTCATCTTGCTTGTTCTTGAATATCCACTTGGTACCAATAACATTGCGGCAATCTTTGGGATTTTCAACAAACTTACATACTTTGTTTCTCTTAAAGTTGTTGAGCTCTTTGTGCATAGCTTCCAACCAATATGAATCTTCAAGAGCTTCCCACACCTTCTTTGGCTCCACCATGGATATATGTGCTTGATGTTCACCAAAACTCTTCAATTGAGCTCGAGTGGACATACCTCTTCTTAGATCACCAACCACATTCTCAAGAGTGTGGTCTCTTAATTCCAACATTCTATCCACTCTAGCTTGGCGACGAGTTTCGATCTCCTTGTTTCTTGTGGGGATCTCTTCATCATTTTGGTCCTCGTATTGACCATTATCTTGACCTAGATCTTCACTGGGATCATTCTCATCATCATGAGGTATAAATTGACCTTGGTCTTGATTTGGCACACTTCTAGACAGGCGTTGAGCTGATCTTCTGACAGACTCTATAAATCTTCCTTGAACAATGGATTAAGCAGCGCTAGACAATCTGGTAAGTGGAGAATCATATTCCTCTTGGCCATAAGTTTCTGCTTGATCAACTTGTTGAAGGTTCTCAGCTTGTCTTTGGCTTGGGTCATTATTTTTCTCAATAGTAGGTGCTTGTTAGTGTTGTGAAGATGAGGGCTCCACATGAGTAGAGAATTATTCTTCTCGATCTTCCACAAGGGGTTCCCCAACGGGGCGGTTGAATCCCACACCCATTCTTCTTATGGCATCTTGAGGCATTTCATCATCTACATCACAGACATCAACACCCCCCTTGGGGACCATCATATTCTTCGAAAACCACACTACAAGATTCTATGACAACTCCAAAGAGTTTATCATAGATTCTATAAGTGTGGGATTCGAGACCATAACCAACAAAAATACCTTGTAATGCTTTGGAATCAAATTTTGACAAACGAACACCCTTTATGCGATAGAAACACTTACAACAGAACACCCGGAAGTATGATATATTGGGAGTGTTACCGGTAAGGATTTCATATGGAGTCTTGATCAATTCTTTGCGGAGGTAGAGCCGGTTAGAAGCATGGTATGGGGTGGAGATTGCTTCAGCCCAAAAGTTGTAGGGAGATTTAAACTCCACCAACATGGACCTAGCCATATCAATTAGAGTTCAGTTCTTCCTATCAGCTACACCATTTTGTTGAGGGGTATATGTAGCGGAATATTGGTGTTTTATCCCTTCATCACTAAGAAATCCATTCAAGGTGCAGTTCTTGAATTCGGTGCCATTGTCACTCCTTATTACCAACACTGGGACATTGTGTTGACGTTGAACCATGTTGATGAAGTCGATGAAATTTTCTTGGGTCTCACTCTGTAACTTGAAGAAGTATACCCACGTGTATCTTGAATAGTCATCAGTAATCACCAAACAATATTTCTTCCCACCAAGACTTGCATGAGATGGAGTACCAAAGATATCCACATGAAGGAGCTCAAATATCCTCTTGCACTTGATGAAGTTCTTTGGCTTGTGGGGAGAATCATGCATCTTTCCTTCAACACAAGCCCTGCACACACGATCTTTGGCAAAACAAACATTTTCTTTTAGTCCAATAATATGGCCACCCTTGTGGATACTTTGCAAAGTTCTCATGTTGACATGGTCTATATAGCGATGCCATAGCCAACCCACATCGACCTTTCCAAATAAGCACATTGCACTTGTAGTAGTTTTCCCGGAAAAATCCAGCACATATAAGTCATTTTCAACATACCCAACGAAAGCGACCTTTAGAGACTTGCTCCACAAGAGGACCACAATATCATTATCAATAAATACGGAAAAGCCCATCTTTCCAAGATCACGGACTGAAAGTAAATTATATCCAAGGGTCTCAACAAGCATGATGTCCACGAGTGTAATATCGTGAGCAACCAGAACTTTGCCAAAACCCATTACCTTAGACTTTGACTTGTCG
Source organism: Avena atlantica (assembly GCA_910589765.1). NCBI lineage: Eukaryota > Viridiplantae > Streptophyta > Magnoliopsida > Poales > Poaceae > Avena > Avena atlantica. The sequence continues at coordinate 210,948,027 of OU342738.1, forward strand.
GCATATGTCATGGTTATTTGATCATCATTTGGCCTCATCTCCTTGACCATAGTTTTGCTTCCGGTCATATGACTTGTGCATCCACTATCAAGCACCCACTTTGACCCTCCAGAAGCATAGTTCTCCGGTCCTCTTGCCATAATACAAGTGACGTTCTTGTTGGAGATATTCTCATTTGGAGAGTCAAAGAGTGAGAAAGAGGATGGATAAGTAGTTTCCTCTTCATCATCGGAGGAGATTTCTTCCTGTGATATCAAAACAATCTCTCCTGACATCTTGTTGGCGGGATTCTTCTTGATGAAGGGTTTCTTGAAGGGAGACTTGGAGTTTTTACTAAGCACAAGTTTACCCCCATGATCTTATCTTTTCTCATAGGGACAACCGACAGCAAAGTGATAGCAGTCACCATAGTTGAAGCAAGTTCTCAACTTTGAGCAATTGTCTCTTCTCCCATTTGGGTTGCTTCTTCGTTGCATCTCCATCTTGGCCTTGCCGGGGTCCTTCCAAAAGTTTCTTACAAAGAAGGTCATATACTCACCATGAGCAACCTTGAAATCTTCGGGGTGGCTCATAGACAAGCCTTCATCACTTTCTTCTTCATCCACATAGACACCATTGCTCATTCCAATAGCTCGAGCACAGACATCTTTGACATTCTTGGCAGCAACCTTGAAAGTGGACATCTCTTGCATAACTTCATTGTAGGTCATGATACGGTAGTTGTGTCTTCCTTGTAGACTCTTCAAGTCGGTGGACTCAAAGGGCATGAGTGCCCACACATATTTTCTTTTGATCCAAGCATCATCCACATGTGAGGCACCAACATTCCTGAAGGCGGTGGCAGTGGACTTGAGCCTTCGATACATGTCTTCATGATCTTCACCATCCTTCATATAGAAGGCTTCAGCTTCATTGCTCAGTGCATCATACCGGTTTCTTCTCATGCTCTTATTTCCAACATATAACTCAGTGAGAGCATCACAAGCTTCCTTGGCGGTGTTGAGGTGTTCAATGTGAGGGAAATCTTTTGTACCCAAACCTTATTCAATCATGTGCAACACGGTGGCATTGAGTTTACTATTGACAACTTATATTCTTGTCAAGTTGGTTGGATCCACAATTCGGAGTCCTTCTTTAATGATATTCCACAATTCAATGCAAGAGCTGCGCACATGAGATTTTCATTAATGATATTGAGCAAAGGAAGATGCAGCTAGCTTAGGTGGGTCACCCCTATAGTTTATATGTGGGTGTGGGATTGGAGGGTCGGGAGAGTACCAACTGGGAACCTTATGGTGCTCTTCCTTCCCATCATCCTTTATGGTGGAGGGATCAGTGTTGTCATGACTATCCCCCACCACCACAACCACGGGTGATGCCAAGGCATTCACCTTTGGAAGTGGTGGAGGTTCCTCTCGAGGAGGAGGAGGAGGAGGATGAGGAAGTGAGGCAAGCTTCTCATTAGCAAGTTTCTCAACTAGGTCGCACAATTGTTTGATTTCGTTGCCCAGGTGGAGCTCAAGCTTGATTCCAAATTCTTGAGATCCTCCATGGACACCCTGTTACTTGCATCACTCCCTACTTCTCCCTCTTTGCTACCATATTCTCTTAGCCTGAAGAAAGATCCGAGGCTCTGATACCAATTGAAAGGATCGTATGGGAACCTAGAGGGGTGAATAGGTGCTACTTCAAATTTTACTCCTTTTCAAGTTAGGGATTGACACAAAAGGTAAATTCTCTAGATTATGCACCTATAGTGAATTTACCTATATGTCAACCTAGCACAAAACTAAGCAAGAACAAGATAAGTAAACTACGGTAAAGGATAGAAGTAACCAAAGTGGAGCACATGGAGACACAAGGATTTGTTTCCCGAAGTTCCTTCCTTTTGAGGGGAAGTACGTCTGCGTTTGGAGAGGGGTGGTTTCAAACCACAAGCGCCACGAGAGGCCTCCCTTGTTCTCCAATGAACCTCACCCCAAAGGGTTTGATTCACCTTGATACACTCAATTTGCATCACCATTCTATATCATAATTTGCCTCTATTCATTGATATATGTCTTATTATGAGGTGTTACTTATGTCTTTTCCTCTGTTTTTGCATGTTGGATGATTCTTGGAGGATGGACTGTCGGAGTCAGGTTTCTGATGGAAAAAGAGGTGTTTTGATGCAATTTCGTGAAGATCATAAAAATACCAGAAAAAATTGGAAAAGTATATTTTCCCAGAAGACGGAGGAAGCCAGAAGGGGAGGCGTAGCCAGGCCATAGGGGGCCCACACGCCCCCTAGGCACAGGCCCACCTTGCCCTACGCCTAGGGCAGGTGTGGCCCACCTGGTCGGCTCCCGACTCCACCCTCTCGTCTATATCTTCCTCATGAAACCCTAACACCAGGGGAGTGACCACAGAAATATTTCCGCCGCCTCTGCGGGGCGGAAAACACTGAGAGAGAAAGAGCTCTCCAGCAGAAATATTTCTGCCAGGGAAATCCCTTCCCGGAGAGGGGAGATCGTCGCCATCAACACCGTCATCAAGCTAGGCTTCATCGGGATCATCATCATCATCATCCACACCATCATCTCCACCAGCACCATCATCACCACTCCGTCTTGCTATAACAATCATGTTGGATCTTGCATTAGTTCTTAGGGGAAACTTTCCCTGTGTTAATTACTATTGTAGTTGATGCTTGTGAGTGGAACCATTGGATTATTGTTTATGTTCAGATTGTTATCCATCACCATATCATCTTTGATCTTGATCCATATGATGTCTTGTGAGTAGTTCGTTTAGTTCTTGAGGACATGGGAGAAGTCATGTTGTTATTAGTGGATTTGTGTTGAGTTATTATTCGATGGTTTAGTATTTAAGTTGTGGTTCTATTCTTCTAGTGGTGTCATGTGAACGTCGACTACATGATACTTCACCATTTATGGTCCTAGGGGATGCATTGTGTATTTGTCTACTAATTGTGGGGTTGCCGGAGTGACAGAAACCTGAACCCCCATCTCAGAGTTTAAGGCTGTGGTTAGGTTTATATCTTAATTACTTTCCTGTAGTGGCGTACGCTTGCAGGGGGTTTAATCAAAAGTATGTATTAGTCCAAGTAAGGTCGGTACATCAGCACAGGTTCACCCACACAACACTTACAACACCAAAGAAGAGTACTTGGCTATTTGAAGCGAAAGCACTTGACAGAATTCCCATGTGTCCTCGAGAATGTTTGGTCCTTATAAGTATTTCCACCGGCTTGTCCTTTACTAAGAAAGGATTGGGCCACTTGCTGCAATTGTTCGTTATCTTTATTACTTGCACTTTGTTTTGTTGCTTTATCAGAAAACCCCTAAAAATCCGTTTGCTAAGTATTCACAGAGATTTCCTGCTCCATACCACTAGTCAACACCTTCTTCTCCTCGTTGGGATCGACACTCCTATTTATCGAAAGTACTACGATACAGCCCCTATACTTGTGCGTCATCACACCTCTTCCACTATATCGGCAACCTTCGAGATGGAAGTCGGCACCTTTACAACAAGTTCGAGGCACACATCCACAACTGAATTAGAGGCTCCTGAATACAAGCAAGCTGTCAAACAATCAAAGACAATCTTGTAAGAACCAAATCAAGAGCTAGGGTTTCTAAAGAAACACTAGAGCAAGGTGCCCTCAAGTGAATGAGGGGGAAAGGAATATCTCTCTTGGTGAAGCTATAGATCAAGGCCTCCTCCTTCGATTCTCCAAAGATCAATGACTTTGGATGGTTGGATGAAGAGATCTTGGTGATTTGGTGGCTCAAATGGTGGTGGTGTTCTTGACTGGCAGAAGCAGTTGGAGGAAGGGGATGAGGTCCCCTATATATAGGACCACTGAACTGAACCGTTTTCTGACCGTTGGACCAACTGTTACACCGGAGACTCTAGACTGCAGACCGAAGACTTCGGTCTACACCGGAGACTCTGGCACATCTACGATCAGTCTCCGGACCACCATACAGATTGTCCCGGCTGGCTTGGAGAAAGCCATGTTGGACCAAAAAACATTAGGCCTACCACATGATCGATACAGGCAATAACTAGAACACCTAATCAACATGAATAACAAGGAGTAGATGTAGATGGGATCTTTACTCGGTGCAGGAGTTGATGAAGACGCCATTGCTGCCCGGTTGATGCAGGCATGTGCAGTAGTCGAGGAAGACAACGTAGGGAAGGTACGGATACCCTCCAACCTCTAGCGGCACTGCCCTGGCACTGGCGGGGTGTAGGCTGGCCTTCCCGTCGCTGCTGCGCCGCCCTAGATCGGTAGGGTTTTGGGGATATCGGGGAGTAGGGAAAGCAGATCATGGACTAGCACAACCAGATCGCTGCCAGAATCCCCTTCTTTATATGGTGCAGGCGACATGGGACCTAGAGCCATTGGTTGGTTTAGGTGCCCCCGATCATGGCGCGTAAGTTAGCGTACGAGACCACCATATCATTGGTTTTGGTGGGCCCCTTTTGACTTAACGTTAATCTTATCTTTATCCCTTGATTTGACTTTGTATTTGTCTGTTAAACGTGACAGATCAATACCAACATTCTCCCCCTTGATCATTAGGTTTAACTTAATTTTCCCATTCTCCATAGGAATAATACACCAAAGTGAGGCGTTGCAACAACCAATGAAATGTTGTTGACCTTCAACACCTATGACATACCAGCCTATTTTGAAATGGATTACGTTTTACTTAATGGGAGTGGTTCTTTGTAATGGTCCCTTTATTCCAGAATCATAAGTCTTCCAGTAGTCCCATGCCGGCAACATGCTCATGAAAAATACTAGGTGGTAAGCCTTTCGTTAGCGGATCCGCAAGCATATGAGTAGTACTAATATGCTTAACATCAATAGTATGATCCTGGATTCTATATTTCACAACATAATACTTTATGTCAATGTGCTTGGCAGCAGCACTTGACTTGTTGTTACTTGCATAGAAAACTGCGGGTTCATTATCGCAGTACAACACAAGTGGTTTAGAAATACTGTCAACCACTTTAAGCCCAAGAATGAAATTCTTTAGCCATACAGCCTGCCTAGTGGCCTCATAACATGCTATAAATTCTGCTTGTATCGTAGATGAGGCAGTTATCGTTTGCTTGGAGATTTTCCACGATATGGCTCCTATGGCAAGTGTAAACACATAACCTGGCATGGATTTCTTACTATCCACATAACCAGCATAATCAGCATATGAATAGCCTATGACTTCTAGGCTATCAAACCTTCTATATGTAAGGATGTAGTCTTTAGTGCCTTGCATATAACGCAAGACTTTCTTTGCAGCCTTCCAGTGGTGTATTCCTGGATTTGATTGGAATCTTCCAAGCATTCCCATTATAAAATCCAAGTCAGGGCGCGTACAAACTTGTGCATACATGATGCTTCTGACAGCTGAAGCATCAGGAACCGACTTCATCTAATCAGTTTCAATTTGGTTCCTTGGACATTAAAATGTCCCGAACTTATCGCCCTTGACTATTGGAGCAGGTGATGTCGAGCACTTATGCATATTGTATTTCTTTAGTAATCTCTCAAAGTATGCCTTTTGTGATAGTCCCAACACACCTTTAGACCTATCCCGGTGAATCTCTATGCCAAGGACATACGAGGCTTCACCGATATCTTTCATATCGAAATTGGAAGATAGAAAATTCTTGGTCTCGTGCAGCATATCTTTATCACTGCAAGCCAACAATATGTCATCCACATACATGACTAATATTATGAATCTACTGTCCTTAAACTTGACATAAATGTAGTTGTCCACAATATTTTCCATAAAACCAAAAGTTCTAATGATCTTGTCGAACTTAAGGTACTACTGTCTTGAAGCTTGCTTCAAGCCATAGATGGATTTCTTTAGGCGACACGACAAATGTTCACTTCCTTCCACGACAAAACCTCCCGGCTGAGTCATGTAAACATATTCTTTCAGTTCTCCATTCAGGAAAGCTGTTTTAACATCCATTTGGTGTAATTCTAGGTCGAAATGAGCTACTAGAGCCATGACGATCCTAAAGGAATCTTTAGATGACACAGGAGAGAAGGTCTCATTGTAATCGATTCCTTCTCTCTGTGTGAATCCTTTTGCCACAAGTCTTGCCTTGAACCTTTCGACATTTCCTTTGGAGTCATACTTGGTTTTGTAGACCCATTTGCAGCCTACTCTTTTAGCTCCATTGGGAACTTCTACTAAGTCCCAAACATCATTTGAGGCCATAGACTTCAACTCATCTTCCATGACAACCTGCCACTTAGATGAATCTGTACTTTTAATGGCTTCTTTGTATGAGGTTGGTGTTGGAATTATGCCCTAGAGGCAATAATAAAGATGTTATTATTATAATTCTTGTTCATGATAAAGTTTATATTCCATGCTAGAATTGTATTAAGCGGAAACTTTAATACTTGTGTGGTTTGTGAACAACACCGTGTCCCTAGTATGCCTCTATGGACTAGCTCATTGATTAATGATGGTTAAGGTTTCCTAACCATAGACATGAGTTGTCGATTAATAATGAGATCATATCATTGGGAGAATGATATGATGGACAGACCCAAACTAAGCGGAGCAATTAGATCGTGTCATCGTGTTCATCTTTGCGAAGCTTTTCTTATGTCAAATATTGTATTCCTTAGACCATGAGATAATACAACTCCCTGGTATCGGAAGAAATCTTTGAGGTCATCAAACGTCATCCTATGAGAGGGTGATCATAAAGGTGTCTCTCAGGTGATCGAAAAGTACCTGTTGGGTTGTATGTAACGAGATGGGATTTGTCCCTCCCAAGTCGGAGAGATATACTTCGGGCCCACTCAGTAATCGATATCAACACCGCTTGCAAGCATGTGGTTAAGGAGTTAATCACAAAGTGATATCGGATTATGGAACGAGTAAAGTACTTGATGTGAACAAGATTGAACTAGGTATGACGGTACCGAGGATCAAATCTCGGGCAAGTAAAATATCGCGAGACGAAGGGAATATATATGGGATTGATTGAATCCTGGCATCGTGGTTCATCCGATATGATCATCGATGAATGTGTGGGAGTCAATATGGGTTTCCAGACCCCGTTGTTGATTATTGATATATGATCATGTCTGCATATTCTCGAACTCGAAGGGTCACACACTTAACGTGTCTCGACGCTAGGATAGATTGGATAATTGGTTTATGAGTTTTTTTTTCGGAGTCTCGGATGGGATCCGGGACATCACGAGAGGTTCCGGAATGGTCCGGAGAATAAGATTCATATAAGGCAATGCCGTTTTTGGAGTTCGGAATTGTTTCGGGTTAATCGGTGTTGTACCAGAAGCTTCTAGAACCTTCCGGAGGGGGACCAACGTGGACCCACCTGCTGGGAGGGGGCATGGGCCTATGAGGGAGTTCCCTGGCCGCATTGGGCCAGGGGCACAAGGCCCCATAGGGCCCAGCCGGCCAAACCTAGGGCAAACCCTAGGGGAGCTTCTAGAAGGGAGGGGGAAACTTGCCCCCCACTCCTCCCTCCTTGGCCGCCGGCCTAGGGCTTGGGGGAGGGGCTAGGGCTGGCCGCCCACCCCTCTATATAAAGAGGGCTGGGGGCGCACCCCTCCCCTACACCTCCTCCTTAACCCTAGCCGCCCTGCTGCCCCTCCTCTCTCTCTCCCTCCCGACTGCGTGTAGGCGAAGCCCTGCTGCAGAAACTCTCCACCGCTTGCACCGCGCCATCACGTTGTAGATCCAATCCATCTCTCCACCATACTGTTGGAATTATGCCCTAGAGGCAATAATAAAGATGTTATTATTATAATTCTTGTTCATGATAAAGTTTATATTCCATGCTAGAATTGTATTAAGCGGATACTTTAATACTTGTGTGGTTTGTGAACAACACCGTGTCCCTAGTATGCCTCTATGGACTAGCTCATTGATTAATGATGGTTAAGGTTTCCTAACCATAGACATGAGTTTCGATTGATAATGAGATCATATCATTGGGAGAATGATATGATGGACAGACCCAAACTAAGCGGAGCAATTAGATCGTGTCATCGTGTTCATCTTTGCGAAGATTTTCTTATGTCAAATATTGTATTCCTTAGACCATGAGATAATACAACTCCCTGGTATCGGAAGAAAGCTTTGAGGTCATCAAACGTCATCCTATGAGAGGGTGATCATAAAGGTGTCTCTCAGGTGATCGGAAAGTACCCGTTGGGTTGTATGTATCGAGATGGGATTTGTCCCTCCCAAGTCGGAGCGATATACTTTGGGACCACTCGGTAATCGATATCAACACCGCTTGCAAGCATGTGGTTAAGGAGTTAATCACAAAGTGATATCGGATTACGGAACGAGTAAAGTACTTGCTGTGAACGAGATTGAACTAGGTATGACAGTACCGACGATCAAATCTCGGGCAAGTAAAATATCGCGAGACGAAGGGAATATATATATGGGATTGATTGAATCCTGGCATCGTGGTTCATCCGATATGATCATCGATGAATGTGTGGGAGTCAATATGGTTTTCCAGACCCCGCTGTTGATTATTGATATAAGATCATGTCTGCACATTCTCAAACCCGAAGGGTCACACACTTAACGTGTCTCGACGCTAGGATAGATTGGATAATTGGTTTATGAGTTTTTGTTCGGAGTCTCGGATGGGATCCGGGACATCACGAGAGGTTCCGGAGTGGTCCGGAGAATAAGATTCATATAAGGCAATGCAGTTTTTGGAGTTCGGAATTGTTTCAGGTTAATCGGTATTGTACTGGAAGCTTCTAGAACCTTCCGGAGGGGGACCAACATGGCCCCACCTTCCGGGAGGGGGCATGGGCCTATGAGGGAGTGCCCTGGCCGCATTGGTCCAGGGGCACAAGGCCCCATAGGGCCCAGCCGGCCAAACGAGGGGAAACCCTAAAGGGGGCTTCTAGAAGGAGGGGGGAAACTTGCCCCCCACTCTTCCCTCCTTGGCCGCCGGCCTAGGCTTGGGGGAGGGGCTAAGGTTGCCGCCCACCCCTCTATATAAAAGAGGGATGGGGGCGCACCACCCCCCCCCCCACAAATTCCCCTCAAGCCTAGCCGCCCTGCTGCCCTCCTCTCTCTCTCCCTCCCGACTGCGTGTAGGCGAAGCCCTGCTCTAGAAACTCTCCACCACTTGCACCGCGTCGTCGCGTTGTAGATCCAATCCGTCTCTCCACCATACTTGCTGGACCGAGGAAGGAGGAGATGTCGAGGTGCCGCACGTGTGCATCTCTCGGAGGCATCGCCACTTGCGGTGTTAGATCGGAGCGGATCGCGAGGAGGAGAAGCGAGTACGACTACATCACCCACGTTCCGACGAACGTTCCTCTGTGCGAATCTTCAAGGGTATGAAGATCTCATCTAATCTCTCTCGTTGTTTGCACCTCCTAGATTAGATCTTGGCTTTCCCGTTCGTATCCGTAGAATTTTTTTGATTTACTATGCTGTGAAACCCTTTCACATACTTGCTGGATCGAGGAAGGAGGAGATGTCAAGGTTCCGCACGTGTGCATATCTCGGAGGCATCGCCACTTGCGGTGTTAGATCGGATCGGATCGCGAGGAGGAGAAGCGAGTACGACTACATCACCCATGTTCCGTCGAACGTTCCGCTGTGCGAATCTTCAAGGGCATGAAGATCTCATCTATCCCCCCTCGTTGTTTGCATCTTCTAGATTAGATCTTGGCTTTCCCGTTCGCATCCATAGAATTTTTTTGATTTACTATGCTGCGAAACCCTTCAGTGGTATCAGAGCTAGATCTATGCGTAGATGTGTTTCACGAGTAGAACGCAACATAGTTGTTGTGGGCGTTGATGTTTTCTGTTGCAAGCCTCTTGTTTGTGTACTTATGACACGGGATAGTGAGATCGAAGCGGTCCAGGCCAACCTTACGCGACCTCGTTCGCGAGACCGGATCCGCACTTGACGTGTGGCTTGTTCCACACATGCGGCTAGTGGATGCCAGTTTCTCTCACTATAGTTGTCATGGGATTTACACCGGAGTTTGTAAACCATAATATCACCGTTGTGGCTTTCCGTAGGTAAGAATCGTTCTTAGCTTGCTACTCCCATAAGCCACGTAAAACATGTAACAACAAAGTAGAGGCGTCTAACTTGTTTTTGCAGAGAGTGTTTTCTGTGATATGGTATGGCCCAAGATGTGATGTGTATGTTGTATGCAATGATCATGTTTTGTAATGTTTCACGACTTGCATGTCGATGAGTACACAACCGGCAGGAGCCATATGGTTGTCTTTATAATTGTGTATGACCTGTGTGTCAACTTCTTATACGCCATGTAATAGCTTTACTTTATCGCTAAGTAGTTAGCAATAGTTGTAGTTGCTATTCCTGGTGGAGGCAATCATGGTGGAGTGATGGAGATCATGCCGGCACGCACAACATGGAGATCATTGCGCGAAGATTGGCTATACCATGTCACATAAAGTTATATGCATGTGATGTTTATCCTTTTATGTATCTTATTATGCTTAGATCGCAACGGTAGCATTATAAGATGATTCCTCACTTAAAGATCAAGATAAAACTGTGTTCTCCCCATGTATGTACCGTTGCGAAAGTTCGTCGTGTCCAAGCATCACATGATGATCGGGTGCTATAGACTCTACGTTCACATATAACGGGTGCAAGCCAGTTTTGCACACGCGGAAATACTTGGGTTTGACTTGACGAGCCTAGCATGTACAGACATGGCCTCGGAACACATGAACCGAAAGGTTAAGCATGATTCATATGAATGATATGATCGACACTTCGTTGTCCACCATTGAAACCACATCTCTTCTCGTGAAGATCGGATTAGGTGTGGTGAATTTGGATCATGTTCACTAAACAACTTGAGGGATGTTGAATTTAGTGGGAGTTCATCTAGTAATTTGATTAAGTTGAACTAGTTATCATGAACATATATTAATTTGTACTTGCAAATATTGTAGATCAAATGGCTAAGTCCAACTTCAACTTCAACGTTTTTGCTGAGAAAGAAAAGCTTAGAAACAATGGGTCTAACTTCACCAACTGGTTCCGCAATCTGAGAATCATTCTCGCTGGCGGACAAAAGGACTATGTCCTTGAGGATGCGCTAGGTGATGCCCCTGTTGTAGATGCGCCGGCTGATGAGAAAGCTGTTTATCAGTCGCGCAAAGATGATTATGGTGTGATTAAGAGCACCATGTTGTTTGCTATGGAATCGGACCTTCAAAATCGTTTTGAAGATTATCCCGGGCCCTTTGAGATTCTTGAGGAGCTGAAAACTATGTTTCAGACTCAGGCCCGTTCTGAGAGATATGAGATCTCTGAGAAATTCCTTAACTGCAAGATGGAGGAAGGGAGTTCCGTCAGTGAGCACGCCATAAAGATGTCGGGCTACACTCAACGCCTTGAGCAACTGGACTGCAAGATTCCAGAGGAGCTCAAGATTGACAGGGTTCTGCAATCACTCCCTCCCAGCTACAAAAGTTTTGTAGTGACTCATAATCAGATTGGTTCCACTGATACGATCACCGAGCTCTTCTCTAAGCTGAAAGCTACGGAGGTGGACATCAAAAAGTATAATCATGTGTTGATGGTCAACAAGCCCCCCAGCTTTAAGAAAGGTAAGGTGCAAAGAAGCCCTTCAAGAAAGGCAGCGGCAAGCGTGTTGCCCCTGCTGAGAAGAAGCTCAAGTCTGGACCTAAGCCGGACACTGAGTGCTTCTATTGCAAGGACAAGGGTCACTGGAAGCGCAACTATCCGAAGTACTTAGCGGACAAGAAGGCTGGCACCATCAAAGGTATATTTGATATACATGTTATTGATGTTTTCCTTACTAGCCCTCGTTGTAGTGCCTGGGTATTTGATACTGGTTCAGTTGCTAATATTTGTAACTCGAAACAGGAGCTACGGAATAGACGGCGGCTTGCGAGGGATGAGGTGACGATGCGCATTGGCAACAGATCAAGAGTTGATGTGATGGCCGTCGGCACGCTCTCCTTAGTTTTACCTTCGGGATTAGTTTTAAACCTTAATAAATGTTATTATGTGCCTACGTTAAGCATGAACATTATTTCTGGATCGTGTTTATTGCAAGACGGTTATTCATTTAAATCGGAGAATAATGGTTGTTCTATTTATATGAGTAACATCTTTTATGGTCATGCACCTGCTATGAATGGCTTATTTCTTCTGAATCTCGAAAGGGATGAAACACACATCCATAACATTGAGGCTAAGAGATGCAAGGTAGATAGTGATAATACTACTTATTTGTGGCACTGCCGTCTAGGTCATATTGGTGTAAAACGCATGAAGAAACTCCATTCTGATGGACTTTTGGAGTCTCTTGATTTTGAATCATTTGACACATGCGAACCATGCCTCATGGGCAACATGATCAAAACCCCGTTCTCCGGAATGATGGAGCGAGCAACGGACTTGTTGGAAATCATACATACCGATGTATGCGGACCGATGAGTGTTTCGACGCGCGGTGGATATCGCTATTTTCTCACTTTTACCGATGACTTATATAGCAGATGGAGATCTGAAGATTAGCAAAGTACATACAGATCTGAATGTCGCAGATCCATTGACTAAACCTCTTCCACGTGCAAAACATGATCAGCACCTTAGTGTCATGGGTGTTAGATTGTTGCCAGATGTAAACTAGATTATTTACTCTAGTGCAAGTGGGAGACTATTGGAATTATGCCCTAGAGGCAATAATAAAGATGTTATTATTATAATTCGTGTTCATGATAAAGTTTATATTCCATGCTAGAATTGTATTAAGCGGAAACTTTAATACGTGTGTGGTTTGTGAACAACACCATGTCCCTAGTATGCCTCTATGGACTAGCTCATTGATTAATGATGGTTAAGGTTTCCTAACCATAGACATGAGTTGTCGATTAATAATGAGATCATATCATTGGGAGAATGATATGATGGACAGACCCAAACTAAGCGGAGCAATTAGATCGTGTTCATGTTTGCGAAGCTTTTCTTATGTCAAATATTGTATTCCTTAGACCATGAGATAATACAACTCCCTGGTATCGGAAGAAATCTTTGAGGTCATCAAACGTCATCCTATGGGAGGGTGATCATAAAGGTGTCTCTCAGGTGATCGGAAAGTACCTGTTGGGTTGTATGTAACGAGATGGGATTTGTCCCTCCCAAGTCGGAGAGATATACTTCGGGCCCACTCGGTAATCGATATCAACACCGCTTGCAAGCATGTGGTTAAGGAGTTAATCACAAAGTGATATCGGATTACGGAACGAGTAAAGTACTTGCTGTGAACAAGATTGAACTAGGTATGACGGTACCGACGATCAAATCTCGGGCAAGTAAAATATCGCGAGATGAAGGGAATATATATATGGGATTGATTGAATCCTGGCATCGTGGTTCATCTGATATGATCATCGATGAATGTGTGGGAGTCAATATGGGTTTCCAGACCCCGTTGTTGATTTGTGATATATGATCATGTCTGCATATTCTCGAACCCGAAGGGTCACACACTTAACGTGTCTCGACGCTAGGATAGATTGGATAATTGGTTTATGAGTTTTTGTTCGGAGTCTCGGATGGGATCCAGGACATCACGAGAGGTTCCGGAATGGTCCGGAGAATAAGATTCATATAAGGCAATGCCGTTTTTGGAGTTCGGAATTGTTTCGGGTTAATCGGTATTGTACCGGAAGCTTCTAGAACCTTCCGGAGGGGGACCAACGTGGCCCCACCTGCCGGGAGGGGGCATGGGCCTATGAGGGAGTTCCCTGGCCGCATTGGGCCAGGGGCACAAGGCCCCATAGGGCCCAGCCGGCCAAACCTAGGGCAAACCCTAGGGGAGCTTCTAGAAGGGAGGGGGAAACTTGCCCCCCACTCCTCCCTCCTTGGCCGCCGGCGTAGGGCTTGGGGGAGGGGCTAGGGCTGGCCGTCCACCCCTCTATATAAAGAGGGCTGGGGGCGCACCCCTCCCCTACACCTCCTCCTCAACCCTAGCCGCCCTGCTGCCCCTCCTCTCTCTCTCCCTCCCAACTGCGTGTAGGCGAAGCCCTGCTGCAGAAACTCTCCACCGCTTGCACCGCGCCGTCGCGTTGTAGATCCAATCCATCTCTCCACCATACTTGCTGGACCGAGGAAGGAGGATACGTCGAGTTGCCGCATGTGTGCATCTCTCGGAGGCATCGCCACTTGCGTTGTTAGATCGGATCTCGGATCACGAGGAGGAGAAGCGAGTACGACTACATCACCCACGTTCCGTCGAACGTTCCGTTGTGCGAATCTTCAAGGGTATGAAGATCTCATCTATCCCCCCTCGGTGTTTGCATCTTCTAGATTAGATCTTGGCTTTCTCGTTCGCATCCATAGAATTTTTTTGATTTACTATGCTGCAAAACCCTTCAGTTGGATCCTCCACCTTTCCTATATCATTTACATCCTCACTTATGTAAGTGACATAATCATCTGGGATGGCTTTATTCTTTTCTCGTAGTGATGTTCTCACGGGAGGAGGTGGAGGGGCATCATTATTTTGTGGATCATTTTCTTCATCTGACTGGTGAACCTCTTCATTATCATTTTCATTAGTTTCAGCATCACCATAAGGTGGAGGGCCTAGATTACCAGATTCAGAAATTTGATAAGTTACTCTCCTTGGTATTGGTAGAACAATCTCTTGGATAGTCGAGCATGGGACACATACCCTCTTCTCCTCAAGATCGGTCTTTCTTATTTCTGTTACTTCATTATCTTCAAAAAAATACCGCTTGTCGGGTCTCCACATACTTAGTGGTGTGACCCGGACAATAGAAACGATATCCCTTTCCTCTATGAGGGTATCCAATGAAGCAACAACTAACTGTTTTTGGATCTAGCTTCTTTAGTTGTGGATTGAAAACTCTAGATTTAGCAGGACAACCCCACACACGAAGGCAGTTCAAGCTCGGTTTCCTTCCCGTCCACATCCCGTAAGGTGTGCACGGTGCTGCTTTAGTAGGAGCAAGATTTAGTAAATGTGCAGCTGTCTTCAAAGCCTCCATCCATAGGCTTACTTTAGAGGTCTCAACCTAATAAGGTAGATCCCTCCTGTGTTTTACAATGCTAGTCCCTGGATCAATAGCTAGCATCCACAGTTAAGATGTAATATCAAGATACAAAGGTCATAACATAACTTTATAACCAGGAATAACATAATTTTATTACATCATACATAGCTCATTGGGCTATTACATTACATTGCAGCGGAATAACAATAATCATGGGGTCCTTCGTCTTCAAAGTGCCACAGGCAGATGTTGGTTGTAGGCTTTGTAATCCTAATCAAACAATCTTCACTATAAACAATCAAACAAACCTGCAACATACAAGTTACAGCCACAAGGTCAATACATTTGAATTGTATTGGCAAGTTTCACTACTTTGTATATTATGAGTGGATCCTATCATTACATGCATATTTGGCTAAGTGGAGTTGAGGCTTGCATTGCTTAAAATAGATTTTTCTTATCATTTTGAAAATACCAAGTTTTTGCTTGTCAAAAACATTTTTCTCAATCAAAGATTTCAAGATCCTTGTACCAAGCCATCTCTCCATCAATGATTGAAGAATTCAAACAACCCTTGTTCAAACCACAAGATTTTAATTTAGAAATTTGAATGATGAGATTCTTGATTGCTTCCATGTCTTGATGCTCAAATTGTCCTTTACCAGGGACATGGCTAAGTACTTAGATTTTACACTCTGCAGAGGTGGTGCACTTTCCCCACAAGACTTGGTTTCCCAAGACAAGATCTTTCAGAAGCTTTCCCTTAGACCAAAATGGACGCGTTCCAACCTATCAAACACTACCACCCACTGTCCATATGGCTAAGTTCTTGCAACCTATATGATCATGGCAGAGCCCATATTGCCAAGTGGTTGCACTTGAAGCTTCTCAACATTTGACATCTCAAATCCCTTTGTTCCTGGGTGGCATACCACAAGTGAGATACACAATCCAAGTCCATGGCATTGTGAACCACTCAACCAATCTCCACCAAGCAAGCCCATTCCACCCAGGGGATTCATTAACTTAGTTGTTTTATTAAACAAAAACATAAGTCCTCAGACTTAGAGATTTTTCCATAGTGTGAATATATTTTCCACCCATGTTTTTCTATTATCTAGGCTAAGCTTGATAGTATTAGGAATCTTTAACTTAGAAAAATCCTAATAAGGATTCATCTACTAGGTTCTACTATAGCAAGGTCTATACTTAGCAAAATCCATCCAAGTTTACTTAGTAAAATCACTAATGCATAGAGAAAGTAATGGGACAAAAAGTATGAAGCATCACTTGCCTTTTTGGTAGGGAATGGTGGTTCACTCCTTGATCTTTCTAGTCTCACACTTCACTACAAATCAATCAAGCAAACACAAATTCAATTCACATTCCAAACCAAAGTCAAACAAACAATTCTTCACACACACAAAGTAATGGAATCTAAGTCATGCATGGGAGCATGCACAAGATAGTTTTATTTTGCAAAGGGGGTCTCTATGGGGTTTCTAGACTTTGTGAGATCCAAATTGGTCATTTACCAAAGTGGCTAAGTCATTAGCAAGAGGGTTTTGTCCAAAAACTATCTTTAAATCCATTCATCATTTTATGTGGTGAAAAATGTTTTTATTAAGGCAAAACTCTTAAGTTGTTCACCAAATGAGTTGCCAATTTGCAAAACTTGGTGTTTTGGGTCAGTGGGTTTGATCAAACCATTTTCTTAAAGTTTTCTTTCCAAAAACATTTTTATAACAAAAACCATTCTTTTTATTTGTTAGAAAATGACTAAGTCAAGTAATCCAACCTAAATCTTACAAAAATCATTTTTAACACCAAGGGTTGATTCCTAGGGTAAGTAAGATCACAACAAACCATTTTGCAAAGGTTTTAATCCAAAAATCATTTTTAAACAATTTTTCTAATCTAAACAAGTACACAAATGTTTCTGCAAATTCAAACAAGCTAACAGATACTATTTGTCAAACTAAGGCCATGGTTGGCTAGGTCTTGTTCTCCTGAATCCATTGATATAAAATTTGAAATTTTTGGACGTGTGGTTTGAAAGTTACACCAATTACAAATTTGTATTCTAATCAGATCCAAAATTCTGTTTTAAAACGAATCCAGTCCACGTGGCAGTTTTGATTGGTTGATACCGTTTCGTGTGGATCGCGTGATACAGGCCACAGGATTAAAAGGAGCGTGTGCGGCTCAGATGGTAGCATACCCTTTCGAGGGGATCTAATCCTAGCCAGTCAAAACACATCCTACGGCTACAGCGTGTTTGCCAGGAACTGGCGGCGAGATATTGACGGCGAGCGGCGGAGCGGCCAGTTGGCGGCGGCGCTGGCGATGCAGGAAGAAGGTAAGTGTAAGGAGATGCTCACCAGGCTCAGGAGAACACGGAGAAGCTCAAGGTACTCGCGGTTGGTCAAGGGGCGCACTAGGGTTGCAGGAATTCCTCGTCGGAGTTGCAAACTGCGTCAGGTGGTCCTGGTTGTGGTCGGAGGCGACGCTGTCGATCACGAGAAGCCAAACGGAGGGCAAGATTAGGTGCGCAAGATCAAGGCGAAGATGCTAGCATGATTGAGAAGCATAGGGGCGGTCGGTTTCTACCTAGGGAGCTCGCCGGAGAAGAAGACAGACGCGGCGGCGCTCAGAGCTTGTCGAAGACGGCGTTCTGGGGGGCCCGCGGTTGAACGGAGAGCACGAACAGAAGCACCAGGGAATGGGGAGTGTGTGTGCGTGGTTAACGAGACAAGGGGCGGCGTTGAGTCGCCGGAATTGGCAATGGAAGTCGTCGGAGACAGAGGAAGTGCTGGGTCGAATTGTGGCAGCCTCGGGGCGGAGAAGGAGTGGCGACAGAGGGGAATGGAGGAGAGAGCGTGGGTGATTAAGACAGTGTGCTCGCGGCGAGAGATTAATGCTGCAATAAGGCGTATTCAATCGAAGAATCAATGGCAGCAACGGTGGCGAGGGGAGGAAGAACGGGTCGTGGAAGTGGGGAGGATGAACAGGGAAAATGGGTCTAGTAGTAAGTGGGGAAAGAAGTGAGCGAAGGGTCCACCAGTCATACTCTGTGTGGGTAAGGGAATTGGTTCGAATCGTTTTCTGCGGGGAGGAGGGAACTGGGCTAAGTGGGCTGTTGGGCTGGCTCAGTTGGGTCTGTCCCTTTTCCATATTTTTTCTGCCTGTTTGTTTTATTCTTTTCTATTTCTATTTTCTGATTTGATATTCAAACAAATGATTCAATCAACAATGCAAACCATTCAAACAATTCAAACTTGTAATGAGTTTTTGGTTCTGTTTAGTAGCATAAACCAACTTCCAAAATAAAATAATATTTTAAATCTTTTTAGGTTCCATTTATTAATTAAATAAAATGGACCATGGTTTATTAATAAAATAGGGTTTGGTTTATTTAATAAAATCTCCATTTTAAATCCAAATATTTTCAGAACCAAATCAGTAGGTTTTATTTGGAAATAAGGAATACTTGGAAATTTGTTTAAAATAAAATAACATTTTATTTTAGGGTCCAATAACAATTAAATGAATAGATTTTTATTCATTTAATTCAATAGGATTTGTTTTATTAAAATCTTTATTTTGAAAACTAAAATAAAACCAAAACACTTCAGTAGGTTTTATTTGAGAATATAAAATACTTAGAAACTTATTTAAAACAATTTAATAAGTTTGATGTTTTAATTAAAATGGTAAAACCTTTTATTTAAATAAAATTTGGATATTTAACTCCTTATTATTTTATTTTAAATAAACCTTTACTATTTTTATTCAAAACAAAATGTTTAATTCAAAGGCTTGGCCAAGGATTAATTTGGCTTTATAAAATATTCTTTATTTATAAACTTCTATTTCATTTGAAAATGAATCTTTTCACTTAAGAGTTTCAAAATAGTAATTCAAAAACATTTTATTTTCTTTATTAAAAAGGTTTATCTTTTTAAACTCCTTTAGGATTTTATTTAATTCAAATGGGTTTGAAGTTCCAATTGAATTCAAAAAGTTTCTTCTGGCTCTAAAAATTAAACAAAGTTTTATTTTATTCATTTATTTTCACATTACAAGATTTGGAAAATCTTGGGATGTGACACTTACTGGCAAATCTGCATGGCTAAGCATGCTTCGTACCATATCCATGAGTGTGTGATTTCTACGCTCGACTACACCATTTTGCTGAGGTTCGCCAGGCATTGAGTAGTGGGCAACAATTCCATTTTCTGATAGGAACTTAGCAAATGGTCCTGGAATTTGCCCATAAGGAGCACGCCTTCCATAATACTCTCCCCCATGATCCGATCGTACAACTTTAATTTTTGCATTTAGTTGGTTCTCAACTTCGTCTTTGAACACTATGAATTTGTCCAAAGCTTTCGATCAATCGCGTATGGGGTAAATATACCCATACCGGGAGTAATCGTCTGTAAATGTGATTAATGAATCAAAACCATCTATAGACTTAACATTCGAGGGTCCACATATGTCAGTGTGAATAAGTTGGAGAACCCCTTTGGCTCTTACGGCTCCTTTCTTAATTGTTTTCGCATATTTTCCTTTGATGCAATATACACAATTTTCTGCATCTGAAAAGTCTAATGGAAGGAGTACATCATTTTTAATAAGTCTTTCCATTCTCCCCCTCGAAATGTGGCCTAAACAACGGTGCCACAATTTCGATGAAGTGTTAGTACCCTTCCATTTCTTGTCATTATTGGAAACATTACTCACATGCATCACATAATCGTTCAGAGATAACATATATAGTTTGCCTCGTTTAACACCGAGGCCAACATCCTTATTACAATATTTCAAAATAAATTGTTTGTGACCAAACAAACATGCATACATCTCATCATCTAAATAGGAGACAAAAATCAAATTCCTACTCAAAGTAGGTACATAAATAACATTATTCAATTGAAGACTAAAGCCGGTGTTGAGCTCCAAGGTGAGTGACCCTATTGCTTCAATGTCGACTTCAACCCCATTTGCTACTTTAAGCTTTCTTGAACCTCTTGTTGTAGTTTGGATCATATTTAATCCCTGCATGGAGTTAGCAACATGAGAAGTTGCTCCTGAATCAATCCACCATGAAGTACAAGAGAAATTTGCATAATATAATTCATCAACAAAAGTAATTTCATTTGTACCTCTCATCATCATCCACTTGAAGTATTCTGAACAGTTCTTCCTGTAATGACCTCCTTTCTTGCAATGGAAGCACACATTCTCATTATCTACGCTTCCAGAGGACTGTCCAACTTCCTTTTCCTTTCCCTTAGACTTTGGTATTTCATTCTTGAAAGTCTTCTTTGCAGGCTTTGGGGAATTTGGCTCGTCATGCTTTCTCTTTTGGGAGCCAACATGAAAAGCTTGGTCCTTGTTCTGCCTCATGAACCTTTCCTCCTCCTGAACAACTTTAGGGGTTAGCTCATGAAGAGTCCACTTTTCCTTCATGGAGTTTTAATTGATCTTAAATTGATCGAATTCTTCTGGGAGGGACTCCAATATCATTATCACAAGATTGTCACTGAGCTCACACTTTAATGTCTTCAGCTTTTGTGAAGCAGAAACCATTTTCATTATGTGGCTCCTAACTTTTCCATTACATTTGTACTTCCCAAGTAGCTTGTGAAGAAGCTCATGTGCATAAACCTTTTCGGAGCCTTGAAACTGCTCCTCCAAGGATTCCATAAATTGCTTAGGAGTATCCATCTTGGGGAGAGCCTCAATAATCTCAAGTGAGATGGAAGACTTCATCAGTAGCATAGCCACATGATTATATCTTTCCCATTTCTCCATCTTGGAGTCATAATCTTTCTTTAATTCTTCATACCCCGCGGCACCAACAACGGGTGCCGTGGGCTTATCCTCCCTTAAGGCATAATCAAATTCTCTGAAGGCCAAGCTTAACTCGATTGAGTTCTTCCACCGAGGGAAGTTACTAGCTGTCAGTGGCTCGACAATGTCATAGCGTATCGCAGCGGAAGCTGAAATTTTCACATAGTAATTCATTAGTAAATTGCATGAATGTAAATAAAACATGCCATGATCATTAAATTTCTAATTATATGTCAAAACACCGTTGGGCAGAAAAGACATACAAGTAGAATAACATTAGGAAATTTGTCTTAAAAAAAATTAATACAACGCTGGTCAGAATTAATTTTAAAGTCATTACATTATCATAATAAGAATCAAAATAAAACATAAGGAAATACAACATTATTCGATGCCTTAAAATGATCATACAACATTGAAACATATTAATTATTCTAAATAAAAAATATCGTTGGTTCATTTTTATTCAGAACAATAACATGTTTTACATTCATATTCTAGGCAACCATTTTTCTGTATTAATGTTCAGTACAAAATCATAAAACAAACACGTAATAACATAAGGGAAAAATGTACTGGTAAAAAATACAGAAAATTAACACAGAAGACTGGAACAGCCCGGTTTTATCTCTCTGGGCCACAGCCCAGCCTCACATCCGTCCTGTTAAGCCCCACCCGGCCCAACTATGCAGCTGACTCGCTGTGAATCGTCGGATCCATCGAACGGCTGGGATGCATTGTTATCAGATCAGGCACCGGGTCAAAATCCCTAACTCATTCCCCACTCCCTCCCGATGCTCCCAGAGTGAGAGACAGCGGCGGCAGTGGGCACTCGCAGCAGCGCTGCCGCGCGTGCAGATAAGGCAGCACAGCAGCGCAGCACGCGCGCGCGCATAGAGGCAGCGCAGCGACAGCAGCACGCGCGCGCAAACAAGCAGTGGCGCCGCACACGCATGCATTGCAAGAAGCAGCTGTTGCATGCACATGCAGAGAGAGCGGCAGCAACTAGCTCTCCTTGCCCTTCCTGCTTCTTGTGCGGAACGACATCCGGCGGCCGACGGCCATGAGGGCGCATGTGGAGCCCTTCTCGGTCTTCCCCCTCATCGTGTGCATCCATGAGAGATCCGCATCGCGCGCTCTCCCCGTGCTTTGCCGATTTCCCCTTCTTCATTCGGGCGCGGTGGTTGCGCTTGCCAGAGAAGCGTGCACTGGACCGTGTCTCACGCGCTTCTCTGTCAAGCGTGGTTGTCGGCGTCGTGTTCGTTATGGTGCGGCAAATCAGCGAGCGGCAGAAACATCAATTGACGCTTGCTTCTCCATTCCGCACGCTCCTTCGTCGGGAGGGAAGCGGTAGCGCGGGATCCTTGCCCTTGACGGAGCAGTAGGTGCTCCGGCAGGCCCCGAAGGGAGAGGCAATGACCTAGCGGCATCATCAGGTAATCCCCAATCTCGTGCTCGTGCTTAAAAAATTCGCAGGGGTTGTGTGCATAATTTTGTTCATCTTCCAAATTGGGGATTTCATAACTAGGGTTAGGGTTCATGAAAATAACATGCTCTAACTTTAGATGCGTGTCCCTCTGCTCTTAATTACTTAGACATGGCTAACAACAGATCAAAAAATAATCAACTGAGACATAATTGCTTCATTGTATCTTAATCAGTTAATTACTTGTGATCTTGAGCATTAACTGTGCATGTCTAAGGAATAATTAGGACTAATGTGAGGCTAAACCAGAACATACTTGCCTAAAACATGATTAAGAAATCATAATTTAGATCATCAGATCTCACTTAGGGTTCTAGTGCTACTCAATTTTGGCCTCTGATACCATTGTTCGCCCAAAAAACCTTAGGCCTACCACATGATCGATACAGACAACAACTAGAACACCTAATCAACATGAATAACAAGGAGTAGATGTAGATGGGATCTTTACTCAGTGCAGGAGTTGATGAAGACGCCATTGCTGCCTGGTTGATGCAGGCTTGTGCAGTAGTTGAGGAAGACAACGCAGGGAAGGTACGGATACCCTCCGGCCTCTAGCGACACTTCCCTGGCACCGGCGGGGTGTAGGCTGGCCTTCCCGTCGCTACTGCGCCGCCCTAGATCGGTAGGATTTTGGGTATATCAGGGAGTAGGGAAAGCAGATCATGGACTAACGCAACCAGATTGCTGCCAGACTCCCTTTCTTTATATGGCGCAGGCGCAGGGGACCTAGATCCATTGGTTGGTTGAGGTGCCCCCGATCAGGGCGCGTAAGTTAGTGTATGAGACCACCATCTCGTTGGTTTTGGTGGGACCCTTTTGACTTAACGTTAATATTATCTTTATCCCTTGATTTGACTCTGTCTTTGTCTGTTAAACATGACATATCAATACCAACAAGACCCTCCGGATATTCGTTAAAGACTCTGGACCATAGTACACCAGAGACTATAGTGTTTCCACACCGAATACTCCAGTCTAGGAGTGCACACCGAAGATTCCGGTATGGCTCCGGTCCATCTCCGTACCCCTATTCAGAATGTCCCAGACAGGATTTTGGAGCCCCTCCGAAGACTTCGGGGGAAACTCCAGTCCACACCGGAGACTCCGATGTTTTCACACCGTAGGCTCCGGTCTGGAATTTCCTAAAACCTATAGTTTATTGTAGGAACAATTCCACAGGGCAAAGTCCTTTTCACGTTTCATTATATCATCATGTAGACATTAACGCACTGTAAAATGATCTACAAGTTGTTAATGAACACCAAAACTGATTAAGACAGTAAATCTCCTTTCAATCTCCATCTTTTTGGTGTTCGGTGACAACAAGTGATTTTGCATGGAAATATTTGAAATGAGATATACTAATGCTCCCCCTGACGATGTGTAGTAAGATAAACATAGTAAAGCATGCACATCAGGTAGTAGATACTAAACATAGTTCTCAAAAATATTACAATATCATAGGATCATAACATAACATGTCCTCACACAAATGGTATCTCGCTAACCAAAGAAGCAAAGCAAGTAAATGTTCAAATTTTAAATAATAATAAAAGAGCCAAATTCTCAGCCCATGCAAATCCGGATGACACGTCTACTCTCCCTTTGGCATCGAAACTCCAAAAAGGGAAAATACCTAAGCTAGCGCCCCAAAGGATCACTCGGAGTTATCATCGTCATCATCATCATCCATGTCCTCATCCTTGTCATCATCATCCCCATAGTCATCATCACCACCTGGAGTTGCATGCCCTTGTTCGTGAGCGCGAGAAGAAGACGTGCCCTGAGACACAAAACTAGAAGTGACCTCAAAAACGTCTTCCAATCCACTAAGTTGGCCTGCTAGGCATTCCATACCGCAAACGAGAGTGTGTAATCAGACTTAATGGATGGTTGAGCACCATTCTCATCTATGTACTCATCACCTCCTTCCTCATCCTCATCTTCTCCCTGAGCCTTGATCTCCTTCAAAAGTTTCTCCATGCGATAGTTGCTCTTGTAGGAGGCATGATGTTGCTTGCGAATATCCATGTTCATGCAACAGAGGGTCCTCTCCGAAAATGAGGCCTTCTTGACCTTGTCCTAAACATACTCGTGGGTCATGGGTAGCAAGGGTGCATTAGAGACATTCTTCCTCCAAGCCCTAGGAGTGGGAGCCCGCTCAGTCTCTAAAATCTCATCCTCCTCAATATCATATGAGCGTCTAGGAGCTGGCCCCATATGTCCTTTCTGCTGGAGAGACACAAGTGCATGATCTATAAGATTGGGAGGCATAGTAAGAGGTCAACCGTGAGCCTGGGTGTTGATGAGACTCATGACCAGTGGTGCATATGGAGGGGACTTCATGTAGAGTATGGCATGATGCATTTCCTTAAAGATGAAATCCATGATGTCTATTGCAACGTCCTCTGCCTCTGGGACATCATAGTAAACCTTTTGAGTGTGATACAGTAATTTGACAAATCCACATATAATGGCATCATCATTGCCAGCACTAGGGGAAATGGTCTGGCGGAAAATCCTCAACATCAGATTGTAGAGGGGCTTGAGGCCCTTGGACCCTCCCACAACTCCCTGGCTGCCATAGAGTGGTGCCAGCTTGTTCTTGTTCTCGCCTAGAGTCGCAGAATGCATACGGTGTCCAACATGAGAGAACACCCCCTGAAAAGTCTCTTGGATGGCATTAGCAAAGTTAAAGAAAGTAGTAGTGCAACGGTGATCTCCAGTCATCCAAGTCATTGTCCTTGCTTGGTCAGTCCCAAACACCACTATGGCATAGAATTGCTGCACAAGAGCGACGTTGTAGTCCTGACAGATCTCCATCAGTCGGTGCAGCCCAAGCTTCTCAGAAATCCAAAGTGCATCAGTGAAGTAAGAGCTGGTCCGCATCTTCTCAATACTCATGTACTTCTGGGGACAAACTGGGGACTTGGTGAGCTTGCGGTAAATGTCTTGCATGAATACCGCTTGATCCTTCCTCCAATAACATGGGTCATCGCTGGTCTGAGGCAAGTCATAGAACTATGTCTTGCGCAGCTCACGGAACTCCTTCTTCGACATGCAGGTCAATGATTGCATATTAGCATACATAGCCCTATTTGCTTGACTCTGTTCCTCAATACGCTCATGCTCCCGCCTCATGTATGTTGCATCTCTGGCTTGCTACCTCCAGTTGGACGGGGGCACAACATACCGACCTTCGTCCTCATCATACTGCGGATCAGCCCTCCTTGACTTGGACTTGGTGCGAGGGGGAAAACAAGAACCAGAGCCACCTGTGAAAATAGAAGGAGGGGGATAGCATGGAGGTAAGCATATATGTTCCGGAGATGATAACAATACCCTCAAACCTTTGCTGGATGTGATAGAGACAATCCACACCGGAGTCTCCGCTGTGCATACCGGAATCTCCGGTCTGGACCGGAGTCTCCGGCCTGAGGGACTGGAGTCTCTGGCTTGGACCGGAGTCTCCAGCCTAGAGGACCAGAATCTCCGGTCGGGAGATTCGGGTATGCACAAGGAGGCTGCAGGAGGCATTGAATCTACCAGACCAGGCAAGGATTTGAGACTACTGTGACAGCATGCACGCAAATAAGTGATTCCATTGGGCAAAATCAGTATAAAACTCTAAAATACACAAAGGGGGTGAACCCAAAGTTCAAGAGGAGAGAAGAGTTACCAGATCTGTCCATTGGATCGATTCCACCGATGGGAAGGGCCCAAGGGTGGAGAGGAAGAAGTTGGCCGGCGGCACGGCGGATCCCGAGGGTTTCGTGACCTCCAAGGCGTTGATTTGGAGGAGGAGGCAGCCGGTGAGAGAGGAGAGGTCGAGGTGGAAGAAGGAAACTGTTTGTTTCACTTCACCCCGGCCTCCCTTAAGTTAAGACCCAAAAACAGTCCAGACCGAAGACTCCGGTTCGCTGGACCAGAGACGCCGGACTGACCGGATACTCTGGTGGGTACACCGGAGACTCTGGTCCTCTTTGACCAAAACACCAGGTATGAGTGTATGGGAACATATATATGAGAGGTAGAGGGTTTATAGCTAAGGAAAGGCTTGGGTTCATATGCCAAACTATGAAGACTCAAGAAATATCCGTAGAAATCCAAGAAGATGTACAATAGAGCTCCAAATAAAACGAACCAAGAACCAACTCTTCAATCAAGAAGAGGGTGGTGGCCGAGGCCACCATGTAAGAGTTTGTGGCATGACACCACGAAGAATTATTCTTGGGTTCATAGCCACTACTCATCAATGAAGCTCCCATATCACAAAATAATATTAAGAGAATTGATTTTCTTAATGTCGGCATTACGGTGGGAGGGCTAGCCCAATGTATTAGGACCACACTCCCCTATCTCCATGCCTGCACCTAAACCAAATAAGAGTCAAGACATAGGTGAGTATGCAAGGTGATCAAGTCAAGCTCCTTGAATATATGATATTTAGTTCATTCCTCAGATAACAAAACCTTGCTTCATCAACTGGCTTCGTGGTATGTTGGCAAGTTGGTCTTTGGTTGACACATAGGATAGCTCAATATCACCTTGAGCAACATGGTCTCTAACGAAGTGATGACGAATCTCAGTGTGCTTTGTCCTTGTATGATCCACCGGGTTGTAGGCAATCTTGATAGCACTTTCATTGTCACATAAGAGAGGCACTTTGTCACAATGGACACCGTATTCCTTTAAAGTTTGCCTCATCCTATCAATTGAGTGCAAGCACTAGCAGCTGCCACATATTTGGCTTCGGCGGTGGAGAGAGATATACAACTTTGCTTCTTAGAAGAACAACACACCGAGGACCTACCCAGGAATTGGCAAGCCCTGGAGGTTGATTTTCTATCATCCTTATCACCAGCCCAATCTGAATCCATGTATCCACAAAGAGAGAATGTTGATCCCCTAGGATACCAAATACCATAGTTTGGGGTATGAACCAAATATCAAAAGATTCTTTTGACCGCCATCAAATGGCTTTCTTTAGGAGCCGCTTGATATCTTGCACACACTACGAATATCGTTTCACTTCACCCTGGCCTCCCTTAAGTCAGGACCTGAAAACCGTCTAGAACGGAGACTCTGGTTCGCTAGACCGGAGACTACGGTGTGGGTACACCGAGACTCCGGTCCTATTCACCTAAAACACCAAGTATGAGTGTATGGGAACATATATATGAGATATAGAGTGTTTATAGCTAAGGAAATACTTGGGTTCATATGCCAAACTGTGAAGACTGAAGAAAAATTCGTAGAAAGTGGCTTTGGCATTCTTGGCAGCAATCTTGAAAGTGGCCATCTCATGCATAACTTCATTGGAGGTCATGATATGGTAGTTGTGTCTTCCTTGTAGACTCTTCAAGTCGGTGGGCTCAAAGGGCATAAGTGCACACACATATTTTCTTTTGATCCAAGCATCATCCACATGTGAGGCACCAACATTCCTAAAGGCGATGGTAGTGGACTTGAGCCTTCGATACATGCCTTCATGATCTTGACCATCCTTCATATAGAAGCCTTCGACTTCATTGCTCAGTGTATCATACCGGTTTCTTCTCATGATCTCATTTCAAACATATAACTCAATGAGAGCATCACAAGCTTCCTTGGCGGTGTTGAGGTGTTCAATGTGAGGGAAATCTTTTGTACCCAAACCTTGTTGAATCATGTGCAACACGGTGGCATTGAGTTGACTATTGAAAACTTCTATTCTTGTCAAGGTGGTTGGATCCACAATTCAGAGTCCTTCTTCAATGATATTCGAACATTCAATGCAAGAGCTGCGCACATGAGATTTCATAAATGATTTCCATTGAGCAAAGGAAGATGCCGCTAGCTTAGGTGGGTCACCCTGATGCGTGCAGCAACACTTCGTTGGGAGACCCCAAGAGGAAGTTATGATGAGAACAGCAGCAAGTTTTCCCTCAGTAAGAAACCAAGGTTATCGAACCAGTAGGAGGAAGGAAACGACTCAAAGGTGTTGCTAGATACTTGGAGACCTGCACAACACAAACTCAAGACTTTTCCCCAATGAACAGTGAGGTTTTCAATCTCACTGGTTTTCTGTAACAAAGGATAAGCTGTATGGTGTGGAAGGTATTAGTGGTTTGCGACTATTAAACATTATTAGTGGAATATGTATCAATGGCAAAGATAGGACCGGGTCCATAGTTCACTAGAGGTATTCTCCTTTGATAAACAAACATGGCATGCTGGGTAAACAAATTACAGCAGGGCAATTGACAGGACTGAGCAAGGCATAACAATGCAATACTAGACATCAAGATCCTATGATATTCGATTGGGCAATACAACAAGATACATAGACCGCCATCCAACTGCATCTATGACTAGAAGTCCACCTTTGGGTTATCATCCAAACCCCCTCCAGTATTAAGTTTCAAGCAACAAACAACTGCTTTAAGAAAAGTGTGCAAGGTAAACAATCCACTTGTTCCATGAACAAGAGACCATTGTTTTCTCCCTAGTAGCAGCAACACATCTACAACCTTAGAGATTTCTGTCACTTCCCTTAGATAAAATAGAGGGATGAACCCGCTATCGAGCATAAATACCCCCTCTTGGAGTCACTAGAAACTACTTGGCCAAGATAGCTACTAACAACAGAGAGCATGCAAGATCACAAACAACACAGACATGATAGAATCAATAAGACAAAACCATTAATCAATCTGACATAGTAATCTCAATATCAATCGGATCCCCGCAAACACAACATGCATGATTACAAATAGATGAGATCTTGATCATGAATGGAGCTCACAAGATCTAGACATGAAAGCACAAAGGAGGAGATACAACCATCTAGCTACTACATGGACCCGTAGTCCAAGGTAGAACTACTCACGCTTCATACCAGAGGCTGGCATGATGAAGAAGAAGGCCTCCGGGATGATCTCCCCTCCGGCAGGGTGCCGGGAAGAGCTTCAGATCCCCACTTATCTAGGGATGATGGTGGAAGTGGCTACAAACGGTTTCATGGAATATTGATCGGGTTCTTAGGGTTTAGGCATAAGGGGCTTATTATAGGCGAAGAGGCGAGGCTGGGAGGCGGCCAGGGGGCCCACACCCTGCCCAGGCGCGGCCTAGGGTGGGCCCGAGCCTGGGGGTGTGGCCGCCCTGTGGCTCCCCTCCGTCTCTCCTCTGGACTCCGTGTTCTCCTCGGTGAAATATTGACTTTGGCTTTTGTCGCGTCCAATTCCGAGAATATTTCCTTACTAGCTTTTCTAGAACCAAAAACAGAAGAAAACAGACAACTGGCACTACGGCATCTTGTTAATAGGTTAGTACCAGGAAACATATAAAAACACCTAAAAGTGTAGACAAAGCAAAGCAAAGTAGATACTAAACAAGCATGGAACATAAAAAATTATAGATATGTTTCCGACGTATCAAGCATCCCCAAGCTTAACTCCTGCTCGTCCTCGAGTAGGTAAGTGATAAAAGAATATTTTTTTAGGTGACATGCACCATCAAAATCAAGATCAAACCATTTGCAAGCATTAAAAGCTGGGATCAAAGAACTCTAAACATGAGCATGAAATATGGAGTTCTAACAGTAAGACAACGTAACTATGCATGCAACATGAAAGGCTACAAACAAAGATCATGAGTAACATGCATTGAAAAATGTTTGTTTGTTTCACATACAGAAAACATGGCATAGTAGCATTCATCTTGTCCCTCATACAGTAGCAAATAGATGTATAGGACACCTTCAAAGTTCATAAGAGTGACTAGATACAAATAGCACAAGAACAAGTAATATCAACAATATGCATCAATCAATAAGTTTTGGGATAATGCACATAGAACTAAGAATGGCAACTATGCTCTCTTAACTGGTGCCTAAAGGTAGAAGGTGGAAACTCAATATAATAGTGGAAGAAAGGCCCTTCATAAAGGGAAGCAGAGATTTCAAGTTTAAAAAAGAGCTTCCAAAAATTATGGTACTTATTAGCTTTCAACCCTCATTGCCCCTATCATAATCATCTTGAAGTGATTAAGGTTAAAGTGAACAAACTATGGAGTATATGCTTGATAAAGTATAAGTTGGAAATCTCATGTCCCTTGAATATGAGGGACGCTCCTCATGCTACTCAACTTTAGTCACCTATAAGTTCTTGTCATAGTAAGTACATGTGTATCATAAAGAACTGCCAACGGGGTACCCCTTACACATGGTACATGAGCTATCCCATAACCAAAATGACAAGGAAAACAGACAATGAGCATCTCAGTGATCTTTTTATTTGTTATTTGCATAGGTTTTTATTGAGGATGCTTCACAGATATCTCATTATGGTGATGTTGCAAGTTTCCACCATGATTAGGCATGGCTTAGGCTAGCGGCCCAGGCGTTTCTCTAACAAAAAATACATAACTCCATGGACTTACAAGCTCCCCTTTTATTTCACATCGATGACATTCATAGACAAAGGAGCATGATATCAATTGTGTACAAAGTACAAGTACAATGTTGAAAGTGTTCCTCGTGACAGCACGGTTCTGCTAATTCCAATGTATAAGTGCGAGCATATACAACATAGATGACACAATGGTTCAAGTTTATTAGGGGCAAGAAATATAAAGTGTGCCATCAAGTTTGTGAGAGCTTTAATCACTAAGTTTTCACATAACAAAATACTTTTTAATTGGAAGATAGCTGAAAACAAGAATATACTTGGAATGGTGTAACACACCATACATAGGAATTTATAGTGGACACTTTGGAATAACTTGGTTTATTGGGAGTTGGAAGCATGACTAGAGCTTACTCATACAAGTGGAGGCTAGCAAAAGACAGGGAGCAACCAACTAAGAGAGCAATAATGGCCATAATCATGCAGAGCGACAAAACATTACTAATCAAAGCATATAGTGGTACTACAAGTCAAGGACTAAATGATCATAGAGGCTATGGTGACTTGTTCATAGTCATAACATGGTGTGAGCATATGCCAAGTCAACCCAAACAAAGCATCAAAGGAGAATACCACAATACTATGCTTTTGTATGCTAAAACAACGCATGATTCTTTCAAGGAACACTAAGAAATCCCAATTGTTTGGAAAAAGTCATCTATATAAATAATCAATAAGCATAAGATCAAAACAACACCTAGCATGACATGCTAAAGTCTAAGTCACAGTCAAAGAAAGCACCTCTTGCACTATTTCAAGCAAGAACTTTCTACTCCTTTCCAACACCAATCAACTTATTTGAAACAACACAGTGAGAACAGAGGTCCAAACTAATTTATTCAAGCAAACTAAGCAAAGCAAACGAAAACTAAGATGCAGCAAGAACAACACAACAGTGCATGAAACAATAAAAACGAAGTGTCTAGAAAGACCTGAGCTTTTTATTGATGAAGAAGGGGATGCCTTGGGCATCCCCAAGCTTTGACGCTTGTACCTCTTGGATATTTCTTGGGGTGACACCTTGGTGACATCCCCAAGCTTGAGCTTTTGTCCATTCTTCATCTCATTACATCATTCTCTCTCTACACCTGAAATTTTCCCTTCATACAAAACTTCACACAATCTTCATTAGCAACATTAGTGTATTCAAAAGATAATATACCTTTTGGTTTAGCTTTAGAACATCAAATATTTTCACTAAAAACACAAGCAACTGTAGCAATTTCTTCAAAAATCTCAATTTCTCAAAAAGAACCCAAAAAGGAATCAATAAGAAGCAAATGCAAATAATGGCAGAAATCTGTCAAAACAGACCAGCATGTAAAAACTGATTTTTTATAAGACCTTCTGTTGCTCAAATAAAAAAGTGTTGAACTAACAGAAGTTATCTAACATACTGGGGGATTTATTCATAAATTTTTAGCTCAATCCGACTTACAGAGACTCCTCACGAATTTTTATGGTGGAGCACAAAAATCTGTTTCGGAACAGCAACTCCCCAAATCTTACTTCCCTCTTGTTAGAGGTCATTCTTGGCACAAAAATCAAACAAAAAGGATAAGGAGAGGTCATTACTAAAGTAATAACTTCCAAGACTCAAGAAAACTCTTGGGTTATCTCCCAACAAGTACTTTTCTTTAACGACTTTAAGTTAGGCACAAGAAGCAAGAAATAAAGTATTTTCAAATGAAGAAGAATTAACATCAAACCTTGCTTTCAAAGGAGGAGAAAAAAGAAACTTCTCTCTCCTCATAGGGAAGTGTTCAATACCTTTCTTGAATGTAAATTGATATTTAATGGTGCCTTATTTCATATTAATGATGACACTAACAGTTCTAAGAAAAGGTCTTCCCAAAGTAATTGGACAAGAAGCATTGTATTCAACATCCAAAACATAGAAATCAACAGGTACATAAGCATTGTTAACCATAATGAGAACATTATCAACACTTCCCATGAGTTTCTTCTTAGAATTATCATTAAGTGGGACATCCAAATAACAATCTTCCAAAGGTG
Organism: Avena atlantica; assembly: GCA_910589765.1. NCBI lineage: Eukaryota > Viridiplantae > Streptophyta > Magnoliopsida > Poales > Poaceae > Avena > Avena atlantica. The sequence goes on from OU342738.1 coordinate 210,980,948, forward strand.
GCAAATCAAGCATTTTATAAATCTTCGTAGGCATAATAGAGACACTAGAACTAAGATCACATGAAGCTTTGAGATCAAAGTAATTCACTTGCATATTAATAATGGGTTCCCAACTATCTTCTACTTTCCTAGGAATAGAAGCTTTGTGTTTTAATTTCTCTTCCTTAATTTTCATAAGAGCATCTGTAATGTGTTTGGTGAAAGCAACATGCATATCACTAGCATTAGGACTTCTGGCAAGCTTTTGCAGGAACATAATCACTTCAGAAATATTGCAACCATCAAGATCAAAATCAAACTTAGCATCACTAGCAGTATACTCATTAGGCTTAGGCATTGTAGGAGGAATAGGGACTTCTTGTGGTTTAGGGGCATCCATATTAGTGGTGGTGATAGTGCACACACTATTGTTTCTAGCAATTTCAGCTTCCCTTTCCCACTTATCATGAAGTTGGGATAAGAGTCTAACATTTTCATCAATAGTAACTTGTATGGCATGAGTAGCAGCAAAGGTACTTTCCATGGTTTTAGGTTTAGCAGCCATTTTATTAATCAAAGAGGACCGTGCTTCAGACAAAGAATAAATATTTTTCTCAGCACTCAAATTTTTTGACTGTAAACTAGGAATTTATCTATTTAGATTCTCAAGCTGATGACTAATAGTTTTCAAGATAACAGATTGTTCATCCATAATTTAGTGAATATCTTGTTTTGCTCATATTGCATCTGCATAAAGTTTTTAGTGTATCTTTCAACTTATAGAATCCTATCTTCACTAGGCATTCCAGATCTACCATGATAAGTATTTCTATTATTAGGAGGATAAGGCCTATAGTTATTACCATAAGCATTGTTGCCAAAATTAGTGTTTCTAATGAAGTTCACATCAACTTGCTCTTCTTGATCAACCAAAGAGGCTAAGGGAACATTATTTAGATCTAAAGGAGCTTTCCCATTAACAAGCATAGCCATGATAACATCAATCTTATCACTCAAAGAGGAGGTTTCTTCAACAGAATTTACCTTCTTACCATGTGAAGCTCTCTCAGTTTGCCATTCAGAATAATTAACCATCATATTATCAAGGAGTTTTGTTGCAGCACCCAAGGTGATGGTCATAAAGGTACCTCCCGCAGCTAAATCCAACGGATTTCTTGAAGAGAAGTTCAAACCTGCATAAAAAGTCTGGATAATCATCCAAGTAGTAAGTCCATGAGTGGGACAATTCTTAACAAAAGATTTCATTCTCTCCCAATCTTGAGAAACATGTTCATTCTCAAGTTGTTTAAATTTCATAATATCACTTCTCATAGATATAATCTTAGTAGGAGGGTAGTACTTTCCAATAAAAGCATCTTTGCACTTAATCCAAGAATCAATACTATTTCTAGGCAAAGATAGCAACCATTCTTTAGCTTTTCCTCTCAAGGAGAAAGGAAAAAAATTGAGCTTAATAATATCTCCATATACATCCTTATACTTATGCATCTCACAAAGTTCAACAAAGTTATTGAGATAGGCAGCAACATCATCAGAACTAGCACCAGAAAATTGCTCTCTCATCACAAGATTCAACAAAGCAGGATTAATTTCATAAAAGGTAGCATCAGGAGCAGGTGGAGCAATAGGATTGCTTAGGAAATCATTGTTGTTTGTGCTAGTGAAGTCACACAACTTGGTGTCTCAGCAGAGTTCATTTTGGCAAAAGTGGAGCAAGCCAACAGCAGCAGCAACTAGAGCAGGGACTAATTTTTTTGTGTTTTTGATAAGGGAAAGCAAACCAATCTAAACTATTTTTTTGAATTTTTGATAAAAATAGGCAAACAAAACCAAGCAAAAGAAACTAAGAAAAACAAAAACAAAGTAAATAGAAAGGTTGATAAGGACTCCTCTTGTGAAGACATCCTTATCCTCCCCTGCAACGGCGCCATAAAATGCTTGATGCATGCCGCAGCACTTCGCTGCGAGACCCCAAGAGGAAGTTATGATGAGAAGAACAACAAGTTTTCCCTTAGCAAGAAACCGAGGTTATCGAACCACTAGGAGGAAGGAAATGACTCAAAGGTGTTGCTAGCAACTTGGAGACCTGCACAACACAAACTCAAGACTTTGCCCCAACGAACAGTGAGGTTGTCAATCTCACTAGTTTGCTGTAACAAAGGATTAACTGTATGTTATGGAAGGTAACAGTGGTTTGCAACAAGTAAACAGTAATAGTGGAACATGAATCAATGGTAAAGATTGGACCGGGTCCATAGTTCACTAGAGGTGTTCTCCTTAGATAAACAAACATGGCATGTTGGGTAAACAAATTACAGAAGGGCAATTTACAGGACTGAGCAAGGCATAACAATGCAATATTAGACATCAAGATCCTATGAGATTCTATTGGGCAATACAACAAGATACATAGACCGCCATCCAACTGCATCTATGATGTAACATCCCAGATTTTATATTAGGATGTTATTAGTGCCATGCATCATCCTTGCATCATTGCATCCTACAATAAAAATTTACAACAAAATCCTAACACCTAAACCTATCAAAACCCTAATAAAGATTTCTTTATGTAGGCATTATTGTTGTAGTCAAGCTTGATCCTTATAAAAACTTTGTAAAACATTAAACTATGGCCCTATGATGACCACCTTCTTTTTAAAAAAATTTAGAAGTTGGTTTCATCACTTTTTGACTTTATATGCAAAAGTTATATAAGTTTTACTAAAACAGAAATTGAAAAAAACGTTTAAGGAAAAAAAAAGGGGAACCTAACCTAACTGGGCCGCTGCGCCAGCCCACCCGCGCCCACGCGACAACTAGCTAGCCAGCGCCCGCGCCAGCCCACTCCCCCCCTCCGCCACCGACACCCGAACCCCACCTGTCATCCCTCTCCCTCCTAGAGTCCGCGACGAGCACTGCTTCTGCCACGTCGGGACCCCCAAATCGCAACGGACTCGGCCATCCCCTTCCCTAAGCATCTGGCCCTTAAAAGCCGACCCCTCCCGTTGCCTTACCCTTGAAAAACCCTAGCTCGAGCTTCGCCAAATCGATGTCGTTCTTCCTCGCCGTCATCGCGCTCAGGAAGGTTGAGGATCCGGCGATTTGCGCCACCGTGAACCCTCCCTCGCTGTTGGTTGTACTCCCCATGCTTCACCGTCTCCCCTGACCGCTTTTCCCCTTCTACAGAGCACTAGATCGCGCTCGATTCCTCGCCGACGCCTCGCCGGAGTTCACGGAGATCGGCGGAGCACCGCGGCTGGACGGAGAAGCGAACGTGGACGCCAGTTTCACGATCGAGACCGCGAGGAGGAGTCGCACATCGTCGTCTGCTCCGCTGCCTCGGGAAGCCGCCGGATCGTCGCCGAGCTTCACCACCCGACAGCGCCGCCGCCGCCTCGCCATCAGCATCACCGCGGTAAGCCACTGCCCTCCTCCCGCCGTTGGATCTGCTACCAATGGCCCAGATTATAAGGGTGAGCGAAGCGGTATGCGCCAATCGCGCTGCGCCGCGTGGCAAAGCGCGTTGGCACCGCGCCTGGGCCGCGTCACCCCCCCACCTTGCCAGTTGGCCCAATCAGAAGCTGCCACTTGGCAATATTTTAAGTTAGGGTTAGATCCGTTTGCAGATTTAGTTTAAAACTGTAACATCCCTAAAATCATTGTTATGGAATGGTGTACCACCCCATTGTTATGGAATGGTGTGGGAGAAAGAAGTTTATTTGGACCAGATCTTATCAAAGAAGCCAAAGAGAAGGTCAAATTGGTTAAGGACAGGTTGAAGATAGCACAGTCCCGACAGAAAAGCTACGCAGATCCTAAGCGTAGAGAAGTCACCTACGAAGTTGGTGATAGAGCCTATCTTAAAGTGTCACCACTTCGTGGAGTGAAAATATTCGGAGTCAAAGGAAAATTGGCACCAAGATATGTTGGGCCATTCAAGATTCTAAGTCGCAAAGGAGAAGTTGCCTATGAAATAGAACTGCCAGAATCTCTGTCAGCTGTCCATAATGTGTTTCATGTGAGTCAGCTTAAGAAATGTCACCCAGAAATGGAAGAAACTTCTTTGAAGGATACTATACCTTTGGAGGAGGTTCAGCTAGAAAGTGATCTCACTTATGAAGAGAAACCTATCAAAATTCTTGAGACTGCAGAAAGAGTCACAAGGACAAAGACTATCAAGTTTTGCAAAGTGCAGTGGAATCATCATTCCGAAGAGGAAGCAACATGGGAAAGAGAAGATGATCTTCGGAAAGACCACCCTCACCTATTTGCTAGCCAATCCGAATCTCGAGGGCGAGATTCACCTTAAGGGGGTTAGATTTGTAACATCCCTAAGGGGCTTATTGTAGGCGAAGAGTCGAGGCTGGGAGGCGGCCAGGGGGCCCACACCCTGCCCAGGCGCGGCCTAGGGTGGGCCCAAGCCTGGGGGTGTGGCCGCCCTGTGGCTCCCCTCCGTCTCTCCTCTGTACTCCGTGTTCTCCTCGGTGAAATATTGACTTTGGCTTTTGTCGCGTCCAATTCCGAGAATATTTCCTTACTAGCTTTTCTAGAACCAAAAACAGAAGAAAACAGACAACTGGCAGTACGGCATCTTGTTAATAGGTTAGTACCAGGAAACATATAAAAACACCTAAAAGTGTAGACAAAGCAAAGCAAAGTAGATACTAAACAAGCATGGAACATAAAAAAATTATAGATTTGTTTCCGACGTATCATGCATCCCCAAGCTTAACTCCTGCTCGTCCTCGAGTAGGTAAGTGATAAAAGAATATTTTTTAGGTGACATGCACCATCAAAATCAAGATCAAACCATTTGCAAGCATTAAAAGCTGGGATCAAAGAACTCTAAACATGAGCATGAAATATGGAGTTCTAACAGTAAGACAACGTAACTATGCATGCAACATGAAAGGCTACAAACAAAGATCATGAGTAACATGCATTGAAAAACGTTTGTTTGTTTCACATACAGAAAACATGGCATAGTAGCATTCATCTTGTCCCTCATACAGTAGCAAATAGATGCATAGGACACCTTCAAAGTTCATAAGAGTGACTAGATACAAATAGCACAAGAACAAGTAATATCAACAATATGCATCAATTAATAAGTTTTGGGATAATGCACATAGAACTAAGAATGGCAACTATGCTCTCTTAACTGGTGCCTAAAGGTAGAAGGTGGAAACTCAATATAATAGTGGAAGAAAGGCCCTTCATAAAGGGAAGCAGGGATTTCAAGTTTAAAAAAGAGCTTCCAAAAATTATGGTACTTGTTAGCTTTCAACCCTCATTGCCCCTATCATAATCATCTTGAAGTGATTAAGGTTAAAGTGAACAAACTATGGAGTATATGCTTGATAAAGTATAAGTTGGAAATCTCATGTCCCTTGAATATGAGGGACGCTCCTCATGCTACTCAACTTTAGTCACCTGTAAGTTCTTGTCATAGTAAGTACATGTGTATCATAAAGAACTGCCAACGGGGTACCCCTTACACATGGTACATGAGCTATCCCATAACCAAAATGACAAGGCAAACAGACAATGAGCATCTCAGTGATCTTTTTATTTGTTATTTGCATAGGTTTTTATTGAGGATGCTTCACAGATATCTCATTATGGTGATGTTGCAAGTTTCCACCATGATTAGGCATGGCTTAGGCTAGCGGCCCAGGCGTTTCTCTAACAAAAAATACATAACTCCATGGACTTACAAGCTCCCCTTTTATTTCACATCGATGACATTCATAGACAAAGGAGCATGATATCAATCGTGTACAAAGTACAAGTACAATGTTGAAAGTGTTCCTCGTGACAGCACGGTTCTGCTAATTCCAATGTATAAGTGCGAGCATATACAACATAGATGACACAATGGTTCAAGTTTATTAGGGGCAAGAAATATAAAGTGTGCCATCAAGTTTGTGAGAGCTTTAATCACTAAGTTTTCACATAACAAAATACTTTTTAATTGGAAGATAGCTGAAAACAAGAATATACTTGGAATGGTGTAACACACCATACATAGGAATTTATAGTGGACACTTTGGAATAACTTGGTTTATTGGGAGTTGGAAGCATGACTAGAGCTTACTCATACAAGTGGAGGCTAGCAAAAGACAGGGAGCAACCAACTAAGAGAGCAATAATGGCCATAATCATGCAGAGCGACAAAACATTACTAATCAAAGCATAGAGTGGTACTACAAGTCAAGGACTAAATGATCATAGAGGCTATGGTGACTTGTTCATAGTCATAACATGGTGTGAGCATATGCCAAGTCAACCCAAACAAAGCATCAAAGGAGAATACCACAATACTATGCTTTTGTATGCTAAAACAACGCATGATTCTTTCAAGGAACACTAAGCAATCCCAATTGTTTGGAAAAAGTCATCTATATAAATAATCAATAAGCATAAGATCAAAACAACACCTAGCATGACATGCTAAAGTCTAAGTCACGGTCAAAGAAAGCACCTCTTGCACTATTTCAAGCAAGAACTTTCTACTCCTTTCCAACACCAATCAACTTATTTGAAACAACACAGTGAGAACAGAGGTCCAAACTAATTTATTCAAGCAAACTAAGCAAAGCAAATGAAAACTAAGATGCAGCAAGAACAACACAACAGTGCATGAAACAATAAAAACGAAGTGTCTAGAAAGACCTGAGCTTTTTATTGATGAAGAAGGGGATGCCTTGGGCATCCCCAAGCTTTGACGCTTGTACCTCTTGGATATTTCTTGGGGTGACACCTTGGTGACATCCCCAAGCTTGAGCTTTTGTCCATTCTTCATCTCATTACATCATTCTCTCTCTACACCTGAAATTTTCCCTTCATACAAAACTTCACACAATCTTCATTAGCAACATTAGTGTATTCAAAAGATAATATACCTTTTGGTTTAGCTTTAGAACATCAAATATTTTCACTAAAAACACAAGCAACTGTAGCAATTCCTTCAAAAATCTCAATTTCTCAAAAAGAACCCAAAAAGGAATCAATAAGAAGCAAATGCAAATAATGGCAGAAATCTGTCAAAACAGACCAGCATGTAAAAACTGATTTTTTTATAAGACCTTCTGTTGCTCAAATAAAAAAGTGTTGAACTAACAGAAGTTATCTAACATACTGGGGGATTTATTCATAAATTTTTAGCTCAATCCGACTTACAGAGACTCCTCACGAATTTTTATGGTGGAGCACAAAAATCTGTTTCGGAACAGCAACTCCCCAAATCTTACTTCCCTCTTGTTAGAGGTCATTCTTGGCACAAAAATCAAACAAAAAGGATAAGGAGAGGTCATTACTAAAGTAATAACTTCCAAGACTCAAGAAAACTCTTGGGTTATCTCCCAACAAGTACTTTTCTTTAACGACTTTAAGTTAGGCACAAGAAGCAAGAAATCAAGTATTTTCAAATGAAGAAGAATTAACATCAAACCTTGCTTTCAAAGGAGGAGAAAAAAGCAACTTCTCTCTCCTCATAGGGAAGTGTTCAATACCTTTCTTGAATGTAAATTGATATTTAATGGTGCCTTATTTCATATTAATGATGACACTAACAGTTCTAAGAAAAGGTCTTCCCAAAGTAATTGGACAAGAAGCATTATATTCAACATCCAAAACATAGAAATCAACAGGTACATAAGCATTGTTAACCATAATGAGAACATTATCAACACTTCCCATGAGTTTCTTCTTAGAATTATCATTAAGTGGGACATCCAAATAACAATCTTCCAAAGGTGGCAAATCAAGCATTTTATAAATCTTCGTAGGCATAATAGAGACACTAGAACTAAGATCACATGAAGCTTTGAGATCAAAGTAATTCACTTGCATATTAATAATGGGTTCCCAACTATCTTCTACTTTCCTAGGAATAGAAGCTTTGTGTTTTAATTTCTCTTCCTTAATTTTCATAAGAGCATCTGTAATGTGTTTGGTGAAAGCAACATGCATATCACTAGCATTAGGACTTCTGGCAAGCTTTTGCAGGAACATAATCACTTCAGAAATATTGCAACCATCAAGATCAAAATCAAACTTAGCATCACTAGCAGTATACTCATTAGGCTTAGGCATTGTAGGAGGAATAGGGACTTCTTGTGGTTTAGGGGCATCCATATTAGTGGTGGTGATAGTGCACACACTATTGTTTCTAGCAATTTCAGCTTCCCTTTCCCACTTATCATGAAGTTGGGCTAAGAGTCTAACATTTTCATCAATAGTAACTTGTATGGCATGAGTAGCAGCAAAGGTACTTTCCATGGTTTTAGGTTTAGCAGCCATTTTATTAATCAAAGAGGACCGTGCTTCAGACAAAGAATAAATATTTTTCTCAGCACTCAAATTTTTTGACTGTAAACTAGGAATTTATCTATTTAGATTCTCAAGCTGATGACTAATAGTTTTCAAGATAACAGATTGTTCATCCATAATTTAGTGAATATCTTGTTTTGCTCATATTGCATCTGCATAAAGTTTTTAGTGTATCTTTCAACTTATAGAATCCTATCTTCACTAGGCATTCCAGATCTACCATGATAAGTATTTCTATTATTAGGAGGATAAGGCCTATAGTTATTACCATAAGCATTGTTGCCAAATTAGTGTTTCTAATGAAGTTCACATCAACTTGCTCTTCTTGATCAACCAAAGAGGCTAAGGGAACATTATTTAGATCTAAAGGAGCTTTCCCATTAACAAGCATAGCCATGATAACATCAATCTTATCACTCAAAGAGGAGGTTTCTTCAACAGAATTTACCTTCTTACCATGTGAAGCTCTCTCAGTTTGCCATTCAGAATAATTAACCATCATATTATCAAGGAGTTTTGTTGCAGCACCCAAGGTGATGGTCATAAAGGTACCTCCCGCAGCTAAATCCAACGGATTTCTTGAAGAGAAGTTCAAACCTGCATAAAAAGTCTGGATAATCATCCAAGTAGTAAGTCCATGAGTGGGACAATTCTTAACAAAAGATTTCATTCTCTCCCAATCTTGAGAAACATGTTCATTCTCAAGTTGTTTAAATTTCATAATATCACTTCTCATAGATATAATCTTAGTAGGAGGGTAGTACTTTCCAATAAAAGCATCTTTGCACTTAATCCAAGAATCAATACTATTTCTAGGCAAAGATAGCAACCATTCTTTAGCTTTTCCTCTCAAGGAGAAAGGAAAAAAATTGAGCTTAATAATATCTCCATATACATCCTTATACTTATGCATCTCACAAAGTTCAACAAAGTTATTGAGATAGGCAGCAACATCATCAGAACTAGCACCAGAAAATTGCTCTCTCATCACAAGATTCAACAAAGCAGGATTAATTTCATAAAAGGTAGCATCAGGAGCAGGTGGAGCAATAGGATTGCTTAGGAAATCATTGTTGTTTGTGCTAGTGAAGTCACACAACTTGGTGTCTCAGCAGAGTTCATTTTGGCAAAAGTGGAGCAAGCCAACAGCAGCAGCAACTAGAGCAGGGACTAATTTTTTTGTGTTTTTGATAAGGGAAAGCAAACCAATCTAAACTATTTTTTTGATTTTTTGATAAAAATAGGCAAACAAAACCAAGCAAAAGAAACTAAGAAAAACAAAAACAAAGTAAATAGAAAGGTTGAGAAGGACTCCTCTTGTGAAGACATCCTTAGCCTCCCCTGCAACGGCGCCATAAAATGCTTGATGCATGCCGCAGCACTTCGCTGCGAGACCCCAAGAGGAAGGTATGATGAGCAGGACAACAAGTTTTCCCTTAGCAAGAAACCGAGGTTATCGAACCACTAGGAGGAAGGAAATGACTCAAAGGTGTTGCTAGCAACTTGGAGACCTGCACAACACAAACTCAAGACTTTGCCCCAACGAACAGTGAGGTTGTCAATCTCACTAGTTTGCTGTAACAAAGGATTAACTGTATGTTATGGAAGGTAACAGTGGTTTGCAACAAGTAAACAGTAATAGTGGAAGATGAATCAATGGTAAAGATTGGACCGGTCCATAGTTCACTAGAGGTGTTCTCCTTAGATAAACAAACATGGCATGTTGGGTAAACAAATTACAGCAGGGCAATTTACAGGACTGAGCAAGGCATAACAATGCAATATTAGACATCAAGATCCTATGAGATTCTATTGGGCAATACAACAAGATACATAGACCGCCATCCAACTGCATCTATGATGTAACATCCCAGATTTTATATTAGGATGTTATTAGTGCCATGCATCATCCTTGCATCATTGCATCCTACAATAAAAATTTACAACAAAATCCTAACACCTAAACCTATCAAAACCCTAATAAAGATTTCTTTATGTAGGCATTATTGTTGTAGTCAAGCTTGATCCTTCTAAAAACTTTGTAAAACATTAAACTATGGCCCTATGATGACCACCTTCTTTTTACAAAAATTTAGAAGTTGGTTTCATCACTTTTTGACTTTATATGCAAAAGTTATATAAGTTTTACTAAAACAGAAATTGAAAAAAACGTTTAAGGAAAAAAAGGGGAACCTAACCTAACTGGGCCGCTGCGCCAGCCCACCCGCGCCCACGCGACAGCTAGCTAGCCAGCGCCCGCGCCAGCCCACTCCCCCCCTCCGCCACCAACACCCGGACCCCACCTGTCATCCCTCTCCCTCCTAGAGTCCGCGACGAGCACTGCTTCTGCCACGTCGGGACCCCCAAATCGCAACGGACTCGGCCATCCCCTTCCCCAAGCATCTGGCCCTTAAAATCCGACCCCTCCCATTGCCTTACCCTCGAAAAACCCTAGCTCGAGCTTCGCCAAATCGATGTCGTTCTTCCTCGTCGTCATCGCGCTCGGGAAGGTTGAGGATCCGGCGATTTGCGCCACCGTGAACCCTCCCTCGCTGTTGGTTGTACTCCCCATGCTTCACCGTCTCCCCTGACCGCTTTTCCCCTTCTACAGAGCACTAGATCGCGCTCGATTCCTCGCCGACGCCTCGCCGGAGTTCACGGAGATCGGCGGAGCACCGTGGCTGGACGGGGAAGCGAACGTGGACGCCAGTTTCACGATCGAGACCGCGAGGAGGAGTCGCACATCGTCGTCTGCTCCGCTGCCTCGGGAAGCCGCCGGATCGTCGCCGAGCTTCACCACCCGACAGCGCCGCCGCCGCCGCCTCGCCATCAGCATTGCCGCGGTAAGACACTGCCCTCCTCCCGCCCTTGGATCTGCTACCAATGGCCCAGATTAGAAGGGTGAGAGAAGCGGTACGCGCCAATCGCGCTGTGCCGCGTGGCAAAGCGCGTTGGCACCGCGTCACCCCCCCACCTTGCCAGCTGGCCCAATCAGAAGCTGCCACTTGGCAATATTTTAAGTTAGGGTTAGATCCGTTTGCAGATTTAGTTTAAAACTGTAACATCCCTAAAATCATTGTTATGGAATGGTGTACCACCCCATTGTTATGGAATGGTGTGGGAGAAAGAAGTTTATTTGGACCAGATCTTATCAAAGAAGCCAAGGAGAAGGTCAAATTGGTTAAGGACAGGTTGAAGATAGCACAGTCCCGACAGAAAAGCTACGCAGATCCTAAGCGTAGAGAAGTCACCTACGAAGTCGGTGATAGAGCCTATCTTAGAGTGTCACCACTTCGTGGAGTGAAAAGATTCGGAGTCAAAGGAAAATTGGCACCAAGATATGTTGGGCCATTCAAGATTCTAAGTCGCAAAGGAGAAGTTGCCTATGAAATAGAACTGCCAGAATCTCTGTCAGCTGTCCACAATGTGTTTCATGTGAGTCAGCTTAAGAAATGTCACCCAGAAATGGAAGAAACTTCTTTGAAGGATACTATACCTTTGGAGGAGGTTCAGCTAGAAAGTGATCTCACTTATGAAGAGAAACCTATCAAAATTCTTGAGACTGCAGAAAGAGTCACAAGGACAAAGACTATCAAGTTTTGCAAAGTGCAGTGGAATCATCATTCCGAAGAGGAAGCAACATGGGAAAGAGAAGATGATCTTCGGAAAGACCACCCTCACCTATTTGCTAGCCAATCCGAATCTCGAGGGCGAGATTCACCTTAAGGGGGTTAGATTTGTAACATCCCTAAAATCATGATTTCAAAGATTGCATATCATTCATGCATGCATATAGAATTGAGATCAATTTCAAACTCATTTCAAGAAAACAGAAGCACATAGTGCTATCATTCTATGTGAGCAAACTTAAATCAAATGCCCATCCTCACTTGAGAGCTTAGTGTTTTAAAAACCAAGTTTGGTTGCTTCTATATTGTTTGGCTTGAGTGTAGAGTTTGAACAAAAGTTTACAAAATAGAAATGGTTTCAAAAACCATTTTCAAACATTTGCAAAACAAGTGCAATGTCCCTGTTATTTTGTTTTTCCAAAAATAACCAAGCCAACTCAAAGTGACCACTTGGTTTTATGCCAAGTTTTGTGACTGTTGCACACTGCAAAAATCCCAAAAAGATTTGAAATCAAATAGCTTTTGAAATCATTTGAAAACCATTCCTGAAAATCAATTTAGAAAAAGAAAAGAGAAAAGAATTGGAAAAGGGTCGGCGCCAGGAATTTGGCCCAGCAACAGACGCAGCCCAACTAGCCCACCCGGGCCACCTCTCTCTCTCTCTTGCACACGCGGACACAACCAGCAAGTCACTGACACTCGGACCCCACTTCCCCTTTGCTCTATTCGCTGACAAGCGGGCCCTGTCCACGACGTCATCGTCTTCCCCAAAATTCCGCGCATGAACTCCGCCGCTGCTCGTTGCTGCTTTGATTCCGCGAGGTAATTGGCATTGAATCACTGAGCGTTTCTTGTCGAGCCTCTGCCTATTTAATCCCCTCTCTCACGCTAGTCGATCCACGCGAAGCGGTACCGACGAATCAGAGCGCGACGCGTGGCTAGGGTTTAGTTTAAAAACAGAATTTGAATCAGATTTACATCCAATTTTGAAATAGCTATAACTTTTGATCCACACGTTAGAATTTGACAAATTTTATACCGTTGGAATCAGGGAGACAGGCCCTTTCTGTTTATGCAATGTGTTTAATGTTTAGTTTCTGTTAAAATGATGTTATTTGCAGAAACTTTTTTAGGACTATTTTGAGTATAGAAATTGTTTAGGAAATTATTTTAGTGTCAAATAAACTTGGTTTAGCAAGTTTTTGACTTGTTTATGGTTCAGTACTATGCACTTTCTTGGTTGGGTTTTAAAAATCATTCCTTAGCATCTTGCATGCATGCATATATATATTTTTGATTGTATATGTTCTGTATGTGATTGTGGCTATATTTTATGTGTAGATTTTGGTGCTAGTGATTGTGATTGTGAAGAGTGCTACTCTCCCAACTACCAAGGGAAGTGGTACTTCATGAATATTTCCATCCCTATAATTTCATACAAGCATTAGAAATATTTTGCTAAGTCTTGCATGTGTTACTTTTTTTTGTCAAATGCCTTGTTGGGAAATTCTAAGTAGTTGTCGAATTGCTAGGAAATTTCTATGTTAAGTACTATCTATGCCATGATTAGCCTAGCTAGTAGCAAACAAGGGTTTGTGAAATATACATGCTATGGTGAAAATATTTCTAAGTCTTTGGACTTATGTTTTTCTTAATAAAACAACTAAGTCAATGAATCACCTGGGTGGAAAGGGACTTGATTGGTGGTTTTGGTTGAGTGGTTACACAAGGCCCATGGATATGGTTTACCTTGTGTATCTCACTTGTGGTATGCCACCCAGGAACAAAGGGATTTTAGAGGCCAAGTGTTGAGAAGCTTATAGTGCAGCCACTTGGCAATATGGGCTCTGCCTGGATCACATAAGTTGCTAGAACTTAGCCATTTGGACAGTTGGTGGTAGTGGGAATGATAGGTTGGAGCGCGTCCATTTGGTCTAAGGAAAGGCTTCTGAAAGGTCCTGTCTTGGGAAACCAAGTCTGGTGAGGAAAGTGCACAACCTCTGCAGATGGAAAAAATCTAAGTACTTAGCCAAGTCCATGGCAATGGACAACTTGAGCATCAAGACATGGAAGCTATCAAGAATCTCATCACTCCAACTTCTAAGTAAAAACTTGTGGGTGAACAAGGGTGAAGGACCTCAATGTCTATTGATGGTTTCATGGGGAAAAGTTTTTGACAAAGAAAAACTTAGTGATTTCAACTAATAGGAAAAACCTATTTTTGAGCAAAGCAAGCCAAGCTACACTTAGCCAAATTGCATATAGTAATATAGTCCACTTAAAATTTACTAAGGTATCACTTGCCAATACTATTCCAAAGTATTGACCCACTGTGGTTGTAACTTGTGATGTTGCAGGTTACTCTGATGAGGATTAGGTGTCATGAGTCTACACTCAACATGTTTGCCTGTGGCACATGAAGATGAAAACTTATAAATATTTACTTATTCCAAACTCTTGTATTAGGCCTGTGGGCTTGAGTTGTAAAGACTATGTTTTATCTCTGGAATGGATGTAATAAATGACCTTTGTATCTGTGTACTTCATCTTAAACTGTGGATGCTAGCAATGATCCAGGGACTAGCATTGCAATCACAGGGATCCTTTTCCTTTACAAAGGAGGGATCTTACAGATGGTATCAGAGCACTGTGTTGCCTGTAGGATTATGACCCTAGGATTGGAAACCACTAAGGTTAAACTTTCAACTACTTCTACACTTGTCTATTCTTCTCGTAAACTTTTCTAATCTTCTCTCTCATCTCTATTTTTAGATGAACTCCATCAACGAAGCCGTAAGGAAAGGACCACTCATGACAATGACTTTGGAGTGTGAGACAGAATTCCCCAAAGCTCTCAAGGACCTCATGGTTGCATTAGAGATACAAGGTGCGGCTGTGTACAAGGGTTTTCCAGTGATGGATGAAGGAGTTGAGTACTGGTGGGTGCAACTTCACTTGTACAAAAACAAGGAAGACAACCACAAGGAAACAGGATTCTGCATGTTCACCAATTCAGTGGTGCACCCTACATTCTTTGAATCAGCAAGGGATGCAGCTTGGAAGACCATCAAAGAACTTGGTGACAGAGTCAAGTGCAGAATACTCAACCTCCAAAATGATCTAAGGAAGGAGAAGGAACATACCCAAGAGTTGGAAGCTACCAACCAAACCTTAAGAGGAGACATTATAGACTTAGTGATGGAATCATGTGAGCATGATAGGCTAATTTCTTCTAGGAACATTGTGTTAACCAACAGATCCAATGAGATAGGATTGTAAACGTACTTCGTTAGTTGGACCACCACCTATCACCCTATTTTCCAAAAATGATGCCTTAAAATAAGATTGAACCTTGGTTATTGTAATGGTTTCATGTATGCAGACTTGTGTATTTTGTTTCCCAAGGTTATGTATGTGATGTTTGTCCTTGTTTTATCTTAAATTGTGTTGTTCTAACTTTTCTATCTTATAAATAGATGCCTATTACCATCAGCACTGTTGAGGAGTTCCAGGTTACCCGCTTTGGTCCTCGTATCGTTGAGCTTACCACCTTGCTCAATCTCCCTCTTCCCACCATCATGGTGCATCCCCTCACCAAGTTCGAGAGGAAGGACCTCTGGGGCTTCAAGGTGAACCAGCCCGGACGTCAGGCAGAGCCTACTACGGAGGCCATCGTCTTCAAGCTTATGCACGATGACAGGGAGAGAGGCCTTGAGGTAGTGATGCAGGATCTGATAGGACGTCTGCTAGGACGACACTCCCAACAGGTTAGAGGCACCCATTTCCACGTCTTCGGAAGACGTGATGAGGACGGAGAGTCCATCGACTTCGAGGACGACTCGAGGGACGCAGCAGAGCCGATACGCCTGTACCTCCAGGACTTAGAGTCTCTCATTAGGCACGTGGACACGGACAGGACCAATGTCATGCTCAGCAATGACGAGCTCCAGGTGCAGCTTCGCGAGAAGGACAAGCTCTTCGCGCAGCAGGACGAGATAGTCAAGGAAATGGAGGCGAAGTTCGAGACCCAGGACAGGAAGTTCAAGAGTCAGGAGAAGCGCGTCCAGGATAGGAACAAGAAGATCCGGGACATGACTGAAGAACTGCAGTCCAAGGACTTCGAGCTAGAGCAGCATCAGTCGGTGATAGAGAGGCTTCATTCCCAGAAGAGGGCTCTCAAGGCCAAGATAGAGTCCTTGACCACTACCATCGAGGAGAACAAGGCCACGATGGAGAACGCAAGTCTTACCTTTGTCGAGGAGGAGATTGATGCCGATGAGTAGACTTGACTACTCGTTTATCTTTCATTATCATACTTGTTATGTGAGAACTTGTTATTGGACCATCCGACATGTGGATGGCTTGCTACTTGTGTGTTTTACTTTGTGAACTTGTTACTTGGTTGTTGAATCTTTACCTTTGTGTTGCATGCTATGTGTTTGCTTATGTGATGTATTGTGCATGAAAGCATCTATGGGTATCTCATTCTTATCTCTATTTGAACAAACCACAGATGCCTCCCCGTCGTGCAAACCCCAACCCCAACAACAACAACAACAACATCACTCCAGAAATGCAACAAATGATGACTGCTCAAACACAGCTGATGCAGATGATGACAACATTCATCCAGAACCAAAACAATAACAAAAACAACCCCAATAACAACAACAATAACAACAACAACAACCCTCCGGGCTTTGATATGCTCACCAGGTTCTTGAGATTGAGGCCAGCTAAGTTCTCAGGGACGACTGATCCCATGGTGGCCAATGATTGGCTACACTCAGTAAACAAGGACTTGGTAACCGTGGGCTGTACGGATGCCGAAAAAGTCAGATTTGCAGCACATCTGCTGGAAGGGCCAGCCGCCACTTGGTGGGACAACTTCTAGATCACCACTCCCATAGATGAAGTGACATGGGCTATCTTTGAGGATGTCTTTCGCACTTCTCATATCTCATCAGGAGTGATGAGTCTGAAAAAGAAAGAGTTCCACAATCTGAAGCAGCGCCACCGCAGCGTGGATGAATACATTGAGGAATTCAACAATCTGGCCCGTTATGCACCAGATGAAGTTGATACAGATGCCAAGAGAAAGGAAAAATTTCTGGAAGGCTTGAATGATGAGCTGAATCTGCAACTGGCTGTAGCATATGTTCCCACTTATCAGTCGCTCTGTGACAAGGCTGCAATATTGGAGAACAAAATGAAGCAAGTCGAGAGTAGAAAGAGAAAGCACTCCGACAAACACAGCTCGGGATCGTCTCACAAACGATCTCACTATGATGACAGCGGAAGCTTAGGATCCCACAAGCATGGGAAATTCAACAAGCACCACAACCACAACCGTCATGACAACAAGCATCACTGTAGTCATGACAATGACAAGTACAAGAACCACAAGAGTGGACATAAGAGCCACCACAGTGGTAATGGTAGTGGAAGTGGAAGTCAGCCTGTTAAGAGAGACATCAGTCAGGTTGAATGCTTCAAATGTAATAAGATGGGACACTATGCAAATGAGTGCCCCGAAAAGAAAGTTGAAGGACCTGTCAAGCCCAATCCTTTCCAGAAAGGACAGGTGAACCACATCAGTGTGGAGGAGGTCTATGAGGAGCCTGATGTTGTGGCTGGTAAGTTCAGACTCAATTCTATTCCAGCATTTGTTCTTTTTGATACTGGAGCATCGCATTCATTCATATCAAAAGCATTTGTTGATAGAAATGGGTTTCCAACTGAAAACATTGGGTGTCCAATAAAAGTTAGTTCTCCGTGTGGAGATATGATAGTAAGTCTTGGATGCCGGGATCTAGTAATAGAGTTTGGAAAACATAAGTTTCTAGTGAGTCTGATAATCCTAGATTCCCAAGGACTGGACGTAATATTGGGAATGGATTGGATGGCTAAGTATGAAGGAGTACTAGATTGTGCTAATCGTACTGTTGCACTCACAACCCCGGAAAGAAAAACGGATTAAGTTCAAGTCCAACTTTGAATCCAAAGGAAGTAAGCTAAATTCTCTTAGGGGGTTAGCATGGACAGTGTGCCAATTGTGAGTGAATATCCGGATGTGTTTCCGGAAGAATTGCCGGGAATGCCACCTGATAGAGATGTGGAATTTCTTATAGATTTGGTACCAGGGTCTGGACCAATAGCAAAGAGACCGTATAAAATGTCAGTTGAT
Source organism: Avena atlantica (assembly GCA_910589765.1). Taxonomy (NCBI): domain Eukaryota; kingdom Viridiplantae; phylum Streptophyta; class Magnoliopsida; order Poales; family Poaceae; genus Avena; species Avena atlantica. Next base: position 210,999,101 of record OU342738.1, read on the forward strand.
GAACTGAAAGAGCTCAAGAAGCAACTTGGAGAATAGTTACAGAAAGGATTTATTCAACCAAGTTCTTCATCTTGGGGAGCCCCAGTTTTGTTCGTGGAGAAGAAAGATAGAAGTCAAAGGTTATGCATAGATTATCGTTCACTCAACGAGGTAACTATCAAGAACAAATATCCTTTGCCTAGAATAAATGACTTGTTTGATCAGCTAGAAGGAGCATGTGTGTTCTCCAAGATTGATCTCCGGTCAGGATATTTTCAACTCAAGATAAGAGAGCAAGACATACCTAAAACAGCGTTCACCACAAGGTATGGATTGTATGAGTATACTGTGATGCCTTTTGGGTTGACCAATGCTCTAGCATACTTCATGAATATGATGAACAAGGTGTTCATGGAATTCCTTGACAAGTTTGTTGTCGTTTTCATCGATGACATCTTAGTCTACTCCAAGAGCAAAGAAGAGCATGAAGGACATTTGCGTTTGATACTTGAGAAGTTAAGAGAGCATAAACTTTATGCCAAATTCAGCAAGTGTGAGTTCTGGTTAGAGGAAGTTGGTTTTCTTGGTCATGTTATGACAAAGGATGGTGTAGCAGTTGATCCTGCTAAGGTTTCATCTGTGACTGAATGGGAATCTCCCAAGTCCGTGAAAGAAATTCGTAGTTTCCTTGGCTTAGCAGGTTACTACAGAAGGTTCATTGAGAATTTCTCAAAGGTTGCTAAGCCCATGACTGAATTGTTAAAGAAAGACAAGAAATTTGCTTGGTCTGAAGGTTGTGAACTCATCTTTCAAGAATTGAAGAAGAGACTTGTGACAGCACCAGTCTTGTGTCTGCCAAACTTGGAAAAGGATTTCCAAGTATATTGTGATGCATCTCATCAAGGTTTGGGTGCAGTACTTATGCAAGACGGTAAAGTTGTAGCTTATGCTTCGAGACAACTCAAAACTCATGAAGTGAACTATCCTACCCATGATTTAGAGTTAGCCTTTGTTGTCCATGCACTCAAAACATGGAGACACTATCTGTTGGGAAAGCGATGTGAAGTGTTCACAGATCACAAAAGTTTGAAGTATATCTTCACTCAGAAGGAAATTAATATGAGACAAAGAAGATGGTTAGAGCTTATCAAGGATTATGACTTAAGTTTGCAATACCACCCCGGTAAAGCAAATGTCGTAGCAGATTCTCTAAGTCGTAAGGTATTTGTGAATGGCCTTACCAAAGGAGAATTGCCAGATGATCTGTGTACCCAATTTAGGAAACTCAGATTAGAGATTGTGCCTGAAGGACATTTCATGTCTTTGGAGGTTCAACCCACTTTGTTGGACAAGATCAAAGAAGCCCAGAAGATTGATAAGGAAATTGAAGAGATTAAAGGAAAGATTGGCATAGGGAAAGCCAAAGGATTCCATGAAGACGAACAGGGTACTTTATGGCATGGGAAACGTATCTGTGTTCCACAAGACCCGGAATTGCGGAAACTGATTTTGCAAGAAGCACACAACTCTCCGTATTCTGTCCACCCGGGTAACACCAAAATGTACATGGACATGAAGGAAAGGTTTTGGTGGAATAATCTCAAGAAGGACATCGCCGAACATATTGCTTTGTGTGATGTGTGTAGTAGAGTGAAAGCGGAGCACCAGAAACCAGCAGGTTTGCTTCAACCACTACCTATACCTGATTGGAAGTGGGACAAAATTGGTATGGATTTCATTACCGGATTACCAAGGACCAGGTCAGGATATGATTCCATATGGGTAGTAGTTGATCACCTAACTAAAGTGTCTCATTTCATACCCGTGAAGACAAACTATACAAGTGCTAAGTTAGCTAAAATCTACATGAGTAGAATTGTATGTCTACATGGAGTGCCCAAGAGTATTGTGTCAGATAGGGGAACCCAATTCACTTCCCATTTTTGGAGACAGCTACATGAGTCATTGGGAACGAGGTTGGAATTTAGTACTACTTTTCATCCTCAAACTGATGGACAAACAGAAAGAACTAATCAGATTCTTGAAGACATGTTGAGGGCGTGTGCCCTAGACTATGGAGCCAGTTGGGATGAAAGTCTGCCTTATGCAGAATTTTCTTATAACAATAGCTATCAAGCCAGCATTGAGATGGCACCGTTTGATTTTCTCTACGGAAGAAAGTTGTTGGAATTATGCCCTAGAGGCAATAATAAAGATGTTATTATTATAATTCTTGTTCATGATAAAGTTTATATTCCATGCTAGAATTGTATTAAGCGGAAACTTTAATACTTGTGTGGTTTGTAAACAACACCGTGTCCCTAGTACGCCTCTATGGACTAGCTCATTGATCAATGATGGTTAAGGTTTCCTAACCATAGACATGAGTTGTCAATTGATAATGAGATCATATCATTGGGAGAATGATATGGTGGATAGACCCAAACAAAGCAGAGCAATTATATTGTGTCATCGTGTTCGTCTTTGCGAAGCTTTTCCTATGTCAAATATTGTATTCCTTAGACCATGAGATAATGCAAATCCCTGGTATCGAAAGAAAGCTTTGAGGTCATCAAACGTCATCCTATGAGAGGGTGATCATAAAGGTGTCTCTCAGGTGATCGGAAAGTATCTGTTGGGTTGTATGTATCGAGATGGAATTTGTCCCTCCCAAGTCGGAGAGATATACTTCGGGCCCACTCGGTAATCGATATCAACACCGCTTGCAAGCATGTGGTTAAGGAGTTAATCACAAAGTGATATCGGATTACGGAACGAGTAAAGTACTTGCTGTGAACGAGATTGAACTAGGTATGACGGTACCGACGATCGAATCTCGGGCAAGTAAAATATCGCGAGACGAAGGGAATATATATATGGGATTGATTGAATCCTGGCATCGTGGTTCATCCGATATGATCATCGATGAATGTGTGGGAGTCAATATGGGTGCCCAGACCCCGCTGTTGATTATTGATAGAAGATCATGTCTGCATATTCTCGAACCCGCAGGGTCACACACTTAACGTATCTCGACGCTAGGATAGATTGGATAATTGGTTTATGAATTTTTGTTCGGATTCTCGGATGGGATTTGGGATATCACGAGAGGTTCCGGAATAGTCCGGAGAATAAGATTCATATAAGGCAGTGCAGTTTTTGGAGTTCGGAATTGTTCCGGGTTAATCGGTATTGTACCGGAAGCTTCTAGAACCTTCCGGAAGGGGACCAACGTGGCCCCACCTTCCGGGAGGGGGCATGGGCCTATGAGGGAGTGTCCTGGCCGCATTGGGCCAGGGGCACAAGGCCCCATAGGGCCCAGCCGATCCTGGATAAGTTTAAACTCGTTTAAACTAGAGATAGAATTTCTAGATAAGGGAGAGTTTAAATCGTTTAAACTAGAGATAGGATTTCTAGATAAGGGAGAGTTTAAATTGTTTTAACTAGAGATAGGCTTGGAGGAGGGGCAAGGGCTGGCCGCCCCCCTCTATATATAGAGGGGTGGTGCGCCCCCTCTCCCCCACACACACACCTTCCTCCAAGCCCTAGCAGCCTTGCTACCTTCCTCTCTCCCTCCCGACTGTTTGTAGGCGAAGCCCTGCAGCAGAAATTCTCCACCATATACACCACGCCGTCGTGTTGTAGATCCAATCTATATCTCCACCATACTCGCTGGTCCGAGGAAGGAGGAGACGTCGAGGTGCTGCACGTGTGCATCTCACGGAGGCACCGCCACTTGTGGTTCTAGATCGGATCGGATCGCGAGGAGGAGAAGCGAGTACGACTACATCACCCACGTTCCGACGAACGTTCCGCTGTGCGAATCTTCAAGGGTATGAAGATCTAATCCAATCTCTCTCGTTGTTTGCATCTCCTAGATTAGATCTTGGCTTTCCCTCTGTTCGCTCCGTAGAAAATTTTGATTTACTATGCCGCGAAACCCTTCAGTGGTATCAGAGCTAGATCTATGCGTAGATGTGTTTCACGAGTAGAACGCAACATGGTTGTTGCGGGCGTTGATGTTTTCTGTTGCAAGCCTCTTGTTTGTGTTCTTCTTATGACGCGGGATAGTGAGATTGAAGCGGTCCAGGCCAACCTTACGCGACGTCGTTCGCGAGACCGGCTCCGCACTTGACGTGTGGCTTGTTCCACACATGCGGCTGGTGGATGTCAGTTTCTCTCACTATAGTTGTCATGGGATTAACACCGGAGTTTGGCAACCATAATATCACCGTTGTGGCTTTCCGTAGGTAAGAATCATTCTTAGCATCTACTCCCATAAAGCCACGTAAAACATGCAACAACAAAGTAGAGGCGTCTAACTTGTTTTTGCAGGGAGTGTTTTCTGTGATATGGTATGGCCCAAGATGTGATGTGTATATTGTATGCGATGATCATGTTTTGTAATGTTTCACGACTTGCATGTCGATGAGTACACAACCGGCAGGAGCCATATGGTTGTCTTTATAATTGTGTATGACCTGCGAGTCAACTTCTTATACGCCATGTAATAGCTTTACTTTATCGCTAAGTAGTTAGCAATAGTTGTAGTTGCTATTCGTGGTGGAGGCAATCATGGTGGAGTGATGGAGATCATGCCGGAACGCACAAGATGGAGATCATTGCGCGAAGATAGGCTATACCATGTCACATAAAGTTATATGCATGTGATGTTTATCCTTTTATGTATCTTATCATGCTTAGATCGCGACGGTAGCATTATAAGATGATTCCTCACTTAAAGATCAAGATAAAACTTGTGTTCTCCCCAAGTATGCACCGTTGCGAAAGTTCGTCGTGTCCAAGCATCACGTGATGATCGGGTGCTATAGACTCTACGCTCACATACAACGGGTGCAAGCCAGTTTTTGCACACGCGGAAATACTTGGGTCTAACTTGACGAGCCTAGCATGTACAGACATGGCCTCGGAACACAAGAACCGAAAGGTTAAGCATGAGTCATATGAATGATATGATCGACACTTCGTTGTCCACCATTGAAACCACATCTCTTCTCGTGATGATCGGATTAGGTGTGGTGAATTTGGATCGTGTTCACTAAAAAACTTGAGGGATGTTGAATTTAGTGGGAGTTCATCTAGTAATTTGATTAAGTTGAACTATTTATCATGAACATAGTCTAAATTGTACTTGCAAATACTGTAGATCCAATGGCCAAGTCCAACTTCAACTTCAACGTTTTTGCTGAGAAAGAAAAACTTAGAAACAATGGGTCTAACTTCACCAACTGGTTCCGCAATCTAAGAATCATTCTGTCTGGCAGACAAAAGGACTATGTCCTTGAGAAAGCGTTAGGTAACCCCCGTGCTGCAACTGCGCCGACTGATGAGAAAGCTGTCTATCAATCGCGCAAAGATGATTATGGTGTGATTAAGAGCACCATGTTGTTTGCTATGGAACCGGAGCTTCAAAATCGTTTTGAAACCTATCCCGGGCCCTTTGAGATTCTCGAGGAGCTGAAAACCATGTTTCAGACTCAAGCCCGTTCTGAGAGATATGAGATCTCTGAGAAGTTCTTTAACTGCAAGATGGAGGAAGGGAGTTCCGTTAGTGAGCACGCCATAAAGATGTCGGGCTACACTCAACGCCTTGAGCAACTGGAATGCATGATTCCAGAGGAGATCAACATTGACAGGGTTCTGCAATCACTCCCTCCCAGCTACAAAAGTTTTGTAGTGACTCATAATCAGATTGGTTCCACTGATACGATCACCGAGCTCTTCGCAAAGCTGAAGGCTGCGGAAGTGGACATCAAGAAGGATAATCATGTGTTGATGGTCAACAACCCCTCCTTTAAGAAAGGTAAGGGAGCAAAGAAGCCCTTCAAGAAGGGCGGCGGCAAGAGCAATGCCCCTGCTGAGAAGAAGCTCAGGTCTGGTCCCAAGCCGGACACTGAGTGCTTCTATTGCAAGGACAAGGGTCACTGGAAGCGCAACTGTCCGAAGTACTTAGCGGACAAGAAGGCTGGCACCATCAAAGGTATATTTGATATACATGTTATTGATGTTTTCCTTACTAGCCCTCGTTGTAGTGCCTGGGTATTTGATACCGGTTCAGTTGCTAATATTTGTAACTCGAAACAGGAGCTACGGAATAGACAGCGGCTTGCGAGGGATGAGGTGACGATGCGCGTTGGCAACGGATCAAGAGTTGATGTGATGGCCGTCGGCACGCTCTCCTTAGTTTACCTTCGGGATTAGTTTTAAACCTTAATAAATGTTATTATGTGCCTGCGTTGAGCATGAACATCATTTCTGGATCGTGTTTATTGCAAGACGGTTATTCATTTAAATCGGAGAATAATGGTTGTTCTATTTATATGAGTAACATCTTTTATGGTCATGCACCTCTTGTGAATGGTTTATTTCTTCTAAATCTCGAAAGGGATGAAACACACATCCATAACATTGAGGCTAAGAGATGCAAAGTAGATAGTGATAATACTACTTATTTGTGACACTGTCGTCTAGGTCATATTGGAGTAAAGCGCATGAAGAAACTCCATTCTGATGGACTTTTGGAGTCTCTTGATTTTGAATCATTTGACACATGCGAACCATGCCTCATGGGCAAGATGATCAAAACCCCGTTCTCCGGTATGATGGAGCGAGCAATGGACTTGTTGGAAATCATACATACCGATGTATGCGGACCGATGAGTGTTTCGACGCGCGGTGGATATCGCTATTTCCTCACTTTTACCGATGACTTAAGTGGATATGGGTATATCTATTTAATGAAACATAAATCTGAAACGTTTGAAAAGTTCAAAGAATTTCAGAATGAAGTGGAGAACCATCGTAACAGAAAGATTAAGTTTCTACGATCCGATCGTGGGGGCGAATATTTGAGTTATGATTTTCTCACGCATCTTAAAGCAAGCGGAATTGTTTCGCAACTCACGCCACCCGGAACACCACAGCGCAATGGTGTGTCTGAACGCCGGAATCGAACCCTATTAGATATGGTCCGATCGATGATGTCTCTTACTGATTTGCCGTTATCATTTTGGGGTTATGCATTAGAAACCGCTGCATTCACTTTAAATAGGGCTCCATCTAAATCCGTTGAGACGACACCGTATGAACTGTGGTTTGGTGCTAAACCTAAGTTGTCGTTTCTTAAAGTTTGGGGATGCGAAGCTTACGTCAAGAAGTTGATGCCGGACAAGCTCGAACCCAAAGCGGAGAAATGCGTCTTCATAGGATACCCTAAGGAAACTATTGGGTATACCTTCTATCACAGAACCGAAGGCAAAGTGTTTGTCGCAAAGAACGGTTCCTTTCTTGAGAAGGAGTTTCTCTCGAAAGAAGTGAGTGGGAGGAAAGTAGAGCTAGACGAGGTTATTGAACCTTCTCTTGAATTGGAGAGTAGCGCAGCACCTGAAATTGTTCCAGTGCCGCCTGCAACAACAATAGAGGAAGCTAATGACAAGGATCATGAAGCTTCGGACGATGCTGCTACTGAACGTCGCAGGTCGACAAGGTCGCGTGCCCCTCCTGAGTGGTACGGCAACCCTGTCTTGACTGTCTTGTTGGTAGAAGACAGTGAACCTACGAACTATGAGGAAGCGATGATGGGCCCAGACTCTGAGAAATGGCTGGAAGCCATGAAATCCGAATTGGGATCCATGAGCGAAAACCAAGTATGTACTCTGGTGGATCCTCCTAGCGGCCGAAAGGCCGTTGAGTGCAAATGGATTTTCAAGAAGAAAACGGACGCGGATGGTAATGTTACCGTCTATAAAGCACGGCTTGTCGCAAAAGGTTTTCGACAAGTTCAAGGTGTTGACTACGATGAGACTTTCTCTCCCGTAGCGATGTTTAAGTCCATTCGGATTTTATTAGCAATTGCTGCGTTTCATGATTATGAAATATGGCAGATGGATGTCAAGACTGCTTTCCTCAATGGCAACATTGATGAAGAGTTGTATATGATGCAACCCGAAGGTTTTGTCGATCCTAAGGATGCTAGTAAAGTATGCAAACTTCAGCGTTCCATTTATGGGATGAAGCAAGCATCTCGGAGTTGGAACCTTCGTTTTGATCAAGTGATCAAGAGCTTTGGATTTGTTCCAAATTGCTACGAAGCTTGCATCTACAAGAAAGTGAGTGGGAGCTCGATGACGTTTCTGGTACTGTATGTGGATGACATATTGATTATCGGAAATGACATCAACATGCTTAACGATGTGAAGAGTTATTTGAACAAGTGTTTTTCAATGAAAGACCTAGGTGAAGCTGCTTATATATTGGGCATCAAGATCTATAGAGATAGACAAAGACGCCTGATAGCTTTAAGCCAGAGTACATACCTAGACAAAGTTCTGAAAAGGTTCAGAATGGATAAGGCAAAGAAAGGTTCAGTGCCTATGTTGTCAGGTAAGATATTGAGCAAGGCTCAGTGTCCAGCTACGGTAAATGATAGGGAAGCTATGAGCAACGTGCCTTATGCCTCGGCCATAGGTTCCATCATGTATGCCATGCTGTGTACTAGACCGGATGTGTCCAATGCTCTTAGTTTGACGAGCAGATATCAAAGTGATCCAGGAGTGGAACATTGGACAGCCGTGAAGAACATCCTAAAGTACCTAAATAGAACTAAAGAAATGTTCTTAGTCTATGGGGGTGATCAGCTTGTCGTAAAAGGTTACGTCGATGCTAGTTTCGACACCGACAAGGATGATTCTAAATCTCAGACAGGATACGTTTATATTTTGAATGGAGGAGCTGTGAACTGGAGAAGCTGCAAGCAAAGCGTGATCGCGGGATCTACAGTAGAAGCGGAATACATGGCTGCTGCAGAAGCGTCAAGTGAAGGAGTTTGGATCAGAAACTTCATCACTGAGCTTGGCGTGGTTCCAAGTGCATTGGACCCACTGGAGATATTGTGTGACAACACTGGCGCCATAGCACTCGCTAAGGAACCAAGATATCATCCAAAGACCAAGCATATCAACCGCAAGTTTCATATAATCCGAGATTATATAGCAGATGGAGATCTGAAGATTAGCAAAGTACATAAGGATCTGAATGTCGCAGATCCACTGACTAAACCTCTTCCACGTGTAAAACATGATCAACACCTCAGTGCCATGGGTGTGAGATTGTTGCCAAATGTAAACTAGATTATTGACTCTAGTGCAAGTGGGAGACTGTTGGATTTATGCCCTAGAGGCAATAATAAAGATGTTATTATTATAATTCTTGTTCATGATAAAGTTTATATTCCATGCTAGAATTGTATTAAGCGGAAACTTTAATACTTGTGTGGTTTGTAAACAACACCGTGTCCCTAGTACGCCTCTATGGAATAGCTCATTGATCAATGATGGTTAAGGTTTCCTAACCATATACATGAGTTGTCAATTGATAATGAGATCATATCATTGGGAGAATGATATGGTGGATAGACCCAAACAAAGCAGAGCAATTAGATCATGTCATCGTGTTCGTCTTTGCAAAGCTTTTCCTATGTCAAATATTGTATTCCTTAGACCATGAGATAATGCAACTCCCTGGTATCGGAAGAAAGCTTTGAGGTCATCAAACGTCATCCTATGAGAGGGTGATCATAAAGGTGTCTCTCAGGTGATCGGAAAGTATCTGTTGGGTTGTATGTATCGAGATGGAATTTGTCCCTCCCAAGTCGGAGAGATATACTTCGGGCCCACTCGGTAATCGATATCAACACCGCTTGCAAGCATGTGGTTAAGGAGTTAATCACAAAGTGATATCGGATTACGGAACGAGTAAAGTACTTGCTGTGAACAAGATTGAACTAGGTATGACGGTACCGACGATCGAATCTCGGGCAAGTAAAATATCGCGAGACGAAGGGAATATATATATGGGATTGATTGAATCCTGGCATCGTGGTTCATCCGATATGATCATCGATGAATGTGTGGGAGTCAATATGGGTGCCCAGACCCCGCTGTTGATTATTGATAGAAGATCATGTCTGCATATTCTCGAACCCGCAGGGTCACACACTTAACGTATCTTGACGCTAGGATAGATTGGATAATTGGTTTATGAATTTTTGTTCGGAGTCTCGGATGGGATCCGGGATATCACGAGAGGTTCCGGAATGGTCCGGAGAATAAGATTCATATAAGGCAGTGCAGTTTTTGGAGTTCGGAATTGTTCCGGGTTAATCGGTATTGTACCAGAAGCTTCTAGAACCTTCCGGAAGGGGACCAACGTGGCCCCACCTTCCGGGAGGGGGCATGGGCCTATGAGGGAGTGTCCTGGCTGCATTGGGCCAGGGGCACAAGGCCCCATAGGGCCCAGCCGATCCTGGATAAGTTTAAACTCGTTTAAACTAGAGATAGAATTTCTAGATAAGGGAGAGTTTAAATCATTTAAACTAGAGATAGGATTTCTAGATAAGGGAGAGTTTAAATTGTTTAAACTAGAGATAGGCTTGGAGGAGGGGCAAGGGCTGGCCGCCCCCCTCTATATATAGAGGGGTGGTGCGCCCCCTCTCCCCCACACACACACACCTTCCTCCAAGCCCTAGCAGCCTTGCTACCTTCCTCTCTCCCTCCCGACTGTTTGTAGGCGAAGCCCTGCAGCAGAAATTCTCCACCATATACACCACGCCGTCGTGCTGTAGATCCAATCTATCTCTCCACCATACTCGCTGGTCCGAGGAAGGAGGAGACATCGAGGTGCTGCACGTGTGCATCTCACGGAGGCACCGCCACTTGTGGTGCTAGATCGGATCGGATCGCGAGGAGGAGAAGCGAGTACGACTACATCACCCACGTTCCGACGAACGTTCCGCTGTGCGAATCTTCAAGGGTATGAAGATCTAATCCAATCTCTCTCGTTGTTTGCATCTCCTAGATTAGATCTTGGCTTTCCCTCTGTTCGCTCCGTAGAAAATTTTGATTTACTATGCCGCGAAACCCTTCAAAAGTGTACCACCCCATTGTTATGGAATGGTGTGGGAGAAAGAAGTTTATTTGGACCAGATCTTATCAAAGAAGCCGAAGAGAAGGTCAAATTGGTTAAGGACAGGTTGAAGATAGCACAGTCCCGACAGAAAAGCTACGCAGATCCTAAGCGTAGATAAGTCACCTACGAAGTCGGTGATAGAGCCTATCTTAGAGTGTCACCACTTCGTGGAGTGAAAAGATTCGGAGTCAAAGGAAAATTGGCACCAAGATATGTTGGGCCATTCAAGATTCTAAGTCGCAAAGGAGAAGTTGCCTATGAAATAGAACTGCCAGAATCTCTGTCAGCTGTCCACAATGTGTTTCATGTGAGTCAGCTTAAGAAATGTCACCCAGAAATGGAAGAAACTTCTTTGAAGGATACTATACCTTTGGAGGAGGTTCAGCTAGAAAGTGATCTCACTTATGAAGAGAAACCTATCAAAATTCTTGAGACTGCAGAAAGAGTCACAAGGACAAAGACTATCAAGTTTTGCAAAGTGCAGTGGAATCATCATTCCGAAGAGGAAGCAACATGGGAAAGAGAAGATGATCTTCGGAAAGACCACCCTCACCTATTTGCTAGCCAATCTGAATCTCGAGGGCGAGATTCACCTTAAGGGGGTTAGATTTGTAACATCCCTAAAATCATGATTTCAAAGATTGCATATCATTCATGCATGCATATAGAATTGAGATCAATTTCAAACTCATTTCAAGAAACAAGAAGCACATAGTGCTATCATTTTATGTGAGCAAACTTAAATCAAATGCCCATCCTCACTTGAGAGCTTAGTGTTTTAAAAACCAAGTTTGGTTGCTTCTATATTGTTTGGCTTGAGTGTAGAGTTTGAACAAAATTTTACAAAATAGAAATGGTTTCAAAAACCATTTTCAAACATTTGCAAAACAAGTGCAATGTCCCTGTTATTTTGTTTTTCCAAAAATAACCAAGCCAACTCAAAGTGACCACTTGGTTTTATGCCAAGTTTTGTGACTGTTGCACACTGCAAAAATCCCAAAAAGATTTGAAATCAAATAGCTTTTGAAATCATTTGAAAACCATTCCTGAAAATCAATTTTGAAAAAGAAAAGAGAAAAGAATTGGAAAAGGGCCGGCGCCAGGAATTTGGCCCAGCAACAGACGCAGCCCAAATAGCCCACCCGGGCCACCTCTCTCTCTCTCTCGCACGCGCGGACACACCCAGCAAGTCGCTGACACTCGGACCCCACTTCCCCTTTGCTCTATTCGCTGACAAGCGGGCCCCGTTCACGACATCATCGTCTTCCCCAAAATTCCGCGCATGAACTCCGCCGCTGCCCGTTGCTGCTTTGATTCCGCGAGGTAATTGGCATTGAATCACTGAGCGTTTCTTGTCGAGCCTCTGCCTATTTAATCCCCTCTCTCTCTCGCGGCCATTTTCCCTCAACCAATTCCCTCTCCACGCCACCAGGCTGCTCGAAACTCGCCAGACGCCGCCGCTGTCCCGACGATCTCTGGCAGCAATTCCGGTGAGTCTCGACCGCCCATGTGCCCCTGATTCAAACGATTATGCTCAGCATGAGCTCGTGCATCTTCTGACACCCGTCACTTGCCTGCTCGTGACCCAGGACGCCGTCCTCGTTTGTGCCCGCAACCGACCGAGCCGCCGCTCAACTCCGGCGACCAATTACGGTAAGCAGAGTGCGTCCCTTGCCCCCTCTTGCATACTAGGTTGTTCGCCTTCGTCTTGTGCGTCTTCTAATCCCTCTGGTTCATGCTAGGGCGACGCGAAACCTCAGCAACCAACTCGACAGCAACCACCCGACGCCGTGCTCAACTCCGACGAGGATTTCCGGCCGTGCCAGTACGCCCCTGTCCAAGCAAAGACCACGTTGAGCTTCCTCGTGACCGTGCGAGTCTGGTAAGCCATGCCACACACCCCAGCCCTTCCTGTATTCGCCGGACCATCACCGCCAGTAGCGCCGCCGCCGCCAGCAACCATTTGCGCCGCCCATCCATGGTCACGCGCTTAGCAGCCGTAGGATCTGGATCCAGCGCTCTAGATTAGATCTGCATCGAAGGGGTAAGTGACAATCTGAGCCGTGCGCGTAAGTTAGATCTGACGGTCCATGCTATTCGATCCACGCGAAGCGGTACCAACGAATCAGAGCGCGACGCGTGGCTAGGGTTTAGTTTAAAAACAGAATTTGAATCAGATTTAGATCCAATTTTGAAATAGCTATAACTTTTGATCCACACGTTAGAATTTGACAAATTTTATACCGTTGGAATCAGGGAGACAAGACCTTTCTGTTTATGCAATGTGTTTAATGTTTAGTTTCTGTTAAAATGATTTTATTTGCAGAAACTTGTTTAGGACTATTTTGAGTATATAAATTGTTTAGGAAATTATTTTAGTGTCAAATAAACTTGGTTTAGAAAGTTTTTGACTTTTTTATGGTTCAGTACTATGCACTTGCTTGGTTGGGTTTTAAAAATCATTCCTTAGCATCTTGCATGCATGCATATATATATTTTTGATTGTATATGTTTTGTATGTGATTGTGGCTATATTTTATGTGTAGATTTTGGTGCTAGTGATTGTGATTGTGAAGAGTGATACTCTCCCAAATACCAAGGCAAGTGGTACTTCATGAATATTTCCATCCCTATATTTTCATACAAGCATTAGAAATATTTTGCTAAGTCTTGCATGTGTTACTTTTTTTTTGTCAAATGCCTTGTTGGGAAATCCTAAGTAGTTGTAGAATTGCTAGGAAATTTCTAAGTTAAGTAATATCTATGACATGCTTAGCCTAGCTAGTAGCAAACAAGGGTTGGTGAAATATACATGCTATGGTGAAAATATTTCTAAGTCTTTGGACTTATGTTTTTCTTAATAAAACAACTAAGTCAATGAATCACCTGGGTGGAAAGGGACTTGATTGGTGGTTTTGGTTGAGTGGTTACACAAGGCCCATGGATATGGTTTACCTTGTGTATCTCACTTGTGGTATGCCACCCAGGAACAAAGGGATTTTAGAGGCCAAGTGTTGAGAAGCTTATAGTGCAGCCACTTGGCAATATGGGCTCTGCCTGGATCACATAAGTTGCTAGAACTTAGCCATTTGGACAGTTGGTGGTAGTGGGAATGATAGGTTGGAGCGCGTCCATTTGGTCTAAGGAAAGGCTTCTGAAAGGTCCTGTCTTGGGAAACCAAGTCTGGTGGGGAAAGTGCACAACCTCTGCAGATGGAAAAATCTAAGTACTTAGCCAAGTCCATGGCAATGGACAACTTGAGCATCAAGACATGGAAGCTATCAAGAATCTCATCACTCCAACTTCTAAGTAAAAACTTGTGGGTGAACAAGGGTGAAGGACCTCAATGTCTATTGATGGTTTCATGGGGAAAAGTTTTTGACAAAGAAAAACTTAGTGATTTCAACTAATAGGAAAAACCTATTTTTGAGCAAAGCAAGCCAAGCTACACTTAGCCAAATTGCATATAGTAATATAGTCCACTTAAAATTTACTAAGGTATCACTTGACAATACTATTCCAAAGTATTGACCCACTGTGGCTGTAACTTGTGATGTTGCAGGTTACTCTGATGAGGATTAGGTGTCATGAGTCTACACTCAACATGTTTGTCTGTGGCACATGAAGATGAAGACTTATAAATATTTACTTATTCCAAACTCTTGTATTAGGCCTGTGGCCTTGAGTTGTAAAGACTATGTTTTATCTCTGAAATTGATGTAATAAATGACCTTTGTATCTGTGTACTTCATCTTAAACTGTGGATGCTAGCAATGATCCAGGCACTAGCATTGCAATCACAGGGATCCTTTTCCTTTACAAAGGAGGGATCTTACAAACACTTGCAAAATTCGTATAAAATTAAATATTTGGCCAAATTTAGCTTATAATATACCGTTGGATTCATAATTTTATGTAGAACACAGATTTGCAATAAAATTCCAAGTTTATAGTAGGGTTTTTGGTGTAGATTTTAATTATTAGATTGTAGTATTTAATTCATAGAAAAATAATTAGAACTCCGTTTTAGTTGATTTTTGTTGCGTTGGTTTTGTTTCCGCAATACCTACTGAACAAAATTATAAAACTTTGCTTAAGATCATTAGATCTAATTTGGGGCTAATTAGATGGTTGGATCTCCTATTTATCCTATGAATAATATTAGTGACCCAAATTGTGTTAAACCTATGGGAAATCAATCCTAGTAACACCCTTAACACTATTGCAACCCAATTATGCTACTTTGGTCAATTTAGAAAACCAATCTTGCATAAAATACCATGTTGCATGCTTACATGTTATCTATGTGGCATATTTGGTGCAAGTTGTGATCAGATCTATGTTTGTGATTCGTTAGATTGTCCGGAGTGCGCCCAGGAGTGCTATTGCGTAGAGTGCTGCTCGGATCAAGGCAAGTTACACCACTTGTTCATAGTTTTGTCCCAGTTTTGATTCTATGCATGTGATCTTCAAAATTCTATAGTATGCATGTGTAGGATGTTCTAGTAGAATTTTTCCTTAGTATTATTTTGCATGTGCGATGATTTTGTAGTATGCCATGAGTAGCTCTATACTTAGGATTTTCCCTCCTAATAGGTTACCCCTGTTTTTGCTAAGTGTTGCTTGCTATGCTATATATATACAAAGTGTCGTTGGGGGGTTCGAAAGACAAAGAATTTTTCTAAGTATAAAGGCTCTCTAGAGAAAACTTTTCTTTCTCAAATCCACTTCAAAATAAAACTAAGTTTTCTTCTGGGCGGAATGGTTGTCAGGTCAACGAGTCGGATTTTGGTGGAGGACGGCCGCCCAGGAATCAAAGAATTCTGCCATGTTTCAGAATTCAGAAGCTTCCAGTGCAACCACAATACATTATGGGCTCTGTCTTGGCCTAGTACTTAGTGGGAAACCTCACCTGGGTACCAACATTTGGAGGTTCTTGGCACGGTTGGATCCGGAAGGTAGAGGGGCTACTAAGGGAAAGTCTCGCCATGGTCTTGTCTGTAAAAGGACTTGATCGTGGATTGTGGGTAAAGTGCACAAACTCTCGACAGTATTGCAATCTGATCGATCAGCTGTGTTCACGGAAACAAAACAACATTGAGCATCTGAAGGATGGAGCCTCTGAAGGATCTTCCTCTCTCTTTTCTAAACAAAAGTTTTTAAAACCCCATGGCGTGATTAATATCGCCAATGGGTGGGAATTTGGGAACTTGGTGTGTAATATCCAAGTGTCGCTTGGTGCGTAATATCGAAGTGTTGGGCTGTTTGGACACTTGGTGCGTAATATCCTCGTGTTCCACTCGACCCTATTTTATCTAAGTGAATGTTTAAAAAGTAGGGAAAAATCTTCTCTTCTTCTCTCTACTTAAGAAAACTAGCTTTGAGCAAATGAACTCTACAGCCTAAACTAGCCTTGCATGTAGAGATAGTCTTTTCTCTCCTTGGTGTAATTTGCCAATACATTCAAAGTATTGACCCAACTTGTTGGCTGCACGTTTTATGTGCAGAATCCGAAGATTGAAAGGTGCGTAGGGATCGCGAGTCTACACTCGACAAGCCTGGGGCGTTGATGGACTCAAGCTGCTTTTATGTTTCCGCTGTTATTTGAGCTAGCCTTATGCTAAGCAAATTTGTAATAAATTTATACTCTGGATTCCCCGTGTAATAAAGAGTATGTGTTTTACATGATATTTCATCGACTGTGAGTGCTAGCTATTGATCCAGGGACTAGCATGTTAATCACAGGACTTAGGATCCTCACCGATCTGAGGTCACTACATATGACTAGAAGTCCACCTTTGGGTTATCATCCGAACCCCCTCTAGTATTAAGTTGCAAGCAACAGACAACTGCTTTAAGCAAAGTGTGTAAGGTAAACAATCCACTTGTTCCATGAACAAGAGACCGTTGTTTTCTCCCTAGTAGCAACCACACATCTATAACCTTAGAGATTTCTGTCACTTCCCTTAGATTAAATAGAGGCATGAACCCACTATCGAGCATAAATACCCCCTCTTGGAGTCACTAGCAACTACTTGGCCAAGATAGCTACTAACAACAGAGAGCATGCAAGATCACAAACAACACAGACATGATAGAATCAATAAGACAAAACCATTAATCAATGTGACATAGTAATCTCAATATCCATCGGATCCCCGCAAACACAACATGGATGATTACAAATAGATGAGATCTTGATCACGAACGGAGCTTACAAGATCTAGACATGAAATCACAAAGGAGGAGATACAACCATCTAGCTACTACATGGACCCATAGTCCAAGGTGGAACTACTCACGCTTCATACCGAAGGCTGGCATGATGAAGAAGAAGGCCTCCGGGATGATCTCCCCTCTGGCAGGGTGCCGGGAAGAGCTTAAGATCCCCCAATCTAGGGATGATGGTGACGGCGGCTACAGACGGTTTCGTGGAATATTGATAAGGTTCTTAGGGTTTAGGCATTGGGGGCTTATTATAGGCGAAGAGGCGAGGCTGGGAGGCGTCCAGGGGGCCCACACTCTGCCCAGGCGCGGCCTAGGGTGGGCCTGCGCCCGGGGGTGCAGCCGCCCTGTGGATCCCCTCCGTATCTCCTCTGGACTCCGTGTTATCCTCGGTGAAATATTGTCTTTGGCTTTTGTCCCGTCCAATTCCGAGAATATTTCCTTACTAGATTTTCTGAAACCAAAAACAGAAAAAATAGGCAACTGGCACTGCGGCATCTTGTTAATAGGTTAGTACCAGAAAACATATAAAAACACCTCAAAGTGTAGACAAAGCAAAGTAGATACTAAACAAGCATGGAACATAAAAAATTATAGATACGTTTCCGACGTATCACAGCCCTATTGTTTATATGTGGGTGTTGGATTGGAGGGTCGGGAGAGTACCAATTGGGAACCTTATGGTGCTCTTCCTTCCCATCATCCTTTATGGTGGAGGGATTAGTGTTGTCATGAATATCCCCCACCACCACAACCACGGGTGATGCCGAGGCATTCACCTTTGGAAGTGGTGGAGGTTCCTCTCGAGGAGGAGGAAGAGGAGGAGGTGAGGCAAGCTTCTCATTAACAAGTTGCTCAACTAGGTCGTGCAATTGTTTGATTTTGTTTCCCAGGGTGGATCTCAAGCTTGATTCCAAATTCTTGAGATCCTCCATGGACACCGTGTTACTTGCATCACTCCCTACTTCTCCCTCTTTGCTACCCATATTCTCTTAGGTGGTAAAGCCCGAATAAAGAGCCGAGGCTCTGATACCAATTGAAATGATCGTATGGGCACCTAGAGGGGGTGAATAGGTGCTACTTCAAATTTTACTCTTTTTCAAGTTAGAGTTTGACACAAAAGGTAAATTTTCTAGATTATGCACCTATAGTGAATTTACCTATATGTCAACTAGCACAAAACAAAGCAAGAACAATATAAGTAAATTACAGCAAAGGATAGAAGTAACCAAAGTGGAGCACACAGAGACACAAGGATTTGTTTCCCAAAGTTCCTTCCTTTTGAGGGGAAGTACGTCTGCGTTTGGAGAGGGGGTGGTTTCAAACCACCAACGCCATGAGAGGCCTCCCTTGTTCTCCGATGAACCTCACCCCAAAGGGTTCGATTCACCTCTTCCACTATATCGGCAACATTCGAGGTGGAAGCCGACACCTTTACAACAAGTTTGAGGCACACATCCACAACTGAATTGGAGGCTCCTGAATACAAGCAAGCTGTCAAACAGTCAAAGACAAGCTTATAAGAACCAAATTAAGAGTTAGGGTTTCCAAAGAAACACTAGAGCAAGGGGACCTCAAGTGAATGAGGGGGAAATGAAGATCTCTCTTGGTGAAGCTATAGATCAAGGCCTTCTCCTTTGATTCTCTAAAGATCAATGACTTTGGATGGTTGGATGAAGAGATCTTAGTGATTTGGTGTCTCAAATGGTGGTGGTTTTCTTGACTGGCACGAGCAGCTGGAGAAAGGGGATGAGGTCCCCTATATATAGGCCCACTGAGCTAAACCGTTTTCTGAACGTTGGACCAACTGTCACACTGGAGACTCTGGACTGCATAACGGAGACTCTGGCCCATCTCCGGCCAGTCTCCGGACCATGATACAGACTGTCCCAGCTGGCTTGGAGAAACCCCCTCCAGATATTCTTCAAAGACTCCGGACCGTAGTAGACCGTAGACTCCGGTGTTTCCACACCGGAGACTTTGGTCTGGGAGTGCACACCAAAGATTTCGGTCTGGCTCTGGTCCATCTCCGGACTCCTATTCAGAATGTCCTAGACATGATTTTGGAGGCCCCTGCGGAGACTTTGGGGAAACTCCGTTCCACACCGGAGACTCCGGTCTAGAATTTCCTGAAACCTGTAGTTTCTTACAGGGACAATTCCATAGGGCAAAGTCCTGTTCACTTTTCAGTATATCATCCTGTAGATATTAACACACTCTAAAATGATCTACAAGTTGTTAACAAACACCAAAACTAATTAAGACAATAAATGTCCTTTCATCCTCTTATGTCAAGGATTGCATTGCGTGAAGATCCACAAGTGGAGTTTGAAGCAAATGGCCACAAATACAACTATGGCTATTATCTTGCTGATGGCATCTACCCAAGGTGGCAAACTTTTGTGAAGCCGGTTCACAAACCCAAAGGTAAGAAAGAAAAGGGTTTCCACGCGCACAACCGGCGCCTAGGAAAGATGTGGATAGAGCCTTCGGGATTTTGCAAGCCTAATTTGCTATTGTGAGAGGACCGGCTAGATTTTGGGACCAAGAATGCCATCATGACAGCTTGTGTCATCATGCATAACATGATCACAGAGGATGATCGTGGCAAAGATGTAGATCGCAGCCACCACTATGACTTGATGGGGATTCTCGTGCAAGTGCATAGGAGAGAGCACAGGGTGGCGTGTTTCATTGCCTCATATCATGTCATTCGCGACAATGAGACCCATGATAATCTTCAGAAAGATCTCATCGAGGAGTAGTGGAAATGGTTTGGGGCACAATGTTGAACCCTCTTTTATTTGTTGTTTGGTGTATTGTGAAAACAATTTGTTGTAGTGGTGATAAAAAAGTTGTTGTATTTGTTGATAAACAATTCTTATATTTGTTGTATTATTCATGTACCATTTGGATGTGTTGTAATAATAACTAGACAATTTTTTGTTGAATTTATTTGGGTTTGTTTGATCTTCTTGATCCTATAGTTCATTGTGAAACATGTTTGCGCCGGCGCCGGCGCCGCCCGCTGCATTTTTCCTCGCCTGCTAGGATTGCTTTTTTTGCTCTATTTTTGTGTGCCGCTTTTAGCGCTTCCGCTGGAGGAGAACTATGCGCCGCGCTGGAAATCGGGATCGCACGCGCTACATACGCCATTTAGCGCTCGGCGTTTTCTAGCGCATGTTGGAGTTGCTATAAGGCTGTATTTGTTGGGATTCTACAACCAGATTCGATGTGTGGAAGCTGAAATCTGAACCAAAGGGCTATCGGACCGGCATAGATTCTGGGAACGCGGCAGATTTTCGTAGTACAAAATGAAAGTTGGTCCGACCAGATTGCACTGCATTGCATCTAACCAAAAACATGAAAATTACCCACCATGCCACTGGTAAGTAAAAACTAGCCGGTTCCTCTCCTTCTGTTCTGCTCCAACCCTCCTCCTCGTCTCGTATGTCCTCTTTTCCGCACTACACGCACGAGAAAGAACAGAGCACATGCTAGGGTTCGTGTCACCGGCCTATTCCGGTGGCCTCTAGCGTCGAGCCGACCGGGAATGGAGACCTCCCATCCCGCTGCTCCTACTCCCCTATTGGTCCACCCCCGACGTCGACCCGACTCGAAGTCCTAGCCCCAGCCTCCCCCTCCATCTCTCAGCCCATCGCACCGCCTTTAGATACGACATGCGCTATCGGATGGAGAATTAACCGCGCCACAGTACGTAGAATGACCTTCTCCTACGAGGTTCCCTTCTCCCCTCCTCTCCCACCTCGCCATCTCCTTCCTACTCATACCCGTCCACTGTCATTTTTTTGGATTTCTTCCAACCTGTCAATGATATTTTGCAAATGGTTTGTGTAATTGTTCGGTACAACATAGGAGTGATTACTGTGTATAATAATAATATCTAATAATTACTTGTATCTAGAACATGTTTTAAATTTGTTTGCAAAATGTTCGGGAAAATACTTGCATGGTGTTTGTTGAAATGCTTGTAGGAAGAAGAATGCTCCTGATTGAAAATTCAAGGATGAATAGTTTGATCGCAAATTGTAGGATGAAGAGTTTGATACAACAGTCCAAAGCGGGACAAGTTTGATCGCAAATTGTTTGGATGAATACTATTCATGATGGCATTGGTAATGCTTTGTTTAGTCTAAGAGTGAGTGAGCTAGGATAGTCACGTTTGATAACGAAAGCCCTGTTGTGAACCATGTGTATTTTGTTGTAATCCATATATCTCTTGCAGTAAGTATACAATATCACTTTCTATTTTACATATAAAAAGCACTAAGAAATGAAATTTTTCCTTCCCAAAATGGCCATTTGTGTCTTATTATTGTAAAACTCATTGTTCTACGATTAATTCGAATATAAGTCATCTCTAAGCTTCATAAGCATTAAAGACATTTTTTATCGTATTCGTATCAAATCTACATTCGGCAGTTGTTCTAACCAGACAACTTCCAACTTTTTCGCAGCTATCAGTTCATAGCAGATTTTGCACGGCTGATTTTTAGAAATCTGCAGCTAAACGGAACACACCCTAAGATAGCTATGAATATACTATATGTAGTAGCTAGTAGCTAGGTTGCCAGCTTAATTAGGCTCCCGTTGTTTACTCATGTGCTAGATAATCTACACCTAAGCATCACAAGTACACAAGTATTAGCTGAACGCTCACATTAATTATATGTATACACTCTGATCAATGATATTTAGATTATCTTTGCTACTAGTAGGTAGGGAGTAGTATCAAATTAACTGGCTAGTCCCAACAGCGATAGGTGGGGTACACGATCGACCTATCTGCTTCGCTCCGTGCGTCAACGTCCTCCCTCCCGTCACATACACATACACGCTACGTGTTGTCATGTCGACATTACTCTTCGAACTAAGGCCAGAAATCAAACTCATGTTCATAAATTAGTAATTAGAAGCTGCACTGTCACTCAGCCCGTTCCCATCTCATCATGAAACCAGTTTATTTTCTCGGGACTGCACTGCTGGACAGCATACATATGAACACGTAGCTAAAGAAGATTCTGATAACTAAAGCGACAATTAAGACATGAATCGAAGCAAGCGCGATGAGCCTCGCTTCGGGAGGTGCGTGATTACACGTGAAGCATGCACGTGGTTTTAATTAGGCTGGGAAGAAGACAAGGGGAGATGACCTTTGCTTCGACTCAACTCCCCTTAATTCAGCTCCTTGAACTGAGGTCTGGATGTTTTTAATTGTTGACCACGGAGGGGCAGCACGCAGCAGCAGTCAAAGTCTTGACCCCAAGTTTTTTTTAGACCAGACCCCAAGAGACGAGAAGATATCATCTTTTTGTTTTGAGGTAAAACGAGAATGTATTTAGATTCTATTTTTCTGAAGGCCTCTAGGTTCGGCCCATATTTGTGACATGCCTAGGCTAGAGTGGGCTCACTTCCAGCCATGAGCCCAGGTGGTTTGGAACGGACCTGTCATTGGCAGCCCTCCTGTACAGCCCATGAGGTAGTTGCCGCCCGCGAGCCCACGAAAAAATATGCTCGCGACTCCTGAGTCGTCTCGTCCTCCGCCTCCGGTGAGTCGTGACCTGGTCAACGCCAAAAGCACTGGCACGGGCACGGCGGCCAGAGTCCCCAAATTCACCAACCCGCCTACCCCCACGCTTCCGATGGCGCCACCTGCGACGGAGCCGGACGCGTTCCGCGACTGGGCAAACCTCCCGGAGCTGCCGCTGGCGGAGGTGCTGCGGGGTCTCCTTCCCTGCCTCCGCTCGCTCTACGCCTTCGCGGCGACGTGCCGCCCCTGGCGACTCCTGCTCCGCGCCTCCGCCGCCAGCCTCGTCCGCCCCCGTGTCCCGCCTCTCCAGCTCCTCTGCCCCGCCCTGCGCCTAGTGCCCTTCTCCCCGCTCGTCGCCCGCCAGTCCATCCCCTACCACCTCCCCGTCTCGGCGGAGGGCTCCACGTTCCTCTCCGCCTCCCGCGGCTACCTCATCCTCCTCAGCCGGGGCTCCTCCAATAGCCTACTACACGTCGTCGATGCCCTCGCCGGCACCAAGCACCGCGCGTTCCAGCTCCCGTCCCCGCACTTCCCCTATCACCACGCCGCGCTCTCGCCCTCCCACATCCTCCTCTTCCACTCCAGGCACGCCTTCTTCTCGCTCCCTTTACCCGACCATCCAAGCCCCAATAGCTCCCGCCCCGAATGGATCAAGCACACCCTGCCCCGCGCCGCCTCCTTCGTCACCACCGTCCTCGAATTCAGCGGCCGCGTCCTCGGTTTGACCGACCGCGCGCAGATACTGGAGTTCCACCTTGACAGAGCTCCTCAGAACCAGACCGTCCGAATGCTGCCAACCACCGGCCTCCCGGCGGCCACCACATTCGACAGCTTGCACTTCAGGCCGCATTTGGTTGCTGCCGGTAAACGCCTGCTGCTAGTGCTCTTCATGCTTCAACCAAAACTGGGCTACATGTCGCCTGTGCATAAGGTGAACAAGATCGGCGTGTACATGCTTGATTTTGTGAAGATGATGTGGGAGGAGGTGGACAACATTGGGCCTTACACCTTGTTTGTGGACTGCGCCGGGAGGAGCGCCGTGGCATGCCTGGACGTGGAGAGCTGTGGAGTGGAGGAGAACCGAGTTTATGTTGCGGTGCCCAACTGCCGTACCTGGATGAAGGCGATCCCACCAGGCTGGGAGGTATCACTCGATGGTGGAGCCAGCGGACGGTTTCGCCCACCATTGCCATCGCCGATATCGGTTTATCCGCCTCTTTTCTTTTGATGATGTGTGTACTGTGTAGCGAGACAAGTCTCTACAGATGTCTACATTCAGTTGTTTGCTGTGATGTCAACTACCGAGCATATTATTATGTTGTAGCATCTCATATGGAAATAAACCTGTATTTTCCAGCCTGGTATGGACTAATCATGCTATTGATGTGAATATTTGTGTTTGTGCTCTC
Organism: Avena atlantica; assembly: GCA_910589765.1. Lineage (NCBI taxonomy): Eukaryota > Viridiplantae > Streptophyta > Magnoliopsida > Poales > Poaceae > Avena > Avena atlantica. Next base: position 211,023,251 of record OU342738.1, read on the forward strand.
CTGTCATTTGGAAATATGTATGTGGCTCTCTTTTACTGATTCAGTGGCGTTCAACTTCTCGCACTTGTGCACTTAGAATTGTAATTCAAAAAATTCCCTTAGCTTGCCATGTGTTGCACTTCACTCTTAAATTTTGAATGCTTTGCAACAAAGCTGCTATTTACAAGAAGTTGGTCATTTTCTTTTTGAAGCTCCATTCATGGTTTTTGTTAGTTTCTTACCTGAAAGTCTATTGCATTCTTCATGAATTTTGTCCAAGAAGTAGCAGCACCTTTTTTCTTATAAGAACATAGCCAATATACTTCCCTGGGTTCTTATCCATTATCTTGCCATTACTCTTTACATGTTTGTTAATGATCGTCTACTACTGCATTGTTCTCCAGTGTCAGATCCACAGTTCCTCACATCTGGGTTTATGAATTCTGTCCTGAAAGTAGCACCATCTACCTTTTCCATAATAAGGGCATAATTGTTATAACTTGGGTTCATAGCCATCATCCTGCCATGACAGGTTCGTTTCTGAATGATCCACTACTACTGCATTATTCCCAGTGTCAGATATGCAGTTCCACACACAGAATGATTTGCTAAAACACCATAAGTAATAATACTCATGGTCTTATTATTTTTCACAATTTTATCTCTAAAGACATATCTACCTCCACTTTCCAAACTTCTTAAATGGCCTTTTATGAATGTTAGTCATGGTCAGCAGTAACAACCAACAAAAGAGATGCTCAATGGAAGCAACTACTTGTAATAGTAGCAAGCACATGTATTTTCTTCATTGAAACATGGGAGAAGATGTACATCGAATGTGTTAACAGGAGACGTAGGCCACCCTCATGGAAAGGGTTTTCGACAAGTTCAAATGCAGATTTTCATGAGTTCTGCAATGAACTTTCTACCGTCTTCTAGCTGTAATATTTCCAAAGTAGTTACAAGAGAGGATGCTCATTCTCATTGAGTTGATGATGAAATGATTCGCAGAATCTGAATTTGGGGCTCATCAAACTTTGGCTGCTTGAGCAGGTGCGCCGACCCTCTCAGCAATGATTTGTTCATAGAGATCTCTAATCTTCAGACCAACGATGGTTTGGAAGAGACCTGTTCCGTTGTTGCTGCCTGGGAAGTCTGCATGCTTTAGCATTTGCTGTGTCACCTCCCCGTAGAACTTGGTTGAGAGGTTGCTTAGGTGGCTCTCAACATAGATGAGTTCATCTAGTCTGTCAAATTGCCCATCCATCTCCAGCACCGATACCTGAAGTAAAGAAGCAAACGCTAAGATCTTGCAGCATTAGCTGAGACTGGACCTTATTAACAGTTAGAATTGGCCTACTCAGTGAATTTTTTATATCTATTCCTAGAAAAAAATCTGATACTTATACTTTCATGATATATTCTAATAAGATTGGTAAGAATGTTTTGCTGTTTTCTCCGTTCTGTCCTACTTTGGACTACCAGCTGGGTTTCTGTCAGTTCAGTTTCCAAGTAACAGTAGTATGCATTACTTGTCGGGTGCAAAAGGGTAAATAAACCAAAATGAATTACCTCTTGGCCAAAGTAAGTGTCTGGGCCATAGGAAAATTTGATGCCAGGGTAAGAGCATGTAAGCTTTCTTCCACAAGGGATCCAATTGATGGTTGATCCTTCATCGAAGAGGTAAACCGGGTTGAAGAACTTCACGCCTTCTTTCATGATCAATTTAACACGCAGCACCTTTCCTTCATTGTCATCAGGAATCAACTGGGTTGGCAGAACTTCAATCACAGCATCGGCGTATTGCTTCTGCGGATCTGTCATACAAAATGGTAAGTTCACATGTCATCTCTATTGCTTTCCAGTTATAAGTAATTTGATGTGGCATGCTCTTGTTATTTTGGTTTATGGCAAATACTCGTGTTCAGTTCGCAAAAAGGCAGTACCAATAAATGCATCAAAATCTGGTTTCCGGGCTTCAATGCTAGCCTTGATGCTTTCAAGGCTGTGCCCACGCTCTGCCATGTCCCTCTGCAAAAGGTCAAGTTATTGTTTGCTTTAAGCATAGATAACAGCAGCAATATCCACCGTGTCATGAGTCGTAACTCATGAGGAACTATAAACATGTAAACGATGTTGTTTATCTCACCTGAATTTTCCATGCAAATTTAACCTCATTGCTGATGTCTAAGTAGATGCTGAAGTCAAGGAGGTCTCTCACACGTGCATCGTACCTGATTTAAAAGTATATAAGTAAACTAATAAATGGTGACAGAAGACTAGAAAAATGTCACAGCTTGCAAAACGATCATGTTAACTTTAGTCAGGAAGATACTTATGAAGTGTTAAGAATCAAGGAATCAAAATTTTCCAGAGATTTATTAGAAGTTTCTGCAGTGATTCAAAATATGCTATGATAGCTACTTATAACCAATAGCAGTGGAATATGATGAAGAAACGAACAAAAAAAAGGCACCAAATACGGCAACAGATGGGAGAAGTATGGGTGTAGAATGTGAACTCACATTGGGTGCAAACCCTCGATGACGAAGATGTTAGGGGGCTGGATGGTCTCCGGCGGGTCCAACAGGCCGGTGACATGGTTGTAGATTGGCTTCTCAATAGCCTTGCCTTCTTTGATTGCCTTCACCTGCTCATACATGAGATCAAAGTCGTTTGCCTTGGGATCCAGGGCGGTCACACCTTTCTCCTTCCTCCCGGTTCGGTCCAAGGAATGGTAGTCATCGAGGCATATCACCGTTGTGGTGTCGCTGATGAGCGTGTTTGAGTCTGGGTTCCCGCCCCTGGGTGGCTCTGCAGCACCTCCAAACACGCTGGTGAGCCGGCGCATGAAGGTGGATTTCCCACATCCTGAGTCTGCTGCCAGGCCAATCACTATTGGCTTGTCAACTGCGCATGAAACCTGGAAGGTCCTTGCTCCATTCCTCGTGTTACTCCTCCTGCTGCTTCTGGTTGTGAAGAGGATGACTTGGTTCTGCCTGAAGCCTGAGTTTGGGATGGTGGTGCGTGGGGAGTGCAGGGATGTGGTGGTGTGTGGGCTGCAGAATGCCATGTTTGCTGCCCAACCTTCGCTCCTTGCTGGAGCTGCTCTTCTTCCCTTCAAGCCTTGTAACTGAGACTTGAGGAGAAGAGAGAGAGAGCTTGATGAAAGAACCGTGGAGATAAGAGCTAAGCAAACATAAGGAGGGAAATGAGATGGTGATGATGTGGTATCCCTATTTTCCTTCCCTATTCTTTTATTTTCTGGTGATATCAGGATCAGCTTATAGTGAGCTGAAAATGAGTTCCTCCTATAATTCCAAACCATCGTATTTTGTCGGTATTCTTTCCCTCACACTGAGCTTTCTTTTTTTTGAAAAGCTTCGGATACCTTTTTATGATCATGCCCTCTTCCTGATGATGTTTTAAACCTGTATTTGTTGGTTTATCATCTTATTATTGCTGAAAATGCTCGCTGCTTCTCTGCTAGCTGCAAAATACAAGTGCGCCGAACATTTAAATTTCCGTATACACTTCTACGGTTTATTTCCTGCAGTATACTACATGTTTTGTCTTTATTAGCTAGTTAGTCCTTGAATTATGCTGGCCAGAGACACGCTCTGAAAGAAAGCTTGGTGGTGGTTCCATGGATCAAGATATGGTTCTGCCACGTGGCAGCGCGAGGATGGCTGGATGCAGATGAGGGAATGGAGGCTGGAAACTGATCGCCGAGAATTGGAGGATATGGCTGATGCTCACGTTGCCTCGCCGTGCTGTAGTCCATATGTACGTTTATCTTAGAAGGCAGTCCATGTGTCAACGTGTGGTCACAGGTATGTGCCATGTCAGCATCCCGGCTCAGTCCAAGAGACTACGAGGTATTCCGTAGCATATACTGCGCAGAAAACTGAAGGAACTGGCTTTCGTATGCCTCCTTCCAGCACAAATCATTTTGACTCGATGCGGCAAGAACCTCTCAGCCGAAACCAATGTGTAAAAGCTTCACATTTTTAACAGTACTGTTCGGTGAGTATAATTTACAGAACCACAATCGATCATTGCTCAGCAAATTCATCCTTCACAGAACAATAATGTAAACCATAATTCATCCTTGCCCATAGCAGGAGGCACAGTAGATAATATATACTCCCTCTCTCCGAACTAGATGTCGCATATTATCTAGACACGTTTTAATCTCCAAAATCTAATTTGAGACAGGGTGAGTATAACACTTTCTAGGAGTTACCATTTTCTGTCATATATTGTCACAGAATCCCAGCTCTGTAAACCAGAATGTAACAGTGGAATCTCATCTGCCTACATAAACATGTACGATGAGGGGTGTATGATGAGAACAAAACTGATTGTTCAGCATAAACTGAATCTCCAACTCCAAATGAAGACTTGGAAGATTCCTACTACCCCCTCCGTTTGGAAATATAAGATGTTTTAGGTTATTGAATGAGATGTATCTAGACACCTTTTAGTCTTTAGATTCATTTGAACCTATACACTAAAAGATGTCTAGGTACATTAAAACATCTTATATTTCTAAACGGAGGGAGTACATCACAGGGCACAAATAATACTCCGAAGGGTTCCAGCAACTATGGCTAAACACCCGGAGACCAATAGAGCATGCAGAAATGCGAAGAAAGTTTGTGTAGGTAAAAAATTGAGGCTTCAAACAACACATAGTTCCAGAAACAACACTATTATGAATGGTGCTACACTGCCACCCCTCCACCAAAGAAACATCAAAGGTAATTAATCATCACTACCATATAACATACAAAGAATTTCATGTGCTTGTATGTATGCACAGAACCGCAGCACGCTTGAATGGTACATGTAGACTTCTGTAAATTTCTTCGGTCGCCCACTTCACTTGTGACCTCTGAAATACATGTATACTCTCTGCAGACACCAAAATCAGAACAAAATCATACAAGTGTTGGACTGTTGGTATTTTGCACTATAAGTAACTCCACAACCATTAAATTTCTATATGCATAGGCTGAAAACATAAAGAGAAAATATTAATTACAATGAGTCGCTGCGAATATTTCAGTTTTTACATTCACAGTGACACAATGCATATGTTGACAACATGAAGAGCAAATACATTCGCAGTGACACAGTGCATAGGTTGACAACATAAAGAGGAAGCTATCTTTTCATACTTTTTTAGTTGTACATTAAAAAGTACATATTTTTGTGTTGAAACAAATATAAAGAAGAGATATGGACATAGAAAAACAAAGGTAAGTTCATTAGAGAACAGTGACCAACTGATGGTTAATATTACTCCCTCCGACCCATATTAGTTGACTCAAATTTGTCTAGATACGGGTGTATCTAGCACTAAAACTTGACTAGATACATTCGTGTCTAGATGAATCTAAGTCAACTAATATGGGTCGGAGAGAGTACTTTCTTCCAGCATAAACACTAGCATCGCAAGTTCCCAACAGAATAGATCCCATATTTTCCTAATATTGAAGAGATCACTATTGTTGAAATTTACGCATACAGTTAGATAGCTACAGGCTTGGAGTAATTTAACAGATAATAAATACAGAATACTTCCATTTTTAGATAAGTAAACGACACCCCCAATTGTTCAATTGATGTATTCATGTGCATATTGAAATTCAAACTACTACCTCCATTCTGAAATATAAGACATATTTCATTTGCTTTGACCAAGGCTTTGACAAACAATATAGTCTATTAATATGTACTTTATATGGCATAAAATTGATACCATTGTATTCCTCTTCAAAAGTGCTTCACTTATGATTATGATTTCTATCACATAGACACATGTTAAATGAGTAATTCTTGGTCAAAGCCACGGTCAAAGAAAACGAAATATGCCTTATATTTTAGAACGGATGTAGTAATAATCGACCAAAATGAGTACCTATTTACTTATTTATCCATTTGGATATATTATCCAAACATGAGCGAGGGTTGTGCAAATCCAGATAATGACGAACATAATAAAGTAAAGGCAGCATAGGAGGGAAGGGACAGAGGGATATAGAAGAGAAGTCACAGACCTGAAGAACCCAGATGCTCACGACTGTCTCCAAAGAAAACAAAGCAAATCCGACAAAGTAAAATATCTGAAAGAAAGAACATTCGTCTTAAATGTCATATAAACTGAACATATAAAATCTTATCAAAATACTTTATAGAGAAAGTGCTAGTAGGAAACATATCCAGTTGTTCATGCTATATAGGAAGTATATGAACTGCAGAAGGATGAAATAACATCTATGGATCTACTCACCCCAACTAATGCATTATCAGAGAAGGTATCGATTGCAGCCAGAATACCCCTGATGACAGATAAAGCATACTTTGTTTAGAGCCACATAGAAAAATCAAACACATGCATTAAAATACTGTAGACTGGCCACCATCCTATTACAAATTCTCGACTGCAATTGCTTGACCGTGGTAAGTTATCTTACGTTAGTGATTTTCCATGAAATACGATTGGTGGAGCAATGGCAGCAATAATACAGAAGCCAATGTGGAGCTACAACCAAACAAAAACAAAATAATCCAATCAGGTCACCAACATAAATAGCATATCAGATGAAGAATGCAGAAACTACGAGTTCATCAAGACCTTACCATGTAACAAAGGAAAAACCACCCAAAGCTTAATGCACTGTCAGTTCTGTTCAACAAGTTGATCAATATTAAAAATAAAGCCACTCCTAGTGCTAGGAAAAAAACAGTGCAGAGATTTGCATTCAATTAAGTTAAACATATGGTAGAAGTTCCTACTTAGAACCGCTATGCCTGTTAGGCTGATACAAAGTGGAATTCAGAATTAGTGGCATGAACTGGTGTAGATTATTCTGTGTCCATGGCAGGAAGCCAGAAAGCATTAACTATTAAAAGCATACCTCATTGCACGGTACAGAGGCCTATACCACATCAAGTACGACAGAGGAATTCCAAGCATACCATAGATAGTAGCCAGGAAAAACAGTTTGGAGTCTGCAAGGACAATAAATTCCAAAGATTTAGTGACTTGCTGCATTACAAGACATGATAGCACAATGAAACTAGCACTTGTTGGTACCGAAATTGCAATTTAAAGATGTACTTAGCTCACCTCCCCCTCTGACCCAACAGACAATGACAGCAATGAAATTCCAGACGAGGCAAAGCACAATGCCTGTAGATTATTGCAACCAAAAATATTATCTATGAGTACAAACAGGTGTGACTCTTAAAAGTTATAAAACCGGTATCTCACGGGGTGTGCGTGCAGTTACCGAGCCAGCTTGCAAAAGCAAGATACTGCAACCGCTGCGCATTGGCTGGTATCTCATTGGCGATGTCATGGTGGATGATCGGGAAGAATGGCGGCCAGTTCTTATCCTCCATGGGCACCCCGGCTACATCAATACAATATGGTAACACAACATTCAGTTCACAGCTGGACGATAACATTAAATAAACAGTGATCGAGTCCCCATGTGAGTAGAAGCTTACCACTCCTGAGAGCTTCCTCCCTCCTCTTGATGTCCTTCACCCACCAAAAATTCAAAAATAGAGAGCGGAGAACAGGAGAGAAAAACATGTCAATAAAATAATTTAGCATCCTAGTAATGGATAAAATCAACACTTGAGAATCCAAAGACAGCAGCACAACAGGCTTACCGCCTCTCGCCTCTTGAGATCTGCCTGCCACTGCGAGAGCTCACTGCCCTTGCCGTTCGAACCCTGCAAAGCAAACCATATCAGCGTAGGCCCGTGAACAAGCTCAACCACTCCCTGAGCGACAACAAAGGGGAAGATCCTCTCTCACGTTCATGTTATCAAGGGGAATGTCGACGGCGGCATCGCGGTTGCCACCGCCGCCGAATCCGGCGGGCTCCGCCGGGCGAAACTGGAACTGCGAGTTGCCACCACCGGCACCACCGCGTCCTCCTCCATTCTGCCCACGAGAACACCAAACGCACAACTCATTAGAACACGGTCCAAAATCAAACGCCGGAGCTAAGCGGGGAGATCCCACCAGAGATCTACCGCGGCGTGCTACTGCTAACTAGGAGGAGAAATAGGGGATTACGGAGAAGGCGCTGTCGTCGGCGCCCTCGTCGAAGGGGTTTGGATCTCGGTACATCCTCGCAACTGGCAGCTTCGCCTGGCTGGATTCGGGCGGTAGAGCGTCGGGTGAAAAATGATCAGTGGTTGGGTTTGGTGCCTGGAGCGAGGGAGGGAAGAGAGGAAGCGGGTGGGGGTGTGCGGTGGCCGGTGGAGTGGGCGTGTCGGGCGCGGTGGACTGACCCGACTGACTGAAAGTCGCTTCAGGTTCAAGTTGTTTCTTTTCCTTTAGCCGCTTCCATCGCTGGCAACCATGGCTGCAATTTCTCAAAAAAAAACGTCACTACACAGTTAATATAGAGCAATTCGAAAATGGCGAAAAATTGCGGCGATGATGATCTTCTCTGCCAATGGTTCGAGGAGTGCAAGAACGATAGTTACTTCCTCCTATCTAAATTAACTATCGTAGATTTAGGTAAGATATTGTCTAATTCTGTTTATATATTCAATGGAATCGCAACAACTAATTTGAATCAGAGGTAGTACATCATTTCAGCCATTATATTTGTGGATGGACACGGAGCATTAGATGCAAGGAAGAAGCTTTGTTGATCAGTCTGAGTCTCAGGTCGATGGATTGTTCGAATGGATATGTTTGCTAGCAATTTGTATTTTGTGGCTAATTACTAGCAAAGGTACTTTTGAAGGAGGTTCGAGATGTGTGGATACGATGACTATTTTTGCCAAAGACCAAGTTGTTTCTTTTCCTTTAGCCGCTTCCATCGCTGGCAACCATGGCTGTAATTTCTCAACAAAAAAAATACCATCACTACTTAGTTAATATGGAGCAATTCGAAAAAGGCGAAAATTTCCGGCGATGATGATCTTCTCTGCCAACATTTCATGGAGCGATCTAAATTAATTATCGTAGTTTTAGGTAAGATATTGTCTAATTATGTTTTTGTATATTCAATGAAACCGCAACAACTAATTTGAATCAGAGGTAGTACATCATTGCAGTCATTATATTTGTGGACATGGAGCATCAGATGCAAAGAAGAAGCGGTGTTGATCAGTCTGAGTCTCAGGTCGATGGATTGGTCGAAGGGATATGTTTGCTAGAAATTTGCATTTTGTGGCTAATTACTAGCAACAATACTTTTGAATAAGGTTTGAGATGTGTGGACGATGACTATTTTTCGCCAAAGACCAAATGCAGTAGGCTTTCTTGGTTCCAATGCGCTTGAGAATGTTGTCTGATCATTTCACATGCTTGCTTATGGTGTATCACTTATCGTGAGGATTGGGATATTACCATGATAGACGTCGGTGGAGGGGCTTGGGAGGAGGTGACATGTGCCACTTTCCAAGGGTTCATAGGCAAAAAAAGGTTCATGGATTAGGGTGTTGGAGGCGGGTGCCCCTTTGACATAGAGTAAGCTCCACGACTTGAGTCGATCTTTTCAACACTAAGAAAACTTCTTGATTCAAATGATCAAATGCAAAATCTTTCTCAACGATTCTTCTTGTCGTTGGCCTGATCCACTAAAGTTTTAGGAGTTCCAATCGGCACTCAGCTCATAGGCGAGCTCATGAGTACTCCGAGAAGATATTGTCAAGCATGACAGTAGTAATTGTCATAGACATTGCTGAAGGGAATATGCCCTTAGAGGCAATAATGAAGTTGTTATTATGTATATTTCAAGTATATGATAGATGTTTATTTTGCATGCTATAATTATATTAATACGAAAACGTTAATACATGTGTGTTTAATAAACAAATGGAAAGTTCCTAGGTATGCCTCTCTTATAAACTAGCTTGTTGATTAACAAGATGATCAAGGTTTCTTGATCATGGATATTGGATGTTGTTAATAACGAGGTCACAACATTATTGGAATGGTATGATGAACAATAATCCGAAGTATAGCATTACGATCAGAGTCATTGTGTTTATATTAATATAACATCATACGAAGTAATCATAATCCTTAGACCATGAGATCATGTCAATCACTAACACTAGAAGAGTATCTTGATAACATCAAACGTCACACCATAATAGGGTGACTATAAAGGTGGGTTCAGTGCAATGAAGGTGTTATGTAGAGGCTCATGGATCAAGAGTCGAATTTCTCCATCCCGATGACGAATAGATATACTCTAGGCCCTCTTGATGATATCACATTAGTTAGCTTGCAAGCAAGTGATTTGATCACTAGAATGTTATATCACGGAAACGAGAAAAGAATACATGTTGGTAACGAGATTAAACTTGGTATGGAGATACCGATGATTGAATCTCAGACATGTAATATATCGTGAGACAAAGTTGGTACATAGTTGTTCCCATCGTAGAAAGTTTTTTGTTTTCTATGTTGCAAACCCTACAGTGGTATCAGAGATGAATCTATGCGTAGATGATTTGCACGGGTAGTACACATATGAGTATGCGGACGGTGATGATCATGTTGTTGGAGATATGCCCTAGAGGCAATAATAAATGTAGTTATTATTATATCTTTGTGTTTATGATAAATGTTTACATTCATGCTATAATAGTATTAACAAGGAAACATTGATACTTGTGTGATTTGTAAACTTAATTTGAAGTCCCTAGTATAGCCTCTATACTTCACTAGCTTGTTGGTTGATTAATGATTGTGGTTTCCCTATCATGAACATTGAGATGTTATCAACAACAAGATCATATCGTTAGGAGAATGATATGGTGGACATACTCCTATAGATAAGTGTAGCATAAAGATCAAGTCATTTCAATAGTTCAATAGCTATATGCTTTCTGATACATAGTAACCTAATTTCTTCGACCATGAGATCATGCATATCACCTTTACCGGATGGATGCTTTGATGACATCAAACACCACACCGTAACTGGGTGGCTATAAAGGTGGCATTGAGTGTTCGGAAAGTATTGGTTGAGACACATGGATCAAGAGTGGGATTTGTCCATCCATATGACGGATAGATATACTCTGGGCCCTCTCGGTGGAATGTCATCCAATTAGCTTGCAAGCATGTGACTTGGCCACAAGGGATCACATATCACGGGAACGAGAAAAGAGTACTTATCGGTAACGAGGTTGAACTAGGTATGCAGAGATACCGACGATCATAACCTCGGATAAGTAAACTATCGTGAGACAAAGGGAAATTGGTATCGTATGTAAGTGGTTCATTCGATCGCAAAGTAATCGTAGAAGTATGTGGGAGCCATATGAATTTCCATATTCCTCTATTGGTTATTGTTCGGAGAAGTGTCTCGATCATGTCCGCATAATTCACGAACCGTAGGGAGACACACTTAAGGATTCGACGTTGTTTGAGTAGTTATGGTATTATGAGAAAGAGACCGAATGTTGTTCGGAGTCTCGGATGGGATCCGGGATATCACGAGGTGATCCGGAATGGTCCGGAGAATAAGATTCATATAAGGAAAGTCCCGTTTCGGAGTTCGGAAATAATTCCGGTGATTTCATCGGGAATGTTCTAGAAGGTTCCGGAATGTCCCGCACTCCGGGGGGGAAGGGGTACATGAATGTGTCATTACATATTGGAATGATTGCATCATGTACTAAGTGTTCTTGATGTTCCAAATAAAGGATTAAATTGAATCCTAAAACAGAAAAGTCAAATGTCCAGTTTGAAAGTCAAACGGCTAAAACAAGAAACTGCGGGAAACAAGCAAGAGGTGGTTGGGACCGACTTGGGGTAGGAGTCCCTCCAAGACGGCGCGCCAACCAAGGCCGACTTGGGGAGGGACTCCCCTCCCCTTGGCCGCACCCTCCACCCATAAAAGGAGGGGCAGGGCCTCCTCCTCTAGACACACAAGTTCCTATCCTCTAATCTCCGGTTTAGAGCCGTTTTGGTTTAGAGCTTCTAATTGCCCTAGCCTTCAGTTTAGAGCCTTCTAATTGGTGTGTCTAATCCCTAGACCACTAATAGTACTCTCTCATACTCGACCATACTCGCTCCGGCTTAAGGCGAAGCCCTGCGGGATCTCCCCTCTACTTCCGGTACCACGCCGTTGTGCTGCCGGAATCACGAGGAGAGTGCTACAACCTCCGCTGCCTGCTGGAACAAGGGAGAGGAAGGTCTTCGTCGAGTACCGAACGTGTGACCGACTGCGGGAGCGCTACCGGAACGCAGCGCCGGAAGGATCGTCTACACGATCTTGAGATCGGGAAGAGTACGACTACATCACCCACGAGAATCCGCTCTCGTTAAACACTTTGGAATCTTCGAGGGTAAGTTATTCCATCGACTCGTTGCTACAATCTAGTAGATAGATCTTGGCTTGTTTGCTTGTATGCAATAGAAAATTTTTGTTTTCCATGCTACGAAACCCTACAGTGGTATCAGAGCCGTGTCTATATGTAGATCTGTTGCACGAGTAGAACACAATGGTCATTGTGGGCGTTGATGCTTTTATTGTCGATTGCTTCTTGTGTACTTTGCATCTTGCGGTATGTGGGATGAAGCGGCCCGGGCTAACCTTACATGACATCGTTCATGAGACTTGCTCCACGCTTGACATGCAACTTGTATTGCATAAGTGGCTTTGTGGGTGCCTGTTTCTCCTAGCATAGTTAAGATCCAATTTACAACGGGTGATTAACAATACCAGTATCAATGTTGTGGTTCTTGTTCGTAAGTTAGAACGACACTTATTGAAAGCCCCAAACCACGTAAAATATGCAAAGAAAGTAGAGGCGTCTAACTTTGTTTTGCAGGGGTGTGCAGTGATGTGATATGGCCATGATTGTGATTATATTTGATGTATGCAATGTTCCTTATTGTAAGTTGGCAACCGGCAGGAGCCATATGGTTGTCTTTAATTTATGTTAAGACCCCGCGTGTCTATTCAAAGTAGTTGTAATAGTTGAAGCCGGTGGACGACAACCATGGAGTAGCGTCATTGACCTTGATGCAATGCCGGTGATGATGGAGATCATGTTCGTGCTTGAAGATGGAGATCAGAAGCACAAAGAAGAAAGGCCATATCATATCACATATATATTGAATTGCATGTGATGTTAATCCTTTATGCATCTTGTATTGCTTAGTAGACGACGGTAGCATTATAAGATGATCCCTCATGCACATGAATTTCAAGTCATAAAGTGTTCACCCTTAGTTAGCACCGTTGCTAAAGCTTGTTGTTTCGAAGCACCACGTGATGATCGGGTGTGTTAGATTCCGCAAGTGTATACAACGTGAGCAAGCCAGATTTTGCTCATGCGGAAACTAAGGTTTGATCTTGACGAGCCTAGCATGTACAGACATGGTCTCGGAACACGGATCACCGAAAGGTAAAGCATGAATCATATAGTAGATACGATGAACATGATGATTGTTCGCCATTGAAACTATATCAACTCTCGTGATGATCGGTGTTGATGTAGTGGATTTGGTTCGTGTGATCACTAAAACAATGTGAGGGATATTGTTTTGAGTGGGAGTTCACCTAGATTAACTTTATTAATTAATTTGAACTCAATTTATCATAAACTTAGTCTAAACTATTGCAAATATGTTGTAGATCAATGGCAGCCCCTACCATCAATTTTAATGCGTTCCTAGAGAAAGAAAGTTGAAAAACAATGGAAGCAACTTCGCGGATTGGTTCCGCAATTTGAGGATTGTCCTCACAGCTGGTAATTTGACCTATGTGCTGGATGCACCGCTGGGTGACCCACCTGCAGATGATTCTCCCGATGAAGTAAAGAATGTTTACCTCGCTCGGAAGAATCAGTACTCCATAGTTCAGCGTGCTATCTTGTATGGTTTGGAATCGGAGCTTCAGAAAAGGTTTGAGGATTCAGACCCATATGATATTGTCGAGGATCTCAAATTGATTTTTGAGACTCATGCGGCAATTGAAAGCTATGAGGCTTCTGAAAAGTTCTTTTAACTGCAAGATGGAAGAGGGCAGCTCCGTCAGTGAGCATGTGCTTAAGATGTCTGGGCACGCAAACAAACTTCAAAGCTTGGGTATAGTGATTCCTAATGCTTTGGGGATTTACCGTGTCCTCCAATCACTACCACCAAGTTACAAGAACTTTGTGATGAACTACATCATGCAGAACATGAATAAGACGTTGCCAGAACTCTTTGCCATGTTGAAATCTGCAGAAGTGGAGATCAAGAAAGAGCACCAAGTGTTGTTGGTCAATAAGACCACCAAATTCAAGAAAGGCAAGTCTAAGCAAAAGCAAAAGGACACTTCAAGAAGGGTGGTAAGAAAGTTACCACGCAACAAAGAAGACCAAGGCTGGACCTAAGCCTGATACTAAGTGCTTTTACTGCAAGGGAGAAGGTCACTGGAAGCGGAATTGCCCAAAGTACTTGGCGGATTTGAAGAACGGCAACATCAAGAAGAAAGGTATATCTGATATACATGTTATTGATGTGTATCTCACTAGTAATCGTAGTAGTGCCTGGGTATTTGATACTGGTTCGGTTGCTCATATTTGTAACTCGAAACAGGTGCTGCAGAATAAACGGAAGCTAGCGAAGAACGAGGTGACGATGCGCGTGGGAAATGGATCAAAGGTTGATGTGATCGCGATCGGCACGCTACCCCTTCATCTACCATCGGGATTAGTTTTATACTTAAATAATTGTTATTTGGTGCCTGCGTTGAGCATGAACATTATATCGGGATCTTGTTTATTGCGAGACGGTTACTTGTTTAAGTCCGAGAATAATGGTTGTTCGATTTATATGAGTAATATGTTTTATGCACATGCACCTTTGATAGATAGTCTATTTTTATTGAATCTCGATAGTGGAAATACACATATCAACAACATTGAGGCTAAACGTTGGAAATCAAGTGATAATTCGACCTATATGTGGCACTGTCGTCTTGGTCACATTGGAGTGAAACGTATGAAGAAACTCCATTCCGATGGACTTCTTGAATCACTTGATTTTGAATCACTTGAAAGATGCGAAGCATGTCCGATGGGTAAAATGACTAAGACTCCATTTTCTGGTATGATGGAGCGAGCTACGGACTTATTGGAAATCATACATACCGATGTGTGTGGTCCAATGAGTGTAGCATCGCGCGGTGGTTATCGTTATGTTCTTACCTTCACGGATGACTTAAGTAGATATGGGTATATCTATTTCATGAAACATAAGTCCGAAACTTTCGAGAAGTTTAAGGAGTTTCAAAGTGAGGTAGAGAATCAACGTAACAAGAAGATTAAATTTCTACGTTCTGATCGTGGAGGTGAATATCTAAGTTACGAGTTTGGCTAGCATTTGAAGAAATGCGGAATACTTTCACAATTGACACCGTCGGGAACACCACAGCGTAATGGTGTGTCCGAACATCGTAATCGAACTCTCTTAGATATGGTTCATTCTATGATGTCACTTACAGATTTACCGCTATCATTTTGGGGTTATGCATTAGAAACAGCCGCATTCACTTTAAATAGGGCACCATCTAAATCCGTTGAAACGACACCGTATGAATTTGGTTTGGGAAGAAACCTAATTGTCGTTCCTTAAAGTTTGGGGATGCGAAGCCTATGTAAAGAAGTTACAACAGCCGGACAAGCTTGAACCCAAAGCGGAAAAATGCGTCTTCATAGGATACTCGAAGGAAACTATTGGGTATACCTTCTATCATAGATCCGAAGGCAAAATCTTCGTTGCCAAGAATGGATCCTTTCTAGAGAAGGAATTTCTCTCGAAAGAAGTGACTGGAAGGAAAGTAGAACTCGACGAGGTTGTCGAACCTTCTCTCGAATTGCGAGTAGCGCAGCACCGGAAGAAGTTCCTGTGGTGCCTGCACCAATAAGAAGAGGAAGCTAGTGATGGTGATCATGAAACTTCGGTTGAAGTTGCTACAAGAGCCTCGGAGGTCAACGAGAACTCGTACCACTCCAGATTGGTGATTCCGTTATGAATGTCATGTTGGTGGACAACACCGATGACCCCGAGACATATGAGGAAGCGATGATGAGCCCAGATTCCAATAAATGGCAAGAAGCCATGAAATCCGAGATTGGATCCATGTACGAAAACCAAGTATGGACTTTGGTGGACTTACCAGATGGCCGGAAGGCTGTCGAGAACAAATGGATTTTCAAGAAGAAAACAGATGCTGATGGTAATGTTACTGTCTATAAAGCTCGACTTGTCGCAAAAGTGTTTCGAAAAATTCAAGGAGTTGACTACGATGAGACTTTCTCACCAGTAGCGAAGCTAAAGTCTATGAGGATTATGTTAGCGATCGCTGCATATTATGATTATGAGATATGGCAGATGGATGTCAAAACAGCATTCCTCAATGGAGACATTGATGAAGAGTTGTGTAATGATGCACCCAAAGGTTTTGTCGATCCTAAAGATGCTAACAAGGTATGCAAACTTCAACGGTCCATCTATGGATTGAAGCAAGCATCCCGAAGTTGGAATCAACGTTTTGATAAGGTAATCAAAAGTTTTGGTTTTATACAAACTTATGGAGAAGCTTGTATTTACAAGAAAGTGAGTGGGAGCTCTGTAGCATTCTTAATACTATATGTGGATGACATTTTGTTGATTGGGAATGATGTAGACCTTATTAATAGTGTCAAAGAATATTTGAATAATAGTTTTTCAATGAAGGATCTTGGCGAAGCAGCTTACATATTAGGCATAAAGATTTATAGAGATAGATCGAAACGCCAAATATCATTGTCACGGAGTACATATTTGGACAAAGTTCTAAAGAGGTTTGGAATGGAAGAAAACAAGAAAGGGTTCTTGCCCATGTTGCCCAATACGACCTTGAGTAAAACTCAAAGTCCGACATCGGCAGAAGATATAGAAAGGATGAGTAAGACTCCCTATGCCTCAGCCATAGGATCTCTAATGTATGCCATGCTATGTACTAGACCCGACATTGCATATGCTGTTAGTTTAACTAGCAGATATCAAAGTGATCCAGGAGTGGATCATTGGACAGCGGTCAAAAACATCCTTAAGTACTTGAGAAGAACTAAGGATATGGTTCTTTCTTATGGAGGTGATGAACAGCTCTTTGGTTAATGGTTACACCGATGCTAGTTGGAACACCGATCCGGATGATTCTAAATCACAATCCGGATACGTATTTATTTTGAATGGTGCAGCAGTTAGCTGGAGGAGTGCAAAGCAAAGCGTTGTGGCGAGATCTTCAACTGAATCGGAATACATGGCTGCTTCGGAGGCTTCACAAGAAGCGATATGGATGAAAGAGTTCATTACAGAGCTGGGTGTGGTTCCTAGTGCGCTGGACCCAATGTCTATCTACTGTGATAACATGGGCGCCATAGCCAATGCACAAGAACCAAGGTCACACAAGAAGCTGAAGCACATCAAGCTACGTTTTCACGCTATTCGAGAACATATCCAGGATGGGGATATAAAGATTTGCAAAGTACACACAGATCTGAATGTGGCGGATCCGTTGACTAAACCTCTCCCGAGGGCAAAACATGACCAACACCAAACTGCCATGGGTGTTCGGTAATTACCATGTAATCTAGATTAGATGACTCTAGTGCAAGTGGGAGACTGTTGAGATATGCCCTAGAGGCAATAATAATGTAGTTATTATTATATTCTTTGTGTTTATGATAATGTTTATATTCATGCTATAATAGTATTAACAAGGAAACATTGATACTTGTGTGATTTGTAAACTTAATTTGAAGTCCCTAGTATAGCCTCTATACTTCACTAGCTTGTTGTTGATTAATGATTGTGGTTTCCCTATCATGAACATTGAGATGTTATCAACAACAAGATCATATCGTTAGGAGAATGATATGGTGGACATACTCCTATAGATAAGCGTAGCATAAAGATCAAGTCATTTCAATAGTTCAATTGCTATATGCTTTCTGATACATAGTAACCTAATTCCTTCGACCATGAGATCATGCATATCACTTTACCGGATGGATGCTTTGATGACATCAAACACCACACCATAACTGGGTGGCTATAAAGGTGGCATTGAGTGTTCGGAAGTATTGGTTGAGACACATGGATCAAGAGTGGGATTTGTCCATCCTATGACGGATAGATATACTCTGGGACCTCTCGGTGGAATGTCATCCAATTAGCTTGCAAGCATGTGACTGGTTCACAAGGGATCACATATCACGGGAACGAGAAAGAGTACTTATCGGTAACGAGGTTGAACTAGGTATGCAGAGATACCGACGATCATAACCTCGATAAGTAAACTATCGTGAGACAAAGGGAAATTGTATCGTATGTAAGTGGTTCATTCGATCGCAAAGTAATCGTAGAAGTATGTGGGAGCCATATGAATTTCCAGATTCCTCTATTGGTTATTGTTCGGAGAAGTGTCTCGATCATGTCCGCATAATTCACGAACCGTAGGGAGACACACTTAAGGTTCAACGTTGTTTGAGTAGTTATGGTATTATGAGAAAGAGACCGAATGTTGTTCGGAGTCTCGGATGGGATCCGGGATATCACAAGGTGATCCGGAATGGTCCGGAGAATAAGATTCATATAAGGAAAGTCCTGTTTCGGAGTTCGGAAATAATTCCGGTGATTTCATCGGGAATGTTCTAGAAGGTTCCGGAATGTCCGGCACTCCGGGGGGGAAGGGGTACATGAATGTGTCATTACATATTGGAATGATTGCATCATGTACTAAGTGTTCTTGCTGTTCCAAATAAAGGATTAAATTGAATCCTAAAACAGAAAAGTCAATGTCCAGTTTGAAAGTCAAACGGCTAAAACAAGAAACTGTGGGAAACAAGCAAGAGGTGGTTGGGACCGACTTGGGGGAGGAGTCCCTCCAAGCCGGCACGCCAACCAAGTCCGACTTGGGGAGGGACTCCCCTCCCCTTGGCCGCACCCTCCACCCATAAAAGGAGGGGCAGGGCCTCCTCCTCTAGACACACAAGTTCCTATCCTCTAATCTCCGGTTTAGAGCCGTTTTTTGGTTTAGAGCTTCTAATTGCCCTAGCCTTCGGTTTAGAGCCTTCTAATTGGTGTGTCTAATCCCTAGACCACTAATAGTACTCTCTCATACTCCACCATACTCGCTCCAGCTTAAGGCGAAGCCCTGCGGGATCTTCCCTCTACTTCCGGTACCACGCCGTTGTGCTGCCGGAATCACGAGGAGAGTGCTACAACCTCCGCTGCCTGCTGGAACAAGGGAGAGGAAGGTCTTCGTCGAGTACCGAACGTGTGACCGACTGCGGGAGCGCTGCCGGAACGCAGCGCCGGAAGGATCGTCTACACGATCTTGAGATCGGGAAGAGTACGACTACATCACCCACGAGAATCCGCTCTCGTTAAACACTTTGGAATCTTCGAGGGTAAGTTATTCCATCGACTCGTTGCTACAATCTAGTAGATAGATCTTGGCTTGTTTGTTTGTATGCGATAGAAATTTTTTGTTTTCCATGCTACGAAACCCTACACATGTTATTGCTTCTTGTTTGTACTTTGGATATTGGTGGCATAGTGGGATGAAACGGCCCGGACAAACTTTACATGTCCTCGCACATGAGACCTGTTCCACGCTTAACATGCAACTAGCTTTGCATAAGTGGCTAGCGGGTGTCTGTCTCTCCTACTATAGTCAATATCTAATTTACAACGAGTTGTTAATAATTTGGTTATCCTTGTTGTGGTTCCATGTTCGTAGGTAAGAACGGTTCTATCTTCGAAAGCCCTAAGCCACATAAAACTTGCAATGGATAAATTAGAAGCGTCTAGTTTAGATTGTTGTTGGGCTAGTGTCATGATATGGTAATGTTTTAAGTAGATGTATAGTTGATACTCTTACAACACGCCTAACATGTAAGTTCCATAGACCTTGGCCTTACACACAAAGGAATGATAAAGATCATACCACGATGCACATGATGGTGATCAAGTGCAAGAACCATATCATTTCACTTTTCACATATGATGGTTGTTGCATCTTATATTGCTTGTTTGGCGTTTTATTAGCATAATAAGATGATCCCTCACTTAGATATCAAGATAAAAAATGTGTTCTCCCTTAAGTATGCATCGATTATGTTTTGCCGCTTTAAGACATCACGCGATGATCAGGTGTTCTTGAATCCACGATCATATCTCGGGTGTAAGATGGTTTTACACACGCTAAATACTAAGGTTCTTACTTGGCGAGCCTAGCATGTACATACATGGCCTCGGAACACGGACCTAAAGGTTAAGCATGAGTCATATGTTGATATGATGCCTATATAGATGCTCGCCTTTGAAGCTACACCGACTCACGTGATGACCGGACTTGGTGTAGTGGATTTGGTTCATGTAATCACCAAAAAAGACACGAGGGATGTCGTTTTTGAGTGGGAGTTCATTCATAATTTGGATTAGTTGAACTCAATCTATCATAAACTTAGTCTAAACTTTACAAATTCTGTTGTAGATGGCACCACATGTTCATGGAGAAAGAGAAACATGCGACGAATGGTAGCAACTTTACTGACTGGGCCATGAATTTGAGGATTCTCCTCTCTGCTGCACAAAATCAATATGTGCTAGAAGAACCGCCAGGACCCCCACCACTTGATGATGCCTCTGACAAGGAAAAGAAGGTCTATCAGACTCGTCAGGAGCACCACAACTTAGTTCATTGCGGCATACTGTATGGGTTAGAGCCAGAACTTTGAAAGCATTTCGAAAACGGCAATGCCTTTGATACAATGGGTGAGTTGAAAATGATTTTCGACACCCATGTTGATGTAGAGAGTTGTAATGCTTCTGAAAAGTTCTTTAGCTGCATGATGTGAGAGAACAACTTCGTTAGTGAGCATGTACTCAAAATGTTTGGGTACGCCGATAAGCTTGTGTCCTTGGGAATATCGATTCACATTGACTTAGGCATACATCATGTTCTCTAATCTCTGCCACCTAGCTACAAGAGCTTCGTGATGAACTATAACATGCAGGGCATGAAGAAGTCTCTCCCCGAGCTTCTATCAATGCTTAAGACTGCAGAAGTGGATATCAAGAAGGAACATCAAGTATTTATGATCAATAAGACCACCGGTTTCAAGAAAGACAGGAAGGGTAAACAGAAGGGAAAGAAGGATCGAAAATCGGTTGCCACACCTGAAAAGAAATCCCGAGCTGGCCCTAAGTCTGATACCGAGTGCTATTATTGTAAGGGGACTGGCCATTGAAAGCGCAACTGCCCCAAGTATTTGGCCGACAAGGCAAACAAAGATATATGATATAGATGTTATTGATGTGACTAGTACTCGCAGTAGCACCTGGGTATTTGATACCAGATCGATTGCTAATATTTGTAACTCGAATCAGGGGTTGCGGAACAAGCGACCGCTAGCAAGGGGTGAGGTCAAGATGTGTGTCGGCAATGGATCAAGTGTTGATGTGATCGCCGTCGGAACGCTGCCTTTCCACTTACCGTTGGGATTAGTTATAAACCTAAATAATTATTATTTGGTGTCTGCACTGAGCATGAAAATTGTATCCGGATCATGTTTGATGCGAAGTGGTTATTCATTTAAATCTGAAAACGATGGTTGTTCGATTTATATGAATGATATCCTTTATGGTCATGCACCTGTGATGAATTGTTTATTTCTGTTGGATCTCGATAATAGTGTTACACATATTCATAATGTTGATGCTAAAAGGATTAAACTTGATGATGATATATCCGCATATATGTGGCACTGCCGTCTAGGTCATATTGGTGTTAAACACATGAAGAAACTCCATTCAGATGGAATTTTGGAATCACATGATTTTGAATCATTTGATACATGTGAGCCATGCCTTATGGTCAAGGTGACTAGAACTCCGTTTTTCGGTTCAATGGAACGGGCGACAGATTTATTGGAAATCATACATTGTAATGTATGTGGTCCAATGAGTGTGTCTCTCGCGAGGTGGATATCGTTATTTTGTTACTTTCACGGATGATTTGAGTAGATACGTTTATATCTACTTGATGAAACACAAGTCTAAAACCTTTGAAAAGTTCAAGAAATTTCAGAATGAAGTGGAAAATCATCGTAATAGAAAGATCAAATTTCTACGTCTGATCGTGGATGTGAGTATCTAAGTTACAAGTTTAGCACACATATAAAAGAGTGTGGAATAGTTTCACAACTCACACCTGCCGGAACACCACAGCGAAATGGTGTATCAGAACATCGTAATCGTACTTTACTAGATATGGTTTGATCTATGATTTCTCTGAGTGACTTGCCACTGTCATTTTAGGGTTATGCACTAGAAACCACTACATTCACTTTAAATCGGGCACCATCTAAATCCATTGAAAAGACACCGTATGAATTGTGGTTTGTAAACAAACCTAATATGCCATTTCTTAAAGTTTGGAGATGCGATGTTTATGTGAAGAAAATTTAGCCTGATAAACTCGAACCCAAAGCGAAAAAATGTGTCTTCATAGGATACCCTAAGAAAACTACTGGGTATTCCTTCTATCATAGATCTGAGGGCAAGGTTTTCGTTGCCAAGAATGGATCCCTTCTAGAGAAAGATTTTCTCGTGAAAGGTTGATGACTACGCACTTCTGTTCTTGTAGACAGTTGTTAGGCCTCCAAGTGCAGAGGTTTGTAGAACAGCAGCAAGTTCCCCTTAAGTGGATCACCCAAGGTTTATCGAACTCAGGGAGGAAGTGGTCAAAGGTATTCCCTCTCAAGCAACCCTGCAATTAAGATACAAAAAGTCTCTTGTGTCCCCAACACACCCAATATAGGTGCACTAGTTCGGCGAAGAGATAGTGAAATACAAGTGGTAACGGTGCCAGAAAATAACTTCTGACTTGTTGTTGATGTGGGGTAACAGTGCCAAAAAAGATCTTGATGGTGAGGTAAGGTAAAGGACCAAAACCTCCCCGGCAAACGGAACAATGATGGAAGCAAGCAAATATGCAACAGATCTAGTAGCAAATGATGTTTCAATGCTTAGGAACAAGGCCTAGGGATCATACTTTCACTAGTGAACACTCTATCATATAAATATCCTCTCTTCATGATACTACTCTTAACTACTCTCTGGTTGAACACTCTAATCTATGGTAGGGCTATACCAACACACCTCAAAGTCCGCCTTCCCCAATCTAGATAACCCCACACTGTCACCTTGAGCACTAGATGGTTCCAACAAACACCACAATTTCATAGAGACATCCAACTCCAAATATAACTCATAACAAATATTCAATCTAGCCATAGTGCCACACACGGTATGCACGTTGTCACTTTCACACACGTGGGGAAAAGCATAGATCTATTAAAGCACAAAGAGTATTTATGTAGACTCAAGCTTAAGTGCCACCATGGCGTGCACGTTGTCACTTTCACACACATGGGGAGAGCAAAGATCTAATGAAGCACTTGAGTAGCAAGGTAGATCTACTTGATTACAAGGCTCATGACCACAAGATCATGCATAGAGAGAGATGAACACATAGCTACCGGTAGAGCCCTTAGCCTCGAATAAAAACTACTCCCTCCTCATCATGGGAATCAACAACGGTTATGGAGATCGATGGAGATGGTTCCGGGGGCACTTCCTCGTCCCGACAGGGTGCCGGAACAGGGACTTTATGTCCCCCAAATCTCCCCTTTGGTGGCGGCGGCGCTGTGGAGGTGTTCGTGGATTTCTTCTAGACTCTTTAGGGTTTTTGGGTCGGAGGCATCTTATAGGCGAATGGGGAGGCCGAGGAGGCGGCCAGAGGGCCCACACCCTCCCCAGGTGCGGGCCAGGCTTGGCCGTGCCCAGGGGGGTCTGGCCACCCTCTGGTGCCTCTCTGTCCCTCCTTCTGGATTCGTGTCCCTCACGGAAAGTTATTGACTTTGGCTTTTGTCCCGTCCAATTCCGAGAATATTGATTTTCTGCCTTTCTGGAACAAAAAACAGAAGAAAACAGGCAACTGGCACTGTGGCAACATGTTAATAGGTTAGTTCTAGAAAAGATATAAAAACACCTCAAAGTGTATACAAAGCAAAGTAGATACAAAACAAGCATGGAACATCAAAAATTATAGATACGTTTCTGACATATCAAAGGTGTGTGTACAACTTGTCAACACCCGGAATTTTAATCCTAGATGCCTGCTATGCCATACATCGCAATCCCAGGATTACCATTTTTGCGAGACATAACAGATTTGGATATCATAATACATCATCCATTACAAACCATACATAAGGTCTTACACAAATAAGGATCTCATGATCCAGTTCTTAATACAACTTAAGCAACGGAATAACGTAATAGTAACGATAGCATAGGCGAAGCTCCATCTTCAGGGTCACAGGCAATGCTGACGATGGGAGATGATCCTAGTTGTCGTAACCTTCCTGCGGTCCATCATCCTGGTACTCCCCTTCATAGTCTGGCCACGGGAATAGCCAGGGAAAAAGCCATGAGTACTCTTTAAGTACTCGCAAACTAATACTAACAAGTTAAGGGGGTTTTGTAGTAGGACACTAAGCTCTAGGGTTGTTTTGCAAAAATCCAGATTTACCTCTACTAAGTTCAGAAGCAAAGAAAACTAGTTGAAAGTTTTATAACACCTAAGTGGGAACTTGAATTTCATATCACAACCTTGTTGTGGTCAAGTCAAAGTCATAATTCATTTCACAAGTCATTTTGAAAACATCTGACGGGGGAACAATATGGCCACTCCAACTGTACATAACGCGGACGCGGCTATTCGAATAATTTGACACTCTGCAGAGATTATACACTTTCACCATAACATTCGATACATCCCTCAGGAACAATTCTGAATTCACCATACTCAGTATGCGGATAATCAATCCTAACCTTTCAATTACACGCCCTAGTATAGGCACCTCTCCTGTGAGTTTAACCTCCCAACCATGACCAACTGTCATCTTGGGTACTGCACAGGTGGACAATCTTCACAAGGTAGCCTCAGCTCAGACCTTGTCCGCGAGGGAACCCATACTAAGGTATATAAATTTCCAGTCAAGCCCTACCCAATTTTCAGGTATTGTGGTTGTACGGTAAAATTGGAATGGTATCGCATCTAGATAACCATCAGTTTTATCAAGGGCTAAGGCTCATGCCTCAACATTTTCATCATCAAAATCATCTGGTGTTCGAGAACACATGTCAAAACATTTCAGTAGAATGACTCATCATTCTAAGGTTTTCATAACCCTTTTCACAAAGTATTCCCATCTAAAGTTGATCAAGTTTTATGCTTAGCACTAGCATCTACAAGTGGGGGTCAGTACTAAGGAGGGGTGGTAAACAAGTGGAGATTAGTTAAGTTCAATCTCATGCCTTAGGATGGCATCAAGATTATCTACTTAGGACAAATTTAATGCTCTTTATGCTACCTTCAATTATATTTTTTAGAATCTACAAGTCACTTAAGTAAACTCTAAGAGAAAGCGTTGATAAAGAAATAAGTATAAAGCTTGTAAGTAAAACTAGGACTGGGTATCATCAAATGTGTCTAACTAAGCATGCTTAATGCATTGCCTAGGTTATCTAACTTTCATAGTTGCAAGTGTTAGCTTGCAAGGTTTTAAGTATTGGCTTGCCTTGAGCAGAGCAGTGGTTGAAGTTCTCCTCGGCTTCTTCCTCGTAGTATCCTCCTTCCTCCTCGTACCCTTGGTCTGTACTAGCGTCTATAAATAGATACGAGGTACACAATCACCAAACAATACTTAACTATTTTCAATCATCACAGAAAGGTGTACTATAGATGATCTAGCATCATCACTAACATTACAACATTAAAGCATTTGTCTTATTTATTTTAATTTGAGAAAAGTATTTTCTACTCATTGAAAAACTACTTAAGATTTAATATTCTCCAACTCAAACATGGGATCAAATTGACACATGTCATCACCACATATTTCAGTACATGGGAATGTGATTTAAAGTGGTGTCACAATTTAATAAGGTTTAACCTTTTATTTTAAATAAATAAAGTGACTAGAAATGCTTATGTGGCATTCTTTTATTACTTGAACATTATTTATGTAAGTAAACCCATATGTTTTTTATATATTATGAAAAGTATGAACAAATGTGATTTTTGAGAGTTGGAATCAACTCAAAAGCTCTTATGGTTGAATTTTCAAAAATATTTGAATGCAAAAAAGCTTCTGACTTGTTATTTTTACCAAGGTTGATCTACAGATCCAAATGATTTGAATCCAACGGGATTGGATTAAGCATTTCAGTACCTTTCTAACAAAATTAGTTTCATGCATTTTGGTTCATAGAATCGAGCTAGGTTGAATTTTGAATCTATGTACAGAACCGTGTTTGAAATTAAATGGAAAAAATCTAAATTTAAACTGCTGGGTCGCGAGGGAGACGCTAATGGTCCGACCCAGTGTCATTCTGTGGCGCGGGGTACAGCTGACAAGGGGGTTCTATTGTAGGGTTCGCATCATAGAAAACAAATTTTTTCCTACGATGGGAACATCTAAGTACCAAGATCTATCTACTAGATACAAGCAATGGGTGGATATACATCCATAGAATACATACCCTCGAAGACCGAATAGCGTTAACGAGGTTGTACTCGTGGATGATGTAGACGAACGCTTGCCGGTCTCAAGATCGTGATGAAGTCCATTTGGTTCAGCCGGTCCAGCACGATCAAGTCCAGCACCTCAAAGCAGTGGTGCATCCGTGATCGCACACACGCACGGGTACCCCGACAACCTCCGCGCCCTCGCTCCAGCGAAGCAGCGGAAGCAACAAATACTTCCAGAAAAAGCCACCGGGAACATGTATCTCGCTGATTCGAGACCATGGGGGAATTATAAAGGGGGGAGAGAGATCATTCGCGAGGAGGTGTGCGATGAGAGGAGGAAGTGGGTGCATTTTATAGGGAGACGGGGGGGGGGGGGGCAGACCCGTCCCATGGCATGGCAGCCATGGAGGTGCCCCAACTCTTCCACATTCATGTGGGTGGAGCTCCCACTCACATAAATAGCCACCACACTCAAAATTCCACTCACCTCCATTAAATTTCCACCATATTTAATGTAATCTCTCATTAAATAAAACTCTTTTATTTATTTATTCAGAATTTTGTTAATTGCTTTAATTAACAAACATTCACATAAAACCCCTTGCTAGTATTCCATTTCACATGCAGAACCAGTTTCAGCAATTTCAACCGAAACAGTTCCGGTGTCTAGTGAAATAAATTCCTGCGCTTTCCTTTTCTTTTTCTGACATATCATTTGCTCCGAATGGTGTCGGTATCCCTTAAGTGTGTCACCCTACGGTTCGCGAATAATGTGGACATGATCGAGACCCTTCTTCGATCAATAATCAGTAGCGGGACTTGGAGATCCATACTAACTCCCACACATTCAACAATGACTTCTGTGTTCATGTGAACCTTTTATGCTAGTATCTTAATCCCTTTGTTTCACGATATATTACATGTCCGATATTCGATCATCGTATCTCCATACCTAGTTTGATCTCATTACCGACATGCACTCTTTTCTTGTTCCCGTGATATAACATTCTAGTGATCAAATCACTTGCTTGCAAGCTAATCAATGTGATATCACCGAGAGGGCCCAGAGCATATCTATCCGTCATCGGGATGAACAAATTCCACTCTCGATCCATGAACCTCAACATAACACTTTAGTAGTTCTGAAGCCATCTTTATAATCACCCAGTTACGGTGTGACGTTTGATGTCATCGAGAAACTCTTCCGGTGTTAGTGATTGACATGATCTCATGGTCTAAGGATTAGGATCACTTCGTAAGTTGTTATAGCAATATAAACTCAATGACTTTGATCGTAATGCTATACTTCGGATGAATGTTCATCACATCATTACACTAATGTTGTGACCTCGTTATTAACAACATCCAATGTCCATGATCAGGAAACTTTGATCACCTTGTTAATCAACGAGCTAGTTTATAAGAGAGGCATAACTAGGAACTTCCTTTTTGTTTATTAAACACACATGTATTAACGTTTCCGTATTAATACAATTATAGCATGTAAAATAAATATTTATCATAAATAACTAATACGATAATAACCACTTTATTATTGCCTCTCGGACATATTCCCTTCACTCTCCCACTTGCACTAGAGACAATAATCTAGTTTGAAAACTTTGCGTATTGAACACATATGGCTTTCTGGTGTTCCATATACGCAACTGCAAGTGGTTAACATAATCTACGGATCTGACGCTTTTAGGTTCGTGTGTATTTGCATGTCTTTGCGTCTTCACGCATCACTCATTCTCCAATGAGATGGCATTTGTATAAATTTGGTCTTTTGGTGAGACCTTTAGTTCCTTGGGGTTAAAACACGTCGATACTATTGTCATACAATATATCTTTAGTGTTAGCCTGTTGCGAACCACACCAAACTACTTGACACAAATTCCCTCCTTTGCTGCTACTATAGCAGTCATATACTTAGCCTTTTGTGTTAGTATTCGTGTAACACCCTCAGAATCGGACCTATGCAAGTTTGGGCAAAATTCACCAAACCCGCATAGAAACGATTCAAAGGTGCCCACCAGGCACTTTCGTGCGGGTGGAAAACGAAGTAATAACATTACACAACAGTCCTCGATGGGACCCACAGAACAGATATATATAACGGCGACTCAATGAGTCAAGAATACGGATATACAGTACAAAGATCCAAATCACCTTGAAAACGATGGGGCGTCCGACTACGGACAAGATGCAAATGGGGCTAAGAGCCCTGAAGAATAACCAATGGCGTCCATAACCCTGCCCAGGCCAAGCCGGAAGGGTAACCCTGCTAACGGCGTCGATCTCAAACCTGCTTAAACAAAAGGGGTGCCGACAAAGGGCAAAGGAAAAAGAAGGAGCGTCAGTACTGAGGCCAGTACACGGCGAGGCTAGAATTCGGCGGTCCTCGCCTACATAGGTATGGTGGACTGAGCGGCAGCGGCAGCATACACTAAACAACCTATAGAGACTCGATACAACTGACGGCAAATAGAGAGGGGTAAGGAAGTCCTAGTCGGAACCAACCTGATGCTACCATCAAACAAACGCGTCCTGGCGTTTCCCCCTCGATACCAAACGAGGAAGTCAACCGAGGAACTCACACAGTTGGCATTTTTACTTATTCAGTTATCGTTGCAATAATTACTAGTCAGATATAGATATTCGTCCTGATAAAATAAGCAGTGGGCACTTTTAGTTAACCATTCCGTGATAGTTACAACAATTACTAATCAGGTACTGATAGCATGAGATAAACCCGAAACCCAGCATTTGTTGGTACTTTTATTCAGCCATTTCGTTGTAGTTGCAATACTTACTAGTCAGATACATTTGTCGCAAGCGACAACCAAACAAGCAATTGTGGGCAGTATTAATTAGTCATTCCATTATAGTGAAGCTGATTACTAGTCATTATAAGTCAAATTTATAGCAGTAAACTTTAGTTATGCTTGTCTATGATCGAGAAACTGTGCTCCAAGTCGTCCATATCCGCGGACACGGCTTTCAGAAAGTTTTACCCGGCCGGGGTGCACCAATAGCAACACACACTCGATCAACCTCGGAAAAAACCAAATCAAAACCCAACGAGGTCTTCACGACAAAGCAATCACAAGATTCAGAAATATTTCAGGGGGCCACCCCTTAAGTAGATCCCGCAACGGAGTAAGCAAGCTCCGAGACGGCCTCAAGGTCTGGGTGGACGGCTGTGAGCGACTGGGAACCCCAAACGGGGCTTGTCGACACCGCGTAAACGTGTCCCGATCCTAAACAGTACAGTGTGCAGTACCTCGCACAATCGTAAATAAAGCAGTAAATCATGGCATAAGTACAGGATAGTAATAAAACCTCAAACTAGTTTGTGGCCCCAAGAAATAAGACGGAATCAAGCTCTGGCTGAGGGGGGTCCCATATACCTCCCGGATGTGGATAGCGCGATAAATCAAGGAACATGAATCAAGTACTCGGGGTCTTACGGGACACAAGTGGGCGTTCGGAAACCAAATATTATCTATCACCCACCGATGCCTCTGCTTATTCAATTTTAGTTGTTAAACGGAAATTAAAGTGAACAATAAGTAAAGCTATGATCAGCTCCAACAACAACATGCGGCAATACATCAGCAACTGTGGCATATGACGACACACATCAGCACTTGAGCAAGCAACTACGACGCGCAGGTCCAACTATCTACCAAACAACAGGTAATAGGATGTGTCCAAGGCAATATAGGGCTGCACGGTATATCACAGGTACGGAAACTAAAGCATCGCAACACAGATAGCAATAGATCAACAGGAGGGAAGTAAATACTATAAAAGTAAGATAGGTAGAAAGGGGAAGATGCTCGCCTGAAAACATTGTTGAAGGGTTCATCCGAAGATCGGGGCGAAGCTCACATCTACTCAACGGCCTTATCCGCGAAGAGCAAAACACTAGAAGGAACACCGGGTGCAATATTTAATACTCGGCAGAAGATCGGCATGATGCATGTATGATGTATGGCATGGCAAGGTGCGATGCAATTAGGTCAAGATTAAGCGGAACCGGGGTCTCGACAATTGATTATATGGTTCAAGTTATTTAATTACCCCGCAAATTAAATGTTGTTATAACAAGGCAAGATAAGATACCGGTTCGCTACACAAGTTTAAATGAGGCTGATATGAGACTAGATTTGTCCGTATATGGGCCCCATATTTAAATATAAGGTGAATCGGTAAAATAACCCCAAACATCCATAATATGATGTGAGTATGAATGATTCGTATGAGTATGAATGATTCGTATGCAGCAAATGTATATCATTTAATACAAATAAGGCTCAGAAGTTTTAAAACAAACTAAGAAGTAGTTTGCATGGATAAAAGAGATGATAAAAAATTGTGGGATTTATTTGTTCCGAGAGAGATTCGAGAGACTAGGGGTTGGTCGATGAGTCTTTGGAGAAAACAGATCAGCTGCTTGCGCGAAGAAAAGAAAATATTAATATATATGCAAAGGTGCATACGCCTGGGTTTGTTCCTGTTGGTGAGGAGTAGGGCGCATGCTTCGCTTCAGCTTGGAACTGAACCCAACGACGCCATGAAAACAGATATGAAAGGAGAATAATAATAATAATAATAAACATGGACCAATCGGTAGAAGAATAGGAACGAGGCCACTGGAATGTTGTGGAGTTCTTGTAAAAGAGAGGGCTCGTTTTAAATGGATCAAGGCCGGGAATTTGGAGGACAAACAAAACTGCCGAAGGCTGTAGCTATTGACTGAAACTCATCGTCAGGTTAGCAGAAAAAGAAAACAGCAAAAAGGATGATCAAGTAGCCAGCGAGGATCTCGGCGTGGTACCATCAGGTCAAGATTGACTTGATTTATCAGGACAGGGGCGCCGTTTGTGAGCTACTGTTTGACTGAAGAATACTGCAAGTGTTGCCTGAATATCACTTCTGTATCATCAGGTTAGAACATAAAGAAAAGGGTACAGAAGAAATCGAGGCGCTGGGACCTCAATCGCTTGATCAAGGCTGCGGAACGGAATATGGGTCCACTGATCTATTGCCCGGCTGGTTACGAGAACATGGGGGCGCCGGAGTTAGACAAAAACTGATCGGGAACAGAGGCAAAACAAGGGCGACGTGCACGGCGGCGAGCGGCGCAGTGCGGTGCAACAGAGGGCGGCGACACCAGGAGAAACGTGGGTAGCTGGAGGAGAGGTGGAACGGGGTGGTGGGCTCACCGGGAGGGTACTCGTGGAGCAGATCAGGTCCACGGTCGACAGAGGCGGCCGGGAGAGGAAGATGGCATGGACGGTGACTGCAGCTGTGCAGGGACGGCGATGAACGCTAGTGTGCGCTGGCCTTGACGTCCTTTCGAGCTGCTCCTTGAGGTAGCCTCTGCTTGGCTTTGGTGGCTTGTAGAGAAAGAAGAAGAGAGGGGATGGAGATCTGGATGTGGAGAAGAGGGGTGGTTGAGGATGGCAGAGAAGGATGCCTGGCTTGCTTTTTGATAGGGAGGAAAAAGGTGGTTTAGCTGGTGCTCACGCGCACAACATGTGATCGAAAGGGAGAGGAAGAGAAACAGGGAGAGGAGGTGTGTCCACTGCTGCTGGCTAGCTGGGCCTTTGTCCTGGCAGGCTGGCGACCTACCCCGGAAAAAACATTTTATTATTTGTTCTATTAAAAAAAACAATTCGTAAATACTTTTTTTTTTAGATAAATACAAGATCTGAACCAACCGAGACTTTAATTCGAAATTAAAGGAGAGGATTAATTAGAAAACAAAATAGGATTTTTACGAAATCGTTTTATGAAAAAGAAAAAAAAATATGCATGACGTCATGATGATGCACAAAATATAAACAACAGACGATTTTCTTGTAGTGGTTTTACCCGGGGTGCTACAATTCGACACCACTAACAATGGATCTCGCCCTCGAGATCCGCCTCATGGTACCGGGAAGAAGGTCGATGATCTGAATCTTCTCACTTCGTGTAGATTTTCACGACACCACTAACAAGGGTTCTTTCTTCATCTTGAAATCGGCGACACCACCAACAAGGGTCGGTGCTCACGTTCGTCGAGAGAACACTCCGGAGAAACAAAGGACGAAGGTAGAGGTATCAAAAGATAAGGCCACCTCTAACTTCCATGAGAAGAGGAGAAGTTACATTGATCCACCAGTTCGATGTACAAAAGTGAACAGTAAGAGTCGGGTAGGGTGATCAGTCCATCCCGTACACAAACTATCAACTCTATACATGAGTAGGAGAACCAGGCAACAAAACTCTCGAGATTTAGACGGAAGATCTTCATAGGCGGTATCCGGAACAAAGGGATGATGCCAGCAGGAATCGTATGAAAGACAGAATGATTAGGTTCCGCGATGGTTCCATTGGCATGAACAACACATGCTCAAGGTATACTCCAACTTCACCAATGCTCGTCCTTCTCATATGTTTTTCAACGACACTGATATCCAGCAAGGAACACATAAGGATAAAGATCTCAAGAACAAAAGATCGGATGAAGGGCACAACAGACAAGTTGCCGATTGATGATCGTAGCGCCTCCGTTACAAAAGGAAGAAAACGAAACCCTGAAGGTGCGACGGAAACCCAACCACGAGAAATCCTGGACTCGAAGAGAGAGAAGAGAGCGGATTCAAAACACATAGAGGTAAGAGGGGAACATCAGAGGGGTAAGGAGTAAAATCAGACCTAATCAGAACTATCCAACCGATTTTCGAAAATAGTTTTGACTCTCTACTTCGGCCGTTAGCTAGGTTATCCTACAGGCCGGACTTGTGGGGTATCGCAACTGCTGAGCTCTGATACCACTCTGTAACACCCTCGGAATCGGACCTATGCAAGTTTGGGCAAAATTCACTAAACCCGCATAGAAACGATTCAAAGGTGCCCACCAGGCACTTTCGTGCGGGTGGAAAACGAAGTAATAACATTACACAACAGTCCTCGATGGGACCCACAGAACAGATATATATAACGGCGACTCAATGAGTCAAGAATACGGATATACAGTACAAAGATCCAAATCACCTTGAAAACGATGGGGCGTCCGACTACGGACAAGATGCAAATGGGGCTAAGAGCCCTGAAGAATAACCAATGGCGTCCATAACCCTGCCCAGGCCAAGCCGGAAGGGTAACCCTGCTAACGGCGTCGATCTCAAACCTGCTTAAACAAAAGGGGTGCCGACAAAGGGCAAAGGAAAAAGAAGGAGCGTCAGTACTGAGGCCAGTACACGGCGAGGCTAGAATTCGGCGGTCCTCGCCTACATAGGTATGGTGGACTGAGCGGCAGTGGCAGCATACACTAAACAACCTATAGAGACTCGATACAACTGACGGCAAATAGAGAGGGGTAAGGAAGTCCTAGTCGGAACCAACCTGATGCTACCATCAAACAAACGCGTCCTGGCGTTTCCCCCTCGATACCAAACGAGGAAGTCAACCGAGGAACTCACACAGTTGGCATTTTTACTTATTCAGTTATCGTTGCAATAATTACTAGTCAGATATAGATATTCGTCCTGATAAAATAAGTAGTGGGCACTTTTAGTTAACCATTCCGTGATAGTTACAACAATTACTAATCAGGTACTGATAGCATGAGATAAACCCGAAACCCAGCATTTGTTGGTACTTTTATTCAGCCATTTCGTTGTAGTTGCAATACTTACTAGTCAGATACATTTGTCGCAAGCGACAACCAAACAAGCAATTGTGGGCAGTATTAATTAGTCATTCCATTATAGTGAAGCTGATTACTAGTCATTATAAGTCAAATTTATAGCAGTAAACTTTAGTTATGCTTGTCTATGATCGAGAAACTGTGCTCCAAGTCGTCCATATCCGCGGACACGGCTTTCAGAAAGTTTTACCCGGCCGGGGTGCACCAATAGCAACACACACTCGATCAACCTCGGAAAAACCAAATCAAAACCCAACGAGGTCTTCACGACAAAGCAATCACAAGATTCAGAAATATTTCAGGGGGCCACCCCTTAAGTAGATCCCGCAACGGAGTAAGCAAGCTCCGAGACGGCCTCAAGGTCTGGGTGGACGGCTGTGAGCGACTGGGAACCCCAAACGGGGCTTGTCGACACCGCGTAAACGTGTCCCGATCCTAAACAGTACAGTGTGCAGTACCTCGCACAATCGTAAATAAAGCAGTAAATCATGGCATAAGTACAGGATAGTAATAAAACCTCAAACTAGTTTGTGGCCCCAAGAAATAAGACGGAATCAAGCTCTGGCTGAGGGGGGTCCCATATACCTCCCGGATGTGGATAGCGCGATAAATCAAGGAACATGAATCAAGTACTCGGGTCTTACGGGACACAAGTGGGCGTTCGGAAACCAAATATTATCTATCACCCACCGATGATGCCTCTGCTTATTCAATTTTAGTTGTTAAACGGAAATTAAAGTGAACAATAAGTAAAGCTATGATCAGCTCTAACAACAACATGCGGCAATACATCAGCAACTGTGGCATATGACGACACACATCAGCACTTGAGCAAGCAACTACGACGCGCAGGTCCAACTATCTACCAAACAACAGGTAATAGGATGTGTCCAAGGCAATATAGGGCTGCACGGTATATCACAGGTACGGAAACTAAAGCATCGCAACACAGATAGCAATAGATCAACAGGAGGGAAGTAAATACTATAAAAGTAAGATAGGTAGAAAGGGGAAGATGCTCGCCTGAAAACATTGTTGAAGGGTTCATCCGAAGATCGGGGCGAAGCTCACATCTACTCAACGGCCTTATCCGCGAAGAGCAAAACACTAGAAGGAACACCGGGTGCAATATTTAATACTCGGCAGAAGATCGGCATGATGCATGTATGATGTATGGCATGGCAAGGTGCGATGCAATTAGGTCAAGATTAAGCGGAACCGGGGTCCCGACAATTGATTATATGGTTCAAGTTATTTAATTACCCCGCAAATTAAATGTTGTTATAACAAGGCAAGATAAGATACCGGTTCGCTACACAAGTTTAAATGAGGCCGATATGAGACTAGATTTGTCCGCATATGGGCCCCATATTTAAATATAAGGTGAATCGGTAAAATAACCCCAAACATCCATAATATGATGTGAGTATGAATGATTCGTATGAGTATGAATGATTCGTATGCAGCAAATGTATATCATTTAATACAAATAAGGCTCAGAAGTTTTAAAACAAACTAAGAAGTAGTTTGCATGGATAAAAGAGATGATAAAAAATTGTGGGATTTATTTGTTCCGAGAGAGATTCGAGAGACTAGGGGTTGGTCGATGAGTCTTTGGAGAAAATAGATCAGCTGCTTGCGCGAAGAAAAGAAAATATTAATATATATGCAAAGGTGCATACGCCTGGGTTTGTTCCTGTTGGTGAGGAGTAGGGCGCATGCTTCGCTTCAGCTTGGAACTGAACCCAACGACGCCATGAAAAACAGATATGAAAGGAGAATAATAATAATAATAATAAACATGGACCAATCGGTAGAAGAATAGGAACGAGGCCACTGGAATGTTGTGGAGTTCTTGTAAAAGAGAGGGCTCGTTTTAAATGGATCAAGGCCGGGAATTTGGAGGACAAACAAAACTGCCGAAGGCTGTAGCTATTGACTGAAACTCATCGTCAGGTTAGCAGAAAAAGAAAACAGCAAAAAGGATGATCAAGTAGCCAGCGAGGATCTCGGCGTGGTACCATCAGGTCAAGATTGACTTGATTTATCAGGACAGGGGCACCGTTTGTGAGCTACTGTTTGACTGAAGAATACTGCAAGTGTTGCCTGAATATCACTTCTGTATCATCAGGTTAGAACATAAAGAAAAGGGTACAGAAGAAATCGAGGCGCTGGGACCTCAATCGCTTGATCAAGGCTGCGGAACGGAATATGGGTCCACTGATCTATTGCCCGGCTGGTTACGAGAACATGGGGGCGCCGGAGTTAGACAAAAACTGATCGGGAACAGAGGCAAAACAAGGGCGACGTGCACGGCGGCGAGCGGCGCAGTGCGGTGCAACAGAGGGCGGCGACACCAGGAGAAACGTGGGTAGCTGGAGGAGAGGTGGAACGGGGTGGTGGGCTCACCGGGAGGGTACTCGTGGAGCAGATCAGGTCCACGGTCGACAGAGGCGGCCGGGAGAGGAAGATGGCATGGACGGTGACTGCAGCTGTGCAGGGACGGCGATGAACGCTAGTGTGCGCTGGCCTTGACGTCCTTTCGAGCTGCTCCTTGAGGTAGCCTCTGCTTGGCTTTGGTGTCTTGTAGAGAAAGAAGAAGAAGAGGGGATGGAGATCTGGATGTGGAGAAGAGGGGTGGTTGAGGATGGCAGAGAAGGATGCCTGGCTTGCTTTTTGATAGGGAGGAAAAAGGTGGTTTAGCTGGTGCTCACGCGCACAACATGTGATCGAAAGGGAGAGGAAGAGAAACAGGGAGAGGAGGTGTGTCCACTGCTGCTGGCTAGCTGGGCCTTTGTCCTGGCAGGCTGGCGACCTACCCCGGAAAAAACATTTTATTATTTGTTCTATTAAAAAAAACAATTCGTAAATACTTTTTTTTAGATAAATACAAGATCTGAACCAACCGAGACTTTAATTCGAAATTAAAGGAGAGGATTAATTAGAAAACAAAATAGGATTTTTACGAAATCGTTTTATGAAAAAGAAAAAAAAATATGCATGACGTCATGATGATGCACAAAATATAAACAACAGACGATTTTCTTGTAGTGGTTTTACCCGGGGTGCTACAATTCGTCACAATGTCTTAACTTTGGAACTCTTCCAAATCCATCATGGAAACTTTCTTTCCATTTCATTGTGCCACCCATAGTTTAAATTGAGATAAACTTAATTTGTATCTTGTGACAAAAACTAGTATCAATGTAACGCTTTACAATGAACTATTTGTAATTGTTTGTCACCTCTACACAAATATATTCTTAGTTCTTTCCAAAAGATCATAAGAATATCCTTACTATCGTCCAATGATCATTTTATGATTCATTCTGGTATATGCTCATAACACTTAGAGCATAGGACATATCTAGATGTGTACATATCATGGTATGATTGATCAAAACATTCTCGTAATTTCACTCATCAAGTGTCAAAGCACTTGAATCTTGTTTCACTTATCAAGTGTCGATACACTTGAATCTTGATTCAATTCCTTTCCATGCAACAAGAACTGTTTCTAGTCGTTTCTATATTGAACTCCTTCAATATCTCATATATGTACGTTTGGCACAACCATATTGGCATCACAGTCTATCCACTATAGACATTCACGCTAAATATTCGGGTTTTGCCTAAGTATTACATCGAAATGAAATTCTTATCCTTTGTCAATAAAAGATACATCATTTCTAATCAACATGATGTCCTCCACATAATGTATTAGAAATATGTCTCAGCGCTCCCACGTAATTTTGGGGATATGCTATATGGGTATCCTCATAGCATGTCTCTTATCCGACTAACCCGGGTGGCCCATAGTCGGTAGCATGGCCTGTGGCCTGCTGGGTGGCCCAGTTAGGTGGATCCAGAAGGGAGGCCCATGACGGATAAAGGAAGGCTACGGTGGAGTCACCAGCGTACCCGGAGCCTTGGAGTACAAGATACACAAGACTAGTAATAGACGGTGTAGAACTCCGTAACCTGTCCAGCTAGGACTTTTCCCTGTAACCCTAGGATCTGACGACTATATAAGTCGGGCCTATGGGAGCCTTTAGGGCATCGTTTTACATACACCTCACAGAGCGAACCTAATCTCTGTAACTCGGCGTATTGCCATTATAGTGATTTATAGCAGGAGTAGGATTCCGCCATCATTGTGGGATCTGAACCTGGGTAAGCTGTGTTACCTCGTACCCGTCAACCGTCCGCCTTAGCCCACGTCTCTAAACATGCACTGTGAGGACCCCTCCATGGCGTACTCGTCGGCAATACCACGACAGTTGGCGCCCACCGTGGGGCAAGAGGCGCTTCGGGCTCTTCAGCGGGCGAGGACCAAGATCTTCGCGGGAATCGGCGAAACCGTGGCCATCGGCCGTGTTCTCTTCTCCGGCAACGTTCTGATCGTCCCCCCGACGAGTTCTGGATCCCGGCGAAGACGAACCCTACGCGGTGTTCGATCGTTCCTATCGGAGACATCCACCTCTTCATTGGCGAAACCGACTCGGGCACTAGTTCCCTGGGAGTCGGAGGAGCATCAAGACCCGCACGGACCGCCTACGGGCAGGATACGTTCGCGAAAGGATCAATGTCGGATCTCTCCTTGGAGTTTGCCGAAAAAGATCGGAAAAATTCAAGACCCGCACGGACCGCCTACGGGCAGGATACGTTCGCGGAAGGGTCGATGTCGGATCTCTCCTCGGAGTTTGCCGGCAAAGATCGGAAAAATTCAAGTGTTGGAGATATGCCCAAGAGGCAATAATAAAGTGGTTATTATCATATCTTCACACTTATGATAAATGTTTACATAGCATGCTATAATTGTATTAACCGGAAACATTAATACTTGTGTGATTTGTAAACTAAAATAAGAGTCCCTAGTGAAGCCTCTTGTTAAACTAGCTTGTTGGTTAATATATGATCATGGTTTCCTGATCATGAACATAGAGATGTTATTAACAACAGGATCATATCATTAGGAGAATGATGTGATGGACATACTCCTATAGATAAGCGTAGCATAAAGATCAAGTCATTTCAATAGTTCAATTGCTATATGCTTTCTGATACATAGTAACCTAATTCCTTCGACCATGAGATCATGCATATCACCTTTACCAGATGAATGCTTTGATGACATCAAACACCACACCGTAACTGGGTGGCTATAAAGGTGGCATTGAGTATTCGGAAAGTATTGGTTGAAACACATGGATCAAGAGTGGGATTT
Organism: Avena atlantica; assembly: GCA_910589765.1. Taxonomy (NCBI): domain Eukaryota; kingdom Viridiplantae; phylum Streptophyta; class Magnoliopsida; order Poales; family Poaceae; genus Avena; species Avena atlantica. The sequence continues at coordinate 211,062,813 of OU342738.1, forward strand.
GTCCATCCATATGACGGATAGATATACTCTGGGCCCTCTCGGTGGAATGTCATCCAATTAGCTTGCAAGCATGTGACTTGGCCACAAGGGATCACATATCACGGGAACGAGAAAAGAGTACTTGTCAGTAACGAGGTTGAACTAGGTATGCAGAGATACCGACGATCATAACCTCGGATAAGTAAACTATCGTGAGACAAAGGGAAATTGGTATCGTATGTAAGTGGTTCATTCGATCGCAAAGTAATCGTAGAAGTATGTGGGAGCCATATGAATTTCCAGATTCCTCTATTGGTTATTGTTCGGAGAATTGTCTCGATCATGTCCGCATAATTCACGAACCGTAGGGAGACACACTTAAGGATTCGACGTTGTTTGAGTAGTTATGGTATTATGAGAAAGAGACCGAATGTTGTTCGGAGTCTCGGATGGGATCCGGGATATCACGAGGTGATCCGGAATGGTCCGGAGAATAAGATTCATATAAGGAAAGTCCCGTTTCGGAGTTCGGGAATGATTCCGGTGTTTTCATCGGGAATGTTCTAGAAGGTTCCGGATTGTCCGGCACTCCGGGGGGGAAGGGGTACATGAATGTGTCATTACATATTGGAATGATTCCATCATGTACTAAGTGTTCTTGCTGTTCCAAATAAAGGATTAAATTGAATCCTAAAACAGAAAAGTCAAATGTCCAGTTTGAAAGTCAAACGGCTAAAACAAGAAACTGTGGGAAACAAGCAAGAGGAGTTGGAAACCAACTTGGAGGAGGAGTTCCTCTCCTCCAAGCCGGCGGCCAGCCCTAGGCCGAGTTGGGGAGGGACTCCCTCCCTCCCCTGGCGCGCCAAGCTCCTCCACCCATAAAAGGAGGGGCAGGCCTCCTCCTCTAGACACACAAGTTCTTCTACTCTACTCCGGTTTAGAGCCGTCTCGGTTTAGAGCTTCTAATTGCTTTAGCCTTCGGTTTAGAGCCTTCTAATTGGTGTGTCTAATTACTAGACCACTAATAGCCTCTCTCATACTCCACCATACTCGCACCGGCTTAAGGCGAAGCCCTGCGGGATTTCCCCTCTACTTCCGGTACCACGCTGTTGTGCTGCCGGAATCACGAGGAGAGTGCTACAACCTCCGCTGCCTGCTGGAACAAGGGAGAGGAAGGTCTTCGTCGAGTACCGAACGTGTGACCGACTGCGGGAGCGCTGCCGGAACGCAGCGCCGGAAGGATCGTCTACACGATCTTGAGATCGGAAAGAGTACGACTACATCACCCACGAGAATCTGCTCTCGTTAACCGCTTTGGAATCTTCGAGGGTAAGTTATTCCATCAACTCGTTGCTACAATCTAGTAGATAGATCTTGGCTTGTTTGTTTGTATGCGATAGAAATTTTTTGTTTTCCATGCTACGAACCCCTACAGTGGTATCAGAGCCGTGTCTATATGTAGATCTGTTGCACGAGTAGAACACAATGGTCATTGTGGGCGTTGATGCTTTTATTGTCGATTGCTTCTTGTGTAATTTGCATCTTGCGGTATGTTGGGATGAAGCGGCCCGGGCTAACCTTACATGACATCGTTCATGAGACTTGCTCCACGCTTGACATGCAACTTGTATTGCATAAGTGGCTTTGCGGGTGCCTGTTTCTCCTAGCATAGTTAAGATCCAATTTACAACGGGTGATTAACAATACTAGTATCAATGTTGTGGTTCTTGTTCGTAAGTTAGAACGACACTTATTGAAATCCCCAAACCACGTAAAATATGCAAAGAAAGTAGAGGCGTCTAACTTTGTTTTGCAGGGGTGTGCAGTGATGTGATATGGCCATGATTGTGATTATATTTGATGTATGCAATGTTCCTTATTATAAGTTGGCAACCGGCAGGAGCCATATGGTTGTCTTTAATTTCTGTTAAGACCTGCGTGTCTATTCAAAGTAGTTGTAATAGTTGAAGCCGGTGGACGACAACCATGGAGCAGCGTCATTGACCTTGATGCAATGCTGGTGATGATGGAGATCATGTTCGTGCTAGAAGATGGAGATCAGAAGCACAAAGAAGAAAGGCCATATCGTATCACATATTATGAATTGCATGTGATGTTAATCCTTTATGCATCTTGTATTGCTTAGTAGACGACGGTAGCATTATAAGATGATCCCTCATGCACATGAATTTCAAGTCATAAAGTGTTCACCCTTAGTTAGCACCGTTGCTAAAGCTTGTTGTTTCGAAGCACCATGTGATGATCGGGTGTGTTAGATTCTACAAGTGTATACAACGTGAGCAAGCCAGATTTGCTCATGCGGAAGCTAAGGTTTGATCTTGACGAGCCTAGCATGTACAGACATGGCCTCAGGAACACGGATTACCGAAAGGTAGAGCATGAGTCATATAGTAGATATGATGAACATGTTGATTGTTCGCCATTGAAGCTATATCAACTCTCGTGATGATCGGTTTTGATGTGGTGGATTTGGTTCGTGTGATCACTAAAACAATGTGAGGGATATTGTTTTGAGTGGGAGTTCACCTAGATTAATTTAATTATTAATTAGAACTCAATTTATCATAAATTAAATCAAAGTGAATTTGCATAGTTGTTGTAGTCATTGGCATCCGTTTACCACCTTGCGCTTAGTTATAATTGAGATGATAGAACTATAGAATTCTGGTTAGTTACTTTACGAACTGGTATCGTATTGTTTTGAAGTGTTAATCTAAAGTTTAAAAGTCCTATTGCAAACTTTCAGTGAGTTCCGGTTACTCCATGAAGTTTAATAATTGGTATTAAAACAAGAGTAACAGTTCCAAGTGTTAGTGTATAAGTATCATGTTTGTCTCCATGATTCTTGATATTCAAAGGATTCTCTTAATATCAAGGTTATCTAGGATCTGAAAGAGTTGTTTCAGAAACCATGATGTGTGGAAGATATTGTGATATCTGAAACGAAGTTTTGGTTGCAACATGATAGAGTATAATATGGAAAAAGTCATGTTCTCATATTTGATGAGAATTTGCAAAAGGTTGGAGACACTAGTTGTCCTAATCCACCAAAAGGTTTTGGATAGCAACATTATACTCGCGATTCACCATTATAAGCTAAAGGTAGCTTGATCATGGACGATTCCATGATAAGGATGAATAATTAATGTAGGTAAAATGTTTACTACATCAAGAGATTGCTAAAGAAAGGAATTTGAAAGAACACCAAACATTTGATGATGGTGATCTACTTCAAAGTGCAAGTCCAAAGACATTGGTATTTAACTATACACGCTTTGGACTATGTGTCATATGTATGACTCCACTATTGATATTGATAGATTCTTTCAAACAGAAAAGGAAATACTGAAAGAGAATCTCATAAATATATGGCAGAAAAGAAAAGACTAGAATTGTTCAGTTTAAGTATATAGATGATATACATGTTATGGCTATATTCTTTGCTTATTAAACAATGTGGTTCTTAAGTATTTGATACTGAATTTGTTGGTATGAATCGTCATACAAAACAACAGAATTCATGAACTACAGTGGCCTAAGTAATTAGCAAAAGAATATGTGATGATGTACATCGAGAACAAATAAAGGGTTATTGTGTTGCTCGTTAAACATCAAAGCTTGCCTTCAAGATTTGTTTTATCAGGTGTTATGAGAACAAAAGGGTTGTTCAAATAATTGCCGTAATTCATAAAAGATGGATGATTCACAAATCTCGTTGGAAAAATCACATCCATAAAGCTAATGCTAAAGATGTCGAAAGACAAATTGATTCAAAGATCACTTAGGAAGTGACATCGCCGTTTAAATTATATTGAAAGAAAACATGAAGAAACTCCATATGTATGGAATTTTGGAGTCTTTTGATTTTGATCAAATGACGCTTGTGGAACTTTCCTAGAGATAATTAAAACTTCGTTCATAGGCCAAAAGGGAACGAAAGACTAGCTTATTGGAATTTGTACATATTGTTGTACGAAGTCCATTATGTGTAGTCAAGAGCGATGGATTTCTACTTCATATGCTTTCTCCGAAAATTTGAGTGAATATATGAATATTTACTTAATAAGGATGAAGTATGAAACATTTGAAAAGTTCAAAGACTTTCAAGATGAAGTGCAAAATCATTGTAACAAGAATATAAACAGTTTATGATAAAGATCATAAAGGAAGATATTTGAGTTACAGAGTTTAGCATAATACCTAAGATTTAAGGAATCGTTCCGTGGATTTGCATTTCCCGAAACACCATAAGAGTATGGAGCATTCGAGATATGTAATTAAACCTTGTTTGACATGGTGAGATCAAAGGTGTAATTCATAAAATTGCCATTGTATTTTAAAGATTAAAAGCTTTAGAGATTACCGTTTTTCCACTGAAAAGAGCTTCATCATAATCCGTTGAAATGACACCATATAAGGTTATGGTTTGGGATAAAACCCAAGTGGTCCTTTCTTAAACATTGGTATGCTATACATAAGAAAGATGTTTGCGACCAAAGTCGGATGAATCTGTCTTTGTTAAGTATTTCTCCATAACACCGGAGACAAAAGTGTTTGTCGCTTAGAACGTCAAGTTTCTTTGAGAAGGAATTTTTCGTGAAAAGTTAAGTGGGAGGACAATAGAACTTTGATAAGGTTAAAGGAACCTTAGCTATATGTGCAGAGTTGCGCAGCGCCGAAAAGTGTTCCGGAGGCAGCAATAATGCTCATGGCTCACGTGCCTCAAAGGTTGTGGTCATGGAGATCTAAGTTCCTATTGAAACAAGTAGGTCAGGTAAACAATCAAATACCAAGATTTGAGGGTTGAATCATTATTTGAGAATAATGAACCGACTACATGCAAAGAAGCGATGATGGGCCCTGACTCCGTAAAATGGCTTGAAGCCATAAAATCCATGATAGTTCCATACACGAGAAATCAAGTTTTGAACTTGAAGGACCCTCGAGAAAGGTGTAAGACCTTACAGTTGTGTTTGGATCTATAAAGAAATAGACATGGATGTTTTACATCTATGAAATAGTCGACATGTTGGGAAAGAATTCACAACAATGTTCAAAGGTTGTATATGACAAGATTTGATCTTTCATAGCGATATTTAGTCTAGACGGATTAATGTAGCAACCGCTACATATAATTTTGTTATATGGTAGTTAAATAACAAAAACAAGTTCTTCTAATAGAATTGTTACCTAGGACATGTGCGTAACACGGTCCATAGGGTTTTGTTAATTCAAAGGATGCTAAAAGCATATGCAAACTTCAATGGTTGAAGTAAGCATAGCGGAGTTGGAATCTTCACAATGATGAATTTGTTAAAAGAGTTTAAATTCATCAGAGACAATGAAGATGCTTGCATTTGCAAGAAATTAAGTGGGAGCGCTAAGACATATTTCTAATACATTATGTGGAGGCCATATTGTTGATTGGAAAAGATGTATCTTTTATTAACACAGGATAAGAATTTCATCTTGATGAAAGACTTAGGCAAAACCCAAATATTTGGCATGAATAAACGCTAATATGGTTGTGCTAGAAGTACATAGACGAGATATTGAATGAGTTCAATATAGAAACTACAAGAAAGTTTCTTGTCGCACAGAAAGGATTGAATGGGTTCAATGTTGATGATATATTCAAGTGTATTGACATTTGGTAAAGTGAAACAAATAATCAAGTATAGATTGATACTTGATGTATAAAATCACAAAGAGTATTTATATCAATCATACTGTGATATGTACAAATCCAGATATGTCCTATGCTCTAAATGTTGTGAGCATATACCAGAATGATTCGTAAGATGATCATTGGACAATAGTAAGGATATTCTTATGATCTTTTGGAAGAACTAAGAGTATAATATTTGTAGAAGTGACAAATAGATGGTTAGTTCATTGTAAAAGTACTACATTGATACTAGTTTTGTCACAAAGTACAAATTAAGTTTATCTCAATCTAAACTAAGGGTGGCACAATATAATGGAAAGTGAGTTCCATAATGGATTTTGATGAGTTCCAAAGTTAAGACATTGTGACAGATACTACAACAAAAGGCTAAGTATATGACTGCTATTTTAGCAGCAAAAGAGGGCATTTGTGTCAAGTAGTTTGTTATCAAACTAGGTGTAGTTCACAGTGGGATAATACTATGAAGATATATTGTGCGACAATAATATCAACATGTTTTAACCCCAAAGAGCTAAAGGTCACACCGAAAGACCAAATTTATACAAAGCCATCTCATTAGAGAATGAGTGATGCGTAGAGACGCAAAGACATGCAATAACACACGGACCTGGAAGTGTCAGATCCGGAGATCAGTTGACCACTAGCAATCGTGTACATACAACACCGGAAAGCCATAGGTGTTGAATACACAAAGGTTTGAAACTAGATTATTGACTCTAGTGCAAGTGGGAGACTGTTGGAGATATGCCCAAGAGGCAATAATAAAGTGGTTATTATCATATCTTCACACTTATGATAAATGTTTACATACCATGCTATAATTGAATTAACCGGAAACATTAATACTTGTGTGATTTGTAAACTAAAATAAGAGTCCCTAGTGAAGCCTCTTGTTAAACTAGCTTGTTGGTTAATATATGATCATGGTTTCCTGATCATGAACATAGAGATGTTATTAACAACAGGATCATATCATTAGGAGAATGATGTGATGGACATACTCCTATAGATAAGCGTAGCATAAAGATCAAGTCATTTCAATAGTTCAATTGCTATATGCTTTCTGATACATAGTAACCTAATTCCTTCGACCATGAGATCATGCATATCACCTTTACCAGATGAATGCTTTGATGACATCAAACACCACACCGTAACTGGGTGGCTATAAAGGTGGCATTGAGTATTCGGAAAGTATTGGTTGAAACACATGGATCAAGAGTGGGATTTGTCCATCCATATGACAGATAGATATACTCTGGGCCCTCTCGGTGGAATGTCATCCAATTAGCTTGCAAGCATGTGACTTGGTCACAAGGGATCACATATCACGGGAACGAGAAAAGAGTACTTGTCAGTAACGAGGTTGAACTAGGTATGCAGAGATACCGACGATCATAACCTCGGATAAGTAAACTATCGTGAGACAAAGGGAAATTGGTATCGTATGTAAGTGGTTCATTCGATCGCAAAGTAATCGTAGAAGTATGTGGGAGCCATATGAATTTCCAGATTCCTCTATTGGTTATTGTTCGGAGAATTGTCTCGATCATGTCCGCATAATTCACGAACCGTAGGGAGACACACTTAAGGATTCGACGTTGTTTGAGTGGTTATGGTATTATGAGAAAGAGGTCTCGGATGGGATCCGGGATATCACGAGGTGATCCGGAATGGTCCGGAGAATAAGATTCATATAAGGAAAGTCCCGTTTCGGAGTTCGGGAATGATTCCGGTGTTTTCATCGGGAATGTTCTAGAAGGTTCCGGATTGTCCGGCACTCCGGGGGGGAAGGGGTACATGAATGTTTCATTACATATTGGAATGATTGCATCATGTACTAAGTGTTCTTTCTGTTCCAAATAAAGGATTAAATTGAATCCTAAAACAGAAAAGTCAAATGTCCAGTTTGAAAGTCAAACGGCTAAAACAAGAAACTGTGGGAAACAAGCAAGAGGAGTTGGAAACCAACTTGGAGGAGGAGTTCCTCTCCTCCAAGCCGGCGGCCAGCCCTAGGCCGAGTTGGGGAGGGACTCCCTCCCTCCCCTGGCGCACCAAGCTCCTCCACCCATAAAAGGAGGGGCAGGCCTCCTCCTCTAGACACACAAGTTCCTATCTTCTACCTCCGGTTTAGAGCCGTTTCGGTTTAGAGCTTCTAATTGCTTTAGCCTTCGGTTTAGAGCCTTCTAATTGGTTTAGAGCCTTCTAATTGGTTTAGAGCCTTCTAATTGGTGTGTCTAATTACTAGACCACTAATAGCCTCTCTCATACTCCACCATACTCGCACCGGCTTAAGGCGAAGCCCTGCGGGATTTCCCCTCTACTTCCGGTACCACGCCGTTGTGCTGCCGGAATCACGAGGAGAGTGCTACAACCTCCGCTGCCTGCTGGAACAAGGGAGAGGAAGGTCTTCGTCGAGTACCGAACGTGTGACCGACTGCGGGAGCGCTGCCGGAACGCAGCGCCGGAAGGATCGTCTACACGATCTTGAGATCGGAAAGAGTACGAATACATCACCCACGAGAATCTGCTCTCGTTAACCGCTTTGGAATCTTCGAGGGTAAGTTATTCCATCAACTCGTTGCTACAATCTAGTAGATAGATCTTGGCTTGTTTGTTTGTATGTGATAGAAATTTTTTGTTTTCCATGCTATGAATCCCTACATCAAGACCCACCCAAACCGCCCCTGTGCAGGATATAAAGGTGGAAGATCACTGCAAATCCGCCGGCTTTGTCCGTGCGTCTGGACAGCAGAGATCCAAGTTCGTCGGCGTGGTTACCATCTTCGATCTGGCGCGCTGCGTTCAGAGAGAGGGCGAAAACCCCCGCGATTACCTAGCCAGGTGGCTCCGTATACAAGCCGATCTGGCCAACTACCCCAATGATGATGCCATTTATCACTTTGTGGAAGGACTGGACCATGGCACGCTTCTCCGACATTCTCTAAGACGGCAACAGGCGTTAGGACGCCTCACCTTCGAAGGCATGGTGAACACCGTCAACAACTACGCGGAGGCTGAAGCGGCAGCTCAGACAGCGCTTGCGCTCATTGACGGAGCCCCTCCGATTCAGCCACCACCACCATCGCCTCCGGCCGCCATTGTCGCAGCAGCACCACCACTTCCAGTCATCGTCGAGGTCGTTGCACCTCCACCGCCCGTCATCGAGGAAGTCCTGGCACCCTCCGACTCTGTCATTGACGTGCTTTATACTGATTTCAGTGCAGATTCAGAGGAAATAGACTTCAGGCCAGAAGAGCTAGACTCCGCTATGCAGGAGATGGAGGAGGAGTACTCGCGCGGCGAGCAAGCTAATAACACCATCATGTCTCGAGGGGTGTTCGTCACCATTGGGACAGCGATGGACGAAGACCAGCCCGGGCAAGCTCCGCCTACGGCACTGGGTAAGGGGAAGGGACCACTAATTGCTGACGACATTGATCGCGCAAAGGTCATGCCGCCTCCGCCTAACCCAGTGCAGCAGCCGCAGGAACTCGGCACCGGTCCGAGCAACAACAACACCGTGAACTTACCGCCTCCAGCATCCACGTCGATAGCATCCCATGTTACTCCAGCTGATAGAGTGATGTACGACAATCTCCTCGTTGAACCACTAACCGTTGATCATATCCGGAACGTGACTCAGCTTGACGAGAAGCGCCAGCAGCTACTGGAGGAGGCGCAAGCCATCGCGGAGCAAGGCGCTAAACTATATCAAGATCTGGTCAACGCGCAGAAGTCCATAGAGAAAGCAAGAGCAATGGAGGCCAAGTACAAGACTCTGCTGCAGCAGCATAAGGCTAAGAAAGCTCCGGCTCGCGTCATCAACGATCCTGGTGTACGGCGCAACCTAGGATGGGCTCCCTCGAAGCCGGCACAGGCCAAGCCATACATCGATAGTGAAGGCAAGCAGGTGATGCCCACCCCACTCCTTAACCTCGCCGTCGCCAAGACCCTTCTAGAGCAGGATAGATCGCCCGAGGCAGTCGAGCAGGTCTATGACCTAGTGGACAAGGCGGTAAAGCAGCAGGAAAAGGCCACCTCTCAGAGGCTTGAGTCTAACCCAGCGCTCTGCCGATCTAGCCAGTACAAACCGCCAAGGGACAGATCTCCTCAGGATGTCGGATCGCGGACGGGTTCATCAGAACGAAGACGAAGCGATGCGCGTGTAACATCCCTAATTTCATATTCCAAAACTCATTCATATCATCCTTGCATCCATCATCATTTAGGGTTTTTTTTCTCAAAACATTTCAGAAAACAGAAGCATAAGGTATCATGATTTTATGTGGACAGACTTATTTTAAAAGGCCAACACCACTTGTAAGTTTGATTGTTGTGAACCAGGAAGGTTGCCTTCTATGAGCATATGATTTAAGTGTAGATTTAAAACCAAGTTTTTCAAAGGGAAATGGGTTCCAAAAACCATCTTTCAAATTTTAAACCAAATGCCTAGCCTCTGATATTTTGATCCCCAAGCTTGACAAATCCTTTACAAAGCTACCCCATGGATATATGACCATTTTTGAGACTACTGCTCACTAGAAAAATCCCAGAAAAATTTGAATTCAAATTGAACTTGATTTCATTTGAAAATCTATCCAGAAAATCAAAATAGAAAAGGAAAAAGAAATAAACAAAGGAAAAGGGCCACGCGCTAGGTTTTAGGCCCAGCATCGAATCGAGCCCAACTAGCCCACCCGGGGGTTTCCTTTTCTTTTCTCACGCGCGAGCGCACGCACCCTGTCGCTGACAGACTGACCCCACCCTCACTTCGCGCACATCGCTGACGAGCGGGCCCTGCCCACGCTGTCCTCGTCTTCCCCAAACTGCGCCTGCGACCACGTCGCAGCGGCAGTCATGGCCGGTAATGGCGCGACATAAATGGGCAATAATCCGTGAGCGTTTCCTGTCGAGGCTCCGGCTATAAGATCCCCACCTCCTAGCGACCATTTTCCCCCAGTCAATTCTGTCTTCACGCCATGAGGCTGCCCACGACTCACGCAACACCGCCGCAGACAGAGCTTACTCCAGCGAACGATTACGGTGAGCACCGTGCGCCCCTTCCTCTCTGATTCGTTCGAGCCACTTCACAATCTCTTTGTGCACCTCCTGACCCCACCCGTTCATCTTGTACTGCCCCAGGTCGCCGTTTCCGCTCGAAGCCGCAAGCATCTGACGACCACCTCAACTCCGGCGACCAAATTCCGTAAGTTCCGTGCGCCCCTTCACTCCTGACTCACACTAGATTGTTCGCCATGGTCTTGCGCATATCCTAAACCCACTGGCTTGTGTTAGGGCGACGCGGAACCTCGGCAACTACTCCGACAACAACCACCCAACGCCGCCCGTAACTCCGACGAGCAATCCTCGCCGTGTCAGCGCGCCCCTCCGCAAACTAGTACCACGCCGAGCTTCAGCACGCTTTTGCGAATCTGGTAAGCACCTTCTTGCATCCTGGAACGATCTGGAATGCTAGCGCCACCGTAGACCGAGCGCTTCGCCGCTCGCCGATGCCGCGCGCCGCCAGGACATGGTCGCTTGCTCGCGTGCCGTTGGATCTTGATCCAAGCGTTAGGATAGATTCATTAATCGACGAAGAGGTAAGCGATCTGGAGCGTGCGATCTATTTAGATCCTAAGGCTACAGAGCTCGATCCGGTGCAAACCGGTACGCGCAAATCACAACACGACGCGTGGCAAGTGTTAGAACTAAAAACAGATTTAAAACCAGAATTTGATCCAAATTTCAAATGCTTATAACTTTTGATTGCCACGTTGGAATTTTGCAAACTTTATACCATTGGATTCAGTGAAACAAGACCTTTCTGAATGTCCAATGTGTTTAACAAATAGTAACAGTTAAAATGACTTTATTTGTAGAAACATGTTTAAGGCTATTTTAAGTATAGATTTATTTTGGTAAATTGTATTAGTGCCAAATAAGTTTAGTTGGCAAACTTGTGACTTGTTAAGTTTCTGTAAACATGTGCATGCTTGGTAGAGTTTTCAAAATCACCACTTAGTAAATTCTTGCATGCATGCATTCATATTATTTTTGATTGTATATAATTGTGTGTAATTGTATGCTATAATTTTGGTGTAGATTTTGCTAGTGATTGTGATTGTGAAGAGTGCTACTCTCCCCACTACCAAGGCAAGTGATATTTTCATGAATATTCTATCCTATGTTTTGTACTAGCATTAGATATTTTGCTAAGTCTTGCATGCTATTTTGCCTAATGCTAAGTTGGGAAATCCTAAGTAGTGTAGATTGGTAGCATTGCTAGGGAATTTTTCCTAAGTTAAGTTATCATTCCATGCTTAGCCTAGCTATTTAGCAAACAAGGGTTGGTAAAAATCTATACTTACTATGATGAAAATATTTCTAAGTCATGAGACTTATGCTTTCCTAATAAAACAACTAAGTCAAATGAACCTCCTGGGTGGAATGGAAGGATTGGGTTATGTTGAGTGGTTACACAAGGCCATGGACTTGGGTTGTGTATCTCACTTGTGGTATGCCACCCAGGCACAAAGGGATTTGGAGGCCAAGTGTTGAGAAAGCTTACAGTGCAACCACTTGGCAATATGGGCTCTGCCTTGATCATATAGGTTGCTAGAACTTAGTCATATGGACAGTTGGTGGTAGTAGGGATGATAGGTTGGAACGCGTCCATTTGACTAAGGAAAGGCTTCTGAAAGGTCCTGTCTTGGGAAACCAAGTCTGGTGTGGAAAGTGCACAACCTCTGCAGATGGAAAACCTAAGTACTTAGCCTAGTCCAAGGCAATGGACAATTTGAGCATCAAGACATGGAAGCTACAAGAATCTCATCACTCCAACTTCTAAGTAAAAATTTGTGGGTGAACAAGGGTGAAGGACCCCAATGTCTATTGGTGGTTTCTTGGGAAGTTTTTGATAAAGAAAAACTTAGTGATTTCAACTAATAGGTAAAACCTATTTTCAAGCAAAGCAAGCCAAGCTACACTTAGCCAAAATGCATATAGTAATATAGTCCACTTAAAATATACTAAGGTATCATTGTTATCGCCACATTTTGGCCAAAGGAGGAGATGGGCCGTAATCAAGATGGGCTTGGAGGATACATATATGCAACGTATTACTGGATCAGCCTTGTGCGTGGATTTGGGCTAAATTGCCCGTGTATCTGTATATTATGGTAGGTTACGCTTCGATTTAAGTAAGAGATAGAGTTGTTAGGGTTATTCCAAAGATAGAAAGTCTCCGGACTATAAATATGTACCTAAGGTTATTGAGAAAGGAGGACGATCACGTTCACAACAAACACAATCTCGGCGCATCGCCACCCCTTGTTTCTAGGGTTTTTCTCGGGTAAGTGTCATGCTTCCTAGATCGCATCTTGCGGTCTAGGCAGTATCTGCTTATGCGTTATTTAGTGTTACTCGTGCTGAAGCCTTGTTGATGGCGAGTAATACTGTTATCATAGATTTGTTTGGGCTAGCATCGGTACCTTTTTGTTATGATTGTTTAGTTATGCTGCCTTTAGTTATCTCGCTGCCTTTGCACCTTTTTCGGGTGTAAGGGCAGCATCTTGCTTGATCTTTATTCAGTTGATTTGATCTGTTATAGTTATGCCTTGTTTTCCAAGGTTTAGTTTGATATCCACATGGTCAGGCCTTGCAAACGGGTTGAACGATCCAGTGGTATGTAAGGATATCGTTTGCCAATTCGAGAGAAGTTGTTCCGGGAATTGACTGTACATCGGTTGTTAGGCCTTCTCTAGGGTTAGTTTTCTATCATCTTTTATATCTACCAGGCTCAATTACGTGTAGGATGTTCCAATTATGTGGTGAAAACGTTAAACTGTCGTAGGTCGATTTAACTTGTATTGATGAAGCAAAACCCCATATTATCGTAGATCTAATGCAGAACCATGGGATAATCGGCTCCAGGAGCCGATTCACAGGGAAACCTGGGAGCCGGTCGCGGCTCGAATTTTACGTATACTTGTTTGCCATGCAGGAAACTAATCGAAGCAATCCATCACCTTCCTGACCAGGTATAGGTCAGGTGGCACGCCCTTGCATCCGCCAGGACGTGTGCCGGAGTTTTGCGGGCCGTTGCCCGAGGGACCAGGGCCCACCAGCAGTTCTGGGAGCCTCCCGGCTCTTCGTGTTGCTCGTCGCTGCTCGCCGGTGGGTTTTGACAGGCAACAATCACCTGCCAATACTATTCCAAAGTATTGACCCTCTGTGGCTGTAACTTGTGATGTTGCAGGTTACTCCGATGATGAATAGGAGATATGAGTCTACACTCAACATGCTTGCCTATGGAACATGAAGATGAATACTTATGTTTATTTACTTATTCCATAAACTCTTGTATTAGGCCTTTGGCCCTGAGTTGTAAAAGATTATGTTTTATCTCTGGAATGAATGTAGTAAACGACCTTTGTATATGTGTACTTCATCTTAAACTGTGGATGCTAGCATTGATCCAGGGACTAGCATTGCAATCACAGGGATCCTTTCCTTTTTAAAGGAGGGGTCTAACAGATGGTATCAGAGCACTGTGTTGCCTGTAGGATTGTGACCCTAGGATTGGAAAACCACTAAGGAAAAGTTTTCAACTACTTCTACACTTGTCTATTCTTCTCGTAAAACTCTTCTAATCTTTTCATTCTCAACTCCATTTGTAGATGAACTCCATCAACGAAGCCGTGAAGAAAGGACCACTCATGACCATGACTTTGTAGTGTGAAACTGAGTTTCCCAATATTCTCAAGGACCTCATGGTGGCAATGGAAGCACATGGTGCAGCTGTGTACAAGGGCTTTCCAGTGATGGATGAAGGAGTGGAGTATTGGTGGGTGCAACTTCACTTGTACAAAAACAAGGAAGACAACCACAAAGAAAGGGGATTCTGCATGTACACCAACACTATAATGCACACCACATTCTTTGAGTCAGCCAGAGATGCAGCTTGGAGGACTATCAAAGAACTAAGTGCTAGAGTCAAGTGCAGAATGCTCAACCTCCAAAAAGACTTAGAGAAAGAGAAGGAACTTACCCAAGAGTTGGAAGCCACCAACCAAGAGTTAAGGGGAGATGTTATAGACTTAGTGATGGAATCAAGAGAACAAGATTGGTGGATTGCCTCTAGGAACATTGTGTTTGCTAATAGATCCAATGAGATAGGATTGTAAGGGCACTTCGTTAGTTGGACCACCACTTATCACCTTATTTTCCAAAGATGATATCTTAAATAAGTTGGACCTTGATTGATGTAATGGTTTCATGTATGCATGACTTGTGTGATTTTGTGATTCCAAGGATGTGTATGTGATGTTGTCTTTATTTATCTTAAATTGTGTTGTTCTAACTTTTTCAATCTTATAAATAGATGCCTATTACCATCAGCACCGTTGAGGAGTTCCAGGTTACCCGTTTTGGTCCCCGTATCGTTGAGCTTACCACTTTGCTCGATCTCCCTCTTCCCACCATCACGGTGTACCCACTCACCAAGTTCGAGAGGAAGGACCTCTGGGGCTTCAAGGTGAACCAGCCCGGACGCCAGGCAGAGCCTACTACCGAGGCCATCGTCTTCAAGCTGATGCACGACGACAGGGAGAGAGGCATGGAGGTAGTCATGCAGGACCTGATAGGACGTCTGTTAGGCCGTCACTCCCGACAGGTTAGGGGCACTCACTTCCACGTCTTCGGAAGACGTGATGTTGATGGAGAGTCCATTGACTTTGAGGACGACTCGAGGGACGCGGCAGAGCCAATACGTCTCTATCTCCAGGACTTAGAGTCTCTCATCAGGCACGTGGACACGGACAGGACGAACGTCATGCTCAGCAATGACGAGCTTCAGGTGCAGCTTCGCGAGAAGGACAAGCTTTTAGCACAGCAGGATGATATGGTCAAGGAAATGGAGACGAAGTTCGAGGCCCAGGACCGCAAGTTCAAGAGTCAGGAGAAACGCGTCCAGGATAGGAACAAGAAGATCCGGGACATGACCGAGGAACTGAAGTCCAAGGATTTCGAGCTAGAGCAGCAGCAGATGGTTATTGAGAGGCTTCGCTCCCAGAAGAGGGCTCTCAAGGCCAAGGTCGATTCCTTGACCACTACGATTGAGGAGAACAAGACCGCGATGGAGAACGCTGGTCTTACCTTCGTCGAGGAGGAGATTGATGCTGATGAGTAGACTTGACTACTCGTTTATCTTTCATATTCGTACTTGTTATTGTGAACTTATTATTGGACCATCCGACATGTGGATGGCTTGCCACTTGTGTGTTTTACTTCATGAACTTATTATGTGGTTGTTGAAATTTTATTCTTATGTTGCTTGCTATGTGTTTGTTTGTGATGTAATGTGCATAAAACATCTAAGGGTATCTCATTCTTACCTCTATTTGAACAAACCACAGATGCCTCCCCGTCGCGCAAACCCCAACCCCAACAACATCACTCCAGAAATGCAACAGATGATGAATGCTCAAACATAGCTTATGCAGATGATGACAACATTTATCCAAAACCAGAATAACAACAACAACAACCCCAATAACAACAACAACAATAATAACAACAACAACAACCCTCCAGGTTTTGATATGCTCACCAGATTTCTGCGTTTGAGGCGAGCTAAGTTTTCGGGGACAATTGATCCCATGGTGGCCAATGACTGGCTACATTCTGTGAACAAGGACTTAGTGACCGTGGGCTGCACGGATGCTGAAAAAGTCAGGTTCGCAGCACATCTGTTGGAAGGACCAGCCGCCACATGGTGGGACAACTTCCAGATTACCACTCCTTTAGATGAGGTGACTTGGGCTATCTTTGAAGATGGCTTTCGTACTGCTCATATTTCATCAGGAATGATGAGTCTGAAAAAGAAGGAGTTTCACAACCTGAAGCAGCGCCACCGCAGCGTGGCTGAATACATAGAAGAGTTCAACAATCTGGCGCGCTATGCACCGGATGAGGTTGACACTGATGCCAAAAGAAAAGAAAAGTTTCTGGAAGGATTGAATGATGAGCTGAATCTGCAGTTGTCTATGGCATATGTTCCAACTTATCAGTCTCTGTGTGACAAGGCTGCTATTTTGGAGAGTAAAATGAAGCAAGTCGAGAGTAGGAAGAGGAAACACTCCGACAAGCACAGCTCTGGATCGTCTCACAAATGATCTCACCATGATGACAGTGGTAGTTCGGGATCCCACAAGCATGGGAAATTCAACAAACACCACAACCACAACCGTCATGACAACAAGCATCATCGCAGTCATGACAATGAAAAGTACAAGAACCACAAGAGTGGACATAAGAGCCACCACAGTGGAAGTGGAAGTGGAAGCCAGCCTAAAAAGGACACCAGTCAGGTTGAGTGATTCAAATGCAAGAAGCTGGGGCATTATGCTAATGAGTGCCCTGAGAAGAAAGTTGAAGGACCTAACAAGCCCAATCCTTTTCAGAAAGGACAGGTTAACCACATCAATGTGGAGGAGGTCTATGAGGAGCCTGATGCCGTTGCTGGTAAGTTCAAACTCAATTCAATTTCAGCATTTGTACTCTTTGATACCGGTGCATCTCATTCATTCATATCAAAGGCATTTGTTGAAAGAAATGAACTACCGGTAGAAACCATTGGGTGTCCTATAAGAGTAAGTTCTCCGGGTGGAGAAATGATAGTAAACTCAGGATGTCATGACTTAGTCATAGAGTTTGGAAAACATAAGTTTCCAGTGAACCTAATAATCCTAAATTCCCAAGGATTGGATGTAATTTTGGGAATGGATTGGATGGCTAAGTATGAAGGAGTACTAGATTGTGCTAATCGTACTGTAGCACTCACAACCCCAAAAGGAAAAAGAATAAAATTCAAGTCAAACTTTGAATCCAAAGGAAGTAAGCTAAATTCTCTTAAGGGGATTAGCATGGACAGTGTGCCAATTGTATGTGAGTATCGGGATGTGTTTCCGGAAGAGTTGCCAGGAATGCCACCAGATAGAGATGTGGAGTTTCTGATAGATTTGGTACCAGGTTCTGGACCAATAGCAAAAAGACCATACAAAATGTCAGTTGATGAACTGAAAGAGCTCAAGAAGCAACTAGGAGAACAGTTGCAGAAAGGATTTATCCAACCAAGTTCTTCATCTTGGGGAGCTCCAGTTTTATTCGTGGAAAAGATGGATAGAACATAAAGATTATGCATTGACTACCGTTCACTCAACGAGGTAACCATCAAGAACAAATATCCTTTGCCAAGAATCAACGACTTGTTTGATCAGCTAGAAGGAGCATGTGTGTTCTCAAAGATTGATCTCCGGTCAGGTTATTTTCAACTCAAGATAAGAGAGCAAGACATACCTAAAACAGCTTTCACCACAAGGTATGGATTGTATGAGTACACTGTAATGCCTTTTGGTTTAACCAACGCTCCAGCATACTTCATGAATATGATGAACAAGGTATTCATGGAATTTCTCGACAAGTTTGTTGTCGTTTTCATCGATGACATCTTGGTCTACTCCAAGAGCAAGGAAGAACATGAAAGACACTTACGCTTGATACTTGAGAAACTAAGGGAACATAAACTTTATGCCAAATTCAGCAAGTGTGAGTTCTGGTTAGAGAAAGTTGGTTTTCTTGGTCATGTTATGACAAAGGATGGTGTGGCAGTTGATCCTGCTAAGGTTTCAGCTGTGACAGAATGGGAATCTCCCAGGAATGTGAAAGAAGTTCGTAGTTTCCTCGGCTTAGCGGGTTACTACAGAAGGTTCATTGAAAATTTCTCAAAGGTTGCTAAGCCAATGACGGAATTGTTAAAGAAGGACAAGAAATTTACATGGTCTGAAGGTTGTGAAGTCAGTTTTCAGGAACTAAAGAAGAGACTTGTGACAGCACCAGTTCTATGTCTGCCAGATTTGGAAAAGGATTTCCAAGTATATTGTGATGCGTCTTATCAAGGTTTGGGTGCCGTACTTATGCAAGACGGTAAAGTTGTGGCCTATGCCTCGAGACAACTCAAAACTCATGAAGTAAACTATCCTACTCATGATTTGGAGTTAGCCTCTGTCGTCCATGCACTCAAAACATGGAGACATTACCTTTTGGGAAAGCGATGTGAAGTGTTCACCGATCATAAGAGTTTGAAGTATATCTTCACCCAGAAGGAAATCAACATGAGACAAAGGATATGGCTAGAACTTATCAAGGATTACGACTTGAGTTTGCAATACCACCCCGGTAAAGCAAATGTAGTAGCAGATGCTCTAAGCCGTAAGGCATTCGTAAATGGCCTTACCGATGGTGAATTGCCAGACGACTTGTGTAAGCAGTTCAAAGAACTCAGATTGGAGATTGTACCAGAAGGACATCTTATGACTTTGGATGTTCAACCCACTCTGTTGGATAAGATTAACGAAGCCCAGAAGACGGATAAAGAAATCGAAAAGATTAAGGAAAGAATTAGCCAAGGAAAAACTAAAAGTTTCCATATTGACGAACAAGGTACTTTATGGCACGGGAAACGTATTTGTGTTCCACAAGACACGGAGTTGCGGAAACTGATTTTACAAGAAGCCCACAACTCTCCGTATTCTATCCACCCAGGAAACACCAAGATGTACATGGATATGAAAGAAAGATTTTGGTAGAACAATCTAATAAGAGACATCGCCGAGCATATTGCTTTGTGTGATGTGTGTAGCAGAGTAAAAGCGGAACATCAGAAACCAGCGAGTTTGCTTCAACCACTGCCTATTCCTGAATGGAAGTGGGAAAATATTGGTATGGATTTCATTACCGGATTACCAAGGACCAGGTCAGGGTATGATTCCATATGGGTGGTAGTGGATCGCCTAACTAAGGTGGCTCATTTTATACCCGTGAAGACAACTTATACAAGTGCCAAGTTAGCTAAAATCTACATGAGCAGAATTGTATGCCTTCACGGTGTGCCTAAGAGTATTATGTCAGATAGAGGAACTCAGTTCACTTCTCACTTTTGGAGACAACTACATGAATCATTGGGAACGAGTTTGGAATTCAGCACTGCTTTTCATCCTCAAACTGATGGACAAACAGAAAGGACTAATCAGATTCTTGAAGACATGTTGAGGGCATGCGCCCTAGATTATGGAGCAAGTTGGGATGAAAGTCTGCCTTACGCAGAATTTTCTTATAACAATAGCTATCAATCTAGTATTGGGATGGCACCATTTGAGTTTCTCTACGGAAGGAAGTGTACCACCCCATTACTATGGAATGGAGTGGGAGAAAGGAGTTTGTTTGGACCTGATCTTATCAAGGACGCCGAAGAGAAAGTCAAGTTGGTTAAGGACAGGTTGAAGATAGCACAGTCCCGACAGAAAAGCTACGCGGATTCTAAGCGTAGAGAAGTCACCTACGAAGTTGGGGATAGAGCTTATCTTAGAGTATCACCACTCCGTGGAGTGAAAAGATTTGGAGTCAAAGGAAAGTTGGCACCAAGATATGTTGGGCCATTCAAGATTATAAGTCGCAAGGGAGAAGTTGCATATGAAGTTGAATTGCCAGAGTCTCTGTCAGCTGTCCATAATGTGTTTCATGTGAGTCAGCTTAAGAAATGTCACCCAGAAATGGAAGAATCATCTTTGAAGGATACCATACCCTTGGAAGAAGTCCAGCTAGAAAGTGATCTCACCTATGAGGAAAAGCCTGTCAAGATTCTTGAGACCGCAGAAAGAGTCACAAGGACTAAAACTATCAAGTTTTGCAAGGTACAATGGAATCATCATTCCGAAGAGGAAGCAACATGGGAGAGAGAATATGATCTACGGAAAGACCACCCTCACCTATTTGCTAGCCAATCCGAATCTCGAGGGCGAGATTCATCTTAAGGGGGTTAGATTTGTAACATCCCTAATTTCATATTCCAAAACTCATTCATATCATCCTTGCATCCATCATCATTTAGGGTTTTTTTTCTCAAAACATTTCAGAAAACAGAAGCATAAGGTATCATGATTTTATGTGGACAGACTTATTTTAAAAGGCCAACACCACTTGTAAGTTTGATTGTTGTGAACCAGGAAGGTTGCCTTCTATGAGCATAGGATTTAAGTGTAGATTTAAAATCAAGTTTTTCAAAGGGAAATGGGTTCCAAAAACCATCTTTCAAATTTTAAACCAAATGCCTAGCCTCTGATATTTTGATCCCCAAGCTTGACAAATCCTTTACAAAGCTACCCCATGGATATATGACCATTTTTGAGACTACTGCTCACTACAAAAATCCTAGAAAAATTTGAATTCAAATTGAACTTGATTTCATTTGAAAATCTATCTAGAAAATCAAAATAGAAAAGGAAAAAGAAATAAACAAAGGAAAAGGGCCACGCGCTAGGTTTTAGGCCCAGCATCGAATCGATCCCAACTAGCCCACCCGGGGGTTTCCTTTTCTTTTCTCACGCGCGAGCGCACGCAACCTGTCGCTGACAGACTGACCCCACCCTCACTTCGCGCACATCGCTGACGAGCGGGCCCTGCCCACGCTGTCCTCGTCTTCCCCAAACTGCGCCCGCGACCACGTCGCAGCGGCAGTCATGGCCGGTAATGACGCGGCATAAATGGGCAAGAATCCGCGAGCGTTTCCTGTCGAGGCTCCGGCTATAAGATCCCCACCTCCTAGCGAGCATTTTCCCCCAGCCAATTCTGTCTTCACGCCACCAGGCTGCCCACGACTCACGCAACACCGCCGCAGACAGAGCTTACTCCGGCGAATGATTACGGTGAGCACCGTGCGCCCCTTCCTCTCTGATTCGTTCGAGCCACTTCACAATCTCTTTGTGCACCTCCTGACCCCACCCGTTCATCCTGTACTGCCCCAGGTCGCCGTTTCCGCTCGAAGCCGCAAGCATCTGACGACCACCTCAACTCCGGCGACCAAATTCCGTAAGTTCCGTGCGCCCCTTCACTTCTGAGCGAATCAGAGAAACGCAGATGCTACTGGGGGTAGCTTACGTGGAGGGAGAAAGGCGACGTAGGAGAATCCGGGAGCGAGATTGGCACACGATGTACCCAGGTTCACGTCCCCTCGGTGGAGGATCGCTACGTCCTGCTATCAATCCAGTATATGATCATAGATTGGTTTACAATGGAGCCGCCGGAGGCGGTGGGGGAGACTGGATCTAATATGACGTACCCCTTGGGGGTGCCCTTGGTGGCTTTATATATGCAGCCAGTTAGGGTTTACAAGTGCTTTGGTGGGCTTTCTATTAGAGTCGCCGTCTTGGGCCTCCAGTCGGCGCCAGTCGTTCGGGTCCAGCACGCGCCAGTCGTCGTATCCGGCGAGTCGACCCGCTCTACGTTTGGCGATCCAGCTGGCAAATCCGCTTCGTGGGTATACCCCGATTAGTATTCCCCCATCAGTAGTCCCCGAGCGCGTTGTTGAATCGACGCGGGCTTGAGGCAGCGCGCGGAGAGTATTGACGATGGGTCGTGGCGAATCGGCGACGAGCTCCTGAATAGAGAAAAGAACCGTGAAGCGGGAGGCGGTCGGCGTGAGCCAGTCGGTGATGGCCAGTTGGCGAAAGACGCAGGGCGTCGGTGAAGCTGCCCGTTGCGGCGAGTCCTCGAACGTGGAGCCTGCCGGGTCCCCGAGCGCGGCGAGTGGCAAGGTCGAGCGACCGGCGAGTCCTCGAACGTGGAGCCTGCCGAGTCCCCGAGCGCGGCGAGTGGCAAGGTCGAGCGACCGGCGAGTCCTCGAACGTGGAGCCTGCCGAGTCCCCGAGCGCGGCGAGTGGCAAGGTCGAGCGACCGGCAAGTCCGCGAGCGTGTGGCGTACGCGAGGGCGAGTCCACGGTGGCGAGTCCCCGAGCGTGTGGCGTACGCGAGGGCGAGTCCGCGGTGGCGAGTCCCCGAGAGTGTTGAGTACGCGAGGGCGAATCCGCGATGATGGCGAGTCGACGAGCGCGTTGGGCACGCGAGTACCGAGTCCATGGTGGCGAGTCGACGAGCGTGTTGAGTACGCGAGGGCGAATCCGCGATGATGGCGAGTCGACGAGCGCGTTGAGCACGCGAGTACCGAGTCCATGGTGGCGAGTCGACGAGCGTGTTGAGTATGCGAGGGCGAATCCACGGCGGCGAGTCGACGAGCGCGTTGAGCACGCGATGGCGAGTGTCCGCGGCGGCGAATCGACGAGCGCGTTGAGCACGCGAGGGCGAGTGTCCGCGGCGGCGAGTCGACGAGCGTGTTGAGTACATGAGGACGAGTTCGCGGTGGAGAGTCCCCGAGCGTGTTGAGTACGCGAGGGCGAGTCCGTGGTGGCGAGTCCCGAGCGTGTTGAGTACGCGAGGGCGAGTTCGCGCTGGAGAGTCCCCGAGCGTGTTGAGTACGCGAGGGCGAGTCCGCGGTGGCGAGTCCCGAGCGTGTTGAGTTCGCGCTGGAGAGTCCCCGAGCGTGTTGAGTACGCGAGGGCGAGTGCACGATGGAGAGTCGACGAGGGCGAGCCGCGGTCGTGGAACCACGCATACACACTGCATGCCTAGGAGTAGTCCCCGAGGCTCGAGTTGGCTTGTAGAGGCGACTTGAGGCTCTTTAGAGATGCATATTTTGAAAATATTAGTGGTTGCTGCCGAGCGCGGCGAGTGGCGAGGTCGAGCGACCGGCGAGTGCCGCTGTCTGTAGCGCGCCGAGTCCCCAAGGGGAGAGTCCGCGAGTGTGGCGAGTCCGCGATGATTGCGAGTCCGCGAGGGGAGAGTCCCCGAGTGTGGCGAGTCCGCGATGATTGCGAGTCCGCGAGGGGGAGAGTCCCCGAGTGTGGCGTGTCCGCGATGATTGCGAGTCCGCGAGGGGAGAGTCCCCGAGTGTGGCAAGTCCGCGATGATTGCGAGTCCGCGAGGGGGAGAGTCCCCGAGTGTGGCGAGTCCGCGATGATTGCGAGTCCGCGAGGGGAGAGTCCCCGAGTGTGGCATGTCCGTGATGATTGCGAGTCCGCGAGGGGGAGAGTCCCCGAGTGTGGCGAGTCCGCGATGATTGCGAGTCCGCGAGGGGAGAGTCCCCGAGTGTGGCGTGTCCGCGATGATTGCGAGTCCGCGAGGGGAGAGTCCCCGAGTGTGGCGAGTCCGCGATGATTGCGAGTCCGCGAGGGGGAGAGTCCCCGAGTGTGGCGAGTCCGCGATGATTGCGAGTCCGCGAGGGCGAGTCCCCGAGTGTGGCGAGTCCGCGATGATTGCGAGTCCGCGAGGGGAGAGTCCCCGAGTGTGGCGTGTCCGCGATGATTGCGAGTCCGCGAGGGGAGAGTCCCCGAGTGTGGCGAGTCCGCGATGATTGCGAGTCCGCGAGGGGGAGAGTCCCCGAGTGTGGCGAGTCCGCGATGATTGCGAGTCCGCGAGGGGGAGAGTCCCCGATGATGTTGATTGCGCTGTTTTTTAGCGAGTCTCTCGTCTTGGCCCGGGGGGCCAGTCGCATGGCGACTCCAAAGATGGCTCTCGACTTGGCATTCTTCCTGGACGATCCGAGGCTCGGTTTGCGAGTCCTCGTCCGCAGTACTTAGCCGTGCGAGTCGCACTGTCTAAGGTTGAGGAGGACATGGTGCTGTTTGTGTAGCACTACCATTTGTCTTGGCCCGGAAGGCCAGTCGAACAAGGCGACTCCAATGATGGTTCTCGGTTAGCGTTTTTCGTGGACGATCCGAGGCTCGGTTTGCGAGTCCTCGTCCGCACTACTTGGCCATGCGAGTCGCTCTTTCAAAGGTTGACAAAGGAGAATAGATTTTCCCCGGGGGGAAGAGACACCCAGTGGTGAGTCCATGCAGCGTGGCACGCGACCCTCTCTGGCGACTCGGACGATGAAAGTCCCTTAGCAGACGCGGCGTACGCATTCGACGTAGCCGGAAGGAGTCGACGCGGCGGACACGGGGTCGACGCGGCGGACGGAGGTCGCGCTATGGCGATGTCGACGCGGCGGACGGAGGTCGCGCTATGGCGATGTCGACGCGGCGGACACGGGGTCGACGCGGCGGACGGAGGTCGCGCTATGGCGATGTCGACGACGGCGAGGCCGCGAGAGCGAGGTCGCGATGGCGATCCCACGGCAAGCGAGTCCGCACTAGACGAGTCCACGACAAGCGAGAGCAACAGAAGCCGAATCCGCAACGGATGAACCCGCGACCGATTGGCGTGACGCTCGGCGAACTACACATTGCGACTTGATTCTGCCGTACTTGTAGAGACAAACGATTAGTAGATGAAAATATAAAAAATTGAATAAGGTAGCGAGAGAAATTATAGCGATCCAAATCCAATCATGGACCGCTTGGGAGGTCTGCTCCAGCGCTTGTGGCCGCCCCTTTTTCAATCTCATAATGGAACCGTGATCAGTACAAGTTAAAAACATACAAATAAGAGTACGTGTGTAACAGATTAAATCCAAATAAAATAAACGAAAGGACCGATCAGCAGATTTAATAATCAAAGAGAGAACGTCACATGGTGCTTTCCAGGTTCGATCGATCTGATTACTTCTCTTGGCCATGCCTGCTCATTTTCTTGGGACCTGGATTTGGATTGATCGGTAGACGCCTGGATTTGGATACTGATTTCTTTGTCTCCTTTGAAGTTGTGTACGTGTACGGTCGGAAACCGACTGCAACAACAAGAGAAAATCATCCATGTCATAATAAAACACTGTTCTCACCTCCGTAGACTGTTCACATCATGGAGATGAATTAGGCCACATAGATCTAATCTGTTGTTGTCGATGGAGTAGAACGCGTTGTCGCGGACGAGTCGCTCGAAGATGATCTTGTCCATGATGATGAGCGTCGAAGCAGATGAACCGACCAGATGAGATCTAGCCGTCGTTGATGGTGAGGGATCTCGCCCGGATTATCACCCTCCAAGCACCGCTTGCCCCACGGTGGGCGCCAACTGTCGTGGTATTGCACGGCAGATGCTACTGGGGGTAGCTTACGTGGAGGGAGCAAGGCGACGTAGGAGAATCCGGGAGCGAGATTGGCACACGATGTACCCAGGTTCACGTCCCCTCGGTGGAGGATCGCTACGTCCTGCTATCAATCCAGTATATGATCATAGATTGGTTTACAATGGAGCCGCCGGAGGCGGTGGGGGAGACTGGATCTAATATGACGTACCCCTTGGGGGTGCCCTTGGTGGCTTTACATATGCAGCCAGTTAGGGTTTACAAGTGCTTTGGTGGGCTTTCTATTAGAGTCGCTGTCTTGGGCCTCCAGTCGGCGCCAGTCGTTCGGGTCCAGCACGCGCCAGTCGCCGTATCCGGCGAGTCGACCCGCTCTACGTTTGGCGATCCAGCTGGCAAATCCGCTTCGTGGGTATACCCCGATTGGTATTCCCCCATCATCCTGACCCCACCCGTTCATCCTGTACTGCCCCAGGTCGCCGTTTCCGCTCGAAGCCGCAAGCATCTGACGACCACCTCAACTCCGGCGACCAAATTCCGTAAGTTCCGTGCGCCCCTTCACTTCTGACTCACACTAGATTGTTCGCCACGGTCTTGCGCATATCCTAAACCCACTGGCTTGTGTTAGGGCGATGCGGAACCTCGGCAACTACTCCGACAACAACCACCCGACGCCGCCCGTAACTCCGACGAGCAATCCTCGCCGTGTCAGCGCGCCCCTCCACAAACTAGTACCACGTCGAGCTTCAGCACGCTTTTGCGAATCTGGTAAGCACCTTCTTGCATCCTGGAACGATCTGGAACGCTAGCGCCGCCGTAGACCGAGCGCTCCGCCGCTCGCCGACGCCGCGCGCCGCCAGGACATGGTCGCTTGCTCGCGTGCCGTTGGATCTTGATCCAAACGTTAGGATAGATTCATTAATCGACGAAGAGGTACGCGATCTGGAGCGTGCGATCTATTTAGATCCTACGGCTACAGAGCTCGATCCGGTGCGAACCGGTATGTGCAAATCACAACACGACGCGTGGCAAGTGTTAGAACTAAAAACAGATTTAAAACCAGAATTTGATCCAAATTTCAAATGCTTATAACTTTTGATTGCCACGTTGGAATTTGCAAACTTTATACCGTTGGATTCAGTGAAACAAGACCTTTCTGAATGTCCAATGTGTTTAACAAATAGTAACAGTTAAAATGACTTTATTTGTAGAAACATGTTTAAGGCTATTTTAAGTATAGATTTATTTTGGTAAATTGTATTAGTGCCAAATAAGTTTAGTTGGCAAACTTGTGACTTGTTAAGTTTCTGTAAACATGTGCATGCTTGGTAGAGTTTTCAAAATCACCACTTAGTAAATTCTTGCATGCATGCATTCATATTATTTTTGATTGTATATAATTGTGTGTAATTGTATGCTATAATTTTGGTGTAGATTTTGCTAGTGATTGTGATTGTGAAAAGTGCTACTCTCCCCACTACCAAGGCAAGTGATATTTTCATGAATATTCTATCCTATGTTTTGTACTAGCATTAGATATTTTGCTAAGTCTTGCATGCTATTTTGCCTAATGCTAAGTTGGGAAATCCTAAGTAGTGTAGATTGGTAGCATTGCTAGGGAATTTTTCCTAAGTTAAGTTATCATTCCATGCTTAGCCTAGCTATTTAGCAAACAAGGGTTGGTAAAAATCTATACTTACTATGATGAAAATATTTCTAAGTCATGAGACTTATGCTTTCCTAATAAAACAACTAAGTTAAATGAACCTCCTGGGTGGAATGGAAGGATTGGGTTATGTTGAGTGGTTACACAAGGCCATGGACTTGGGTTGTGTATCTCACTTGTGGTATGCCACCTAGGCACAAAGGGATTTGGAGGCCAAGTGTTGAGAAAGCTTACAGTGCAACCACTTGGCAATATGGGCTCTGCCTTGATCATATAGGTTGCTAGAACTTAGTCATATGGACAGTTGGTGGTAGTAGGGATGATAGGTTGGAACGCGTCCATTTGACTAAGGAAAGGCTTCTGAAAGGTCCTGTCTTGGGAAACCAAGTCTGGTGGGGAAAGTGCACAACCTCTGCAGATGGAAAACCTAAGTACTTAGCCTAGTCCAAGGCAATGGACAATTTGAGCATCAAGACATGGAAGCTACAAGAATCTCATCACTCCAACTTCTAAGTAAAAATTTGTGGGTGAACAAGGGTGAAGGACCCCAATGTCTATTGGTGGTTTCTTGGGAAGTTTTTGATAAGGAAAAACTTAGTGATTTCAACTAATAGGTAAAACCTATTTTCAA
Organism: Avena atlantica; assembly: GCA_910589765.1. NCBI lineage: Eukaryota > Viridiplantae > Streptophyta > Magnoliopsida > Poales > Poaceae > Avena > Avena atlantica. The sequence goes on from OU342738.1 coordinate 211,090,714, forward strand.
GCAAAGCAAGCCAAGCTACACTTAGCCAAAATGCATATAGTAATATAGTCCACTTAAAATATACTAAGGTATCACTTGCCAATACTATTCCAAAGTATTGACCCTCTGTGGCTGTAACTTGTGATGTTGCAGGTTACTCCGATGATGAATAGGAGTCATGAGTCTACACTCAACATGCTTGCCTGTGGCACATGAAGATGAAGACTTATGTTTATTTACTTATTCCATAAACTCTTGTATTAGGCCTTTGGCCCTGAGTTGTAAAAGATTATGTTTTATCTCTGGAATGAATGTAATAAACGACCTTTGTATCTGTGTACTTCATCTTAAACTGTGGATGCTAGCATTGATCCAGGGACTAGCATTGCAATCACAGGGATCCTTTCCTTTATAAAGGAGGGGTCTAACAGCGCGCAACAGGAAGGATGCTATCCCCATATCCTCCAACCACGGAGAAAGAGCCCAACCTCGCCGCCCATCGCCACCGCCCCGATCCCCCCGATGTTAGGAAGATTACAAGACTCACCATCGTATGGATATGCCCCCTCCAAAGCAGTGCAGCACCGTCATCCGCGACAACGCGGCACAAACCCGTCATGATGGAGAGCGCCACCAAGGACATAAGAGCAGGTCACACCATGACCCTCCGCGTCCGGCAAGCAACCGTGACAGGCGTGGGGCGTCGCAGGAGGGTAACATCAAGAAGGCTAACCCACCGCCACCTCCGCCTTCGTCATCGCCAAGCAGTCACCATGACGGAAGAGGCCCGCGTCGTTCACGCAGCCCATCCCCTGTTGACAAAAAGAAGAAGAACTCAGAGCCATACGATGCACGTTCACGGATCGATAAGATCCACGAGGCCCGGGAAGGACCATACCTGGGACCACGTTGCTTTGGACCTGCAATACGGTCCGCAACTTACCCCAAAGGTTTTCGGATTGACAAGACCATCAAGCCCTATGACGGCACCGCCAAGCCTGCCACATGGTTGCAGGACTACGACAACGCGGTGGAGATTGCCGGAGGCAACCCCAACGTCACCGTCAAGTACCTCCCGTTAATGTTGGCGGGCACGGCCCGTCAATGGATCGACGACTTGCCGGAGAAATCTATCTATAACTGGCTGGACATGCAAGAAGCGTTCACCAAGAACTTTGAGGGTACATACAAGCGTCCCTGCACTATGGGCGATCTACAGCAGTGCATGCAAGAGAAAGACGAGACATCTCGCGCCTACCCCGCCCGCTGGCTGGATATGAAGAATTCCTGCGTAGGAGTGCACGCCCAGACCGCCATGGCCACCTTCATCGATGGGTTGGAAAGAGGCACGTTGCTCCGACATAAGCTGAAGCGCTTGCAGGACAATCATCAGCTTGTCTTGAATCAGATGATTCAGCTAGCTAGTGAGTTCGCAGCTGCCGACGATGATGCTCGTGGCTCTCTGCCGGCAACGGCCGTTCCAACCCAAGCTCGTAGGAACAGCAGTACAAAGCGGAAAACCGCTCCAGAAGAAAAGCAATCTACCGACATGGTTGCCATGACTTTTGCAGGACGAGGCGAAGGCGGACAACGTGGCCGAGGAAAGGGAGCAGGCCGTGGGTAGCAGCGAGGAAGTGAAACCAACTCGGCGCCGCTCCGCGTTCCCCAAACCTACGAAGAGTACTGCGATATGCCGTGACTCGTACACCTCGACGCCAACGGCAAGGCCACCCATACCAATCAACACTGCAAGTTCGTCAACGACCTCAAGGAAGACCCGGAGTCCGGCTACAAGCGAAGTCGGAAGAACAAACCGCAGGCAAGGGCAAGGGGAATAAGAAGGAGGAGGAGTCCAAGGATTCAAGTGACATGGACGAGGACGTTGACCCCAAGCACGCCGCCAAGAGCGACGACAAGGGCAAGAACCCCTTCGCAAAGAAGGCCCCAGTTTACCACACTTTCCTTGGCACCCCCACCGTCCGACAACATAAGACCTCTCTAAGGATCCTGATGGCCACTCTCCCCCCAGTCCCCCAATACCTGCGCTGGACCGAGGTTCCAATCACTTGGGACAGGACGGACCACCCAGACCTTGTGCCCACGGAGAACCAATACGCCATGGTCATCAACCCATTGATTGACGGCGTGGAGTTCACCAAGTGCATGGTGGATAGTGGAAGCAACATCAACATCATGTACCTGGATACACTGCAGAAGATGAACTTGATGGAGGCAAACCTAAGGCGGACCAACACCGTGTTCCATGGCGTAGTTCCTGGACGGGAGGCTCGGTCCCTTGGGTGCATCACACTTCAGGTAGCCTTTGGCGACGTTAACAATTATCGCCAAGAGCGCATGACCTTTGAGGTGGTCCCCTTCAAGAGCGTGTACCATGTCATATTCGTCCGCGACATATTCCACATGTTCATGGCCAAGCCATGCTTCGTCTACAACAAACTCAAAATACCCGGACCAAACGGTATCATCACCGTATCCGGAAGCTTTACCAAGGCAAGGGACTACGAGATCAATGAAGCAGATGTTGCAGAAGCTGTCCTCTATAGCGAATAATTGAAGGAGATCGAGAGCAAGGTCAATGATTCAGAGATGCCCGCGTCGAAGAAGCAGATCTCCGACTCTGCTCCTGCGTTCAAGGCCGCCATCGATACCAAGCCGGTGGAACTTGTGGTAGGCGATGCCTCCAAGACCATCGCCATTGGGACGAACCTGGATACCAAATAGGACAGCGCGCTCGTCGAGTTCCTCCGTGAGAATAGGGACATCTTTGCCTGGCAACCTGCCGACATGAAAGGTGTACCTAGGGAACTTGCCGAGCACAGCTTAAACATAGATCCAAAATGTAAACCAGTGAAACAACCTCTACGACGCTTCGAAGATGAGAAGAGACGCGCCATTGGCAAAGAGATAGCTAGGTTACTTAAGGCTGAGTTTATCCGAGAAGTCCTTCACACGCGACGGGTGGCCAATCCTGTACTTGTCCCCAAAAAGGGAACCAATGAATTAAGAATGTGCGTTGATTACACCGGCTTGAACAAAACATGTCCCAAAGATCCGTTTGCTTTGCCTCGCATTGACCAAGTCATTGACTCGATGGCTGGCTCGGAACTTTTGTGTTTTCTCGATGCATACTCAGGATACCACCAGATCAAGATGAGGAAGTCAGACCAATTGGCCACTTCGTTCACTACCCCATACGACATGTTTTGCTATGTCACGATGCCCTTTGGGTTGAAAAATGCAGGTGCCACGTACCAGCGGACAATGCAACGTTGCCTTCACGACCAAATTGGTCGGAAAGTTCACGCCTATGTGGACCGTATCGCGGTGATGTTTAAAAAGTCAAATGACTTAATCTCCGACTTAAAATAAACCTTTGATAATCTCCGGAAATACAACATGATGCTCAACCCTAAGAAGTGCGTCTTCGGGGTTCCAGCCGGCAAACTGTTGGGCTTCATCGTTTCCCAGCGCGGAATCGAGGTCAACCCGGAGAAAATCAAGGCCATCTTAAACATAAACTGTCTGACATGCCTAAAGGACATCCAACGACTAACAGGTTGTGTTGCAGGAGTTAGTCGGTTCATCAGCCGACTTGGAGAGAAGGCTCTGTCGCTGTACAAGTTGCTGAAGAAGGCGGACAAATTCACATGGACGGACGAGGCAGATGCAGCATTGAAGCAGCTCAAGGAGATTCTTTCCTCAGCGCCCATCCTTGCAGCACCCGAGCCTGGTGAGCCCCTGTTAATTTACATGGCGGCAACCAACCGGGTTATCAGCATCATCGTCGTGGTAGAGCGGAAGGAACCAGGCTATGAGCACGGAGTTCAACGACCAGTTTAATATGTAAGCGAGGTCTTGACGGAGTCCAAGCAGCGTTACCCGCACTACGAAAAGATAGCTTATGGAGTATTCCTTGCTTCGCGGATGCTGAGGCATTACTTTCAGGAGCACCCAATCACAGTAGTGAGCAAGACTCCACTGTCCGACATTATCAACAACAGAGACGCTATAGGAAGGGTCGCGAAGTGGGGCATTGAACTTGTCGCCTTTGAGATCACCTACAAAAGACGCGACGTCATCAAGTCACAAGCCTTGGCGGATTTTATTGCAGATTGGACGGAGATGTCGGATGCCACTCCGTTGCCGGAACCAGAGTACTGGGTGATGAACTTTGACGGATCAAAGTTGCTCAACGGCTCGGGGACTGGTGTATTACTACAGTAACCAAAAGGAGACAAGCTACACTACGTTCTGCAGATCCACTTCGAGGCTACAAACAACATGGCGGAGTATGAAGCACTCATTCACGGATTGCGTGTAGCCAAGGATATTGGCATTAAGCACATAGTTTGCTGTGGAGATTCCGACTTGGTTGCCCATTAGGTGGCTGGCACCTGGAATGCGCGGAACCCTATGATGGCGGCATATCGCGACGAAGTGGACGAGATAGCCAAGAGCTTCTTGGGCTACAAAGTCAAGTATGTGCCTAGGGAGCAAAACGAGGCGGCTGATCTATTGTCTAAACTTGGATCAGGGCGCAAGCAAATTCCGCCAGGAGTTTTCCTAGAGCATCTACGCACACCATCCGTGAAGGGCGCCTACATCGACAAACCGGATAGAGCTGATTATTTCGTCAACATGGTGACAAAGACCCCTCCGGCTTGGACAAAACCGTTCATGGAATATCTCGAACACGGAACTTTGCCTGACGACGAGGTCGAAAGAAGGCAGATAGTACGACGAGCAAAGGGTTATACCATAATCAATGGGCAACTCTACAAAAGGAGCACTACTGGTGTATACCTAAAGTGTGTTTCCCAGCTAGAAGGTATGGAAATCCTACGTGAAATCCATCTTGGAGATTGCGGGCATCACGCCGCTCCTCGATCGTTGGTCACGAAAGCCTTCCGGCAAGGATTCTACTGGCTGACCGCGAAGGCGGATGCCGACAAGCTGGTTGAAACATGCACAGGATGCCAGTATTATGCCCGACAACCACATGTCCCTGCTGAAGAATTGCGGACAATACCAATAACTTGGCCGTTTGCAGTCTGGGGGCTAGACATGGTGGGACCGTTACAAACGGCACCGTGTGGATTTACGCATCTGCTTGTAGCAGTTGACAAATTCACCAAATGGATAGAAGCTAAACCCATTAGAAAGCTTGATGGGGCAACTGCCCTCAGGTTTGTCCGGGATCTAGTGGTGAGATTTGGTCTCCGACATAGCATCATCACCGACAATGGAAGCAACCTGTCACTCGGAGAAGTGGAGGCCTATTGCTGGGACAAAGGCATCCGACCTGACCTTGCGTCTGTGGCACACCCACAATCCAATGGTCAAGTTGAGAGAGCCAATGGATTAATACTGCAGGGAATCAAGCCACGTCTTGAGGCACTGCTACATAGAGCAGCTGGAGCCTGGGCGGAAGAATTCCCATCTGTGCTGTGGAGTTTATGAACTACACCTAACAGATCCACCGGCTACACCCCTTACTTCATGGTATATGGAGCAGAAGCTATCCTACCTTCCAACATCCTCCACGATGCACCAAGAGTTGCCGCCTACGACGAAGATGATGCTGAAGAATCCAGACGCCTTGATGTGGACCTTCTCGAGAAGGAGCGCGTTTTGGCATGCCAAAGATCCGCCATCTACCAGCAGAAGCTACACAGCTACCATAGTCGCCGCATCCGGCATCGCTCATTTAAAGAGGGGGATTTAGTACTCCGACTTAAGCAGAAGAAGTCACACAAATTATCCCCGCCATGGGAAGGACCGTTCATCATAAGCAAGGCGCTGCTCAATGGGTCTTACTACCTTGTCGACAATCGTGAGCTCAAGGATAGACCCAACGAGGATCATAAGCGTAAGCGACGTGACCCAGATGATGACTACCCGGAGCTTGATCGGCCATGGAACATAGCACAGCTACGTCCTTTCTACACTTAGCATTTTTTGTCTAATCGTGTACCTCTTATATGATCAAATGAAATAAAGCTCTTTGGTTCACTCATATTGCTGAGTCTTTTACCTCCTTTAGTGTTCATTTTTTGGATCATATAAACCTTTATGCACAAGCTTTGCGACTGCACTTGTGAAAATTCCGCCTACGGGCGTTAGCTTAAGTTTTCTTGTAAGATCCCTCCTTTGTAAAGGAAAAGGATCCCTGTGATTGCAATGCTAGTACCTGGATCATTGCTAGGATCCACAGTTTAAGATGAAGTACACAGATACAAAGGTCGTTTATTACATTCATTCCAGAGATAAAGCATAGTCTTTTACAAATCAGGGCCAAAGGCCTAATACAAGAGTTTATGGAATAAGTAAATAAACACAAGTCCTCATCTTCATGTGCCACAGGCAAGCATGTTGTGGCATCCCGCAAAACCACTACTAGAAAATCGCGTTGAATTTGTGCATTGCATCGTCATTGTCGTGGGAATGGCCACGGCAGATGCTGCAATCGGCAGCGAGTAGTAGAACGAGGGGAAAGGGCGGCCAGCCATCTGCGGTGCGAGATGAGGGCAAAGACACAGGGTTTTACCCAGGTTCGGCCCCCCGGAGGGTAAAGACCTACTCCTGCTAGATTGTATTATGGATGTGTTTATGATGGGCGAGCTCGGCGACTAGGCGGCGAGTTGCTTGGGTGTATGAGGGAACGTGTCTCTACTCACCCCATAGGGAGGTTTATATAGGCTCACCTCCCCTAGGGTTTACATATCTCAACCGATTCGGTTACAGCTTCGGTAATCGTTTAACCTAGACCGACTGGGCCTATCTACTCGCCTGGGCCTTCATCTTCCAGTCGCCTGGTACCTTGCTGGGCTTTGATCCACTCGCTGTTCTGCATGCCCACTCGCCAGCCCTTGGGCCAGTCGGAAACGTCCCGCTGAGTATACCCCAGTAGGCGTATCCCCATCAGTAGTCCCCGAGGCCGTCGTTGATTAGGCGTGAGTGGCTGCTGGCAGTCGGAGTATACGGCTTCAAGTAGGCATCCAGTCGAATCGTCGGCGGGCTCCTATATAAAGGAAAAAATCCGGCGAACCGAGTCGCGCCTTGGGTGAGTCGAGCCAACGAGACGCGGTCCCGGCGAGTGACTTAGCGAGCCGAGTGGCTGGAGTTGGACCGTCAGGCGTGGTCAAACTAGCCGTTAAGGTAACTCAACGGTAACTTCTGGCGTAATCATCGCGCGGTAACGGCCCCCTGATTTGGCGGGCAACTCCTGCTATATAAGAGGAATGGTAGGCTATCGCAGAGCCAACCGCCCACCATTTCTTCCGAGTGCGCGCATCTCCCTTCCTTTGCTCCGCGATCCAATCGACCCGAAATCCTTCGATCCCCAACCAACCTCTTCGGCCATGGCCCTCTCCACCGAACCTTGGGGCAGATCCAAATGCACAAGGGCGCAACTGGCCTCCTTCGAGGAGGCCGGAATCCTGCGGGCCGGCTGTTGGCGTATCCCCGCAGCCGGAGAAACGACCCCGAACCCGCGAGAGAGAGAGTTTGTCTGCTTCACCAGTCATCTCGAGCGGGGGTTAGGGTTTCCCACATCTTTGTTCTTCCGACGTTTTTGCGCTTACTACGGGATCCAGCCCTCAGATCTGGGTCCCCACAGCATCGAGCAGCTCGCCATCTTCGTGGCGTTCTGCGAGTGCTACTTGGGCTGCCGGCCCTACTTTCCCTTGTGGCAAGATCTGTTCCATGGACGGATCAGCCGCGAGGAGGCGGGCGACCCAATGCTAGCCGCGGGCGGCCTGACATTCCAACTCAAGTCCAAAGCTTCCTTCTTCGACCTGATGCTGTCGGCCAAAGCAGCGAGCGACTGGAAAAAGTCATGGTTCTACGTGACCGAGGCGACTTCGGAGGACGAGGCGGCGATCCCGCGGTACTCGGCCAACCGCTCCGAGCCACGCCATCTCCAGGTCGGCAAGCTTCCCGACGACCAGCGGATGGTCGTCGATGAGATGCTCCAGACCATCCGTGGTCTAAAGAAGAAGGGGCTCCAGACAATAAACTTGTACAATTGTTGGCTTGGGCGGCGGCTCGTCCCGCTCGCCCAACGCGATCATTACATGTACCAGTACACGGGCCGAGGAGACTCGACAAAAGCCTGCCTCGACGAGTGGAAGCTGGAGGACTACCTCTCGGCGCTGAAGAAGATCACCCAGGCAGTATACGCGGATGCGCAGGCCGGGGTCCCCCCCTACACCGCGAAGCGTCCGGCTCCGACGGTAATTTCTTTGTCTTGTTCGCAGTCGCAGCGTATGCAGTCGCGGTAATTCTAACTCTGTTTCGTATTCATCGCAGCTGTTCCAAGTGGTGGAAGGGTGGCTCCCACCCGCCGACGACGAGAGCCCGGGGCCATCTGCCCAGGATAGAAGCGAATCGCCACCCGCCAGGGGCAACAAGGGCGACGAGGATGAGTCCGAAGAGGAAATCGCCCCACTGGTCCGAAAGACCCGCGGGCAACGTCAGCGCGAACTCGAAGCGAGCAGGAGCCTCGAGCGCCACGACGACGACGAGCTCCCAGAGACGACCTCGTGCCGCCAGGCCACTCCTTCGAAGAAGAAGAAGAAGAAGGAAAAGGAGGCGAGGGCCCCCCCGAGGAGGAAAACGAAGCCGCCGAAGATGGCCTCGCCGCCGCACTCAACGAGCAGTTCTGATGCTCACAGCTCGGCCGGTGAAGGCGCGGCCCCGGCGATAACCGCGCTAGATGCGCCATCTCTGGAAGTGCCGCTGGCCTCAATGCCACCGCCATTCGCGCCGGTCTCTGGGTTAGGGAAGGCTCTGGCCTTGGCGACTTCGCCTCGCAAGGAGGTCCCGAACGTGGCGGTCTCGCCCCGCAAGGAGGCTCCGGCCGCAGCGGCTCCAATTTGCGAGGAGGCCCCCGCCGAAGGCGTCCCAGAGGCGCCAGCTGCGACCTCAACGACGAAGAAGCCGTCCGTGTCTTGGGCCCACAACGTCCTGGAACTGGGGCTTAGTCGCCAGCTGGGCCCCGAACTGGAAAAACCGGCCGGCCTTCGTACCGGGCTGCGTTTCATTCCAGTCGCCAAGTGAGTGCACTCGGCCTTCTCTATTTTCTATAAGTACTTCGATTGTCTTTTATTGATTTGATTTGATATGCAGGACCGGAGTGAAAAAGATGGGCCACCCGACCGTGGCTAAGGTACCCTCCGCCGCTAGCGAGGAGGATCCTTCCCGTAAGAGGAAAGTGGACGAAGTTGCCGTCTCAGCGGAAGGCAGCAAGAAGGCCAAGGGCGACGACATCGTTGCTGTCTCTGCCGACCCGGCGGCCGCATCGGCCGGACCCGCAGTGGAAGCAACCGCGTCTACGAAGGATGGCGTTTCCTTGCCTAGACCAGAGGAGGCGACCTCCTTTGGGGCGGGTGCCTCGATTGCTACCTTCCCCCGCTTCGTAACCAAGGCGGCCACGGCAAGCGGGGCTGCGCCCCCGAGCCTCGCTCCAGGGACCGCCGACGCTGAAGTCGACCAACGTCGCGGGCACACGCCGGCGCTGCTTGCATCTGTCGACGCAATACAACTCCATGGCATGCTTGGTGCAGCCATCCAGGTACCTCCAGTCCCCGAGGATCAGGTCGGTGCTTAGTAGCGGCATGATTCTTATAGTTTCTCGTTTTGTACTTTCGCATCCAGTCCCCGAGTGCGCACGCGCTAAATTTTAGCGGGTGGGCACTGAGTAATTTTCGTGATCGCCAGTCCCCGAGTGCGCACTCGCTAAATTTTAGCGGGTGGGCACTGAGTAATTTTCGTGATCGCCAGTCCCCGAGTGCACGCTCGCTAAATTTTAGCGGGTGGGCACTGAGTAATTTTCGTGATCGCCAGTCCCCGAGTGCGCACTCGCTAAATTTTAGCGGGTGGGCACTGAGTAATTTTCGTGATCGCCAGTCCCTGAGTGCACGCTCGCTAAATTTTAGCGGGTGGGCACTGAGTAATTTTCGTGATCGCCAGTCCCCGAGTGCACGCTCGCTAAATTTTAGCGGGTGGGCACTGAGTAATTTTCATATTCGCTGACTTTGATGATGTGCAGGGTCTGCAGCTGGAGTCGGCGGAGCGATTGGCTGCGAAACAGCATGCTGAGAAGGAGCTGGCCACTATCCAAGAAGAAAACAAGGAACTTCAGGCTGTTGCTGCGCAGGCGGAGATGGCTCGCCAGGAGCTTGTCCCTGCTGGTGAGTTGGTGGCGGTGCGATCTGCGTTAAGTGCTGCTGAGCAGAGGGTCGCCGACCTCGAGCGCGAACTGCGGGAGGCAAAAGAAGAAGCAAGCTCGGCGAACGGGCGAGCTAAGGCCGCCATTGCGGCCGCGGAGGAAGACCGCAAGGTGTCGGAAGCCCTCATTGTTGGGCTTCAGGACGATCATACGTCGCTTCAGAGCTTCATCACGGGACTCGCCGCCCGTTGCTTGGTGAGTCCGTCTTCCCTTCCTTTCAGTTGTATTGTTTGTGGTTTCCGTGGTGCTCATAATTGTCTCCTTCTCGCAGGTCGTGTTATTGGTAGCCAAGAAGAAGCGAGCTCTCTTGACGCGAGGGAGTGCGTAAGCATGCTCGTCGACTCGGCGACGCTGTCGGCGACGTGCATCCGCGCCTACCTTCAAGAGATGTCGCCCACGGAGGTTATTCCCAGTGACCTCGTTGAGGTGTGGGAGTATTTGGAGAAGGCGCCCGCGGTCGTAGAGTTCATGACGCGGTCGGCGTTTCGGCGTGGAGCGTCGACAGCGCTGAGCCTTGGACTCGGCCACTTCCCCGAGGATTTCGACCTCGACGATGTGACGAGTGGGCACCCTTCGTCGACTGGCGCGGTGGATCTGTCCGAGGTTCTCAAGTTGCAGGAACGTGCCGCCACGTACTCAGAGCGTGTCTGGGCGATGGGCGACCTCCTTCCCTACCAGGAAACGGTCGTCGCGCCGAACGACCCCGAGCCGCCGCATCGTGACTTCAAGGTTGAGCAACCTTTCCGCTCGGCGATGGCGGGTGAGCTGACGACGTATCCGTCAACTCCGTACACCGCGTTCATCCGTAGGCGCCGGGATTCTGGCGCGTCGTCGTCGAAGCCTGCAGAATAGGGTAGTTTGCCTAGATGTGTTAGCAGCAGTTCTGCCATGCCGGCATAATTTGTAATATAAGACAATGCGATATGCGATTGAATGGAACGTTGTGTTCATTTTGCTATTTGTTTGTGTGTTTTGGATTGATTTTGGATGAGTCCCCGAGCGCGTCCGCCCTTTTGTGGGTTCACCTCGTATATGATGTTTGTTGTTATCATGTGTTTTGTTAGTTCAGTCGACTCGCCCGAGCTCGGAGAGCCAGTCGCAAGGCGACTCCCTTGAGTGCTTTGTACTTTACCGTTTTCCCGTACGCGAACGGGGTCGGGTGGCCGAGTCCCCGAGCGTGGTACTTGGTAGTTCAAGGCGCGACTCGAGGGTGGTTGAGGACTGAGCGCGTTGGTGTGAGCGCGTCACTCCTGCCTGGCCGGAGGGTCAGTCGCGTGGCGAGTCCTGGGCATGCTCTCTTACTTGGCGTTTCCCTGACCGATCGCGACGAACTGGTATTCAGTCCCCGAGCGTGGTACTTAGCCGTTCGAGTCGCTACGCCGAGGATGCGGAGGACCGAGGTCGCCGTGAGAAGCGAGGGCAGTTGTCTTGGTTCGCAAAACCAGTCGAGCTAGGCGACTCCAATGGGGCTCCGGTTTGGCTTTTTCGTGGACGACGCAAGACCTGAAATGACTCAGTGCTCTTACATCGCACTACTTAGCCGTGCCGGTCGCTATACCAAAGGTTGACTTCTGCATTTTAGCATGATGCTGTTTATTACGAGTGCGAGTGGCACAAGGCATGGAGAGTAGACGCAATTTGCAGTAACCGTTTCTTTTATTTCATAGCGACTGGAGAGTACATGTGTGGGGTTCTAGGAGTAGAACTTCCGGAGGAGATTTACATTCCATGGCCGCTTGACGTCGAGTTCGCTGTCCCCGCGGACGTCGATGAGGTAGTAGGCGTCGTTGCCGAGTACGCGCCCGATAGCGAACGGGCCTTCCCACGGAGGGGAGAGCTTGTGCATGCCCTTCTTGTCCTGGATGAGTCGTAACACCAGGTCGCCTTCCTGGAAGGTGCGGGTTTTCACCCGTCGACTGTGGTAGCGGCGGAGCCCTTGCTGATAAATGGCGGTACGCGATCGAGCGAGGTTGCGTGCTTCGTCGAGTTGGTCGAGCCCATCTTGGCGGGCCAGCTCGTTTGCGGCCTCCGTATAGTGGACGACCCGCGGCGAGTCGTGTTCGAGGTCGGTGGGCATGACTGCTTCGGCGCCGTAGACCATGAAGAAGGGAGTGAATCCCGTCGACCTGTTGACCGAGGTGCGGATTCCCAGATGACGGAGGGTAGCTCTTCGACCCAGCATCCAGCGGTGCGCTCGAGTGGTACTTGGAGTCGCGGCTTCAGCCGTGGAGGATGCTTTGGTTGGCTCGTTCCGCCTGGCCGTTGGACTCCGGGTGTGCGACTGACGCGAGGTCGAGCCGGATGTGGTGCTCTTCGCAGAATTCGGCCATTGCTCCCTTGGCGAAGTTTGTGCCGTTGTCCGTGATGATGCTGTTGGGGAACCCGTAGCGGTATACGAGCTCGCGTAGGAACTTAGTGGCGGTCTTCCCGTCGCATTTCCGGACTGGCTTGGCCTCCACCCACTTCGTGAATTTGTCGACGGCGACTAGCAAGTGGGTGTAGCCAGAGGGGGCCTTCTTGAAGGGGCCTACCATGTCCATGCCCCACACAGCGAATGGCCAGGTGATGGGGATTGTTTTGAGCGCCGAACTTGGTACGTGCGTCTGGTTGGCGTACTTCTGGCACCCGGCGCATCGCTGGACGATATCGACGACGTCGGCGTGTGCGGTGGGCCAGTAGAAGCCGTGTCGCATAGCCTTGGCGACCAGGGAGCGCGCGGCGGCGTGGTGGCCACAGTCGCCTGAGTGGATGTCGTGGAGGATTTTGCGTCCTTCAGTCGGTTGGACGCAACGTTGGAAGACGCCGGTGACGCTGCGCTTGTGTAGCTCGCCGTCGATGATGGAGTAGGACTTGCATCGGCGAGCAATCATTCGAGCGTTTGTCTCGTCTGCTGGCAGGGTGCCGGTTTCCAGGTAGGCGATGTAGGGCTTGGTCCAGTCGTCTGGCTCGGTGATGAGTGCGACCAAGGCTGCCTCTGGTTGGAGTGGGACTCCGATGTCGATCTCCCTCGGGGGAGAGACTGATGGTTTGGAGATTGTGTCGAGGAACACGCCGGCGGGTGGTGCGAGTCGAGCCGACCCGATTCGAGAGAGGGCGTCGGCCTCCTCGTTTTTCCGCCTGTCGATCCACTCGACAGAGTAACCGGTGAAGTGGCCGCCCAACTATCCACCTCTTGGCGATACGCCGCCATGGTGGGGGAGATGGCGTCGCAGGTGCTGGCGACTTGTCCCGCCACGAGGTCGGAGTCTCCGTAGCATCGAAGGCGATTGACGCTCATCTCCTTTGCGGCTCGCATGCCGTGGAGTAGGGCCTCGTATTCAGCCATGTTGTTGGTGCAGGGCGTGAATTCGAGGCGGAGGATGTAGCGGAGCTTGTCGCCCTTTGGTGAAGTCAGCACTATCCCCGCTCCTGCACCGTCCGCGTTCTTGGACCCGTCGAAGTGCAGGCTCCAGTAATGGAGGTACGGCGGCTTCTCTGGCTGCTGGGCCTCCTCCCAGTCGGCGATGAAGTCTGCCAGTGCCTGTGACTTAATCGCCCTTCGTGGCTCGTATTTAATGTTGTGGACACCGATCTCGACGGCCCACTTGGCGACCCGCCCGGTCGCCTCGCGATTGCGGATGATGTCTTGTAGTGGTGCTGAGGAGACGACCGTGATCGGGTGCTCCTGGAAGTAGTAGTGCGGCAGGCGCCGCTGAGCCCTGAAGACCGCGTATACCAGCTTTTGATACTGTGGGTATCGCTGCGCGACTCGGTGAGGACCTCGCTGATGTAGTACACCGGCCGCTGGACCGGGCGCTCCTTTTCCTTCCTCTGGTCGTTCGACAACCATTACGGCACTGACGACGCGCTCGGACGCCGCGACGTAAACCAGCATAGGCTCTTTGTCAGCGGGTGCGGCGAGTAGTGGTGCGGCGAGTAGCACCTTTTTAAGGTCGTGGAGCGCGTCGTCCGCCTCCTTGTCCCACTGGAAGGTGGGGTTCTTGCGCATCAGGCGGTATAGGGGCATCGCCTTTTCGCCCAGGCGGGGGATGAAGCGACTGAGAGCCGCTACACGCCCGGCCAGCTTCTGGACGTCGCGCAGGCACTCGGGTTTGCCGAGCCGGGCGATCGTGTCGATCTTCGTTGGGTTTGCCTCGATCCCTCGTTTGGAGACGACGTACCCCAGTAGTTGCCCGGCGGGTACACCGAAGGTGCACTTGCCTGGGTTGAGCTTTATCTTATACCTCCGCAGATTGGTGAAGGTCTCCGCTAGGTCGGCGAGTAGGTCTCCTTGGCGAGCGTATTTCACGACCACGTCGTCGATGTAGACGTGGATGTTGCGGCCAATTTGTCTCGCGAGGCATTCTTGCATGCACCGCTGGTAGGTTGCCCCGGCGTTCTTGAGGCCGAAGGTCATGGCGGTGTAGCAGAATGCTCTGAATGGCGTGATGAACGCCGTCTTCTCCTCATCCTCGACAGCCATTTTGATCTGGTTGTACCCGGAGTAGGCGTCGAGGAAACATAGCGACTCCGAACCCGAGGTTGAATCGATTATCTGATCGATCCGCGGGAGGACGAACTGCTCCTTTGGGCAGGCGCTGTTCAGGTTTGTGTAGTCAATACACATTCTCCACGTCCCGTTTTTCTTCTCGACCAGGACTGGGTTTGCCAGCCACTTGGAGTATTTGATTTGCCGGATGAAGCCGGCAGCGAGCAGGCGCTGCACTTCCTCGGCGATTGCTCGACGGCGTTCTTCATTGAAGGGCCGCAACGACTGCTTGACGGGTCGCACTTTGGGGTCGGCGTTTAGTTTGTGCTCAGCGAGCTCCCTAGGGACACCAGGCATGTCGGAGGGTTTCCATGCGAAGATGTCCCTATTCTCACGAAGGAACTCGATGAGCGCGCCTTCCTATGCTGGGCTCATGCCTGTCCCGATCGTCACCGTCTGGCTGGGGTCGCCTGGGACAGCTCGACGGTGCGGGTGTGCGTCGTGGCCTCAAAGGTTGAGGTGTTTGTGCCCTCTGAGTTGGGCTTCTTGAGTATTGTGGGGTCGTCATTGTTGACCCCGCTCGCGTATTTGGCAAGCTCGTCGGCGTGATTAGTTTCTACCGCGATGACGGCGTCGGCGAGTTCGTCTCCTTTGGCCTCGCATTTGGCGGCCATGTCGGGGTCGCCGTTGATGGTGATGACGCCGCACGGCCCGGGGAGCTTCATCGCGTTGTACGCGTAGTGGGGGCGCTGCCATGAATTTGGCGAACGCCTGGCGCCCCAGGACGCAGTGGTAAGGGCTGTCGAAGGGCACCAGCTCGAATACGATCCGCTCGGTGCGGAAGTTTGCCGGAGTAGTACCGAAGGTGACGGGTAGCGTGACTTTGCCGATCGGGTACGCCTTCCGACCGGGGACGATGCCATGGAACGTGGTGTGAGTTGTCTCGATCATCGACTGTGGGAGCCGCAACCGCCTGAAGGTGTCGAGGTAGAGGATGTTGATGGAGCTGCCGCCGTCCATCAGTGTCTTGGGGAGCCAGTAGTCGTCGCCAACCTTGGGCTTGACCACCAAGGCGACTCGTCCTGGGTACTCGATGCGTGGCGAGTGGTCTTGCCGGCTCCAGGTGATTGGCTGTTCCGACCAGTTGAGGAACTGGGGGACGTCTGTTTGGGCCACCGCGTTGACGGCGACGGCGCGGGCGATGACCTTCTTCTCGCGCTTCGTGTTGAAGCCTGTGAAGGTGTGGAGCGAGCCGGCTACTTTGCCGAATTTTCCGCCATTTGGCGGGTCGTTGTCGGTGTCCTCCCGCGCGTGTCGTGCCTTCTCGATTTCCCTGAGGGTGTGGCAGTCGGCGGTGTGGTGCGGGCGGGCTTTCCTTCCCTGCTGTGAACGCACATGGTTGGTTAAGTAGGGCCGCGGGATCGAACCTTGGCTTGTTCTTGTAATTGCCGCCATCGCGTCGTTGCCCTCCGTCGCGGCGGTAGCTCTTGGGCTCGCGTTGTGCGTGCCCAGCGTGGCGACGAAGTCGACTCGCCCGTCGTTGCGGCGCTTGCCTGTGAGGCGGGTGCCGCTGTAGCGTAGGTCGGTTCGGCGTCCGCCGTCGTTGCCGCCCGTGCGGCGTTGCCCTCCTGACTCGTCGTCGATTTCTTGGTTGGGATCCTCCTCGGCGTACCGTTTGGCGATCTCGAGGAGGTCGGGGATGTTGTCGAGTGTGCGGGCGTGTCGCTTGAGCTTGGCGACTAGAGGCTCGTAGCGGCACGAGGTCTTGAAGCAATGGATCGCGGTGTCCGGGTGGATGCCAACCGCGTTGTACCAGAGCTCTTGCCACCGTTGGACCCAGTTGCGGGTCGACTCGCGGGGTCCCTGGACGCATCGTTCCAGTCTTCGATGGTGGTGGCGCGGGTGTAGGAGCACTCGAAGTGCCTGACGAAGGCATCTCGCATTTCCTCCCAGGAGTCGATACTGTCCTGGGGAGCGTGTTGATCCATTGCCTGCACGTCCCCTCCATCATTAGTGGGAGGTAACGGGCGGCGAGTAGGTCAGTGTGACCCGCGATCCCCATTGCCATGAGGTATGTGTCAAGCCAGACTGCGGGGTCGTACGAGGAGTCGTATTTTTCTATCTCCTTTGGCGCCTTGAAGTTTGGCGGGTACTTTTCGCCTCGGATCATTGGTCCGAAGCACTTAGGCCTAGTCGACTGAGCGACCCCATAGGCTCGCCATCGCGGCGATTAGTTAGGGTGTGCCGCAAGTCGTCGGGCTGGCGTGCGCGCCAGTTTTTGGTTGTTGATGATGTGAGTGCGGGCGTCGATGGGTTGTCCTTTAGCGGCGACGAAGTTGGTCGCCGGCCTGGGATCGTTGGTGGAGAGTGCCGCGTTCACGGGTCGGCGTTGGAGCTGCAGTGGCTCTGGTGGCGGGCAGTTGAGGGTGTTTTTGCCGCCGCGGGCGGCCGCTGAGGCCGCCCTGCTTCCCGAGGAGCGCGAGTATACTCGCCCTTGCGAGTCGGCGCCCGCTCTTTGCTGTTCCACGGCCTTTGCGAGCAAGGCCTTGACGTACTGGATTTGTAAGGCGCCGTCGCCGGTGGCCGTGATGCTATCGGCTGCTGCTCGGCCTGCCACGAGGTTGTCCATCGGGGTGGAGAACAGTGGGAGGCCGTTCGCGTCTCGCTCCCGTGAGGAGACGACTATCCGCGGCTGGTCCCTGGGAGGGTGGGGTTGGGTGGTGGTGGGGGGCACCTATCGCCGTTGATCCTGGCGGGGGTCGGGCGCTTCCTCCTGGTGGCGCGTTCTCGCAGATCGCGCGCTCGGCTATGCGAGCCGGGTCGTTTTCGTCGTCGAAGTTCAGGGTGCGCCCCTGAACGGTGGGGTTCAGGCATGACCTGATCCGCTGCTGGTGGTAGCGTGACAGTTCCTGCGCCGTCACTTGCTCGAGGCGAAATTTTTCGCGCTCGGCCTGCTCTTTGCGTACTGCCTCCGCCAATTTCAGGCGGAGTTCCTCGACCTCCGTTGCCGTGGCGTTAGGAGGGATTGGGGTGGAGAAAGATCCTCCGGTGGATCGGCGCCGGTGGCCATGTAGGTCGCGGCCATGGCGACCGGTTCCGTCGTGAGGGTCGGCGGAGTTTTCCGACCCGGAGTCGAATTCGAAGATCCCAAGGATGGAGGGGTCCTCGAAATCTCCCGCGTTGGAGACCTGGGCGATGGAGCCCGCAGACGAGGCCGCGGTGATGGATCCGGCGAGTGACGCCGGGGTCACCGAGTCGGCGTCGTCGGTGAGGGCCGCATCTTCTGCGGCCGCTGAGTTCCCGGCCACGTTGCTGTGGCCGAGTTGTACTCGGAGGCGAGGCGGTGGGATCGTGCGAACCTGGTTCTCAGAGAGCCGATCGCGTGGTGGCGACTCGCGGATGCGAGCCGAGTCATCCGAGGTGATGACGTCGGTGAGGCCGACGAAGAGGCTGATCGTGCCGATTGGCAGGATTACGCTGTGCGTGACGGGTCGCGCCGCCGGGACGTAGCTGCTCGGCAAGATCTGGAGCATCTCGCCGATCGCTATCATACGGCCGGTGGCGACCGTCTCGTTGATGGGCAGATTGGATCTCGCCGCAGAACACCGGCCAGACCGCCAGGCCCCATGGTGGGTGCCACTGTCGTGGAATGGCCACGGCAGATGCTGCAATCGGCAGCGAGTAGTAGAACGAGGGGCAAGGGCGGCCAGCCATCTGCGGTGCGAGATGAGGGCAAAGACACAGGGTTTACCCAGTTCGGCCCCCCGGAGGTAAGAGACCTACTCTGCTAGATTGTATTATGGATGTGTTTACGATGGGCGAGCTCGGCGACTAGGCGGCGAGTTGCTTGGGTGTATGAGGGAACGTGTCCTCTACTCACCCCATAGGGAGGTTTATATAGGCTCACCTCCCCTAGGGTTTACATATCTCAACAGATTCGGTTACAGCTTCGGTAATCGTTTAACCTAGACCGACTGGGCCTATCTACTACGCCTGGGCCTTCATCTTCCAGTCGCCTGGTACCTTGCTGGGCTTTGATCCACTCGCTGTTCTGCAGGCCCACTCGCCAGCCCTTGGGCCAGTCAGAAACGTCCCGCTGAGTATACCCCAGTAGGCGTATCCCCATCAGTCATCATCATGCATTGTTTGCATAAAACTATGTTTGCAAAGCCCGTGTTGTTTTCTAAAACGCCCCCTCTTATTCCAATCAAACATCAAAACCGGGTCCCCGGAATATTTTGTTTTGGCCGCTATCGGTTTGCAAACGGCCCGTTTAAAACAAATAAAAAATTATATTATTTTTTAGTGGGGGCAGTCGAACGGGCCAGATCGACCCGAACGACCACCCCCAGGATTTTTTAAATCGGTCCAACCAGTCCCCACCCCCTTTTTATCTAAACCTACCAAACTAAGCTACCCCAACCCAGCCTCCACATCACTCCTCCAATAACCAACTGCCACCACACCTCTCTCTCCCCTCCACCCACTCCTAGCCCTCCACCTAGACCCTCTCTCTCCACCCTCTCAACCTGCTCACACGCTCCACACACCCCCCTGGACCCGCGCGCCCCAGCTCCCCACCTGGCCCCACGCCCTGGGACCCACCACGTCCCGCCCAGAACCGCCCTCCCCCGGACCCCCCCTCGCGGCACGCCCCTTCCTCTCCGCTCACCTGCCGCCCGAGCTCGCCCCTCCCCGCTCCGGCCGCCGCCTCCCTCGCCGGCGCCGCCTCCTGCAGCACCCCCGCCCTTCCTCCGGCGCTCAGCCGCCGCTCCTCCTCCTTTTCCTCCCTGCTCCGCCCGCATCCGCCCATCCCCCCCGCGAGCCGTCCTCCCCTTCGTCCCCGCTGCCACGCCGGGCACGACCGCGGCCGCCCTGCCTCGCTCCTCCCCCCCGCACGTCCCGGCAAACCTCCGCCCCGCCTCCTATCTCGAGCACCGCCGAGCCCGCCTCCACCAGCTCCTCCCCTCCCGCGCGCCGCGCCCAACCTCCTCCTCTCGCGGCCGCCTCTGTCCCGCCCGCGCCGCCAGCGACTCCCCTTCGCCGCCAGCCATGCTCGCCTCCCTCCGCCCTCCCTCTCCTCCGCCCCGCCGCCTCCTCCGCTTCGACACCTCTCCCTCCAGCGACCTCAACCTCCCTGGCCGCTTCCGTGGCTCCGGCCGCTTCCTCCTCCTCCGGCTCGCGGTCTTCCTCCTCGTCGGCGTTCGGGCGCGCCAGGCGAGCGCCGGCCTCCGCGGCCGTCTCGGGCCCCTTCCTCCGTGCGCCTGCCCCACCCTCGCAGGCCGCAACAGCCTCACCCGCCTCCGCCTGCGGCCTCTGCTGCGCGACGCCTCGACGCCGGTGCAGCCGCCGACCCCGCGCCTCCGCCTGCCGCCTCGAGGCTAGCTCCTCCGGTCGCCGTCTCCGGCTCTCCCTCGAGCGCGGTCCCACGAGCCCACCACAACAACAAGTCCCCCCCCTCCATGTGCCGCTGCCGTGGGCGTCTGTGCTAGCCATGCCATCAAGACGAAGGCCGAGGGGCCGAACCTCTGCCAAGAGCAACCGGACGTGGGAAAACCCCGACAAAGCGGCAAGGCCTACATCGACGACAAGACCATCCGCACAACCTCGACCTACCACCGAAGAGCGAACCTCAAGACTTTACCTAACCTTCGGTGCCACAAAGATCATCGAGAGAGAACCGGCGGCCCCGGTCCGCGGACTCGAGTACCCCGACGCCCCGAGACCCGAAGGACCCCACAAGACCACGGGCGCGAGACGCCAAGACCGTACCAAGCCGAAGGTGTCCGAAGAATCTCCGACAAGAACTCCATCACGGAACATCTAGCACTCCGACAGGGAACCCTGGAGACCCCGGCGTCGAGCCCCAAGTTCGCCCCCGATAATCAAGGTGGAACCCCAAGACCCCGATGTCCCGATCCGAAGACCGATCCGAAGCGCCAAGGCCTTATACAGGGAACCGACCAGTTCGCCGAGAACCGCACCCGGACCTGAAGTACGCCAAGGTCGCCGACACAGAACAACAAGATCTACTACGCGGGCTCCGTGCGACAAGAACTACCCCGATAACCGCGAACGATCCCGCCGAGACCGAACCCTGAGACCAACCCCGAACCCCGGATCCCCAAGATCGCCGAACCCTAATGTGTGAACCCCTTCCCGAAAACCCTATTTTATAACATAATACAACTTGCCGCATAATAATTGTCTTGCATGCATACATTCATGTGGTTTGGGGGCCTTATGCCGATTCACCATATAATTAAATATGGGGCCCATATGCGGGCAAATCTAGCCTTATATTGGCCTCATTTAAAGTTGTGTAGCGAACCGGTAACTTATCGTGCCATGTTAATTCAACATTTAAATGGCGGGGTAGTCAAACAACTAGAACCATATAATTAATTGTCGGGACCCCGGTTCCGCTTAATCTTGCCTAATTGCATTGCACCTTTGCCATGTCATGCATCATACATGCATCATGCCGATCTTCTGCCGTTGTATTAAATATTGCATCCGGTGTTCCTTCTAGTGTTTTGCTTCTTCGCGGATAAGGCCGTTGAGTTGATGTGAGCTTCGCCCCGTTCTTCGGATGAACCTTCGACAATGTTTTCAGGCGAGCATCTCCCCCTTTCTACCTATCTTACTTTTACAGTCTTTATTCCCTCCTGTTGATCTATTGCTATCTGTGTTGCGATGCTTTAGTTTCCGTACCTGTGATATACCGTGCAGCCCTATATTGCCTTGGACACATCCTATTACCTGTTGTTTGGTAGATAGTTGGACTTGCGCGTCGTAGTCGCTTGCTCAAGTGCTGTTGCTGTCGTCAAGTGCCACAGTTGTTGATGTATTGCCGCATGTTGATGTTGGAGATGATCATAGTTTTACTTAATTGTTCACTTTAATTCCTGTTTAACAACTAAAATTGAAGTAAGCAGAGGCATCGGTGGGGTGATAGATAACATTTGGTTTCCGAACGCCCACTTGTGTCCCGTAGGACCCGAGTACTTGATACCTGTTCCTTGATTTATCGCGCTATCCACATATGGGAGTATGGGCCCCCCTTAGCCAGAGCTTGATTCCGTCTTATTTCTTGGGGCCACAAATTTTGAGGTTTTATTTACGATCCTGTACTTATGCCATGCTACTGCTTTATTTACGTTTGTGCGAGGAGCACACTGTACTGTTTAGGAATTGTGACCCGTTTTCCCGCGGTATCGACAAGCCCAGCCACACTTTCGGGTTCCCAGTCGTTTACAGCCGGCCCCACAAACCTTAAGTCTGTCTCGAAGTCAGCTAACTTCGTTGCGGGTTCTACTTTAAGGGGTGGCCCCCTGAAATATTTCTGAATCTTGTGATTGCTCTGTCGTGAAGACCTCGTTGGGTTTTGATTTGGTTTTTCCGAGGTTGATCGTGTGTGTGTTGCTATTTGTGCACCCCGGCCGGGTTAAAACTTTCTGAAAGCCGTGTCCGCGGTTATGGACGACTTGGAGCACAGTATCTCGACCATAGACAAGCATAACTAAAGTTTATTGCTATAAATTTGACTTTATAATGACTAGTAATCAGCTTCACTATAATGGAATGGCTAAATAATACTGCCCACAATTGCTTGTTTTGGATTGTCGCTTGCGACCATTGTACCTGACTAGTAAGTATGGCAACTACAACGGAATGGCTGAATAAAAGTACCAACAACTGCTGGGTTTTGGGATTATATCATGCCATCTGTATCTGATTAGTAATTGCTGCAACTACAACAGAATGGATAACTAAAAGGGCCCACTGCTTCTTTTATCAGGACAATTATCTATACCTGACTAGTAATTGCTGCAACGATAACTGAATAAATAAAAACTGCCAACTGTGTGAGTTCCTCGGTTGACTTCCTCGTTGGTATCGAGGGGGAAACACCAGGAGGGGTTTGTTTGATGGTAGTATCAGGTCGGTTCCGAATAGGTCTTTCTCACCCCTCTCTGATAACCGCCAGTTGTATCGAGTCTCTATAGGTTGTTTAGTGCATGCTGCCGCTGCCGCTCAGTCCACCATACCTATGTAGGCGAGGATCGCCGAATTCTAGCCTCGCCGTGTACTGGCCTCAGTACTGACGCTCCTCTTTTTCCGTTGCCCTTTGTCGGCACCCCTTTTGTTTAAGCAGGTTTGAGATCGACGCCGTTAGCAGGGTTACCCTTCCGGCTTGGCCTGGGCAGGGTATGGACGCCATTGGTTATTCTTCAGGGCTCTTAGCCCCATTTGCATCTTGTCCGTAGCTGGACGCTATATCGTTTTCAAGGTGATTTGGATCTTTGTATATTATATTTGTATTCTTGACTCTTTGAGTCGCTGCTATATATATATCTGTTCTGTGGGTCCCATCGAGGACTGTTGTGTAATGTTATTACTTCGTTTTCCACCCGCACGAAAGTGCCTGGTGGGCACCTTTGAATCGTTTCTATGCGGGTTTGGCGGGTTTCGCTAAAACTTGCATAGGGCCGATTCTGAGGGTGTTACAGAGTGGTATCAGAGCTCAACAGTTGCGATACCCCACAAGTCCAGCCTGTAGGATAACCTAGCTAACGGCCGAAGTAGAGTGTCAAAACTATTTTTTGCAAAATCGGTTGGATAGTTCTGATTAGGTCTGATTTTACTCCTTACCCCTCTGCTATTCTCCTCTCACCTCTGCGTGTTTTGAATCCGCTCTCTTCTATTTCTTCGAGTCCAGGAATTCTCGTGGTTGGGTTTCCGTCGTACCTTCAGGGTTTCGTTTCCTCCTTTGATAACGGTGTTGCTACGTCTGGTCTTCATGCTACCCGAGGAATCCTTCGTCTGGTGGACCATTCTTTGTTCCTTGTTTGTGCCTTCCGGTGTTTCCGACGCGACGACATCATCTACGCCAGATCCGATGCAGAGTCTGCATGCATCACTCTTGTTCCGAACCTCGCTTGTCGAGATCTTCAGTCTGATTCCGAGAATGGTTGCACGCTTTTCCACTGATTGTGCAGAGTAATAGTTTGGGTGCGTGATGGATTGGCCCCCATGCCGACTACCCCTTCTATTCGCTTTTGTACATTGAAGTGGATGAGAATGCATCGGTTCCCTCCTTCCATCGAAGTTAGAGGTGGCTTTATTTGTTGATGCCTCTACCTTCGACCTTTTGTTCCCGGAGTGTTCTCTCGACGATCACGGACAACAACCTCTTGTTAGTGGTGTCGCGAGGGTCTACGCGAAGCGCGAAGGTTCAAGACCGCCGACCTTCCTTCCGGTACCATGAGGCGGATCTCGAGGGCGAGATCCATTGTTAGTGGTGTCGAATTGTGGCATCCCGCAAAACCACTACTAGAAAATCGCGTTGAATTTGTGCATTGCATCGTCATCATCATGCATTGTTTGCATAAAACTATGTTTGCAAAGCCCGTGTTGTTTTCTAAAACGCCCCCTCTTTATTCAAACATCAACCGGGTCCCCGGAATATTTTGTTTTGGCCGCTATCGGTTTGCAAACGGCCCGTTTAAAACAAATAAAAATTATATTTTTTTAGTGGGGGCAGTCGAACGGGCCAGATCGACCCGAACGACCACCCCCAGGATTTTTTAAATCGGTCCAACCAGTCCCACCCCCTTATTCCTAAACCTACCAACTAAGCTACCCCAACCCAGCCTCCACATCACTCCCTCCAATAACCAACTGCCACCTCACCTCTCTCTCCCCTCCACCCCTCCTAGCCCTCCACCTAGACCCTCTCTCTCCACCCTCTCAACCTGCTCACACGCTCCACACACCCCCCTGGACCCGCGCGCCTAGCTCCCCACCTGGCCCCACGCCCTGGGACCCACCACGTCCCGCCCAGAACCGCCCTCCCCCGGACCCCCCCTCGCGGCACGCCCCTTCCTCGCTCACCTGCCGCCCGAGCTCGCCCCTCCCGCGCTCCGTCCGCCGCCTCCCTCGCCGGCGCCGCCTCCTGCAGCGCCTCCTGCAGCACCCCCGCCCTTCCTCCGGCGCTCAGCCGCCGCTCCTCCTCCTTTTCCTCCTGCTCCGCCCGCATCCGCCCATCCCCCGCCGCCTCTGGCCGGTCCCGTCGCGAGCCGTCCTCCCCTTCGTCCCCGCCGCCGCGCCGGGCACGACCGCGGCCGCCCTGCCTCGCTCCTTCCCCCCCGCACGTCCCCGGCAACCTCCTCCGCCCCGCCCCTATCTCGAGCACCGCCGAGCCCGCCTCCACCAGCTCCTCCCGCGCGCCGCACCCAACCTCCTCCTCTCGCGGCCGCCTCTGTCCCGCCCTCCCGCCCGCGCCGCCAGCGACTCCCCTTCGCCGCCAGTGCTGCCGCCTCGCCTCCCTCCGGCTCCTCCGCCCCGCCGCTCCTCCGCTTCGACCTCTCCCTCCTCCGGCGACCTCAACCTCCCTGGCCGCGTCCGTGGCTCCGGCCGCCTTCCTCCTCCAGCTCGCGGTCTTCCTCCTCGTCGGCGTTCGGGCGCGCCAGGCGAGCGCCGGCCTCCGCGACCGTCTCGGGCCCCTTCCTCCGTGCGCCTGCCCCACCCTCGCAGGCCGCAGCAGCCTCACCCGCCTCCCCGCCTGCGGCCTCTGCTGCGACGCCTCGCCGGCGCAGCCGCCGACCCCGCGCCTCCGCCTGCCGCCTCGAGGCTAGCTCCTCCGGTCGCCGTCTCCGGCCTCTCCCCTCGAGCGCGGTCCCACGAGCCCACCACAGCAAGCGTTCCCTGCCTCCATGTGCCGCTGCCGTGGGCGTTTGTGTGCTAGCCATCAAGACGAAGGCCGAGGGGCCGAACCTCTGCCAAGAGCAACCGGACGTGGAGAACCCCGACAAAGCGGCAAGGCCTACATCGACGACAAGACCATCCGCACAACCTCGACCTGCCACCGAAGAGCGAACCTCAAGACTTTACCTAACCTTTGGTGCCACAAGATCGTCGAGAGAGAACCGGCGGCCCCGGTCCCGTGGACTCGAGTACCCCGACGCCCCGAGACCCGAAGGACCCCACAAGACCACGGGCGCGAGACGCCAAGACCGTACCAAGCCGAAGGTGTCCGAAGAATCTCCGACAAGAACTCCATCACGGAACATCTAGCACTCCGACAGGGAACCCTGGAGACCCCGGCGTCGAGCCCCAAGTTCGCCCCCGATAATCAAGGTGGAACCCGAAGACCCCGATGTCCCGATCCGAAGCGCCAAGGCCTTATACAGGGAACCGACCAGTTCGCCGAGAACCGCACCCGGACCTGAAGTACGCCAAGGTCGCCGACACAGAACAACAAGATCTACTACGCGGGCTCCGTGCGACAAGAACTACCCCGATAACCGCGAACGATCCCGCCGAGACCGAACCCTGAGACCAACCCCGAACCCCGGATCCCCAAGATCGCCGAACCCTAATGTGTGAACCCCTTCTCGAAAACCCTATTTTATAACATAATACAACTTGCCGCATAATAATTGTCTTGCATGCATACATTCATGTGGTTTGGGGGCCTTATGCCGATTCACCATATAATTAAATATGGGGCCCATATGCGGGCAAATCTAGCCTTATATTGGCCTCATTTAAAGTTGTGTAGCGAACCGGTAACTTATCGTGCCATGTTAATTCAACATTTAAATGGCGGGGTAGTCAAACAACTAGAACCATATAATTAATTGTCGGGACCCCGGTTCCGCTTAATCTTGCCTAATTGCATTGCACCTTTGCCATGTCATGCATCATACATGCATCATGCCGATCTTCTGCCGTTGTATTAAATATTGCATCCGGTGTTCCTTCTAGTGTTTTGCTTCTTCGCGGATAAGGCCGTTGAGTTGATGTGAGCTTCGCCCCGTTCTTCGGATGAACCTTCGACAATGTTTTCAGGCGAGCATCTCCCCCTTTCTACCTATCTTACTTTTATAGTCTTTATTCCCTCCTGTTGATCTATTGCTATCTGTGTTGCGATGCTTTAGTTTCCGTACCTGTGATATACCGTGCAGCCCTATATTGCCTTGGACACATCCTATTACCTGTTGTTTGGTAGATAGTTGGACTTGCGCGTCGTAGTCGCTTGCTCAAGTGCTGTTGCGTGTCGTCAAGTGCCACAGTTGTTGATGTATTGCCGCATGTTGATGTTGGAGATGATCATAGTTTTACTTAATTATTCACTTTAATTCCTGTTTAACAACTAAAATTGAAGTAAGCAGAGGCATCAGTGGGTGATAGATAACATTTGGTTTCCGAACGCCCACTTGTGTCCCGTAGGACCCCGAGTACTTGATACCTGTTCCTTGATTTATCGCGCTATCCACATATGGGGAGTATGGGCCCCCTTAGCCAGAGCTTGATTCCGTCTTATTTCTTGGGGCCACAAACTAGTTTGAGGTTTTATTTACGATCCTGTACTTATGCCATGCTACTGCTTTATTTACGTTTGTGCGAGGAGCACACTGTACTGTTTAGGAATTGTGACCCGTTTTCGCGGTATCGACAAGCCCAGCCACTTTCGGGTTCCCAGTCGTTTACAGCCGGCCCCACAAACCTTAAGTCCGTCTCGAAGTCAGCTAACTTCGTTGCGGGTTCTACTTTAAGGGGTGGCCCCTGAAATATTTCTGAATCTTGTGATTGCTCTGTCGTGAAGACCTCGTTGGGTTTGATTTGGTTTTTCCGAGGTTGATCGTGTGTGTGTTGCTATTTGTGCACCCCGGCCGGGTTAAAAACTTTCTGAAAGCCGTGTCCGCGGTTATGGACGACTTGGAGCACAGTATCTCGACCATAGACAAGCATAACTAAAGTTTATTGCTATAAATTTGACTTTATAATGACTAGTAATCAGCTTCACTATAATGGAATGGCTAAATAATACTGCCCACAATTGCTTGTTTTGGATTGTCGCTTGCGACCATTGTACCTGACTAGTAAGTATGGCAACTACAACGGAATGGCTGAATAAAAGTACCAACAACTGCTGGGTTTTGGGATTATATCATGCCATCTGTATCTGATTAGTAATTGCTGCAACTACAACGGAATGGATAACTAAAAGGGCCCACTGCTTCTTTTATCAGGACAATTATCTATACCTGACTAGTAATTCCTGCAACGATAACTGAATAAATAAAACTGCCAACTGTGTGAGTTCCTCAGTTGACTTCCTCGTTGGTATCGAGGGGGAAACACCAGGAGGGGTTTGTTTGATGGTAGTATCAGGTCGGTTCCGAATAGGTCTTTCTCACCCCTCTCTGATAACCGCCAGTTGTATCGAGTCTCTATAGGTTGTTTAGTGCATGCTGCCGCTGCCGCTCAGTCCACCATACCTATGTAGGCGAGGACCGCCGAATTCTAGCCTCGCCGTGTACTGTCCTCAGTACTGACGCTCCTCTTTTTCCGTTGCCCTTTGTCGGCACCCCTTTTGTTTAAGCAGGTTTGAGATCGACGCCGTTAGCAGGGTTACCCTTCCGGCTTGGCCTGGGCAGGGTTATGGACGCCATTGGTTATTCTTCAGGGCTCTTAGCCCCATTTGCATCTTGTCCGTAGCTGGACGCTATATCGTTTTCAAGGTGATTTGGATCTTTGTATATTATATTTGTATTCTTGACTCTTTGAGTCGCTGCTGTATATATATCTGTTCTGTGGGTCCCATCGAGGACTGTTGTGTAATGTTATTACTTCGTTTTCCACCCGCACGAAAGTGCCTGGTGGGCACCTTTGAATCGTTTCTATGCGGGTTTGGCGGGTTTCGCTAAAACTTGCATAGGGCCGATTCTGAGGGTGTTACACATGTTGAGTGTAGACTCATGACTCCTACTCATCATCGGAGTAACCTGCAACATCACAAGTTACAGCCACAGTGGGTCAATACTTTGGAATAGTATTGGCAAGTGATACCTTAGTAAATTTTAAGTGGACTATATTACTATATGCATTTTGGCTAAGTGTAGCTTGGCTTGCTTTGCTTCAAAATAGGTTTTTCCTATTAGTTGAAAATACTAAGTTTTCTTTGTCAAAAACTTTCCCAAGAAACCACCAATAGACATTGGTGTCCTTCACCTTGTTCACCCACAAGTTTTACTTAGAAGTTGGAGTGATGATTCTTGTAGCTTCCATGTCTTGATGCTCAATTTGTCCATTGCCATGGACTTGGCTAAGTACTTAGATTTTCCATCTGCAGAGGTTGTGCACTTTCCCCACCAGACTTGGTTTCCCAGACAGGACCTTTCAGAAGCCTTTCCTTAGTCAAATGGACGCGCTCCAACCTATCATTCCCACTACCACCAACTGTCCAAGTGACTAAGTTCTAGCAACCTATATGATCATGGCAGAGCCCATATTGCCAAGTGGTTGCACTGTAAGCTTTCTCAACACTTGGCCTCCAAATCCCTTTGTGCCTGGGTGGCATACCACAAGTGAGATACACAAGCCAAATCCATGGCCTTGTGTAACCACTCAACCAAAACCACCATTCAAGTCCCATTCCACCCAGGAAGTTCATTGACTTAGTTGTTTTATTAAGAAAAGCATGAGTCCAAAAGGACTTAGAATTATTTCATCATAGCATGTACATTCTTTACCAACCCTTGTTTTCTACTACTAGCTAGGCTAAGCATGGCATAGTAACTTAACTTAGGAAAATCCCTAGCAATTCTACAATTCTACAACTACATAGGATTCCCAACATAGCATTTGGCAAAAGTAGCATGCAAGACTTAGCAAAATAATTCTAATGCTTATTCAAAATAAAAGGGTGGAAATGTCATGAAGTATCACTTGCCTTGATAATGGGGAGAGTAGCACTCTTCACAATCACAGTCACTACCAAAATCTACACAAAAATTTGTAGCATACAATTACACACAATTTATATACAAACAAAAATATGAATGCATGCATGCAAGAAATTACTAAGTGATGATTTTGAAAACTCTACCAAGCAAGTGCATGATACAGAAACATAACAAGTCACAAAGTTTGCTAACTAAACTTATTTAGCACTAATACAAATTACTAAACTAAATCTATGCTCAAAATAGACCTAAATATGTTTCTGCACACAAAATCATTTTAACAGATACTTTTTGTTAAACACACTGCAGATTCAGAAAGGGCTTGACTCACTTATTCCAACGGTATAAAATTTGCAAAAATCTAACATGGGAATCAAAAGTTATAGCCATTTGAAATTTGGATCAAAATCTGGTTTGAATTCTGTTTTTAAATCTAACCCTAGCCACGCGTCGCGATATTACTGGCGCGTACCGGTTCGCACCAGATCACCCTTCTGTGCCGTTGGATCTAACTAACGCTGCACGGCTCAAATCTTTCCATACCCCTTCGTTAAGTGAACTATTTCTACGCGTAGGATCCAGATCTGACGGCTAAAAATCTCCTAACCAGAAACGAGCGGCGCTAACGGCGGCGACAGGCGGCGACGCGTCTGACTGCGGCGGTGCTAGCGCTCTAGGTCGCCCGGGGAAGAAAGGAGGCGCTTACCAGGACCGCAGTGGCGTGCTGAAGCTCGAGGTGGCGTTGGTTCGTCGAGGGGCGCGCGGACACGGCGAGGATTTCTCATCGGAGTAGAGGCAGACGTCGGCACGGTCAGTCGTCGACGTTGGCGAGGTTCCTCGTCGCGCTAAGCCAAAATAAGGGTACCATTAGATGCGCACAACGATGGAGATTCTAGGCGTACTAGTCAGAGGGCAAGGGGCGGTGGCTACTTACGGAGGGAGGTCGCCGGAGTTCGTGCAGAGAACGGTGGCGGCCGGTCGTCGAGGTTGCTGGAGCTACGGGTCATGCGAGGTCAAAAGGAAAGTGTCAATAGGTGCGCAAGGACTCGCTGAACCTGTTAGCATGAACTAGAGGCAGAGGAGAGCACGGAACTCACCGGAATTCGCCGGCGCAGTCGTCGGAACAGCGGCGGCATCGTGCGAGTTGTGGGCAGCCTGGTGGCGTGAAGGCATAATTGTTTTGGGGGAAATGGTCGCGAGGATGGGGGGATCTTATAGCCAGGGGCTCGACAAGAAACGCTCGCTGCATCAATGCCAATTAAGCTCGCGAAATCAGTGCAGCAACGGGCAGCGGCGGAGGTCGTGCGCAGAATCAGGGGAAGACGAAGCTGACGTGGACGGGGCCCGCTTGGCAGTGAAATAAACAGAGGGGGTGTGGGGTCTGGCTGTCAGCGGCTGAGTGGGTGCGCGAGCGCGTGCGAGAGAGAAACATATGGCCCGGGTGGGCTAGCTGGGCCTGCTCCACTGCTGGGCTAGATTCCTGGCGCCTGGCCCTTTTCTTTTGTTTGCTTCTTTTCTTTTTCTATTTCGATTTTCAGGAATGGTTTTGAATTGAATTTAACCCTTTTTGAATTCAAATCTTTCTGGGTTTTTTGCAGGGTACAGTAGTCTCCAATATAGGCATAGAAGCAAGTGGTTGCTTTTACAAAGTCTTGGTCAAACTTGGAGATCAAAATAACAGAGACTAGGCACTTGGTTTGCAAAATTTGAAAAATGGTTTTTGAAACCATTTCCAATTTGAAAGACTTGGTTTAAATTCTACACTCAAACCTATCCTCATAGAGGGCAACAAACTTGGTTTAAAAGCAAACAAACTTTCAAATGGGGATAACCATTTGGTTTAAATCTGCCCACATAAAATCATAGCACATTGTGCTTCTGTTTTTCTGAAATGAGTTTGAAATTTGATCTCAAATATATATGCATGCATGAAGGATATGCAAACCTTGAAATTATGATTTTAGGGATGTTACAAATCTAACCCCCTTAAGGTGAATCTCGCCCTCGAGATTCGGATTGGCTAGCAAATAGGTGAGGGTGGTCTTTCCGAAGATCATCTTCCCTTTCCCATGTTGCTTCCTCTTCGGTATGATGGTTCCATTGCACTTTGCAAAATTTTATAGTCTTTGTTCTCGTGACTCTTTCTGCAGTCTCAAGAATTTTGATAGGCTTTTCTTCATAAGTGAGATCACTTTCTAGTTGAACTTCTTTCAAAGGTATGGTATCCTTCAAAGAAGATTCTTCCATTTCTGGGTGACATTTCTTAAGTTGACTCACATAAAACACATTATGGACTGCTGATAGAGATGCTGGCAGTTCAATTTCATAAGCAACTTCTCCTTTGCGACTCAGAATCTTGAATGTCCCAACATATCTTGGTGCCAACTTTCCTTTGACTCCAAATCTTTTCACTCCACGGAGTGGTGATACTCTAAGATAGGTTCTATCACCAACTTCGTAGGTGACTTCTCTACGCTTAGGATCTGCGTAGCTTTTCTGTCGGGACTGTGCTATCTTCAACCTGTCCTTAACCAATTTGACTTTCTCTTCGGCTTCTTTGATAAGATCTGTCCCGAACAAACTTCTTTCTCCCACACCATTTCATAACAATGGGGTGGTACACTTTCTTCCATAGAGAAACTCAAACGGTGCCATCTCAATGCTGGCTTGATACCTGTTGTTATAAGAAAATTCTGTGTAAGGCAGACTTTCATCCCAACTTGCTCCATAGTCTAGGGCACATGCCCTCAACATGTCTTCAAGGATTTTGGTTAGTCCTTTCTGTTTGTCCATCGGTTTGAGGATGAAAAGCAGTACTGAATTCCAACCTCGTTCCTAATGACTCATGTAGTTGTCTCCAAAAATGGGAAGTGAATTGGGTTCCCCTATCGGACACAATACTCTTAGGCACACCGTGAAGGCATACAATTCTACTCATGTAGATTTTAGCTAACTTGGCACTTGTATAGGTTGTCTTCACGGGTATGAAATGAGCCACTCTAGTTAGGCGATCCACTACTACCCATATGGAATCATATCCTGATCTGGTCCTTGGCAATCCGGTGATGAAATCCATACCAATTTTGTCCCATTTCCAATCAGGAATAGGTAGTGGTTGAAGCAAACCTGCTGGTTTATGATACTCCGCTTTTACTCTACTACACACATCACACAAAGCAATATGCTCGGCGATGTCTTTCTTGAGATTGTTCCACCAAAATCTTTCTTTCATGTCCATGTACATTTTGGTGTTACCCGGGTGAATGGAATACGGAGAGTTGTGCGCTTCTTGCAAAATCAGTTTCCGTAACTCCGGATCTTGTGGAACACAGATACGTTTCCCATGCCATAATGTACCCTGTTCGTCTTCATGGAAATTTTTAGCTCTCCCTTGGCCAATATTTTGCTTAATCCTTTCAATTTCCTTATCGGTCTTCTGAGCTTCTCGGATCTTGTCCAACAAAGTGGGTTGAACTTCCAAAGACATGAGATGTCCTTTAGGCACAATCTCCAATCTGAGTTCTTTGAATTGCTTACACAAATCATCTGGCAATTCTCCTTTGGTAAGGCCATTCACAAATACCTTACGACTTAGAGCATCTGCTACTAAATTTGCTTTACCGGGGTGGTATTGCAAACTTAAATCATAGTCCTTGATAAGCTCTAACCATCTTCTTTGTCTCATATTGATTTCCTTTTGGGTGAAGATATACTTTAAACTTTGTGGTCCGTGAACACTTCACAATGTTTTCCCAAAAGGTAATGTCTCCATGTTTTGAGTGCATGGACGACAGAGGCTAACTCTAAATCATGAGTAGGGTAGTTTACTTCATGAGTTTTGAGTTGTCTCGAGGCATAGGCCACAACTTTACCGTCTTGCATAAGCACGACACCCAAACCCTGATGAGACGCATCACAATATACTTGGAAATCCTTTTCCAAATCTGGCAGACATAGAACCGGTGCTGTCACAAGTCTCTTCTTTAATTCTTGAAAGCTGACTTCACAACCTTCAGACCAAGCAAACTTCTTGTCTTTCTTTAGCAATTCAGTCATGGGCTTAGCAACCTTTGAGAAATTTTCAATGAACCTTCGGTAGTAACCTGCTAAGCCAAGGAAACTACGAACTTCTTTCACATTCTTGGGAGATTCCCATTCTGTCACAGCTGAAACTTTAGCAGGATCAACTGCTACACCATCCTTTGTCATAACATGACCAAGGAAACCAACTTCTTCTAACCAGAACTCACACTTGCTGAATTTGGCATAAAGTTTATGCTCTCTTAACTTCTCAAGTATCAAACGCAAGTGTCCTTCATGCTCTTCTTTGATCTTGGAGTAGACTAAGATGTCATCGATGAAAACGACAATGAACTTGTCAAGAAATTCCATGAACACTTTGTTCATCATATTCATGAAGTAGGCTGGAGCATTGGTTAAGCCAAAAGGCATTATGGTATACTCATACAATCCATACCTTGTGGTGAAAGCTGGTTTTGGTATGTCTTGTTCACGTATCTTTAGTTGAAAATAGCCTGACCGGAGATCAATCTTCGAGAACACACATGCTCCCTCTAGCTGATCAAACAAGTCATTGATTCTTGGCAAAGGATATTTGTTCTTGATAGTTACCTCGTTGAGCGAACGGTAATCTATGCATAACCTTTGGCTTCTATCTTTCTTCTCCACGAACAATACTGGGGCTCCCCAAGATGAAGAACTTGGTTGGATAAATCCTTTCTGCAACTGTTCTCCAAGTTGTTTCTTGAGCTCTTTCAGTTCATCAACTGACATTTTGTATGGTCTCTTTGCTATTGGTCCAGAACCTGGTACCAAATCTATCAGAAATTCCACATCTCTATCTGGTGGCATTCCTGGCAATTCTTTCGGAAACACATCCGGATACTCACATACAATTGGCACACTGTCCATGCTAACCCCCTTAAGAGAATTAAGCTTACTTCCTTTGGATTCAAAGTTTGACCTGAATTTTATTCTTTTTCCTTCTGGGGTTGTGAGTGCAACAGTACGATTAGCACAATCTAGTACTCCTTCATACTTAGCCATCCAATCCATTCCCAATATTACGTCTAGTCCTTGGGAATCTAGGATTATCAGGCTCACTGGAAACTTATGCTTTCCAAACTCTATGACAAGATCCCGGCATCCAAGACTTACTATCATATATCCACCCGGAGAACTAACTTTTATTGGACACCCAATGTTTTCAGATGCAAACCAATTTCTATCAACAAATGCTTTTGATATGAATGAATGAGATGCACCAGTGTCAAAGAGTACAAATGCTGGAATGGAATTGAGTCTGAACTTACCAACAACAACATCAGGCTCCCCATAGACCTCCTCCACATTGATGTGGTTAACCTGTACTTTCTGAAAAGGATTGGGCTTGTTAGGTCCTTCAACTTTCTTCTCAGGGCACTCATTAGCATAATGCCCCAGCTTCTTGCATTTGAAGCACTCAACCTGACTGATGTCCCTTTTTGCAGGCTGACTTCCACTTCCACTACCATTCCCACTGTGGTGGCTCTTATGTCCACTCTTGTGGTTCTTGTACTTGTCATTGTCATGACTGCGGTGATGCTTGTTGTCATGACGGTTGTGGTTGTGGTGCTTGTTGAATTTCCCATGCTTATGGGATCCTGAGCTTCCACTGTCATCATAGTGAGATCGTTTGTGAGACGATCCCGAGCTGTGCTTGTCGGAGTGTTTCCTCTTCCTACTCTCGACTTGCTTCATTTTATTCTCCAAAATAGCAGCCTTGTCACACAGAGACTGATAAGTTGGAACATTGCCACAGACAACTGCAGATTCAGCTCATCGTTCAAGCCTTCTAGAAACTTCTCCTTTCTTTTGGCATCTGTGTCAACCTCATCCGGTGCATAACGCGCTAGATTGTTGAACTCTTCTATATATTCAGCCACGCTGTGGTGGCGCTGCTTCAGGTTGTGAAACTCCTTCTTTTTCAGACTCATCATTCATGATGAGATATGAGCAGTGCGAAAGCCATGTTCAAAGATAGCCCAAGTCACCTCATCTATAGGAGTGGTGATTTGGAAGTTGTCCCACCATGTGGCGGCTGGCCCTTCCAACAGATGCGCTGCGAACCTGACCTTTTCAGAATCCGTGCAACCCACAGTCACTAAGTCCTTGTTCACAGAACGTAGCCAATCATTGGCCACCATGGGATCAGTTGTCCCCGAAAACTTAGCTGGCCTCAAACGCAGAAATCGGGTGAGCATATCAAAACCCGGAGGGTTGTTGTTGTTGTTATTGTTGTTGTTGTTGTTGTTATTGTTGTTGTTGTTATTGGGGTTGTTGTTGTTATTCTGGTTTTGGATGAATGTTGTCATCATCTGCATAAGCTGTGTTTGAGCATTCATCATCTGTTGCATTTCTGGAGTGATGTTGTTGGGGTTGGGGTTTGCGCGACGGGGAGACATCTGTGGTTTGTTCAAATAGAGATAAGAATGAGATACCCATAGATGTTTTATGCACAATACATCACAAGCAAACACATAGCATGCAACTCAAGGATAAAAGCTCAACAACAGACTAACAAAGTTCTCGAAATAAAACACACAAGTGGCAAGCCATCCACATGTCGGATGGTCCAATAACAAGTTCACAAATAGCAGGTACGATAATAAAAGATAAACGAGTAGTCAAGTCTACTCATCAGCATCAATCTCCTCCTCGACAAAGGTAAGACCTGCGTTCTCCATCGCGGTCTTGTTCTCCTCAATCGTAGTGGTCAAGGAATCGATCTTGGCCTTGAGAGCCCTCTTCTGGGAGCGAAGCCTCTCGATCACCATCTGTTGCTGCTCTAGCTCGAAATCCTTGGACTTCAGTTCTTCAGTCATGTCCCGGATCTTCTTGTTCCTATCCTGGACGCGTTTCTCCTGACTCTTGAACTTACGGTCCTGGGTCTCGAACTTCGTCTCCATTTCCTTGACTATCTCGTCCTGCTGTGCGAAAAGCTTGTCCTTCTCGCGAAGCTGCACCTGGAGCTCGTCATTGCTGAGCATGACGTTGGTCCTGTCCGTGTCCACATGCCTGATGAGAGACTCTAAGTCCTGGAGATAGAGACGTATCGGCTCTGCTGCGTCCCTCGAGTCGTCCTCAAAGTCGATGGACTCTCCATCATCATCACGTCTTCCGAAGACGTGGAAGTGGGTGCCTCTAACCTGTCGGGAGTGACGGCCTAACAGACGTCCTATCAGGTCCTGCATGACGACCTCTATGCCTCTCTCCCTGTCATCGTGCATAAGCTTGAAGACGATGGCCTCTGTAGTAGGCTTTTTCTGGCGTCCGGGCTGGTTCACCTTGAAGCCCCAGAGGTCCTTCCTCTCGAACTTGGTGAGTGGATGCACCATGATGGTGGGAAGAGGGAGATCGAGCAAGGTGGTAAGCTCAACGATACGAGGACCAAAACGGGTAACCTGGAACTCCTCAACAGTGCTGATGGTAATAGGCATCTATTTATAAGATAGAAAAGTTAGGACAACACAATTTAAGATAAACAAGACAAACATTTCATACATATCCATGGAACACAAAAATCACACAAGTCGTGCATACATGATTCCATTACATCAATCAAGGTCCAAACTTATTTAAGGTATCATTTGGAAAATAAGGTGATAGGTGGTGGTCCAACTAACGAAGTGCGTTTACAATCCTATCTCACTGGATCTGTTGGCTAACACAATGTTCCTAGAGGCAATCCACCTATCTTGTTCACATGATTCCATCACTAAGTCTATAATATCTCCCCTTAAGGTTTGGTTGGTGGCTTCCAACTCTTGGGTAAGTTCCTTCTCCTTCTCTAAGTCTTTTTGGAGGTTGAGCATTCTGCACTTGACTCTAGCACTAAGTTCTTTGATAGTCCTCCAAGCTGCTTCTCTTGCTGACTCAAAGAATGTGGTGTGCATCACAGTGTTGGTGTACATGCAGAAACCTCTTTCTTTGTGGTTGTCTTCCTTGTTTTTGTACAAGTGAAGTTGCACCCACCAATACTCCACTCCTTCATCCATCACTGGAAAGCCTTTGTAAACAGCTGCACCATGTGCTTCCATTGCCACCATGAGGTCCTTGAGAATCTTGGGAAACTCAGTTTCACACTCCAAGGTCATGGTCATGAGTGGCCCCTTCTTCACGGCTTCGTTGATGGAGTTCATCTACAAATAGAGATGAGAATGAGAAGATTAGAAAAGTTTATGAGAAGAATAGACAAGTGTAGAAGTAGTTGAATTTTTTTCCTTAGTGGTTTCCAATCCTAGGGTCATAATCCTACAGGCAACACAGTGCTCTGATACCATCTGTAAGATCCCTCCTTTGTAAAGGAAAAGGATCCCTGTGACTGCAATGCTAGTCCCTGGATCATTGCTAGCATCCACAGTTTAAGATGAAGTACACAAATACAAAGGTCGTTTATTACATTCATTCTAGAGATAAAACATAGTCTTTTACAACTCAGGGCCAAAGGCCTAATACAAGAGTTTATGGAATAAGTAAATAAACACAAGTCCTCATCTTCATGTGCCACAGGCAAGCATGTTGAGTGTAGACTCATGACTCCTACTCATCATCGGAGTAACCTGCAACATCACAAGTTACATCCACAGTGGGTCAATACTTTGGAATAGTATTGGCAAGTGATACCTTAGTAAATTTTAAGTGGACTATATTACTATATGCATTTTGGCTAAGTGTAGCTTGGCTTGCTTTGCTTCAAAATAGGTTTTTCCTATTAGTTGAAAATACTAAGTTTTCTTTGTCAAAAACTTTCCCAAGAAACCACCAATAGACATTGGTGTCCTTCACCCTTGTTCACCCACAAGTTTTACTTAGAAGTTGGAGTGATGAGATTCTTGTAGCTTCCATGTCTTGATGCTCAATTTGTCCATTGCCATGGACTTGGCTAAGTACTTAGATTTTCCATCTGCAGAGGTTGTGCACTTTCCCCACTAGACTTGGTTTCCCAAGACAGGACCTTTCAGAAGCCTTTCCTTAGTCAAATGGACGCGCTCCAACCTATCATTCCCACCACCACCAACTGTCCAAGTGACTAAGTTCTAGCAACCTATATGATCATGGCAGAGCCCATATTGCCAAGTGGTTGCACTGTAAGCTTTCTCAACACTTGGCCTCCAAATCCCTTTGTGCCTGGGTGGCATACCACAAGTGAGATACACAAGCCAAATCCATGGCCTTGTGTAACCACTCAACCAAAAACCACCATTCAAGTCCCATTCCACCCAGGAAGTTCATTGACTTAGTTGTTTTATTAAGAAAAGCATGAGTCCAAAAGGACTTAGAATTATTTCATCATAGCATATACATTCTTTACCAACCCTTGTTTTCTACTAGCTAGGCTAAGCATGGCATAGTAACTTAACTTAGGAAAATCCCTAGCAATTCTACAATTCTACAACTACATAGGATTTCCCAACATAGCATTTGGCAAAAGTAGCATGCAAGACTTAGCAAAATAATTCTAATGCTTATTCAAAATAAAAGGGTGGAAATGTCATGAAGTATCACTTGCCTTGATAATGGGGAGAGTAGCACTCTTCACAATCACAGTCACTAGCAAAATCTACACAAAAATTTGTAGCATACAATTACACACAATTTATATACAAACAAAAATATGAATGCATGCATGCAAGAAATTACTAAGTGATGATTTTGAAAACTCTACCAAGCAAGTGCATGATACAGAAACATAACAAGTCACATAGTTTGCTAACTAAACTTATTTAGCACTAATACAAATTACTAAACTAAATCTATGCTCAAAATAGACCTAAATATGTTTCTGCACACAAAATCATTTTAACAGATACTTTTTGTTAAACAGACTGCAGATTCAGAAAGGGCCTGACTCACTGATTCCAACGGTATAAAATTTGCAAAAATCTAACGTGGGAATCAAAAGTTATAGCCATTTGAAATTTGGATCAAAATCTGGTTTGAATTCTGTTTTTAAATCTAACCCTAGCCACGCGTCGTGATATTACTGGAGCGTACCGGTTCGCACTGGATCACCCTTCCGTGCCGTTGGATCTAACTAACGCTGCACGGCTCAGTTCTGTCCATACCCCTTCATTAAGTGAACTATTTGTACGCGTAGGATCTAGATCTGACGGCTAAAAATCTCCTAACCAGAAACGAGCAGCGCTAGCGGCGGCGACATGCGGCGGCGCGTCTGACTGCGGCGGTGCTAGCGCTCTAGGTCACCCGGGGAAGAAAGGAGGCGCTTACCAGGACCGCAGTGGCGTGCTGAAGCTCGAGGTGGCGTTGGTTCGTCGAGGGGCGCGCGGACACGGCGAGGATTTCTCGTCGGAGTAGAGGCAGACGTCGGCACGGTCAGTAGTCGACGTTGGCGAGGTTCCTCGTCGCGCTAAGCCAAAATAAGGGTACCGTTAGATGCGCACAACGATGGAGATTCTAGGCGTACTAGTCAGAGGGAAAGGGGCGGTGGCTACTTACGGAGGGAGGTCGCCGGAGTTCGTGCAGAGAATGGTGGCGGCCGGTCATCGACGTTGCTGGAGCACGGGTCATGCAAGGTCAAAAGGAAAGTGTCAATAGGTGCGCAAGGACTCGCTGAACCTGTTAGCATGAACTAGAGGCAGAGGGGAGCACGAAACTCACCGGAATTCGCCGGCGTAGTCGTCAGAACAGCGGCAGCGTGGTGCGAGTTGTGGGCAGCCTGGTGGCGTGAAGGCAGAAATGTTTTGGGGGAAATGGTCGCGAGGATGGGGGGATCTTATAGCCAGGGGCTCGACAAGAAACGCTCGCTGCATCAATGCCAATTAAGCTCGCGAAATCAGTGCAGCAACGGGCAGCGGCGGAGGTCGTGCGCGGAATCAGGGGAAGACGAAGCTGACGTGGACGGGGCCCGCTTGGCAGTGAAATAAACAGAGGGGGTGTGGGGTCTGGCTGTCAGCGGCTGAGTGGGTGCGCGAGCGCGTGCGAGAGAGAAACAGATGGCCCGGGTTGGCTAGCTGGGCCTGCTCCACTGCTGGGCTAGATTCCTAGCGCCTAGCCCTTTTCTTTTGTTTGCTCCTTTTCTTTTTCTATTTCGATTTTCAGGAATGGTTTTGAATTGAATTCAACCCTTTTTGAATTCAAATCTTTCTGGGTTTTTGCAGGGTACAGTAGTCTCCAATATAGGCATAGAAGCAAGTGGTTGCTTTTACAAAGGCTTGGTCAAACTTGGAGATCAAAATAACAGAGACTAGGCACTTGGTTTGCAAAATTTGAAAATGGTTTTTGAAACCATTTCCAATTTGAAAGACTTGGTTTAAATTCTACACTCAAACCTATCCTCATAGAGGGCAACAAACTTGGTTTAAAAACAAACAAACTTTCAAATGGGGATAGCCATTTGGTTTAAATCTGCTCACATAAAATCATAGCACATTGTGCTTCTGTTTTTCTGAAATGAGTTTGAAATTTGATCTCAAATCTATATGCATGCATGAAGGATATGCAAACCTTGAAATTATGATTTTAGGGATGTTACATTTCTGGTCTACACGTTCTTTGTTGTTTTTATGTGGATTCTGGAGTAGTCACTTTCGACACTTATTGTCGGCGATTTTGTGCTAAGGTTATTGATGGTGCCATTGGGCATCATCACCTAAGCGCATGGTTCCGACAACGAG
This sequence comes from Avena atlantica, assembly GCA_910589765.1. NCBI lineage: Eukaryota > Viridiplantae > Streptophyta > Magnoliopsida > Poales > Poaceae > Avena > Avena atlantica. The sequence goes on from OU342738.1 coordinate 211,131,865, forward strand.
TCTTCCGACTCATGAAAAGTCAAGCATAAGAACTAGAGTAACGGATAAGCCAGCACTTGCTTAAAAAATATATACATACTGGGCATTAATTCTTAAGTAGCAGGATACGACAACCATTTTTTTCCGCCTTAAGATTACATCACCAAGTTTTTTCAATGCACACTCTAGAGGTGAAACAAGAATTACAAAGTGTTTTTCACTCCTTGGGTGCAGGGACTTGGAGGCCGCATCATCACCAGCCGGAGATTCACCTTCAAAGTCACCACTGTGAGGAGACTCGGAGGATTCAGGGTCGGCGTTGTCAAGAAAGTTCCTGGGCACGAAGACGTCGACGTCCACCAATTCGGCAACCCTTGTGTCATAGCCCGCGAGTGATGATAGGATGGCTTCGTGATTGATCTCCTTGCCGTCATCATCCACGTCGGGGATACCAGATGTCACCGTGTCGATGTCGGCACCTTCATAGTGTGCCTTCACCATGGACAACGCCATCCTTGCGCCAGCCCGTGCACATGAAGCTTTCCAGCTCACGACACGCTCGGGGGCTCGGCGCAGAATCTCCGAGTACTTCACCACGGAGTCGGAGGCCTTGATATAAATTTGGAGGGGCTTGGAAATCTCCTTGGCTTGGGTGATGGCGGTATTGATGAAGTTGCCGGCAAGAATCATACATTCCTTGTCCGAAGGAGGCGAGCGGGTTAAGCCCATAGGCGCTGAAAATTCCGACAAAGAATTGCATGAGTTCAATAAATTCTAAGTATCCAGACTACAGAGCTACAAGGCGGAGGACACTTACTGAAGATGCTGGCCTTAGCCTGCCAGACGACGTCCGCCAAAGATTCCTTCTCTTGCTGGAGGAGCTTAAAAGCCTCGCTATGGCGAAGGTTTTGCTCATCGGCAGCTTGCTTCTGATCCTTTAGGATCGCAAGCTCCTCCTTCAAGCGATTAATCTCCGCGGAGGCGGAGTCCTGCAGGGCTTTCATGGAATCTTCGTGCATCTTCAGCATTTCTTCCCTCTACTTCTTAAGGATCTTGTTCTCGCTGTCCAGCTACTGGATGTGCTTGGACTGCTCGACAATATCCTTGGCCTTGGCTACATGCTCTACAAGTCGGAGAAAACAAAGTACACAGTGAGTACTTGAAGAAGGAAGGCACCAAAGTAAGACGGAAATGCGCAAAAAAGAAAACAGACTCTTGTTTTTGATGATCTGTTCCTTCAAGATGGCGGTTTTACCCTTTTTAGCTTCAAGGTCCACGCGCATCTTCTGATACTTATCATTGGCCATGCCCTTCCGAGCATTCTCGTTCTGTGGAAACAAACACAAAGTCAAGCCGTTGTTTAGTCCGCTTAGAGCCTCTAGTCGGAAATTTTCCACTTAGATGCTCGGGGGCTACAGCGAGAGTTTTTAACTTAGCAATATGCTTAGCTTTTCTTTAAAGCATCTAGTCGGAGCTAATTCAGTTCTCAACTAGAATCTTGGGGGCTACAGTATAAAGTTTTAACTCGGAAAATGCTTAGCTTTTCTTGAAGTATCTAGTCGGAACTAATTCAGTTACAACTAGAGGCTTGGGGTCTACATCACTTAAAATTATGAACACTGTGTATGCTACTCTTAAAGCATCTAGTCGGAATAATTCATTCCATCTAAATGCTTGGGGGCTACAGTGAGAGTTTTTCTAACTTAGTCACTCTTAGAGCATATAGATGCAAAGCCAATGGTTTTCCGTCTACATCCTCGGGGGCTACAGTGGGATACTCATATGAAATGAAAAAGGTAAAGTAAAACTTACAAGTGCGATGATCTTGAGTTTTGTAGCACTCTCGGCCAGCAGCTTGCCAAAGGAAACGCTGTTGCTTCGCAAGATATCTGCTTGACAGAGTAGCTCCTCAAGACCACGTCGGAGATGACGGCACTCCTCCAGGAACCATAGTTATGCTACCCGGCATAAGCACCGGGAAAATAATATTCGGCAACTCGAAGGGTTTCTGGGGAGTAGAGGAGCCGCCTTCGGCAGAGGTACCAGCACCCACCACCGCCTTGCCGCTACCGATGGAATCCTTAGCCGGAGATTCATCCATTTGAAGAGCAGCGCTCTCCTGCGTCGCCTGCTCGCCGACGATTGCGAGTTCGGTAGAGGCGCCAGAATCCACTTCCATGGCGGAAGGGCCTGGTGCCTCCTGGACTTGGGAGCTTGTCAGAGCGGAGGAGGGCTTGACGGCAGGAGTAGTAGGGGCGATGGCAGGGGAAGAGTCGCGATGCAGCATATCTTTAATATTTTTAGAAGCCCCAAGAGTCTTGGAGGAATTCTTGAGGCTGGTTGTGGCTTTCTTCCTAAAACATGCAAAATGCATAAGTACAGGAATACGACAGATAAATAAGACAAAGTCGGATAATAAGAAGCTTACACTAGGGGGGGCGCTTTGGCAAACATCCCGGTGGCTTTCTTCTTTTACGCCTCCAGGGCGGCAGTACTCTTTTTGGAGGCTCCACCCTCCATCTGTTTCTTCTTGCCTCTATCGGCAGCGTCAGAGGTGGAGCTCTTCCGCTTTCGCGCCAATGGGGCATCATCGTCGGACACGACCATGACTTCCTTCATCTTGGGATCGTAGATTTGGGCGGCCAAGTTGCCCTCCTCTAGATCGCTAAGCTGTTAAGTGATAAATCATCGTGTTAGACAAAATGATATTGGCAAGACGAAAAAACTGGAGTAATGTCATACACGGAAAATAAATACCTACCTTTGGGCACTTTCCGTTTACGAACATGTCGTAGGTGAGGGTGAAGCCACGCTTCTTGTCCTTCACCTTGACGATGTCGTTAAGGCGGAACTTGACGGAGTCACTCGAGAAGTTGTCCTCGGAGATACGGAGGGTATCCCTTCGGTCACTGGAGTACTCGTGCATAAGCTTCATACGGTGCTGCAGAGGTTGGATCCGCCTGATGAACCAGCACATGGCTAGGTCCAAGCCGGTCAGACCCGTCTCTATGAACCACTCGATCCACCTTATTGCGCGAGAAGCGTTGAGGTCGGAGGGAAGGAAGGCATGTGACCGCCATGTGGGAACTTCGGCGGTGGCTCCATCCACGAAGTCCGGGTACGTTACTTCTCGGCCCATCAAAGGAATGTCGGGGCCATAGAAGTATGTCCGCTGCCAATTTTTGCATGACTCGTGGCCGACGATGTCGGGGAACCGCCGGCCAGGACGGATCTTGAAGCTTATGGTGCCGCAGTTTCTAAGCTCCTCCCTACTGTGTCCGGCTTCATGTTTGACGGTGAAGAAGTAGACAAACAAGTCTAACCTAGGCCTAATCCCTAGGTAACCCTCGCAAAGTGCCGCGAAATTGCGAAGCACTAGGATGCTATTGGGGAAGAGGTTATGGGGTTGGACCTTGAAGTGATTCAAGACGGACATGAAGAAGTGGGAGATGGGCAGAGAAACGCCGCGTACCAATTGCGCCTTGAGGTATACTTTCTCTCCGGCTTGGGGAGAGGGGGTCACCTCGCCGGCCGGTGCCGCCCGCCAGGCGAGCCCCTCCGTCACAGGGAGGTAACCCTCAGCGACCATCTCTTGGATGTCGCGGCCGGTGATGTCCGAGCCGCGCCAGTCGCCTTTGTGCGAGTCTGGCTCCTCTTCCAGGGGCTCCAGCGCCGCCAGGTTATGGTCGCCGCCGGTGGTTTCTATCACCGCCGATGCGGGGATGACCACACCCTCTGGGGGCACGACAACGGAGCTCGCCGGCTTCGCCGCGGCTTCATTCTACGCTGCCATTGACGGGGATGAGCTGCTGCTGGCCATGGAGGAAGGAAAGAACACGACTGGTGCAGGCAAGAGGCTAGGGTTTCTCGAGGTTTTCACGGAGAGCTCGAGGAGGCGCGCGGCTGGAGGAAGAAGACGATGACGCGAGCGAATGGGGTGAAAATGTGGCAACTGTCCCACGGTTACTATTTATCTTACTATGCGTCAAGATTCATGCAGCTAATCGGACGGTTGCCGCGTAGACGACGTGTTCGTGAACGTGCGGGGTAATTTCGCCACGTCTCCAACCGCCGCCGCTAACGGTTCGTATCGCTCACGCGGGAAAAATGGATATGATTAAGTTCTCTGCATGTGTGAGTTACGAGGCATCGCTGGCCTATAGCCCACGTCGTCATAACTGACATGGTAGATGAGTCGTTCCATCGAAGATTCCGGCATGGACGGATTTAATCCGACAACGGGAGTGTACGATGGAAGATTCAACATTTCTCCGACTTACTCATAGAAGATGGAGAAAACCTTTGCAGGGTTCTTTGGGAGGACTACAAGATATTGCTTGACGATTTGCCGACATCCATCTAGACGGAGCATTCCACAGGAAAAGGCAAGACGACGCAAGATCTCGGAGTTCTCCGGGGGCTACTGTTGGGGATATGCTATATGGGTATTCTCATAGCATGTCTCTTATCCGACTAACCCGGGTGGCCCATAGTCGGTAGCATGGCCTGTGGCCTGCTGGGCGGCCCAGTTAGGTGGATCCAGAAGGGAGGCCCATGCCGGATAAAGGAAGGCTACGGTGGAGTCACCAGCGTACCCGGAGCCTTGGAGTACAAGATACACAAGACTAGTAATAGACGGTGTAGAACTTTGTAACCTGTCCGGCTAGGACTTTTCCCTGTAACCCTAGGATCTGACGACTATATAAGTCGGGCCTATGGGAGCCTTTAGGGCATCGTTTTACATACACCTCGCACATCGAACCTAATCTCTGTAACTCGGCGTATTGCCATTATAGTGATTTATAGCAGGAGTAGGATTCCGCCACCGTTGTGGGGTCTGAACCTGGGTAATCTGTGTTACCTCATACCCGTCAATCGTCCGCCTTACCACACGTCTCTAAACACGCACTGTGAGGACCCCTCCATGGCGTACTCGTCGGCAATACCACGACACTTAATTTCTTGCAAATGCAAGCATCTTCATCGTCTCCTGATGAAAACTCCTTTTCATCATGGTGAAGATTCCAACTCCGTGATACTTACTTCAACCATTGAAGTTTGCATGCCCTTTTTAGCATCCTTTGAATTAACAAAACCCTTTGGACCGTGTCATGTACACGTCCTAGGTAACCATTCTATTAGAAGAATTTTGTTTTGTTTATTCATCTACCATATACCAAATTATATGTAGTGGTTGCTACTTTAATCCGTCCAGACTAAATATCGCTATGAAAGATCAAATCTTGCCATAGTCAACTCCTTGAACATTGTCATAAAATACTTTACGACATGTCGACTATTTCATAGATGTGAAACATCTATGTCTGTTTCTTTATAGATCCAAATACGACCGATAGGTTTTTACACCTTTCCGGAGGGTCTTCCAAGTTCAAAACTTGATTTCTCGTGTATGGAACTATCACGGATTTTATGGCTTCAAGCCATTTGACGGAGTGAGGGCTCATCATCGATTCTTTGCATGTAGTCGGTTCATCATTGTCAAACAATAATGATTTACTCTCAAATCTTAACATTTGATTGTTTAACCGACCGACTTGGTTCAATAAGAACTTAGATCTCCGTGACCACAACCTTTGAGGCACATAAGCTATGAGCATTATGGCAGCCTCCGGAACGATTTCCGGTGCTGCGCAACTCAGCACATTTATCTAAGGTTCATTAACCTTATCAAAGTTCTATTGTCCTCCCACTTAACTTTTATGAAAAATTCCTTCTTCAAGAAACTTCATGTTTCAAGCGAAAAACCCTATTGTCCTTGGTATTATGGAGGAATAACCAATTGTTATTCGAAATAACCTACAAAGACATGCTCATCCGACTTCGGTTGTAAACATCTTACTTATGTTTAGCATACCAAAATTTAAGAAATGAGAACTTGGGTTTTACCCCAAACCGTAACTTCCATGGTGTCATTTCAACGGATCAAGATGGAGCTCTTTTCAGTGTAAAAGCAGTAGTCTCTAAAGCTTTAATCTTTTTAAAACATAATGGCAGTTTTATAAATAACACCTTTGATCCAACCATGTCAAACAAGGTTTCATTACAAATCTCAAACACTCCATACTCCTATGGTGTTTCGGAGAATGTAAATCTAGGTGTTTTGCTAAACTTGCAACTCAAATAAATCCCTTTTATGATAAAATCATAAATCATTTATTTTCTTGTTACACTTGCAACTCAAATAAATCCCTTATTATAAAATCATAATCCATTTATTTTCTTGTTACAATGATTTTCACTTCATCTTGAAAGTCTTTGAAACGTTTTTCAAATATTTCATATTTCTTTCTCATTAAGTGAATATTCACTCAAATTTTCAAAGAAAGCATATGAAGTTGAAATCCATCGCTTACGACTATACATAATGGACTACATACATCGATATGTATAAATTCCAATATTTTAGTCGTTCGTTCTTCTTTGGCCTTTGAACGAAGTTTTAATTATCCCGAGGAAAATCTCACAAGCGTCACTTGATCAAATCAAAGACTCCAAAAATCCATGAAAATGGAGTTTCTTCATGTTTTCTTTCCAATATAATTTAAACAACGATGTCACTTCATAAGTTATCTTTCAATAATTTGTCTTGCGACATTTTAGCATTAGGCTTTATGGATGTGATTTCTCCAACTAGATTTGTAAATCATCCATCTTATATGGAATATGGTAATTATTTGAACAACCTTTGTTCTCATAATACCTGATTTAAATAACAATTATTAAAACAAATCTTGAAGTCAAGATTTGATGTCAACGAGAAATACAAACAACGGTTTGTTTGTTTTGGTGAACATCATCACATATTCTCTTGCTAGTTACTTAGGCCATTGTGGTTCATGAATTGCGTCATTCTGTATGAAATTTCATACCAACCAATTTGGTATCCAATATCCAAGAACCACATTGTTTAACAAGCAAAGAATACAACCATAACATGTATATCATATATATATACCTAAATTGGATATTTCCAATCTTTTCTTTTCTGCCAAATATATTTTATAGATTCTCTTTCAGCATTTCCTTTTCCTTTTTAAAAGAATCTATCAACATCAACAGTGGCGCCATATACATGACACATAGTCCAAAGCATGTATATTCAAATAATAATACCTTTGGACTTGCACTTTGAAGTAGATCACCATCATCAAAATGATCGGTATTCTTTCAAAATCCATTCTTTAGTAATATTTTAGTGTAGTAGAAACTTTACATACATCTTCTATTCACCCTTATCATGACGACTTTCATGATCAAGCTACTGTAGCTTATAAAGGCGAATCGTGAGTATAACATTACTTTCCAAAACCCTTTTGGATGATTAGGATGTCTAGCATCTCCAACCTTCGTAAATTCTCATCCAATATGAGAACATATATTATACTCTATCATATTGCAACCAAAAAATTGTTTCAGATATCGTTATATCTGCCACACATGATGGTTTCTGAAACAATTCTTTCAGCTCCTAGATAAACTTGATATAAAAACAATCAAGAATCATGGAGGCAAACATGATACTTAAGATACTAACACTGGAATTTTTACTCTCGATTTAATACCAACTATTAAATTTCACGGAGTAAATAGAGTTTGCTGAAAGTTTGCAATATGACTTTAAACTTTGAATTGACACTCAACACAATACGATACCAGTTCGTAAAGTAAATATCCAGAATTCTATAGTTCTATTATCTCAATTACAACTATGCATAAGGTAGTGAACGAATGCCAATGACTACAACAAATTATGCAAATTCACTTTGATTTAATTTATGATAAATTGAGTTCTACTAATCCAAATTAGAAATGAGCTCCCACTCAAAAAACGACATCCCTCATGCCTTTTTGGTGATTACATGAACCAAATCCACTACACCAAGTCCGATCATCACGTGAGTCGGCGTAGCTTCAAAGGCGAGCATCCATATGGTCATCATATCAAAACATATGACTCATGCTTAACCTTGCGGTCCGTGTTCCGAGGCCATGTCTGTACATGCTAGGCTCACCAAGTAAGAACCTTACTATTCACGTGTGTAACTGTCTTACACCCGAGATATGCTCGTGGATTCAAGTACACCCGATCATCACGTGATGTCTTGAAGCGACGAATCATTGTCGGTGCATACTTAAGGAAGAATACATTTTATCTTGATATCTAAATAAGGGATCATCTTATTATGCTAATAAAACTACAAACAAGCAATATAAGATGCAATCAAATATCACATGTTTGTAAGTGAAATGATATGGTTCCCGCATATGATCTCCATCATGTGCACCGTGGTATGATCTCTATCATACCTTTATGTGTAAGGCCAAGGTCTATGGAACTTACATGCTATGTGTGTTGTAAGAGTATCATCTCATACTTCTACTTACAACATCACCATATCATAACACTAGCCCAGCAACAATCTAAACTAGACGCCTCTAATTTATCCATTGCAAGTTTTACGTGGCTTAGGGCTTTCGAAGATAGAACCATTCTTACCTACAAACATGAACCACAACAAGGATAACCAAATTGTTGACAACTTGTTGCAAATTAGATATTGACTATAGTAGGAGAGACAGACACCCGCTAGCCACTTATGCAAAACTAGTTGCATGTCAAGCGTGGAACAGGTCTCATGTGCGAGGACATGTAAAGTTTGTCCGGGCCGTTTCATCCCACTATGCCACCAATATCCAAAGTAAAACTAAGAAGCAATAAAATGATCATCATCGCCCACATACTCATATGTGTACTACCCGTGCAAAGTATCTACACATAGATCCGGCTCTGATACCACTGTAGGGTTCGCAGCATAGAAAACAAAATTTTTCCTACGATGGGAACATCTAAGTACCAAGATCTATCTACTAGATACAAGCAACAGGTGGATATACATCCATAGAATACATACCCTCGAAGACCGAATAGCGTTAACGAGGTTGTACTCGTGGATGATGTAGACGAACGCTTGCTGATCTCAAGATCGTGATGAAGTCCATCTGGTTCAGCCGGTCCAGCACGATCAAGTCCAGCACTTCAAAGCAGTGGTGCATCCGTGATCGCACACACGTATGGGTACCCCGACAACCTCCGCACCCTCGCTCCAGCGAAGCAGCAGAAGCAACAAATCCTTCCAAAAAAAGCCACCGGGAACATGTATCTCGCTGATCCGAGACCATGGGGGAATTCTAAAGGGGGGAGAGAGATCCTTCGCGAGGAGGTGTGAGATGAGAGGAGGAAGTGGGTGCCTTTTATAGGGAGAGGGGGGCAGCCCCCTCCCATGGAGTGGCAGCCATGGAGGTGCCCCCACCTCTTCCACATTCATGTGGGTGGAGCTCCCACTCACATAAATAGCCACCCGACTCAAAATTCCACTCACCTCCAATAAATTTCCACCAAATTTAATGTAATCTCTCATTAAATAAAAATCTTTTATTTATTTATTCAGAATTTTGTTAATTACTTTAATTAACAAACATTCACATAAAACCCCTTGTTAGTATTCCATTTCACATGTAGAACCAGTTTCAGCAATTTCAATCGAAACAGTTCTGGTGTCTAGTGAAATAAATTCCTGCGCTTTCCTTTTCTTTTTCTGACATATCATTTGCTCCGAATGGTGTCGGTATCCCTTAAGTGTGTCACCCTACGGTTCGCGAATAATGCGGACATGATCGAGACCCTTCTCCGATCAATAATCAGTAGCGGGACCTAGAGATCCATACTGACTCCCACACATTCAACGATGACTTCTCTGATCGTGTGAACCTTTTATGCTAGTATCTTAATCCCTTTGTTTCCCGATATATTACATGTCCGAGATTCGATCATCGTATCTCCATACCTAGTTTGATCTCATTACAGACATGCACTCTTTTCTCGTTCCCGTGATATAACATTCTAGTGATCAAATCACTTGCTTGCAAGCTAATCAATGTGATATCACCGAGAGGGCCCAGAGCATATCTATCCGTCATCGGGATGAACAAATTCCACTCTCGATCCATGAACCTCAACATAACACTTTAGTAGTTCTGAATCCATCTTTATAATCACCCAGTTACGTGTGACGTTTGATGTCATCGAGAAACTCTTCCGGTGTTAGTGATTGACATGATCTCATGGTCTAAGGATTAGGATCAATTCGTAAGTTGTTATAGCAATATAAACTCAATGACTTTGATCGTAATGCTATACTTCGGATGAATGTTCATCACATCATTACACTAATGTTGTGACCTCGTTATTAACAACATCCAATGTCCATGATCAGGAAACTTTGATCATCTTGTTAATCAACGAGCTAGTTTATAAGAGAGGCATAACTAGGAACTTCCTTTTTGTTTATTAAACACACATGTATTAAAGTTCCCGTATTAATACAATTATAGCATGTAAAATAAACATTTATCATAAATAAGGAATACGATAATAACCACTTTATTATTGCCTCTCGGGCATATTCCCTTCATCTACTAGTCAGCGACTCATAACGCGCGAAGCGGTACGGGGCTGTGTGGGACGTTGGATTAGAGTGGAGATCAACGGCTAGGGATCATCGTCGATGACGGACCTGTCACCAGCGAGCTCTAACCCTAGTGGCTAGGTGGGGGGTAGGAGGCGTACCAGGGCTCCAGCGACGACGACGAGGCGGGCAAACGAACTGGTGGTCGACGGCGAGATCAGGGACGATCGAGGCAGCTCTGGGGGTGGTCGCAATCAGCGGCGCCCTTCTCCTCCAGAGGCGGCCTGCTCCGGTACAATTCCGGCGAGCTGCTGCTCCCCGTGCTCCGGCTAGAGGTGTGGGACGATCAGTGAGGTGAGGGGAGTGGAATGGTGTGCTGCAAACGGCTGGGGGTGACCTCCTTTTATAGGCTCGACGGCGAGACCGAGAGGGATGGGCAGGCGATGGTGGCGACATAGCTACGGGCTGCTAGCGTCATGGCTGAGGGTGGCGATCGACACGCGGTCTCCTGGCGGTGCTCTAGGACTTCAATGCAGGCTTAGGGGCGGTGGTACGCGGTCGGGCGAAGCTGGCGCTCTGAGCGGCAGAGGCGGCATCTTCGACGGCGAGCAGTGGCTGTGGGGCGTTGGACGGCGAACGGGGGTGTCTAGCGTGCTCCCTGGGTCGTGGCGACGCGGTGGGCACGGGCTGTGGTCGAGTGGTGGCGTGTGCACGCGTGCCGGGTGTGGCGCTCTGGCGTGTGCTCGGCATGTCGCTGTGGCACTGGGCGCGGGGTTTTCTCGTTGGGTCACGGCTGGGCTTGGATCGGGGAGGGGACAGTGGGCGGTGGTGAGGTGCTGGCTAACTCCCAGACATGGCGAGAGAGGGGGAGGTGGTCTGCTGTGGCGGCGACCAAGTTGGCCGGCGAGGTGGGCTCGGCTTGGCAATGGCCATGCTGCTAGGAGGTAGGGGTGGGTTAGTTAGGTCCTGGATTGATCCAGAGGGGACAATGTGATCAACTGAATGTCAAATGGGAGACAAGTTTGGCCAGAACACTATTTGAAATAGTGAAATTGATTTGGTTTAAATTCTGCCTGCCAAGTGTTTGATGAAATGGCCGCAAGAAACTTTTTTTTGAATTTTGAAAAGATTTTTGGTGGGTGTACTAGGCATGAGCTGGAGACTCTGTGGTTGCTTGGGCTTTGTAAATTGAGCTTTTTTGAGTGGTTTTTGAAATAGTGGGATCTTCCCATATGAGATAGATTCAATTTTAAATTGTCATTTAAACTTAGTATTTGAATGTTTTTGGCAGATCACAAAGTGGGCCTTGGTACCTCATTATGTGTACTAACAAGGGGTGCAAAGCTCCACAAATGTTTCTGTTAAGTTTTGAGTGCTAGGAATAGCCAAAGTAGGCATGATAGTTAATTTGGCAAAAATGACCATTCACTTCATTTATTTGTTTTGAGTTGTTTTTCTTTGGGAAAAGTTTGGGAATGATTTAGATGATGTTTATTTCACCTAATAATCATTTTACAAGCAATGAATCACAGAGCCATGGCAATTCAAAAGAACTCCTAATTTAAATACACATACATATGAATGCTTTCATATTTTGAGATGGGAAAGTTTTTGTTAACCCTAAATTTTATGATTAGAGTTTGATGATCCATGTTTAATATTTTTGGGATGTTACAAACCTTCCCTCCTTAAACAAAATCTCTTCCCGAGATTTGAAAAAGGACGAAAAATATTACCTAGGATTTAAAGAGATATGGGAACTCCGTCCTGATGTGATCATCTCGCTCCCAAGTAGCTTATTCTTCCGTGTGGTTGCTCCACTGAATCTTGAGAAACTTGATGCTTCGGGTTCTGGTAGTTCTGAAAGCTTCTTCCAAAATATGGATGGGTACTTCGGGATAGGTCAGGTCATTGTTGATTCTATGGTCCGGTGATCAATATTCTTGAAAACTGCAGTCTTCACCGGAACTTCGAGGCATTTACGAAGTAATGAGATATGGAACACATTGTGCACGGCTGACATTTCTTCTGGTAGTTCCAATTGATATGATACTTCTCCTCGATGATTCAGAATCTTGAAGGGTCCAATATATCTGGGGGCTAACTTTCCTTTCAGCTGGAAACGTTGCATTCCTTTCAATGGCGACACTTTCAGATACACGAACTCTCCGATGTTGAAAGCAAGGTCTAGACGTCTCTTGTTGGTGTAACTCTTCTGTCTTGACTGGGCAGTCTTGAGGTGCTCACAAATCTTGTGAACTTTCTCTCTTCGTAGGATGTCGGGTCCGAAAATCTGACTCTCTCCTACTTCCGACCAATTCAAAGGGGTGCGACACTTCTGTCCATACATGAATTCAAATGGGGCCATTTGCAAACTAGCTTGATAACTGTTGTTGTATGAAAATTCTGCGAACGGTAGACAGTCTTCCCATTTAGATCCATACTCTAACACACATGCTCTCAACATGTCTTCGAGTATTTGATTTACTCTGCTTGTTGTTCGTCGTGTCTGAGGTGATAAGCTGTGCTGAAATCTAGTAGGTTTTATAAGTTTTTGGCCTCTCTTGGACATCTTCAGAATCTCGAGGGTAAACTGAGTTCCTCGATCCGATACGATGTTGTTCTTGGGGACTCCGTGCAAACTGACGATTCTGTAGTGATGTATCAACTACACCTCTTCGCTTGCGATCGTCGGTATGGTAGAATGGTACTTGAATGTGGACAATCTGTCGGCCTTGCCAGATAGAGGTCAGTTCCACGATACTATGATCTAGGCCAATCACTAGTGATCATTCCAATCTCCTACTCTAGAAGTACCATTCTCGATTCAATTTCCTATGATCCTTGAGAGTCACATTTCCATCCAGTGGTAGGTCTTGTGATCCTCGACTTCTCCCTGACTCTCGACATATTCATCACAAATCTGTGCAGATCAATCCAGTGGGTTTTCGTTCTCGACATATATCACACTTGGCGATATAGCTTCCGATTTCTCTCTCATCTTATGCCACCAAAATTGTTCCTTCAAATCCTGATACATCTTTGTTCTCCGGGTGGATAGAATAAAGAGATACGTACCATGAGCTTCCTTTACAATACCTTCTTTCAATTCTGAATCTCTGAGTACACAAAGACGTCCTTTGTACCACAGAACTTCTCTTCTTTGTCTTTGGTAATTCCGGGGTACTTTGCCTGTACGACCATTCTGTGATCCCGATGTACAACGTTGATCATCCTCCGTATTCGTCGTTACTGCATTTCCTGGTCGCTCTTTTGGCGCCTCCTTGATCTGGCTGATCAAAGTGGGTTGAAGTTCTATGCTAGCCAAAAATCCTTCACTCACTAATTCCATTCGGAAATCCACAATCTCCTTGTGCAAACTTGGTTGCTCCTTCAAAATCATGGAGTTCAAGCGGCACGACAATCTGCTAAGGGCATCTGCTACCACATTGGCTTTACCGGGGTGATAGTGAATGTCCAGGTCGTAATCCTTGATTAGCTCAATCCATCTTCTCTGTCTCATATTCAGCTCCTTCTGGGTGAATATATACTTCAGGATCTTGTGATCCGAATAAATCTCACAACGGTTTCCCATCAGGTAATGCCTCCATGTCTTTAGGGCTAGCACTACGGCTGCGAGATCGAGTTCATGGGTTGGGTAGATTTGTTCATGCTGTTTCAGTTGTCGAGATAGATAGGATATAATTTTTCCTTCTTGCATTAGCACACATCCGAGACCGATCTGGGATGCGTCACAATACACGTCAAAGGGCTTCGTGATATCCGGCATGATCAAGATTGGGGCTAAAATCAGTCTTCTCTTGAGTTCTTGAAAACTCGCTTCACATTTGTCCGTCCATTCAAACTTCTTGTTCTTCTTCAGCAATTGGGTCATGGGTCTAGCGATACTGGAGAATCCTTCTACGAACTTGCGGTAATATCCCGCCAATCTGAGAAATGCACGAACTTGGGTTTGAGTGGTTGGGGCTTGCCAATCTTTGACATCTTTCACCTTTGCAGGGTCAACGGCAATTCCTCCGGCTGATACGATATGTCCGAGAAATCCTACCTCCCGTAACCAAGAATTCACATTTGCTAAACTTTGGCATACACTGATCTTAAGGGTTCCAAGAATGGTCCTTAGGTGTAGCTCATGTTCTTCTTCTGATTTGGAATAAATCAGAATGTCATCGATGAAAACAACGACAAACTTATCCAGGAAGTCCATAAAAATCTTATTCATGAGGTTCATGAAATAAGCGAGGGCATTGGTTAATCCAAAAGACATGACAGTATACTTGTATAATCCATATCTGGTGGTAAAGGATCTTGGGAATATCCTCTGCGCGAATCTTGAGTTGGTGATAGCCAGTCCTAAGATCAATCTTAGAAAACACCCTGGCACCAGTCAACTGATCAAACAGATCTTCTATCTTTGGCAATGGGTACTTGTTCTTTATAGTGACATCATTCAACTTCCGATAATCCGTACACAAACGGTTACCTCCATCTTTCTTGTCCACCAACAAAACAGGCGATCTCCATGGTGACGCACTTGGTTGAATCAATCAAATTTCCAGCATGGCATCTAGTTGCTTCTTCAGTTCTGCTAATTGAGACGGGTTCATACTATATGGTCTCTGGGCTATGGGTCCTGTTCCAGGGATTAGTTCAATGATAAACTCGATATCCCGGTCTGGGGGCATACCGGTCAAAACATCTGGAAATACATCGGGGTATTCACAGACTATCCGGACTCGGTCAATGGTAGGTTGGGCTATACTCTTGTTGCACTTGAATTGATGAGGTAAGGTTTCAGATACATGCTCGACTGATACTCCGGCTGTACTGTCATGGTTATGGCTTTCTTGGCACAGTCAATTAATCCTTTATGCTTGGACATCCAATCCATTCCTAGTACTACTTCCAAACCTTTAGTTCCGAGTACTATTAAATTAGCATAAAAATCTATGCCATGGATTTGGATAGGGACCTCTTTGCAAATTTGCCTACCTTTGGTGGTTGAACCGGGGATTTGAACAATCATAACATGCTTCAGTTTGGTTGGTTGAATCTTACTAGTGCATGCACATTCTTCGGTGACAAATGAGTGCGATGCACCAGAATCAAACAACACTCTTGCAAGTACTGAGTTAACAGAAAACATACCCAGCACGACGTCTAGCGCTTCCTGGGCCTCTTCAGCATGCATGAGAAAAAGACGGCCGTTGCGGTTGAGCGAGTTCCCTGGGGAAAACCTTCTTCCGGGCTGAACACGATGCTGCTGCTGAGCTGGGGCATTTGCATTGGGGGCTGCGGCATTCTTCTTGGGGAACTCATTGGAGTAGTGGCCCTTGGTTCCACATTCATAACAAGTCACTTGTGACTTGTCCTTCGCTGCAACAGGCACATCATTGCTCCCAGTCCTTGGGGGCAGTGTTGGTGTTGGTGGCGGCATTGTTGTTGTTGAACTTGGGTGGTGCACGTTTGAAATTGCTAGAGTTGCCAGGGTTGTTGTGGTTTCCTCCAGGCCTTGGGTTTCCACGGTTGGGATAGGTCGGACGGTTCATCGAGGGTTTGTTGGTTCTTAGGACAAATCCCGGAGATGGGTTGGGGCGATACTTTGGGGTCTGGTGGGTTCCTGGTTGATGCATCATTCGGCGCTTGCGGTTCTCATTGGCTTGGTTGATCTTGTAGGGTTCGCAATATAGAAAACAAAAAATTTCCTACGATGGGAACATCTATGTACCAAGATATATCTACTAGATACAAGCAACGGGTGGATATACATCCATAGAATACATACCCTCGAAGACCGAATAGCGTTAACGAGGTTGTACTCGTGGATGATGTAGACGAACGCTTGCCGATCTCAAGATCGTGATGAAGTCCATCTGGTCCAGCCGGTCCAACACGATCAAGTCCAGCACCTCAAAGCAGTGGTGCATCCGTGATCGCACACACGTACGGGTACCCCGACAACCTCCGCGCCCTCGCTCCAGCGAAGCAGCGGAAGCAACAAATCCTTCCAGAAAAAGCCACTGGGAACATGTATCTCGCTGATCCGAGACCATGGGGAAATTCTAAAGGGGGAGAGATATCCTTCGCGAGGAGGTGTGTTTTGAGAGGAGGAGGGGGGGCTTTTATATAGGGGGAGGGGGGGGGGACCCAAGGGGCATGGCGCCCAGCCATGGGGGCTGCCCCCACCTCTTCCACATTCATGTGGGTGGAGGTCCCACTCAAAATGAAAAGCCTCCACTCCCATTAAAAAGCCTCCACTAAAAAATCCACTCACATGCATTAAATTTCCACCAAATTTAATGCAAGCTCTCATTTAAATAAAACTCTTTTATTTATTTATTCAGAATTTTTTTAATTACTTTAATTAACAAACATTCACATAAAACCCCTTACAACATTTCAATTTCACATGCAGAACCAGTTTCAGCAATTTCAACCGAAACAATTTCGGTGTCTAGTGAAATAAATTCATGCGCTTTCCTTTTCTTTTTATGGCATATCATTTGCTCCGAATGGTGTCGGTATCCCTTAAGCATGTCATCCTACGGTTCGCGAATAATGCGGACATGATCGAGACCCTTTTTTGATCAATAATCAGTAGCGGGACCTAGAGATCCATACTGACTCCCACACATTCAACGATGACTTCTGTGATCGTGTGAACCTTTTACGCTAGTATCTTAATCCCTTTGTTTCAAGATATATTACATGTCCGAGATTCGATCATCGGTATCTCCATACCTAGTTTTATATCGTTACCGACATGCACTCTTTTCTCGTTCCCGTGATATAACATTCTAGTGATCAAATCACTTGCTTGCAAGCTAATCAATGTGATATCACCGAGAGGGCCCATAGCATATCTATCCGTCATCGGGATGAACAAATTCCACTCTCGATCCATGGGTCTCAACATAACACTTTAGTAGTTCTGAAGCCATCTTTATAATCACCTAGTTACGGTGTGACGTTTGATGTTATCAAAAAACTCTTCCGGTGTTAGTGATTGACATGATCTCATGGTCTAAGGATTAGAATCACTTCGTAAGTTGTTATAGCAATATAAACTCAATGACTTTGATCGTAATGCTATACTTCGGATGAATGTTCATCACACCATTACACTAATGTTGTGACCTCGTTATTAACAACATCCAATGTCCATGATCAGGAAACCTATGATCATCTTGTTAATCAACGAGCTAGTTTATAAGAGAGGCATAACTAGGAACTACCTTTTGTTTATTAAACACACATGTATTAACGTTTTAGTATTAATACGATTATAGCATGTAAAATAAACATTTATCATAAATAAGGAATACGATAATAACCACTTTATTATTGCCTCTCGGGCATATTCCCTTCAGATATTTCCTTCCATCTGAATGGCAGAGTCGACTAGGGCTTCAATATCAGCAAAGGGGATATTGACTAACACCTCTGCATCTCATCATGCAAACCATTCAAAAATCTTTCTTTCTTCTTGGCTTCAGTGTCGATCTCATCCGGGGCATACCTAGCTAATGACAAGAATTTGTCACGGTATTCCACTACGATCATCCTTCCTTGCTTCAATTCTCTGAATTCATCTCTCATCCTTTTGATCTAACCTGGTGGCACACGGGTTCTGCTGAACTTGACCTTGAATTCATCCCAGGTCATCATCTGACCTCCGGTCATTGCACGAATGATGTTCCACCATGCTCTTGCATCTCCGTCTAGATAGTGGGTGGCAAACAGAACTTTCTCGTTAGCTTCCACTCCAACGACTTCCAGATTGTTATCCATTGTTTGCAGCCAAGCATCTGCATCTAGGGGCTCTTCTGACTTAGTGAAAACAGGTGGGTTGGTGTTCTGGAAATTCTTGAGCTTAGATCCATGGTTGTCCTGGTTTCCTTGGCCTTGATTGTTGTTGGCCATATGAGCTATGTGCTGAAGGGTGGATAGGTTGGCTTGACGTTCTGCTCTTTCAGCTTCGCGGTCAGAAACCAACATTTGAAAGATCTGCAACATCGGGTCTGGGGATGAACCACTTCCTCCGCGAGGCATCTGAAGATTGAGATAGATCATGAGAAAAGAGGGAAATTTCTAAGGTTCAGAGGTGGTTAAAAAATTTGTTTAAAGTTTGACTCAGATTTTTTCTAGCAACTTGCTTTTCATTCATTCATAGCACAGATACAGACACACACCACAACAAAGAAAAACAGATGGTTTTAAGAACCATTCTGGAAACTACGATATAGTGGGACCAAATACAGCTCACTAACGCTAGCGCTCAAGTGCTACTATTCCTCGGAGTCGGCGTACTCATCATCCTCATCATCATCATCGTCATCGATGAAGGCAAAATCCTCCTCATCGGTGAAGAAGTCCATGGCCTGATCCTCCAGAAAGTCATCATCATCGTTGAGATAGGAGTAGGGGTCTCCACGAAGGTCTTCTCCGGCATTCTCCCTTTCCTCCAACTGCATGTCTCTCTAGTGGATGGTCTCCTCCAGATCCGTGATACGGTGGCGAAGACGGGCAATGATGCGCTCCTTCTTGTCGAGCTGACGGCGACGAGACTTGCGATCCTTCACTAGCATGGCGAGGGTCTGATCCTTCTTCTCGGCGATAGCGGACTTGTGGTTGGAGTAGTTATGGGCATTGTCCAACTCCTGCTGACGATCATACATCATGAAGCTAGGGTGGTCCAACTGAGTCTTCAGGTCGGGGTGATGTGGGGCTTCCAGTGGCTGTCCCATAGCATCACGCCTCGGATAGAACTCAAAGCGGGTACCCTTGATCTGATTGATACTCTTCCCACATAGACGGGCAAGAGCTTCCTGCATTGCTCTGGCCAGTCCATCGAGCCAGTTATTTTATCTTAAGGTGAACTGAATTCCCTCTACAGTGGGAGGTTCAATCTTTCCTCAGAGACTTGCAACAACCAGCCACTTCAGATCTTCTCCTTCCTGATCATTGAGCTGAGCTCCGAAGAACTCGGGGTGCAAACGCTCCAGAAGTTCCGAAAGCTGGTCCAAGTCACACTCAAAGATGAGTTCTCCTCCATTTCCCAACTGATAAAACTTGATGTACTTCACGTCCATCTATAAAAATATAGGATGTAAGTTAGTAGAGTGATCAAGTGTGTCAAATTTTATGTATTTTGCAAGAGTCTTTGAGGAACATGAATTTTCATGAAAGAATCGAAGTGATAAGAATGAGAATAAGTTTTTATAAATACTCGCTTCCTTTGGTTTTGAAACTAAGTTTTTGATTCAAACGTCCATTCTAACTAGGGTCTCCTATGGTCAGGATGGCTCTGATACCAACTTGTCAACACCCGGATTTTTAATCCCAGATGCCTGTTATGCCATACATCGCAATCCCAGGATTACCATTTTTGCGAGACATAGCAGATTTGGATATCACAATACATCATCCATTACAAACCATACATAAGGTCTTACAAAAATAAGGATCTCATGATCCAGTTCTTAATACAACTCAAGCAGCATAATAACGTAATAATAACGATAGCGTAGGCGAAGCTCCATCTTCAGGGTCACAGGCAATGCTGACGATGGGAGATGATCCTAGTTGTTGTAACCTTCCTGCGGTCCATCATCCTGGTACTCCTCTTCATAGTATGGCCATGGGAATAGACAGGGACAAAGCCATGAGTACTCTTTAAGTACTCGCAAACTAATACTAACAAGTTAAGGGGGTTTTTGTAAAAAGCCAGATTTACCTCTACTAAGTTCAGAAGCAAAGAAAACTACTTGAAAGTTTTATAACACCTAAGTGGGAACTTGAATTTCATATCATAACCTTGTTGTGGCCAAGTCAAAGTCATAATTCATTTCACAAGTCATTTTGAAAACATCTGACGGGGGAACAGTATGGCCACTCCAACTATCCATAACCACGGACGCGGCTATTCGAATAGTTTGACACTCTGCAGAGATTGTACACTTTCACCATAACATTCGATACATCCGTCAGGAACAATCCTGAATTCACCATACTCAGTATGCGGATAATCAATCCTAACCTTTCAATTACACGCCCTAGTATAGGCACCTCTCCTATGAGTTTGGCCTCCCAACCATGACCAACTGTCATCTTGGGTACTGCACAGGTGGACAATGTTCACAAGGTATCCTCAGCTCAGACCTTGGCCGCGAGGGAACCCATACTAAGGTATATAAATTTCCAGTCAAGCCCTACCCAATTTTCAGGTATTGTGGTTGTACGGTAAAATTGGAATGGTATCGCATCCAGACAACCATCAGTTTTATCAAGGGCTAAGGCTCATGCCTCAACATTTTCATCATCAAAATCATCTGGTGTTCGAGAACACGTGTCAAAACATTTCAGTAGAATGACTCATCATTCTAAGGTTTTCATAACCCTTTTCACCAAGTATTCCCATCTAAAGTTGATCAAGTTTTATGCTTAGCACTAGCATCTACAAGTGGGAGTAAGTACTAAGGAGGGGTGGTAAACAAGTGGAGATTAGTTAATTCAATCTCATTCCTTAGGATGGCATCAAGATTATCTACTTAGGCCAAATTTAATGCTCTTTATGCTACCTTAAATTATCTTTTTTAGAATCTAAAAGTCACTTAAGTAAACTCTAAGAGAAAGCGTTGATAAAGAAATAAGTATAAAGCTTGTAAGTAAAACTAGGATTGGGTATCATCAAATGTGTCTAACTAAGCATGCTTAATGCATTGCCTAGGTTATCTAACTTTCATAGTTTCAAGTGTTAGCTTGCAAGGTTTTAAGTATTGGCTTGCCTTGATCAGAGCAGTGGTTGAAGTTCTCCTCGGCTTCTTCCTCGTAGTATCCTCCTTCCTCCTCGTACCCTTGGTCGGTACTAGCGTCTATAAATAGATACGAGGTACACAATCACCAAACAATACTTAACTATTTTCAATCATCACACAAAGGTGTACTATAGATGATCTAGCATCATCACTAACATTACAAGATTAAAGCATTTGTCTTATTTATTTTAATTTGAGAAAAGTAATTTCTACTCATTGAAAAATTACTTAAGATTTAATATTATCCAACTCAAACATGGGATCATGTTGACACATGTCATCACCACATATTTCAGTACATGGGAATGTGATTTAAAGTGGTGTCACAATTTAATAAGGTTTAACCTTTTATTTTAAATAAATAAAGTGACTAGAAATGCTTATGTGGCATTCTTTTATTACTTGAACATTATTTATGTAAGTAAACCCATATGTTTTTTATATATTCTGAAAAGTATGAACAAATGTGATTTTTGAGAGTTGGAATCAACTCAAAAGCTTTTATGGTTGAATTTTCAAAAATATTTGAATGCAAAAAAGCTTCTGACTTGTTATTTTTACCAAGGTTTATCTACAGATCCAAATGCTTTGAATCCAACGGGCTTGGATTAAGCATTTCAGTACCTTTCTAACAAAATTAGTTTCATGCATTTTGGTTCATAGAATCGAGCTAGGTTGAATTTTGAATCTATGTACAGAACTGTGTTTGAAATTAAATGGAAAAATCTAAATTTAAACTGTTGGGTCGCGAGGGAGACGCTAATGGTCCGGCCCAGTGTCATTCTGCGGCGCGGGGTACAGCTGACAGGGGGTCTACCAGTCAGTGCCTCATAACGCGCGAAGCGGTACGGGGCTGTGTGGGATGTTGGATTAGAATGGAGATCAACGGCTAGGGATCGTCGTCGACGACGGACCTGTCGCCGGCGAGCTCTAACCCTAGCGGCTCGGTGGGGGTGCATAGGGGGTGTACCAGGGCTCCAGCGACGACGGCGAGGCGAGCAAACGAACTGGTGGTCGACGGCGAGCTCAGGGACGGTCGAGGCAGCTCCGGGGGTGGTCGCAATCAGCGGCGCCCTTCTCCTCCAGAGGCGGCCTGCTCTGGTACAATTCCAGTGAGCTGCTGCTCCCCGTGCTCCGGCTAGAGGTGTGGGACGATCAATGAGGTGAGGGGAGTGTAATGGTGTGCTGCAAACGGCTGGGGGTGGCCTCCTTTTATAGGCTCGACGGCGAGACCGAGAGGGATGGGTAGGCGACGGTGGCGACATGGCTACGGGCTGCTAGCGGCATGGCTGAGGGTGGCGATCGACGCGCGGTCTCCTGGTGTCGGGGGGATAACCCTCGGTAGGGTCACGAGAGGGGAAACATAGCGCAGCTGGGTTGGCTCCGAGTAAAAAAGGAACCAGGCCGAGTAAGAACGACCGGGTAAGATAAGCATGAGAGCCGAGATACAAACTATCTCGGCCCATATAGGACAAAGTTGTAACCCTTGCAGGTACCAATGAGCCGAGTCGATCGAGGAAGGGCCAAGTTAAGAAGGACATGAGGGACCTTTCCGAGTAAGGTTCAGGAGGGACCATGGTAAAGCATGGTCAAAAGAGAAGGGCGACGCCGGGTGACACAAAAGGAGCCGGGTGACTCCCAAAGCATGCGCTGACGTACAAAGTAATAGCGTGACGCCAAAAAGAACAAGAAGCAGCTTACCAGAAGACCGTAAGCTGTCAAGCTTTATGGATCGGGCCTCTGGGATTGGGGCAAGCCCACGACCTGGCCCATATTGTAGGGACCAAGATCCAAACAGTAAACCCTAGAAGCCAAAGGGGTATTAGCTAGCTTGCACTGCCTATATAACGGAGGGCATAGCAGTAGTAGAAGGGGGTTGGACCAAGTAGGGAACAAGTGCTGAATAGTCAAGCGAATACAGCTCAAGGAGCACTTGTAATCTTTGGGTATCAATCAAATTGCCAAGTGTGGAGAGTTCTTCTTGTTCTTCGTGCATGGCTCGACCGTGTACTCCCTCCCCGGTGACCACAAGAACCCATTCGACCCCCAACTTAAGCCTACCCATGGCATCTGCCGTGCCACCACCACGACAGTTGGCGCCCACCGTGGGGCAGAAGTAGGTGCTTGGTGGAGTCTTCATCCGGATGAGCAACATCATCGCCAAGACCGGCGAGCGCGTCTACTCCGGCCTCATCCAAAGGTTTGGAGCGCTCAACTTCGTCAGCAACAACGCGGGATGCTTCGGGACCAGGCCATTCCCTAGGGATGGTCGCTTCATCAAGTTCGGCGAGCACCAGGTCTACGTCGCAGTGCGCGTGGTGCGCGCATATCCTGAGCGCGTCAACCTGGCGCCGGATCCACCAGTGATTCCTGTCGATGGGAAACTTCACCAACTCATCTCCGTGGAGGTAATGATGACAGCACCAAATCCCGCAGCTCCCCCAGTAGTTCCAGTAGTGAATGAGAACACAGAGGGATGAAATCATGAGGAAACGCCAAAAGATGCAAGAACAGCAAAGGCGCCGCTGGAAAAACCAGAGAATATAGCTAGGAGCAAAAGGGCTAAGGAGCTGCAAGAAGCGATAGACAAGTTGGCAGAGCCAGTGGCACAAGCAACTGACCCGGCGCGTGTGCAAGCCGAGTTGGAAGAAGCCAGGATAAAAGTCCTGGAGAAAGCCAAAGAGCTAGCGCAGTTACAGCAGGACGTGGATATCAATATCCGAGAGCTTAACTCGGCAAGTCGAGTCAAGGGCGCAAAGACCCGGCTTGATGCAACAAGATTGAGAGGAAGGAACCTCAATGAAGAGCTGGCAGATGCGACATCGAAGATAACGCCAGAGAACATCAATGAGACGGCCATGGGTCCAACATACAACACAGCAGCAGCTAATCAGCGAGCAGCAGAAGCAGCAATGGTAGAATTACCCCACTTGGAGGGGGAAGCAAAGAAAAGGCAGCAAGAACGAGTCAACGAGTTAGTGAGAGCAGCCAGCATGCTGAATGAGGCATATTACAGAGAAAATCCGAGTATAGCAGGGAGGTCACAGCTGGTTCACTCGGCAACTCCTGTCCCGGCAAGATCGGCTGGGCACACGACATCCTCACCCGGAGCGGCACCCAGGCCGAGAAAAGAAAAAAGTGTGGATTCAGGAAGAAACAAGCAGATGGTCGCCTATGATCCGGCAATGATTCAAGAAAACCCAGCGCATGGGCAAGGGGCAAAAAGAAATAATCCCTGAGAAAATGAAAACCAGGAAAAAACTAGGTAGAGAAATGACAACAGAGGGAAATATTTTGCGCCTCATACTCGACGCGCAACTCACTCGGCAGGAGGAGGAAATCCAGCTCCGAATAACGCACCAGCTCAGCCGGAAAGAAGACAACAAAGCGCGGGAAAAGCAGTTCAACAGCCTGCTGACCCGAACGCGAATAAATATAATGATGGTTACTCGGCCATGGTAAATGACGGGTATGAGCTTCCGGATCATGCATATCAAGCAATGGGAGCAAGATTTGGGGGCAAGAACCTTCAACCGGATGATGCCAGGCTGAAGCTTGACCGCATAAAGATGGCAGAGATAATTGAATCACAAGGTCCACAGGGTCCACCGTGCTTTGGCCCAAAGATCATGAAGGAGCCACCAGTGCCAAATTTCCAGCTGGCCAGAGGGACAAAAACGTATGATGGAAGCACAAAGCCTCAAGACTGGTTCATAGATTATAGAACCGCTGTGAAAATCACGCAGGTAAACTTGAGATGGGCAG
This sequence comes from Avena atlantica, assembly GCA_910589765.1. Classification (NCBI taxonomy): domain Eukaryota; kingdom Viridiplantae; phylum Streptophyta; class Magnoliopsida; order Poales; family Poaceae; genus Avena; species Avena atlantica. The sequence continues at coordinate 211,156,934 of OU342738.1, forward strand.
TGTGTTACGTGCCGCAGATGCTGGAAGGACCAGCTCGTGTATGGTTGAACAATTTGCCACCCGGAAGCATCAACAGTTGGATTGATTTTCACGACGCTTTCGTGAGCAATTTCACGAGCACTTATAAGAGGCCGAATCGCCCACAACAACTAGCAATGTGCAAGCAAAGACCGAATGAGACAGACAGAGAATTCCTCACAAGGTGGTGTACGATGCGTAACTCTTGTGAAGGGGTTATCGAGTCACAAGCAATTGCATGGTTTGCACAAGGATGTAGACATGGGAGTGTACTGTGGCAGAGGTTACAAAGAGATATGCCAGCAAGCCTGGCAGAAACGATAAGAATTGCTGACGCGTATGCGTTAGGAGATCCGACTCAGCCGCTTCTCATGTCGGCAGACGGGTTGACTGAGACTCAGATCTATGACGCTGCTGGGTCACAAAGACGTCAGGAGAGATCCGAATATAGAAGCAAGAGAAGAGACAAGAGGCCGGATTACAGGTATGGTTCGGCTCAGGTTGCGGCAGTGAGTCAGGATCATCCAGATGCTGGAAGCAGTCAGCGTCAAAGGACAAATGGTCAACAACAATGGGTACCAAAGAATGACGGCAAAAGGCCATATGATCAGAGGAAGCAGTATCAAGACCGACAAAAATATACCTATGATATGATGCTGGATCAGCCGTGTAAGTTTTACACGCCTAGTCCGAGTAAACCAGCCAATCACTCAACAAGGCAATGCACCTGGTTTCAGAAACGAGACAGAGTGGACTCGCCGAATAAGCAGCTTCCACCACCTCCCCTCCACCACTTACAGGAGGAAATGCTCAAGCAGTAGGAGCAGATAACAGATATGAAAACAGGCAACCGAGGTATCAGAATCAAGAAAGAAGAGAAGCTGTGCACCAGGTGCATAATCCGAGAGGTGACGACGCTCATGTCGGCCACGGAACCAGAAAATGAGTATAGAGAACATCACCAGAGCTATGTTGTCTTTGTTACAGAGCCAAATGACAAGAAGAGCCAGCAACGACGAATGATGGAAGTGAATGCCATGATGCCGGCAATTCCCAAGTATATGCATTGGTCTGAGCAAGAGATAACTTGGAGTATAAAAGATCACCCCAAGATCATGCCAACCCCTGGAGGATACGCCCTGGTTTGGATCCAACATTCATGGGCCCAGATATCAACGTGAAGTTTTCAAAAGTATTGATTGACGGTGGCAGTAGCATCAACATCATGTATAAGGATACAATGCTCAAGTTAGTCATTACTATGAACATGCTGGAGCCGACTAATACCACTTTCCACGGTATTGTGTCGGGATTGTCCTGTGAGCCAATTGGCAAGATCTGGGTCGACGTCTTATTCGACAACAGAGAAAACTGTCGCACTGAAGCTATAGAGTTCTAGGTCGTAGATCTGGTCAGCTCATATCACGCCTTACTCGGAAGGCTGGCTATGGCAAGATTCATGGCTACTACCCATATGTCTTACTTAAAGATGAAGCTGCCAGGCCCATGTGGGGTAATCACAGTGGAAGGAGATTACAAAAGATCTATTGCTTTTGCCTCAGCCGGATCTTCACTGGCCGAGTCACTCGTCATAGCACAAGAGAAAAGTCAGATGTTGGAAGTGGCAGCATTGGCCAAAGCAGCACAAGTGTCCATGCCGGCACTCACCAACCCGCATGGAAGTGTGTCATTTCAAGCTACCAAGGAAACCAAGAAGGTGCAGGTGGATGAAACTTTCCCAGAGCGCACAGTTACCAATTGGGCTGGCCTGACAGACAAATAGGAAAGCGAGCTCACCAGCTTCCTTCGTGAGAATCGAGACATCTTTGCATGGTCCACTCAAGATTTGCAAGGAGTTCCGAGGGAGCTGCCTGAGCACTCTCTTCATGTAATACCAGATGCAAAGCTGGTGAAGCAACCCCTCCGCCGCTTCGCCGAAGATAGGAGGAAAGTAATAGCTGCCAAGATTGCAAGACTCTTAGCTGCTGGATTCATCATGGAAGTACTGCACCCAGACTAGTTGTCAAATCCAGTCTTGGTCGAGAAGAAAAAAGATGACCCGAACGTGGAAGTGGTATGGCGCATGTGTATTGATTACACGAACCTTAATAAGGCGTGTCCAAAAGATCCATTTCCTCTGCCTCGGATCGATCAAGTCATAGATTCTACTGCTGGGTGTGAGTTGTTGTCATTTGTGGATGCGTATTCAGGATTCCATCAGATTCCACTGAATCCAAATGATCAAATAAAGACATCTTTTATCACCCCGTACGGGGCTTATTGCTATCGCACCATGCCATTCGGATTGAGAAATGCAGGTGCAACATATCAAAGATGCATGCAAAAATGCTTGCAAGATCAATTGGACAAAAATGTTCAAGTATACGTCGATGACGTGGTAATAAAAAACAAACAGAGTCATACTCTAATTGAGGACTTATGTCAAACATTCACAAACTTAAGAAGATTCCGGATGAAGCTTAACCCGGAAAAATGTACATTTGGTGTCCCGGCTGGCAAGTTACTTGGATTCCTTGTATCCAGACGAGGGATCGAAGCTAACCCGACAAAGATCAGGGCCATAGAAATAATGGAATTGCCAAAAACCCTCAATGATGTCCAGAAGTTTACAGGATGACTGGCATCGTTGAGCAGGTTTGTTAGTCGGCTAGGCGAAAAAACCCTACCACTATATCAGCTGATGAAGAATTCAGACAAATTCACATGGACACAGGAAGCAGATAGCGCTTTCCATGAATTAAAGAAAATGTTGGCAACAACACCAATTTTAGCGTCACCACTATCCAAAGAGCCAATGTTGCTCTATGTCGCCGCAACCAATAGAGTTGTAAGTGCAGTAATAGTGGTTGAGCGTGAAGAAGGGGGCAAATCAGTCCAAAGGCCAGTGTATTACTTGAGCGAGGTGCTCTCTGTCTCGAAACAGAATTACCCATATTATCAAAAGATGACATATGGGGTATATATGGCAGCAAAGAAGCTGAAACATTATTTTCAAGAACACCCAATCCGGGTAACATGCAAGGCACCTATCTCGGATATATTGCGCAGCAAAGATGCCAGCGACCGAGTAGCCAAATGGGCCATCAAACTGGCACCATACACTCTACAATATGATAGGCGAGATGCAATAAAATCTCAAGACATTGCAGACTTCTTTGTAGAATGGATGGAAATGCATTACGAGCCACCACTGCTAGATCCGAATTACTGGAAAATGCATTTTGACGGGTCCAAGAAGAAAATGGGTTTGGGCGTCGGGATAGTGCTCACATCTCCAAAGAGAGATCAACTGAGGTATGTGTTGCGGATTCATTTTGCTGCTTCAAACAATGTTGCCGAGTATGAAGCGCTTGTCCATGGCATTAAAGTAGCCAAGGAAACTGGTATCAAAAGGATAATGTGTTTTGACGATTCGGATTTGGTGATTCAGCAAGTGTCTGGACATTGGGACGCACTGGACGCAAACATGGCATTGTATCGTTTCCACGTACAACAAATTTCGGGATATTTTGACGGTTGTGAGTTTCATCACATCCCTAGAGCAGAAAATGAGGCAGCAGATGTATTATCCAAACTAGGATCATCTAGGCAGGCAATACCACCAAGGATAGCATTGGAGCATCTTAGGAAGCCATCGATCAAGCCGTCGCTGGAATCCGAATCAACCAGGGTCATCCCGGCGAATCAGGAATCCGAGGCAGTGCCAATGGACATCGACTCAGGGATAGTTTCAAGTTAACTCGGGGACTGATCCGTTCAATTCAGGGATCGCCGAATCACACTCGGGGACTCCTCAGGTTATGTCGGCAGAGCATATGTCAGCGGAACTGATGGACATCGATGTTGAAGAAGACCTAGAATCACTGATACCAACATGGGCGCAACCAATATTCAGTTATTTGAAAGATGGAACCTTGCCGAGTGATGAAATATTGGCAAGGCAAACAGCACGAAGGGCAAAATCATACACCATAATCAACAAGGAACTCTACAAGCGAAGTGTGACAAGTGTACTGCAGCGTTGTATCAGCTCAGAGAAAGGCCAGGAGATCTTATTGGGTATCCATCAACGAGAGTGCGGGAACCACGCATCATCAAGAGCATTGGTAGACAAGGCATTCCGACATGGATTCTACTGGACAAGCGCATTGGCACAAGCACAAGAGTTAGTCGAAAAATGCAGTGGTTGTCAACACTATGCTTCCAAGTCACATTTGACAGCGTCTGAATTGAAGACTATACCAATCACTTGGCCATTTTCAGTATGGTGCCTAGATATGGTAGGACCATTCAAACCAGCAAGGGGAGGCATGACTCATATCTTAGTCATGATTGATAAGTTCACTAAGTGGATAGAAGTGAAACCAATCAAGAAATTGTACGGTAAGACAGCTGTTACATTCCTAAGGGATATAATCCTCAGATATGGTTACCCGCACAGTGTGATCACTAACAATGGCACGAACTCTGCCGAAGGAGCTTTTTCTCGCTTCTGTGGGAAACACCAAATAAGACTCGACGTAGCATCAGTCGCCCATCCAGAATCAAATGGACAAGTCGAACGGGCTAATGGCGTAGTTCTGTCCGGGATAAAACCCCGCTTAATGGAACCACTCCAGAGATCACCTAGTTGTTGGATAGAGGAATTACCCTCAGTACTGTGGAGCTTAAGAACAACTCTGAATCGATCAACTGGTTATACGCCATTTTTCCTTGTATATGGGGCTGAAGCAGTTTTGCCTGCCGACATAGAATATGATTCGCCAAGGATAAGGCAATACTCGGAAGCCGAGGTAAAAGAGGCCCAAGAAGATGGAGTAGATTTACTCGAAGAAGCAAGGCAACTGGCATTCTCCAGATCCGCTATTTATCAACAAAATCTCCAACGCTACCATATCCGGAAAGTGCAACCTCGTGTTTTTCGATAAGGAGATATGGTGCTAAGGCTGGTGCAGCGCACAGCTGGAATGCACAAATTATCACCTCCATGGGAAGGTCCATTCATTATAAGCAAAGCATTGCTCAATGATTCCTACTATCTCACAGACGCTCGTGAAGCACAAAAGAACAAGGCAGACAGGTCAGGAGATGAAACCAAAAGGCCATGGAATGTGGCACTGCTTCATCCCTTCTATACTTAGGAGAAGCACTGCATGTACCACTCGAACTCTCATATGTCGGACGTGTTTGCTGGCTGTGTGCTAATAATAAAATGGTATGATTCGAAAAACTGACTCGGGGACTACCCCTTAGGCTTTCCATTTCAATTATTTTATGTCGGCTGGCGTGATACCCGAAATTTATCTCGGAACAAGTAGTGTTTACTTGGAAGAAATAAACTCTTCGACTATGCTGTTGTCCGAAAACACGGCTTCATGTCAAGCAAGAGAAAAAGATCTAAGACGGGTAAACACGAACGCCGGATAAGTACAAGGGAGAAACGCGAGTCGGCTTTAGTTTTTGCCTAACTCTCTACAGGTTGTGTTATACTATGTTTCGAATAATCTCGGCCAAGTTATCCAAGTTTCATACCCGCTAACTATACCCTTCGTACTTTGAGATCCTAATGTCGAACACCGAAAAAGGTAGACAAGGGCCAAAGGCAAGGCAAGGTGACACGGCAAAATGAAACTCGGGGACTTGTCCTTGAGTGATTCTCACTCAGAGCGTAACACAAATATATAAAGCCCATTGACTGGCACAAAATCAAACTTAAAGTGCAATGTATGTTACATCTGTACCCGACATACCGGGGATCTAATAAAAGTTCGAGTATTTATTGGCCTAAGGAGCAGGAGCATTCTCGGAGGCAGGAGTAGTGCTTGGAGTATCGGCCGGGTGAGGGGCATTTGTGGCAGGGTCATCCGGATCATCTGACTCGGTTGCCTCGCTGTCGCCATCCTCTTCATCGTCAACTTCGACGAGTGGGTCGCCAAGGTCGAGGAAGCTAGGCCCTTCACACCAAGCGTGCACCATGGTGTATTCGATCATGGTATAGGCTCGCTCCTGGCGCTTCTTAAAATCAGCTCCGGGTCATTCAGCCATTTGCCATCTCCCCTTATGTGAGCAAGGACGTCGAGGTTGATATCCTCGTACCATGAAAGCACGAAGGAGAGAGCCTTGTCCGCTGCAGCTCGGCCGGCCGACTCACGCCATTGATCCAGCCGGTCTTTAGTAAGGAGCGGTCTCTCGGCCAGCGGCTCGATGAGTTCGGGTGGGTCTTCATCCGGCCAGAGCATGTGAAACGCATGGATAGCCGACTTGAGCAAGTCCACGCTGCAAGATCTGAGGGTCTTGACCTGTTCAGACACGGCTACGAGGAGCTCCTCCATGGACACCTCGCCGTCAGCAGCAGCACCAGCTTCGGCTCTCACTTTCTTCATGGATCGGATGGAAAACATGTTGGCCTCAGGAAAGTTCTCTACAAGCAAAAAGAGAAAGTTAGCAAATAGCAAGGGCAGATGGAAAATCCAAGAAGGACTCATACAGTGCGTAAAGAGTAAGAACTCACTACCGAGAAAGAAGTTGATGGCGGCGATTTTGCTATGCCAAGTCTTGGTCTTGGCTTGGAGGGCATCGAGGTTCAGGTTTGCCGACTCAACCAATGACTCGGCCTCGTCAAGCAGCTTCTTGGTCTTCTCGGTGCTGGCGTCCTGCTGCTCATTCTTCTCAGCAAGTTATTCCTTCATCCCTTTCACCTTGGCCATGTGCTCCTGCTCCGTCTCGTCCATCAGTTTCTTTAGCCGAGTCACCTCATCGTGCTCCTTCTGGAGTTCGGCTTGGTGCTTTTCTGCTTATTCAGAACAAATGTTTGTCAGTACCAACAGAAAAATTTCAGCTATTGGCTTGGGGAGGCGAGAAATTTACTATCGGCCTCGCTGATTTGCGAGTGAAGATCGTTGATGGTAGACTGAGCAGTGGCTGTGGAACAAGAGCAAGAGGAAAGGTGAGAAGATGAACCAAGGAAAATTACACCGAATAGAAAAGAGGAAGAGCAAAGATATTAACTTGGCCATAGGTGTCAGTCTGTAGCTTCTCATACGCAAGTTCAATCTTGTGATGCGCCAGGACGAGGGCTTGATGCACCTTGGTGCGCTCGTTATGGGTAAGCTAATCAAAGAAGACAGACAGTAAGAAAGAGTCAAGTGAGGAGACCTGCCGAATAAAAAAGCTTAAGAGCTTACAGCCGAGTAAGTTCCTTACTCGGCAGTAACCTCGAGGGCTAGGGATTGAAGCTCTAACATGAGTTTGCCATAAAGAAATCAAAAAGCTTAAGAGCTTATAGCCGAGTAAATGCCTTACTCGACAGTAACCTCGAGGGCTAGGGATCGAAGCTCTAACATGCAAGCTTGGGATTTAAAGACTAAGTGACTATTGAAGAGCTTACAGCCGAGTAAGTTTCTTACTCGACTGTAACCTCGGGGACTAGGCGATATGTATAAAGGAAATGCTCAATAACATAAAAGAGTAAGAAGTTACTTTACCTCGTTTATTTCGTCGGCGCGGGCCATCAGAGTAATGGCCTGCTGGGTTATGTCGGAGACGACCTTGGGGCCCAGCTTTAGCTTCTTCCCGGCACGAGTGCTGACCTGTTGCTCGCCTGCTGCATTCCATGCCATGGAGTAAGGCTCAGCCGAACCAAGGCTCTTGCCACTGAGCGTCCGAGTGAGAACTCAACCCATTTTCAGGGCGGTTCCCATAGTGGCACGGATTGCAGCGGCAAAAGTATGGAGGGTAACAGCCCTGGAGTCATCACCTGACCCGGCAGCCGCGGATTCGTCCCCCTTACCCGTTGAAGCGAACATGGTAGCCGACATAGGAGGCAGAATCTGAGGAGCAGAACCCGGAGCACAAACTAGAGTTGTTTGATTGGAAGAGGTGGATTTGCCAGAAGAGGGGCGGGTAGAACCAAAAACCTTGGGCTGGGTCTGGCCCTTTGACAGAACTGGAGAGCGAGCAGAAGGATTTGGAGAAGAACGTGGAGCTTCCTGACTGGGCTCAGCAGTTTTGATGGCTCCAAGATTAGGAAGTTGTTCATTCACATTAGCTTGAGGGCTGATGCCAGAGGAACTGGGGGCAGAGGTTTCTCGGAGCCAGACTTGTGGGCACCAAGATCAGGAAGTTTTTCCTGGCCAGCGCTAGGGGCGCTAGCTGAATGACCCACCGGGTCTGACTGACACTGGGAAGCGTAAGCCTCAACAGTGCGAGCCTCAACCCGGACGGGACTCGGCGCCGCCGAGTCAGCTGGAGGAGCCTCAACCCGGACGCGACTCGGCGTGTGACTCGGCGCCCAGCAGCTTGGCGAGTCGCACCCAGGATGGCAGCAGCAGGGGAAGCAGGAGCTGCCGGAGTCGGCTTGTTCTTCTTGGCCGGCTGAGTGCTAGAGGAGGTTCCACGTCGCTTCGACTTAGCGACGGTAATCTTGCCGACTCCGCCCACGGTGAGAGGAGGAACATCATGTACCTGGCCAGCTGCATAAGTAAATAACGGGCTTACTCAGATAAGCAAAGAGATTAGGCTCACAAGGCAAATACCTCCAAAAGCGTACAATCATCATCCTCATCATCATCAGACCAATCTTGTAAGGGATTGCGAGATTGACTCTTACCCGAAGCTGAAGCAGCCGCAGTGTGCGGGATGGGCATGAAGCACTCCAGGTCATACTCGAACTCATCCGAGTTAGAGCGATCCCGTTATAGCCAGCAGGAGGGATAGTACTGTCATCAACCTGGTGAAGGAGATTCTGCGAAGGATAAACAGAATGAGAAACTAAAAACTAAGCTATGTGTGGCAAAAGAGCTAAAGCCTACTCGGAGAGAGAGTAATTCGAAAAACTTACCCAGGGGACATGCCTGACCCGGCTAAACGGCGGGCAACTCCAAGCCCAATCATCCGCCAAGTTCAATTTAAAGATTGAGCTTACTCGGCGGGCAATGGAGTCATGGGTGAGCTCCTTGGTGGAATGCCGAGTGGGATCATGGGACCCGCTCATGAAGCACATCTTGTGTCTCCTGGCTTGGATGGGGCTTACCTGGCGTGAGATGAAGGTGCATATGAGGTCAGAGTCGGCGAGATGAAAGTTCTCATCCGGCGACAGCAACCTTTCCAGGATAGCGTTGGCTTCGTTCACCGCGGTGTAACACCCTCAGAATCGGCCCTATGCAAGTTTTAGCGAAACTCGCCAAACCCGCATAGAAACGATTTGAAGGTGCCCACCAGGCACTTTCGTGCGGGTGGAAAGCAAAGTAATAACATTACACAACAGTCCTCGATGGGACCCATAGAATAGATATATATATAACAGCGACTCAAAGAGTCAAGAATACAAATATACGGTACGAAGATCCAAATCACCTCGAAAACGATGGAGCGTCCGACTACGGACAAGATGCAAATGGGGCTAAGAGCCCTGAAGAATAACCAATGGCGTCCATAACCCTGCCCAGGCCAAGCCGGAAGGGTAACCCTGCTAACGGCGTCGATCTCAAAACCTGCTTAAACAAAAGGGGTGCCGACAAAGGGCAAAGGAAAAAGAGGAGCGTCAGTACTGAGGCCAGTACACGGCGAGGCTAGAATTCGGCGGTCCTCGCCTACATAGGTATGGTGGACTGAGCGGCAGCGGCAGCATGCACTAAACAACCTATAGAGACTCGAAACATCTGGCGTCAAACAGAGAGGGGTAAGAATGACCTATCTGGAACCAACCTGATACTAGCATCAAACAAAACCCATCCTGGCGTTTCCCCCTCGAGACCAAACGAGGAAGTCAACCGAGGAACTCACACAGTTGGCAGTTTTAATTATTCCGTTGTAGTTGTGGCACTTTACTAATCAGGTTTAGATAATCGTCCTGATAAAGTAAGCAGTGGGCACTTTTAGTTAGTCATTCCGTTATAGTGGCATCACTTACTAGTCAGATTCAATTAGCATGAGATAACCCAAAACCCAGCAGTTGTTGGAACTTTTACTTAGCCATTCCGTTGTAGTGAAGCTGATTACTAGTCAAATCGAATACAAGTCAATTTATAACAGTAAATTTTAGTTATAGTTGTCTATGATCAGACACTGTGCTCCAAGTCGTCCATAACCGCGGACACGGCTTCTCGAAAAGATTCTAACCCTGCAGGGGTGCACCAAAGTATCCATAAGCACTTCGACCCTTTTTGCCAGATCAGTTAACATACACCCATCGGTATGTCGGCGGGGCCTAAGTCACGACGTTCCCAGACACAAAGCAAGTACGTGGGGGCCACCCCACCAAGTCGACACCCGCAACGAAGTCGGCCGGTCTCCGAGACGGACTGGGGTTTGGGCAAACGGCTGTGAACGACAGCAAATCCCCAAACGGGGACTGTCGACACCGCGAAACGTGGCCCGCTCCTAAACAGTACAGTGTGCAGTACCTCGCACAATCGTAAATAAAGCAGTAAAGCATGGCATAAGTACAGGATAGTAATAAAGCCCCAAACTACTTTGTGGCCCCCAGTACAATACTTTGAAATCAGGTAATTATCAATGGGGGGCCCATATCTCCCCACCTGTGGTTAGCGCGCTCGATCTCGGAACAGGTGTCAAGAACTCGGGTCCTACGGGACACAAGTGGGCGGTCAGAAACCAAAACTTACCTATCACCCACCGATGCCTCTGCTTAATTCAATTTTAGTTGTTAAACAGTAATTAAAGTGAACAATAGGTAAACCATGATCATCTTCATCGTCAACATGCGGCAATTCTCCAACAAAGGTGGTACATGTCGACACACAACTCTTGAGCAAGCGACTACGTCACGCGGGTCCATCTATCTACCAAACAACAGGGAATAGGATGTGTCCAAGGCTATATATGGCTGCAAGGGATATCACGGGTTCGGAAACTAGAGCATCGCAACACAGATAGCAAAGATCAACAGGAGGGAAGTAAATACTAGAAAGTAAGATAGGTAGAAAGGGGGAGATGCTCGCCTGAAAACATTGTCGAAGGTTTGTCCGAAGATCGGGGCGGAGCTCACATCAACTCAACGGCCTTATCCGCGAAGAAGCAAAACACTAGAAGAAACATCGGATGCAATATTTAATACAACGGCAGAAGATCGGCATGATGCATGCATGATGGATGACATGGCAAAGGTGCGATGCGATTAGGACAGATTAAGCGGAGCCGGGGTCCCGACAATTATTATATTGTTCAAGTTGTTTAGAACCCCCGCAATTTAAATGTTGTTTTAACAAGGCAAGATTATAGTATTGGTTCGCTACACAAGTTTAAATGAGGCCAATATGAGACTAGATTTGCCCGCATATGGGCCCCATATTTAATTATTAGGTGAATCGGCATAAGGCCCCCAAACCACATGATAAGATGCATGCAAGTATGACAATTCAATATGCAATCAAGTTGATATGTTATAAAATAGGGTTCGAGGAAAAGGGGTCACACATCAGAGGGGCTCGACGATCTTGGGTTCCGGGGTTCGGGGTCGGTCTCAGGGTTCGACGGTATCGTTCTCTCGCTCTCGGTAACGGGGCAGATCTTGCGTTCCGGGAAGAAGTACTAGGCGTTCTGCGTCGGTGTCGTTCTTGTCGCATTCGCGGTCTTCGGGTCATGTCGACGATTATGGCGCCCTGAAAGAAGTACTTGGCGTTTCGTGATGATCTTGTTGATTCCATGGCGGAGGCCTTGGCGCTTCGGATCGGCCCTCGGATCGGGGCTTCGGAGTCTTGGGGCTCCACCTTGATTATCGGGGACGAACTTGGGGCTCGACGCCGGGTCTCCAGGGTCCCTGTCGGAGTGCTAGTTGTTCCGCGATGGAGTTCTTGTCGGGGCTCTCGATGAAGATCTTGTCGAGGGGTTCGGGTCCCGAGCGCCGGGAGCGGTCTTAAAAATCCGTGAGGGAGATCTTGGTGATTCCGAGGGTCTTGACTTCCAAGAAGATCTGCGGACAAGACGCCTGTTCGGTCTTGTAGAATAGAAGATCTTGATGCCATGTGTTTCACGCGGGCGAACGGAGATCTGGTCGATGGCCGAGATAGGAGATCTTGGCGGTGGTCATATTCCCACTGATTGTACTCGTCCACTTGAAGGTTTGGCCTGGATCAACCCGGTGTACCGCTGCACTTAGCAAAACAAGCAGTACACGGCACACTCGCGCGCACAGGACAGGGGCACGCGCGGCGATGGCGATGCCGACGAGGGCGCGTGCTCGGGAGGGACGGCCAGCAGGGCTTGCAGGAGGCGGGACGGCGAGGTGACGCTGCCGGCGGGGCGGCGGACGACGGGCCGGCGCGGGCGGTTGTCGAGGACGGCGGGAGGAGCGAGGCGAGGGTGCGACGACGCAGGCCGGCGGGGCAGACTGGGCCGGGGAGGCTTGGGTTGGGGGAGGGGGCATCTGGGGCAGGCCAGGGTGGGTCTGGGTGTGGGGAGTAGGGCCGGTTGGGTGAGAGAGGGACTGTGGGGTGGGGCCGGCTGGTCATAGAGAGTGGGGAGGGCGGGTAGATAGGGTTGGGGTGAGAAAAGGAGAGAGGTGGGATGGTGGATGGATGAGGTGGCAGGTGGGTATAGTTTAGGTGAGAGGGTGAGGTGGCGGTCTGCTGTTGGTGGGTAGGGACAGATTGGGTGAGACTAGGATTTAGGGGGGGGGGCTGTTGGGACCGTTTATTATTTCCTGGGGTGGTCGATCGGGTCAATCGGCCCGTTCGACTGCCCCTATTAAAATAATTTAAATTTTTATTTGTTTTAAACGGGCCGTATGCAAACCGATAGCGGCCAAAACAAAATAGTCCGGCGACCCGGGTTTTGGCGTTTGAATTAAGATGAGGCGTTTGGAAATTCAAAACAGGTTTTCGAAATTAGTTTTTGACAAACAGTACATGATGACGACGATGCAATGCACAAATTCAATGCGATTTTCTAGTAGTGGTTTTGCGGGATGCCACAATTCGACACCACTAACAAGGGATCTCGCCCTCGAGATCCGCCTCATGGTACCGGAAGGAAAAGTCGGCGATCAGCGTCTTCTCGCTTCGTGTAGATCCTCGCGACACCACTAACAAGGGTCGTTGTCCCTGATCGTCGAGAGAGCACTCCGGATAAACAACGGACGAAGTCACAGGCAAGGCCACCCCTAACTTCCATGGAAGGAGTAATTGCATCGATCCACCATTCAATATACAAAGCAAATGATAAGAGTAGTGGTATGGTCGCGACTCCATCCCGAACTCAAAGCATTACCCTGTACACAAATAAACAGATTATGCAACCAACCTCAAGATTCAGACTGAAGATCTCGACAAGCGAGGTTCGGAAACAAAGGAGTGATGCAGTCTCTGCATCGGATCTGGCGTAGAGGATGATGTCGTCGCGTCAGAAAACACCGGAAGGATCAAACAAGGAATAAAGAATGGTAACACTGTAGACGGATTCATCAGGCAGCTTGACACCGGATGGTGGAACACCGTTATCAAAGGAGGAAGCGAAACCCTAAAGGTACGACGGAACCCAACCACGAGAAATCCTGGACTCGAAGAAAGAGAAGAGAGCAGATTCAAAACACGTCGAGGTAAGAGGAGAACAGCAGAGGGGTAAGGAGTAAAATCAGACCTAATCAGAACTATCCAACCGATTTTTGCAAAATAGTTTTGACACTCTACTTCGGCCGTTAGCTAGGTTATCCTACAGGCTGGACTTGTGGGGTATCGCAACTGCTGAGCTCTGATACCACTCTATAACACCCTCAGAATCGGCCCTATGCAAGTTTTAGCGAAACTCGCCAAACCCGCATAGAAACGATTCGAAGGCGCCCACCAGGCACTTTCGTGCGGGTGGAAAGCAAAGTAATAACATTACACAACAGTCCTCGATGGGACCCACAGAACAGATATATATATAACAGCGACTCAAAGAGTCAAGAATACAAATATACGGTACGAAGATCCAAATCACCTCGAAAACGATGGAGCGTCCGACTACGGACAAGATGCAAATGGGGCTAAGAGCCCTGAAGAATAACCAATGGCGTCCATAACCCTGCCCAGGCCAAGCCGGAAGGGTAACCCTGCTAACGGCGTCGATCTCAAAACCTGCTTAAACAAAAGGGTGCCGACAAAGGGCAAAGGAAAAAGAGGAGCGTCAGTACTGAGGCCAGTACACGGCGAGGCTAGAATTCGGCGGTCCTCGCCTACATAGGTATGGTGGACTGAGCGGCAGCGGCAGCATGCACTAAACAACCTATAGAGACTCGAAACATCTGGCGTCAAACAGAGAGGGGTAAGAATGACCTATCCGGAACCAACCTGATACTAGCATCAAACAAAACCCATCCTGGCGTTTCCCCCTCGAGACCAAACGAGGAAGTCAACCGAGGAACTCACACAGTTGGCAGTTTTAATTATTCCGTTGTAGTTGTGGCACTTTACTAATCAGGTTTAGATAATCGTCCTGATAAAGTAAGCAGTGGGCACTTTTAGTTAGTCATTCCGTTATAGTGGCATCACTTACTAGTCAGATTCAATTAGCATGAGATAACCCAAAACCCAGTAGTTGTTGGAACTTTTACTTAGCCATTCCGTTGTAGTGAAGCTGATTACTAGTCAAATCGAATACAAGTCAATTTATAACAGTAAATTTTAGTTATAGTTGTCTATGATCAGACACTGTGCTCCAAGTCGTCCATAACCGCGGACACGGCTTCTCGAAAAGATTCTAACCCTGCAGGGGTGCACCAAAGTATCCACAGGCACTTCGACTCTTTTTGCCAGATCAGTTAACATACACCCATCGGTATGTCGGCGGGGCCTAAGTCACGACGTTCCCAGACACAAAGCAAGTACGTGGGGGCCACCCCACCAAGTCGACACCCGCAACGAAGTCGGCCGGTCTCCGAGACGGACTGGGGTTTGGGCAAACGGCTATGAACGACAGCAAATCCCCAAACGGGGACTGTCGACACCGCGAAACGTGGCCCGCTCCTAAACAGTACAGTGTGCAGTACCTCGCACAATCGTAAATAAAGCAGTAAAGCATGGCATAAGTACAGGATAGTAATAAAGCCCCAAACTACTTTGTGGCCCCCAGTACAATACTTTGAAATCAGGTAATTATCAATGGGGGCCCATATCTCCCACCTGTGGTTAGCGCGCTCGATCTCGGAACAGGTGTCAAGAACTCGGGTCCTACGGGACACAAGTGGGCGGTCGGAAACCAAAACTTACCTATCACCCACCGATGCCTCTGCTTAATTCAATTTTAGTTGTTAAACAGTAATTAAAGTGAACAATAGGTAAACCATGATCATCTTCATCGTCAACATGCGGCAATTCTCCAACAAAGGTGGTACATGTCGACACACAAACTCTTGAGCAAGCGACTACGTCACGCGGGTCCATCTATCTACCAAACAACAGGGAATAGGATGTGTCCAAGGCTATATATGGCTGCAAGGGATATCACGGGTTCGGAAACTAGAGCATCGCAACACAGATAGCAAAGATCAACAGGAGGGAAGTAAATACTAGAAAGTAAGATAGGTAGAAAGGGGGAGATGCTCGCCTGAAAACATTGTCGAAGGTTTGTCCGAAGATCGGGGCGGAGCTCACATCAACTCAACGGCCTTATCCGCGAAGAAGCAAAACACTAGAAGAAATATCGGATGCAATATTTAATACAACGGCAGAAGATCGGCATGATGCATGCATGATGGATGACATGGCAAAGGTGCGATGCGATTAGGACAGGTTAAGCGGAGCCGGGGTCCCGACAATTATTATATTGTTCAAGTTGTTTAGAACCCCCGCAATTTAAATGTTGTTTTAACAAGGCAAGATTATAGTATTGGTTCGCTACACAAGTTTAAATGAGGCCAATATGAGACTAGATTTGCCCGCATATGGGCCCCATATTTAATTATTAGGTGAATCGGCATAAGGCCCCCAAACCACATGATAAGATGCATGCAAGTATGACAATTCAATATGCAATCAAGTTGATATGTTATAAAATAGGGTTCGAGGAAAAGGGGTCACACATCAGAGGGGGCTCGACGATCTTGGGTTCCGGGGTTCGGGGTCGGTCTCAGGGTTCGACGGTATCGTTCTCTCGCTCTCGGTAACGGGGAAGATCTTGCGTTCCGGGAAGAAGTACTAGGCGTTCTGCGTCGGTGTCGTTCTTGTCGCATTCGCGGTCTTCGGGTCATGTCGACGATTATGGCGCCCTGAAAGAAGTACTTGGCGTTTCGTGATGATCTTGTTGATTCCATGGCGGAGGCCTTGGCGCTTCGGATCGGCCCTCGGATCGGGGCTTCGGAGTCTTGGGGCTCCACCTTGATTATCGGGGACGAACTTGGGGCTCGACGCCGGGTCTCCAGGGTCCCTGTCGGAGTGCTAGTTGTTCCGCGATGGAGTTCTTGTCGGGGCTCTCGATGAAGATCTTGTCGAGGGGTTCGGGTCCCGAGCGCCGGGAGCGGTCTTAAAAATCCGTGAGGGAGATCTTGGTGATTCCGAGGGTCTTGACTTCCAAGAAGATCTGCGGACAAGACGCCTGTTCGGTCTTGTAGAATAGAAGATCTTGATGCCATGTGTTTCACGCGGGCGAACGGAGATCTGGTCGATGGCCCGAGATAGGAGATCTTGGCGGTGGTCATATTCCCACTGATTGTACTCGTCCACTTGAAGGTTTGGCCTGGATCAACCCGGTGTACCGCTGCACTTAGCAAAACAAGCAGTACACGGCACACTCGCGCGCACAGGACAGGGGCACGCGCGGCGATGGCGATGCCGACGAGGGCGCGTGCTCGGGAGGGACGGCCAGCAGGGCTTGCAGGAGGCGGGACGGCGAGGTGACGTTGCCGGCGGGGCGGCGGACGACGGGCCGGCGCGGGCGGTTGTCGAGGACGGCGGGAGGAGGCGAGGGTGCGACGACGCAGGCCGGCGGCGGGCAGACTGGGCCGGGGAGGCTTGGGTTGGGGGAGGGGGCATCTGGGGCAGGCCAGGGTGGGTCTGGGTGTGGGGAGTAGGGCCGGTTGGGTGAGAGAGGGACTGTGGGGTGGGCCGGCTGGTCATAGAGAGTGGGGAGGGCGGGTAGATAGGGTTGGGGTGAGAAAAGGAGAGAGGTGGGATGGTGGATGGCTGAGGTGGCAGGTGGGTATAGTTTAGGTGAGAGGGTGAGGTGGCGGTCTGCTGTTGGTGGGTAGGGACAGATTGGGTGAGACTAGGATTTAGGGGGGGGGCTGTTGGGACCGTTTATTATTTCCTGGGGTGGTCGATCGGGTCAATCGGCCCGTTCGACTGCCCCTATTAAAATAATTTAAATTTTTATTTGTTTTAAATGGGCCGTATGCAAACCGATAGCGGCCAAAACAAAATAGTCCGGCGACCCGGGTTTTGGCGTTTGAATTAAGATGAGGCGTTTGGAAATTCAAAACAGGTTTTCGAAATTAGTTTTTGACAAACAGTACATGATGACGACGATGCAATGCACAAATTCAACGCGATTTTCTAGTAGTGGTTTTGCGGGATGCCACACTTCGTTCACCGCGGCGTCTTGGTCGCGTGGGTCAAGCTGCCAGTGCTTCTTGTGGGGGACCTCATCCGAGAAAGGGGGAAGCCGGATGTTGTCAGTGGACCCGCTGTTTTTGACATAGAAAAAGGTTCTATGCCACTTCTTGCAAGAATCGATACCAGCAACCCGAGGAAAGATGGAATCCCTCCTGGGCGTGATGCTGGCAGCACCGCACCAAGTAGGTTTCTTCTCGGCACGGAGAACTTCAGGCTGGGGAACAACCTGAACTTTGAAGCGAAAATACTTGGCCCACAAAAGAACTGTAGGCCAAATTCCAAGATAGGCCTCACACGCAGAGAGGAAACAAGAGAGAGAGCCAATTGCATTGGCAGGAAGATGGTGGGTTTGCAGACGGAAGGTAGAAAGAAACGAGGAAAAGAAAGTGCTCACAGGAAGAGCAAAGCCGCGTTCAAACTGGGAAAGAAAAACCACCCGCTCACCAGCTTGAGGTTTAGGGGAGATCTCACCGGCGGGGAGACGGCAATCCACTTGCAGTGGGATGCGTCTGGTGGACCGGAGCCACTCCACTTCTTCGGTGGAGACCTTCGAGCCTTCCCAGCCACCGCGCTCGTCGGCGGGGATCTCCTGCTCCTCGGCACCATCAGCACCGTCGCGAGCGTCCATGAGATCGTCGGATCTGTTTCCTCCTCGGTAAGGAGAGGCTTGGAGCAGCGAGGACCCGTGCTGGAATGGAAAGAGGACAGGGGCAATCGCAGCACTAGAGCAAGAGGGAGAAGGAACCGAAAAGGAGGCAGTTCGATCTTGCAGGCACGAGGAGGAAGAAAGGCTAAGGAAACTGAATGGGCGTGAGGGAAGTGGAAACCCCCAACCCCTACTTAAGGGCAGTAAAAATCCCCGTAGTGGGATTTAACTGTGCCGTGTGGCCAGCGTGTGGCCATGTATCAGGCCGGGTGAGCTAGTCAGTGAGCGCCACGTAGCCAAGGATACACGCAAAATCCAATGCCACGTCACGGCTGGAAGGACAAGAGGCGCAGACCGATGGGACTGCCACAGTGACGGGGAATAACTACGCAACCGTCACTGTGTCGCCAGGGCTTGGAACAAAATTTGAGGCAAGTAATCATGATTACTATTTTTCAGTGACTGAAGCACGCAAAAATGACCCGGAATTGGCCAAAGTAACTCGGCTCGAGGCAAGAACGAGCCAAGAAGTCAAAGAATTGACCCGAAACTGTCAGACTAACCCGGCAAGGTGCGAAACTGAGATAGATAAAAGACAAAAACTAAGTTCCATTCACAGAAAAGGAACCCGGGGATGCCTAACAGCTTGAAGTGCTAGACCTCACCAGCTTTAGGGACTAATGTCGGGGGGATAACCCCGGTAGGGTCACGAGAGGGGAAACATAGCGCAGCTGGGTTGGCTCCGAGTAAAAAAGGAACCAGGCCGGGTAAGAACGGCCGGGTAAGATAAGCATGAGAGCCGAGATACAAACTATCTCGGCCCATGTAGAGGGAGTGTCCCAACCTTTACACATTATAAGGTGGAGTCCCCTGTGTTTACAATGCTAGTCCCTGGATCAATAGCTAGCATCCACAGTTAAGATGTAATATCAAGAAACAAAGGTCATATTATAACTTTATAACCAGGAATAACATAATTTTATTACATCATACATAGCTCATTTGGCTATTACATTACATTGCAGCGGAATAACTATAGTCATGGGGTCCTTCATCTTCAAAGTGCCACAGGCAGATGTTGGTTGTAGACTTTGTAATCCTAATCAATCAATCTTCACTAAAATCAATCAAACCTGCCACATTACACGTTACAGCCACAAGGGTCAATACATTTGAATTGTATTGGCAAGTTTCACTACTATGTGGAATGTAAGTGGATCCTATCATTACATGCATATTTGGCTAAGTAGGGTTTAAGGCTCATTTGCAGAAAGCAATACTTTATCCTATCTTTTCAAAATGGTTTTGTTTCATTTGTCAAATCTCTTTATCAAAATCCCTTGAACTCTTTGGTATCCCCAAGTATTCAAGTCTTTGTCAAAAATCCCTTGAGCTACTTGGTAACCCCAAGTGCATCAAGTTTTATCAAAATCTCAAGAGTTCCTTGGTAACCCCAAGTGTTCATGTTTTCATCAAAATCTCTTGAGTTCCTTGGTACCCCCAAGTACATCAAGTTTTATCAAAGTCTCTTGAGCTCCTTGGTACCCCCAAGTGCATCAAGTTTTAAAAGTTTTCTTTTAGAAATTAGAATGTCGAGATCTCCCATAGCTTCAAACTTTAGTTGCTCAGTATTGTCCATAACCGGGGACACGGCTAAGTACTTAGATTTTATTATCTTCTGGAGAAGTAGTACACTTTACCCACATGTCACAATCCCATCTTGTTGCCACTAGTGGCCACTGGATTAGTGCTCACCAAGATGGAGTACCGGCAGATTGAGAATGTGACGAAGTCTTTCCAGAGGGTCCTCCCATACACCATTGCTAGCTTGTCTTCAAGTACCCATGTAGGATTCCAGGTCCCCAAGTCCAGTAGCCTGAAGACAATGCATGGGTCTTCCCAATGTAGTTGACTAAGCCAGAGCCATAAATAGCATGTGGTTGCACACGAAAGCCACAATTGGAGAAACATGTTCAATCTCTAAGTTTCCTGGGTGGTTTTCCTTTGGAGCACAACACAAAGAGATTGCCATAGACATGGTTCCTTTTGTTGCCACCTTCTCCAAAACTCAAAGTATCCTAGGCCACCCAGGTGGTTCATTGAGTCCTTGTTTTATTATATAAAAACACAAGTCCTTTTCTCAACTTCATAAAATCTCAACATGTATCTCTTTCCAAAACATAACATGGCTAAGCATGTAACAACAACATTGTTTTCACTAAGGAATGTATAGGGTATCCTATTAGGATTTAGCATAGCATAAGTATAGAAAATTCTTTTCATGCATGTTTCAAAATCCACTAAGTATAATGAAAAATAGTAGGACTTTAGATGATAGTGTCACTTGCCTTTTGGTAGGGAATGTTGGTTCAATCCTTGATCTTGCTAGTCTCACACTTTTCTAACTTCACTACAATCAATCAAGCAAACACAATATCAACTTGCATTCCATACCAATAATCAATCAACATTTCACACACACAAAACAATGGGTTCTAAGTCATGCATGTAAGCATGCAAGAGGTGGTTCTATTTGCAAAGTTGGTCTCCACTAGGCTTCTAAACTTAGTGAAGTCTAAAGTGGTCATTTTTCTAAAGTGGCAAGGTCATTTGCAAAAGGGTTTTGCCCAAAAACCATTTCTAAATCCATTCATCATTTTATGTGGTGGAAATATTTTTATCAAAGCAACAACTTTAAGTTGTTCACAAAACAAGTTGTTGTTTCTCAAAACTTAGTGTTTAGGGTCAGTAGGTTTGATCCAAAACATTTTCCCAAAGCTTTTACTCCAAAACATTTTCATAACAAAACCATTATTTTTATTTGGCTAGAAATAGGCTAAACCAACTATTCCATCCTAAACTTCACCAAACTCATTTTCAAAATCATGGGTTGGTTCCTAGGGTCAGTAAGTTTACCACAAACTAATTTGCAAAGGTTTTAACCCTAAAAACATTTTTGAACAATTTTTCTAATCTATACAAGCATACAATTTTTTCTGCAAAAACAAGCAATCTAACAGATACTATTTACTAAACAAAAGGCATGGTTGGCTAGGGCTTGTTCCACTGATTCCAACGATATAAAATTTGCAATTTTTGGACGTGTGTATCAAAAGTTATAAGAGTTTCAAATTGCAATTCAAATCTGTTTTCAATCTGTTTTTAAATCGAAAACCTGGCCACGTGTCGCAACGCTATTCGCTGGTACCGGTTCGGCCGGATCGGGCTCTGTGGTGCGTTGGATCTAAACAGATCGCACGGCTCTGGTTGCGTACCCCTTCGCTGTTAAGTGGTTCTATCGTGTCTCTTCGATCTAAATCGGACGGCTCCTATCCACTAGCCAAGAACTGGCGGCGCTCGACGGTGGTGCGCGGCGGCGGCGCTCTGGCTACGGCGTAACGGCGAGAACAGGAAGCGAGAGGAGTAGGGGAGATGCTCACCAGAATCGCGAGGACGTGGTGATGCTTGACGTGTGGTCGGCGTGGCAAGGGGCGCTCTGGGTGTGCAGCAATTCCTCGCCGGAGTTAGGTCTGGCGACGGTTGCACGCGGTCGAGGTCGAGGACGGTGCTACGGGTCACGGGAGGGAAAACATGAAGCACGGTTAGACGCGTACGATCAAGGAGATGACGCGTGCGTGAACGAGAAGGCGCGGGGTGGTCTGGACTTACCAGGAGACATCGCCGGAGAAGTAAACAGACGCGGCGGCGCTCGGAGCTTGTCGAAGATGGCGTTCTGGGGCGCCCGCAGTTAAATGAGAGGCACGGACAAATGCGCCAGGATGTGGGGATGGTGTGAGCTTGGTCGGGGAGGTAAGGGGTGGCGAGGCTCGGCCGGAATTGGAGAAGGGAGCTCGTCGGAGCAGCGGTGGTGCACGGTTGATTCGAGGCAGCCTAGGGGCAGAGAGAGGGAGGCGCGTGAGGGGAAATGGAGAGGAGGAGTGGGCGCTTTATCGTGCGTGGTCGTAGCGAGTAATGGTGGCCGCATTAAGGCGAATTGAAGCCGCGACATCAACGGCAGGAAGCGGCCGGCGTCGTCTGCGCGAGGAAGAAGGTGAGCTGAAAAGTGGGGTCGGTTGGTCAGCGGAGTGAGAGAGGGAAGGAGGGTCCATCTGTCAGCGTCTCTGTGGGTTCAAAATCGAGTGTGAATCGTTTTCTTTCGGGGTAAGGAAAGTTGGGCTGGTACTGGGCTTTGTTCGGCTTGGCCGGCTGGGCTGGTCCAGATTCTATTTTTTTCTTCCAAATTCCTTTTCCTTTTTCTGTTTCTAATTTCTGTTTTGTAATTCAAACAACCAAACTAAACTCAAATCAATTCAAACAAACACCACACTAAACAACTTTGAATTTTGTTCTGTTCAGTAACATAAACCAAAATTCCAAAACCAAAATAATAATTTATTTTAGGGTCCATTATTAATTAAATAAATAGACCATTGTTATTTAATCAAATGGGATTTGTTTTATTTAAATACTCCTTTTGAAATCTAATTATTTTCAAAACCAAACCAGTAGGTTTTATTTGGGAATATAAAATACTTGGAAAACTTATTTTAAAATAAGTTTTAGTGGTTATTAAACTAGTAAAACCTTTACTTATAAAACTTGGATATTAAATCCTTATTAATTTACTTTAAATAAACTTTTACTATTTTTATCAAAACAAAATGTTTTATTTCAAAAGCTTGGCCAAGGTTTAATTTGGCTTATAAAATAATCCTTATTTGTAAAACTTCTATTTCATTTGAAAACCCAATCTTTTTATTTAAAAGATCCAAAATAGTAATTCAAAAATATTTTTATTTTCCTTTATTAAATGATTACCTTTTTAAATCCATTTAGGTTTTATTTAATCCAAATTGGTTTGAAAGTTTCCAATTGGATTCAAAACGTTTCTTCTCACTCTAAAAATCAACAAAGTTTTATTTTATTCATTTGTTTTTCACATTACAAGATTTGGAAAATCTTGGGATGTGACAGCCCATATATGACAAAGTTGTAACCCTTGCAGGTACCAACGAGCCGAGTTGACCGAGGAAGAGCCGAGTTAAGAAGGACACGAGGCACCTTTTCGAGTAAGGTTCAGGAGGGACCAAGGTAAATCATGGTCAAAAGAGAAGGGCGACGTCGGGTGACACAAAAGGAGCCGGGTGACGCCCAAAGCATGCGCTGACGTACAAAGTAACAGCGTGACGCCAAAAAGAACAAGAAGCAGCATACCAGAAGACCGTAAGCTGTCAAGCTTTATGGACTGGGCCTCTGGGCTTGGGGCAAGCCCACGACCCGGCCCATATTGTAGGGACCAAGATCCAAATAGTAAACCCTAGAACCCAAAGGGGTATTAGCTAGCTTGCACTGCCTATATAAGGGAGGGCATAGCAATAGTAGAAGGGGGTTGGACCAAGTAGGGAACAAGTGCTGAGTACTCAAGCGAATACAACTCAAGGAGCACTTGTAATCTTTGGGGTATCAATCAAATTGCCAAGTGTGGAGAGTTCTTCTTGTTCTTCGTGCATGGCTCGACCGTGTACTCCCTCCCCGATGACCACAAGCACCCATTCGGCCCCCAACTTAAGCCTACGCATGGCATCTGCCGTGCTACCACCACGACACCTGGCGGTGCTCTAGGACATCATTGCGGGCTTAGGGGCGATGGTACGCGGTCGGGCGAAGCTGGCGCTCTGAGCGGCAGAGGCGGCGTCTTTGACGGCGAGCGGTGGCTGTGGGGCGTTGGACGGCGAACGGGGTGTCTAGAATGCTCCCTGGGTCGTGGCGACGCGGTGGGCACGGGCTGCGGTCGAGAGGCGGCGTGTGCACGCGTGTCGGGTGTGGCGCTCTGGCGCGTGCTCGGCATGTCGTTGTGGCACTGGGCGCGGGGTTTTATCAGTGGTCCACGGCTGGGCTTGGCTCGGGGAGGGGATAGTGGGCGGCGGTGAGGTGCTGGCTAACTCCCAGACATGGCGAGAGAGGGGGAGGTGGTCTGCTACGGCAGCGACCAAGTTGGCCGGCGAGGTGGGCTCGGCTTGGCAATGGCCTTGCTGCTAGGAGGTAGGGTTGGGTTAGTTAGGTCCTGGTTTGATCCAGAGGGTACAATGTGATCAATTGAATGTTAAATGGGAGACAAGTTTGGCCAGAACACTATTTGAAATAGTGAAATTGATTCGATTTAAATTCTGCCTGCCAAGTGTTTGATGAAATGGCCGCAAGAAACTTCTTTTTGAATTTTGAAAAGATTTTTTGGTGGGTGTACTAGGCATGAGATGGATACTCTGTGGTTGCTTGGGCTTTGAAAATTGAGCTTGTTTGAGTGGTTTTTGAAATAGCGGGATCTTCCCATATGAGATAGATTCAATTTTAAACTGTCATTTAAACTTAGTATTTGAATGTTTTTGGCAGATCACAAAGTGGTCCTTGGTACCTCATTATGTGTACTAACAAGGGGTGCAAAGCTCCACAAATGTTTCTGTTAAGTTTTGAGTGCTAGGAATAGCCAAAGTAGGCATGATAGTTAATTTGGCAAAAATGACCATTCACTTCATTTATTTGTTTTGAGTTGTTTTTCTTTGGGAAAAGTTTGGGAATGATTTAGATGATGTTTATTTCACCTAAGAATCATTTTACAAGCAATGAATCACAGAACCATGGCAATTCAAAAGAACTCCTAATTTAAATACACATACATATGAATGCTTTTGTTAACCCAAAATTTGATGATTAGTGTTTGATGATCCATGTTTAATATTTTTGGGATGTCACAAACTCGAAGAGGTTATTGAACCTTCTCTTTATAGTATGGCGAGTAGCGCAGTGCCAGAAGTTGTTCCGGAGTTGACTTTACTGAATGAAGAGGGAACTAATGATAATGATCATGAAACTCCGAAAGAGAATACTACCGAACCTCGCAGGTCAAACAGGACACGTGCAGCTCCTGAACTGTACGAAAATACTGTTATGAATTTCATGGTTGATGAAATTAGGGGCGTAGCCAGTTGGGCGTCAAGGGGGGTCAACCGACCCGGCTCAGATCGAGCTACAGAAAAATTTGGTACCAGGAGCGAATGACCCCGACCGTGCAGATGAAGTACTCCGCTTGCAAGCTGTAAAACAAATAGTGGGGCGATGTGGAATCGAAACCTTTACATGCATGTAGAGCACATGTGGCCACCCCGCAGGCGTTAACCAGCTAGTCCAACCTACGTTAGTGATTACAATATGTACGTTACCCTATTTGACATATGCATATTGTTTATACTATTTACCCTGCATTCTTTTCGTATGCATTATTTTTTTCTAAAAAACGTTTTCTTGGTCTTTATTGTCAGTTTGTAGTTGTGCTTGGTGACATATGAAATTATATATGTTTGGATCTTTATTTTGTGGAATGCACTTGTTGTTCTGCCGAATTTTTTTTAGACCTTATATGTTCGACCCGGCTCAATTCAATTCATGGCTCCGCCATTGGATGAAATAGATGACCCTGTGACATATAAAGAAGCGATGATGAGTCCGGATTCCAACAAATGGCTAGAATTCATGAAATCCGAGATGGAATCCATGTACGAAAACCAGGTTTGGACCTTGGTGGACTTACCTCACGACCGAAAGGTCGTGGAGAATAAATGGATTTTGAAAAGAAAAACTAATGTTGATGGTAACGTAACCGTCTATAAAGATCTACTAGTCGCAAAGGGGTTTTGAAAAATTCAAGGAGTTGACTACGATAAGACATTCTCTCCCGTAGGTATGCTAAAGTCAGTTAGGATTATGTTAGCAATTGCTTCATATTTCGACTATGAGATATGGAAGATGGATGTCAAATCTGTGTTCCTCAATAGCAACATTGAAGAAGAGTTGTATATGATACAACCAAAGGGTTTTGTCGACCCTAAGGATGCTGACAAGGTATGCAAGCTTCATAGATCCATCTATGGACTGAAGCAAGCATCCCGGAGTTGGAATCTCTGCTTTGATGAGGTGATCAAAGAGTTTGGATTTGTCCAAACTTATGGAGAGGCTTGTATTTACAAGAAAGTGAGTGGAAGCAATGTGGCATTTCTGATATTATATGTGGATGACATATTACTGATCGGAAATGATGTAGATCTTTTAAACAATGTTAAAAGTTATCTAAATAGCAAATTTTCAATGAAGGACCTACGTGAAGCGTCATACATATTAGGCATAAATATCTATAGAGATAGATCAAGGCGCCTAATAGGGCTATCACAAAGTACATACCTTGATAATATTTTAAAGAAGTTTAAAATGGACGAAAGTAAGAAGGGTTTCGTACCTATGTTGCAAGGCAAGACATTGAGTAAGACTCAAAATCCGGCTACGACGGAAGAAAGAGAGAAAATGGACAAGGTCCCCATTGCTTCAGCCATAGGCTCTATAATGTACGCCATGCTATGTACAAGACCGGATGTGGCACATGCTATTAGTTTGACTAGTAGATACCAATCTGATCCAGGATCGGAACACTAGATAGCGGTCAAGAATATCCTTAAGTACTTAAAAAGAACTAAGGAAATGTTTCTCGTGTACGAAGGTGAAGAAGAGATCGTCGCTAAGTATTATGTCGGTGCTAGCTTCGACACCGATCCGGATGACTCTAAGTCTCAATCCGGATACATATTTCTCATGAATGATGGAGCGGTTAGTTGGAGGAGTTCCAAACAACCCATGGTGGCGGGATCAACAATGGAGACCGAATATGTTGCTGCTTCGGAAGCGGCTCGGGAAGCAGTTTGGATGAAGGAGTTCATAATCGAACTAGGTGCCTAGCGCGTTGGACCCAATGGTGATCTATCGTGAGAGCAATGGAGCCATAGCCAATGCCAAGGAATCAAGGTCCACAAGAATTCCAAGCATATTAAGCGTCGTTTTCACTCCATCCGCGAATATGTCAAGGATGGACATATAAAGATTTGTAAAATACACACATATCTCAATGTAGCAGACTCGTTGACTAAAACTCTCCCAAGAGCAAAACATGATCAACACCAAAACTCCATGTGTTTTAGATTTATCACTATGTAACTAGATTATTGTCTCTAGTGCAAGTGGGAGACTGAAGAGAATATGCCCTGAGAGGCAATAATAAAGTTGTTATTATGTATATTTCAAGTATATGATAAATGTTTATTTTGCATGCTATAATTATATTAATACGAAAACATTAATACGCGTGTGTTTAATAAACAAATAGAAAGTTCCTAGTTATGCCTCTCTTATAAACTAGCTCGTTGATTAACAAGATGATCAAGGTTTCCTGATCATGGACATTGGATGTTCTTAATAACGAGGTCACAACATTATTGGAATGGTGTGGTGAACATGTAGGGGTTCGTAGCATGGAAAACAAAAAAATTCTATCGCATGAACACAAACAAGCCAAGATCTATCTACTAGATTGTAGAATGAGTCGATAGAAGCACTCACCCTCGAAGATTCCAAAGCGGTTAACGAGAGACGATTCTCGTGGGTGATGTAGTCGTACACTTGCCGATATCCGGCGCTGCGTTTCGGCAACACTTCCGCAGTCAGTCACACGTTCGGTACTCGATGAAGACCTTCCTCTCCCTTGTTCCAGCAGGCAGTGGAGGTTGTAGTTCTCCCCTCGCGATTCCGGCAGCACGACGGCGTGGTGTCGGAAGTAGAGGGAAGATCCCGCAGGGCTTCCCCAAAGCCATATGCGAGTTATGGTGTATTGGGTTTCCCGGAGATCTAGGGTTTAGATGACCGGGAGGAGGAGGAGGTGTCGGTGACGGCTAGGGCGGCGGATTGGGTGTGGCGGCAGCGGCAGCGCAGTTGTGTGGGGAGGGCTTGGCTCTTATAGTGTTGGGGCAGCCCTCCCCCTATATTTATGAGAGGGAGGGGCATCCTTGGGAGGGGTGGGTTCGAATCCAAACCCAAACCCAAGTTGGATTGAGAGAAGGACTTGTTTCTTCTCCCACTAGGAAACCATTGTTCCAGTTTTGAATTTTCAAACTTCCCGTTTGACTTTCAATTTAGAACTTTATTTCTCCCTTGCAAATGCCCACACCAAGTGACCTAGGATATGATCCAATCATTCCACTTATCCATGACACATTCATGGACCATTCCCCTTCCGGTCCGGTGAACCTTCTAGACCCTTCTAGAAACTCTCCGATGAAAACATCAGAATCTTTCCCGAACTCCGGAATCGGACTTTCCTTATATGAATCTTATTCTCCGGACCATTCCGGATCTCCTCATGATATCCCGGATCCCATCCGAGACTCCGAACAACATTCGGTATCCCTATTAACATTCCATATCTACTAAACAACGTCGAATCCTTAAGTGTGTCTCCCTACAGTTCGTGAATTATGCGTACATGACCGAGACACTTCTCCGATCAATAACCAATAGAGGAATCTGTAAATTCATATGGTTCCCACATATTTCTACGAATACTTTGCGATCGAATGAACCACTTACATACGATACCAACTTCCCTTTGTCTCACGATAGTTTACTTATCCGAGGTTTTGATTGTCGGTATCTTTGCATACCTAGTTCAACCTCGTTACCGGTAAGTACTCTTTTCTCATTCCCGTGATATGTGATCCCTTGTGAGCCAGTCACATGCTTGCAAGCTAATTGGATGACATTCCACCGAGAGGGCCCAGAGTATATCTATTTGTCATATGGATGGACAAATCCCATTCTTGATCCATGTGCCTCAACCCATACTTTCTGAACACTCAATGCCACCTTTATAGCCACCCAGTTATGGTGCGGTGTTTGATGTCATCAAAGCATCCTTCCGGTGATGGTTATTAGAATGATCTCATGGTCGAAGGAATTAGGTTACTATGTATCAGAAAGCTTATAGCAAACGAACTATTAAAATGACTTGATCTTTATGCTACGCTTATCTATAGGAGTATGTCCATCACACCATTCTCCTAATGATATGATCTTGTTGTTAATAACATGTCAATGTTCATGATCGAGAAACCACGATCATCTATTAACCAACAAGCTAGTATTATAAAGAGGCTTTACTAGGGACTCTAATTTAGTTTACAAATCACACAAGTATTAATGTTTCCGGTTAATACTATAATAGCATGAATATAAACATTTATCATAAACACAAAGATATAATAATAACCACTTTTATTATTGCCTCTAGGGCATATCTCCAACAGTCTCCCACTTGCACTAGAGTTAACTAATCTAGATTACATGGTAATATACCGAACACCCATGGCGGTTTGGTGCTGGTCATGTTTTGCCCTCGGGAGAGGTTTAGTCAACGGATCCGCCACATTCAGATATGTGTGTACTTTGCAAATATGTATGTCACCATCTTGGACATGTTCTCGAATAGCGTGAAAACGTAGTTTGACGTGCTTTAGCTTCTTGTGTGACCTTGGTTCTTGTGCATTGGCTATGGCGCCCATGTTATCACAGTAGATAGACATTGGGTCCAGCGCACTTGGAACCACACCGAGCTCTGTAATGAACTAATTCATCCATATCGCCTCTTGTGAAGCCTCCGAAGCAGCTATGTATTCCGATCTAGTTGAAGATCTCGCCACAACGCTTTGCTTTGCACTCCTCCAGCTAACTGCTGCACCATTCAAAGTAAATATGTATCCAAATTGAGATTTAGAATCATCCGGATCGGTGTTCCAACTAGCATCGGTGTAACCATTAACAACTAGTTGTTCATCACCTCCATAAGAAAGAACCATATCCTTAGTCCTTCTCAAGTACTTAAGGATGTTTTTGACCGCTGTCCAATGATCCACTCCTAGATCACTTTGATATCTGCTAGTCAAACTAACAGCATATGCAATGTCGGGTCTAGTACATAGCATGTCATACATAAGAGATCCTATGGCTGAGGCATAGGGAGTCTTACTCATCCTTTCTCTATCTTCTGCCGTTGCAGGACTTTGAGTTTACTCAAGGTCGTATTGGGCAACATGGGCAAGAACCCTTTCTTGCTATCTTCCATTCCAAACTTCTTTAGAACTTTGTCCAAATATGTACTCTGTGACAATGATATTAGGCGTCTCGATCTATCTCTATAAATATTTATGCCTAATATGTAAGCTGCTTCGCCAAGATCTTTCTTTGAAAAAATATTATTAAAATAATCCTTGACACTATTAAGAAGGTCTACATCATTCCCAATCAACAATATGTCATCCACATATAGTATTAAGAATGCTACATAAGTTTGTATAAAACCAAAGCTTTTGATTAGCTTATCAAAACGTTGATTCCAACTTCGGGATGCTTGCTTCAATCCATATATGGATCGTTGAAGTTTGCATACCTTGTTAGCATCTTTAGGATCGACAAAACCTTTGGGTTGCATCATATACAACTTTTCATCAATGTCTCCATTGAGGAATGCCGTTTTGACATCCATCTGCCATATCTCATAATAAAAATATGCAGCGATTGATAACATAATCCTCACAGACTTTAGCTTCGCTACTGGTGAGAAAGTCTCATCGTAGTCAACTCCTTGAATTTTTCGAAACCCTTTTGCGACAAGTCGAGCTTTATAGATAGTAACATTACCTTCAACATCTGTTTTCTTCTTGAAAATCCATTTGTTCTCGACAGCCTTTCGGCCATCCGGTAAGTCCACCAAAGTCCATACTTGGTTTTCGTACATGGATCCAATCTCGGGTTTCATGGCCTCTTGCCATTTATTGGAATCTGGGCTCATCATCGCTTCCTCATATGTCGCAGGGTCATCGGTGTTGTCCACCAACATGACACTCATAACGTGTAA
The DNA here is from genome assembly GCA_910589765.1 of Avena atlantica. Classification (NCBI taxonomy): domain Eukaryota; kingdom Viridiplantae; phylum Streptophyta; class Magnoliopsida; order Poales; family Poaceae; genus Avena; species Avena atlantica. Next base: position 211,187,949 of record OU342738.1, read on the forward strand.
CATCCCAAAACTCATGCATATCATCCATGCATCCATGATCATATAGAGTTTCATTTCAAAAATCAATTCAAAAACAGGAGCATATGAGCTCATTATTTTATGTGATCTGCATTAAATCAAATGCTACTCTGCAATGAGAGATGGTTGTTCATGAATCAAACCTTGATACTCTCATATTGTTTTGTTTGCTTGCTATTTGCTTAAACCAAAAATTTGCAAAACAAAAGTGAATTTAAAACCATTTCCCAAAATTTGTCAAATCTAGTGCCATATCACTATTTATTTTGTTTGATCAATAGGACCAAGTTAATACAGAGAGTCCATATGTATTTACACTCAGAATTATGGTTGTTACACTCTGCAAAAACCCAGAACAAATTTGAATTCAATTGGCATTTGAATTTGTTTGAAAATGGATTCAGAAAATCAAATCAGAAATAGAAAATGAATTGAGAAAAAGAAAAGGGCCGGCGCCAGTTATTTATCCCAACAAAGAAACTAGCCCACTAAGCCCACCTGGGTCATTTTCCCCTTCTCCCTCTCTCACCCGCACCCGCTCTGCCCCGCTGCCACTGCCACTGGGCCCGAGCCAGGTCAGCTCCTTCTTCTCCACCCCCCCCCCCCCCGCGCGCAGACCCCGTCGCCACCGCCGTTTCCTCCAGAAACGCCGCGTTGATTCCGCGCTTAATTGGCATTGATCTGCAGCATAATTCCCTCGCCCCTCCTGGATACTTAAACCTCTCCCCCTTGCGGCCATTTCCCCCAACAAAGCCAGCCCGAAGCGCCTCCAGGCTGCCAGTATTTGCCATTACCTCGCCGCAGACAGAACCCACTCTGGCGACCAATCCCGGTGAGCTCCGACCGCCCCCTGTCTCTGGTTCAAACCAACGTGACCATCGTGTCCTTGCGCGTTCACTGATGCCTTCTGTTTGCTTTCTCGTGACCCAGGACGACGTCTTCGTTCACGCCCGCGAACACCTGAGCCGCCGCTCGATTCCGACATGCAATCCAGGTAAAACACGACCGCCCCTTGCCTTCCCTTCGATGCTATCATGATCGCCGAGACCCTGCGCACCTCCTAACCCATCTGTCTCATGCTAGGCTGACGCAGAACCTCGGCAACATCTTCGTCAACAAGCACCTGACGCTGCCAGCAACTCCGACGAGACCCTGCCGCTGCATCTGTGCGCCCCTTGACCAGCCACCGCCACGTTGAGCTTCAGCACACCACCGCGACTCTGGTAAGCATCTCCGACGACCCCAAACCCTCCTGTCGCCACCGCGCCGCCGTGGACAGAGCCGCCACCGCCACTCGCCACCACTAGCGCCGCCAGAGTTTGGTCGCTTGATCGCGAACCGTTGGATCTAGATCTGATGGGCTAGATAGATCACTTACGCGAAGGGGTACGAACAGATCTGGGCCGTGCAGATTAAGTTAGATCTAACGGCTCACGTGTGTGATCCGGTGCGAAACGGTATCAACCAATAGGAACACGCCGCGTGGCTAGGATTTGAATTTAAAAACTGGAATTAGATCTATTAGATATTAAAACTTGTTTAATTCATAACTTTTGATTCCCACGTCCAAATTTGATGAATTTTATATCAATGGAATCAGGAGAGAAAGCCCTTTCCATATATGCAATGTGTTTAATGTTTTGTTTCTGTTAAAATGGTTTTATTTACAGAAACATGTGTAGGCCTATTTTGTATATTACAAATATTTAGGAAATGTTTTAATGTCCAAATAAAGTTTGTTTGGCAAGTTTTGAACTTGTTTATGAACCAGTACTGTGCACTTGTCTTGTTGAGTTTATAAAATCATCACATATCATATTGCATGCATCCATATATTTTTTCTTGTATTTATTTTGTATGTGATTTGGTGCTATGATTTTATGTGTAGATTTTGGTGCAAATAGTAATTGTGATTGTGAGGATTGTAACTACTCTCCAAACTACCAAGGCAAGTGGTGCTTCATGGTTTTATCCCTATGTTTTTCAAATATGCATTAGAAATATTTTTCTAGACTTGCATAGATAAATTTTGGTCTTTATATGCTATGCTTGGGAAATCCTAGTAGATGTATAATTACTAGAAATTTCTAAGTTAAGATGTTTATCTATGCCATGCTTAGCCTAGCTAGTATCAACCAAGGGTGGTGAAATTTCATGCTATGATAAAATATTTCTAAGTCTTTGCACTATGTTTTTGCTTAATAAAACAACTAAGTGAATGAATCACCTGGGTGGAATGGTTGTGAATGGTTTATGTTGAGTGGTTACACAAGGCCCATTTCTATGGTTTACCTTGTGTATCTCACTTGTGGAAAGCCACCCAGGAACAAAGGGATTTGAGAGGCCAAATGTTAAGAAGCTTCTAGTGTAGCCACTTGGCAATATGGGCTCTGCCTGGATCATATAGGTTGCAATAACTTAGCCATTTGGACAGTAGGTGGTAGTGGGATGATAGGTTGGAGCGTGTCCATTTGGTCTAAGGGAAGGCTTCTGAAAGGTCCTGTCTTGGTGAAAATCAAGTCTTGTGGGAAAAGTGCACAACCTCTGCAGATGGAAGAATCTAAGTACTTAGCCATGTCCCTGGTATTGGAAAATTTGAGCATCAAGACATGGAAGCTATCAAGAATCTCCTCATCCCAATTTCTAAGTAAAACTTGTGGTTGAACAAGGGTGAAGGACCCCAATGTCTATTGGTGGTTCCTTGGGAAAAGTTTTTGACAAAGAAAAACTTAGTGTTTTTCAAATGATAGGCAAAACCTATTTTGAGCAAAGCAAGCCTAAGATACACTTAGCCAAAATGCATATAGTATATAGTCCACCAATATTCTACTAAGGTATTGCTTGCCAATACTATTCCAGTGTATTGACCCACTGTGGCTGTAACTTGTGATGTTGCAGGTTATTCTGATGATGATTAGGAGTCATGAGTCTACACTCAACATGCTTGCATGTGGCACATGAAGATGAAGACTTATTTATCTTATTACTTATTTAAACTCTTGTACTAGGCCTGTGGCCATGGAGTTGTAAAAGACTATGTTTGTCTCTGGAAATAATGACCTTTGTTTCTGTGTACTTCATCTTAAACTGTGGATGCTAGCATTGATCCAGGGACTAGCATTGCAATCACAGGGATCCTTTTCCTTTATAAAGGAGGGATCTTGCAGATGGTATCAGAGCACTGTGTTGCGTGTAGGATTATTACCCTAGGATTGGAAACCACTAAGGAAAAAATTTCAACAACTTCCACACTTGTCTTTTCTTCTCGTAAACTTTTCTAATCTTCTTTCTCATCTCTATTTGTAGATGAACTCCATCAACGAAGCCGTGAAGAAGGGACCACTCATGACTATGACTTTGGAATGTGAGACAGAGTTCCCCAAGGCTCTCAAGGACCTCATGGTTGCCATGGGAATACATGGTGCAGCTGTGTACAAAGGTTTTCCTGTGATGGATGAAGGAGTTGAGTACTGGTGGGTGCAACTTCACTTGTATAAAAACAAGGAAGAGAACCACAAGGACTCAGGATTCTGCATGGTCACCAACACAATGATGCACACGACATTCTTTGATTCAGCAAGGGATGCAGCTTGGAGGGCCATCAAAGAACTTGGTGATAGAATCAAGTGCAGAATGCTTAACACCCAGAATGATCTTAGGGAAGAAAATAAGCATACCCAAGAGCTAGAAGCTACCAATCAAAGTTTAAGGAAAGACATCATAGACTTAGAAATGGAGTCATGTGATCAAGATAAACAGATTTCCTCTAGGGATGCCTTGTTAGCCAACTTGGCAAGTGAGATGGGATTGTAAGCGTACTTCGTTAGTTGGACCACCACACTTATCATTTTATTTTCCAAAATGCTGTCTAAATAAGTTGAACCTTGGATGCTTGTAATGGATTTTATGTATGCTATGACTTGTGTGTTTGCCAATGTTATGCTTGTGATGCTCTGTCTTGAAATTTATTTATTGTGTTGATTCTAACTTTTTCTATCTTATAAATAGATGCCTAATGTTACCATCAACACTGTTGAAGAGTCCCAAGGAACTCGTTTTGGCCCTTGTATTATTGAGCTCACTAGTTTGCTCAATCTCCCTCTTCCTACCATCATGGTTCTTCCCCTCACCAAGTTTGAGAGGAAAGACCTTTGGGGCTTCAAGGTCAATCAGCCCGGACGCCAGACTGAGCCTACCACGGAGGCAATCATCTTCAAGCTCATGCATGATGACAAGGAGAGAGGCCTAGAGGTAGTCATGCAGGACTTGATTGGACGTCTGTTAGGGAGACACTCTCGACAGGTTAGAGGTACTCACTTCCACACCTTCAGTAGACGTGATGAGAATGGTGAGGCCATTGACTTCAAGGACACTTCGAGGGAGACAGCAGAGCCGATTCGTCTATACCTCCAGGACTTAGAGGTTCTTCTTAGGCCAGTGGACACTGATAGGACCAATGTCATGCTCAGCAATGACGAACTCCAGGTGCAGCTTTGTGAGAAGGACAAGCTCTTCGCGGAGCAAGATGAGATAGTTAAGGAGATGGAGGCCAAGTTCGAGAGTCAGGACAGAAAGTTCAAGAGTCAAGAGAAGCGAGTCCAAGATAGGAACAAGAGGATTCGAGACATGACTACAGAACTGGAGGCCAAGGACTTCGAGCTCGAGCATCAGCAGACTGTGATTGAGAGGCTTTATTCTCAGAAGAGGGCTCTCAAAGCCAAAGTAGAGACCTTGACCACCAATGTCGAGGAATACAAGACCGCTATGGAGAATGCAGGTCTTACATTTGTTGAGGAGGTTGATGCCGAGGAGTAGTGATGACTGCTCATTTACCTTTATTTATCATGGTTTTGATTCATGAGTTGCAATGACCATCCAACATGTGGATGGCTTGCTATTGGTGTGTTTACTTTGCAAACTTGTGGTTTATGTTGTTGAAGTATTATTATTGTGATGCATGTTTGGTGATTGTTTATGTGATGTATTGTGCATGTTAGCATCTATGGGTATCTCATTCTTATCTCTATTGAATAAACCACAGATGCCTCCCCGACGTGCCAACCCCAACCCTAACAACAACATCATCACCCCTGAGATGCAGCAAATGATGACAGCTCAGACTCAACTGATGCAGATGATGACTACGTTCATCCAGAATCAGAACAACAACAACAACAACAACAACAACAACAACACAACAACAACAACAATAACAATAACAACAACAATCAGAACAACCCACCGGGTTTTGACATGCTTACCAGGTTCTTGAGACTGAGGCCAGCAAAGTTCTCAGGAACAACTGATCCTATGGTGGCCAATGATTGGCTACGCTCTGTGAACAAGGACTTGGTAACATTTGGTTGTACTGATGAAGAGAATGTCAGATTTGCAGCTCACTTGTTGGAAGGACCAGCAGCTACTTGGTGGGATAACTTCCAGATCACCACTCCCATTGAGGATGTGACATGGGCTATCTTCGAAGATGGTTTCTGTACTGCTCACATCTCATCCGGAGTGATGAGTTTGAAGAATAAAGAGTTCCATAACTTGAAGCAGCGCCACCGCAGCGTGGCTGAATATATTGAGGAGTTCAACAATCTGGCGCGATATGCACCGGATGAAGTGGACACTGATGCTAAGAGGAAGGAAAAATTCCTTGAAGGGTTGAATGATGATCTGAACCTGCAGTTAGCTGTGGCATATGTTCCCACATACCAGTCTCTTTGTGACAAGGCTGCTATTTTGGAGAGCAAAATGAAACAAGTGGAAAGCAGGAAGAGAAAGCACTCTGACAAGCACAGCTCGGGATCGTCTCACAAGCGTTCCCATTATGATGATAGTGGGAGTTCAGGATCCCACAAGCATGGGAAATTCAACAAGCACCACAACCACAACCGTTATCATGACAACAAGAGTCACCGTAGTCATGACAATGACAAGTACAAAAATCACAAGGGTGGATATAAGAGCCACCACAGTGGAAGTGGCAGTGGAAGCCAGCCTGTCAAGAAGGATATTAGTCAGGTTGAGTGTTTCAAGTGCAAGAAGATGGGGCATTATGCAAATGAATGCCCAGAAAAGAAAGTAGAAGGACCCAACAAGCCCAACCCTTTCCAGAAAGGGCAAGTGAACCACATCAATGTGGAGGAAATCTATGAAGAGCCAGATGCTGTTGCTGGTAAGTTCTAACTCAATTCTATTCTAGCACTTGTTCTTTTTGATACTGGAGCATCACATTCATTCATATCAAAAGCATTTGTTGATAGAAATGGGTTTCTAACTAAAAACATTGGGTGTCCAATAAAAGTTAGTTCTCTAGGTGGAGATATGATAGTAAGTCTTGGATGCCGGGATCTAGTAATAGAATTTGGAAAACATAAGTTTCCATTGAGTCTGATAATCCTAGATTCCCAAGGACTGGATGTAATATTGGGAATGGATTGGATGGCTAAGTATGAAGGAGTACTAGATTGTGCTAATCGTACTGTTGCACTCACAACCCCGGAAAAGAAGCGGATTAGATTCAAGTCTAACTTTGAATCCAAAGGGAGTAAGCTAAATTCTCTTAAGGGGGTTAGCATAGACAGTGTGCCTATTGTGAGTGAGTACCCAGATGTGTTTCGGGAAGAATTTCCGGGAATGCCACCAGATAGAGATGTGGAATTTCTTATTGATTTGTTACCAGGATCTGGACCAATAACAAAAAGACCGTACAAGATGTCAGTTGATGAGTTGAAAGAACTCAAGAAGCAGCTTGGAGAACAGTTTCAGAAAGGTTTTATCCAACCAAGTTCCTCATCTTGGGGAGCACCTGTTTTGTTTGTGGAAAAGAAAGATAGAAGTCAAAGGTTATGCATAGACTATCGTTCACTCAATGAGGTGACTATCAAGAACAAATACCCTTTGCCTAGAATCAATGACTTGTTTGATCAGTTAGAAGGAGCTTGTGTGTTCTCAAAGATTGATCTCCGGTCAGGTTATTTCCAGCTCAAGATAAGGGAACAAGACATACCTAAGACAGCTTTTACCACAAGGTATGGATTGTATGAGTATACCGTGATGCCATATGGTTTGACCAATGCACCAGCATACTTGATGAATATGATGAACAAAGTGTTCATGGAGTTTCTTGACAAGTTTGTCATTGTATTCATCGATGACATTCTAATCTACTCCAAGAGCAAAGAGGAGCATGAAGGACATTTGCGTTTGATACTTGAGAAGCTTAGAGAGCATAAGCTGTATGCCAAATTCAGCAAGTGTGAATTTTGGTTAAATGAAGTTGGATTTATAGGACACGTTGTGTCAGGAGATGGTGTAGCAGTTGATCCTGCTAAAGTTTCCGCTGTAACTGAATGGGAATCTCCCAAGTCAGTGAAAGAGGTTCATAGTTTCCTTGGCTTAGCAGGTTACTATAGAAGGTTCATTGAGAATTTCTCTAAGGTAGCTAAGCCTATGACAGAATTGCTGAAGAAAGACAAGAAATTTGCTTGGTCGGAGGGTTGTGAACTAATCTTCCAAGAATTGAAGAAGAGACTAGTGACAGCACCAGTCTTATGTCTTCCAGATTTGGAGAAGGATTTCCAAGTGTATTGCGATGCATTTCATCATGGATTAGGTGCAGTACTTATGCAAGAAGGAAAATTTGTGGCGTATGCCTCGAGACAACTCAAAATAATGAGGTAAACTATCCTACTCATGATTTAGAGTTAGCCTCTGTTGTCCATGCGCTCAAAACATGGAGACATTATCTTTTGGGAAAGCGATGTGAAGTGTTCACGGATCACAAGAGTTTGAAGTATATCTTCACCCAGAAAGAAATTAACATGAGACAAAGAAGATGGCTAGAACTCATCAAGGACTATGACTTAAGTTTGCAATACCACCCCGGTAAAGCAAATGTTGTAGCGGATGCTCTAAGCCATAAAGTTTTTGTAAATGGCCTTACTAAAGGAGAATTGCCAGATGATCTGTGTGCCCAATTTAGAGATCTCAGATTGGAGATTGTGCCTGAAGGACATCTCATGTCTTTGGATGTTCAACCCACTTTGTTGGACAAGATCAAAGAAGCCCAGAAGACTGATAAGGAAATTGAAGATATTAAGGAAAAGATTGGCAAGGGAAAAGCCAAAGGATTCCATGAAGACGAATAGGGTACTTTATGGCATGGAAAACGTATCTGTATTCCACAAGATCCGGAGCTTCGGAAACTGATTTTACAAGAAGCACACAACTCACCGTATTCCATTCATCCGGGTAACACCAAAATGTACATGGATATGAAGGAAAGATTTTGGTGGAATAATCTCAAGAAGGACATCGCCGAACATATTGCTTTGTGTGATGTGTGTAGTAGAGTGAAACCGGAACATCAGAAACCAGCAGGATTGCTTCAACCACTACCTATTCCTGATTGGAAGTGGGATAAGATTGGTATGGATTTCATTACCGGATTGCCAAGGACCCGGTCAGGATATGATTCTATATGGGTAGTAGTGGATCGCCTAACTAAAGTGGCTCATTTCATACCCGTGAAGACAACCTACACAAGTGCTAAATTAGCCAAGATCTATATGAGCAAAATTGTGTGTCTACATGGAGTACCCAAGAGTATTGTGTCTGATAGAGGAACACAATTCACTTCTCATTTTTGGAGGCAACTACATGAGTCATTAGGAACGAGGTTGGAATTCAGCACTGCATTTCATCCTCAAACTGATGGACAGACAGAAAGGACTAATCAGATTCTTGAAGATATGTTGAGAGCATGTGCTCTAGACTATGGAGCCAGTTGGGATGAAAGTCTGCCTTACGTAGAATTTTCTTACAATAACAGCTATCAAGCCAGTATTGAGATGGCACCATTTGAGTTTCTCTATGGGAGAAAGTGTACCACCCCATTGCTATGGAATGGTGTGGGAGAAAGAAGTTTGTTCGGACCAGAACTCATCAAAGAGGCTGAAGAGAAGGTCAAGCTGGTTAAGGACAGATTGAAGATAGCACAGTCCCGACAAAAGAGCTACGCAGATCCAAAGCATATAGAAGTCACCTATGAAGTAGGTGACAGAGCTTATCTTAGAGTGTCACCACTCCGTGGAGTGAAGAGATTTGGTGTCAAAGGTAAATTAGCCCCAAGATATGTTGGACCATTCAAGATTCTGAGTCGTAAAGGAGAAGTTGCTTATGAGATTGAATTGCGAGAGTCTTTATCAGTTGTTCATAATGTGTTTCATGTGAGTCAGCTTAAGAAATGTCATCCGGAAATGGAAGAGACTTCTTTGAAGGATACTATACCTTTGGAAGAGGTCCAATTGGAAAGTGATCTTACTTATGAAGAGAAACCTATCAAGATTCTTGAGACCGCAGAAAGAGTTACTCGGACTAAGACTATCAAGTTCTGCAAAGTTCAATGGAACCATCATTCCGAAGAAGAAGCAACATGGGAAAGAGAAGATGATCTTCGGAAAGACCACCCTCACCTATTTGCTAGCCAATCTGAATCTCGAGGGCGAGATTCACCTTAAGGGGGTTAGATTTGTAACATACCAAAAATCATGTTCCAAAACTCATGCATATCATCCATGCATCCATGATCATGTAGAGTTTCATTTCAAAAATCAATTCAAAAACAGGAGCATATGAGCTCATTATTTTATGTGATCTGCATTAAATCAAATGCTACTCTCCAATGAGAGATGGTTGTTCATGAATCAAACCTTGATACTCTCATATTGTTTTGTTTGCTTGCTATTTGCTTAAACCAAAAATTTGCAAAACAAAAGTGAATTTAAAACCATTTCCCAAACTTGATCAAATCTAGTGCCATATCACTATTTATTTTGTTTGATCAATAGGACCAAGCTAATACAGAGAGTCCATATGTATTTACACTCAGAATTATGGTTGTTACACTCTGCAAAAACCAAGAAAAAATTTGAATTCAATTAGCATTTGAATTTGTTTGAAAATGGATTCAGAAAATCAAATTAGAAATAGAAAATGAATTGAGAAAAAGAAAAGGGTCGGTGCCATTTATTTAGCCCAACAGAGAAACCAGCCCACTAAGCCCACCCGGGTCGTTTTCCCCTTCTCCCTCTCTCACCCGCACCCGCTCTACCCCGCTGCCACTGCCACTAGGCCCGAGCCAGGTCAGCTCCTTCTTCTCCACCCCCCCCCCCCCCGCGCGCAGACCCCGTCGCCACCGCCGTTTCCTCCAGAAACGCCGCGTTGATTCTGCGCTTAATTGGCATTGATCTGCAGCGTAATTCCCTCGCCCCTCCTGGCTACTTAAACCTCTCCCCCTCGCGGCCATTTCCCCCTACAAAGCCAGCCTGAAGCGCCTCCAGGCTGCCAGTATTTGCCATTACCTCGCCGCAGACAGAACCCACTCTGGCGACCAATCCCGGTGAACTCTGACCGCCCCCCTGTCTCTGTTTCAAAACAACGTGACTAGCGTGTCCTTGCGCATTCACTGATGCCTTCTGTTTGCTTTCTCGTGACCCAGGACGACGTCTTCGTTCACGCCCGCGAACACCTGAGCCGCCGCTCGACTCCGGCGTGCAATCCAGGTAAAACACGACCGCCCCTTGCCTTCCCTTTGATGCTATCATGATCGCCGAGACTCTGCGCACCTCCTAACCCATCTGGCTCGTGCTAGGCCGATGCAGAACCTCGGCAACATCTTCGTCAACAAGCACCTGACGCTGCCAGCAACTCCGACGAGACCCTGCCGCTGCATCTGTGCGCCCCTTGACCAGCCACCGCCACGTTGAGCTTCAGCACACCACCGCGACTCTGGTAAGCATCTCCGACGACCCCAAACCCCCCTGTCGCCACCGCGCCGCCGTAGACAGAGCCGCCGCCGCCACTCGCCATCGCTAGCGCCGCCAGAGTTTGGTCGCTTGATCGCGAACCGTTGGATCTAGATCCAATGGGCTAGATAGATCACTTACGTGAAGGGGTACGAACAGATCTGGGCCGTGCAGATTAAGTTAGATCTAACGACTCACGTGTGTGATCCGGTGCGAAATGGTATCAACCAATAGGAACACGCCGCGTGGCTAGGATTTGAATTTAAAAACTGGAATTAGATCTATTAGATATTAAAACTTGTTTAATTCATAACGATTCCCACGTCCAAATTTGAGGAATTTTATATCAATGGAATCAGGAGAGAAAGCCCTTTCCATATATGCAATGTGTTTAATGTTTTGTTTCTATTAAAATGGTTTTATTTACAGAAACATGTGTAGGCCTATTTTGTATATTACAAATATTTAGGAAATTTTTAATGTCCAAATAAAGTTTGTTTGGCAAGTTTTGAACTTGTTTATGAACCAGTACTGTGCACTTGTCTTGTTGAGTTTAGAAAATCATCACATATCATATTGCATGCATCCATATATTTTTGCTTTTATTTATTTTGTATGTGATTTGGTGCTATGATTTTAGGTGTAGATTTTGGTGCAAATTGTGATTGTGATTGTGAGGATTATAACTACTCTCCAAACTACCAAGGCAAGTGGTGCTTCATGATTTTATCCCTATGTTTTTCAAATATGCATTAGAAATATTTTGCTAGACTTGCATAGATAAATTTGGTCTTTATATGCTATGCTGGGAAATCCTAGTAGATGTGTAGAATTGCTAGAAATTTCTAAGTTAAGATGTTTATCTATGCCATGCTTAGCCTAGCTAGTAGCAACCAAGGGTGGTGAAATATTCATGCTATGATAAAATATTTCTAAGTCTTTGGACTATGTTTTTGCTTAATAAAACAACTAATGAATGAATCACCTGGGTGGAATGGTTGTGAATGGTTTATGTTGAGTGGTTACACAAGGCCCATGGTTTACCTTGTGTATCTCACTTGTGGAAAGCCACCCAGGAACAAAGGGATTTGAGAGGCCAAATGTTAAGAAGCTTCTAGTGCAGCCACTTGGCAATATGGGCTCTGCCTGGATCATATAGGTTGCAATAACTTAGCCATTTGGACAGTAGGTGGTAGTGGGATGATAGGTTGGAGCGCGTCCATTTGGTCTAAGGGAAGGCTTCTGAAAGGTCCTGTCTTGGTGAAAATATAGTCTTGTGGGAAAAGTGCACAACCTCTGCAGATGGAAGAATCTAAGTACTTAGCCATGTCCCTGGTATTGGACAATTTGAGCATCAAGACATGGAAGCTATCAAGAATCTCCTCATCCCAATTTCTAAGTAAAACTTGTGGTTGAACAAGGGTGAAGGACCCCAATGTCTATTGGTGGTTCCTTGGGAAAAGTTTTTGACAAAGAAAAACTTAGTGTTTTTCAACTGATAGGCAAAACCTATTTTGAGCAAAGCAAGCCTAAGATACACTTAGCCAAAATGCATATAGTATATAGTCCACCAATATTCTACTAAGGTATTGCTTGCCAATACTATTCCAGTGTATTGACCCACTATGGCTGTAACTTGTGATGTTGCAGGTTATTCTGATGATGATTAGGAGTCATGAGTCTACACTCAACATGCTTGCCTGTGGCACATGAAGATGAAGAATTATTTATCTTATTACTTATTTAAACTCTTGTACTAGGCCTGTGGCTATGGAGTTGTAAAAGACTATGTTTGTCTCTGGAATGACTGAAATAATGACATTTGTTTCTGTGTACTTCATCTTAAACTGTGGATTCTGGCATTGATCCAGGGACTAGCATTGCAATCACAGGGATCCTTTTCCTTTATAAAGGAGGGATCTTACATAACGGGATCATACCAATCAGGAGTGGTACGAGTTCTCGTTGACCTGCGAGGTTCTGTAGCAACTTCAACCAAAGTTTCATGATCAACATCATTAGCTTCCTCTCTTATTGGTGTAGGCGCCACAGGAACTACTTCCGGTGATGTGCTACTCACAAGTTCGAGAGAAGGTTCAACAACCTCGTCGAGTTCTACTTTCCTTTCAGTCACTTCTGTCGAGAGAAACTCCTTCTCTAGAAAGGATCCATTCTTGGCAACGAAAGTTTTGCCCTCGGATCTAGGATAGAAGATATACCCAATAGTTTCCTTCGAGTATCCTATGAAGACGCATTTGTCCGCTTTGGGTTCAAGCTTGTCTGGCTGTAACTTCTTTACATAAGCTTCGCAACCCCAAACTTTAAGGAATGACAATTTAGGTTTCTTCCCAAACCATAATTCATACGGTGTCGTTTCAACGGATTTATATGGTGCCCTATTTAAAGCGAATGCGGCTGTTTCTAATGCATAACCCCAAAACGATAGCGGTAAATATGTAAGTGACATCATAGAACGAACCATATCTAAGAGAGTTCGATTACGACGTTCCGACACACCATTACGCTATGGTGTTCCCGGCGGTGTCAATTGTGAAAGTATTCCGTATTTCTTAAAATGCTCGCCAAACTCGTAACTTAGATATTCACCTCCACGATCAGATCGTAGAAATTTAATCTTCTTGTTACGTTGATTCTCTACCTCACTTTGAAATTCCTTAAACTTCTCGAAAGTTTCGGACTTATGTTTCATGAAATAGATATACCCATATCTACTCAAGTCATTTGTGAAAGTAAGAACATAACGATAACCATCGCGCGATGCTACACTCATTGGGCCACACACATCGGTATGTATGACTTCCAATAAGTCCGTAGCTCGCTCCATCATACCAGAAAATGGAGTCTTAGTCATTTTACCCATCAGACATGCTTCGCATCTTTCAAGTGATTCGAAATCAAGTGATTCAAGAAGTCCATCGGAATGGCGTTTCTTCATACTCTTCAGTCCAATATGACCAAGACGACAGTGCCACATATAGGTCGAGTTATCGCTCAATTTCAAACGTTTAGCTTCAATGTTATTAATGTGTGTATTTTCACAATCGAGATTCAATAAGAATAGACCATCTATCAAAGGTGCATGTGCATAAAACATATTACTCATATAAATCGAACAACCATTATTCTGAGACTTAAACAAGTAACCATCTCGCAATAAACATGATCCAGATATAATGTTCATGCTCAACGCAGGCACCAAATAACAATTATTTAAGTATAAAACTAATCCCGATGGTAGATGAAGAGGTAGCGTGCCGACCGCGATCACATCAACCTTTGATCCATTTCCAACGCGCATCGTCACCTCGTTCTTCGCTAGCTTCCGTTTATTCTGCAGTACCTGGTTTGAGTTACAAATATGAGCAACCGAAGCAGTATCAAATACCCAGGCACTACTACGAGTACTAGTGAGATACACATCAATAACATGTTTATCGGATATACCTTTCTTCTTGATGTTGCCATTCTTCAAATCCACCAAGTACTTTGGGCAATTCTGCTTCCAGTGACCTTCTCCCTTGCAGTAAAAGCACGCAGTATCAGGCTTAGGCCCAGCCTTGGTCTTCTTCGTCGGCGCGGTAACTTTCTTACTGCCCTTCTTGAAGTTTCCCTTTTTCTTAGACTTTCCTTGCTTCTTGAATTTGGTGGTCTTATTGACCAACAACACTTGGTGCTCTTTCTTGATCTCCACTTCTGCAGATTTCAACATGGAGAAGAGTTCTGGCAATGACTTGTCCATGTTTTGCATATTGTAGTTCATCACAAAGTTCTTGTATCTTGGTGGTAGTGATTGGAGGACACGGTGAATCCCCAAAGCATTAGGAATCACTATTCCCAAGCTTTGAAGCTTGCTTGCGTGCCTAGACATCTTAAGCACGTGCTCACTGACGGAGCTGCCCTCTTCCATCTTGTAGTTAAAGAACTTTTCATAAGCCTCATAACTATCAACTGCCGCGTGAGCCTCAAATATCATTTTGAGTTCACGGACAATATCATGTGGGTCATGGTTCTCAAACCTTTTCTGAAGCTCCGATTCCAAACCATACAAGATAGCACACTGAACTGTGGAGTACTGATTCTTCCGAGAGAGGAAAACATTCTTTACCTCATCGATAGTAGTAGTTGCAGGCGGGTCACCCAGCGGTGCATCCATCACATAGGTCAAATTACCAGCATTGAGGACAATCCTCAAATTGCGAAACCAATCCGCGAAGTTGCTTCCATTGTTTTTCAACTTTTCTTTCTCTAAGAACGCATTAAAATTGATGGTAGGGGCCGCCATTGATCTACAACATATTTGCAATAGTTCAGACTAAGTTTATGACAAATTGAGTTCTAATTAATAGTTAAATTAATCTAGGTGAACTCCCACTCAAAACAATATCCCTCAAATTGTTTTAGTGATCACACGAACCAAATCCACCACATCCAAACCGATCATCACGAGAGTTGATGTAGCTTCAATGGCGAATAATCAACATGTTCATCATATCTACTATATGACTCATGCTTTACCTTTCGATGATCCGTGTTCCGAGACCATGTTTGTACATGCTAGGCTCGTCAAGATCAAACCTTATCTTCCGCATGAGCAAATCTGGCTTTCTCACATTGTATACACTTGCAGAATCTAACACACCCGATCATCACGTGGTGCTTCGAAACAACGAGCTTTAGCAATGGTGCTTACTAAGGATGAACACTTTAAAACTTGAAATTGTGTGCATTAGGGATCATCTTATAATGCTACCGTCGCAAACTAAGAAATACAAGATGCATAAAGGATTAACATAACATGCAATTCATAATATGTGATATGATATGGCCTTTCTTCTTGTGCTTCCGATCTCCATCTTCAAGCACGAACATGATCTCCATCATCACCGGTATCGCGTCAAGGTCAATGGCGTCGTTTCATGGTTGTCGTCCACCAGCTTCAACTATTACAACTAATTTGAATAGACACGCAGGCCTTAACGGAATTTAAAAGACAACCATATGGCTCCTGCCGGTTTCCAACTTACAATAAGGAACATTGCATACATCATATATAATCACAATCATGGCCACATCACATCACATCACACCCCTGCAAAACAAAGTTAGACGCCTCTAATTTTCTTTGCATATTTTACGTGGTTTGGGGCTTTCAATAAGTGTCGTTCTAACTTACGAACAAGAACCACAACGTTAATGTTTGAACTATCAAGTGCCCATTGTAAATTGAATCTATACTATGATGGGAGAGACAGACACCCGCAAAGCCACTTATGCAATACAAGTTGCATGTTGAGCGTGGAGAAAGTCTCATGAACGATGTCATGTAAGGTTAGCCCGGGCCGCTTCATCCCATCATACCGCAAGATGCAAAGTACACAAAAAGCAATTGATAATAAAAGCACCACCGCCCACAATGACCATTGTGTTCTACTCGTGCAACAGATCTACATATAGACACGGCTCTGATACCACTATAGGGGTTCGTAGCATGGAAAACAAAAAATTTATACCGCATGCACACAAACAAGCCAAGATCTATCTACTAGATTATAGCAACGAGTCGATAGAAGCACTCACCCTCGAAGATTCGAAAGCGGTTAACGAGAGAAGATTCTCGTGGGTGATGTAGTCGTACACTTGCCGATCTCAAGATCACATAGACGATCCTTCTGGCGCTGCATTCTGGCAGCACTTCCGAAGTCAGTCACACGTTCGGTACTCGATGAAGACCTTCCTCTCCCTTGTTCCAGCAGGCAGCGGAGGTTATAGTTCTCCCCTCGCGATTCCGGCAGCATGTAGGCATGGTGTCGGAAGTAGAGGGAAGATCCCGCAGGGCTTCGCCTAAGCCGGATGCGAGTTATGGTGGATTAGGGTTTCTCGGAGATCTAGGGTTTAGATGACCGGGAGTAGGAGGAGGTGTCGGCGGCGGCTTGGGCGCGGCGGTGGCGCGGGTGTGTGGGTAGGGCTTGGCTCTTATAGTGTTGGCGCAGCCCTCCCCCTCTATTTATGAGAGGGAGGGGCAGCCTTGGGAGGGGTGGGTTTGAATCCAAACCCAAACCCAAGTTGGATTGAGAGAAGGACTTGTTTCTTCTCCCACTAGGAAACCATTGTTCCAGTTTTGACTTTTCAAACTTCCCGTTTGACTTTCAATTTAGAGCTTTATTTCTCTCTTGCAAATACCCACACCAAGTGACCTAGGATATTATCCAATCATTCCACTTATCCATGACACATTCATGGAACATTCCCCTTCCGGTCCGGTGAACCTTCTAGACCCTTCTAGAAACTCTCCGATGAAAACATCGGAATCTTTCCCAAACTCCGGAATCGGACTTTCCTTATATGAATATTATTCTCCGGACCATTCCGGATCTCCTCGTGATATCCCGGATCCCATCCGAGACTCCGAACAACATTCGGTATCCTTATTAACATTCCATATCTACTAAACAACATCGAATCCTTAAGTTTGTCTCACTACGGTTCGTGAATTATGCGGACATGACCGAGACACTTCTCCGATCAATAACCAGTAGAGGAATCTGTAAATTCATATGGTTCCCACATATTTCTACGATTACTTTGCGATCGAATGAACCACTTACATACAATACCAATTTCCCTTTGTCTCACGATAGTTTACTTATCCGAGGTTTTGATCGTCGGTATCTCTACATACCTAGTTCAACCTCGTTACCGATAAGTACTCTTTTCTCGTTCCCGTGATATGTGATCCCTTGTGAGCCAGTCACATGCTTGCAAGCTAATTGGATGACATTCCACCGACAGGGCCCAGAGTATATCTATCCGTCATATGGATGGACAAATCCCATTCTTGATCCATGTGCCTCAACCCATACTTTCCGAACACTCAATGCCACCTTTATATCCACCTAGTTACGGTGTGGTGTTTGATGTCATCAAAGCATCCTTCCGGTGATGGTGATTAGCATGATCTCATGGTCGAAGGAATTAGGTTACTATGTATCAGAAAGCTTATAGCAAATGAACTATTAAAATGACTTGATCTTTATGCTACGCTTATCTATAGGATTATGTCCATCACACCATTCTCCTAATGATATGATCTTGTTGTTAATAAGATCTCAATGTTCATGATCGAGAAACCACGATCATCTATTAACCAACAAGCTAGTATTATAAAGAGGCTTTACTAGTGACTCTAATTTAGTTTACAAATCACACAAGTATTAATGTTTCCTGTTAATACTATTATAGCATGAATGTAAACATTTATCATAAACACAAAGATATAATAATAACCACTTTTATTATTGCCTCTAGGGCATATATCCAACAGAACAAACATCTGAAGTATAGCATTACGATCAAAGTCATTATGTTTATATTGTTATAACATCATACAAAGTAATCCTAATCCTTAGACCATGAGATCATGTCAATCACTAACACTACAAGAGTATCTTGATAACATCAAACGTCACACCGTAACAGGGTGACTATAAAGGTGGGTTCAGTGCTACGAAGGTGTTATGTAGAGGCCCATGGATCAAGAGTGGAATTTGTCCATCCCGATGACGTAAAGATATACTCTGGGCCCTCTCGGTGATATCACATTAGGTAGCTTGCAAGTAAGTGATTTTATCACTAGAATGTTATATCACGGGAACGGGAAAAGAGTACATGTCGGTAACGAGATCAAACTAGGTATGGAGATACCGATGATCGAATCTCGGACATGTAATATATCGCGAGACAAAGGGATTAAGATTCTAACGTAAAAGGTTCTCACGATCACAAGAAGTAATCGTTGAATGTGTGTGAGTCATTATGGATCTCCAGGTCCCGCTTTTGATTATTGATCCGAGAGGGGTCTCGATCATGTCTGCATTATTCGTGAACCATAGGGTGACACACTTAAGAGACACCAACACCATTTGGAACAAATATGTTCTATACGAAAATAATTACAAAGCGCATGAATTATTTTACTAGACACCGGAATTGTTTTGGGTGAAATTGCTGAAAGTGTTTCTGCATGTGAAATAGATTACTAGCAAGGGGTTTTATGTGAATGTTTTTTAATTAATTTAATTGAGAAAAACATGAATAAATAAATAAAAGGAGTTTTATTTAAAGAGAGATTACATTAAATTTGGTGGAAATTTAATGGGATTTTTGAGTGAAGAAATGAAGGGTCACTTTGTGAGTGGGAGATCCACCCACATAATAGAGGAAGGGGTGGGGGCAGCCTCCTTGGCCGCTGGCCACACACCTTGGGGTGGCCCCCCTCCTATAAAAGGACCCCCTCTCCCTATCACACACACACCTCCTAGTGAAGGATCTCTCTCCCCCTATAGTTTATCCCCCATGGTCTCGGACTAGCGAGATACATATTCTTGGTGGCTTTTTGTTTGAAAAGAGTTGTTGCTTCCACTGCATCGCTGGAGCAAGGATGCGGAGATTGCTTGGTGCCTTGGACGTATGTGCTACTGATTTGTGGCACTGGACTTCTTCTCTATCTTGAGATCGGCAAGCGTTTGTCTACATCATCCACGAGTACAACCTCGTTAAACTTTGTCGGTCTACAAGGGTATGTTATCTATGGATGTATATCCACCCGTTGCTTGTATCTAATAGATATATCTTGATACATAGTTGTTCCCATCGTAGATTTTTTTTTGTTTTCTATGGTGCGAACCCTACAATTGCCATGTTACAAAACCGAATCTAAATTTAGATGGTGACGACTACAATTTTCTAGTTCAATATTGTTGAATTGTATGCGCTAAAAATTATGTTTGAATTATTGTGGTGACAAACAATGATTAAACAAAGTTAGCGTAGAGTATATGCGAAAAAACAATATGGGTGAAAACATAGGGTACAGCTAGAGTTGATGAAATTATTAGGGCTAGGGAAATAGGATGAGAGCTCCTTATTTTTCCTTTAGAGACCCTAAGTTTGGGCTATAGTTGTCGACCTTGTTAGGGCATCTTAGAGCAGCCTCCTCTTTCCCTCATTTCTTGCCCATTTGTCCCATATAAGGGATGTGGATTAAAAACTTATTCCAGCGGCACCCCATTTCCTTCACATTTGTCCAAAATTATCCACACACTCCTTTCCCATATATAGTGAAAAATGGTATCTTCCCCATATATCCAATGTCCTTGCCGCACGACCCGGCCCACCAACCCTCCTTGCCACCGTCGTTGATTCGGCATCGTATCTAACAATGTTCCGGCTTTCCCTCCATGAGATCCCTCCCCTCCCCCTCCCTCCTAGTGTGCCCTTATATCAGGCACGTAAAGTCGTTAATGAGCTCCCTAGGACTCTCCGAAACGATGTGTGATACCAACACATGTAGAGGGTTGATTATAACATGTTTTGATAATTAATGAGTGTCGAAACCACGGAAGCTAAAGAAATTACCATGCAATAGTTTCCTAGAGATAACTATAAATGTAGGAAAGATTTAATAAGTAACTCGTGAATTTAGATATATCTACCGAATAAGCAAATAACGATAAAAGTAAATATGGTTTAGTGTTAACACATACAAAGTAGGAACAATGATAGACATAGGGGAAGTAGACATGGGGACGCAATCGTTGTATACTAGAGTTCAAGTTGTTTAGTGAGGACTCTAGTCTCAAACATCCACACAATCCCATGGATTTGACCCACTTCTCCCTTAAGCTTTCTAGAGAAAATCTACAACTTTAAAGCTTCCGAGCTACCCATAACGTTTAGAAGTCCTCATAACTTGAAGAGTAACAAGATCGGTGAAGGAAGAAAAGGGGAATGGCAATATGGTTACGAAATGTGGATCTTGCTCTTTTCCTTGCACTTGGATTCTAAACTATGGATGGAGGAAGTAGTAATTGAGCTCTGAAGATGCGGAAGATGGATCTTATCGGGGTGGAGCATTGGAAAATGGTTGGTGTGCGTTTTTTGTGAGATAGAAAAAGTGGAGCTAGAGACGACAACTTCACATAGCCTCTGGTTTTATCATAAATCTATGCCGCTTTTACCCACACACAAAATCTATGTTGCTTTTTTTTTCAATCAATACCATAATATATTCATAGTAGCATATAGTACATGTTAGACATACATAAACTATTGTCGGGGGAATAACCCCCGGTAGGGTCATAGTGGGTAAAACATTGCCCAGCTTGGCTTGCGCCGAGTAAAGAAAGAACCATGCCGAGTAAGTACGGCCGGGTAGGATAGTCATGTGCGGCACAAATATGTTAATCTTGCAGGAACCAACGAGCCGAGTCTCACGAGGAAGGACCAAGTCAGATAGGACGCGTGACACCTTTCCGAGTGAGGTTCAGGAGGGACCATTGTAAAGCACGGTCAAAAGAGAAGGGCGATGCCGGGCGACACGAAAGAAGCCGGGTGACGCCTAAAGCAAGGGCTGACGTACAAAGATACTGCATGACGCCAAAGAAGCTGGAGGCGATGTACGTGAAGACCGTTAGCTGTCCAACTTTATGGACTGGGCCACTAGGCTTAGTACAAGCCCATGACCTAGCCCGTAAGGTAACGACCAAGATCCAAACAGTAACCCTAGGACCCAAAGAGGTGTAATCTAGCTAGCCATCGCCTATATAAGGAGGGGCATAGCTAGGGTTAGAGGAGGTTGGACCTAGTAGGGAACTAGTGCACTGAACCCTAGTCCATACAGCTCTAGGAGCACTTGTAAGACTCAAGGATCAATAAAATCATCAAGTGTGGAGAGTTCATCTTGTTATTCGTGCGCGGCTAGACCGTACACTCCCTCCCCGGTGACCACAAGCATCCATTCGGCCCCCAACTCAACCCTACCCATGGCATCTGCCGTGACACCACCACGACAGTTGGCGCCCACTGTGGGGCTGAAGCAGGTGCTTGATGGATTCTTCATCCGGACGGGCAACATGTGGCATCCCGCAAAACCACTACTAGAAAATCGTGTTGAATTTGTGCATTGCATCGTCATCATCATGCATTGTTTGCCAAAACTATTTTCGCAAAGCCCGTTTTATTTTCTAAAACGCCCCATCTTATTCAAACACCGAAAACCGGGTCCCCGGAATATTTTGTTTTGCCCGAAATCGGTTTGCAAAAAGCCTTGTTTGTAATAAATAAAAATTATAATTATTTTTAGCGGGGCAGTCGAACGGGCCGATTGACCCGAACGACCGCCCCAGAAATTAATCGGTCCAAACCTGCCCGCCCCATCTAAATCCTATGTCTACCCAACTTCCTACCCAACCCATCCCTCCACCTCACTCCCTCCATTAGTATCCTGCCACCTCACCTAACCCTCCCCCCCTAACCAATCTAAACCTGCCACCTCACCTCTCTCTATCTCTCTCCCTCTCTCTCCTCTCTCTCACTCAGCTACACGCACACAGGGCCACACGCTGCACCACCCACGCACGCCACCCCCCACCAGCTGGCCCAGCACCGCTCCCTCACACGCACTCACGCGCGCGCCTGCCGGCACCGCAGACCCCACCCACTGACCCGTGGGCCCCCCTTTCTCCCCTGGTCCACCCACCAGCGTCCCACCCCCTGCCCCTGTTTCTCTTCCTCCTCCCCTCCCTCTTCTTCCCACCGACCGCGCGCAGGTCACTCCCCAACCCACGCGCCCCAGACCCCCGTGTCCCCCTCTCTCCCAGCCTCGCGTCGGCCCCTACCCCGCCGGAGCGCCGCCCGCCGCCAGTCCTCCAGCGCCTCTGGCCGCTCGCCAGGCCCCCTCCCTCCTCCGGCTCCCTCGCTCCCTCGCCGTCCTCCGCACCGGAGCTCGCCGGCGCCGCTCCCGCTCACCTCCCGCGCCGCCCTCTGCTACCGCCGCTTCCGCCGCCACCAGGGGCCTGCGGCCCGCATGGCGCCGCCGCCGGCCTCCCCGTTGCCTCCTCGAGCCCACCGTCGCCGCAGACGCCTCTCCGCCCGGCCCTTGCGCCGTCTGCCTGCACCGGTTACCCTCCCTGGCGCCTTCCTCCTCCTGGCCCCGCGTGGCTCCGCCCTCTGCGAGTTTTTCCTCTGTTCCCTGACCGGAACCCGGAAGATCTTTGCTGTTGTTGCCGTGCCCGTGTATTCATGAGCCGACGCAGGTTTCCCCAAGGCCGTCTTCATCTCCCATCGCAAGATCTTGGAACCGACGTCTCGGTGTCGTACCCGAAGACCATACCAAAACCGATGAACAATCGACGCCGAGCCCTCGACACGACAAGTTCTTCTACCCGGACCGAAGACCGAACCCGGACATGCCGAATTCATCGACCCGAAGGCCACAGACACGACAAGTACTTCCAGGACGCCAAGATCGCCACCTGTACCACAAGTACCGCACCCCGTACGCCAAGTGCTTCACCCCGAAGCCAAGACCGACTCGATGGCGCGTGCCTGACAAGACCCCGGCGCGACAAGAACTCCGACAAGGACCATCCGATGCCAAGGTCTTCTTCCCGGACCCGATCCCGAAGACTGACGCCCGGCGACCGAAGCCGTGAACCCCGACACGGTCACACCAAGTTCTCCATCGAGGAAACCAAGGCCGTCGACGTGGAACCGTAGAACGCCGAGTGCTTCACCCGGACACCGAGAACTTCCCCCTGAACGCCATGACCGTCGACATGACCCCAAGTCCCGCACCCGGATGCGCCAAGACCTACCCCGATACCCGAGAACGGAACCGTCGAACCCTGGACCCCGAAACCCCGGAACCCCAAGATCTGCCGAACCCTAATGTGTGACCCTTTCCTCGATACCCTATCTTATAAATGATATCAACTTGTTGCATTAAATCATTCATCTCGCATGCATATCTGTGGTTTGGGGCCTTATGCCGATTCACCTAATAATTAAATATGGGGCCCATATGCGGGTAAATCTAGCCTTATATCGGCCTCATTTAAACATGTGTAGCGAACCGGTTCCACCTGTTGCCTTGCTAAACAACATTTAATTGCGGGGGTTCTAATTAACTTGCACCATCTAATTAAATGCCGGGACCCCGGTTCCACTTAACATGACCTAATTGCATCGCACCTTTGCCATGTCATCCATCATACATGCATCATGCCGATCTTCTGCCGTTTTATTAAATATTGCATCCGGTGTTTATGCTAGTGTTTTGCTTCTTCGCGGATAAGGCCGTTGAGTTGATGTGAGCTTCGCCCCGATCTTCGGTTGAACCCTTCGGCAATGTTTTCAGGCGAGCATCTCCCTCTTTTTCTACCTATCTTACTTTTATAGTCTTTATTTCCCTCCTGTTGATCTATTGCTATCTGTGTTGCGTTGCTCTAGTTTTTCGTACCCGTGATATCCCTTGCAGCCTTATATCGCCTTGGACACATCCTATTACCTGTTGTTTGGTAGATAGTCGGACTTGCGCGTCGTAGTTGCTTGCTCAAGTGCTGATGTGTGTCGTCATATGCCACAGTTGCTGATGTATTGCCGCATGTTGATGTTGGAGATGATCATAGTTTTACTTATCGTTCACTTTAATTTCTGTTTAACAACTAAAATTGAATAAGCAGAGGCATCGGTGGGTGATAGATAATATTTGGTTTCCGAACGCCCACTTGTGTCCCGTAAGACCCCGAGTACTTGATACCTGTTCCTTGATTTATCGCGCTATCCACATCCGGGAGGTATATGGGACCCCCCTGAGCCAGAGCTTGATTCAGTCTTATTTCTTGGGGCCACAAACTAGTTTGAGGTTTTATTTACGATCCTGTACTTATGCCATGTTTTTACTGCTTTATTTACGATTGTGCGAGGTACTGCACACTGTACTGTTTAGGATCGGGACACGTTTACGCGGTGTCTACAAGCCCCGTTTGGGGTTCCCAGTCGCTCACAGCCGTCCACCCAGACCTTGAGGCCGTCTCGGAGCTTGCTTACTCCGTTGCGGGATCTACTTAAGGGGTGGCCCCCTGAAATATTTCTGAATCCTGTGATTGCTTTGTCGTGAAAGCCTCGTTGGGTTTTGATTTGGTTTTTCCGAGGTTGATCGAGTGTGTGTTGCTATTGGTGCACCCCGGCCGGGTAAAACTTTCTGAAAGCCGTGTCCGCGGATATGGACGACTTGGAGCACAGTATCTCGATCATAGACAAGCAAAACTAAAGTTTACTGCTATAAATTTGACTTATAATGACTAGTAATCAGCTCCACTACAACGGAATGGCTATTAATTACTACTGCCCACAATTGCTTGTTTGGTTGTCGCTTGCGACAATTGTATCTGACTAGTAAGTATTGCAACTACAACGAAATGGCTGAATAAAAGTACCAACAACTGCTGGGGTTTTGGGTTTATCTCATGCTATCTGTACCTGAATTAGTAATCGTTGCAACTATCACGGAATGGTTAACTAAAAGTGCCCACTGCTTATTTTTATCAGGATGGTTATCTATACATGACTAGTAATTACTGCAACGATAACTGAATAAATAAAACTGCCAACTGTGTGAGTTCCTCGGTTGACTTCCTCGTTTGGTTACGAGGGGGAAACGCCAGGATGGGTTTGTTTGGTGATAGCTTCAGGTTGGATCCGGTTAGGTCATTCTCACCCCTCTCCGATAATCGCCAGTGTTTCGAGTCTCTATAGGTTGTTTAGTGCATGCTGCCGCTGCCGCTCAGTCCACCATACCTATGTAGGCGAGGACCGCCGAATTCTAGCCTCGCCGTGTACTGGCCTCAGTACTGACGCTCCTTCTTTTTCCTTTGCCCTTTGTCGGCACCCCTTTTGTTTAAGCAGGTTTGAGATCGACGCTGTTAGCAGGGTTGCCCTTCCGGCTTGGCCTGGGCAGGGTTATGGACGCCATTGGTTATTCTTCAGGGCTCTTAGCCCCATTTGCATCTTGTCCACCACTACTAGAAAATCGCGTTGAATTTGTGCATTGCATCGTCATCATCATGCATTGTTTGCCAAAACTATTTTCGCAAAGCCCGTTTTATTTTCTAAAACGCCCCATCTTATTCAAACACCGAAAACCGGGTCCCCGGAATATTTTGTTTTGCCCGAAATCGGTTTGCAAAAAGCCTTGTTTGTAATAAATAAAAATTATAATTATTTTTAGCGGGGCAGTCGAACGGGCCGATTGACCCGAACGACCGCCCCAGAAATTAATCGGTCCAAACCTGCCCGCCCCATCTAAATCCTATGTCTACCCAACTTCCTACCCAACCCATCCCTCCACCTCACTCCCTCCATTAGTATCCTGCCACCTCACCTAACCCTCCCCCCCTAACCAATCTAAACCTGCCACCTCACCTCTCTCTATCTCTCTCCCTCTCTCTCCTCTCTCTCACTCAGCTACACGCACACAGGGCCACACGCTGCACCACCCACGCACGCCCCCCCCACCAGCTGGCCCAGCACCGCTCCCTCACACGACTCACGCACGCGCGCGCCTGCCGGCCCCGCACCCCACCCACTGACCCGTGGGCCCCCCTTTCTCTCCCCTGGTCCACCCACCAGCGTCCCACCCCTGCCCCTGTTTCTCTCTCCTCCTCCCCTCCCTCTTCTTCCCACCGAGACCGCGCGCAGGTCACTCCCCAACCCACGCGCCCCAGACCCCCGTGTCCCCCTCTCTCAGCCTCGCGTCGGCCCCTACCCCGCCGGAGCGCCGCCCGCCGCCAGTCCTCCAGCGCCTCTGGCCGCTCGCCAGGCCCCCTCCCTCCTCCGGCTCCCTCGCTCCCTCGCCGTCCTCCGCACCGGAGCTCGCCGGCGCCGCTCCCGCTCACCTCCCGCGCCGCCCTCTGCTACCGCCGCTTCCGCCGCCACCAGGGGCCTGCGGCCCGCATGGCGCCGCCGCCGGCCTCCCCGTTGCCTCCTCGAGCCCACCGTCGCCGCAGACGCCTCTCCGCCCGGCCCTTGCGCCGTCTGCCTGCACCGGTTACCCTCCCTGGCGCCTTCCTCCTCCTGGCCCCGCGTGGCTCCGCCCTCTGCGAGTTTTTCCTCTGTTCCCTGACCGGAACCCGGAAGATCTTTGCTGTTGTTGCCGTGCCCGTGTATTCATGAGCCGACGCAGGTTTCCCCAAGGCCGTCTTCATCTCCCATCGCAAGATCTTGGAACCGACGTCTCGGTGTCGTACCCGAAGACCATACCAAAACCGATGAACAATCGACGCCGAGCCCTCGACACGACAAGTTCTTCTACCCGGACCGAAGACCGAACCCGGACATGCCGAATTCATCGACCCGAAGGCCACAGACACGACAAGTACTTCCAGGACGCCAAGATCGCCACCTGTACCACAAGTACCGCACACCCCGTACGCCAAGTGCTTCACCCCGAAGCCAAGACCGACTCGATGGCGCGTGCCTGACAAGACCCCGGCGCGACAAGAACTCCGACAAGGACCATCCGATGCCAAGGTCTTCTTCCCGGACCCGATCCCGAAGACTGACGCCCGGCGACCGAAGCCGTGAACCCCGACACGGTCACACCAAGTTCTCCATCGAGGAAACCAAGGCCGTCGACGTGGAACCGTAGAACGCCGAGTGCTTCACCCGGACACCGAGAACTTCCCCCTGAACGCCATGACCGTCGACATGACCCCAAGTCCCGCACCCGGATGCGCCAAGACCTACCCCGATACCCGAGAACGGAACCGTCGAACCCTGGACCCCGAAACCCCGGAACCCCAAGATCTGCCGAACCCTAATGTGTGACCCTTTCCTCGATACCCTATCTTATAATGATATCAACTTGTTGCATTAAATCATTCATCTCGCATGCATATCTGTGGTTTGGGGCCTTATGCCGATTCACCTAATAATTAAATATGGGGCCCATATGCGGGTAAATCTAGCCTTATATCGGCCTCATTTAAACATGTGTAGCGAACCGGTTCCACCTGTTGCCTTGCTAAACAACATTTAATTGCGGGGGTTCTAATTAACTTGCACCATCTAATTAAATGCCGGGACCCCGGTTCCACTTAACATGACCTAATTGCATCGCACCTTTGCCATGTCATCCATCATACATGCATCATGCCGATCTTCTGCCGTTTTATTAAATATTGCATCCGGTGTTTATGCTAGTGTTTTGCTTCTTCGCGGATAAGGCCGTTGAGTTGATGTGAGCTTCGCCCCGATCTTCGGTTGAACCCTTCGGCAATGTTTTCAGGCGAGCATCTCCCTCTTTCTACCTATCTTACTTTTATAGTCTTTATTTCCCTCCTGTTGATCTATTGCTATCTGTGTTGCGTTGCTCTAGTTTTTCGTACCCGTGATATCCCTTGCAGCCTTATATCGCCTTGGACACATCCTATTACCTGTTGTTTGGTAGATAGTTGGACTTGCGCGTCGTAGTTGCTTGCTCAAGTGCTGATGTGTGTCGTCATATGCCACAGTTGCTGATGTATTGCCGCATGTTGATGTTGGAGATGATCATAGTTTTACTTATCGTTCACTTTAATTTCTGTTTAACAACTAAAATTGAATAAGCAGAGGCATTGGTGGGTGATAGATAATATTTGGTTTCCGAACGCCCACTTGTGTCCCGTAAGACCCCGAGTACTTGATACCTGTTCCTTGATTTATCGCGCTATCCACATCCGGGAGGTATATGGGACCCCCCTGAGCCAGAGCTTGATTCAGTCTTATTTCTTGGGGCCACAAACTAGTTTGAGGTTTTATTTACGATCCTGTACTTATGCCATGTTTTACTGCTTTATTTTACGATTGTGCGAGGTACTGCACACTGTACTGTTTAGGATCGGGACACGTTTACGCGGTGTCGACAAGCCCCGTTTGGGCTTCCCAGTCGCTCACAGCCGTCCACCCAGACCTTGAGGCCGTCTCGGAGCTTGCTTACTCCGTTGCGGGATCTACTTAAGGGGTGGCCCCCTGAAATATTTCTGAATCCTGTGATTGCTTTGTCGTGAAAGCCTCGTTGGGTTTTGATTTGGTTTTTCCGAGGTTGATCGAGTGTGTGTTGCTATTGGTGCACCCCGGCCGGGTAAAACTTTCTGAAAGCCGTGTCCGCGGATATGGACGACTTGGAGCACAGTATCTCGATCATAGACAAGCATAACTAAAGTTACTGCTATAAATTTGACTTATAATGACTAGTAATCAGCTCCACTACAACGGAATGGCTAATTAATACTGCCCACAATTGCTTGTTTGGTTGTCGCTTGCGACAATTGTATCTGACTAGTAAGTATTGCAACTACAACGAAATGGCTGAATAAAAGTACCAAACTGCTGGGGTTTTGGGTTTCTCATGCTATCTGTACCTGAATTAGTAATCGTTGCAACTATCACGGAATGGTTAACTAAAAGTGCCCACTGCTTATTTTTATCAGGATGGTTATCTATACATGACTAGTAATTACTGCAACGATAACTGAATAAATAAAACTGCCAACTGTGTGAGTTCCTCGGTTGACTTCCTCGTTTGGTTACGAGGGGGAAACGCCAGGATGGGTTTGTTTGGTGATAGCTTCAGGTTGGATCCGGTTAGGTCATTCTCACCCCTCTCCGATAATCGCCAGTGTTTCGAGTCTCTATAGGTTGTTTAGTGCATGCTGCCGCTGCCGCTCAGTCCACCATACCTATGTAGGCGAGGACCGCCGAATTCTAGCCTCGCCGTGTACTGGCCTCAGTACTGACGCTCCTTCTTTTTCCTTTGCCCTTTGTCGGCACCCCTTTTGTTTAAGCAGGTTTGAGATCGACGCTGTTAGCAGGGTTGCCCTTCCGGCTTGGCCTGGGCAGGGTTATGGACGCCATTGGTTATTCTTCAGGGCTCTTAGCCCCATTTGCATCTTGTCCACCACTACTAGAAAATCGCGTTGAATTTGTGCATTGCATCGTCATCATCATGCATTGTTTGCCAAAACTATTTTCGCAAAGCCCGTTTTATTTTCTAAAACGCCCCATCTTATTCAAACACCGAAAACCGGGTCCCCGGAATATTTTGTTTTGCCCGAAATCGGTTTGCAAAAAGCCTTGTTTGTAATAAATAAAAATTATAATTATTTTTAGCGGGGCAGTCGAACGGGCCGATTGACCCGAACGACCGCCCCAGAAATTAATCGGTCCAAACCTGCCCGCCCCATCTAAATCCTATGTCTACCCAACTTCCTACCCAACCCATCCCTCCACCTCACTCCCTCCATTAGTATCCTGCCACCTCACCTAACCCTCCCCCCCTAACCAATCTAAACCTGCCACCTCACCTCTCTCTATCTCTCTCCCTCTCTCTCCTCTCTCTCACTCAGCTACACGCACACAGGGCCACACGCTGCACCACCCACGCACGCCACCCCCCCCCCAGCTGGCCCAGCACCGCTCCCTCACACGCACTCACGCGCGCGCCTGCCGGCCCCGCAGACCCCACCCACTGACCCGTGGGCCCCCCTTTCTCCCCTGGTCCACCCACCAGCGTCCCACCCCCTGCCCCTGTTTCTCTTCCTCCTCCCCCCTCCCTCTTCTTCCCACCGACCGCGCGCAGGTCACTCCCCAACCCACGCGCCCCAGACCCCCGTGTCCCCCTCTCTCCCAGCCTCGCGTCGGCCCCTACCCCGCCGGAGCGCCGCCCGCCGCCAGTCCTCCAGCGCCTCTGGCCGCTCGCCAGGCCCCCTCCCTCCTCCGGCTCCCTCGCTCCCTCGCCGTCCTCCGCACCGGAGCTCGCCGCGCCGCTCCCGCTCACCTCCCGCGCCGCCCTGCTACTACCGCCGCTTCCGCCGCCACCAGGGGCCTGCGGCCCGCATGGCGCCGCCGCCGGCCTCCCCGTTGCCTCCTCGAGCCCACCGTCGCCGCAGACGCCTCTCCGCCCGGCCCTTGCGCCGTCTGCCTGCACCGGTTACCCTCCCTGGCGCCTTCCTCCTCCT
This sequence comes from Avena atlantica, assembly GCA_910589765.1. NCBI lineage: Eukaryota > Viridiplantae > Streptophyta > Magnoliopsida > Poales > Poaceae > Avena > Avena atlantica. The sequence continues at coordinate 211,218,637 of OU342738.1, forward strand.
GGCCCCGCGTGGCTCCGCCCTCTGCGAGTTTTTCCTCTGTTCCCTGACCGGAACCCGGAAGATCTTTGCTGTTGTTGCCGTGCCCGTGTATTCATGAGCCGACGCAGGTTTCCCCAAGGCCGTCTTCATCTCCCATCGCAAGATCTTGGAACCGACGTCTCGGTGTCGTACCCGAAGACCATACCAAAACCGATGAACAATCGACGCCGAGCCCTCGACACGACAAGTTCTTCTACCCGGACCGAAGACCGAACCCGGACATGCCGAATTCATCGACCCGAAGGCCACAGACACGACAAGTACTTCCAGGACGCCAAGATCGCCACCTGTACCACAAGTACCGCACCCCGTACGCCAAGTGCTTCACCCCGAAGCCAAGACCGACTCGATGGCGCGTGCCTGACAAGACCCCGGCGCGACAAGAACTCCGACAAGGACCATCCGATGCCAAGGTCTTCTTCCCGGACCCGATCCCGAAGACTGACGCCCGGCGACCGAAGCCGTGAACCCCGACACGGTCACACCAAGTTCTCCATCGAGGAAACCAAGGCCGTCGACGTGGAACCGTAGAACGCCGAGTGCTTCACCCGACACCGAGAACTTCCCCCTGAACGCCATGACCGTCGACATGACCCCAAGTCCCGCACCCGGATGCGCCAAGACCTACCCCGATACCCGAGAACGGAACCGTCGAACCCTGGACCCCGAACCCCGGAACCCCAAGATCTGCCGAACCCTAATGTGTGACCCTTTCCTCGATACCCTATCTTATAAATGATATCAACTTGTTGCATTAAATCATTCATCTCGCATGCATATCTGTGGTTTGGGGCCTTATGCCGATTCACCTAATAATTAAATATGGGGCCCATATGCGGGTAAATCTAGCCTTATATCGGCCTCATTTAAACATGTGTAGCGAACCGGTTCCACCTGTTGCCTTGCTAAACAACATTTAATTGCGGGGGTTAATTAACTTGCACCATCTAATTAAATGCCGGGACCCCGGTTCCACTTAACATGACCTAATTGCATCGCACCTTTGCCATGTCATCCATCATACATGCATCATGCCGATCTTCTGCCGTTTTATTAAATATTGCATCCGGTGTTTATGCTAGTGTTTTGCTTCTTCGCGGATAAGGCCGTTGAGTTGATGTGAGCTTCGCCCCGATCTTCGGTTGAACCCTTCGGCAATGTTTTCAGGCGAGCATCTCCCTCTTTCTACCTATCTTACTTTTATAGTCTTTATTTCCCTCCTGTTGATCTATTGCTATCTGTGTTGCGTTGCTCTAGTTTTTCGTACCCGTGATATCCCTTGCAGCCTTATATCGCCTTGGACACATCCTATTACCTGTTGTTTGGTAGATAGTTGGACTTGCGCGTCGTAGTTGCTTGCTCAAGTGCTGATGTGTGTCGTCATATGCCACAGTTGCTGATGTATTGCCGCATGTTGATGTTGGAGATGATCATAGTTTTACTTATCGTTCACTTTAATTTCTGTTTAACAACTAAAATTGAATAAGCAGAGGCATTGGTGGGTGATAGATAATATTTGGTTTCCGAACGCCCACTTGTGTCCCGTAAGACCCCGAGTACTTGATACCTGTTCCTTGATTTATCGCGCTATCCACATCCGGGAGGTATATGGGACCCCCCTGAGCCAGAGCTTGATTCAGTCTTATTTCTTGGGGCCCACAAACTAGTTTGAGGTTTTATTTACGATCCTGTACTTATGCCATGTTTTACTGCTTTATTTACGATTGTGCGAGGTACTGCACACTGTACTGTTTAGGATCGGGACACGTTTACGCGGTGTCGACAAGCCCCGTTTGGGCTTCCCAGTCGCTCACAGCCGTCCACCCAGACCTTGAGGCCGTCTCGGAGCTTGCTTACTCCGTTGCGGGATCTACTTAAGGGGTGGCCCCCTGAAATATTTCTGAATCCTGTGATTGCTTTGTCGTGAAAGCCTCGTTGGGTTTTGATTTGGTTTTTCCGAGGTTGATCGAGTGTGTGTTGCTATTGGTGCACCCCGGCCGGGTAAAACTTTCTGAAAGCCGTGTCCGCGGATATGGACGACTTGGAGCACAGTATCTCGATCATAGACAAGCATAACTAAAGTTTACTGCTATAAATTTGACTTATAATGACTAGTAATCAGCTCCACTACAACGGAATGGCTAATTAATACTGCCCACAATTGCTTGTTTGGTTGTCGCTTGCGACAATTGTATCTGACTAGTAAGTATTGCAACTACAACGAAATGGCTGAATAAAAGTACCAACAACTGCTGGGGTTTTGGGTTTATCTCATGCTATCTGTACCTGAATTAGTAATCGTTGCAACTATCACGGAATGGTTAACTAAAAGTGCCCACTGCTTATTTTTATCAGGATGGTTATCTATACATGACTAGTAATTACGGCAACGATAACTGAATAAATAAAACTGCCAACTGTGTGAGTTCCTCTCGGTGACTTCCTCGTTTGGTTACGAGGGGGAAACGCCAGGATGGGTTTGTTTGGTGATAGCTTCAGGTTGGATCCGGTTAGGTCATTCTCACCCCTCTCCGATAATCGCCAGTGTTTCGAGTCTCTATAGGTTGTTTAGTGCATGCTGCCGCTGCCGCTCAGTCCACCATACCTATGTAGGCGAGGACCGCCGAATTCTAGCCTCGCCGTGTACTGGCCTCAGTACTGACGCTCCTTCTTTTTCCTTTGCCCTTTGTCGGCACCCCTTTTGTTTAAGCAGGTTTGAGATCGACGCCGTTAGCAGGGTTGCCCTTCCGGCTTGGCCTGGGCAGGGTTATGGACGCCATTGGTTATTCTTCAGGGCTCTTAGCCCCATTTGCATCTTGTCCGTAGCTGGACGCTCTATCGTTTTCAAGGTGATTGAATCTTTGTATATTATCTCTGTATTCTTGACTCTCTGAGTCGCTGTTATATATATATCTGTTATGTGGGTCCCATCGAGGACTGTTGTGTAATGTTATTACTTCGTTTTCCACCCGCACGAAAGTGCCTGGTGGGCACCTTTGAATCGTTTCTATGCGGGTTTGGCGAATTTTGCTAAAACTTGCATAGGTCCGATTCTGAGGGTGTTACAGAGTGGTATCAGAGCTCAGCAGTTGCGATACCCCACAAGTCCAGCCTGTAGGATAACCTAGCTAACGGCCGAAGTAGAGTGTCAAAACTATTTTTGAAAATCGGTTGGGTAGTTCTGATTAGGTCTGATTTTACTCCTTACCCCTCTGCTGATCCCCTCTTATCTCGACGTGTTTTGAATCTGCTCTCTTATCTTCTCTTCGAGTCCAGGATTTCTCGTGGTTGGGTTTCCGTCGTACCTTCAGGGTTTCGCTTCCTCTTCTGATAACGGTGTTCTGCCATCCGGTGTTCCAGCTGCCTGATGAATCCGTCTACGGTGTTACCATTCCTTGTTCTTTGTTTGTGCCTTCCGGAGTTTTCCGACGCGACGACCTCAGCTATGCCAGATCCGATGCAGGGTCTGCATCACTCCGTTGTTCCGAACCTCGCTTGTCGAGATCTTCAGTCTGACTCCGAGAGTTGGTTGCATAATCCGCCTATTCGTGTGCAGGGTAATGGTTTGGGTGCGGGATGGAGTAGCTACCATACCACTACTCTTATCATTCGCTCTTGTACATCGAATAAGTGGATCCAGCAGTTTTACTCCGTCCACGGAAGTTAGGGGTGGCTTTATTTGTTGATACCTCTACCTTCGACCTTTTGTTACCGGAGAGTTCTCTCTCGACGATCACGGACAACGACCTCTTGTTAGTGGTGTCGCGAGGATCTACACGAAGCGCGAAGGATCAGACGCCGACCCTCCTTCCGGTACCATGAGGCGGATCTCGAGGGCGAGATCCTTTGTTAGTGGTGTCGAATTGTGGCATCCCGCAAAACCACTACTAGAAAATCGCGTTGAATTTGTGCATTGCATCGTCATCATCATGCATTGTTTGCCAAAACTATTTTCGCAAAGCCCGTTTTATTTTCTAAAACGCCCATCTTATTCAAACACCGAAGCCCGGGGTCCCCGGAATATTTGTTTTGCCCGAAATCGGTTTGCAAAAGCCTTGTTTGTAATAAATAAAAATTATAATTATTTTTAGCGGGGCAGTCGAACGGGCCGATTGACCCGAACGACCGCCCCAGAAATTAATCGGTCCAAACCTGCCCGCCCCATCTAAATCCTATGTCTACCCAACTTCCTACCCAACCCATCCCTCCACCTCACTCCCTCCATTAGTATCCTGCCACCTCACCTAACCCTCCCCCCCTAACCAATCTAAACCTGCCACCTCACCTCTCTCTATCTCTCTCCCTCTCTCTCCTCTCTCTCACTCAGCTACACGCACACAGGGCCACACGCTGCACCACCCACGCACGCCACCCCCACCAGCTGGCCCAGCACCGCTCCCTCACACGCACTCACGCGCGCGCCTGCCGGCCCCGCAGACCCCACCCACTGACCCGTGGGCCCCCTTTCTCCCCTGGTCCACCCACCAGCGTCCCACCCCCTGCCCCTGTTTCTCTTCCTCCTCCCCTCCCTCTTCTTCCCACCGACCGCGCGCAGGTCACTCCCCAACCCACGCGCCCCGGACCCCGTGTCCCCCTCTCTCCCAGCCTCGCGTCGGCCCCTACCCCGCCGGAGCGCCGCCCGCCGCCAGTCCTCCAGCGCCTCTGGCCGCTCGCCAGGCCCCCCTCCTCCCGGCTCCCTCGCTCCCTCGCCGTCCTCCGCACCGGAGCTCGCCGGCGCCGCTCCCTCACCTCCCGCGCCGCCCTCTGCTACCGCCGCTTCCGCCGCCACTAGGGGCCTGCGGCCCGCATGGCGCCGCCGCCGGCCTCCCCGTTGCCTCCTCGAGCCCACCGTCGCCGCAGACGCCTCTCCGCCCGGCCCTTGTGCCGTCTGCCTGCACCGGTTACCCTCCCTGGCGCCTCCCTCCTCCTGGCCCCGCGTGGCTCCGCCCTCTGCGAGTTTTTCCTCTGTTCCCTGACCGGAACCCGGAAGATCTTTGCTGTTGTTGCCGTGCCCGTGTATTCATGAGCCGACGCAGGTTTCCCCAAGGCCGTCTTCATCTCCCATCGCAAGATCTTGGAACCGACGTGTCGGTGTCGTACCCGAAGACCATACCAAAACCGATGAACAATCGACGCCGAGCCCTCGACACGACAAGTTCTTCTACCCGGACCGAAGACCGAACCCGGACATGCCGAATTCATCGACCCGAAGGCCACAGACGCGACAAGTACTTCCAGGACGCCAAGATCGCCACCTGTACCACAAGTACCGCACCCCGTACGCCAAGTGCTTCACCCCGAAGCCAAGACCGACTCGATGGCGCGTGCCCGACAAGACCCCGGCGCGACAAGAACTCCGACAAGGACCATCCGATGCCAAGGTCTTCTTCCCGGACCCGATCCCGAAGACTGACGCCCAGCGACCGAAGCCGTGAACCCCGACACGGTCACACCAAGTTCTCCATCGAGGAAACCAAGGCCGTCGACGTGGAACCGTAGAACGCCGAGTGCTTCACCCGGACACCGAGAACTTCCCCCTGAACGCCATGACCGTCGACATGACCCCAAGTCCCGCACCCGGATGCGCCAAGACCTACCCCGATACCCGAGAACGGAACTGTCGAACCCTGGACCCCGAAACCCCAGAACCCCAAGATCTGCCGAACCCTAATGTGTGACCCTTTCCTCGATATCCTATCTTATAAATGATATCAACTTGTTGCATTAAATCATTCATCTCGCATGCATATATGTGGTTTGGGGCCTTATGCCGATTCACCTAATAATTAAATATGGGGCCCATATGCGGGTAAATCTAGCCTTATATCGGCCTCATTTAAACATGTGTAGCGAACCGGTTCCACCTGTTGCCTTGCTAAACAACATTTAATTGCGGGGGTTCTAATTAACTTGCACCATCTAATTAAATGCCGGGACCCCGGTTCCACTTAACATGACCTAATTGCATCGCACCTTTGCCATGTCATCCATCATACATGCATCATGCCGATCTTCTGCCGTTTTATTAAATATTGCATCCGGTGTTTATGCTAGTGTTTTGCTTCTTCGCGGATAAGGCCGTTGAGTTGATGTGAGCTTCGCCCCGATCTTCGGTTGAACCCTTCGGCAATGTTTTCAGGCGAGCATCTCCCTCTTTCTACCTATCTTACTTTTATAGTCTTTATTTCCCTCCTGTTGATCTATTGCTATCTGTGTTGCGTTGCTCTAGTTTTTCGTACCCGTGATATCCCTTGCAGCCTTATATCGCCTTGGACACATCCTATTACCTGTTGTTTGGTAGATAGTTGGACTTGCGCGTCGTAGTTGCTTGCTCAAGTGCTGATGTGTGTCGTCATATGCCACAGTTGCTGATGTATTGCCGCATGTTGATGTTGGAGATGATCATAGTTTTACTTATCGTTCACTTTAATTTCTGTTTAACAACTAAAATTGATATAAGCAGAGGCATCGGTGGGTGATAGATAATATTTGGTTTCCGAACGCCCACTTGTGTCCCGTAAGACCCGAGTACTTAATACCTGTTCCTTGATTTATCGCGCTATCCACATCCGGGAGGTATATGGGACCCCCCCTGAGCCAGAGCTTGATTCAGTCTTATTTCTTGGGCCACAAACTAGTTTGAGGTTTTATTTACGATCCTGTACTTATGCCATGTTTTACTGCTTATTTACGATTGTGCGAGGTACTGCACACTGTACTGTTTAGGATCGGGACACGTTTACGCGGTGTCGACAAGCCCCGTTTGGGGTTCCCAGTCGCTCACAGCCGTCCACCCAGACCTTGAGGCCGTCTCGGAGCTTGCTTACTCCGTTGCGGGATCTACTTAAGGGTGGCCCCCTGAAATATTTCTGAATCTGTGATTGCTTTGTCGTGAAAGCCTCGTTGGGTTTTGATTTGGTTTTTCCGAGGTTGATCGAGTGTGTGTTGCTATTGGTGCACCCCGGCCGGGTAAACTTTCTGAAAGCCGTGTCCGCGGATATGGACGACTTGGAGCACAGTATCTCGATCATAGACAAGCATAACTAAAGTTTACTGCTATAAATTTGACTTATAATGACTAGTAATCAGCTCCACTACAACGGAATGGCTAATTAATACTGCCCACAATTGCTTGTTTTGTTGTCGCTTGCGACAATTGTATCTGACTAGTAAGTATTGCAACTACAACGAAATGGCTGAATAAAAGTACCAACAACTGCTGGGGTTTGGGTTTATCTCATGCTATCTGTACCTGAATTAGTAATCGTTGCAACTATCACGGAATGGTTAACTAAAAGTGCCCACTGCTTATTTTTATCAGGATGGTTATCTATACATGACTAGTAATTACGGCAACGATAACTGAATAAATAAAACTGCCAACTGTGTGAGTTCCTCGGTTGACTTCCTCGTTTGGTTACGAGGGGGAAACGCCAGGATGGGTTTGTTTGGTGATAGCTTCAGGTTGGATCCGGTTAGGTCATTCTCACCCCTCTCCGATAATCGCCAGTGTTTCGAGTCTCTATAGGTTGTTTAGTGCATGCTGCCACTGCCGCTCAGTCCACCATACCTATGTAGGCGAGGACCGCCGAATTCTAGCCTCGCCGTGTACTGGCCTCAGTACTGACGCTCCTTCTTTTTCCTTTGCCCTTTGTCGGCACCCCTTTTGTTTAAGCAGGTTTGAGATCGACGCCGTTAGCAGGGTTGCCCTTCCGGCTTGGCCTGGGCAGGGTTATGGACGCCATTGGTTATTCTTCAGGGCTCTTAGCCCCATTTGCATCTTGTCCGTAGCTGGACGCTCTATCGTTTTCAAGGTGATTGAATCTTTGTATATTATCTCTGTATTCTTGACTCTCTGAGTCGCTGTTATATATATCTGTTCTGTGGGTCCCATCGAGGACTGTTGTGTAATGTTATTACTTCGTTTTCCACCCGCACGAAAGTGCCTGGTGGGCACCTTTGAATCGTTTCTATGCGGGTTTGGCGAATTTTGCTAAACCTTGCATAGGTCCGATTCTGAGGGTGTTACACAACATCATCGCGAAGATCGGCGAGCGCGTCTACTCCGGCCTCATCCATAGGTTTGGAGCGCTCAACTTCGTCAGCGACAACGCGGGATGCTTCGGGACCAAGTCGTTCCCTAGGGGCGGTCACTTCATCAAGTTCGGCGAGCACCAGGTCTACGTCGCGGTACGCGTGGAGCGCGCGTCGTCCTGGCGCCAGATCCACCTGCGGTTCCTGTCGTGGGAAAGCTTCATCAGCTCATCTCCGTTGAGGTAATGATGACAGCTCCTAACCCAGCAGCACCTCCAGTAGCTCCCGTAGTGAACGAGGATCCCGAGGGAGGAAATCAAGAGGAAACACCAAGAGCTGCAAGAACAGCAAAAGCACCGCTAGAAAAGCCAGAGAACATAGCTAGAAGTAAGAGAGCCAAAGAGCTTCAAGAGGCAATAGACAATTTGGTAGAGCCAGTAGCGCAAACAGCTGATCCGGCATGTGTGCAGGCCAAGTTAGAGGAGGCCAGGATAAAGGTCCTGGAGAAATAAAAGGAGTTAGCGCAGTTACAGCAAGATGTGGATATCACAATCCGAGAGCTCAACTCGGCAAATCGAGTCAAGGGCGCAAAGACCCGGCTTGATGAAACAAGGTTAAGAGGGAGGAACCTCAATGAGGAGCTGGCAGATGCAACGTCGAAGTTAACACCAGAAAATAGCAACGAAACAGCCATGCGGCCAACATACAATACTGCAGCAGCTAACCTGAGAGCCGCAGAGGCAGCAATGGCGGAGCTACCACATTTGACGGGTGAAGCAAAGAAAAGGCAACAAGAGCGAGTCAATGAACTGGTAAGAGCGTTAGGGATGCTGAATGAAGCATACTATAGGGCAAATCCGGGTATAGCAGGGAGATCATAGCTGGTTCACTCGGCAACTCCAATCCTGGCAAGATCAGCAGGGCATACAGCCTCCTCACCCGGAGTGGCGCCAAGACCGAGAAAAGAAAAGAGTGTGGATTCAGGGAGGAACAAGCAAATGGTTGCCTATGACCCGACAATGGCTCAGGGAAACCTAGCATGTGCACAAGGAGCAAGAAGAAATAACATTCAGGGAAATGAAGACCAAGAAAATGCAGGCCAAGAAAGGCAAGTAGCACAAAAGAATGACAACAGAGGGCAAAATTTTGCGCCTCAACCTAGGCGTGGAGCTCACTCAGTAGGAGGAGGAAATCCAGCTCCGAATAATGCTCCAGTTCAACCCGAAAGAAGATAGCAAAGCGTGGGAAAAGTAGTGCAACAACCTGCAGACCCGAACGCAAACATATACAATGATGGTTACTCGGTGATGGTAAATGACGGGTATGAATTGCCGGATCACGCATACGAATAAATGGGATCCAGACTCGGAGGCAGAAACCTTCAGCCAGATGATGCAAGATTAAAGCTTGATCGAATAAAGATGGCAGAACTGATTGAGTCCCAAGGTCCGCAGGGTCCACCATGTTTTGGCCCAAGGATCATGAAGGAGCCACCTGTACCAAATTTTCAGCTGGCCAGAGCAACAAAGACTTACGATGGAAGAACAAAGCCAGAAGACTGGCTCATGGATTATGGAACTACTGTAAAAATCACGCAAGGAAATTTGAGATGGGTAGTGCGATATGTGCCGCAAATGCTAGAGAGACCAACACGGGTGTGGCTGAATAACTTGCCACCTAGAAGAATCAACAACTGGATCGATTTTCAGGATGATTTTGTCAGCAATTTCCCAAGCACCTACAAGAGGCTGAATCTCCCACAACAGCTAGCTATGTGCAAACAAAGGCCGAATGAGACGGACAGAGAGTTCCTCACAAGATGGTGCATAATGCGCAACTCTTTCGAAGGGTTAATCGAGTCTCAAGCCATAGTGTGGTTTGCACAAGGATGCAAACATGGAAGTGTGTTATGGCAAAGGTTACAAAGAGACATGCCGCAAGCTTGGCAGAAACAATAAGGATTGCTGACTCGTATGCGTTATGAGATCCAACCCAGCCTCTGCTCATGTCGGCAGACGGATTAACTGAGACTCATATCTATGAAGCTGCTGGATCGCAAAGGCGCCAGGAAAGAGCTGAGTATAGAAGCAAAATAAGAGATGAAAGGCCAGACTACATGTATGGTTCGACTCAGGTTGCGGCTGTGAGTCAGGATCACCCAGATGCTGGAAGTAGCCAACGTCAAAGGACAAATGGGCAACAACAGTGGATACCAAAGAATGATGGCAAAAGGCCATACGAACAAAGAAAGTCATATCAGGACAGGCATAAGTATACATATGAAATGATGTTGGACCAACCGTGTAAGTTCCACACACCAAGTCCGAGTAAGCCCGTGAATCACACAACAAGGAAATGCACTTGGTTTCAGAAAGGAGATAGAGTGGATTCATCGAGTAAGCAGCTACCACCACCTCCCCCTCCACCACTCACAGGAGGAAATACTCAAGTTGTTGGAGCCGAGCATAGATACGAGAACAGGCAGCCGAGGTATCATAATCAAGAAAGAAGAGAGGTTGTGCACCAGGTGCATAACCCAAGAGGTGACGATGCTCATATCATCCATGGGACTAGAAATGAGTATAGAGAGCACCACCCGAGTTATGTCGTCTTTGTCATAGAGCCGAATGACAAAAAGAGTCAGCAGAGACGGATGATGGAAGTGAACGCCACAATGTCAGAAATTCCAAAGTACATGCACTGGTCTGATAGGAGATAACTTGGAGCATAAAGGATCACCCCAAGATCATGCCAACCCTAGGAGGTTATGCTCTAGTCTTGGATCCAACTTTCATGGGCCCTGATATCAATGTGAAATTTTCCAAGGTACTGATCAATGATGGCAGTAGCATCAACATCATGTACAAGGATACCATGATCAAGTTAGGCATTACTATGAACATGCTGGAGCTGACTAAGACAACTTTCCATGGCATTGTGCCGGGATTGTCCTGTGAGCCAATTGGCAAAATCTTGGTTGGCGTCTTATTCGGCAACAGAGAGAATTGTAGCACTGAAGCCATAGAGTTCGAGGTGGTTGACCTGGTCAGCTAATACCATGCCTTACTCGGCAGGCCGGCTATGGCAAATTTTATGGCTACTCCTCACATTGCTTACTTGAAGATGAAACTGCCAGGTCCATGTGGAGTTATCATAGTCGAAGGAGATTACAAAAGATCTATTGCTTGTGCCTCAGCCGGATCTTCGCTAGCCGAATCACTGATCATAGCACAGGAAAAGCACCAAATGATGGAAGTGGCAGCATTGGCCAAAGCAGCACAAATGTCCATGCCGGCACTTACTAACCCGCATGGCAGTGTGTCATTCCAAGCTACCAAGGAAACCAAGAAGGTACAAGTGGATGCAACTTTCCCAGAGCACACAGTCACCATTAGGGCTGGGCTAACTGACAAATAGGAAAGCGAGCTCACCAGCTTCCTCCGTGAGAATCGGGATATCTTTCCATGGTCCACATCGGATTTGCAAGGAGTTCCGAGGGAGATGGCTGAGCACTCTCTTCATGTAAGGCCAGATGCCAAGCCGGTGAAGAAACCCCTCCGCCGCTTCGCCGAATATAGGAGGAAAGTGATAGCTGTCGAGATAGCCAGGCTCATAGCCGCTGGATTCATCATGGAAGTACTGCACCTAGATTGGTTGTCAAATCCAGTCTTGGTCGAGAAGAAAAAGATGACCCGAATGTGGCAGTGGTGTGGCGCGTGTGTATTGATTACACGAACCTTAATAAGGCGTGTCCGAAAGATCCATTTCCCCTGCCACGGATCGATCAAGTCATAGACTCTACTGCTGGGTGTGATTTGTTGTCATTTATGGACGCGTATTCTGGTTTCCACCAGATACCACTAAATCTGAATGATCAAATAAAGACAGCTTTTATCACCCCGTATGGGGCTTATTGCTATCGTACCATGCCGTTTGGATTGTGAAATGCAGGTGTAACATATCAAATATGCATGCAAAAATGCTTGCAAGATCAATTGGACAAAAATGTTCAAGTATACGTCGATGACATGGTGATAAAAACCAAGCAAAGTCATACTCTAATTGAGGACTTGCGTCAAACATTCGCAGACTTAAGAAGATTCCGGATGAAACTTAACCCGAAAAAATGCACATTTGGTGCCCCGGCTGGGAAGTTACTCGGATTTCTTGTATCCAGCTGAGGGATTGAGGCTAACCCGACAAAGATCAGGGCCATCGAAAGAATTGAATTGCCAAAAACCCTCAACGATGTTCAGAAGTTCATAGGATGCCTGGCCTCATTGAACAGATTTATTAGTCGGCTAGGTGAAAAAGCCCTACCACTATATCAACTGATGAAAAAATCAGACAAATTCACATGGACACAGCCAGCTGATAGAGCTTTCCATGAACTCAAAAAGATGTTGGCAACAGCACCAATATTAGCATCACCACTATCCAAAGATCCCATGATGCTCTATGTCGCCGCAACCAATATAGTTGTAAGTGCAGTAATAGTGGTTGAACGTGAAGAAGAGGGCAAATCAGTCTAAATACTAGTTTATTACTTGAGCGAAGTTCTCTCTATATCAAAGCAAAATTACCCCCATTACCAAAAAATGACATATGGGGTGTATATGGCAGCAAAGAAGCTGAAGCATTATTTTCAAGAACACCCAATCCGGGAAATATGTGAGGCACCTATCTCAGATATATTGGGCAGCAAAGATGCTAATGGCCGAGTCGCAAAATGGGCCATAGAGCTAGCACCATACACTCCACAATATGATAGGCGAGATGCAACCAAATCTCAAGCCATAGCTGATTTCTTCGTGGATTGGATGGAAATGCAATACGAACCACCGCTGCCAGATCCGAATTACTGGAAGATGCACTTTGATGGATCCAAGACAAAGATGGGTCTGGGCGTCGGGATAGTTCTCACATCACCAAAGAGGGATCAGCTGAAATATGTGTTGCAGATCCATTTCGCTGCATCCAATAACGTTGCCGAGTATGAAGCACTTGTCCACAGCATAAAAGTGGCCAAAGAAATTGGCATCAAAAGGATCATGTGTTTTGGTGACTCAGATTTGGTGATCCAGCAAGTATCTGGGCATTGGGATGTGTTGGATGCAAACATGGCACTGTATCGTTTCCATGTGCAAAAAATTCTGGGATACTTTGACGGATGTGAATTCCATCACATACCTAGAGCAGAGAATGAGGCAGGGGATATACTATCCAAATTAGGCTCCTCTCGCCAAGCAATTCCACCAGGAGTAGCATTGGAGCATCTCAGGAAACCATCGATCAAGCCGTCACCAGAATCTGAGTCAATCAGGCTCACCCCAGCAAGTCAGGAATCAGACGTTGTGCCAATGGATATCGACTCAGGGGCAGGTCCGAGTCACTCGGGGACTGTTCCGCTCACCTCGGGGGTTGCCGAATCACACTCGGGGACTCCTTAGGTTATGTCGGTAGAACATATGTCAGCGGAGCCAATGGAAATTGAGAAGAAATAGATCCGACACCGCTGATACCAACATGGGCGCAACCAATATTCATCTACTTAAAAGATGGAACTTTGCCAGATGATGAGATATTGTCAAGGCAAACAGAAAGAAGAGCAAAAGCCTACAGCATAATCAACAAAGAGATGTATAAAAGAAGTGTGACAAGTGTACTACAGCGTTGCATAAGTCCAGAGAAAGGCCAAGAAATTTTGTTGGACATTCACCAAGGAGAGTGTGGGAACCATGCATCTTCAAGAGCATTGGTAGCCAAGGCGTTTCGACATGGATTTTATTGGCCAAGTGCACTGGCAGAAGCACATGAACTTGTGAGAAAATGTAGTGGTTGTCAGCATACGCGTCAAAATCACACTTATCGGCATCAAAATTGAAAACTATACTGATCACTTGGCCATTTGCAGTATGGTGTCTGTATATGGTGGGACCATTCAAACCAGCGAGGGGCAGCATGACTCACATACTAGTAATGGTTGACAAATTTACCAAATGGATAGAAGTGAATCCCATCAAGAAATTGGATGGAAAAACAACTGTCACATTCCTAAAGGACATAATCTTGAGATACGGTTACCCACACAGTGTAATCACAGATAATGGCACGAACTTTGCCGAAGGAGCTTTCCTTCGATTCTGAGGAAAAAACCGAATAAGACTTGACGTAGCGCCAGTCGCCCATATAGAATCAAATGGACAAGTTGAACGAGCTAATGGCTTAGTTCTGTCCAGGATAAAGCCCCGCTTAATGGAGCCACTCTAGAGGTCACCTAGTTGTTGGATAGAGGAATTACCCTTAGTGCTATGGAGCCTAAGGACAACTCCAAATCGATCAACATGATATACACCGTTCTTTCTTGTATATGGGGCAGAAGCAGTTTTGCCTGCCGACATACAGTATGACTCGCCAAGAGTAAGGCAATACTCGGAAGCCTAGGTAAAAGAGGCCCGAGAGGATGGAGTTGACTTACTCGAAGAAGCAAGGGAATTGGCATTGTCCAGATCCGCTATATATCAGCAAAATATTCGACGCTATCATAGCCGGAAAGTTCAACCTCGTGTTTTCCGAGAAGGGGATATGGTGCTCAGACTAGTGCAGCGCACAACTAGAATGCATAAGCTATCACCCCCATGGGAAGGTTCATTATTGTAAGCAAAGCATTGCACAATGATTCATATTATCTAATAGATGCTCATGAAGCACAAAAGAACAAGGCGGACAGGTCAGGTGATGAAACCAAAAGGCCATGGAATGTGGCACTACTTCTCCCCTTCTACACTTAGGATAAGCAATGTATATACCATCTGAACTCTCATAGGTCGGACGCTTATGCCGGCTATGTGCTGATAATAAAATGGTATGACTCGAAAAACTGACTCGGGGACTGCCCCTTATGTTTATCTTTTAACTATCCTATGTCGGCTGGCATGACACCTAAATCTTATCTCGGAACAAGTAATGTTTACTCGAAAAAAATAAACTCTTTGACTATGTTGTTGTCCGAAAACATGGCTTCATGGCAATCAAGAGGAAAGGATGAAGGATGAGTAAACATGAACACCGGATAAGTAAAGGGAGGAACGCGAGTCGATCCTATGTATGTTTTTAATAACTCATTGCAGGTTATGTTGCTTTCTATGTCGAATAATCCTAAGTCAAGTGCTCTAGTTTCATACCTGCTAACTCAATCCTTAGAACTTTGAGACTCTAATGTCGAATGCCAAAAAAGGTAGACAAGAGCCAAATTCAAGGAAAAGGGGAAATGGCAAAATGAAGCTCGAGGACTTTCCCCTGAATAATTCGCATTCAAAGCTAAACAAAATTTTAAGCCTTATCACAAGGTGAACACCAAAAATAAGTGCACTATATCATACATATGCACCCGGCATACCGGGGATCTCATAAAATTTAAGTGTTTTTTATATCCAACCTAAGAAGCAAATGGGCCAGGAGGAGTAACTTTCGGACTAGAGCTAGGAGCGTCATCTGGAGCATCTGCCGAATCAGGAGCGTATGTGTCCGAGTCTGCAGGTCCATCTAACTCGGTGGCTTCGCTATCCTCGCCTTCGTCATCAGCAATCTCGGCAATAGGCTCCCCAAGATTGAGGAAGCTAGGCCCATCACACCAGGCATGCACAAGGGCATACTCGACCATAGCATAAGCGCGCTCCTGGCGTTTCTTGATCAGCTCAGGATCATGGATCCACTTTTCGTCAGCCCTTATGCGTTCAAGAACATCAATGTTGATGTCCTCGTACCATGAGAGCACAAAGGAAAGGGCTTTGTCCGCTGCAGCTCAGCCGGCCGACTCGCGCCATTAATCTAGCCTGTCTTCAGTAAGAAGCAGCCAGGCAGCCAGAGGCTCTATGAGTGTGGGCGCGTCTTCATCCGGCCAGAGCATTCAGAACGCATGGATCGCTGATTTGAGCAAGTCCACACCACAGGAATTGAGGGTCTTGACTCGTTCAGATAGCGCTGCAAGGTGCTCGTCGATACTGATTTCGCCATCAGCTGGAGCGCCATATTCGACTCGTACTATTTTCATAGCTCGTATGGCAAACATGTCAGCCTTGGGAAAATTCTCTGTAAAAGCAAGCGAACATTAGCAAAACAAGGACAAAGCAGACAAAATGAGTACAACGAAAAGGGTAAGGACTCACTACCGAGGAAAGAGTTGATGGAGCCGAGCTTGCTTTGCCAGTTCTTGGCCTTGGCTTGAAGAGCATCAAGATCCAAATGAGCCAACTCAACCGCGGACTCAGCCTCCTTCAGTAGCTCCTTAGTTTTCTCGGCACTGGCAGCATGTTGATCATCTTTCTCGACAAGCTCCTCCCTCGGCCCATTCACCTCGTCCTGGTGCTTCTGCTCCATATCCGCCATTTTCTTTTTCAATCGAGTCACCTCGTCTCGCTCCTTCTGGATCTCGATCCGGTGCTTCTCTGCTTATTCGGAGAATACGACCCGTCAGTGGCAACAAAACTGTCTCGGAACCATCAAGATAAAAATAGGAAAAGGAATAAGCATAAGTACAAAGTGGAGACAGAAGTTGCTAAGAACTAACTTTCAGCATCGCTGATTTGTAGATGCAGGGCGTCAATAGTGGATTGGGCAGAAGCTGTAAAAGGAAAAGGAAAAAATAAGCAAGGGTAAACAAGGAAAGTACGCCGAATAAGAGTGGGACGAGTCAGAAAGTTACCTTGGCCTTTAGCCTCAGCTTGCAGGCTTTGGTGAGCGAGCTCTAGCTTATGATACTCAAAGAGGAGAGCCTGGTGCACCTTGATGCACTCATTATGTGTAAGCTGCACAAACAAAAAAGGACAAGTCAGCAATTGTGAGATCAAGCTTATGGCTGGATAAGGGTTGACTCCTATCTTAGAGATTACAGGCGAATGATTCCCTCATTTGGTAGTAACCTCGGGGACTAGGGATAATGTATAACAAAAATACTCAATACACGAAAGAGTAAGAAGATTGCGCACCTCGTTCACTTCATCGGCGTGGGCCATCAAGGCAATGTCCTGCTGAGTCATGTAGGAGACGTCCTTGGGGACCAGCTTCATCTTCTTCCCAGTGTTGGAGCCGACCTCTTGCTCGCCGGCTGCGTTCCAGGCAACGGCATAGCGCCCTGCAGCGCCGAGGCAGTTCCTGCTAAGCGTCCGAGTGAGAACTTGCCCCTTCTTCTGGGCAGTTCCCACATTGCCGCGGGTAGCAGCAGCGCTGGTATGCAGGGTAACAGCCTTGGAACTGCCGCCCGACCTGGCGGTTGTGGATCCGCCCGGCTTACCCGCTGAAGCGAGTATCGTTGTTGTTGCTGAGGGCCGGATCTGAGGAGCGGTTCCTGGGGCGTGGACCAAGGTTATCTGCTTGGTAGTTGTGGGCTTGCCGGATGAAGTGCGAGCTGGACCTAAAGCAGCAGGCCGGGTCTGGATCTTTGACAAAAGAGGAGAGTGAGCAGGTCTGGTTGGTGATAAGATGGGAGCCGACTGAGCGGGCTTAGCAATGTTGCTAGCACCAAGATCAGGAAGTTGTTCATGAAGACCAACTTGTGGGCTGGTAGCAGAGGAACTAGTGGCGAAGGTCTTCTCAACGCCAATATTGCCAGCACCAAGATCAGGAAGTTGTTCATGGGGTGCGGCAGAAGAGCTAGGCCGAGTCTCCTCCGACGGGTGTGCCACCGGGTCTGACTGAAACTAAGAAGCGTGAGCCTCAGTAGTGGGAACGGCGACTCGGACGGGGCTCTACACCGTGGAATCAGCAAGAGGAGGAGGAGCAGACCTTAGCGGTGAGGCCATGCTAGGAGCAGCTTCGCTAGCTGACAAAGGCACATCACTGAAAATAACAAGGAATGCTCATAAAAAAACAGTTACAAAACAGGAAAGGAAAAATAGAAGGTAAGCAAACAGCAAAAGCTCATCCGGAAACGGTCGAGTCACACGGTATGCGACATGTGACTCGGTGCCCAACTGCTTTGCGAGTCTCCGTCAGCGTGGTAGCAGCAGGAGTAACCTTGCGCTTCTTGGCCGGCTGAGCACTGGAGGAGGCCCCGCGCCGCTTACTCGGCTTGGCAACCGGGATTTTGCCGACTCCGCCCACGACGAGAGGGGGAGTGTCATGTACCTGGCCAGCTGCATAAGTAAATGACAGGCTCACTCAAATAAGTTAGAGGGCTAAGGTCGAAAAGCAGGTACCTGCAGAATCTCACAATCATCATCGTCGTCGTCGTTAGACCAATCTCATAAGGGATTTCGAGTGTGGCTCTTACCCGGAGTTGAAGCGGCAGCTGCATGCGGAATGGGCATGAAGCACTCCAGATCGAACTCGACTTCGTCGGAGTCGGAGCGGTCCTCGTTATAAGCACTAGGAGGATAGTACTATCATCAACCTGGTGAACAAGATTCTGCAAAAGATAACAGAATAAGAACAGAGAACGAATGAGACAGCAGATGAACATAAGAAAAGCTATGTCGGATAGAAAGTGATTCGGAAACTTACCCAGGGGATAGGCCTACCCCGGCTAAATGGAGGGCAGCTCCAAGCCCAATCCTCTGCCAAAGTCAGCTTGAAGATCGAGCTGACTCGGCAGGCCACAGAGTCATGGGTGAGCTCCTTCATGGAGTGCCGAGTGGGGTCCTGCGTGTCGCTCATGAAGCACATCTTGTGGCTCCTGGCTTGGATGGGGCTGACCCGACGTGCAATAAAAGCACACATGAGATCCGTATCGGTGAGATGGAAGTTCTCATCCGACGACAGCAACCTCTCCAGAATCCCGTTGGCCTCATTCACCACAGCGTTCTTGTCGCGCGGTTCAAGCTTCCAGAACTCTTCGCTGGGAACCTCATCCGAGAAAAGGGGGGCGGATGTAATCAGTGGCTCCGCTGTTTTTGACATAGAAGAAAGTCATATGTCATTTCTTGCAAGAGTCTAAACCAGTAACCCAAGGAAAGATGGATTCTCTCCTGATGCTAGCGGGACCACACCGGGTTGGCCTCTTCTCGGCATGGGGAGCGCCAGGCTAGGGAACTACTTGGATCCTAAAACTAAAATATTTGGCCCACAGAAGAACGGTAGGTCAAATGCCAAGGTAGGCCTCGCAAGCAGAGGGACACAATGGCATTGGCAGGCAAGTGATGGGTCCAAAGATGGAAAGTGGAAAGGAAGGAAACAAAGAAATTGCTCACAGGCAAGGCGAAACCACGCTCAAAGTGGGAGAGGAAAACCGCCCTCTCATTGGCCTCAGGTGTGGCATCCCGCAAAAACCACTACTAGAAAATCGCGTTGAATTTGTGCATTGCATCGTCATCATCATGCATTGTTTGCATAAAACTATGTTTGCAAAGCCCGGTTTGTTTTCTAAACGCCCCGTCTCTTATTCAAACACCAAAAACCGGGTCCCCGGAATATTTTGCTTGTTGCTATCGGTTTGCAAATGGTGTAATTAAAACAAATAAAATTTATATTTATTTTAGTAGGGGCAGTCGAACGGGCCAGATCGACCCGAACGACCACCCCTAGGTTTTTAAAACGGTCCAATCAACCGGTACACCTAAATCCTATTCCTACCAATCTTCCTACCCAACCCTTCCCTCCACATCACCCTGGCCACTCCCCTTGCGCCACCTCACCCCTCCCCAAATCCCCACCAACCCCAAACTGACACCTAATCCCTCCCTCTCTCTCTCTCACCTCCCCACTCACCCACCTGCCACACACAGCCTGTGCCAGCCAACCCACCCCGCGCGGGCCCCATCCCCTCAGCCCCACAGCAGCCACCACCCACGCACCCAACCCCCCTGGCGCTTGGCCCCACCAGCGCCACCCCTGGCCCCTGCCCCGCACGCGACGCGCACAGCACGCACACCCTCACGCGCGCGCACGCCCAGCCCCGCTGCCGCCTCTCCCTCCTCCCTCGCTTCGCCGCCGTAGCTCGCGCCCCTCCCCGCCAGCGGCCGCCGCCCGCTCCGCCTGCGCCGCCCCGGCCCCGGCTCGCCCCGTTCCCTCCGGCCGCTCCACCGCCCTCCGCAGCAACCGCCGCCGCCCACCGTCGCCTCTCCCACCTCCGGCCACGCTTCCCCTCTGCACCGCGCCTCCCTTCTGCCCCAGCGGACCCCGCCGTTCGCCGCCGACCCCTCTGCGCCGGCACGTCCCCGCCGCCCTGGTCCCTCTCATCCGGCCGCCGCCGCCCTCCGCCGTCCGCCCAAGCCGCCGGTCGCCCTCGCTGCCCCGCCTCGGCAGCCCGACGCCTCCACCGCCCTTCTCGTCGGGCCCCGCGAGCGTCACCCCCCCCCCTTCCTTGCGGGCCGCCGTTCGCTGCCGGTGGCCCCGTGCGCCCCCAGCGAGCTCGCCCCGGCCGAGCCCGGCCCCGACGCGCTCCGGCCTGCCCCGCCACCCTTGCCGCTCGCCTCCATCGCTTCGCCAGGCCGCCGTCGCCGGCCGCCCTCCTCCCCTCGACCTTCTGCCTCGACGCGGCCCCGCACGTCACCGCCGGCAGGCCTCTGCACGCCGCCCACCGACGGGCCCTGTACCCCTTCGCCGGCCGCTTCTCTGGCCCGGACCTGCTCGGTTGCCGCCTGCAAGCCCTGCAGCACCATCCCGACGTGTGGCCTCAGTTTGTCTGTGTTGTTGTTTTACATCCTCTTTGATGCCCAGCCGTTGACCCAGAGTTTGGGCCACAATATCTTTGTCGGAATCGTGTCGTGTACTCATGTACATGTCGGGAGTTCGTGATACCAAGTCTCGTCAAGACCGTCGTAACCATCAAGTTCCTTCACCGCCGGCGCCATGTGAGACCGCGGAAAAACGAGCTCTTCCTCAGAACCCCCTGGTCGATGCCTGAAGTTTTCCCCTACGCCAAGGCCTTCGTCATGAACACCGAACCTCTTCGTCAAGGGAAAACCCAAGGTCGTCGCCGCGGAACCGACAAGTACGCCTACACGGATACCAAGCGACAGGATCATCGTCACGGAACCCGAAGACACATGTGCGACAAGTACTCTTTCCCGAAGGCGCCAAGACCCCGAGACCCCCAGATCTACGCCGCGGAACGACAAGGCCTTCGATGCGGAACCAACACGATCTTCTCGAGCGGGAACAACAAGAACTTCACGGACCAAAGGCCCCGTTCCCGGAGTCCGATTGTCGAGCCCGAACCCGAGGAAAACCGAGAACGATCCCGCCGAGAGACCGAACCCGTCGAACCCCGGAACCCCAAGATCGTCGCGACCCCTAATGTGTGAACCTCCCTCGAAAACCCTAATTTCATAATATAACACGATGTTGCATATTTAATTGTCATCTCGCATGCATATCATGTGGTTTGGGGGCCTTTATGCCGATTCACCTAATAATTAAATATGGGCCCATATGCGGGCAAATCTAGCCTTATATTGGCCTCATCTAACTTGTGTAGCGAACCCGGTACTATCCTCTGCCTTGTTAAACAACATTTAATTGCGGGGGTTCTAAATAACTTGAACTGTCTAACTAATTGTCGGGACCCCGGTTCCGCTTAATATGACCTAATTGCATCGCACCCTTGCCATGCCATGCATCATACATGCATCATGCCGATCTTCTGCCGTGTATTAAATATTGCATCCGGTGTTTATTCTAGTGTTTTGCTTCTTCGCGGATAAGGCCGTTGAGTTGATGTGAGCTTCGCCCCGATCTTCGGTCGAACCCTTCGACAATGTTTTCAGGCGAGCATCTCCCCCTTTCTACCTATCTTACTTTTATAGTATTTACTTCCCTCCTGTTGATCTGTTGCTATCTGTGTTGCGATGCTTTAGTTTCCGTACCCGTGATCTACCGTGCAGCCCTATATTGCCTTGGACACATCCTATTACCTGTTGTTTGGTAGATAGTTGGACTTGCGCGTCGTAGTTGCTTGCTCAAGTGCTGATGTGTGTCGTCATATGCCACAGTTGCTGATGTTTTGCCGCATGTTGATGTTGGAGATGGTCCTAGTTTTAATTATTGTTCACTTTAATTTCTGTTTAACAACTAAAATTGAAATAAGCAGAGGCATCGGTGGGTGATAGATAATATTTGGATTTCCGAACGCCCACTTGTGTCCCGTAAGACCCCGAGTACTTGATACCTGTTCCTTGATTTATCGCGCTATCCACATCCGGGAGGTATATGGGACCCCCCTGAGCCAGAGCTTGATTCCGTCTTATTTCTTGGGGCCACAAACTAGTTTGAGGTGTTTTTACTATCCTGTACTTATGCCATGCTACTTTCTGTATTTAATTTGTGCGAGGAGCACACTGTACTGTTTAGGTAAGCGTAATGTTTTCGCGGTATCGACAAGCCCAGCCACACTTTCGGGTTCCCAGTCGTTTACAGCCATTGTCGCAAACCTTGAGTCCGTCTCGGAGCTTGCTTACTCCGTTGCGGGATCTACTCAATGGGGTGGCCCCCTGAAATATTTCTGAATCCTGTGATTGTTCAGTCGTGAAAGCCTCGTTGGGTTTTGATTTGGTTTTTCCGAGGTTGATCGAGCGTGTGTTGCTATTGGTGCACCCCGGCCGGGTAAAACTTTCTGAAAGCCGTGTCCGCGGATATGGACGACTTGGAGCACAGTATCTCGATCATAGACAAGCATAACTAAAGTTTACTGCTATAAATTTGACTTTACAATGACTAGTAATCAGCTTCACTATAATGGAATGGCTAATAATACTGCCCAACATTGCTTGCTTGGATTGTCGCTTGCGACCATTGTACCTGACTAGTAAGTATTGCAACTACAACGAAATGGCTGAATAAAAGTACCAACAACTGCTGGGTTTACGGGTTATCTCATGCCATCTGTATCTGATTAGTAATTGCTGCAACTATAACGGAATGGTTGACTAAAAGTGCCCACTGCTCATTTTATTAGGACGATTATCTAAACCTGACTAGTAAAGTGCCGCAACTATAATTGAATAAATAAAACTGCCAACTGCGTGAGTTCCTCGGTTGACTTCCTCGATTGGTCTCGAGGGGGAAACACCAGGATGGGTTTGTTTGATGGTAGTATCATGTTGGATCCGAATAGGTTATTCTCACCCCTCTCTGATAGCCGCCAGTTGTATCGAGTCTCTGTAGGTCGTTTAGTGCATGCTGCCGCTGCCGCTCAGTCCACCATACCTATGTAGGCGAGGACCGCCGAATTCTAGCCTCGCCGTGTACTGGCCTCAGTACTGACGCTCCTTCTTTTTCCTTTGCCCTTTGTCGGCACCCCTTTTGTTTAAGCAGGTTTGAGACCGACGTCGTTAGCAGGGTTACCCTTCCGGCTTGGCCTGGGCAGGGTTATGGACGCCATTGGTTATTCTTCAAGGCTCTTAGCCCCATTTGCATCTTGTCCGTAGTCGGACGCCCCATCGTTTTCAAGGTGATTGGGATCTTTGTACCGTATATTTGTATTCTTGACTCTTTGAGTCGCTGTTATATATATATCTGTTCTGTGGGTCCCATCGAGGACTGTTGTGTAATGTTATTACTTCGTTTTCCACCCGCACGAAAGTGCCTGGTGGGCACCTTTGAATCGTTTCTATGCGGTTTTGGCGAATTTTGCTCAAACTTGCATAGGTCCGATTCTGAGGGTGTTACAGAGTGGTATCAGAGCTCAGCAGTTGCGATACCCCACAAGTCCAGCCTGTAGGATAACCTAGCTAATGGCCGAAGTAGAAGTGTCAAAATTATTTTTGCAAAAACGGTTGGATAGTTCTGGTTAGGTCTGATTTTACTCCTTACCCCTCTGCTATTCTCCTCTTATCTCGACGTGTTTTGAATCTTCTCTCTTCTCTCTCTTCGAGTCCAGGAATTCTCGTGGTTGGGTTTCCGTCGTACCTTCAGGGTTTCGCTTTCTCCCTTTGGTAACGGAGGTGCTACGATCATCAATCTGCAATTTGTCTGTTGTACCCTTCCTCCAATCTTTTGTTCTTGAGCTCCTTAACCATATGTGTTCCTTGCTGGATATCAGTGTCGTTGAAGAACATATGAGAAGGACGAGCTTTGGTGAAGTTGGAGTTAACCTTGAGCATGTGTTGTTCATGCCAATGGAACCATCGCGGAACCTAATCAGTGTGTCTTTCATACGATTTCTGCTGGCAACATTCCTTTGTTCCTGAACCTCGCTTGTCGAGATCTTCAGTCTAATTCCGAGAGTTGGTTGCATAATCCGCCTATTCGTGTGCAGAGTAATGGTTTGAGTGCGGGATGGAGTAGCTACCCTACCACTGCTCTTATCATTCGCTCTTGTACGTCGGATCAGTGGATCCAGCAGTTTTGCTCCGTCCATGGAAGTTAGAGGTGGCCTTACCTTCAACTTCGTCCTTTGTTTCCCCGGAGCGTTCTCCCGACGATCAAGAACAACGAACCTTTGTTGGTGGTTTCACCGATTTCAAAATGGAGGGTGAACCTCGTTAGTGGTGTCGCGAAGATCTACACAAAGCGAGAAGACGCAGATCGCCGACCTTCCTTCCGGTACCATGAGGCGGATCTCGAGGGCGAGATCCCTTGTTAGTGGTGTCGAATTGTGGCATCCCGCAAAAACAACTACTAGAAAATCGCGTTGAATTTGTGCATTGCATCGTCATCATCATGCATTGTTTGCATAAAACTATGTTTGCAAAGCCCGGTTTGTTTTCTAAACGCCCCGTCTCTTATTCAAACACCAAAACCGGGTCCCGGAATATTTTTGCTTGTTGCTATCGGTTTGCAAATGGTGTAATTAAAACAAATAAATTATATTTATTTTAGTAGGGCAGTCGAACGGGCCAGATCGACCCGAACGACCACCCTAGGTTTTTAAAACGGTCCAATCAACCGGTACACCTAAATCCTATTCCTACCAATCTTCCTACCCAACCCTTCCCTCCACATCACCCTGGCCACTCCCCTTGCGCCACCTCACCCCTCCCCAATCCCCACCAACCCAAACTGACACCTAATCCCTCCCTCTCTCTCTCTCACCTCCCACTCACCCACCTGCCACACACAGCCTATGCCAGCCAACCCACCCCGCGCGGGCCCCATCCCCTCAGCCCCACAGCAGCCACCACCACGCACCCAACCCCCCTGGCGCTTGGCCCACCAGCGCCCCCCTGGCCCCTGCCCCGCACGCGACGCGCACAGCACGCACACCCTCACGCGCGCACGCCCAGCCCCGCTGCCGCCTCTCCCTCCTCCCTCGCTCCGCCGCCGTAGCTCGCGCCCCTCCCTGCCAGCGGCCGCCGCCCGCTCCGCCTGCGCCGCCCCGGCCCCGGCTCGCCCCGTTCCCTCCGGCCGCTCCACCGCCCTCCGCAGCAACCGCCGCCGCCCACCGTCGCCTCTCCCACCTCCGGCCACGCTTCCCCTCTGCACCGCGCCTCCCTTCTGCCCCAGCGGACCCAGCCGTTCGCCGCCGACCCCTCTGCGCCGGCACGTCCCCGCCGCCCTGGTCCCTCTCATCCAGCCGCCGCCGCCCTCCGCCGTCCGCCCAAGCCGCCGGTCGCCCTCGCTGCCCCGCCTCGGCAGCCCGACGCCTCCACCGCCCTTCTCGTCGGGCCCCGCGAGCGTCACCCCCCCCTTCCTTGCGGGCCGCCGTCCGCTGCCGGTGCGCCCCGTGCGCCCCCAGCGAGCTCGCCCCGGCCGAGCCCGGCCCCGACGCGCTCCGGCCTGCCCCGCCACCCTTGCCGCTCGCCTCCATCGCTTCGCCAGGCCGCCGTCGCCGGCCGCCCTCCTCCCCTCGACCTTCTGCCTCGACGCGGCCCCGCACGTCACCGCCGGCAGGCCTCTGCACGCCGCCCGCCGACGGGCCCTATACCCCTTCGCCGGCCGCTTCTCTGGCCCGGACCTGCTCGGTTGCCGCCTGCAAGCCCTGCAGCACCATCCCGACGTGTGGCCTCAGTTTTGTCTGTGTTGTTGTTTTTACATCCTCTTTGATGCCCAGCCGTTGACCCAGAGTTTGGGCCACAATATCTTTGTCGGAATCGTGTCGTGTACTCATGTACATGTCGGGAGTTCGTGATACCAAGTCTCGTCAAGACCGTCGTAACCATCAAGTTCCTTCACCGCCGGCGCCATGTGAGACCGCGGAAAAACGAGCTCTTCCTCAGAACCCCCTGGTCGATGCCTGAAGTTTTCCCCTACGCCAAGGCCTTCGTCATGAACACCGAACCTCTTCGTCAAGGGAAAACCCCAAGGTCGTCGCCGCGGAACCGACAAGTACGCCTACACGGATACCAAGCGACAGGATCATCGTCACGGAACCCGAAGACACATGTGCGACAAGTACTCTTTTCCCGAAGGCGCCAAGACCCCGAGACCCCCAAGATCTACGCCGCGGAACGACAAGGCCTTCGACGCGGAACCAACACGATCTTCTCGAAGCGGGAACAACAAGAACTTCACGGACCAAAGGCCCCGTTCCCGGAGTCCGATTGTCGAGCCCGAACCCGAGGAAAACCGAGAACGATCCCGCCGAGACCGAACCCGTCGAACCCCCGGAACCCCAAGATCGTCGCGACCCCTAATGTGTGAACCTCTCCTCGAAAACCCTAATTTCATAATATAACACGATTGTTGCATATTTAATTGTCATCTCGCATGCATATCATGTGGTTTGGGGGCCTTTATGCCGATTCACCTAATAATTAAATATGGGGCCCATATGCGGGCAAATCTAGCCTTATATTGGCCTCATCTAACTTGTGTAGCGAACCCGGTACTATCCTCTGCCTTGTTAAACAACATTTAATTGCGGGGGTTCTAAATAACTTGAACTGTCTAACTAATTGTCGGGACCCCGGATCCGCTTAATATGACCTAATTGCATCGCACCCTTGCCATGCCATGCATCATACATGCATCATGCCGATCTTCTGCCGTGTATTAAATATTGCATCCGGTGTTTATTCTAGTGTTTTGCTTCTTCGCGGATAAGGCCGTTGAGTTGATGTGAGCTTCGCCCCGATCTTCGGTCGAACCCTTCGACAATGTTTTCAGGCGAGCATCTCCCCCTTTCTACCTATCTTACTTTTATAGTATTTACTTCCCTCCTGTTGATCTGTTGCTATCTGTGTTGCGATGCTTTAGTTTCCGTACCCGTGATCTACCGTGCAGCCCTATATTGCCTTGGACACATCCTATTACCTGTTGTTTGGTAGATAGTTGGACTTGCGCGTCGTAGTTGCTTGCTCAAGTGCTGATGTGTGTCGTCATATGCCACAGTTGCTGATGTTTTGCCGCATGTTGATGTTGGAGATGGTCCTAGTTTTAATTATTGTTCACTTTAATTTCTGTTTAACAACTAAAATTGAAATAAGCAGAGGCATCGGTGGGTGATAGATAATATTTGGATTTCCGAACGCCCACTTGTGTCCCGTAAGACCCCGAGTACTTGATACATGTTCCTTGATTTATCGCGCTATCCACATCCGGGAGGTATATGGGACCCCCCTGAGCCAGAGCTTGATTCCGTCTTATTTCTTGGGGCCACAAACTAGTTTGAGGTGTTTTTACTATCCTGTACTTATGCCATGCTACTTTCTGTATTTAATTTGTGCGAGGAGCACACTGTACTGTTTAGGTAAGCGTAATGTTTTCGCGGTATCGACAAGCCCAGCCACACTTTCGGGTTCCCAGTCGTTTACAGCCATTGTCGCAAATCTTGAGTCCATCTCGGAGCTTGCTTACTCCGTTGCGGGATCTACTCAATGGGGTGGACCCCTGAAATATTTCTGAATCCTGTGATTGTTCAGTCGTGAAAGCCTCGTTGGGTTTTGATTTGGTTTTTCCGAGGTTGATCGAGCGTGTGTTGCTATTGGTGCACCCCGGCCGGGTAAAACTTTCTGAAAGCCGTGTCCGCGGATATGGACGACTTGGAGCATAGTATCTCGATCATAGACAAGCATAACTAAAGTTTACTGCTATAAATTTGACTTTACAATGACTAGTAATCAGCTTCACTATAATGGAATGGCTAATAATACTGCCCACAATTGCTTGCTTGGATTGTCGCTTGCGACCATTGTACCTGACTAGTAAGTATTGCAACTACAACGAAATGGCTGAATAAAAGTACCAACAACTGCTGGGTTTACGGGTTATTTCATGCCATCTGTATCTGATTAGTAATTGCTGCAACTATAACGGAATGGTTGACTAAAAGTGCCCACTGCTCATTTTATCAGGACGATTATCTAAACCTGACTAGTAAAGTGCCGCAACTATAATTGACTAAATAAAACTGCCAACTGCGTGAGTTCCTCGGTTGACTTCCTCGATTGGTCTCGAGGGGGAAACACCAGGATGGGTTTGTTTGATGGTAGTATCATGTTGGATCCGAATAGGTTATTCTCACCCCTCTCTGATAGCCGCCAGTTGTATCGAGTCTCTGTAGGTCGTTTAGTGCATGCTGCCGCTGCCGCTCAGTCCACCATACCTATGTAGGCGAGGACCGCCGAATTCTAGCCTCGCCGTGTACTAGCCTCAGTACTGACGCTCCTTCTTTTTCCTTTGCCCTTTGTCGGCACCCCTTTTGTTTAAGCAGGTTTGAGACCGACGTCGTTAGCAGGGTTACCCTTCCGGCTTGGCCTGGGCAGGGTTATGGACGCCATTGGTTATTCTTCAGGGCTCTTAGCCCCATTTGCATCTTGTCCGTAGTCGGACGCCCCATCGTTTTCAAGGTGATTGGGATCTTTGTACCGTATATTTGTATTCTTGACTCTTTGAGTCGCTGTTATATATATATCTGTTCTGTGGGTCCCATCGAGGACTGTTGTGTAATATTATTACTTCGTTTTCCACCCGCACGAAAGTGCCTGGTGGGCACCTTTGAATCGTTTCTATGCGGGTTTGGCGAATTTTGCTCAAACTTGCATAGGTCCGATTCTGAGGGTGTTACATCAGGATTGGGGAAATCTCACCAGCAGGGATGCGGCAGTCCACCTCGAGTGGGATGCACCTGGTGGAGCGCAGCCACTCAACCTCCTCC
This sequence comes from Avena atlantica, assembly GCA_910589765.1. NCBI lineage: Eukaryota > Viridiplantae > Streptophyta > Magnoliopsida > Poales > Poaceae > Avena > Avena atlantica. Next base: position 211,247,681 of record OU342738.1, read on the forward strand.
GTGGAGACCTCAGAGCCCTCCCAGCCGCCACGGTCGCCGGCGGGAACCTCCTGTTCTTTGGCTCCCTCAGCGGCGAGCGTCCATGATTTCCGTGGATTCAGTCTCTTCCACCATTGGAAGAGGCTTGGAAGAGCAAGGACCCGTAGTGGAATAGAAAGAGGAAAAGAGCAATTGCAAAGGAAGGACTGTGGAGAAGAAGAACCGCAAAGAGGGAGGTTAGATTCTAGAGGCGCAAGGAAGAAGAAAGAGGCTATGGGGAAACTGAACGAGCGAGGGAAGTTATGTTCCCCTCACCCCTACTTAAGGGGAGTAAAAACCCCAATCATGGGATTCCCCTGCGCTGTGCGACCAACATATGGCCATGTATTCAGCCAAGTGAGCCAGTCAGCGAGCGCCACGTGTATACAATACACGGAAAATCCACTTCCACGTCACGCAGTGCAGGACGAGAGGTGCAGAGCGATGGGACTGCCATAGTGACGGGGAATTACTGTGCAGCCGTCACTATGCAGTCAGAGCTTGGAACAAAATTTGAGGCAAGTCATCATGATTACCAGCTGTCAGTGACTGAAGACCGCCGAAAATGACTCGGCACGAAGCAGAAATGGGCCAGAAAGTCAAAGATGATACTTGGAAAGAGCAGAGTATACTCGGCTAATATCAAGGATAAGCCAAACAGTGCGTCTTAAGCAGTAAATGCTGGCAGAAAGAGAAGTTCCAATCACATTAAAGGAACCTGGAGACGCCTAACAGCTAGAACTGCTAGACCTCACCAGCTTCGGGGACAAATGTCGGGGGGATAACCCCCGATAGGGTCATAGTGGGTAAAACATTGCCCAGCTTGGCTTGCGCCGAGTAAAGAAAGAACAAGACCGAGTAAGTACGGCCGGGTAGGATAGTCATGTGCGGCCGACATAGAAACTATGTCGGCTCATATAAGACAAATATGTTAATCTTGCAGGAACAAATGAGCCGAGTCTCGCGAGGAAGGACCGAGTCAGATAGGACGCGTGGCACCTTTCCGAGTGAGGTTCAGGAAGGACCATAGTAAAGCACGGTTAAAAGAGAAGGGCGACGCCGGGCGACACGAAAGAAGCTGGGTGACGCCTAAAGCAAGGGCTGACGTACAAAGCTACTACATGACGCCAAAGAAGCTGAAGGCGACGTACGTGAAGACCGTTAGATGTCCAACTTTATGGACTGGGCCACTAGGCTTAGTACAAGCCCATGACCCGGCCCGTGAGGTAACGACCAAGATCCAAACAGTAACCCTAGGACCCAAAGGGGTGTAACCTAGCTAGCCATCGCCTATATAAGGAGGGGAATATCTAGGGTTAGAGGAGGTTGGACCTAGTAGGGAACTAGTGCACTGCACCCTAGTCTATACAGCTCTAGGAGCACTTGTAAGACTCAAGGATCAATAAAATCATCAAGTGTGGAGAGTTCATCTTGTTCTTTGTGCGCGGCTAGACCGTGCTGTTGGAGATATGCCCTAGAGGCAATAATAAATGTAGTTATTATTATATCTTTGTGTTTATGATAAATGTTTACATTCATGCTATAATAGTATTAACAAGAAACATTAATACTTGTGTGATTTGTAAACTAAATTAGAGTCCCTAGTAAAGCCTCTTCATAATACTAGCTTGTTGGTTAATAGATGATTGTGGTTTCCCTATCATGAACATTGAGATGTTATTAACAACAAGATCATATCATTAGGAGAATGGTATCGTGTACATACTCCTATAGATAAGCGTAGCATAAAGATCAAGTCATTTTAATAGTTCAATTGCTATAAGCTTTCTGATACATAGTAACCTAATTCCTTCGACCATGAAATCATGCTTATCACCATCACCGGAAGGATGCTTTGATGAAATCAAACACCACACCGTAACTGGGTGGCTATAAAGGTGGCATTGAGTGTTCGGAAAGTATGGGTTGAGACACATGGATCAAGAGTGGGATTTGTCCATCCATATGACGGATAGATATACTCTGGGCCCTCTCGGTGGAATGTCATCCAATTAGCTTGCAAGCATGTGACTGGCTCACAAGGGATCACATACCGGTGTTTTCATCGGGAATGTTCTAGAAGGTTCCGGAAGGTCCGGCACTCCGGAGGAGAAGGGTACATGAATGTGTCATGACAATTTGGAATGGTTGCATCATGTACTAGGTATCATGGCTGGGCAAAATAAAGGAAGAAATCAAATCCTAGTTTGAAAAGTCAAACGCCAATTTGAAAAGTAAAACGGCAGTTTTGCTTGGTGGAGGGAGAGTAGGAAACCTACTTGGAGAGAAGTTCCTCTCCCTCCACCCGCCGGCCAAGGAGGCCGACTTGGGGGAGGACTCCCTCCCCCTTGGCCGCGCCCTCCCACCTATAAAAGGAGGGGCAGGGCTGCCCCTCTTCCCAACACCTAACACCACCCAAACCCTAACCCTAGATCGCCAAGGCCTCTCTCATAGTCCACCATACTCGCTCCGGCTTAAGGCGAAGCCCTGCGAGATATCCCCTCTACTTCCAGTACCACGTCGTCGTGCTGCCGGAATAGTGAGGAGAGTGCTACAACCTCCGGTGCCTGCTGGAACAAGGGAGAGGAAGGTCTTCATCGAGTACCGAACGTGTGATCGACTGCGGAAGCGCTGCCGGAACGCAACGCCGGAAGGATCGTCTACGCGATCTTGAGATCGACAAGAGTACGACTACATCACCCACGAGAATCTGCTCTCGTTAAACACTTTGGAATCTTCGAGTGTGAGTTCCTCTATCGACTCGTTGCTACAATCTAGTAGATAGATCTTGGATTGTTTGTTTGCATGCGGTAGAATTTTTTTTGTTTTCCATGCTACGAACCCCTTCAGTGGTATCAGAGCCGTGTCTATATGTAGATTTGTTGCACGAGTAGAACACAATGGTAATTATGGGCGGTGGTGCTTTTATTATCAATTGGTTCTTGTGTACTTTGCATCTTGCGGTATGATGGGATGAGGCGGCCTGGGCTAACCTTACATGACATCGTTCATGAGACTTGCTCCACGCTCAACATGCAACTTGTATTGCATAAGTGGCTTTGCGGGTGTCTGTCTCTCCCATTATAGTATAGATCCAATTTACAACGGGCACTTGATAGTTCAAACATCAACGTTGTAGTTCTTGTTCGTAAGTTAGAGTGACACTTATTGAAAGCTCCAAACCACGTAAAATATGCAAAGAAAATTAGAGGCGTCTAACTTTGTTTTGCAGGGGTGTGCTGTGATGTGATATGGCCTCGATTGTGATTATATATGATGTATGCAATGTCCTTTATTATAAGTTGGCAACCGGCAGGAGCCATATGGTTGTCTTTAATTTCTGTTAAGACCCGCGTGTCTATTCAAAGTAGTTGTAATAGTTGAAGCTGGTGGACGACAACCACTACAAGAAATGTGTCAACTAGTGACGTTTTGGTAGTGACCATGGAAGAAATCGTCATAGATTTATGACGATTCTGCACCAGATGGTGGCAAGTTGTTTAGAAGAGCCAAGACCTTATTAAATTACGAAGATTTGATTCAAAAACGTCATAATTTCTATAGATAAAATCATCATAATTGTTAGGCGGGTCGAGATATAAGAGGCAGGCAATATCCATCGTTGGATCCGAATAGAATGAACGGATGGGATGGTGATCCATGGGAAATTGACGTGGATACATGACCTGGCACAGCGAATATTTCCATAGCGCGCGCCAGCGAATAATTCCACCCCGCGCGCGTGCCATCTAAACCTAGCGACAAGACCCCGAACCCCACGATCCCATCCTCCCAGCGCCGCATTCTATCTGGCGTTCCCCTTTCCTCCCACCTCCGCCGTCGACCTTGGTCCCGGCCGATTCCAGCCACTCTGTGCCATGCAGACCACCTCCCCTAAACCCCCTCCTCCACCCTCTCCATTCCCCTACATGAAACAACCAAACTTTACCTCCAATCGAAACCCTAGACCCAGACCCCGGCTATAAAGATCATGGAGTCGAAGCACCGCCATCGCCACCTGGTAGAGCACGTCGGCAGCAACTCGTGGGCGGAGCCATGGATCTCTGGATCTCTGGCTAGGGTTCGCGTGGATGATATGGAGGACCTGCACAGCATCCGCCATGTCAATCAGCCCAAGACCTGCAGCCCTCTGCCCGCACATGTAAATTTATTCCTCACCCCCTTCTCTCTGAATCCCCATACACATATCTCCCTCTAACTCATGTATCTTTCCACCATAGGGATGACCACCAACGGAACGTCCACAACCAGGGCGCAGCCAGATCCCCTCGTCCTGGTCATGCACCAACCAGATCCGCTCATCCCCAACAAGCCCACGCCAGATGAGATCCTCCCTGACAACACAACGTGTGTGTGGTGGCCGACAAGGAAACGCCAGATCCAAGTATGATAGTGTCCTAGACTGTTAGGCGTGCTTCACTTTCTGTTGGATCTTGGTTGACCTGTGCTTTGTCGTGTATGTTTTATTGCTGCTATATGCAACAGCCAGAGCTTGAATGCGCCACGGAGCGAGAGCTATGAGCGGCATGGTCGGGGGAGACCAACCTCGTCCAGCCTAGAGGATAGGGCATGCTGTCGTTCGGCATGGCCCTAGTGGACGAGCTTGAGTTTCTGTTTGTGCAGAGTGTAGACACATGTTCCATCACTGTTATTCATGCCCCAATAAAACTGGTAATACTATGCTAGATTAGTTGTCTATAATGTTGATTGTGTCTTACTTCCTCTTCTCTAATTTTGATTGTGCTTTAGTCCGTCTTTGATCATCTCTCAACATCATATTAATTTGTGCCTTGCATGTTAATTAAGAAACTTCTGATTGCCAACATGTGATTGTGCAGACATGAAGAGTAGTAGAGTTTTTTCGAAATGTAAAGAGGAATATAGTTGAATCAATTTACAAATTAATTTTGAATCTTCATTTACTTAAGGCAACCAATAATTGATAGATTGGAAAATAAATTGGAATAAAGGTCACCTACAATGATGTTATTAAATCAGAAGAAAGTCTAATTTTTAAAAATTAAGCTAATATATGACACTTCTTATATTATGATGTTTTATCTGCGCATTGTTTCTACTACAAAACAACAAGCATTCATTTAGGTGCGTGTTGGGAAAAAAGTAACTCATGTACAATCGCTATCCTCTTCACCACCATCATGGTGAAATCCTAGCTCCGTCCCTGATAGTACTAGCTAGTACAATCTCAGTCTTATGATATGCAAGAAGATAGAAATTTACACTCTTCCTAGAGACTGCACACTCATTTGTATTCACAGTATATTATTTAATTAACACGTGACATTCACTAGATACAGGCAGCACCTTTCAGCGCAGTAGTACATAACATGCCATGGTTGTTTTGTCTGCACACATCAGTGTCTACAATCTTTTGCACTTACTTCTTATAGGTGTGTCTGGTCACATCTTTTTGTATCGAGTCACTGATTTTTTTCAGCTTAACTTCCGTTAGATTTAACTTCACATAGTCAATGTTGGAGTCTAGATTCTTGATCTTAGTTTTGCCTGAGAAATCGTAGAGAATATTTGTTAGTGATCAGATGCTAGTGTACTAAAACAAACATTTGTGTGTTCATCTTATGTTTAGTAAACATAGTCCAGGTAGATTTATGTTACAAAATAGTAGTAGTATAAATGCCTCATTAACCATGTATATAATTTCATGGCCAGCTTCTTAGCTCTAATGGTAGTTGCCTCACCTATCTTATTACTGTGTTTCATGTAGTGCTTGTTCTTTTTGACTGTTCTACTGTGATCACTGAAGTAGTTTACTTCATAGAGTTTGTGTTCACTTCTTGAAATTGACTGCTTAAATGATATCACACAAAGATATTGTAGTAGTTTACTTCATAGAGTTTGTTTAATGTGACATCTTATTTTTGCTACTGTATTTCGAACAGCCTGGACACATGTCTCTGGCTAGGTCTTCAGATCTTACTGACCTCACTCCCTACTGCTCCTCTTCTTCACGAGCATATATTTTAAATGCTTTGATCTTGCAAAATAAATTAGGTTGGATTCATCTAGGAGCCTAGCATGTCGCCCCAACGAGGAGTCATTGCAATGATAACGGGAGTTGTAGCTAGCTAGGTTTTACCATCTCTTATTAGTGCTCTTACTGATTCTGAGATAATGCTTTTGTCTCAGAAATATAGAATCTGACAAGCATTACACCAGAAATCCATCTTCGATTCTCTCAGCCAACCTTAAGTTGGAGGTTTGCAATCTACGGAGGTTGCACTTGCTTTCATAAGAAGTCTTAGATTGACAAATTTTGTTTGCATGTCTCTTAGACTAACCTTAGTGTAAAATGAACCCCTATTTCAGTTGCATGTGATTTTTCTGCTACACCATGAGAGGATAAGAAACTTGTTGCTGCGAGGTCACAGATGAACTCCATATCAGAAAGAGAGCTTAGATTTTCCTGGTTCCGTATGTAAGCACGATTTAATAAGCCTCCTTTGGTCTTACATAGCTGGTTCCATTGATAAATTTAAGTGTATTGCTATAATTCATAAAAATCCATGGATGGTGGATATTAGTTTTTTTGCATGATAGCAAGACGTTGTGTATTGCTATTTCCCTGGTGGTGGTTCCGATTCTTGCATATTATTGATAATTTCAGATGATGGTTTATTCTTGGCTCTAGGCATTTGTTGATGCAGTGTTGCGCTTCATATTTTCATGTACTTTATATTGACAGGTTAGCCATCGAAATAATTGCATTAGTGCTCAAAAATGCAAGACTGGATTCATGGATAACGTGACCTTTGTTTTAAAGGTTGAACTATGTGCACCACTACAAGATCCTAGCCTCTAGAGGATACAATGCTGTAATGTTTTGCTTTGACCATTTTTATGCATTTTCTTATGAATACCATATGGAAAAACTGTAAAGGGAAATTAGTTATGTGAATGTATTAGTACTCACTTATAAATATGTCCAACCCCATGTTGTCGCGCTTACTGTAATTTTTTAAGCAGTTTTATACATGTTTCTCCACACGGACGGGCGCGGCAAAGCGCGTTGTTATGGTCTAGTACTCCATTATTAGTCAAGTATGATCCTCGATTAATTGTTTACTTAGCCTTGTCCTTCTATATTTAGCCTTATACTACTATATATCCTAATTAATTCCTTAGTCAATTAGCTGGAAGCCTGGAACCATAAGTCCTTAACTAGCATGTTGCCATGTATGCTGCAGGTTCATGACTGCACTGCAGGTAACACCTGACGATGTCCATAGTGGCCCTGCTGCTGCTGAGCCTGCCATTCACGTTCACTAGTGTGGTCGGTCGGGATGATCTGCCTTGTCATGGGCGTCGTGGACACCTTTTACTCTCACAATCCCATCTCCCATGTCCTGGAGCACCAAGTGCAGCAAGGCCGTTGCCAGCTCCACTTCAGGGACATGGCCACTGACATACTAGGTCGGTACTACCATACTAACTGAACAAATTCATCCTGCTAAATTACACAAGTTCTAGTTTACATTAGGCATAGTGTTCAAAATATTGTTGCAACATTTCTGTTAACTTGCTTGATTTTTTGCTCTGAAGTAATAAATACAATTGAACCTTGTAAAACAATTACTAGCTATTTCTGAATTCTGATCATATTGTGTTGCTATGTAATCTGCCACCTTCCTTGTCGAACTATGGACAATCCTGAGCTTTCTGTTCTTAGAAAATGGCTTATGGGATCTCACCAAAGTACAAGGTTTCATTAGAAAAATCTGAAGGCGATGTTTCATAAAGTCTAGTATGGTTTTAACGCCTGTAGGCATTTGTAGTTGTCTTGTTTTCTAGGTTTTTGGTAGTGGTGCATGATTTATCACAAGATTTATGGTTTAGGATGGCCACTGAAAGTTTTGTTAGTTACTTAATTGCATATGCCAGGTATTGGCAGGAGCTTGTAACATATAGATTAGCACTTGTAATTTTGATGACAGATTTATGGAATCTATTGGTTCTGTCTGTTGGCATATGTATTGCCTCTTTTCCATTTGTTGAAAGTACGCACTTCCTTAATTTTCTATGTTTTGTGTTTTACGCTTTGAGATGACCTGTAGGTACAACGGGAGGAACTTTTGGGCCAGCAGATATTGACTTCATCTACTTTTATGAAGTTCATCTGAAGTGTAAAGGCCTAACAGGAAGAAAGCCATAGTATATTGTTGTAACCATGGAATTATTGTAATCAACTGTTGTGATTTGTAGTGTGTGAGCGCTGGGATATTATTATATAGCTTGTGATTTGAAGTTTGTGAGCGCTGGAATATTTATTGTATATAATATGTGATTTGAACCATGAAACTATTGTAATGACTTAATTATGGCTACTGTGAAAAGAATTTTGTGTATTCTTGCCTTTCTGAATAAATTATTAGCTGATCAATTACTGTCAAATTGTGGAAGATTAACGAGTGTGGCCTGTTAAAAATGAGACTGACAAGTGGGACCTGCTAAAAATAAAAGGTCAAAAAAAGTCAAATAAAAAATTTATTCCTATAAAAGGCCAAGACCAAAAAATAAAAAGGCCTACATGTTGGGGTTGGCCCATGTAGTATGTTGAAGATGACTGATATGAAAAAACAAAAAACAGATTGAATTATTGGGCTCGGCCAATATAAATAGTTGAAGTGGATTGGGCTGATTTTTTGCCACGTTGGATCGGCCACGTAGGATCTGAACTAGCCAGGTTAGTTTGCCCGTGACGATATTGGATCGTCATAGAGTTTATGACGATGCAGTATCGTCACAGACGGTTATGACGATCTCATGTAAAACGTCGTTGTGCGCAATTACTGACGCTCAGTTTTTGACGATTTGTTTTTCGTCATAAGATCATCATATATTGTACACAGTGACGATTCAGTGACGAAAATGGAGGGTCATGTATCAGCAGATTTCTTGTAGTGAACCATGAAGCGGCGTTATTGACCTTGACGCCATACCGGTGATGATGGAGATCATGGTCGTGCTTGAAGATGGAGATCGGAAGCATAAGAAGAAAGGCCATATCATATCACATATTATGAATTGCATGTGATGTTAATCCTTTATGCATCTTGTATTGCTTAGTTAACGACGGTAGCATTATAAGATGATCCCTCAAGCGCATAAAATTTCAAGTTTTAAAGTGTTCATCCTTAGTAAGCACTGTTACTAAAGCTTGTTGTTTCGAAGCACCACGTGATGATCGGGTGTGTTAGATTCTGCAAGTGTATACAACGTGAGCAAGCTAGATTTGCTCATGCGGAAGCTAAGGTTTGATCTTGACGAGCCTAACATGTATAGACATGGTCTCGGAACACGGATCACCGAAAGGTAAAGCATGAATCATATAGTAGATATGATGAACATGTCGATTGTTCGCCATTAAAGCTACAACAACTCTCGTGATGATCGGTTTTGATGTGGTGGATTTGGTTCGTGTGATCACTAAAACAATGTGAGGGATATTGTTTTGAGTGGGAGTTCACCTAGATTAATTTAACTATTAATTAGAACTCAATTTGTCATAAACTTAGTCTAAACTATTGCAAATATGTTGTAGATCAATGGCGGCCCCTACCATCAATTTTAATGCGTTTCTAGAGAAAGAAAAGTTGAAAAACAATGGAAGCAACTTCGCGGATTGGTTCCGCAATTTGAGGATTGTCCTCAATGCTGGTAATTTGACCTATGTGCTGGATGCACCGCTGGGTGACCCGCCTGCAGCTGATGCTACCGATGAAGTAAAGAATGTTTACCTCGCTCGGAAGAATCAGTACTCCACAGTTCAGTGTGCTATCTTGTATGGTTTGGAATCGGAGCTTCAGAAAAGGTTTGAGAACCATGACCCACATGATATTGTCCGTGAACTCAAATTGATATTTGAGACTCACGCGACAGTTGAGAGTTCTGAGGCTTCTGAAAAGTTCTTTAACTGCAATATGGAAGAGGGCAGCTCCGTCGGTGAGCATGTGCTTAAGATGTCTGGGCACGCCAACAAACTCCAAAGCTTGGGTATAGTGATTCCTAATGCTTTGGGGATTTACCGTGTCCTCCAATCACTACCACCAAGTTACAAGAACTTTGTGATGAACTACAATATGCAAAGCATGAACAAGACGTTGCTAGAACTCTTCTCCATGTTGAAATCTGCAGAAGTGGAGATCAAGAAAGAGCATCAAGTGTTGTTGGTCAATAAGACAACCAAATTCAAGAAAGGTAAGTCTAAGCAAAAGGGTAACTTCAAGAAGGGTGGTAATAAAGTTGCCGCACTGGCAAAGAAGACCAAAGCTGGACCTAAGCCTGATACTGAATGCTTTTACTGCAAGGGAGAGGGTCACTGGAAGAGGAATTGCCCAAAGTACTTGGCGGATTTGAAGAACGGCAACATCAAGAAGAAAGGTATATCCGATATACATGTTATTGATGTGTATCTCACTAGTACTCGTAGTAGTGCCTGGGTATTTGATACTGGTTCGGTTGCTCATATTTGTAACTCGAAACAGGTACTGCAGAATAAACGGAAGCTAGCAAAGAACGAGGTGACGATGTGCGTTGTAAATGGATCAAAGGTTGATGTGATCGCGGTCGGCATGCTACCTCTTCATCTACCATCGGGATTAGTTTTATACTTAAATAATTGTTATTTGGTGCCTGCGTTGAGCATGAACATTATATCTGGATCATGTTTGTTGCGAGACGGATACTTGTTTAAGTCCGAGAATAATGGTTGTTCGATTTATATGAGTAATATGTTTTATGCACATGCACCTTTGATAGATGGTCTATTCTTATTGAATCTCGATAGTGGAAATACACATATTAATAACATTGAAGCTAAACGTTTGAAATTGAGCGATAACTCGACCTTTATGTGGCACTGTCGTCTTGGTCATATTGGAGTGAAGCGTATGAAGAAACTCCATTCCGATGGACTTCTTGAATCACTTGATTTCGAATCACTGAAAGATGCGAAGCATGTCTGATGGTTTAAAATGACTAAGACTCCATTTTCTGGTATGATGGAGCGAGCTACGGACTTGTTGGAAATCATACATACCGATGTGTGTGGTCCAATGAGTGTAGCATCGCGCGGTGGTTATCGTTATGTTCTTACCTTCACGGATGACTTGAGTAGATATGGGTATATCTATTTCATGAAACATAAGTCCGAAAACTTTCGAAAAGTTTAGGAATTTCAAAGTGAGGGTAGAGAATCAACGTAACAAGAAGATTAAATTTCTACGTTCTGATCATGGAGGTGAATATCTAAGTTACGAGTTTGGCGAGCATTTGAAGAAATGCGGAATACTTTCACAATTGACACCGCCGGGAACACCACAGCGTAATGGTGTGTCCGAACGTTGTAATCGAACTCTCTTAGATATGGTTCATTCTATGATGTCACTTACAGATTTACCGCTATCATTTTGGGGTTATGCATTAGAAACAGCCGTATTCACTTTAAATAGGGCACCATCTAAATCCGTTGAAACGACACCGTATGAATTATGGTTTGGGAAGAAACCTAAATTGTCGTTCCTTAAAGTTTATGGTTGCGAAGCCTATGTAAAGAAGTTACAACCGGACAAGCTTGAACCCAAAGCGGAAAAATGCGTCTTCATAGGATACCCGAAGGAAACTATTGGGTATACCTTCTATCATAGATCCGAGGGCAAAATCTTCGTTGCTAAAAATGGATCCTTTCTAGAGAAGGAATTTCTCTCGAAAGAAGTGACTGGAAGGAAAGTAGAACTCGACGAGGTTGTTAAACCTTCTCTCGAACTTGCGAGTAGCGCAGCACCAGAAGTAGTTCCTGTGGCGCCTACACCAATAAGAGAGGAAGCCAATGATGATGATCATGAAACTTCGGTTGAAGTTGCTACAGAGCCTCGCAGGTCAACAAGAACTCGTACCACTCCTGATTGGTATGATCCCGTTATGAGTGTCATGTTGGTGGACAACACCGATGACCCTGCGACATATGAGGAAGTGATGATGAGCCCAGATTCCAATAAATGGCAAGATGCCATGAAATACGAGATTGGATCCATGTATGAAAACCAAGTATGGACTTTGGTGGACTTACCGGATGGCCGGAAGGCTATCGAGAACAAATGGATTTTCAAGAAGAAAACAGATGCTGATGGTAATGTTACTGTCTATAAAGCTCGACTTGTCGTAAAAGGGTTTCGACAAATTCAAGGAGTTGACTACGCTGAGATTTTCTCACCAGTAGCGAAGCTAAAGTCTGTGAGGATTATGTTAGCAATCGCTGCATATTATGATTATGAGATATGGCAGATGGATGTCAAAACAGCGTTCCTCAATGGAGACATTGATGAAGAGTTGTATATGATGCAACCAAAAGGTTTTGTCGATCCTAAAGATTCTAACAAGGTATGCAAACTTCAACGGTCCATATATGGGTTGAAGCAAGCATCCCAAAGTTGGAATCAACGTTTTGATAAGGTAATCAAAAGTTTTGGTTTTATACAAACTTATGGAGAAGCTTGTATTTACAAGAAAGTGAGTGGGAGATCTATAGCATTCTTAATACTATATGTAGACGACATATTGTTGATTGGGAATGATGTAGACCTTCTTAATAGTGTCAAAGAATATTTGAATAATAGTTTTTCAATGAAAGATCTTGGTGAAGCAGCTTACATATTAGGCATAAAGATTTATAGAGATAGATCGAGACGCCTAATATCATTGTCACAAAGTACATATTTGGATAAAGTTCTAAAGAGGTTTGGAATGGAAGATGCAAGAAAGGGTTCTTGCCCATGTTGCCCAATACGACCTTGAGTAAAACTCAAATTCCAGCAACGACAGAAGATAGAGAAAGGATGAGTAAGACTCCCTATGCCTCAGCCATAGGATCTCTAATGTATTCCATGCTATGTACTAGACCCGACATTGCATATGCTGTTAGTTTGACTAGCAGATATCAAAGTGATCCAGGAGTGGATCATTGGACAGCGATCAAAAACATCCTTAAGTACTTAAGAACTAAGGATATGGTTCTTTCTTATGGAGGTGATGAACAGCTCGTTATTAATGGTTACACCGATGCTAGTTGGAACACCGATCCAGACGATTCTAAAATCTCAATCTGGATACGTATTTACTTTGAATGGTGCAGCAGTTAGCTGGAGGAGTGCAAAGCAAAGCGTTGTGGCGAGATCTTCAACTGAATCGGAATACATAGCTGCTTCGGAGGCTTCACAAGAAGCGATATAGATGAAGGAGTTCATTACAGAGCTCGGTGTGGTTCCAAGTGCGCTGGACCCAATGTCTATCTACTGTGATAACATGGGCGCCATAGCCAATGCGCAAGAACCAAGGTCACACAAGAAGTTGAAGCACATCAAGCTACGTTTTCACGCTATTCGAGAACATGTCCAAGATGGTGACATAAAGATTGCAAAGTACACACAGATCTGAATGTGGCGGATCCGTTGACTAAACCTCTCCCGAGGGCAAAACATGACCAACACCAAACTGCCATGGGTGTTCGGTATATTACCATGTAATCTAGATTAGTTGACTCTAGTGCAAGTGGGAGACTGTTGGAGATATGCCCTAGAGGCAATAATAAATATAGTTATTACTATATCTTTGTGTTTATGATAAATGTTTACATTCATGCTATAATAGTATTAACAAGAAACATTAATACTTGTGTGATTTGTAAACTAAATTAGAGTCCCTAGTAAAGCATCTTCATAATACTAGCTTGTTGGTTAATAGATGATTGTGGTTTCCCTATCATGAACATTCAGATGTTATTAACAACAATATCATATCATTAGGAGAATGGTATGGTGGACATACTCCTATAGATAAGCGTAGCATAAAGATCAAGTCATTTTAATAGTTCAATTGATATAAGCTTTCTAATACATAGTAACCTAATTCCTTCGACCATGAGATCATGCTTATCACCATCACCGGAAGGATGCTTTGATGACATCAAACACCACACCGTAACTGGGTGGCTATAAAGGTGGCATTGAGTGTTCGGAAAGTATGGGTGAGACACATGGATCAAGAGTGGGATTTGTCCATCCATATGACGGATAGATTACTATGGGGCCCTCTCGGTGGAATGTCATCCAATTAGCTTGCAAGCATGTGACTGGCTCACAAGGGATCACATACCATGGGAACGAGAAAAGAGTACTTATCGGTAACGAGATTGAACTAGGTATGCAGAGATACCGACGATCAAAACCTCGGATAAGTAAACTATCGTGAGACAAAGGGAAATTGGTATCGTATGTAAGTGGTTCATTCGATCGCAAAGTAATCATTGAAATATGTGGGAGCCATATGAATTTCCAGATTCCTCTATTGGTTATTGATCGGAGAAGTGTCTCGATCATGTCCGCATAATTCACGAACCGTAGGGAGACACACTTAAGGATTCGATGTTGTTAAGTAGTTATGGAATGATGAGAAAGATACCGAATGTTGTTCGGAGTCTCGGATGGGATCCGGGATATCACGAGGAGATCCGGAATGGTCCGGAGAATAAGATTCATATAAGGAAAGTCCTGTTTCGGAGTTGGGGAATGATTCCGGTGTTTTCATCGGGAATGTTCTAGAAGGTTCCGGAAGGTCCGGCACTCTGGAGGGGAAGGGTACATGAATGTGTCATGACAATGTGGAATGGTTGCATCATGTACTAGGTATCATGGCTGGGCAAAATAAAGGAAGAAATCAAATCCTAGTTTGAAAAGTCAAACGCCAATTTGAAAAGTAAAACGACAGTTTTGCTTGGTGGAGGGAGAGTAGGAAACCTACTTTGAGAGGAGTTCCTCTCCCTCCACCCGCCGGCCAAGGAGGCCTACTTGGGGGAGGACTCCCTCCCCCTTGGCCGCGCCCTCCCACCTATAAAAGGAAGGGCAGGGCTGCCCCTCTTCCCAACACCCAACACCACCCAAACCCTAACCCTAGCCGCCGGCCTCCTGCAAGTCGCCGCTGCCCCTAGGGTTTCTCCTAGCCGCCGAGTTGGGGCCTCTCCAAGCCCTAGCCGCCGGCCAAGCTCCGCCCCTTGGTGCCCTCTAAACCCTAGATCGCCAAGGCCTCTCTCATAGTCCACCATACTCGCTCTGGCTTAAGGCGAAGCCCTGCGAGATCTCCCCTCTACTTCCGGTACCACGCCGTCGTGCTGCCGGAATCGCGAGGAGAGTGCTACAACCTTCGCTGCCTGCTGGAACAAGGGAGAGGAAGGTCTTCATCGAGTACCAAACGTGTGACCGACTGCGGAAGCGCTGCCGGAACGCAGCGCCGGAAGGATCGTCTACGCGATCTTGAGATCGGCAAGAGTACGACTACATAACCCACAAGAATGTGCTCTCGTTAAACACTTTGGAATCTTCGAGGGTGAGTTCCTCTATCGACTCGTTGCTACAATCTAGTAGATAGATCTTGGCTTGTTTGTTTGCATGCGATAGAAATTATTTGTTTTCCATGCTACGAACCCCTTCAGTGGTATCAGAGCCGTGTCTATATGTAGATCTGTTGCACGAGTAGAACACAATGGTCATTATGGGCGGTGGTGCTTTTATTATCAATTGCTTCTTGTGTACTTTGCATCTTGCGGTATGATGGTATGAAGCAGCCCGGGCTAACCTTACATGACATCGTTCATGAGACTTGCTCCACGCTCAACATGCAACTTGTATTGCATAAGTGGCTTTGCGGGTGTCTGTCTCTCCCATTATAGTATAGATTCAATTTACAACGGGCACTTGATAGTTCAAACATCAACGTTGTGGTTCTTGTTCGTAAGTTAGAGCGACACTTATTGAAAGCCCCAAACCACGTAAAATATTCAAAGAAAATTAGAGGCGTCTAACTTTGTTTTGCAGGGTGTGTTGTGATGTGATATGGCCATGATTATGATTATATATGATGTATGTAATGTCCTTTATTGTAAGTTGGAAACCGGCAGGAGCCATATGGTTGTCTTTAATTTCTGTTAAGACCCGCGTGTCTATTCAAAGTAATTGTAATAGTTGAAACTGATGGACGACAACCACTACAAGAAATGTGTCAACTAGTGACGTTTTGGTAGTGACCATGGAAGAAATCGTCATAGATTTATGACGATTCTGCACCAGATGGTGGTAAGTTGTTTAGAAGAGCCAAGACCTTATTAAATTACGATGATTTAATTCAAAAACGTCATAATTTCTATTGATAAAATCATCATAATTGTTAGGCGGGTCGAGATATAAGAGGCAGGCAATAGCCATCGTTGGATCCGAATAGAATGAACGGATGGGATGGTGATCCGTGGGAAATTGACGTGGATAGATGACCTGGCATAGCGAATATTTCCATAGCGCGCGCCAGCGAATAATTCCACCCCGCGCGTGTGCCAGCTAAACCTAGCGACAAGACCCCGAACCCCACGATCCCATCCTCCCAGCGCCGCATTCTCCCCTTTCCTCCCACCTCCGCCGTCGACCTTGGTCCCGGCCGATTCCAGCCACTCCGTGCCATGCAGACCACCTCCCCTGAACCCCCTCCTCCACCCTCTCCATTTCCCCACATGAAACCACCAAACTTTACCTCCAATCGAAACCCTAGACCCAGACCCCAGCTATACAGATCGTGGAGTCGAAGCACCGCCATCGCCACCTGGTAGAGCACGTCGGCAGCAACTCGTGGGCGGAGCCATGGATCTCTGGATCTCTGGCTAGGGTTCGCGTGGACGCTATGGAGGACCTGCACGACAGCTATCTCCAACAATTACAAAATAAAGTCTAAAAAGCTAGTAAAACATCGAGATCTTCAAACTCTTTCATCTTTTAAGACATCGTCTTGAACTTTTCTAAAGGCAACCAAGAACGGATAGATACAAAACCATAATTTGTAAATACCAATGAGGGTTCTCCTATAATTTTAATTTGAGCCGCAGTGCCAAGGCTGCGTGCACACGCGCACAACCATTAGAGTAATCAATCAACATCGACAAGAGTACCAACACGAGTATTCCAGTCAAAAGTAACTGAACAGCCTAGTCGACGTCGCTGGCGAATCGATAGTACAAACCACCATTATCGAGGACGTAGCAGTCAGAACAAATATTGTGAGGGTAATACTCGCGACAATCATGAAAAAAAACTCCAAAATCGACTTGTCGAATTAAGATCTGAAAGACCGTACCTATAGAATTATAATCTTATAACACTGCCATTGACGTCGGAAAGAAGATCTCGTCGTTGAACGAAAGGCCGAATATCACTTAATGTAGATGATATCATCTTCATTGACGGAGAGATAAAAAAATAACTACTAAAAGTCCAATCTAATATCTTAGGACACTAATTTTACTAAAAACTTCACCTATAGATAGGTTTCCTCGTCCTTCTTACATCGACGAGGCCGCGGAGGAGAGGGGGCGGCTAATTCAGGATGAGGCGGCGGCTGTTGTATTTTTTTAGTTGACGTAGTGAAATTGTTTGCTTAAAATAAAATGGAATAAACAAGATACATCACATTTCAAATACGACCCTTGTTAATATTAGTTGAGCAATTTAATCCAGAGAAAGGACGGAGCTAAAGCCGCTCCGAGCCTCCGACAGGTCAATCACTCGATCGATCAGCGCTCCCCTCCGTTAACGAGAAAAGCCCCCCGCTTTAGCTCCGAAGCTTCGAGTCAGGGCGGTCGGCACAGGTCGCGGGACGATGGTCGGAATCTTCTCCAGGTTCTCCGCCGGTGGCACACACCGCCGCGCCAAGAGCGCCGTCGTGAGTTTTCCTCCCTCCACCCTGTTTTCTATGACGCCCATCTGTACTGTATTCCCACTTGCTCTCTAGTTTACTTGCCCAGAGGAGAGATCTGTCATGGGATTCCATGCTTTAATACTAGGTCAGTTTTCGCAGTTCGAAGTCGCCCATGACTCAGATTTGTGCTGTTCCGATTTGATCTCGTATTCGTCTTATGATGAGTAGATGGTGCGGTCTCCAGCACATGGTAGCCCCTTTCCTTTCCCTCTTCTGATTTATCAAATCCGCATTCTTATAGGGAGGAAATTCGCTTAAGATGATTCCGTTTGGTAGGATTAAGTAAAAAAGTTGGCTACTGTGTGCTTGCCGTGCTTCTTTGGAGGTATTAGGTTTTCGAGAACCGAACTCAGGTTTCGAACTTTAGGTTTCAGTCTCTTCATGCTTTCATCTTGGGGAAAGTTGTGAGATTTTGCTGTCTCCAAAATGTAATCCAAGCTTCTTGCAGACTTTCTGGAAATTTTAGTATTACCAAGGAGGTGTTCATAGTTTAGTATAGCTCCTGTCAGATTGCAACCTGATGTTGCTAACTCTTGGCTGTCCTGCCCAACTGGTGACGACACAACAGTTTTAGGTACTCAAAAAATAGGTATTGACTTGGCAATCTCGTTTTGATGTTGTAGGAGGTTGTGGAGACATTGGCCCCCAACATGGAGACCGGGGAGTCTGACCCTGCAGCTGCAGGTGGAGATAGTCCCCACGGCATTGAGGTAGGCATTGAGTTCAAGCCAGTGGAGCACCCTGTGGAGCCTGTCAATCTCGATCAGCCAGTGAAATGCCCGCTTCCTGAGCCATCTATACTGCATGTAAGCCTCTTCCTCTTGTTTAAACGCAATCACATGTTTGCATTGTATTATGTAGTTCACGACGAGTAGCGAGAAACAACCGTAGTGGTGAACTTGTTTAGCAGACGTACTTTTACAACGACATGGCTGCTCTTATATACTTGAGGTTCAAGGTTATGGGGTAAGGCAGGGGCGATCAGGTTTTGGCTTCGCTGATGATCCTTAATTTGTCTTTTCACCTGTTCCTAAGCTATGATCTATTCCTGCCATCGAAATCAAACTCTAATGTGCTTGTTTCCATGTTCTGTCTGTACTTGGCACATTTCTCTTTGACCTCTTTTGGCAGCGTATGCAAGGTTTCCTTAAAATTCCTGGCACAAGATCATGCAAGCCTATTTAGGTCCTTACTGGTTTTGCTGATTGATGATTGGTAGGATGGGAGGATATGGCAAGAGAGGATGTCTTCTACAGCGGGTGGGAGGGTGAGGACAGACTTGCCGGTCGTGAAGGAAGGGTCGCAGCTCGAGCCCGACAGCAGCGGAACACGGCCGCGGCCTGCAGCCCGAAGGCGTGCCATACTGCCCTCTGTAAGTGCTCCTGAGCATAACATCCTGGCGCTGCTTGATGAGTGCGACATGCCTGAGAGCCAGCGTCCTGCTGAATGAGCCTGGATACTGTGTTAACTGTATCTGTAAATTGCTGCCTCTTCCATCTTCACCCCTTGTGAAATGCTACGAGCTGAATACAGCTGTGTAAAATCTCAGTTGCAACTATATATCAGTCTTTTGTGTGGAGTGTAATTTATCTATACGAGTGAAAGAAATCTGCAGTTACATCCTTTAAACATTTGTTGCAGACGAAACTAGGATGCGTGCCTTCGTTGTGGGCAGCTCTGCTGTTGTTGGTAATTTATTACTGTAATCCCTCCGTTTCAAAATATAAGATGTTTTAGGTTTGTGAAATAAAATGTATTTAACTTGTTTTAGTGTCTAGATTCATTCCAAATCTTAGTGAATCTATATACTAAAAGTAGTATAGATTCATTTGCTTCACAAATCTAAAACATCTTATATTTTGAAACGGAGAGAGTAAATATAAGATGTTTTAGGTTTGTGAAGAAAATGAATCTAGACTTGTTTTAGTACGTAGGTTCACTCAACTTTGGGATGAATCTACACACTAAAAGAAGTCTAGATTCATTTTCTTTACAAATCTAAAACATCTTATATTTTAAAACGGAGAGAGTACTACTTCCTCCGTTTCAAAATATAAGATGTTTTAGGTTTGTAAAGAAAATGAATTTAGACTTCTTTTAGTGTGTAGATTCATCCCAAAGTTGAGTGAACCTACGTAGAGCGAGTACTAATTTAGCTCTCTGCTTGAGTATCCTTCCTTGTATATAAACCAAGAAGGATAAGGTAAGCAAAGAACTCTTCGGTCCAAACGATAGACAGAAATCATGGGCAATGGATAACTCGGTTAAGGAGTGATGGACAAAGCTCGTCCCCAATTAATTAAAATCGTCAAAGAAAGGTAATGGGCACCTGTTTAATGAAATGAAACGAGGTAGCAGTAAAAACTTTTGCCTCCGTTTCGGAAACACTCTCCCTCAGTTAATGAAATGACAATTTTCCCCCCCATAAGCACCGTTGACCGAGTTTGTAGCTTAGAAGCTGCTGATGCAGAGAGGAACATGGCCCTGATGCCGCCATGGGAGCACTGATGGGATTTACGTCTAAAGAACCCTTCATTCGATCGTGACCTGACCAACACGGATATAATAAACTGTAAAAGTAAGCCAATCCAAATTTACAGCCACTGCCAACGAAAAAATTATTAGTAAATCATCATGCCACCAAAGGCATAAGTATATGGGGACAAATAGAACAGATCATCAGAAAAACGCCGAGCTTGTTTCAACTGAACTTTGTCATCTTGACGTTGATACATGTGAGCCTCCAAAAATTCCACCGCGGTGACACGATAGCAGCACAAAGAATTAACGAAGACTAAGCAGGCGAATAACCCGCCCCCTCCAGGCACTCTCTCCAGAAATGAACATGGTAATCTACTCCTAGGCATGACCAGCGATTTTTCTCCTCTGCTGGTGCTCGGCAACTTTGTAATCTACAACGTCACGGAACACAGCCGGAGTGAGCTCACACTCCGTGCTCCCGTATACCGCGGCCTGCACGCTTGCCAGCAGCTTCGCTATCTCTCTACCAGAGAAGCCCTCCGTTTTGGCAGCAGCCTCGCGGATCAAGTCATCAGTGATCCCCTTCACCACTATCTTCTGAGGCTTGCGGCGGAAGAAGCTGAACCAGCCTTTTCCTTGCTTTTCACCAGCTTCCACTATGTACTTGTCAAGGTAGAGCTTAACAAGCTTGGACCTCTCTTCTTCCCCAGGCAGGGGGAATTCAAGAACCTCGTCGATACGGTCAGCAACAGCAGAGTCAAGGTCACCAGGCCTGTTGGTCGCTAGTGCAAGAACAATGTCCTTGGACTGGTCACCTGTGCGGTATAGGAGAGCATTCAGAGCACTCCTTTGAGCTTCACTCATGTATGTCTTGTTCCGCCTGCAAGATAGAAAATAAATTACTCAGGAATGTCAGCACTGCAGTTGGGTAAGGGCAAAACATATTTACCAACTAGAAGAAAAGAAAGGACTTCTAAACATTGAATATCTTGTGATATCGACATAGGAAGAAGCGACATGAAAATTATAGAGCACTACAAATAGCCAACACACTGATAACCCTCAAAGTTGCTGATGCTTAGCATTTACACAAGAATCTGAAGCTCTTTTTGAATCTAGTTTAAGAAAAGTAGTCTGATTGACTAACACTTACTCGCACAAGAAAGCATCTGCTTCATCAATGAACAGGAGTAGACCTCTATTGGATTTCTTTGCCCAATCAAATAGCTGATGAATCTTGGTGACTGCTTGTGCTCCTAACGGTGCAACATCTCCACCAGTCATCAGTGCATAATCTAGTCCCTGTAATGGTTATAATGTTAGTAAGCTAATAATATTTCAAATGTTTCCACTAGAGATCACGGGGAATTCGCTTATACAACTTACAGATTCACGGGCTAGTTCTCTGGCTGCCATTGTTTTCCCTGTGCCAGGAGGCCCATAGAAAAGCATGTTCCTAAAAGGAGCTTGATGAAGTTTCGTGTTTGCTGTGGCATTAGCTAGTTGGTTCACTCTCTTCTGAAGAGAAGGATTTAGAATAACATCACCAAAACCTTTCCCATCCTTCCCCAAATTGCTCCCATTTTTCAGTTTGCTAGTCACAGTACTCATAGCACGTGAGGGGACACCAGACCAAGGATACTTCCCTCGTGATGACTCTCTGATCAGTGAAGGCTGACCCAGAATACGGTCAACATAACCCCAGACTACTCTTGCACCTTCCCTGGAGGAAAATAAGTTAAATCATGTAGAGTGTCACATGCAGATATGACTAATACACACAACTCCAGAATGATGTTTCTGTCATTGGGGCTGATGACATCAACATTGCATTCAATAATACAGGATAATGTTAAGAACTTCACACGTCTTGACAAAAAACTGTCTACACCAGAAGTGCCAAAAGGCAGATAAATTGAAGAGCAGTGAATGAACGGTAAGAAGAGCAATCGGAAATCAGTAATACTACTGCTTTATGATAACTTTCAAGAATCCAACTGAAATATAACAGCTTGCAGTATAGGGTGGCACTAATTAGTTCAGAGCTATTACTCCTCCTGATTCACATTATAAGTCGTTTTGGACATCGTCAAATCCTTCAAGCTTTTTTTAGGATACAGCCTTCAAGTTGACACTGTGATTCTCAATTTCAACATAAATATGTTGCCTCACAAAAAATTCATGATGAATCTAGTAATATCAATTTGATGTCATGGATGCTAGTAATTCTTTATTTATATATGGCCAAACTCAAGAAATGTTTGAACTTGTAAAGATTCTAAAAGGACTTACATTGTTAATCAGAGAGAGTACATGATCGTTTAAAAAGAGTATAGAAGTTGCAACTTGCAAGTGGATGCACAAAGCAATTCCATGCAATCAATTCCTTAGTTTGTAAGGTCAAGATACACTCAGAGCATTTCTTTCAATTTTGTTGCCATTTACCAATCGGTATGTCTGAAATTCAAACATACAGAGTACAGCTTATGAATTTTACCTTGTTGTGTATATCCCGGCTGCAAGTGCAGTTATACCTCCAACTGCTACTACTAGTTTATTCTGATCAGTTAATATCGTCCGTAAACCACCTGAAATATATATAAAAAAAGTTAAATCTAACCTTCTATATCACCAGTGATATATCATTATATGAGCATTATCAACAAATATCGCCTCACAACCGTGTTGGTTACCCACTCCAACCAGAAATGCAGGTCATGTTAGCAAGAGACAGAACCAGTGGAGTGGTGGGCGAAGATATAGTACTAGTTACACACTCAGGTCCTCACACAACAAAATCACCATCCCAATTGGAAGAGTTGGAAGCTGCACTACAGCATAACTTACACAGTAGCAAACAGTGCATGCATGTGGAATGAGCAGCAGTCATATGATTAGTCAGAGAGAGACCATGTGGGCGGAGAGCTTAATTAGTGCACTTCTGTGGGAGCAAGAGAGGGGCAGAACCACACAAGTGATCATATCAACTTACTATTTAATTATTGCACTATGACATATATTTCTGGACAGAGGGAATTAATTCGTCTGAGGTACTTTGCTCTGGGTTATGAATGGTTAATTTAGTTGTTCGACATGCAGTACAAAACGTGTAGAAGTGGTTTATAGTAGAAAAGATCCAAGAAATTCACAGGTTTATTCAATAAGCACATGGAAATGGCAACTATATAGGAGCATACCTCCTATATGCCCAAAAGTTGTATTTATTGCTTCAACCCACTTCTCCCGCTCAGCATTTAACTGCTCAATAAGCATTCGCCGATTTACATCTTCAGACAGTTTCAATTCAAGTGCTCTTGCCTCCGCTTGTGCCTTTTTTTCCAGTCTATTGGTCTCCTGCGCTAGAGCTGCCTTTTCCTTCTCTGTCTCTCTCCGTAGTTCCTGGATTTCCTCCTCATACTTGCTTCTTATCTGCTCTAACCTAATTGCAGATTCTTCTTGCATCTTCACGAGCTCCTGGTTTCTCGCCCTCTGTGCCTCATGTTCGCTCTGCAATCTCTTCCTTGCTAGCTCATCCTGATATCGAGCTACTTGTGACTTTATTTCAGCTTGAGTTTGCGCAAGTTTTTTCTTCTCTTCATACTCTGCGCGTGACCTCTCCTGCAAATTTGTCAAGATGCAACATGCGTTACATAAACAAACAAACAATCAAGACTAAAATGAATTTAGCAGTGCAAATATATATTTACTCAAATATATACATGCGCATGATCTGAAACATATGCCGCGCGTAATAAATAAGGTGCTCTAGACTTAAATTTCAGTCAAGCACTTGGTCTTCGTATTGTTTTAAGTAGCAAAACATATAGATCAAAATTAAGTACCAAAAACTCCTTACAAACTACTGGAAAGCAAAACAACAGTACTAAATAGTAGTTTCTTTGTGTGTCTGTGTCTGCGACTGAAAATTCGGCAATTCTTGTGTAATATCCCCAACTCATTAAAGGGTACACCATCGGAACTGAGTTTTCTTCTTTTTCTTTCATTCTTCCCCTACTAACCTACTAAATCGCATGAGCCATTTATTTGCTTGGTCTAGAATGTCATTATCTAACCAAAAGTAAAAGGGAACGAAGCTACTAGCAGTAATATACATCGATATTGCTCCCGAAATTGAATGCCTGAAAACGAAATTTCTTTGGCAATGGTTTTGCCAACTTCCGCAACAGTCTGAGACTAATGCCAATTCGTTCAGAGCCAACAAGTTAAACGACAAGACAAGAAATATCTCACGTGTTCGATGGTCGCAGCCTCCTTCAGATACTCGGCCTTCTTTGCAGCGAACTCCGCTTGCCGCGTCTCCTCCCGCTTTTTAAGATACTCGAACGTCTGCAGAGCCATGAGTCAACCTCAGAGCCAAGGCACGGACAATAGCCTCCGAACGGAGCTTCCCCCAAGCCTCGGAAATCTTACCTTCTTGGCTTCAGTAGGATTGGCCTTTTTTTCGATAACGACCAGCATCTCGACCGCGTGCTCCAGCGGTTCGGGGTCGAACCCCGCGGCGCCGGTGCGTGGGTTGTCGTTCCGGGGCTTGTGTTTCTCCTCCGCAGCCGGCTCGGGGGGCTGCTGAGACGGCGGCGGCGCCCCTTGGGCAGGGGCGGGAGAGGGGGAAGACCAGCCGGGGATGAGGCCGGCGTGTGCCCTCCCGGAGGACGCGGCGAAGGCCACCCCGGCGGAGAGGGCGGCGGCCGCGGCCTTCCCGGCGGCGGCGGCAGCCATGGTTCTGTTGTGGGGTTTGCGGCTGTAGGGTTTAACCGTTTAAGGCTGGGCTAGCCTTCGCCGTCTCGATCGGAAGCGTGGTGGAAGATGCTCAGATGCGGGGCGTATTTGTGTGTTATCGACGGCGCCTCTCGGCTTCGGCTTGCGGCCCAAGAAGATCGACTCTTTTTTTTTCTTTTCTTCCTGAAGCGCTTCTCGGTTTTCTTGATACGAAAAGACGCTCTCCCTAGTTCTCTTCAGATATTTGTGACGCGTCGTCGCGTCATTAATTGCTAATATATGTCGAGGTTTTTATTTTATAGAAATAATACTTTCAGTTTGGTTCTATGTTCAATGTCATTGTTTCTTTTAAGATAAAGCTGCTGCAATTAATCAAGCCGTAGCTAGGTTAAGTACACTACGGTTTGCAATGCAAACAGGTGCCACACTAAACCACATCTTACACAATTTATTCTTACACCTTCCTTCGTCATTCTATGTGCGGCATCATTCGTTGAATGCCTTACAGCACGTATCATTGTTATCTCAAAGCAAGTCAGGAGTAACTTTATTTCTTCAACCAAAGGTCCATAAACGGAGCGATCCTTCCCCTTGTTTCCCAGCTTTGACGCCACCATGGTACTGTTAGTTTCCAAAACCACTCGCTGAACCTACGCTTCCTTAGCAACCAGAAGTCCCCTCTTGCAAGCCATCAATTCTGCCCCTTCTGCATCAGCTAGGTGTGGGAAAAAATGGCAAGCGCCAACAATGAACGCGCCATGGCAATCGCGGACGACTGCGCCACCACCACCTATACTGTCAGTCGATCTGAAGGCACCATCTACATTTAGTTTGCACCAGTCTTGGGGAGGAGGAAGCCAGTGCTCCGTTATCCTCACCGTGGTGACCAAGGGGGTCGAGTGAACCTGCATCCACTCTTCTACTACTTATAAAGAGATGAACTTGAGTTTTTCTACAAGCACCCCATCAAATATACATGAACGAACTACAACCACACGATCAGACCCACTAGACATGATCTAACAGTTTTCATTAGCCTATTTTTTCTTTTTGGTACACTTAGCAAATAGCTTCGACGGACTCTACTCATCCGCACGGAAACCCCGCTTGCGCAAGCACAGAAAAAAAAACTGATACCGCATAATCTGGATCAAGCCCTACTATTTTCACGCGACCACCCCGCCCCGCCGCCTCCCCACACGATGGTGACTGACCCGCGCCCCCGTCGTCCGTCTTCAGTGCTGCATCGACGACTGAGGCGGGGCGATCTAGACCGCGATGATATGGTGGCGCCCGTCGGAAGGGCATCCAGGAGGGGAGGCGCACGACAACCCTGCCCTCACGCGCTCATCGTTTCTCTCTAGAATAGGAAGTGAGGAACGCCAACGGCGTGTCACCGTCGGAGCGTGTTGTTTCTCCGGAGAGGCCGAGGCAAGACGGTGTTCCAGGAAGTCACCTGTGACTCGCTGTTTGTTCGAGGGCCGCCGTTCGGGCAAGCGCATGCACACCACGCGCCACCACTCTGACTCAAGCTGACGAGGCCGCCGTTCTTGCGGGCAGCTCCGTTATTCGGTTTGTGTCCTGCAAATCCTCCGAGCACCGCCGAATTGAGACGGTGCCGCACCTCCTGTGCTCTGTTCTTCGACATCCGCCCGCGGCGCCGCTGACACCCCCTTTCTTCTGCTTCAGGTCTTACATATTCCTTATCTGAATCACATGAATAGAGCAAGGTCAGGAAAATTTCTAATCGGTGCCAGTTTTGGGATTATAGTCTGCCTATGTCCTTGTTCTTGGATTGCAGATGGAGGGTACCATTGTCTGAGCGCCATTGTTGGCATTGAGTCATCCATCGTGTCTTTGTGGCTGCAGAGTTCCTGCTTAAAAATGTTTATAACATGAAATTCTGAACAAGATCTAGAAGTCCTCAAACCAGATCAAGCTCGGTATGCTGGAGTTAAACAATGACAAGGTAATTAGATGTTCAGAATTTTAAACAGGATATATATTTGGTTGTACCATGTTCAGTTAAATTAAAGTATACGATCTAACTGTGTTCATGCTATTTTGAACAGGCCCATGGAGGTAAGTCTAATGTGCAACCAAGGTTCAGGGAGGTGATCTAATTATGTTCCAAAGAAGGTTAGTTGCTTGTGCAATTCACTTCAGATATAGCGGGTTGGTGGGAGGAGTAGAATTTGATATGATTTGATCAGCATTATTTGGTATTTTGGTAGTGCTTATATATACGATATGCACCTGCCGTTTTGTCAACAATGAATCATGTGAAGTTGCTGTTTTTTGATTCAGTTGCATTGAGAATGTGGCAGCCATGGTAAATATATGCAGGAAGGTGTTAGTAGTAAGCAGCTTAGCTATTTATTACGGTTGTCCTTTGCAGTTTTGGATTTAGTATAGCTAGATTACCTCCCTCTTCGGTGCCGAGAGACTGTAGCATTGTATCTTTGGTCTTGCATCTTATATCAGTTTGACGAAAAAAACCTTATCATTTCCATATGTTAATTAGTAAAATGTTGGAGGCTGGGATCAGTTGGCACCGATGCCTAAAATGTGTTGTTTCTCGCATGCTCAATTGTGGTGTGTTTATACAGTAGGAAGATGAGGTCAATCAAGTGGCTCCAACAACTTCTGGTATTCTCTATCTTAACCATCGCACTGAATAGTTATATTTGTTGAGCTTATCTAGGCAATTAGACCCTCAAATGAAATAGATCTATAGAACTTGTACTGAAAGTGGGTCTTATCGTTCAGGCTGATAGTTCTGACACTGATTGAAGGAAAGTAATATGTAGAACTTCTATTCGTCTAATCCCTATGCCTTTTCTTCATATATTCTTCAATGTGGGTTAATTCTTGTGATTTTAGCTTGCAAGGCCGGTTTACTCTGGTCAATCTTATCAATGGCGAGGGATTAGCTGCATTCCTGATAAATGGAGATGTCAAGCTGGATCAAATAAAGTACTCCTAAATAGCTTCTCAATATGGACATTATAATCCATTCCTGAGTACTTTTATCTATAATGTATACTAAATTTTAGCATACACAATTTTTCCTATGATTTACTTCCTTGGACCTTATGGTGTGCTGCTGCTATTGATTGAAGTGATATGTACTGTGCTTTTTTTTTATTCTGAAGTAGGGGCAGTGCCAACTCTCCACACAAGGTAATATTACCTCCTCTGAAAATCAGTACTCCCTCCGATCCTAAATAAGTGTCGCAGTTTTAAACTAGCTCTAGATCAAAACCGTGACACTTATTTAGGATCGAAGGGAGTAGTAGATTTCACAACTGCATGGCGAGTGGTCACCTACTCACATGTCTGTCGAGCATTTCTTCAGTTATAGACAGAGTCTCAGTGTGCCATCTCATGTTTCTAATGTATACAGGCACCTCAAAGTAGTACTATAGCCTCTATCACTTATAGAACCTGATATGTCTCCTATCATTTCAAATGTGATTGCCTTCTATTCCGAATTATTTAAATTTATGCTGAAACCTGCTTTCTCCATGCAAGTGCCTTTCGTCATCACACGAGCTACTAGATGCAGGCACTAGATCATTTTTGTTCACCTTTTGTTCGTCCTAGCTAAGTAATTAGTATAATTATCTTTTCATGTGCTGGTCATGAATTGGCAATTAACAAAGTGAGAAGTAAAATTCAGTATTTATCTTTAGAGTTGCCATGTGATATGTGTCACGACCCAGATTACGGAGGGGATAGTCGTGAGATGTTGGAGGACGGGGGCAAGGTAGTTTGGGCTTTGGGGAAATAGATCGTACCGGAGGAAACCCTCCTTTTCTTTCTCTTTATTTTTTCTTTCAACCCTGTTACACGATTACTTTGCCAGGTCGATATTTCATTTAAGAATGTTTTTCATTGAAGAATGTCCTCCGCAGGATGCCATTTACAGCTACTTTGTTCGTCTGGTTTAGTGTCTCTGATCCTCGAATTTTCTTGTTCTTATCCACCACGATCTACCAGCTTAGTCATGTCTCGACGCAGATGTCTGTACTGTCTCACGATGGCTCTTCTCACTTTTTTTGAACGAACAACAGAGTTTGTGAGTATATGGTGGGTTACAATTTTTTAAAATAATTTTGACTTTTCAGCAAGGAGATTCTATATTTTCATTGGATTATACTATAAGAATACTCTTACCTGCAAATTCTAAAGAGTGTATATTGAGCTAAACTAAGGATGCGACGAAGTTGTTTGAACACTATTCATACGCTGAAGATACAATCACAGTAGATTATAACCGCTTGAAGTATCATACATCTGGAGAAGTGTGCTTTTGGAAAAGGGATAATATAATGCATGCAACATATATTGATAACAAAACGCTATATACATTAGGAGAAGTGTGTTTTTTGGTACACGAAGCACGTTCATTCATGAAAACAAAACGATATAGGAATATTTATATTAGTCAGGTAGAAATTAGGGACAATGCACTTTGCAAGAAAATATCAAATTTCCAAAATATCATCCTACATTTAGATAAAAAATATAAGTTTGATATATTGTGGATTAGTTGAGTCGTGCGTTGCACGTGCAAGCTTACTAGTTTGTGTGTTATCGACGGCGCCTCTCGGCTTCGGCTTGCGGCCCAAGAAGATCGACTCTTTTTTTTTCTTTTCTTCCTGAAGCGCTTCTCGGTTTTCTTGATACGAAAAGACGCTCTCCCTAGTTCTCTTCAGATATTTGTGACGCGTCGTCGCGTCATTAATTGCTAATATATGTCGAGGTTTTTATTTTATAGAAATAATACTTTCAGTTTGGTTCTATGTTCAATGTCATTGTTTCTTTTAAGATAAAGCTGCTGCAATTAATCAAGCCGTAGCTAGGTTAAGTACACTACGGTTTGCAATGCAAACAGGTGCCACACTAAACCACATCTTACACAATTTATTCTTACACCTTCCTTCGTCATTCTATGTGCGGCATCATTCGTTGAATGCCTTACAGCACGTATCATTGTTATCTCAAAGCAAGTCAGGAGTAACTTTATTTCTTCAACCAAAGGTCCATAAACGGAGCGATCCTTCCCCTTGTTTCCCAGCTTTGACGCCACCATGGTACTGTTAGTTTCCAAAACCACTCGCTGAACCTACGCTTCCTTAGCAACCAGAAGTCCCCTCTTGCAAGCCATCAATTCTGCCCCTTCTGCATCAGCTAGGTGTGGGAAAAAATGGCAAGCGCCAACAATGAACGCGCCATGGCAATCGCGGACGACTGCGCCACCACCACCTATACTGTCAGTCGATCTGAAGGCACCATCTACATTTAGTTTGCACCAGTCTTGGGGAGGAGGAAGCCAGTGCTCCGTTATCCTCACCGTGGTGACCAAGGGGGTCGAGTGAACCTGCATCCACTCTTCAACACCTGCCACCGCCCGCCTTGCCACTGAAATAGGGTCCTCAATATGGTTAGCCTCCCTAGCTTCATTGTGTGCATGCCACAGGTTGTAGAGCAGCAACATTGCCAAGGCGGCCAATTTCCCCTTTTCCTTTCCTATTCAGTCCAAGAGCCACCCTCTAAGTTCAGCATGACAGGTGAGATGATCAGGTGGTTTTTCAACATACTCTCCCGATTGATCAGCAAGGGCAAGCCATGCGGAAGCTGAGTGAGACAGTGCCAGAAGCGGTGGACCAAACTTTCCTCTTTGTCGCACACTAGACAGACAACGCCATCTTTGATTCGTCGGTGTTTGAGTTCCGTACCCACTGCTAGCCCGACCTCCAGAAATGCACTTTCACCTTTCCTTGAACATCAGCGTCCCATATTGACAGCCACCCCTTGTGTTGGTTACATGAGTAAGAGGACTCCTGTGAGCCTCTACTTTGACGCTTACGCTGTAGAGCGAGGTGGTACGCTGATCTGACCAAGGACAAGCCAGTTTTAGTATGATTCCATGCCAGGAAGTCGTCTGCATCCCCTATGCCGATAGGTATTTGAAGAATATCCCTGATAACAACCTCATAGAAATACAAGCGCAACTTGTCCTCGTTCCACCCCCGACCATCAGCAAGTAAAAAATCTTTAAGAAACTCAGGACGAGTATCCTGCCTACATCCCAGTGGATGTTGAGCACTATTCCGAGGGACCCACTTATCTTTCATGACTTTAATCTTGGAGCCGTCTCCTATTCTCCACACCAGGCCATCACGCAACAGCTCCCAACCATGTACAATGCTTTGCCAAGTGTATGAAGCACGTTTTGGGCAGGGCGCCACCAAAAACTCCCCGTCCTTATAGTACCTTGCTCTGAGAACTTTTGCACATAATGATTCTGGATCAGTTAGGAGGTGCCACCCTTGCTTAGCCAAGAAAGCTTGATTGAAGCACTCGAAATACCTGAAGCCGAGACCCCCAGTCCTCTTGCTTTGACACATTCTGTCCCATGCGATCTAGTTGGTTTTCCTTTGCCCTGCCTTGTCCCCCCACCAGAAGCTTGACGACACCGAACTAAGTTTCTTGCAGCTCTTCTTGGTAAACCAAAAGCAGCTCATGGGGTAGGCTGGAACAGCTTGTAGTACAGATTTAACCATCACTCATCTTGCCGCCTTGGACATGCCCTGCCCTTTCAATCCCCTGACCTTGTTTTGCGACCGTTCTATAACATACTGAAAACAGCCATCCTTTGAGCGTCCCACTACCGTAGGCAGTCCTAGGTAGCGCTCAGAAAGTGCCTCACATGAAATTCCAATTTGAGTTTTAAGGTTATGCTTTAATTCCGTCCTGCAGTCAGGACCGAAGAAAATTGAGGATTTCTGCAAATTCACTCTTTGCCCAGAACTGATCTCATAATCATGCAGAATAGTCTTCAAAGCTTGCATGATAGCAGGTGTGGCCTCTAGAAAAATAACACTGTCATCCACAAAGAGAAGGTGGGTAACATGTGGCCCCTGAGCCCCAAACTGAACACCTCTCAACAAATTACTTCTCTGGGCCTCTTTGAGTAATGCCGAGAAGCCCTCCACACAAAAAAGGAAAAGATATGGCGAGATAGGATCACCCTGACGGAGGCCTCTAGATGGGAGAAAGGGTTCCGAGAGATCTCCATTAAATTTCAATGAAAACCTCACTGTTTTGATGCATCGCATCATCATATTTACCCACTCCACCGAGAACCCTAGCTTGATCATCATCTTCTCAATAAAAACCCACTCTACCCTATCGTAAGCCTTCATCATATCTAGCTTTACTGCACAAAGAGGGGTCTTCCTCTTCCTTGTTCTAATGGCATGAATGCATTCATAGGCAATAAAAACATTATCAGTGATGACATGTCCTGGAACGAACGCACTTTGTGTTGGGAATATACCCTAGAGGCAATCATGTATGATGATATTTCCTATTGTATTCATAAAGATATTGAGTTGTCCTTGTATAAACATCTGATGTGTATCATTGAATATGTAACTCGGTTGTGGAACTATATATTCATGTTGTTTGTACTAAATATCCTTGGTCATTGAAGTTGTGTTGGACACACAACTTAGACCATTTGTGAAAGTTGGCTTGATGACCCGGTTCCACTTGTCATGGTGTTGCCTACCAAAACCCACCGGCGAGCAGCGACGGGCAACACGAAGAGCCGGGAGGCTCCCAGAACTGCTGGTGGGCCCTGGTCCCTCGGGCAACGGCCCGCAAAGCTCCGGCACGCGTCCTGGCTTGGTTCGAGGGCGTGCCACCTGACCTATACCTGATTAGGAAGGTGAAAGATTGCTTCGACTGGTTTCCTGCATGGCAAACAAACATGTGTAAAATTCGAGCCGTAACCGGCTCTCAAGTTTCCCTGTGAATCGGCTCCTAGAGCCGATTATCCCATGGTTCTGCATTAGATCCATTATAACATGGGGTTTCTGCTTCATCAATACAAGCTAAATCGATCTACAACAGTTTAACGTTTTCACTACATGACTGGAACATCCTACACGTAATTGAGCCTGGTAAGTACAAAAGATAATAGAAAATTAATCCTAGAGAAGGCCTAAAAACCAACGTAATCGTCAATTCCCGGAACACCCCCTCCTGGATTGATAAACCATATCTTACATACTACTGGATCGTTCAACCCGTTTGCAAGGCCTGATCATGTGGATATTAAACTAAACCTTGGAGAACAAGGAACAACTATAACAGATCAAATCGACTTAAATAAAGATCAAGCAAGATGCCACCCTCACACCCGGGAAAAGGTGCAAAGGCGGCGATATAAGTATAGGCAGCATAACTGAAACAATCGTAGCGAAAAGTACTGATGCTAACCCAGAAAAATCTATGATAATGGTGTTACTCGCCATCAACAAGGCTTCAGTACGAGTAATACCAGATAACGCATAATTTGATATTGCCTAGATCGCAAGATGCGATCTAGGCAGCATGGCACTTACCCGAGAAAAACCCTAGAAACAAGGGGTGGCGATGCGCCGAGATTGTGTTTGTTGTGAACGTGATTGTCCTCCTTTTCTCGATAACCTTAGGTACATATTTATAGTCCGGAGACTTTCTGTCTTTGGAATAACTCTATAACTCTATCTCTTACCTAACTCTAAACGGAACCTACTACAATATAAAGATACACGGGCAATTTAGCCCAAACCAACACGCGAGGCCGATTCAACAACACGTTGTATATACGTATCTTCTAAGCCCATCTTGATCACGGCCCAACTCCTCCTTTGGTCAAAATATGGCGATAACACATGCCCCCCTGGTTTTGGCAATAATAATTCCAAAACCACTCTGTTCTCTTTTTTTTTCTTCTTCTCCCCTTTTTTTTGTATCGGGTTGCGCGTTGACAGAACGCGTTGCAGAACAGGATCGTCACGCCACCCCCTCATCATGATGCCTTGTCTTCTCCACTTCCCCGCAGTGCATGATTTGACAACTTCGGCAGTACATCCTGGGAAACCGCTATAGCATTGAACCGCTTCATACTATTCCCCTTATTTAACTTCACCCAAGCAATCCACAGGCCTCATCTTCCTCCAGTAACCGAAAGAAACCCCTTCTTTCCCCTCCGCCGAAAAAACCCTCTTTCTCCGCCATGGCCTCCTCCACTTCCTCTGGCCTGTCCTCCCAAGCCTCCAACTTGATGAGCGACCGAGAGCCGACGCCAGAACATCCGCCGATGGCGGCGTACAACGCTCTCGCCCCACAATGGTGGGACGAGAGAGACTGGGACTTCGCCGCTTGGTCGGAGGACGACGCGTCCATGACCGACGGCGAGGAGGACCTGCAGTTCCTCGCCGATGGGGAACTGGAGGCGGACAGCACCGACGACGCCATGTCCTGGGATGGCGTCGACTCTTCCGACGAGGAGGAGGAAGAGGAGGACACCTCCTCCGAGGAGTACCAGCCGGTGAAGTACTTCTGCGCCGGGTCCGAGGACACCGAAGACGAAGACGAGGACGAGGAGGCCCCCGCCGGCTTCCTCAGCAGCAGCAGTGAAGACGACGCCGGTAGCAGCGCCGAGGACAGCGAACAAGACGGCGGCGATGACAGCGACGACGACCTCGGCCTAGATTAGGAACCAGTAGTAGTAGTAATAGCAATAAGCTCCCTTTTGTAATCAATCGGCCTTCTGTAAGCAATCAGCTTTTGAATGAATGCAAATCTGTTTCTCGAAGATTGCTTTTGTCGCCCCAATTTCGTAGATAACCAAAACAGGTCGATACTCCAGGAGCCGATAACGCTGTATCGGCTTTTACCATACTGCACTTATTCCGTTAACTAAGTCAAAGCTCAAAGAGCCGATGGACATCGGCTTTCCCCAAAAACGTTGACAAGGTCAAAACTTGGTCGCGTATTTAGGCAAGCCTAAGCGGCTGCTCTCCAGTCTCAAACGGTAACCTGCGACCTTCTTCAAAAAGGGCGACCTAGATCTTCAATCTCCCACTGACCAGATCGAGCTCACAGCGACAAGAACCCTCGTTCCCCCACTGCTTAGATCCATCTCCGCCGGCGAACTAGATGGCGGAATCGTCCAACACCAACCCAGAGGTCTCCGGACTGAAGGTACGCCTACCCCTCGTAGTCTGAACACGATGCTAGACTTAATGACGAACACCTGAATTAATGCCTTATTCCACCATTGAATTTTCTAGGTTTCAGACATTCTGTTGCCGCATCCTTGTCTCCGAAACTCTCTCTGTCTTGGCCCTCGCACAGAATCCAGCCCTGCTCATCTGATTTCTTGCGAAGCAAATAGAATCCCCTTCGTAAGCCAAGACCTAGATCTGAACTCCTGGGCCGACTGTCTGCGAGCCTGGCCTAATCCCCCTGAACACTGGGTCTCCTGGTTCAGTAGAGTAGCTAGAGCTTACCAATCCCAATGGGAAACTACAGGGATAGCCGATGCCTTGCACTTATCATTGTCTCCCCTTGAGAAACATGAGAACCTTTTGAAAACCATCGGCTACTTCTGGTCTGACGCTCTGAACTGCTTTATGTTCGGTCATGGCCCTATGTCACCAACCTTGTTAGACGTGGTAATGATCACTGGCCTGGATGTCACCTCGCCCAGCCCCTCTGCTTTTAAACTGCCCAAAGTCCCCTATAAGCTGTCTTCTAAAACAGACTGCACGAACTGGGGTGCCTACCTCCAACACCATATGAAAACAAAGGGCCCTGTCTCAGAGAAAGAACATACAGCCTTTCTCAACTTCTGGCTGGAGCATTTCATATTCTGTGGCCCTTCCCTGGCTCCAACCAAGAACTATCTCTCCCTAGCCCACGAACTAGCCAAAGGTACTCAACTTGGCATCGGCAAACTGTTCCTTGGAGAGGTCTATCGATATCTCCAGCTGATGTCCGTCAAGCTGTTCTCAGGCATAGCAATCAAAACAGGCGGTCCTTGGTGGTTCATTCAGTTATGGGCTCAGCTGTACTTTCAAAACCACATCCCAGACTTCCCGCTTCTAGCGAGTTGTACCTTTCCCGATGTTAAAGGGAAGCAGATCGATGCACTAGTTATGGCCAAGCTTTGTACAGGCTGCCAGGCAGTAAACTATCTCCTAAGGAAGCAGCCAAGTGGTTCAGCACTTTCTTCCAAGGCCTGGACAATCCTACCTTCTTCCCCTATATGGAAGAATCTGAACATTTCGAAAATCCACTCTCCTTCAGGCTAGATAACTTTGCCGATGACACCAGCACTCGGCAACTCTTTTCCATTGTGATC
Organism: Avena atlantica; assembly: GCA_910589765.1. NCBI lineage: Eukaryota > Viridiplantae > Streptophyta > Magnoliopsida > Poales > Poaceae > Avena > Avena atlantica. The sequence goes on from OU342738.1 coordinate 211,283,973, forward strand.
CGTCCCTGTTTCCTTCCAGTTGGCATGAGCACCTCAAACAGAATTATCAAGCCTGGGTATGAATTCTACCAGCCGGTCATAGTGGCCCGGCAATTTGGCCTTGGGCAAGTACCTCCCCATCTCTTTCTCCATCATCTTACGGAGTGCAGAGCCGACCTGCCTGATCCTCTTACCAGTCAGAGGTGTTACTCCTTCTTTGATGCTCTGACCATCCCTATTCCAAATGACCTCACCTTCGCTTCATCAACTGACGGCTTCGAAGGCTGGTGGATGATGTGGAAAACCCACGCTTTCAGGAAAGCTCTGGGACCGCTGTTGAAACAACTTGATGCCGATTATGACGTCCCCGTGGAACAGGTACCACTACTTGTAAATTTTCTCAATGTAGCTCATAAATGACTCTCCTACTAACTCAATTTCTCCCTTTGCAGCAACAAGACGGCCCTGAACCTACACACAGTGACGGCTCTCCCTTTGAGTTCTTTCCACCAGCTCCTGTGGTTCTTTTCTGCAAAAACTCGCCACCTTTGAAAAAGGTCATAATGCAGAAACAGCCGATAACACCTCAATCGGCTTCTAAGAAGCAAGGAACTTCAACACCAGCTGCCCCCCGAGTTCCAACTAAGACAAGAACGACTACGAGGAATGTAGCTGCCAGGAAGACCTTGAGGCACCGGAGTCCTCCTCCAGAAAGCTCGCATGTAGGCTGACCCATTTCTTGGTCGACTCTCCTTATTCTTTCATTATTGCAGACGCGCTCATGTCTAACATCCTTCCTTCTTTTGCAGGCTTCCATTGAAGATTCTTCCCACGAGGACGAACAACCCGATGAGGGAGAACCGAGCCCAACGGATTCTGAGAGGACCATCACCCCGAGCCAGCCAGATGTGCCACCATCGGCTTCTAGGAAAAGGTCTGTTCCTGAGCCTGCTGCCCCCCGAGCACCAGTCGAGGCCGGGCCAGCATCGGGTCCCAAGAGAGCTCGTAAAGGACCACCAGTTTCTTCATCGAGCCAAGAGGTTCCGAAAAATCATCATCCTTTATGCTCCTGCCCCTACTCCTCTTCCTTTTTCCTGCCGATTCATCATTATTTACATTGGTAAATCACCTTTCATGCAGACAACTGATGCTTCTAGTGGGAAGGCCGGGGCCGCGCCGACGCCTTTAGCCAACCAGACCTGGCAATCCCCGAAAATGCAGATGAAATGGCTACCAATTTGGTAACGCCTCCAGATCCCAAACACAAACCGATCGCTTCGTCGTCTGCCAACCCTTCGGTCTCAGGAAAGGTATGTTAACTTCCTTCAGCTTATTCTCCCCTGTTGGACGCATACTGACGTCTTTTCGGGCTGCCAGGGCTATAACATTTCAGGCTTGTTGACATTTGATCCTAACTTGATCGATCCAACTCCCTTTGTCGCCACCGATGAACCACCAGCCAGGGCTGTCCTACCTCAATTCCAACGACTTAGAGCCTTACTGTCTTCCCCAATCGAGGAGTTGATCGAGGGTTCTGAAGAAGTAAAGGGCGTTCTTGCTGAAATCAAGGACCAAATCCCAGTGGCATTGCAGGTGAAGCTTTGGCCCGTCGTAACTCTGTCCTTCTACGGGTCCAGGGTGAAGCTAGCTCGTGAAAGGATCAACCTGCGCCGCGCTCAACTTCCGCTGAAGGCCAACATTGCCGACAGATGTCAGCAGCTCAATGAGAAGAAAGCGTCCTTTGATGCCAAAACTGACACTTCTGTCAGCACAGCTGAGCTAGCATCTTTGAAAAAGGAGCTGGAAGATCTTGAAGAAAAGGTCCGGGCGACGAAACAGCTCATTCGCGACAAGGAAGCATCCATCGCCCGCTCCCAAGATGAAGCAGAAGGCCTCAAATCTCAACTGAAGACTGACCTGGCAGAGATACGCACCCTGAACCAACAGCTCGTGACAGGCGAGGACGAGGATGACGAAGCCGAGATCGCCGAGGTGGACCGTGTTCGTGCTGACGCCCTCCACGCCTTCGAGCATTTCTTCTTCAGTAGTTTGTTTACGTAAACTGGCATTGGGTTGTACCAGTTTTGAACCTCTAAAGTCGATGACCAAGCATCGGCTGTATACTTTTATTGGCCGATTTCATGCATCGGCCCCCATATCTCACTGCCCATCATCCCACGTGCTTGGGAGCTACATAATAATTTTTTTTTATTGGCCGATTTCGTGTATCGGCCCCCATATCTCATTGTCCATCATCCCACATACTTGGGAAATATTTCTTGAGATGTTGACCGTTGACAGCTACTGGGAATTTCACGCCGTCCAGTTCTTCCAGCATGTGCGTTCCCTTTAAAACCTGATCGATCCTGTATGGCCCGTGCCAATTTGGAGACCATTTACCATATGCTGCATCCTTGGTCCCTAATGGAAACACCGCTTCCCACACCAGATCGCCAACGTGGAACTCCTTAGGTCTCACCTTTTTGTTGTATGCACGAGCTACTTTGGCCTTGTTCTCTTTGATTTTCTCAAGTGACCACAGCCTAAGCTCAGTCAAATATTCAACACTGTCACTCATCAAAGCTGCGTATTCTTCAGCCGTTAGATCGTTCTGAAAAGTGACGCGTCTCGATCCAGCCGTAATTTCCCAAGGCAATACGGCTTCTTGTCCATAGACAAGATGGTACGGCGAGGTTTTTATCGCTCCATGACATGACATGCGGTAAGCCCATAAAGCCTCTGACAAAACATCATGCCAACGCCTAGGGTGCTCATCGATTTTCCTCTTGATCAGCTTGATAAGGCTCTGGTTGGACGCTTCAGCTTGCCCATTTGCTTGAGCATAGTACGGAGATGATCGAATCAGCTTAATCCCTGTATCCTCACAGAACTTTCTGAACTCGTGGGAAGTGAAAACCGAACCTCCATCGGTCGTGATAGTCTGGGGAATCCCAAACCTATGATGACGTGCTCTTTCACAAAATCGACAACATCCTTTGAACTTACTGACTTCATAGGGACGGCTTCCACCCACTTGGTGAAATAATCCGTGATGGCTAAGATCCACATGTGGCCCTTGCTTGACGGAGGATTGATCTTGCCGATCATATCCATGCCCCAACCTCGGAAGGGCCAAGGCTTGATGATGGGATTCATTGCTGACGCGGGTACCATCTGGATTTTTCCAAATCTCTGACATGCTTGACATCCTTTGTAGTACTTAAAACAGTCCTCGAGCATGGTAGGCCAATAAAACCCTGATCGCCTGATCAACCACTTCATTTTATGAGCCGATTGGTGAGTTCCACAGGCGCCTTCGTGTACCTCGTGTAGGAGCCGATTGGCCTCGGCTGTTCCCAGACATTTGAGCAATAACCCCTCAAGAGTCCTGTAAAACATGTCATCCCCGATGAGCACATACTTCATGGCCTTGTATCTTATCCTTTTAGGTGCCCCCCCGAGCCGAATCCTTCAAGTAATTGAAGATATCGGCTCTCCAGTCGTCTGCGTCCAGGAATTGCACCTGAACATCGGCTCCCTCTGCTACATCCTTGTAGCCTGAAGCCATTTGTGCAAGATCGTTGGCTTCGGTATTCTGCGATCGCGGGATCCAGGTGAAGTTTATATATCGGAACTGTGCCATCAGCTCACGGCATTGCATCCATAATGGGAAGAGCGACTCACTCTCACACTTATATTCCTCTGTGAGTTGAGAAATAACCAGCAAGGAGTCTCCAAAAATTTCCACTGCTTCCGCTCCAGCTTCGATGAGCAGCTCCATTCCCTTGCGTATCGCCTCATACTCAGCGACATTGTTGGTGCGAGGGGCAGATAACCTGATAGAGAAGGAAAATGTTGCCCCCGGGGTGACACGAGGAGCATGCCAATGCCGCACCCATCGTCACAAACTGACCCGTCGAAGAACATAGCCCAGGCTTGTATAGACAGTGCTGCTATATTGGTGTTGATCCTTTCAGCGATAAGGTCGGCCAATGCCTGCCCCTTAACTGCTTTAGCGGGTTGATACCGGATGTCAAACTCCGATAATGCAAACATCCATTTACCTAGTCGGCCTTTCAACATAGGAGCCGACAGCATGTGTTTTATGACGTCTGATTTGCAGATGATGATAATTTCTGCTGATAGCAAAATGTGGCGTAGCTTGGTGCAGGTGAAAAACAGGCAGAGGCACAACTTGTCGATCTCAGAGTACCTTGTCTCTGCATCCAGCATCCTCCTGCTGATGTAAAATACCACTCGCTCTAGCCCGTCATAAACTTGCACCACCACTGAGGCGATGGACGTGTCCGCTACTGACAAGTAAATATAGAACGGCCTGTCTGGCTGGGGCGGGACTAAAACCGGCGGCTTCGTTAAATATTCTTTGATTTCGTCGAAGGCCCGTTGCTGTTCTGTTCCCCAGCGGAACTCTTCGTCAGACTTAATCTTTACCAGTCCCATGAACGGCTCTATCCTTCCTGACAGATTGGAGATGAACCTTCTGACGAAGTTGATCTTGCCGATGAGAGACTGTAGCTCTTTTCTCGTGGTAGGTGGCTTCATTGTTCGCACGGCCTCTTGACTCTTTAGACCGATCTCAATCCCGCGTTCGTGGACCAAGAAACCCAAGAACTGACCGGCCGCTACCCCGAAGGCGCACTTCTTTGGATTCATCCGTAATCCGAATTTTCTCGTTCGGTCCAGTACGCGTTGCAGATCGCCCAAGTGTCCTTCTACTGAGGCAGACTTGACCACTACGTCATCGATATAAATTTCCACCAGTTTGCCGATCAGATCATGGAAAATGTAGTTCATGGCTCTTTGGTACGTGGCACCGGCATTTTTTAATCCAAACGTCATGACAACGTACTCAAACAACCCCACCGAGCCTGGTACTCTGAACGCAGTCTTGTGTATGTCTTCTGGAGCCATAAAAATTTGGTTGTAGCCGGCATTTCCATCCATAAAGCTCAAGATCTTATGGCCAGCCGCTGCGTTGATTAACGTTTCTGCCACTGGCATTGGATACTCATCTTTTGGGGTAGCTCTATTGAGGTCCCGAAAATCTATGGCGACACGCCAACGGCCATCCTTTTTCTCCACAGGTACGATACTAGAAATCCATTCAGCATACCTGCAGGGCCTGATTAAATCGGCTGCCAACATCTTCTCGACCTCCTTCTTGACTTCTTCCAGAATTTCGGCCTTCATCTGTCGTGCCCGCTGCTGGAATGGCCGAAATCCTTTTTAAGCGGGAGTCGATGCTCGATGATGCTCCTGTCTAACCCGGGCATCTCTGTGTAGTCCCAGGCGAAGCATTCTGGATATTGTTTTAACAGGGCTATCATCGGATCCCGCAGACTCGGATCCAACCTTTTACTGATAAAAGTTGGTCATGGCTTATCCCCAGGACCAATGTCGATCTCTTCTAGTTCATCAGCAGATGTAAACCCATACCCTAGCTTTCCGTCACCTGCCAAATCGATGCTAAGCACAGGGCAAACCGTAGGTGAGGTTAACAAAAATAATTTGGGCCGATTGCCCGAATCGGCCCCCTTTTTTATTGCATTAGTCAAGGATGGTTTACACCTTACGGTTTTAACATGGCTGGGAATCTCCCTGCTACAACTGCACGATCTGCTCGTCGTAAGATTGCTGCTTTCTGTTTTTTGTGGCCGATCGCAGGGATCGGCCGTACCACGCACCGTCGTGGACTTTGCTACTCCGTCAGGCCGGTGGATAAGACCAGCCTCACCCCATTTTTTGTAGCCTCGATGCATTCACAACCGTCTAGACTGATTCCAGAGATCGGCTCTTGGTCTTCTGCTTCCCAGACGTTCATGCCAGCAATGGAGACCTCGACAGAATCGTCTGCGTGAATGACTTCTACCTCATCTCCATCCCACTGTATCAGGCACTGGTGCATCGTGGATGGGATGCAGCAGTTAGCATGAATCCAATCTCTCCCTAGTAGGACGGCGTAGGTGCTTTTGCTGTCCACGACGAAGAATGACGTAGGGACGGTTTTTCTGCCCACGGTCAGGTCCACGTTCAGTACACCTCGTGTTTCTGAAGTCTGGCCGTTGAAGTCGCTCAAAGTGACATTGGTTTTGATCAGATCTGCAGTGGAGCGTCCCAGACGTCGTAGCATGGAGTATGGCATTATGTTGACTGCCGCCCCGGTGTCTACCAACATCTTGCTAACAGGTTTCCCATTGATGTACCCTCGTAGATACAGTGCTTTCAGGTGTTTGTAACCCTTCTCACGTGGCTTCTCAAAGATAACTGGCCGTGGGCCGCAGTCGAACTGTGCCACTGGTAGCTCGTTGGTTCTTGGCGCGCAGAACTCTGACGGGAGTATGAATACCATGTTTGTGCCAGCCGATGTCTTTGCATCGGCTTTTACCGGTTTGGGGCGCCACTCTTTCTTTTTCGGGTGATCTTCCGTTTCCAAGGTCTGCCTAACTTTAACGGCCAGATCGGGCCGTGCTTTCTTTAGAGCGTGGAGGTACTGTGCTTCGGCCTCCTCCAAATTACGCAGCCGCTGCACTCTACGCTTTTGGGTGTGCCTGAGTCCGTCGGGACACCACCTTGGACGGTGATACCTGTCTTTCTCTTCGTCACCCACTGGCTCCTTGAGACCTTGTGCTCGGGATGCTCCCCTGCGTCTGCTCTGTGGTGGGAGAGGCCCTAGGCGCTTGAACACTGATACTGGCTCTGTGTCCTCCTGCTCCTGTCCGCATTCCGGGCAGTTATCGATCGTAGGCAATCGGCTCATTCCCGCGTCCCAGCAATACTTGAAGAACGGGCAATCCCAATGTTTGTCTGCGCCTTCCTTCCCTTTTGGCGGTCCCCTAGCGAGGTGCTCATATCCTTCATCTTCTCCGTCGCGCCGGCGACGTTGGTCATATTGCCGCTCATACTTGTTAAGGAGATGCGTGGAATGTGGTTTCTGATATCGCACACTTTTTACTTGTTCCTCAGTTAAGTACCGCCTGTCGTCGTAGCTGGGCCGGTCGCGTGGACCAGCCTCATCTCTTACCCTGCGATAGCGACCGCCTCCCTCCTTGTACGTCGCATGGTGGTATCCTGGTCCTGCCATGTTGACATCGAACGAGAAATCCACCTGGCGCCTCGTGGAGTGGCTGTGTTCTACCATGTTGATGCCGGGGAATGGGTTGGTGTCTACTTTCATGGCGAATTATCCCAGGATGAGACGGCCCTGCTCTATCGCCGCTTGGATCTGGCGGCGTAGCTCTTTGCAGTCATTGGTGGTGTGGGTGAACGAGTGATGCCACTTGCAGTATGGTCTTCCGTTCATCTCTTGAACCGTAGGGATCTTATGGCCTTCAGGTAACTTCAGCTGCTTTTCTTTCAGCAGTAAATCGAATATTTGCTCAGCTTTGGTCACATCGAAGTCGAACCCTTTTGCAGGCCCTTGCTGTTTCACCCATTTGCAGGATACGGGATCTGCGCCCCGAGCCCATTCAGCCACGGCCACCTCCTGGTCTTGCGTTGGGTCTTCTTCTTCTGTATCGACCAGGCCTATCGGACGTTTGAACTTGTCCTGGTACAGCTCAGGGTGGCGCTGCTCATACATCGTCAGCTTCTGGGCCATGTGCGCCAACGAGTTATACTCTACTTGGAAAGCCATATCTTTGATGGGCGCTGCGAGACCCAACGCTGCCAGCTCGACTGCTTCCTTCTCAGTTAAACGAGCTGAGTAACATTGGTTCTTGACAGTCCTGAAGCGTTGGATGTACTCGGCTACCGTTTCTCCTCGCTTTTGCCGCACCTGTGCCAGGTCTGCAATGCCAGCCTCGGTAGCTTCTGAATGGTACTGAATGTGGAACTGCTCTTCCAGTTGTTTCCAGGTCTGGATCGAATCAGGTGGCAGCGAGGTGTACCACCCAAAAGCTGGTCATGTCAAAGATTGCGCAAAGAACCTTACGCGTAACTGATCTGATGCTGATATCATGCCTAACTGTGCTAGGTATCGACTCACGTGCTCGATCGAGCTTGACCCTTCTGACCCGCTAAATCTCGAAAACTCGGGGCCGATACTTGGGCGCAGCGGGATCAGGTCAAACTCGTTGGGGTACGGCTTTGAATAGCCGATTGTCCTTCTCTTCGGCACGAAGCCGAACTGGTCTCTCAGGATGGTACGGATTTGTTCCGTTGTTTGGGTTGCAGGGGCTAGATTCTCATGGCTCGTTCCAGTGGCATACTTGGCTAGCCACGCCTGTTTATCGGCGTCCATCCGGAGATTCCTGCTCCGGGAACACTTGCTCCCGAAGCTCCTACCCCAACAACCCCTGCTGTTGCAATCTGGTTTGTGCGCGTCAAACTGTTGGAGTCTGGCACGTAGGTGCACACGTATCCATGTGGGATTTCTTTAGGTGGTTCACACAGGAATTGGCAATCGCCAGGGTCGCCTCCAAGCTTGTAGACGACGTACGTCGGTGCCCCTGGTGGCTCTGGAGCTGCAAGTGTGAATGGCAGCGGTGGCCTGGCCTGGAGCGGTCTTTCTCCCTGGTGAGTTCCTAGAGTGGGCCCCGAAGGAGAGTACTGATGTTTCATGATCTCCTGAACCACGCGAACTGCTACCCGCTCGAAAGCGTTTACCAAGCTCTCAGAATGGCGGTGAAGAGAATGAGCCACCATGTAGTTAACTTCCTGGCGCAGGGCTCTGGTGCAGTCCTCTGAAGGAACAGACAGATCTACCTCATCGAGAGCACCCTCGGGTGAGAACCCTTTCCACCTGATCCCATGCTTACGAGTCCTCTCAAAAGAGCCAATGAGATCGGCTTCGAAGAGAGCTTTGACGTCATCATACTTCGCCTTGAACTCCTCAGGCAGCTCATCGTATGTGACCGGTCTGTCGTCCATCGCAGCGTCGGATGTTGATGTAGACGTTGTTTAAACGTCCCACCGGGCGTGCCAGAATGTGTTGCCTACCAAAACCCACCGGCGACACATTCTACTAGGAACGTCAAAATATGGCGATAACACATGTCCCACCGGGCGTGCCAGAATGTGTTGCCTACCAAAACCCACCGGCGAGCAGCGACGGGCAACACGAAGAGCCGGGAGGCTCCCAGAACTGCTGGTGGGCCCTGGTCCCTCGGGCAACGGCCCGCAAAGCTCCGGCACGCGTCCTGGCTTGGTTCGAGGGCGTGCCACCTGACCTATACCTGATCAGGAAGGTGAAAGATTGCTTCGACTGGTTTCCTGCATGGCAAACAAACATGTGTAAAATTCGAGCCGTAACCGGCTCTCAGGTTTCCCTGTGAATCGGCTCCTAGAGCCGATTATCCCATGGTTCTGCATTAGATCCATTATAACATGGGGTTTCTGCTTCATCAATACAAGCTAAATCGATCTACAACAGTTTAACGTTTTCACTACATGACTGGAACATCCTACACGTAATTGAGCCTGGTAAGTACAAAAGATAATAGAAAATTAATCCTAGAGAAGGCCTAAAAACCAACGTAATCGTTAATTCCCAGAACACCCCCTCCTGGATTGATAAACCATATCTTACATACTACTGGATCGTTCAACCCGTTTGCAAGGCCTGATCATGTGGATATTAAACTAAACCTTGGAGAACAAGGCACAACTATAACAGATCAAATCGACTTAAATAAAGACCAAGCAAGATGCCACCCTCACACCCGGGAAAAGGTGCAAAGGCGGCGATATAAGTATAGGCAGCATAACTGAAACAATCGTAGCGAAAAGTACTGATGCTAACCCAGACAAATCTATGATAATGGTGTTACTCGCCATCAACAAGGCTTCAGTACGAGTAATACCAGATAACGCATAAGTAGATACTGCCTAGATCGCAAGATGCGATCTAGGCAGCATGGCACTTACCCGAGAAAAACCCTAGAAACAAGGGGTGGCGATGCGCCGAGATTGTGTTTGTTGTGAACGTGATTGTCCTCCTTTTCTCGATAACCTTAGGTACATATTTATAGTCCGGAGACTTTCTGTCTTTGGAATAACTCTACAACTCTATCTCTTACCTAACTCTAAACGGAACCTACTACAATATAAAGATACACGGGCAATTTAGCCCAAACCAACACGCGAGGCCGATTCAACAACACGTTGTATATACGTATCTTCTAAGCCCATCTTGATCACGGCCCAACTCCTCCTTTGGTCAAAATATGGCGATAACACATGGGCATGGAGATGCTATTACGACTTACACGGATTCGACTAAAGAGTTTAGCGAGTCGGATTGACCCATATTGAGGTACAACGAACAAGTTTTCATTTGTATATCTCAATCAATGTAATCCTTAGACCTGAGGTTATTGCATAGTCCGAGTTAAGGATCACTGATTTAGGTTCTGTCAAACGCTGATCCATAACTGGGCAGTTATAAAGGCAGAGTTCGGGTCGACTGAGAATCAAGCTGCGTGATGTGAATAACCAAGATGAGATTTTACCCCTCCACTTGGAGAGATATTCTCTGGGCCCTCTCGGAAGATATGATTCGGAAAGCATGGCCATGCACGACTCGGTTAAGTGTTAACCGAGGCGATCGACTAAGAGTTAGTCGGGTGAATCACTTATCTCAGATCAAGAAGAGAGTCGGACTATTTAAGGGAGGACAAATATTCGCCTATAGTCTGAAAAGGTATATCGTGAGGCAAAAGGGACTCGGAAGTAAGTCGCATTGAAAAGGCAAGTTGTCATGACTCTTTGGTACTTGGGAGTCAGCACGTTCTGCTAGGAGCCGCTACCGACTGATCGATTGAGAGTCGAACTCTAATCGTGTCCAAGTTGCCAAGAGCCTGTTGGGTCACACACTTAAGAGCAGGAGCAAGTCTGGATTGGATCTGAACCGGAAATCTTGTTGGGTTGGACCCGAGCCGGATTTAGACTGAGTCAGTGAGTCGGACTCACGGTGACTAGTATTATATGGGCTTTAGTGAATGGGCCACGAGAGTGGAGCCCATGTTCACTCCCTATATATAGTGGAGCATAGTAACCCAGAAGGGTTATTTTTTGATCGATTAGGTCATTACATGTGTTGGAAACCCTAGCTCCATAGAAGTCCTGCCGTTGTAACGAACCTAGAAGTTCGCCGCCGGTGCTCCTCCTTGTACGTGTGGATACCAGCAGAGGTGTTGTACGATCAGCACCAGGACGATCGGATCATAAGGACTACACTACATTCAACTGACGCACTTCATCAGTAATCCGCAATTGCGCGTCTAGTGGTAAACCTCGTGGCCTCCTACCTTAGCTGGATCTTGGGATCACCACGTTAGAGGGAAAAAGTTTTGTTTTATCTCTGCGTGGCCCAACAGTGGTATCAGAGCGATAGCTTCTGGTTTTAGGCTCGAGATCTCGCATATGTGATATGCGGTTGGTTGTAGATGAGATCTATATGTTGTTTTGGTGGTCGATCTATGAGATAGATCAGTTTTGTATAAGGTTGATTGGATAAACTGTACTCGGGGAATGGTAGATCTGATTTCCATGATCATACTGCTAAGTTCGTCGAATGACATACCTCTACCGGTCGGTTTCCACCACCGGGGTAGACTATGGCACGTAAATCCAGAAGCGATGATCGAAGATCAAAGAGTTTGATCGAATCAGAACAATGGTCGGAATCCATGTCCGGATCATAGATGAGATCTATGTTTTCAGAAAAATCATCGGGCGTTGCCCCTTCGATCCCCGCCCGCTATCCGGCTAGCGGGACCACCGGCTTTGCCCTGTCGTAGCGTCTTAGATGTCGTTGCGAGTTTCACAACGCCGGTAGATAGGGTATCTTTGCATAACTTGTTTTTGTAGGAAGTTGTGAATGGTATGGTTCATGTGCATGTGATGTATGTGTGTAATCCATGGGTGATCTGCGAATCACGGTTTTGTCAGCCGGCTGGAGCCTAGGTGTTGTCATTTTATTGTATAACGACCCGCGTGTTGGATTCTCTATGTAATTTACTTTACTAAACTAGTATAGTTGTTTGGAGAATCCGGATGACATGCAAGGCGATGTACATGTTGGCGACATGGAGTAAGACGACAAGTGACAAAGAGTTGGCACGAGTCAGATTACAGGCTTTGTGGAGATGGAGATTGCCATGAAGAGAGCCATACCATTTCACGTTATAATTGCTTTATTCTGTGTTATTGTTATGTCTCTGTTTTACCTCTATTAGATAGTCGGTAAAATTAAATCCCTCAAAGAAGGTCTAGTCGCCGCCAGTGTTTCCACCATCACAAGTCAGACATTTTTGGTAGTGGGCTCATAAAATTGAGGTGCTGCCAATTCTTTTCGACTAGGTGGGTTCGATTCGGACTCTTACTGGGGAAACACTCGGTAAGCTAGACGGGTTTATCACAACGGTTGTGGGGCTCGGGAAAAATTCGGATGGGAGTCGGGGCATGTTATGTCACCCGTCCAACATGAGTCGTATGAGATGCGATTGACAAGGAGTTGTCTACCTAGATCACTTAGCGGCTAGCGGTGATGCTAAAGCTTACTAGCCGACTTGCTTATTTAGGATCCTGAATCACTAAGTAACCATCGGAGGGGTGTTGGTTCTAGTGGGAGCATAAAATATTAGTGTTTAATATGCTTGCTCTTTTATGAATACATGTCTTAAGTGTTTTGCATATTTCTATTGTAGATCATGGCACCAAGTAGCAGTCACTCTCAGATATCCGGTTTTGCGTTGAGAACCATTCTTGAGAAAGATAAACTAAACAACACTAATTTTACCAACTGGTATCGAAATCTAAGAATTGTTCTCAAACAAGAAAAGAAGGACCATGTCCTTGACAACCCACTTCCAGATGAGCTTAATGAGAATGCGACTGTCGCTGCCACCAATGCCTACCGTCGGGCTAAGGATGAGTCCACGGATATTAGCTGTCTTATGCTTGCTCACATGGAACCGGACTTGCAAAAGCAGTTCGAGAATGTTGAGGCCTACGATATGATCGAAAGCCTCAAAAGTATGTTCCAGGATCAGGCGAAGACTGAGAGGTATCAAGTCTCTCGGGCTTTGCTGAGTTGCAAGCTTAAGGATGGTGATCCACTGAGTCCACATATCATCAAAATGGTTGGTTATGTGCAGTCTCTGGAGAGGCTTGGCTACCCCATTAGCGAAGAGTTCACTACAGATATAATTCTGAATTCTCTTCCTAGTGCATATGGGCAGTTCATTTCGAACTACCACATGAATGGTATGGATAAGAAGCTCACTGAATTACATGGGATGCTCAAGCAGGCAGAGGCGTATCTCAAGAAGCGCGCCAGTCAAGTGTTGATGGTGCAGAATAAGGCTAAGTTCGAGGAGAGTTCTTGGACTAATAAGAAGGCTAAGTCGGGAGGAAAGCAGGCTTAGGACCCGGTCCCAAGCGCTTCCTCAGGGACTAAGCCATATCCTTCAGCCAGATCCACTTGCTTCTACTACAAGGCGGATGGCCACTGGAAGAGGAACTACAACAAGTATTTGGCTGATAAAGCCAAGAGTGGAGGTATGACTTCTGACTCAGGTACATTTGTTTGCAATGTTATAGACATATATCTTGCTGATGCACCTAATAGTTCTTGGGTATATGATACTGGATCAGTTATTCACATCTACAACTCGTTGCAGGGACTGGTAAGAACTAGGAGCGTAGCAAGAGGCGAGGTTGATATTCGAGTCGGCAACAAAGCAAGAGTTGCTGCGTTGGAAGTCCGCATGATGCAACTTCATTTACCTTCCGGATTCATTATGGAACTGAATAATTGTTATTATGTTCCAGTGCTCAGTCGAAACATTATTTCCGCTTCATGTTTGATGAGGCAAGGCTATGAGTCGAATATCAAGAATAATGGTTGTTCTTGTATTTGAATGATATTTTTCACGGCTTTGCACCCATCTAGGACGGGTTATTTATTTTGAATCTTGATGGTGAGTAGGTCTATAACATAAATGTTAAAAGGTTAAAACCAAATGATCTGAATATGACTTACTTTTGGCACTGTCAGCTTGGTCATATAAGTTGGCAACGCATGAAAAAGCTCCATGATGATGGACTACTAACTTCGTTCGACTTGGAGTCGTTCGAGACATGCGAATCTTGCCTACTCGGTAAAATGACCAAGACACCTTTTGCAAAGAGTTGCGAAAGGGCGTCCGACTTGTTGGGACTAGTACATAGTGATGTATGTGGACCAATGAGCACGACAGCCAGGGGTGGTTATGAGTACTTCATTACCTTCACTGATGATTTGAGTCGGTATGGATATATCTAATTGATGAAACATAAGTCGAAAGCCTTTGAAAAGTTCAAACAATTCCAGAATGAAGCACAGAATCAACTTGGCAAGAAAATAAAGTTTCTTCGGTCGGACCGAGGAGGCGAGTACATGAGCCATGAGTTTGATGAGCATCTGAAAAGTTGTAGAATAGTTCCTCAACTTACTTGTAGCATCCCAGGATCAACACCTAGAGAGAGGACACATGTGTGTGCATTGCATTCATGCATCAGAAAATCCGGGGAATTTTCACGCAAAACTAAAGAAGCTATAGAGGGATCGAGATCTCTCTTGTTCTGATGGAAACATTAGGACATGTGCGATGGATTTCGACATGACCTCTATTGTGCTTTGGTGTTTTAGGGGAAGCCAATTCGAATTTGAATATCTAATTGATGGATTTGAATACTAAAATAATTTGAAATAGATTAATAATTGGAAAATTAATTGGAATAAGAAATAAGAGGTGAACTCTTATTTATGAAAAGATACAATAATTAAAAGTTTCAATTAATCAAACAAAATTAAATGAAATGAATTATAATAAATAATTAATTAGTTCCAAGAATAATGGAACACTTCATTATAGAATACAATGTTTCATTGTTGTTACAAGAAAAGAATAAAAGTAAACTTCTATAAAACAAATAAATATAAAAATGAATTACATAAATGAAATAGATAATGGAAATTCTTAATTGCAAGAAAATATACATATTACATTGTCTTTACAATATTCAAGTAAAAAGAAGAAATTACAACAATAAGAAAATATTACAAATATTATTACAAAAATAAATAAATATATACTACACTTTACAAAAGAAGAAAAATTACAAAAATAATAAAGAAGTCTCATATAAATCTTCATGTCCTGAAGATTCCTTCCTTGATCTTAATTCCTGGAAAATAAAACAAAAGACAAACTAAAATAAAGAATAAAAGGAAGGGTTAGAGTGTTAGTTTTACTCTCAGATTCAACATACAAATGATATGCTTAAACTCATCATTGAGTAATCTAAAGAGGGAGACAAGTGGAGGATCAGTTCTTATCATCAAAGAAAGCTCCAGACTAAGCATCATAAGCCAAGGGGCAAATTTCACCAAATCAGAAATAGTAAAAAGATAAACAATCAGAAAATGTCAAGTCTCACTTGATCTGATCCATTAGGGGGAAGTCAAGCACCCAAGCAGCTCACACATCTGCATGGTGTTGTGCTGTCAACACCAGAAGCATCACAGGGAGTTCGAAAGGGAGAGCACAACTGTAACAGAGCTACTAACTCTCCATTTCCACTACAGAACACCAGTACATCTACATCCACATGACCATCCCTATCTCCTTCTTAGTTCATCACAAATTTATCTCACCACACAGCCAAGAACCATGAGTTTATCACTGATCTATCCACACAAATCACCAACCAATATCACATGGTTTTCTAGATCTGATTTAGCATAGGAGGTACCAAGAAAAGCTGGACATGATCATAAGCTATCTCAAGAGGAGGAGCATGTCAGTAGCTAATAAGAAGGAAGCCAAGATCTACAATAGGCCATAAGCTAATCACAACCAGCAGGTAAAAATAATCAGGACTACCCATTAGATCATGCAACATCTATCCTTAAATACTGCATACAGATTTGGGATTACAAGGGATATAATCAACCCAAATCCCTCTAACCTTCAACTAGATATATATCTAGGAGGATCGGAGGGGAAGATGCTCTCAGACTTGCATGGAAATGCCATGCAAGGTTCATCATAGAGGTTTAAAGCCAACAGGAATATCTGACCTTATCCAAAATATGCCTCAGCCTTTGCATCATAGGCCAGGTCAAGAAATCAAGTACAAAAATCTGTTCTTATATAAAGTTAAGCCTCATTGCATCATTGGTAGCCAAATCCTAATCCATAGCCAGCTAATCCAGTAGTAGTTTATACCATCATGGAATGTCTACTGTGCACACTCTAGTGAGGCACCACAGTAGCATATCCCAAATAATATAAACCACCGACTTACTTAAAAGCAATCAAACCTAAACTCAAATCATGTTCCTTAGATTGAGCATCTAGGAATCATTGGAAAGTAACTGTCCTATTAGCAGTGCCACAAGCACAAGCAAACTTTACATCACATTTATATGGGATAAATCATTTTCCTAGCTCATCAAGATAGGAATCATTTTAGGATATGTGACTAATATCACATTTATAGGTTTAGTTCATCATGCACATTTCATATATAAATTCAACAGTGAGACAAATACATCATTTATCATCTACCACCAGAAAATTGAATTAAATCATCTTCCTAATATTTTAGGAATCACTTTTACAAGTTGTCTATTGATTTGCATCCATCATGAGAGTAGGATCTGTTGGATAGAATATATCTTCAGAGATACCCTCAGATGAAGTGTTTATCAACATGGATAACTCAAGAAGAGTCTAATAGCATTTTTCCATCTTTAGAGAAGGTCTCAGATCATACGCCATTGACCTAAACTACTGTTCAATAGTTTAGAACTAGGTGGCAGCAGATTCATTAATGAACTACTATAGGGCAAATTCCATAGAATGGTAGCACCTCTGTAGCAGTTTCATTCTTTAACCATTACTTAAATCAGAAGGACATGCCTAAAAAGATAACATGTTCTCAATGGCAACCAAGCCACAAGTGCTACCAGGCCTGGAGTGACCAAGCCAAGGTACTGCTTAGCAATCACCAACAATTGAAGGCAAAGGATTCTAATCAAATCATTTTCCTAAGTATAAATACTAGGAATCATTTGTAGAAAGTTATCAACATATCACAAGCTTCTTATAACAAGTTGTAGCACCCCGGGTAAATCCACTACTAGAAAATCGCTATTATTTTTATTATGTGCATCATCATGACATCATCATGCATCTATTTGTCTAAAACTATTTTCAGAAAGCCCTATGTTCCTTTACAAATAGCCCCCTCTCCATTTCAAATATAAAACCCTCGGTTCGGCTGGATCTTTTATTTACCTAACTATTTTACAAAAGGATATTTAAAACTAAATAAAAATAATAATAAAACTCTTTTTGATCCGGGGAGGCAGTCTATCCAGTCAGGCCAGAGGTCCACCCGGACCAGACCACCTACCACCCGGACCAACTAAACCCTAAACCTAGACTAGACCTAACCCTAACCCTAGCCTCAAACCACACACCGATCCACCCACCCGCCGCCACCACTCTGGCGCATAGCACGCTAGTGCGCCCCTGATACCGCACGCACGCACGCTCCCTCCCCCCGGTCAAAGCCCGCGACCCCTGGCCCACCTGGCCACGAGACCCACCTGGCCACGAGACCCACCCCGGAGTGCCACGACCAAAACCGCCCATAGGCCCCGCTCCCCTCGCCTCGCTCGCGAACCCCCTCCTTCCTTTGATCCCCTCTGCTGCCGTTCGCTCCTGGCGCTGGGCCGCCACCTCCCGTCCTCGTCCCCTCGAGTTCCCCCATCCTCCACCGGCCACCGATCCCCATCGCCGGCCCCGACCCAACGCCACCATCCTCGGTTTCCACCATCCCCGCTACTTCGGTCGCCCTCCTCCTCAACCTCGACCGCCTCGTCGGCAAGCTCTGCAAGCATGCCCCTCCGTTTCTGGCCTGCCGAGCCCCGCGGCGCGTCCCTCTTCCGAGATGCTGCAGGCCCAACCGCCTCCGCGCCAAGCCCGACCCTCCCCGTCGCCTCTCCTCTCGGCCCTGTAGCGCCCGCTGCTAGGGACGCCACCGTCTTCTCCACGCGCGTCGCTAGGTCCCCCGTCGCCCCGCATCTCGCCGCTTGCCGCGTCGGTGCCTCGCCGCCCTTTGCGACCGCGCCATCCGCTCTCTTCCGTTTCTCCGCAAGCACGTCAAGGCCGCCGCCCGTTTCTGGACGGGTGTGTCCGTGTTGGATCCATGCAGTGACTTCGACCTCAGGTCCTGGTGTGTCTACCATGCCACTGCTCCGTTTGTCCCTCTGAAGTGCGCTGCTACACAGACACCTCTGTTTGCGCTGCAGCTCTCTATAATCTTGTTATCTGAACATTGCTCGGCCCTTGAGGATGTTGTGGAATTTCAGGTGGTGTGGTGGTGTTGAGTGCTACACTCTTGACGCCAAGAACTTCGATCCTGGACGTGCGAAGCCAAAAACACGAGGAACCAGAAGGTGATGCCGCCAAATTCGAAGCTCTCCATCGCGGGCACACCAAGTTCTCCTATCCGGATCTAGCGACTTTGGAAGCCCATGAACTTCTTCACGGATTCGAAGACCGGATTCGAAGCTCTCCTTTCCGGACCCTCGAAGGCCGAACCACAAGGCCTCCTTCATGAAACCCGATGCCTTCGACACAGAGCAACGAGGACGCCGTCACGAAGCCGAAGACCGTGGACGCCAAGTCCCCGGGTTCAAAGGCGTCGAGACCCCGATCCCGAAGACCGAACCCGTCGAACCCTCGGTGAACCCCAAGATCACCGAGACCCCTCAATGTGTGACCCTTTATCCGAGCCCTATTTTATAATTGATATCTATATGAACTGTCGCATATTAAATTGTACATACTCGCATCATATCATGTGGTTTGGGGACATTATGTCGATTCACCTAAAGTAAATATGGAGGCCATATGCGGGAGAATCTAGTCTAATAATGACTCCATTTTAATTTGTATAGCAAACCGATGACATATTTTGCCTTGTTAAGACAACATTTAAATTGCGGGGTATCTAAACAACATGAACCATCTACTTAATTGTCGGGACCCTGGTTCCACTTAATTTTGCCTAATTGCATCGCATCTTTGCCATGTCATACATCATACATGCATCATGCCCATTCTTATGCCATATAATTAAATAGTGCATCCGGTGTTTGTGCTAGTGCTTTGCTTCTTCACGGATTAGGCCGATGAGTTGATGCGAGTGTCGACCTGATCTTCGAATGAACCTTCGGCAATGTTTTTAGGCGAGCATTCTCCCCCTTTTCTACCTATTTTACTTTATAGTCTTCATTTCCTCCTGTTGATCTATTGCTATCTGTGTTGCGATGCTCTAGTTTTCATACCCGTGATATCCCTTGCAGCCTTATATTGCCTTGGACACATCCTATTACCTGTTGTTTGGTAGATAGTTGGACTTGCGTGTCGCAGTTGCTGGCTCAGGTGTTATTCGATGTTGCCAAGTACCACGGTTGTTGGAAAAATGCCTCATACTTAATGGTGGAGATGATTATGGATTTAATTACTGTCTAATAACTAAAATTGAAAGTAGGTAAATAATGCAGAGGCACCGGTGGGTAATAGACAGTATTTGGTTTTTAACCGCCCATTTGTGTCCCGTAGGACCCCGAGTTCTTGACACCTGTTCCGAGATCGAGCGCGCTAACCACAGGTGGGGTGTGTGGGCACCCCCATCCATTTAGTACCTGATTTCAAAGTACTGTACCGGGGGCCACAAACTAGTTTGTGGCGTTATTACTATTACGTACTTATGCCATGTTTTACTGATTTATTTACTATTGCGCGTGGAGCACCTGTACTGTTTTGGATCGCGTCACGATTTCGCGGTATCAACAAGCCCAGTCACACTTTCGGGTTCCTAGTCGTTTACAGCCGTTCTCGCAAACCCTGGGTCCGTCTCGGAGACCGGCCGCCTTCGTTACGGGTAGCTTAGTGGGGTGGCCCCCCATGTGCTTGCTTTGGGTCGGGGAAACGTCGTGTCTGAAACCCCATCGACATACCGTTGGGTGTATGTTTTGTGATCTTGTACCTACTTGATCTGACAACAAGGGTGTAGGTGCGTGTGGAAACTTTGGTGCACCCCTGCAAAGTTAAATATTTTCGAGAAGCCGTGTCCGCGGTTATGGACGACTTGGAGCACAGTTCTCGATCATAGACAACTATAACTAAATTTCACTGTTATAATTTGACTTGTATCCGATATGACTAGTAATCAACTTCACTACAACGGAATGGATAAATATAAGTACCAAGAACTGCTGGGTTTGGGATATCTCATGCTAATTGTATCTGACTAGTAATTGTTGCAACTACAACGGAATGGTTAACTAAAAGTGCCCACTGCTTATTATATCAGGATGACTATCCATACCTGACTAGTAATTGTTGCAACAATAACTGAATAAATAAAACTGCCAACTGTGTGAGTTCCTCGGTTGACTTCCTCGTTTGGTCTCGAGGGGGAAATACCAGGATGGGTATGTTTGGTGGTAGTATCAGGATCGTTTCGAATAGGTCTTTCTTATCTCTCTCTGATAGTCGACAGTTGTATCGAGTCTCTATAGGTTGTTTAGTGCATGCTGCGCTGCCGCTTCAGTCCACCATACCTATGTAGGCGAGGACCGCCGAATTCTAGTCTCGCCGTGTACTAGCCTCAGTACTGTCCGCTCTCTTTTTCCTTTGCCCTTTGTCGGCACCCCTTTTGTTTAAGCAGGTTTTGAGATCGACGTCATTAGCAGGGTTACCCTTCCAGCTTGGCCTGGGCAGGGTTATGGACGCCATTGGTTATTCTTCAGGGCTCTTAGCCCAATTTGCATCTTGTCCGTACTCGGACGCTGTATCGTTTTAAAGGTGATTTGGATCTTGGTATTGTATATCTGTATTCTTGACTCTTGGAGTCGTTGTTGTATATATCTGTTCTGTGGGTTCCATCGTGGACTATTGTGTAATGATATTACTTCGTTTTCCACCTGCACGAAAGCGCCTGGTGGGCACCTTTGAATCGTTTCTATGCGGGTTTGGCGGGATTCGCTAAAACTTGCATAGGGCCGATTCCTTGGGTGTTACACAAGTCCATGGCAAGACATATTTGTTTGAAAGCAGGTTTCTTGGATAAGAAAAGAAAAACCAAGGATTAAGTATATAACTTCACTATCACATGTGTCAATCTTATTATATTCACTAGCAGCTGATAAAGATAGTATCCACTTTCTACCATGAAATCCCAACCAGAATCCAAGTTCAGGAATTTTTGGCTAGCAATAGATCAATCCCAAACAAACATAGTAGAATCATGGATCAGGGCCATCAGCACGAAGGCTGGTCACATGAAATCAGAGCTCACCAAGGGTGCCGAGCACCTGGAGCGTTGGCTTGATGAAGCCATGGAATAGATCCTATTCAACACCACCATCGAACCAGAGGATGCACTGGATGCCAGGGTTGCGCTGGCAGCGCCCTCCCGCAAGCATCAGGAGAAGGGGACGCCAGGGTTGCGTCTGCGCACCTTCCCACTAGCGCCAAGTGGAGGAAGAGGAAGTCCAGGCCGACGAAGAGCAGCATCGCAAGCTCAAAATCGAAAACCTAGCACCATAAAGAAGATAGGGCCGAGCCCATTATAGCCTTAGAGGTAAATCGAACTGGAGGGCCAAGTAGTATAGAAGGCGGCGGAGCTCTGGCGACCGGTGGTGGTAACCGGGACGGTCTACACCGCCGGAATCGTCGGGTAACAATGGCGACGACGCCTAGAGAGGAACAAGAGGGGAGGGGTGCGAGCGTCGCGTGCAGGGTGTGTGTGAGGCAGATGTACTTAGGTCAGTATTGACCCAAGTCTAGTGGGCCAAATGCGTTATTGGGCTGGGCTGGCTCACGTGCTGAGCCCAGTTCCAAAAGAATAACTAAATAAAATTTAATGTAAAAAGAAATAAAATATAATAAAACTTAAATTAAATAGTTTAATGTAAGAAACACTTTAAGGAATTTTCGAAAAATAGGGCTACCTCATAAGAATATATATAAAATATTAAAATCATCACCAAAGTAAGAGTTACTTAATAAAAATATAAATTTGCTGTTAAATAAAAATATAAAGAAAATAAATATTAACACCATTAAATCCTAAGTGAAATTCCATAACATAAGGAAAAATCCTAAAAATGAATAAAAATCATTTTTGTGTATAAAAATAAATACACTATTTTTTAAAAATACTAGCCTAATTTTTTTTAAATAAAATATGAAATAAATATTCAAAGACATTTAATCCTTGACGAAATTTTATAGACATAAGAAATTTACTTAAAAATAAATAAAAATCATTTTAAACAAAATCTTAGAAAAATAAGAACTATAATTTAAAACTATAATCATGTATTATTACTTCACTTAATTCAATATATATTATTTATTAAATGTTTATAAAATAATAAAACTTATAAAATCATAACTTATTATTTAAAATTCATAAAAAATACATATAATATACCAAAATAATCACAAAAATAATACCTACATGTTAAAAATATAATATTCCACTTTTGAGGTAAATAAAAAAAATTAAAACACTTTAACAACTTGAATTTAAACCTATTTGATTAGTTAATAATTCATATCAGGACAAAAAAGTGCTAGTATTTCTAAAATTAGTAAATTGAGTCCAATAAATAGTATTAGTCTTAAATATTAGTAATATGAAGTCAAAATTAGTTCAAAACATTTTAAATACAATTTTATTGAATTATCGTTTAACCACAAGTTATAAACAAATCAAAACACTATAGTGAATCCATAAATAGTTAAGTAATGTTACTCCCTTGATTACAAATTATAACCACACCTTTATAAAAAGATAAATGATTCTATTCCATTATCTAGTTAAGAAACCACTACTCAAATAGAAGTAATGCCATTCTTAAGTAACTTTAAGGAAACAATATAAAGTGAACAAGATACAAATATCATAAGCATTACACCCTAAGTCCATTTACGTTCTTAAAGTTAATTTTAGTCTACAAGACTTTAAATATTATAATAAAGACTTTATTATGTGTTTTATAGTTAACTTTGGTCTATTTTTAATTAAGACCTAAAGCATCTCAATACTAAACTAACCAAGTTAAAAACCAAGGTAGATCAGTCTCAAATACTACTAATATCATTATTCAATTGGAGTACTTATTTCTTACTTAAAGACTATAACTAGAAAGAACACCTAATAAGTTTAACTTAAAGTTTAAATACTTTTGCTTAGTTAAGTAAGATTTTCTTCAAAAGTTATTCGTTTTGCCACTTTAGTCAACAGATGACAATTACTCATAATCACATTACTTTATACTTTACTTATACACTTAGGATTGTTAACACTTAGGTTCCTTATAAATGTCATTACTTGTAAAGTAAAACTTGAAGATAAACCAACTCTTAAAAGAATCACCTAAACTCACTTCATTAAAAAGTATTGGGGATCCACTTTGGGAGTTTTACAAAATGCATAGCATAACTGCATACTGCTTCTTTAAACATTAGTCCTTACCGGACCAATGATGCTGATTTTAGATATTGGATCTTATATTGTCTCGAAGACTGTGAGTGCATAATGTTGCGATCACAAAAGGAAAGTTCACACTTGCTCATGTCCATTGTTTATTTTCTTTAAAGTATTTTGCAAATCCAGTGTTGTCATCACCTGCATTTGAAAAAGGTCAAAAAACACTATTTTCATAATAATATGATTAAAGGTTATTTACCATGAGGTAATAACCTACTATGAAAGTTCCAGTGGTAAAGGAACATATTATTTAGGACTTAACGACCAATGTCGCTAGATTCTTGCGCCGTATATCACGCGTTAACCATGATATTTGGAATGGGACAGAGAAGTCAGTTGTATCTTCTTCCTCTCACCTGTAGCCGGATGTGCAGGTCGTGGCTGTTATCACTCGTAGCATGCATATTAATTGGTAATTCATACATGATATGCAACATATGGATGGAAACCCTCAACATCCCATGATAGTTCTGGCATCTAACGGTCTGTACAAACCATTGCCATAATTCAATGGGTGGGCATGGTGTACACCAAGGAGGCATGGGAGGTCGCGAAGGGGGCAGTGATTGGCTTGGATCTTAGACTGGGCCCCATACCAAGGAAGTATGGACAAGGTAATGTCTTGGTTGTGCAACAAGGCTACTGTCTCTCATGGTTAAAGTAATGCACCTATGCAGAGTGTAAGAACTGTAACTTGTTACTCCCTGTTCCGAGAAGGAGCTGCGAACGCGGCGGGAAAGGAACTCCATGAAAGTTCTGATAAACCCGTGAAGGCTGACGGACATAGCTTTTCAGAATAAAAGCAACCTTTGAAGAAATGTTTATGAAAACTTGCATTGCCTACGACCTATGGTCTGTGGCTGTAGATATAGTGCATCAAACACTTCTTTTCTAGTGAACTATTGAGTATGCTCGTACTCAACGTATCTTCTTAACCCTTGCTAGATTATGAAGCCATTAAGACGATGTTTACATCAAGTTATGCTCCAGGAATCATCACCAGAAGCTAAAGTTCTTCAATGAAGTCAATAAAGTCAACATATACATCAACTCAAGTGAAGACAAAGTTACTGATTAGATAGGAATATAATATCTAGCCATAGAACCTATTTCTTTAGTGTATTGCAATAGCAGCAATGCCAGACCAACAGTTCGGATGCTAGTCTTATTAGTATGAGAGTTTTTGAGTTGTTATTCCCGATTCTTCTTTGTAAGAAGTTTCTTTCTCTCTCTTTAACCTAGAGTGTTCCCTGGATCTTGTGTAAAGAGTTGAGTTATAACCTATAGTCATGTCTTGGACCTGCTGTGTTTCTGTTGTACCACTCTGAGGGATGTAATACTAGTGAACGGTGTTTCATTGGTGTAATATCAACGACTATAGTGTACTACATCATGTAGTGGTATGCTGGGTCACCGCAGCTGGTATCAGAGCATATGCTTTGACCTTAGGATTGAAACCCTTTTAGGAAGATCTGTAGGTTGGATAGTGACTATAGGAGCCATCTTATCTAAACCAAATATTCTTATGACTTGTGATGAGTATTCCCTTGAGGATAACCTTGTCACACCTAAGTCAGATGCTCAAGTCATTCTTTCTTAGGAGTAATTATTTTATCTTTTCTCAGTATAGTGTTATTTAGTGTCTTCCAAAGGAGACATAAACCACCAAGATACGGTAGGAAAGCCAATTGTTCACAGTAGATTAGGATCAAGTTTAAGATATCAATTGGAGTAGTTTAAATGGTATAGCCTAACCATAGAATTCAAGAAGAGTAGTAAAATATTATTATTAATTGATAACCAGAGACAATATGATGAATATCATCAGGATAAATGTTGCTGTAATGAGTAGTAATCATTTGGGATTTACTTGAGGATTCTACGTGATGAAGTAAAATTATGTTAAGATTTAATGATATATTAATGTGAAACAAAGTCATCATGGTTAGATTAGCTCTTAAATCATGATGTATAGGTAAGACATAACAAGATCATGGTGAGATTAGCTCCGAAACCATGATGTAGGTGTAAATATGACCAGTAATTAGTTAAACATTCTAAAGTAGCAGTAAGAAAATAGCATGATAGAACTATGATAGAAGTCATAGGTGCTAGAAAAATCCAATAATATCTGGTTTAAGAAACCTATTAGTCGTTTGGATAGATCATGTGAGGTTAGTTTACTAAATGAGTAAAGGATGGTTATAGTTAATAATTTCAAAAAATGAGGCAAAAATTTAATCAAAACCAAATTGAGACCACTTTGCTTAAAAATTATCATTTTGTAATTGAGAAATTTGGGTAAATTTATGAGGTAAAGAATAGTTTGACCCTATGTGCTAAGTATCACGATGTAAAACCTATATGAGGAGGTGTCATATACTACACAACTAAGCCTGAATTCTAGAGATACTATACTCAACTACTATATTCTAGGCTTAGAATATTGTGTGTTATATGTACCACATTTGGATTTATTTGTTTTTCTTGGATCTTCTTGATTGACTAGACCTGTACATGAAGTTTTACTTGATGTGCAAATGCATGTTGCAACATCCAGTTACTACTTGATGTTATAGACCTAGATAGGAATGGTAATTCGTGTAAGAGAGTGACGAGTTTCAAAGACCAAGATGAAGACTTACATGAAGAATGAATCAAAGTATAAGGAGTATCAACACAATTTGAAGGATGGATCAAGTTCAGATAATTACTAAACAACAATAAGAAGGAAGATTAGTGTAGAATATGTATGGGGCAACAAGAAGTAATAAACTTAAAGTTCATTCAAAGTAGGTAATGTTGCTAAGAAGTTAATAAAGTAGTTGTACCAAGTTCATGGAAGTATCATGAATAAGTGAAAAGAAGAAGTTTTGGAACCAAAATGGTATTCAAGCTCTGACAATTCAGAGAGAATGCCAGTAGTATGTCGGGAACCATAGGGAAATTCATACACCCTAGGATGGTTCGCAGGTGGTATCTTGTCTGCAGCTGGTATTTGGTTAACTTAGTTAACCATATCTTCTTAAAAATTGCATAAAGAGCATAAAACTTGGCCTAAGTTAAGAAATACATGAAGGAGTATAAACATTAAAGCGACTGTCTTTCGAGACTCTTCGCGAAGTCAGACCGATCAAAGAAAAAATGTCCAAATAGTAAGTAAGACTAATATTGTTGAAAGATTCGCTTCGGAGATCCACAATTGTGTGGACACACCGTACAATCTTTCATAAGACCCTAACTAGGTAAAATATAAGCTGAACAAAGACCAACATTCAAATTATGAAGCCAAGGGTTACTATAAGGCAATTTAGATACCATTAGTAAACCCTAAGGGGGAGAGTAAACAATAAATGGAAATGTTGTTATCTGAATCCCTGAGTAGAGGTTGGAGGAGAAGTACTAATCTATGACAACATTAAGAATTATTTTCATAAGGTAAAATCTTGAAGGTGAAAGAATAGATTAATACTAATAGATTAATTCTAGAGAAAACAACTCTTAAGTGATCCTTAAGAGGGAATAGAGCACATCCAATTGGACATGTGTTGAGGAACAAGAAATTACGATGAGTATGGACTAAATGTGTTCAAAACCAATCCTCGGAAGGACTATCAGTATAAACTATACAATTACAAAACAAAAATTTAGTCTTTTGACCACAACTGTTGTCTAATAAAATTAAAAATCCTGTTTTAGTGAGACTTCCTAGACCTTATATAGAATGGTAAGAAAGTTCGATAATCAAGTAAAGGAGTTAGATTAGGATACCTAAATAGGAAAATGAACTAAAGAAAAGACCCAAATTTAAGGGGTTCATAATGAGGACATATCTCTAAGGGATAATAGTAAAAAGAACAAAGGAGTATTGGAGACAACAAGTTGGAGATCGCCAAGTATGATGGGAATTCAAGGAACAGTTCTAGATAGGGGATACTATAATTATTCCCATTTGAGGTTACCATGAAGTTGAGAAATACAGTAACCAATACAAGACAGTTCCTCATTCCAAAATGAAAGGGAGTACGAACTTTGAGGATGAAGTTTATTTTAAGGGGGAGAGACTGTAACATCCCAGGATTAACACCTATAATTAGAGAGGAGACATGTGTGTGCATTGCATTCATGCATCAGAAAATCCGGGGAATTTTCGCGCAAAACTAAAGAAGCTATAGAGGGATCGAGATCTCTCTTGTTCTGATGGAAACATTAGGATATGTGCGATGGATTTCGACATGACCTCTATTGTGCTTTGGTGTTTTAGGGGAAGCCAATTCGAATTTGAATATTTAGTTGATGGATTTGAATACTAAAATAATTTGAAATAGATTAATAATTGGAATAAGAAATAAGAGGTGAACTCTTATTTATGAAAAGATACAATAATTAAAAGTTTCAATTAATCAAACAAAATTAAATGAAATGAATTATAATAAATAATTAATTAGTTCCAAGAATAATGGAACACTTCATTATAGAATACAATGTTTCATTGTTGTTACAAGAAAAGAATAAAAGTAAACTTCTATAAAACAAATAAATATAAAAATGAATTACATAAATGAAATAGATAATGGAAATTCTTAATTGCAAGAAAATATACATATTACATTGTCTTTACAATATTCAAGTAAAAAGAAGAAATTACAACAATAAGAAAATATTACAAATATTATTACAAAAATAAATAAATATATACTACACTTTACAAAAGAAGAAAAATTACAAAAATAATAAAGAAGTCTCATATAAATCTTCATGTCCTGAAGATTCCTTCCTTGATCTTAATTCCTGGAAAATAAAACAAAAGACAAACTAAAATAAAGAATAAAAGGAAGGGTTAGAGTGTTAGTTTTACTCTCAGATTCAACATACAAATGATATGCTTAAACTCATCATTGAGTAATCTAAAGAGGGAGACAAGTGGAGGATCAGTTCTTATCATCAAAGAAAGCTTCAGACTAAGCATCATAAGCCAAGGGGCAAATTTCACCAAATCAGAAATAGTAAAAAGATAAACAATCAGAAAATGTCAAGTTTCACTTGATCTGATCCATTGGGGGGAAGTCAAGCACCCAAGCAGCTCACACATCTGCATGGTGTTGTGCTATCAACACCAGAAGCATCACAGGGAGTTCAAAAGGGAGAGCACAACAAATAGCAGAGCTACTAACTCTCCATTTCCACTACAGAACACCAGTACATCTACATCCACACGACCATCCCTATCTCCCTCTTAGTTCATCACAAATTTAGCTCACCACACAACCAAGAACCATGAGTTTATCACTGATCTATCCACACAAATCACCAACCAATATCACATGGTTTTCTAGATCATGATTTAGCATAGGAGGTACCAAGAAAAGCAGGACATGCTCATAAGCTATCTCAAGAGGAGGAGCAGGTCAGTAGCTAATAAGAAGGAGCCAAGATCTACAACAGGCCATAAGCCAATCACAACCAACAGGTAAAAATAATCAGGACTAACTATTAGATCATGCAAAATCTACCCTTAAATATTGCATATAGATCTGGGATTACAAGGGATATAATCAACCCAAATCCCTCTAACCTTCAATTAGATATATATCTAGGAGGATTGGAGGGGAAGATGCTCTCAGACTTACATGGAAATGCCATGCAAGGTTCATCATAGAGGTTTAAAGCCAACAAGAATACCTGTCCTTATCCAAGATATGCCTCAACCTTTGCATCATAGGCCAGGTCAAGAAATCAAGTACAAAAATCCGTTCTTATATAAAGTTAAGCCTCATTGCATCATTGGTAGCCAAATCATAATCCATAGCCAGCTAATCCAGTAGTAGTTTATACCATCATGGAATGTCTACTTTGCACACTCTAGCGAGGCACCACAGTAGCATATCCCAAATAATATAAACCACCAACTTACTTACAAGCAATCAAGCCTAAACTCAAATCATGTTCCTTAGATTGAGCATCTAGGAATCATTGGAAAGTAACTGTCCTATTAGCAGTACCACAAGCACAAGCAAACTTTACATCACATTTACATGGGATAAATCATTTTCCCAGCTCATCAAGCTAGGAGTCATTTTAGGATATGTGACTAATATCATTACTGAACCATAGGTTCAGTTCATCATGCACATTTCATATATAAATTCAACAGTGAACCAAATATATCATTTATCATCTACCACAAGAAAATTGAATTAAATCATCTTCCTATTATTTTAGGAATCACTTTTACAAGTTGTCTATTGATTTGCATCTGTAACATCCCAAAAATCATAGTTTCAAAACTCATTCATATCATCTTTGCATCATTCATCCATTTAGGGTTTTCTCAAAAATCATTTAGAGACAGAAGTTTGAGCTATGATTTCATGTGGGCAATTTATCCCAAATGGCCATCACCCTTTGATATTTGAATGATTAGGTACCTGTTTGCTTGCCTCCATTGATGGAAAGTTTAGGTAAAACTTTTAACCCAAGATTCCAAATTTAGAAATAGTTTCAAAATCCTTTTTCAAATATTTGCAAACTAGAGCAAATCTCTGTTTACTTTGAAACCCAAGCTTGACCAAGCCTTGCTAGGTAACCACTTAGTTAAAATGACTATTTTTGAAACCACAAAACCCTGCAAAAATTTCTAAAGCAGTTGGGATTCAAAAGGATTTGAATTCATATCAAATTCATACCAGAAAATGAATTTAGAAAAAGAAAAGGACTCCTCAATGGAAAAAGGCCGCGCGGCCAGAATCTGGTCCAGCAGCAAATCGAGCCCAGGAAGCCCACCCGGGATCTTCTTATTTTTCTCTCACGCGCAAGCGCACGCGCTGAGCCGCTGACAGGCAGACCCCACCTACACTCCGCGCACCTCGCTGACAAGCGGGCCTTCTCCACGTTAGCGTCGTCTCCACCCGCACGACCCGTTCATCCCCAAATCAACGCGGGCGTTTCTGTGTTTAATTCGCGGCGTCAACTCGATTTATTGGCCGAGTAATTCTCGCTCGTGACCAGGCTATAAGAACCCCCTCTATCCCCTCTCTCTTCTCCCTCAAACCCCGAACCCAGAGCGCCACCAGGCTGCGAGCATTACCCTCTGTAGCCCCGCCGTCTCCGACGACTGCGCCGGCAAATCCCGGTGAGTTCTGAGCTTCCCTCTGCCTCTCGTTCTTGCAAACTAGTTCAGTGAGCCTCTGCGCTTCTTTTAACACATTTCGTTTACCCTCGCATGAACCGTAGCTCCGGCAGCATCGTCGACTGGCCGCCACTGTCTTCTGTACGAACTCCGGCGAGCTCTAGTGGTAAGCCCCGACCACCCCGCGTCTTCTAGTTCAGGCACACGACTCTGCCTTGACTCTATGAATCTAACCGTGTCCTCGTCTTGCTTTGGGGTGGTTCACAGCGACGTCCACGACGACCACCCGACACACCGACGCCGTCCTCCACTCCGGCGAGCAATCGCAACCGTGCCCGAGCGCCCCTTGATCAAACGCGAGTACGACGAGCTTCGCCGTGACCCCCTGAGCCCGGTGAGGTACTCCTCGTTCTCACTAACCCCCTGTAGTGCCGCCTCCGTCGTCGACCGACAGTTCCGCCGCCTGTAGCCACCGCTCCGCCGCCAGTTCTTGGCCAGGACAATAGCAGCCGTTAGATCTGTATCGTAGCGCTAGGATAGATCCACTTAACCCCGAAGCGGTACGCGATCTGAGCCGCCAGATTTCATTTAGATCCTACGGCTGTGGAGCTCGATCCAGTGCGAAACGGTATGGGCGAATAAGAACATGACGCGTGGCTAGGTTAGATCTAAAAATAGATTTAAAACCTGAATTTTGATCCAAATTCAAATGCTTATAAGTTTTCATTGCCACGTTAGATTTTTACAAACTTTATACCGTTGGATTCAGTGAAACAAGGCCTTTCAGAATATCCAATTTATTTAGCATATAGTAACAGTTAAAATGTTTTTATTTGTAGAACAAGTTTAAGGCTATTTTAGATATAGATTTATTTAGGTAAATTATATTAGTGCCAAATAAGTTTAGTTGGCAAAATTGTGACATGTTAAGTTTCTGTAGACAGGAGCATACTTGGTAGAATTTTCAAAAATCACCACTTAGATTCTTGCATGCATGCATTCATGTTATTTTTGGTTGTATATATTTGTGTGTAATTGTATGCTATTATTTCTTGTGTAGATTTTGCTAGTGATTGTGATTGTGAAGAGTGCTACTCTCCCCACTACCAAGGCAAGTGATATTTTCATGAATATTTCTATCCTATGTTTTGTACTAGCATTAGATATTTTGCTAAAGTATTGCATGATATTTTGCCTAGTGCTAAGCTGGGAAATCCTAAGTAGAGTGGAATAGTAGAATTGCTAGGGAATTATCCTAAGTTAAGTTATCATAATCTGCTTAGTCTAGCTACTTAGCAAACAAGGGTGGTGAACATCTATATGGTTTATGATAAAAATATTCTAAGTCAAGAGACTTATGTTTTCTTAATAAAATAACTAAGTCAAATGAATCTCCTGGGTGGAATGGAATGATTGGGTTATGTTGAGTGGTTACACAAGGCCATGGACTTGGGTTGTGTATCTCACTTGTGGTATGCCACCCAGGCACAGAGGGATTTGGAGGCCAAGTGTTGAGAAAGCTTACAGTGCGACCACTTGGCAATATGGGCTCTGCCTTGATCATATAGGTTGCCTGAACTTAGTCATTTGGACAGTTGGTGGTAGATGGGATGATAGGTTGGAACGCGTCCATTTGGCTAAGGGAAAGCTTCTGAAAGGTCCTGTCTTGGGAAACCAAGTCTGGTGGGGAAAGTGCACAACCTCTGCAGATGGAAAACCTAAGTACTTAGCCTAGTCCAAGGAAATGGACACTTTTGAGCATCAAGACATGGAAGCTACAAGAATCTCATCACTCCAACTTCTAAGTAAAAATTTTTGGGGGAACAAGGGTGGAGGACCTCAATGTCTATTGGTGGTTCCTTGGGAATATTTTTGACAAAGAAGAACTTAGTGTTTTCAACTAATAGGAAAAACCTATTTTCAAGCAAAGCAAGCCAAGCTACACTTAGCCAAAATGCATATAGTAATATAGTCCACTTAAAATATACTAAGGTATCACTTGCCAATACTATTCCAAAGTATTGACCCTCTGTGGCTGTAATTTGTGATGTTGCAGGTTACTCCGATGATGAATAGGAGTCATGAGTCTACACTCAACATGCTTGCCTGTGGCACATGAAGATGAAGACTTATGTTTATTTACTTATTCCATAAACTCTTGTATTAGGCCTTTGGCCCTGAGTTGTAAAAGACTATGTTTTATCTCTGGAATGAATGTAATAAACGACCTTTGTATCTATGTACTTCATCTTAAACTGTGGATGCTAGCATTGATCCAGGGACTAGCATTGCAATCACAGGGATCCTTTCCTTTATAAAGGAGGGGTCTAACAGATGGTATCAGAGCACTGTGTTGCCTGTAGGATTATGACCCAAGGATTGGAAAACCACTAAGGAAAAAGTTTTTCAACTACTTCTACACTTGTCTATTCTTCTCGTTAAACTTTTCTAATCTCTTTCAACTTCCTTTGTAGATGAACTCCATCAACGAAGCCGTGAAGAAGGGACCACTCATGACCATGACCTTGTAGTGTGAAACTGAGTTTCCCAATATTCTCAAGGACCTCATGGAGGCAATGGATGCGCATGGTGAAGCCGTGTACAAGGGCTTTCCAGTGATGGATGAAGGAGTGGAGTATTGGTGGGTGCAACTTCACTTGTACAAAAACAAGGAAGACAACCACAAAGAAAGGGGATTCTGCATGTACACCAACACTACAATGCACACCACATTCTTTGAGTCAGCCAGGGATGCAGCTTGGAGGACTATCAAAGAACTAAGTGCTAGAGTCAAGTGCAGAATGATCAACCTCCAAAAGGACTTAGAGAAAGAGAAGGAGCTTACTCAAGAGTTGGAAGACACCAACCAAGAGATAAGGGGAGATGTTATAGACTTAGTGATAGAGTCAAGAGAGAAAGATTGGTGGATTGCCTCTAGGAACATTGTGTTTAATAATAGATCCCGTGAGATTGGATTGTAAGAACACTTCGTTAGTTGGACCACCACTTATCACCTTATTTCCAAAAGATATTTTAAATAAGTATGGACCTTGAATGATGTAATGGATTTATGTATGCATGACTTGTGTGACAATTATGTTTCATGGATATGTATGAATGTTTGTCTTGATTTACCTTGAATTGCATTGTTCTAACTTTTTCAATCTTATAAATAGATGCCTATTGCCATCAGCACTGTTGAGGAGTTTCGGGTTACTCGTTTTGGTCCCCGTATCATTGAGCTTACTACTCTGCTTGATCTTCCTCTTCCTACCATCACGGTGTACCCACTCACCAAGTTCGAGAGGAAGGACCTCTGGGGCTTCAAGGTGAACCAGCCCGGACGCCAGACTGAGCCTACTACGGAGGCCATTGTCTTCAAGCTGATGAACGACGACAGGGAGAGAGGCATGGAGGTAGTCATGCAGGACCTGATAGGACGACTGTTAGGCCGTCACTCCCGTCAGGTTAGGGGCACTCACTTCCACGTCTTTGGAAGACGTGATGTTGATGGAGAGTCCATCGACTTTGAGGACGACTCGAGGAGCACTGCGGAGCCGATACGTCTTTATCTTCAGGACTTAGAGACTCTTCTCGGGCACGTAGATACGGACAGGACGAACGTCATGCTAGGTAATGACGAGCTTCAGGTGCAGCTTCGCGAGAAGGACAAGCTTTTTGCGCAGCAGGATGAGATGATCAAGGAAATGGAGACAAAGTTCGAGGCCCAGGACCGCAAGTTCAAGAGTCAGGAGAAACGCGTCCAGGATAGGAACAAGAAGATCCGGGACATGACCGAGGAATTGAAGTCCAAGGATTTCGAACTAGAGCAGCAGCAGATGGTTATTGAGAGGCTTCGTTCCCAGAAGAGGGCTCTCAAGGCCAAGGTTGATTCTTTGACCACTACGATTGAGGAGAACAAGAACGCGATGGAGAACGCAGGTCTTACCTTCGTCGAGGAGGAGATTGTTATTGATGAGTAGACTTGACTATTCATACACCTTTCATATTCATACTTGTTATTGTGAACTTGTTATTGGACCATCCGACATGTGGATGGCTTGCCACTTGTGTGTGTTTTATTCCATGAACTTATCATTTGGTTGTTGAGTTTTATTCTTATGTTGCATGTTATGTGAAATGCTTGTGATGCGTTGTGCATAAAACATATAAGGGTATCTCATACTTATCTATTTGAATAAACCATAGATGCCTCCCCGTCGCGCAAACCCCAACCCCAACAACATCACCCCGGAAATGCAACAAATGATGAATGCGCAAACACAGCTTATGCAAATGATGACAACATTCATCCAAAACCAGAATAACAATAACAACCCTAACAACAACAACAACAACAACAACCCTCCGGGTTTTGATATGCTCACCAGATTTCTGCGTCTGAGACCAGCAAAGTTCTCGGGAACAACTGATCCCATGGTAGCCAATGACTGGCTACGTTCTGTGAACAAAGACCTAGTGACAGTGGGCTGCACGGATGCTGAAAAAGTCAGGTTCGCAGCTCATCTGTTGGAAGGACCAGCCGCCACATGGTGGGACAACTTCCAAATCACCACTCCTATTGATGAGGTGACTTGGGCTATCTTTGAAGATGGCTTTCGCACGGCTCATATCTCATCAGGGATAATGAGTCTGAAAAAGAAGGAGTTTCACAACCTGAAACATCGCCACCGCAGCGTGGCAGAATATATAGAAGAGTTCAACAATCTGGCGCGCTATGCACCGGATGAGGTTGACACGGATGCCAAAAGAAAGGAAAAATTTCTGGAAGGCTTAAATGATGAGCTGAATCTACAGTTGGCTGTGGCATATGTTCCAACTTA
Source organism: Avena atlantica (assembly GCA_910589765.1). Classification (NCBI taxonomy): domain Eukaryota; kingdom Viridiplantae; phylum Streptophyta; class Magnoliopsida; order Poales; family Poaceae; genus Avena; species Avena atlantica. The sequence goes on from OU342738.1 coordinate 211,319,514, forward strand.
TCAGACTTTGTGTGACAAGGCTGCTATTTTGGAAAGTAAAATGAAGCAAGTCGAGAGTAGAAAGAGGAAACACTCCGACAAACACAGCTCGGATCGTCTCACAAACGATCTCACTATGATGACAGTGACAACTCAGGATCCCATAAACATGGGAAATTCAACAAGCACAACCACAACCGTCATGACAACAAGCATCACCGCAGTCATGACAAGGACAAGTACAAGAACCACAAGGGTGGACATAAGAGTCACTATAGTGGAAATGGTAGTGGAAGTGGAGGCCAACCTCCTAAAAAGGACATCAGCCAGGTGAGTGCTTCAAATGCAAGAAGCCGGGGCATTATGCTAATGAGTGCCCTGAGAAGAAAGTTGAAGGACCTAACAAGCCAAATCCTTTTCAGAAAGGACAGGTTAACCACCTCAATGTGGAGGAGGTCTATGAGGAGCCTGATGCCGTGGCTGGTAAGTTCAGACTCAATTCAATTTCGGCATTTGTACTCTTTGATACCGGTGCATCTCATTCATTCATATCAAAAACATTTGTTGAAAGAAATGAACTATCGGTAGAAACCATTGGGTGTCCTATAAGAGTAAGTTCTCCAGGGGGAGAAATGATAGTAAACTCGGGATGTCATGACTTAGTCATAGAGTTTGGAAAACATAAGTTTCCAGTGAACCTAATAATTCTGGATTCCCAAGGACTGGATGTGATTTTGGGAATGGATTGGATGGCTAAGTATGAAGGAGTATTAGATTGTGCCAATCGCACAGTTACACTCACAACCCCCGGAGGAAAAAGAATAAAATTTAAGTCAAACTTTGAATCCAAAGGAAGTAAGCTAAATTCTCTTAAGGGGGTTAGCATGGACAGTGTGCCAATAGTATGTGAATATCCGGATGTCTTTCCAGAGGAGTTACCAGGTATGCCACCAGATAGAGATGTGGAGTTTCTGATAGATTTGGTGCCAGGATCCGGACCAATAGCTAAGAGACCGTACAAATGTCAGTTGATGAATTGAAAGAGCTCAAGAAGCAGCTAGGAGAACAGTTACAGAAAGGGTTTATTCAACCAAGTTCTTCATCTTGGGAGCCCAGTATTATTCGTGGAAAAGAAGGATAGAAGACAAAATTATGTATTGACTACCGTTCTCTCAACGAGGTTACCATCAAGAACAAATATCCTTTGCCAAGAATCAACGACTTATTTTGATCAGTTAGAAGGAGCATGTGTATTCTCGAAGATTGATCTCCGGTCAGGTTATTTTCAACTCAAGTTAAGGGAGCAAGACATACCAAAAACGGCTTTCACCAAGGTATGGATTGTATGAGTATACTGTGATGCCCTTTGGTTTAACCAACGCTCCGGCATACTTCATGAATATGATGAACAAGGTGTTCGTGGAATTTCTTGACAAGTTCGTTGTCGTTTTCATCGATGATATCTTAGTCTACTCCAAGAGCAAGGAAGAACATGAAAGACACTTACGCTTGATACTTGAGAAACTGAGGGAACATAAACTGTATGCCAAATTCAGTAAGTGTGAATTCTGGTTAGAGAAAGTTGGCTTTCTTGGTCATTGTGATGACAAAAGATGGTGTGGCAGTTGATCCTGCAAAGGTTTCAGCTGTGATAGAATGGGAATCACCCAAGAATGTGAAAGAAGTTCGTAGTTTCAACTCAAAACTCATGAAGTAAACTATCCTACTCATGATTTGGAGTTAGCCTCTGTCGTCCATGCACTCAAAACATGGAGACATTACCTTTTGGGTAAGAGGTGTGAAGTGTTCACCGATCATAAGAGCTTGCAGTACATTTTCACCCAGAAAGAAATCAACATGAGACAAAGAAGATGGCTAGAACTTATAAAGGATTACGACTTAAGTTTGCAATACCACCCCGGTAAAGCGAATGTAGTAGCCGATGATCTAAGTCGTAAGACGTTTGTAAATGGCCTTACAAAAGGGGAATTGCCAGATGACTTGTGTAAGCAATTCAAAGAACTCAGATTGGAGATTGTACCAGAGGGACATCTCATGTCCTTAGATGTTCAACCCACTCTATTGGATAAAATCCGAGAAGTTCAGAAGACTGATGAGGAAATTGAAAAGATTAAGGAAAATATTAGTCTAGGGAAGGCTAAGAGTTTCCATGTTGACGAACAACGTACTTTATGGCACGGGAAACGTATATGTGTTCCACAAGACCCAGAGTTGCGAAAACTGATCTTACAGGAAGGTCACAACTCTCCGTATTCTATTCACCCGGGAAATACCAAGATGTACATGGATATGAAGGAAAGTTTTTGGTGGAACAATCTCAAAAGGGACATCGCCGAACATATTGCTTTGTGTGATGTGTGTAGCAGAGTCAAAGCGGAGCACCAGAAACCAGCGGGTTTGCTTCAACCACTGCCTATTCCTGAATGGAAGTGGGAAAATATTGGTATGGATTTCATTACCGGATTACCAAGGACCAGGTCAGGGTATGATTCCATATGGGTAGTAGTGGATCGCCTAACTAAAGTGGCTCATTTTATACCCGTGAAGACAACATATACAAGTGCCAAGCTAGCTAAAATTTACATTAGCAGGATTGTATGCCTTCACGGTGTGCCTAAGAGTATTGTATCAGATAGAGGAACCCAGTTCACATCTCACTTTTGGAGACAACTTCATGAATCCTTAGGAACGAGATTGGAATTCAGCACTGCTTTTCATCCTCAAACGGATGGACAAACAGAAAGAACCAACCAAATTCTTGAAGACATGTTGAGAGCCTGTGGTTTAGACTATGGAGCAAGTTGGGATGAAAGCTTACCTTACGTGGAGTTTTCTTACAACAATAGTCATCAAGCTAGTATTGGAATGGCACCATTTGAGTTACTCTACGGAAAGAAGTGTACTACCCCATTGTTATGGAATGGTGTGGGAGAAGGAAGCTTATTTGGACCTGATCTTATCAAGACGCCGAAGAGAAAGTCAAATGGGTTAAGGACAGATTGAAGATAGCACAGTCCCGACAGAAAAGCTACGCGGATTCTAAGCGTAGAGAAGTCACCTACGAAGTTGGGGATAGAGCTTATCTCAGGGTAATCACCACTTCGTGGAGTGAAAAGATTTGGAGTCAAGGGAAAGTTGGCACCAAGATATGTTGGGCCATTCAAGATTCTAAGTCGCAAAGGAGAAGTTGCATATGAAGTTGAATTGCCAGAATCTCTATTAGCAGTCCATAACGTGTTTCATGTGAGTCAGCTTAAGAAATGTCACCCAGAAATGGAAGAGTCTTCTTTGAAGGATACCATACCTTTGGAAGAAGTTCAGCTAGAAAGTGATCTCACTTATGAGGAAAAGCCTGTCAAGATTCTAGAGCCGCAGAAAGAGTTACCAGGACCAAGACTATCAAGTTTTGTAAAGTGCAATGGAACCATCACTCCGAAGAGGAAGCAACATGGGATAGAGAAGATGATCTTCGGAAAGACCACCCTCATCTTTTTGCTATCCAACCCGAATCTCGAGGGCGAGATTCATCTTAAGGGGGTTAGATTTGTAACATCCCAAAAATCATAGTTTCAAAACTCATTTATATCATCTTTGGATCATTCATCCATTTAGGGTTTTCCAAAATCAATTAGAGACAGAAGTTTGAGCTATGATTTCATGTGGGCAATTTATCCCAAATGGCCATCACCCTTTGATATTTGAATGATTAGGTACCTGTTTGCTTTCCTCCATTGATGGAAAGTTTAGGTAAAACTTTTAACCCAAGATTCCAATTTAGAAATAGTTTCAAATCCTTTTTCAAAATATTTGCAAACTAGAGCAAATCTCTGTTTACTTTGAAACCCAAGCTTGACCAAGCCTTGCTAGGTAACCACTTAGTTAAAATGACTATTTTTGAAACCACAAAACCCTGCAAAAATTTCTAAAGCAGTTGGGATTCAAAAGGATTTGAATTCATATCAAATTCATACCAGAAAAATGAATTTAGAAAAAGAAAAGGACTCCTCAATGGAAAAAGGCCGCGCGGCCAGAATCTGGTCCAGCAGCAAATCGAGCCCAGGAAGCCCACCCGGGATCTTCTTATTTTTCTCTCACGCGCAGCGCACACGCGCTGAGCCGCTGACAAGCAGACCCACCTACACTCCGCGCACCTCGCTGACAAGCGGGCCTTCTCCACGTCAGCGTCTTTCTCCACCCGCACGACCCGTTCATCCCCAATTAACGCGGGCGTTTCTGTGTTTAATTCGCGGCGTCAATTCGATTATTGGCCGTAATTCTCGCTCGTGACCAGGCTATAAGAACCCCCTCTGTCCTCTCTCTCTCTCTCCCTCAAACCCCGAACCCAGAGCGCCACCAGGCTGCGAGCATTACCTCTGTAGCCCCGCCGTCTCCGACGACTGCGCGGCAAATCCCGGTGAGTTCTGAGCTTCCCTCTGCCTCTCGTTCTTGCAAACTAGTTCAGTGAGCCTCTGCGCTTCTTTTAACACATTTCGTTTACCCTCGCATGAACCGTAGCTCCGGCAGCATCCTCGACTGGCCGCCACCGTCTTCTGTACGAACTCCGGCGAGCTCTAGTGGTAAGCCCCGACCGCCCCGCGTCTTCTAGTTCAGGCACACGACTCTGCCTTGACTCTATGAATCTAACCGTGTCCTCGTCTTGCTTTGGGGTGGTTCACAGCGACGTCCACGACGACCACCCGACACACCGACGCCGTCCTCTACTCCGGCGAGCAATCGCAACCGTGCCCGAGCGCCCCTTGATCAACCGCGAGTACGACGAGCTTCGCCGTGACCCCCTGAGCCCAGTGAGCTACTCCTCGTTCTCACTAACCCCCTGTAGTGCCGCCTCCGTCGTCGACCGACAGTTCCGCCGCCGGTAGCCACCGCTCCGCCGCCAGTTCTTGGCCAGGACAATAGCAGCCGTTAGATCTGTATCGTAGCGCTAGGATAGATCCACTTAACCCCGAAGCGGTATGCGATCTGAGCCGCCAGATTTCATTTAGATCCTACGGCTGTGGAGCTCGATCCAGTGTCAAACGGTATGGGCGAATAAGAACATGACGCGTGGCTAGGTTAGATCTAAAAATAGATTTAAAACCTGAATTTTGATCCAAATTCAAATGCTTATAACTTTGATTGCCACGTTAGATTTTTACAAACTTTATACCGTTGGATTCAGTGAACAAGGCCTTTCAGAATATCCAATTTATTTAGCATATAGTAACAGTTAAAATGTTTTTATTTGTAGAACAAGTTTAAGGCTAGTTTAGATATAGATTTATTTAGGTAAATTATATTAGTGCCAAATAAGTTTAGTTGGAAAAATTGTGACATGTTAAGTTTCTGTAGACAGGAGCATACTTGGTAGAATTTTCAAAAATCACCATTTAGATTCTTGCATGCATGCATTCATGTTATTTTTGGTTGTATATATTTGTGTGTAATTGTATGCTATTATTTCTTGTGTAGATTTTGCTAGTGATTGTGATTGTGAAGAGTGCTACTCTCCCCACTACCAAGGCAAGTGATATTTTCATGAATATTTCTATCCTATGTTTTGTACTAGCATTAGATATTTTGCTAAAGTATTGCATGATATTTTGCCTAGTGCTAAGCTGGGAAATCCTAAGTAGAGTGGAATAGTAGAATTGCTAGGGAATTCTCCTAAGTTAAGTTATCATAATCTGCTTAGTCTAGCTACTTAGCAAACAAGGGTGGTGAACATCTATATGGTTTATGATAAAAATATTCTAAGTCAAGAGACTTATGTTTTCTTAATAAAACAACTAAGTCAAATGAATCTCCTGGGTGGAATGGAATGATTGGGTTATGTTGAGTGGTTACACAAGGCCATGGACTTGGGTTGTGTATCTCACTTGTGGTATGCCACCCAGGCACAGAGGGATTTGGAGGCCAAGTGTTGAGAAAGCTTACAGTGCAACCACTTGGCAATATGGGCTCTGCCTTGATCATATAGGTTGCCTGAACTTAGTCATTTGGACAGTTGGTGGTAGATGGGATGATAGGTTGGAACGCGTCCATTTGGCTATTGGAAAGCTTCGAAAGGGTCCTGTCTTGGGAAACCAAGTCTGGTGGGAAAGTGCACAACCTCTGCAGATGAAAACCTAAGTACTTAGCCTAGTCCAAGGAAATGGACACTTTTGAGCATCAAGACATGGAAGCTACAAGAATCTCATCACTCCAACTTCTAAGTAAAAATTTGTGGGGGAACAAGGGTGGAGGACCTCAATGTCTATTGGTGGTTCCTTGGGAATATTTTTGACAAAGAAGAACTTAGTGTTTTCAACTAATAGGAAAAACCTATTTTCAAGCAAAGCAAGCCAAGCTACACTTAGCCAAAATGCATATAGTAATATAGTCCACTTAAAATATACTAAGGTATCACTTGCCAATACTATTCCAAAGTATTGACCCTCTGTGGCTGTAACTTGTGATGTTGCAGGTTACTCCGATGATGAATAGGAGTCATGAGTCTACACTCAACATGCTTGCCTGTGGCACATGAAGATGAAGAATTGTTTATTTACTTATTCCATAAACTCTTGTATTAGGCCTTTGGCCCTGAGTTGTAAAAGACTATGTTTTATCTCTGGAATGAATGTAATAAACGACCTTTGTATCTGTGTACTTCATCTTAAACTGTGGATGCTAGCATTGATCCAGGGACTAGCATTGCAATCACAGGGATCCTTTCCTTTATAAAGGAGGGGTCTAACAGCATCCGTCGTGAGAGTAGGATCTGTTGGATAGAATATATCTTCAGAGATACCCTCAGATGAAGTGTTTATCAACATGGATAACTCAAGAAGAGTCTAGTAGCATTTTTCCATCTTTAGAGAAGGTCTTAGATCATACACCATTGACCTAAACTACTGTTCACTAGTTTAGAACTAGGTGGCAGCAGATTCATTAATGAACTACTATAGGGCACATTCCATAGAATGATAGCACCTCTATAGCAGTTTCATTCTTTAACCATTACTTAAATCAGAAGGACAAGCCTAAAAAGATATCATGTTATCAATGGCAACCAAGCCACAAGTGCTACCAGGCCTAGAGTGACCAAGCCAAGGTACTGCTTAGCAATCACCAACAATTGAAGGCAAAGGATTCTAATCAAATCATTTTCCTAAGTATAAATACTAGGAATCATTTGTAGAAAGTTATCAACATATCACAAGCTTCTTATAACAAGTCCATGGTAAGACATATCTGTTTGAAAGCAGGTTTCTTGGATAAGAAAAGAAAAGACAAGGATTAAGTATATAACTTCACTATCACATGTGTCAATCTTATTATATTCACTAGTAGATGATAAAGATAGTATCCACTTTCTACCATGAAATCCCAACCAGAATCCAAGTTCATGGATTTTTTGGCTAGAAATAGATCAATCCCAAACAAACATAGTAGAATCATGGATCAGGGCCATCATCACGAAGGCTGGTCACATGAAATCAGAGCTCACCAGGGGTGCCGAGCACTTGGAGCGTTGGCTTGATGAAGCCATGGAATAGATCCTGTTCAACACCACCATCATATCAGAGGTTGCACTGGATGCGAGGGTTGCGCTGGCAGCGCCCTCCCGCAAGCATCAGGAGAAGGGAACACCAGGGTTGTGCCTGCGCACCTTCCCACTGGCGCCAAGTGGAGGAAGAGGAAGTCCAGGCCGACGAAGAGCAGCACCGCAAGCTCAAAATCGAAAACCTAGCACCAGAAATAAGATAGGGGCGAGCCCGTTATAGCCTTAGTGGTAAATCGAACTGGAGGGCCAAGTCGTATAGAAGGAGGCAGAGGTCCGGCGACCTGTGGTGGTAACCGGGACGGTCTAGACCGCCAAAATCGTCGGGTAACAATGGCGACAACGGCCAGAGAGGAACAAGAGGGGAGGGGTGTGAGAATCGCGTGCGGGGTGTGTGTGAGGGAGATGTACTTGGGTCAGTATTGACCCAAGTCCAGTGGGCGAAATGCGTTATTGGGCTGGGCTGGCTCACGGGCTGAGCCTAGTTCGAAAAGAATAACTAAATAAAATTTAATGTAAAAAGAAATAAAATATAATAAAACTTAAATTAAATAGTTTAATGTAAGAAACACTTTAAGGAATTTTCTAAAAATAGGGCTACCTCATAAGAATATATATAAAATATTAAAATCATCACCAAAGTAAGAGTTACTTAATAAAAATATAAATTTGCTATTAAATAAAGCAAATAAATATTAACACCATTAAAGCCTTAGTGAAATTTCATAAAATAAGGAAAACTCCTAAAAATGAATAAAAATCATTTTTGTGTATAAAAATAAATACGCTATTTTATAAATATACTAGCCTAGTTTTTTTAAATAAAATATGAAATAAATATTCAAAGACATTTAATCCTTGATGAAATTTTATAAATATAAGAAAAATACTTATAAATAAATAAAAATCATTTTAAACAAAATCTTAGAAAAATAAGAACTATAATTTAAAACTATAATCATGTATTATTACTTCACTTAATTCAATATATATTATTTATTAAATGTTTATAAAATAATAAAACTTATAAAATCATAACTTATTATTTAAAATTCATAAAAATACATATAATATACCAAAATAATCACAAATATAATACCTACATGTTAAAAATATAATATTACACTTTTGAGGTAAATAAAAAATTAAAACACTTTGACAACTTGAATTTAAACATATTTGCTTAGTTAATAATTCATATTAGGATAAAAAAACAGCTAATATTTCTAAAATTATTAAATTGAGTCCAATAAATAGTATTAGTCTTAAATATTGGTAATATGAACTCAAAATTAGTTCGAAACATTTTAAATACAATTTTATTGAATTATCCTTCAACCACAAGTTTATAAACAAATCAAAATACTACAATGAATCCATAAATAGTTAAGTAATGTTACTCCCTTGATTACAAATTATAACCACACCTTTATAAAAAGATAAATGATTCTATTCCATTATCGAGTTAAGAAACCACTACTCAAATAGAAGTAATGCCATTCTTAAGTATTTAAGGAAACAATATAAAGTGAACAAGATACAAATATCATGAGCATTACACCCTAAGTCTCAAATTTTAGTCTACAAGACTTTAAATATTACAATAAAGACTTTATTATGTGTTTTATAGTTAACTTTGGCCTATTTTTAATTAAGACCTAAAGCATCTCAATACTAAACTAACCAAGTTAAAAACCAAGGTAGATAAGTCTCAAATACTACTAATATCATTATTCAATTGGAGTACTTATTTCTTACTTAAATACTATAACTAGAAAGAACACCTAATAAGGTTAACTTAAAGTTTAAATACTTCTGCTTAGTTAAGTAAGATTTTCTTCAAAAGTTATTCGTTTTGCCACTTTAGTCAACAGATGACAAGTACTCATAATCACATTACTTTATACTTTACTTATACACTTAGGATTGTTAACACTTAAGTTCCTTATAAATGTCATTACTTGTAAACTAAAACTTGAAGATAAACCAACTCTTAAAAGAATCACCTGAACTCACTTCATTAAAAAGTATTGGGGATCCACTTTGGGAGTTTTACAAAATGCATAGCATAACTGCATACTGCTTCTTTAAACATTAGTCCTTACCAGACCAATGATGCTGATTTCAGATATTGGATCTTATATTGTCTCGAAGACTGTGAGTGCATAATCTTGCGATCACAAAAGGCAAGTTCACACTTGCTCATGTCCATTGTTTATTTTCTGTAAAGTATTTTGCAAATCCAGTGTTGTCATCACCTACATTTGAAAAAGGTCAGAAAACACTATTTTCATAATAATACGATTAAAGGTTATTTACCATGAGGTAATAACATACTATGAAAGTTCCGGTGGTAAAGGAACATATTATTTAGGACTTAACAACCAATGTCGCCAGTGATTATTGCACCGCATATCACACGTTAACCATGAGATTTGGAATGGGACAGAGAAGTCAGCTGTATCTACTTCCTCTCGCATGTAGCCGGATGTGCAGGTCATGGTTGTTATCACTCGTAGCATGCATATTAATTGGTAATTCATAGAGGATATGCATCATATGGTTGGGAACCCTCAACATCCCACGATAGTTCTGGCATCTAACGGTCTGTACAAACCATTGCCGTAATTCAATGGGTGGGCATGGTGTACACCAAGAAGGCATGCGAGGTCGCGAAGGGGGCAGTGATTGGCTTGGATCTTAGACTAAGCCCCATACCAAGGAAGTATGGACAAGGTCATGTCTTGGTTGTGCAACAAGGCTAAGGTCTCTCATGGGTAAAGTAACACACCTCTGTAGAGTGTAAGAACTGTAACTTGTTACTCCCTGTTCCGGGAAGGAGCTGCGAACGCGGCGGGAAAGGAATTCCATGAAAGTTCCGGTAAACCCGTGAAGGCTGACGGACATAGCTTTTCAGAATAAAAGCAACCTTTTAAGAAATGTTTACGAAAACTTGCATTGCCTACGACCTACGGTCTGTGGCTATAGATATAGTGCATCAAACACTCCTTTTCTAGTGAACTTGCCGAGTACGCTCGTACTCAACGTATCGTATTAACCCTTGCTAGATTCTGAAGCCATTAAGACGACGTTTACATCAAGTTATGCTCCAGGAATCATCACCAGAAGCTAAAGTTCTTCAATGAAGTCAATAAAGTCAACATATACATCAACTCAAGTGAAGACGAAGTTACTGATTAGATAGGAATATAATATCTAGCCATAGAGCCTATTTCTTTAGTGTATTGCAATAGCAGCAATGCCAGACAAATAGTTCGGATGCTAGTCTTCTTAGTATGATAGTTTTTGAGTAGTTATTCCTGATTCTTCTTTGTAAGAAGTTTCTTTCTCTCTCTTTAACCTAGAGTGTTCTCTGGATCTTGTGTAAAGAGTTGAGTTGTAACCTATAGTCATGTCTTGGACCTGCTATGTTTCTGTTGTACCACTCTGAGGGATGTAATACTAGTGAACGGTGTTTCATTGGTGTTATATCAATGACTATAGTGTACTACATCATGCAGTGGTATGCTGGGTCACCGCATGACTCCGCCAGGAACGCCGCAAAGGAACGGTCTTTCGGAAAGGCGGAATCGGACCTTGTTGGACATGGTACGATCAATGATGAGTCGGACAGATCTACCTTTATCATTTTGGGGTTATTGTCTAGAAACAGCGGCGTTCACACTAAACAGAGTACCATCAAAATCGGTAGAGAAGACACCGCATGAGATGTGGACAGGCAATAAGCCTTGTCTTTTCTTAAGATTTGGGGTTGTGAAGCATTTGTCAAGCGACTTCAGTCGGAAAAGCTTACATCCAAGTCGGATAAGTGTATTTTCATGGGGTATCCGTGGGAAACCTTGGGTTACTACTTCTACAACCGAGAAGAGGGCAAAGTGTTTGTCCCTCGGAACAGTGTCTTCCTTGAGAAAGAATTTCTCAGTCGGGGAGTAAGTGGGAGCACGGTGTAGCTGGAAGAAATTCGAGAGGAACCGGCTAGTAGCGAGTCAGCAAAAACCTTAGAGGTTGAGCCGGTCATGGTAGCTAAGCCGGCAGCAGCACCTGTACTACGAAGATTGGCAAGATTGCGAAGTGTTCGTGATGTGTTACTGTTGGACAGTGATGAGGCGGCAAATTATTCGGAAGCGATGGTGGGATCTGATTCTGAGTCATGGCTTGGAGCCATGAGATCCGAGTTAAAGTCCATGGATGAAAATCAAGTTTGGAACTTGGTTGATCTGCCAGACGGTGCAAGACCCGTCGAGTGCCAATGGGTCTTTAAGAAGAAAACTGATATGGATGGAAATGTTTCCGTTCATAAATCACGTCTTGTCGTGAAGGGGTTCTGAAAATTTCAAGGGGTTGATTATGATGAGACTTTCTCGCCCGTAGCGATGCTTAAATCAGTTCGGATCATGCTTAAATCAGTTCGGATCATGTTAGCTATAACAACCTATTTTGACTATGAGATATGGCAGATGGATGTCAAAACGGCTTTACATAACAGAAATGTACCCGAGGACGTGTATATGATACAACCATGATCCGGCTAATGCTGACAAAGTGTGCAAACTTCAGAAATCCATTTATGGGTTGAAGCAAGCATCTCGGAGTTGGAATATTCGCTTTGATGAGGTAGTCAAATCGTTTGGCTTCATCAAGAGTGATCATGATTCTTGTTTATACAAGAAGTTTAGTGGGAGCAAAGTAAACTTTCTAATATTATATGTGTATGACATATTATTGATTGGAAATGATGTCCAAATGTTGCAAGAAACCAAGGAATCATTGGAAAAGAGTTTATCAATGAAAGACTTGGGTGAGGCAACATATATTCTCGGAATCTGGATCTATAGATATAGATCAAGGAGGCTCATTGGATTGAGTCAGAGTACTTATTTGGACAAAGTGTTGAAGAAGTTCAACATGGAATTGTCTAAGAAGGGGTTCTTACCGATGTCCCATGGTGTAAAACTTAGCAAGACTCAGTGTCCTTCGACAACTGATGAGCAAAGTCGGATGAGTGCAATTCTGTATGCTTCTGCAGTCGGATCCATCATGTATGCCATGATTTGTACTAGGCCGGATGTTTCATATGCTCTAAGTGTTGTGGGAAGATACCAGGCTGATCCTGGAGAAATCCACTGGACAACGGCTAAAAATATCCTAAAGTACTTGAGAAGGACTAAGGATATGTTTTTGGTTTATGGTGGTGAAGATGAACTCAGTGTAAAGGGTTACATGGATGCGAGTTATCTTACCGACTCTGATGATTCTCGTTCACAATCCGGATACGTGTTTATTATAAACGGAGGTGCTATGAGCTGGAAGATTTCTAAGAAAGATAATGTGTCTGCATCTACAATAGAGGCTGAGTATATTGCCGCCTCGGAGGAAGAAAAGGAAGCTTTTTGGATGAGGAATTTTCTCATGGATCTTGGTGTGGTTCAGGGCTCGTCCAATCCGTTAGACGTGTATTGTGACAACAATGGTGCTATTGCACAAGCCAAGGAACCTATACAACACCAGAAGAACAAGCACATTCTCATGCGCTACCACCTGATTCACCAGTTCGTGGATCAGGGTGATATCAAGTTATGCAAGGTGCACACAGATGCAAATGTTGCGGATCCGTTGACAAATACATTACCACAGCCAAAGCTTGAGGCGCACCTAAGAGCCATGGGGATTAGATGCCTAGACATGTGATGTCGGAAGATTGACTCTAGTGCAAGTGGAAGACTGTTGAGAATATGCCCTAGAGGCAATCATGTATGATGATATTTCCCATTGTATTCATAAAGATATTAAGTTGTCCTTGTATAAACATATGATGTGTATCATTGAATATGTGATTCGGTTGTGGAACTATACATTCATGTTGTTTGTACTAAATATCCTTGATCATTGAAGTTGTGCTGGACACACAACTTATACCAATGTGAAAGTTGGCTTGATAACTCGGTTCCACTTGTCATGGGCATGGAGATGCTATTCCGACTTACACAGATTCAGCTAAAGAGTTTAGCGAGTCAGATTGACCCATATTTGTTGGAGATATGCCCTAGAGGCAATAATAAATGTAGTTATTATTATATCTTTGTGTTTATGATAAATGTTTACATTCATGCTATAATAGTATTAACAAGGAAACATTGATACTTGTGTGATTTGTAAACTTAATTTGAAGTCCCTAGTATAGCCTCTATACTTCGCTAGCTTGTTGGTTGATAGATGATTGTGGTTTCCCTATCATGAACATTGAGATGTTATCAACAACAAGATCATATCGTTAGGAGAATGATATGGTGGACATACTCCTATAGATAAGCGTAGCATAAAGATCAAGTCATTTCAATAGTTCAATTGCTATATGCTTTCTGATACATAGTAACCTAATTCCTTCGACCATGAGATCATGCAGATCATCACCTTTACCGGATGGATGCTTTGATGACATCAAACATCACACCGTAACTGGGTGGTTATAAAGGTGGCATTGAGTGTTCGGAAAGTATTGGTTGAGACACATGGATCAAGAATGGGATTTGTCCATCCATATGACGGATAGATATACTCTGGGCCCTCTCGTGTGGAATGTCATCCAATTAGCTTGCAAGCATGTGACTGGCTCACAAGGGATCACATATCACGGAACGAGAAAAGAGTACTTATCGGTAACGAGGTTGAACTAGGTATGCAGAGATACCGACGATCATAACCTCGGATAAGTAAACTATCGTGAGACAAAGGGAAATTGGTATCGTATGTAAGTGGTTCATTCGATCGCAAAGTAATCGTAGAAATATGTGGGAGCCATATGAATTTCCAGATTCCTCTATTGGTTATTGTTCGGAGAAGTGTCTCGATCATGTCCGCATAATTCACGAACCGTAGGGAGACACACTTAAGGATTCGACGTTGTTTGAGTAGTTATGGTATTATGAGAAAGAGACCGAATGTTGTTCGGAGTCTCGGATGGGATCCGGGATATCACGAGGTGATCCGGAATGGTCCGAAGAATAAGATTCATATAAGGAAAGTCCCGTTTCGGAGTTGCGGAATGATTCCGGTGTTTTCATCGGGAATGTTCTAGAAGGTTCCGGAATGTCCGGCACTCCGGGGGGGAGGGTACATGAATGTGTTATATCAAAGTTGGTATGATTGCATCATGTACTAAGTGTCATCGCTGTCCGAAATAAAGGGTTAATTCAAATCCTAGTTTGAAAAGTCAAACGGTTAGTTTGAAAAGTCAAACTGCCAGTTTTCGGAAAGAGGAGAAGGAGGATTGGTGGAGGACGAATTGGGGGAGGGTTCCTCCCTTGGCCGGCGCAACCACAAGCCGACTTGGGGAGGGACTCCCCTCCCCTGGCCGCCGGCCCCTCCCATCTATATAAGGAGGGGCAGGGCTCCCCTCCTAGCACACACAAGTTCCTATCTTCTACCTCCGGTTTAGAGCCGTTTTGGTTTAGAGCTTCTAATTGCTTTAGCCTTCGGTTTAGAGCCTTCTAATTGGTTTAGAGCCTTCTAATTGGTGTGTCTAATTACTAGACCACTAATATCCTCTCTCATACTCCACCATACTCGCACCGGCTTAAGGCGAAGCCCTGCGGGATCTTCCCTCTACTTCCGGTACCACGCCGTTGTGCTGCCGGAATCGCGAGGAGAGTGCTACAACCTCCGATGCCTGCTGGAACAAGGGAGAGGAAGGTCTTCGTCGAGTACCGAACGTGTGACCGACTGCGGGAGCGCTGCCGGAACATGGCGCCGGAAGGATCGTCTACACGATCTTGAGATCGGAAAGAGTACGACTACATCACCCACGAGAATCCGCTCTCGTTAAACGCTTTGGAATCTTCGAGGGTAAGTTATTCCATCGACTCGTTGCTACAATCTAGTAGATAGATCTTGGCTTGTTTGTTTGTATGCGATAGAAATTATTTGTTTTCCATGCTACGAACCCCTACAGTGGTATCAGAGTCGTGTCTATATGTAGATCTGTTGCACGAGTAGAACACAATGGTCATTGTGGGCGTTGATGCTTTTATTGTCGATTGCTTCTTGTGTACTTTGCATCTTGCGGTATGTTGGGATGAAGCGGCCCGGGCTAACCTTACATGACATCGTTCATGAGACTTGCTCCACGCTTGACATGCAACTTGTATTGCATAAGTGGCTTTGCGGGTGCCTGTTTCTCCTAGCATAGTTAAGATCCAATTTACAACGGGTGATTAACAATACTAGTATCAATGTTGTGGTTCTTGTTCGTAAGTTAGAACGACACTTATTGAAAGCCCCAAACCACGTAAAATATGCAAAGAAAGTAGAGGCGTCTAACTTTGTTTTGCAGGGGTGTGCAGTGATGTGATATGGCCATGATTGTGATTATATTTGATGTATGCAATGTTCCTTATTGTAAGTCGGCAACCGGCAGGAGCCATATGGTTGTCTTTAATTTATGTTAAGACCCGCTTGTCTATTCAAAGTAGTTGTAATAGTTGAAGCCGGTGGACGACAACCATGGAGAGGCGTCATTGACCTCGATGCAATGCCGGTGATGATGGAGATCATGTTCGTGGTTGAAGATAGAGATCGGAAGCACGAAGAAGAAAGGCCATATCATATCACAAATATATTGAATTGCATGTGATGTTAATCCTTTATGCATCTTGTGTTGCTTAGTAGACGACGGTAGAATTATAATATGATCCCTCATGCACATGAATTTCAAGTCATAAAGTGTTCACCCTTAGTTAGCACCGTTGCTAAAGCTTGTTGTTTCGAAGCACCACGTGATGATCGGGTGTGTTAGATTCCGCAAGTGTATACTACGTGAGCAAGCCAGATTTGCTCATGCGGAAACTAAGGTTTGATCTTGACGAGCCTAGCATGTACAGACATGGTCTCGGAACACGGATCACCGAAAGGTAAAGCATGAATCATATAGTAGATATGATGAACATGACGATTGTTCGCCATTGAAACTATATCAACTCTCGTGATGATCGGTGTTGATGTAGTGGATTTGGTTCGTGTGATCACTAAAACAATGTGAGGGATATTGTTTTGAGTGGGAGTTCACCTAGTTTAATTACATTAATTAATTTGAACTCAATTTGTCATAAACTTAGTCTAAACTATTGCAAATATGTTGTAGATCAATGGCAGCCCCTACCATCAATTTTAATGCGTTCCTAGAGAAAGAAAAGTTGAAAAACAATGGAAGCAACTTCAACGGATTGGTTCCGCAATTTGAGGATTGTCCTCACAGCTGGTAATTTGACCTATGTGCTGGATGCACCGCTGGGTGACCCACCTGCAGCTGATGCTCCCGATGAAGTAAAGAATGTTTACCTCGCTCGGAAGAATCAGTACTCCATAGTTCAGTGTGCTATCTTGTATGGTTTGGAATCGGAGCTTCAGAAAAGGTTTGAGGATTCAGACCCATATGATATTGTCGAGGATCTCAAATTGATTTTTGAGACTCATGCAGCAATTGAAAGCTATGAGGCTTCTGAAAAGTTCTTTAACTGCAAGATGGAAGAGGGCAGCTCCGTCAGTGAGCATGTGCTTAAGATGTCTGGGCACGCAAACAAACTTCAAAGCTTGGGTATAGTGATTCCTAATGCTTTGGGGATTTACCGTGTCCCCAATCACTACCACCAAGTTACAATAACTTTGTGATGAACTACAAACATGCAGAACATGAACAAGACGTTGCCAGAACTCTTTGCCATGTTGAAATCTGCAGAAGTGGAGATCAAGAAAGAGCACCAAGTGTTGTTGGTCAATAAGACCACCAAATTCAAGAAAGGCAAGTCTAAGCCAAAGGGACACTTCAAGAAGGGTGGTAAGAAAGTTACCACGCCGACGAAGAAGACCAAGGCTGGACCTAAGCCTGATACTGAGTGCTTTTACTGCAAGGGAGAAGGTCACTGGAAGCGGAATTGCCCAAGTACTTGGCGGATTTGAAGAACGGCAACATCAAGAAGAAAGGTATATCTGATATACATGTTATTGATGTGTATCTCACTAGTACTCGTAGTAGTGCCTGGGTATTTGATACTGGTTCGGTTGCTCATATTTGTAACTCGAAACAGGTGCTGCAGAAAAACGGAAGCTAGCGAAGAATGAGGTGACGATGCGCGTGGGAAACAGATCAAAGGTTGATGTGATCGCGGTCGGCACGCTACCCCTTCATCTACCATCGGATTAGTTTTATACTTAAATAATTGTTATTTGGTGCCTGCGTTGAGCATGAACATTATATCGGGATCTTGTTTATTGCGAAACGGTTACTTGTTTAAATCCGAGAATAATGGTTGTTCGATTTATATGAGTAATATGTTTTATGCACATGCACCTTTGATAGATGGTCTATTCTTATGAATCTCGATAGTGGAAATACACATATCAACAACATTGAGGCTAAACGTTTGAAATCAAGCGATAATTCGACCTATATGTGGCACTGTCGTCTTGGTCACATTGGAGTGAAACGTATGAAGAAACTCCATTCCGATGGACTTCTTGAATCACTTGATTTTGAATCACTTGAAAGATGCGAAGCATGTCCGATGGGAAAAATGACTAAGACTCCATTTTCTGGTATGATGGAGCGAGCTACGGACTTATTGGAAATCATACATACCGATGTGTGTGGTCCAATGAGTGTAGCATCGCGCGATGGTTATCGTTATGTTCTTACCTTCACGGATGACTTGAGTAGATATGGGTATATCTATTTCATGAAACATAAGTCCGAAACTTTCGAGAAGTTTAAGGAGTTTCAAAGTGAGGTAGAGAATCAACGTAACAAGAAGATTAAATTTCTACGTCTGATCGTGGAGGTGAATATCTAAGTTACGAGTTTGGCGAGCATTTGAAGAAATGCGGAATACTTTCACAATTGACACCCGCCGGGAACACCACAGCGTAATGGTGTGTCCGAACGTCGTAATCGAACTCTATTAGATATGGTTCGTTCTATGATGTCACTTACAGATTTACCGCTATCATTTTGGGGTTGCATTAGAAACAGCCGCATTCACTTAAATAGGGCACCTCTAAATCCGTTGAAACGACACCGTATGAATTATGGTTTGGGAAGAAACCTAAATTGTCGTTCCTTAAAGTTTGGGGATGCGAAGCCTATGTAAAGAAGTTACAGCCGGACAAGCTTGAACCCAAAGCGGAAAAATGCGTCTTCATAGGATACCCGAAGGAAACTATTGGGTATACCTTCTATCATAGATCCGAAGGCAAGATCTTCGTTGCCAAGAATGGATCCTTTCTAGAGAAGGAATTTCTCTCGAAAGAAGTGACTGGAAGGAAAGTAGAACTCGATGAGGTTGTCGAACCTTCTCTCGAAATTGCGAGTAGCGCAGCACCGGAAGAAGTTCCTGTGGTGCCTGCACCAATAAGAGAGGAAGCTAATGATGGTGATCATGAAACTTCGGTTGAAGTTGCTACAGAGCCTCGAGGTCAACGAGAACTCGTACCACTCCAGATTGGTATGATTCCGTTATGAATGTCATGTTGGTGGACAACACCGATGACCCCGAGACATATGAGGAAGCGATGATGAGCCCAGATTCCAATAAATGGCAAGAAGCCATGAAATCCGAGATTGGATCCATGTACGAAAACCAAGTATGGATTTTGGTGGACTTACCGGATGGCCGGAAGGCTGTCGAGAACAAATGGATTTTCAAGAAGAAAACAGATGCTGATGGTAATGTTACTGTCTATAAAGCTCGACTTGTCGCAAAAGGTTTCGACAAATTCAAGGAGTTTGACTACGATGAGACTTTCTCACCAGTAGCGAAGCTAAAGTCTGTGAGGATTATGTTAGCAATCGCTGCATATTATGATTATGAGATATGGCAGATGGATGTCAAAACAGCATTCCTCAATGGAGACATTGATGAAGAGTTGTATATGATGCAACCCAAGGTTTTGTCGATCCTAAAGATGCTAACAAGGTATGCAAACTTCAACGTCCATCTATGGATTGAAGCAAGCATCCCGAAGTTGGAATCAACGTTTTGATAAGGTAATCAAAAGTTTTGGTTTTATACAAACTTATGGAGAAGCTTGTATTTACAAGAAGTGAGTGGGAGCTCTGTAGCATTCTTAATACTATATGTGGATGACATATTGTTGATTGGGAATGATGTAGACCTTCTTAATAGTGTCAAGGAATATTTGAATAATAGTTTTTTCAATGAAGGATCTTGGCGAAGCAGCTTACATATTAGGCATAAAGATTTATAGAGATAGATCGAAACGCCAAATATCATTGTCACAGAGTACATTTGGACAAAGTTCTAAAGAGGTTTGGAATGGAAGAAAGCAAGAAAGGGTTCTTGCCATGTTGCCCAATACGACCTTGAGTAAAACTCAAAGTCCGACATCGGCAGAAGATAGAGAAAGGATGAGTAAGACTCCCTATGCCTCAGCCATAGGATCTCTAATGTATGCCATGCTATGTACTAGACCCGACATTGCATATGCTGTTAGTTTTAACTAGCAGATATCAAAGTGATCCAGGGGATCATTGGACAGCGGTCAAAAACATCCTTAAGTACTTGAGAAGAACTAAGGATATGGTTCTTTCTTATGGAGGTGATGAACAACTCGTTGTTAATGGTTACACCGATGCTAGTTGGAACACCGATCCGGATGATTCTAAATCACAATCCGGATACGTATTTATTTTGAATGGTGCAGCAGTTAGCTGGAGGAGTGCAAAGCAAAGCGTTGTGGCGAGATCTTCAACTGAATCGGAATACATGGCTGCTTCGGAGGCTTCGCAAGAAGCGATATGGATGAAAGATTTCATTACAGAGCTGGGTGTGGTTCCTAGTGCGCTGGACCCAATGTCTATCTACTGTGATAACATGGTGCCATAGCCAATGCGCAAGAACCAAGGTCACACAAGAAGCTGAAGCATATCAAGCTACGTTTTCACGCTATTCGAGAACATATCCAGGATGGGGATATAAAGATTTGCAAAGTACACACACAGATCTGAATGTGGCGGATCCGTTGACTAAACCTCTCCTGAGGGCAAAACATGACCAACACCAAACTGCCATGGGTGTTCGGTATATTACCATGTAATCTAGATTAGATGACTCTAGTGCAAGTGGGAGACTGTTGGAGATATGCCCTAGAGGCAATAATAATGTAGTTTATTATTATATCTTTGTGTTTATGATAAATGTTTACATTCATGCTATAATATTAACAAGGAAACATTGATACTTGTGTGATTTGTAAACTTAATTTGAAGTCCCTAGTATAGCCTCTATACTTCGCTAGCTTTTTGGTTGATAGATGATTGTGGTTTCCCTATCATGAACATTGAGATGTTATCAACAACAAGATCATATCGTTAGGAGAATGATATGGTGAACATACTCCTATAGATAAGCGTAGCATAAAGATCAAGTCATTTCAATAGTTCAATTGCTATATGCTTTCTGATACATAGTAACCTAATTCCTTCGACCATGAGATCATGCATATCACCTTCACCGGATGGATGCTTTGATGACATCAAACATCACACCGTAACTGGGTGGTTATAAAGGTGGCATTAAGTGTTCGGAAAGTATTGGTTGAGACACATGGATCAAGAATGGGATTTGTCCATCCATATGACGGATAGATATACTCTGGGCCCTCTCGTGGAATGTCATCCAATTAGCTTGCAAGCATGGTGACTGGCTCACAAGGGATCACATATCACGGGAACGAGAAAAGAGTACTTATCGGTAACGAGGTTGAACTAGGTATGCAGAGATACCGACGATCATAACCTCGGATAAGTAAACTATCGTGAGACAAAGGGAAATTGGTATCGTATGTAAGTGGTTCATTTGATCGCAAAGTAATCGTAGAAATATGTGGGAGCCATATGAATTTTTCCAGATTCCTCTATTGGTTATTGTTCGGAGAAAGTGTCTCGATCATGTCCGCATAATTCACGAACCGTAGGGAGACACACTTAAGGATTCGACGTTGTTTGAGTAGTTTATGGTATTATGAGAAAGAGACCGAATGTTGTTCGGAGTCTCGGATGGGATCCGGGATATCACGAGGTGATCCGGAATGGTCCGGAGAATAAGATTCATATAAGGAAAGTCCCGTTTCGGAGTTGCGGAATGATTCCGGTTTTTCATCGGGAATGTTCTAGAAGGTTCCGGAATGTCCGGCACTCCGGGGGGGAGGGTACATGAATGTGTTATATCAAAGTTGGTATGATTGCATCATGTACTAAGTGTCATCGCTGTCCTAAATAAAGGGTTAATTCAAATCCTAGTTTGAAAAGTCAAACGGCTAGTTTGAAAGTCAAACTGCCAGTTTTCGGAAAGAGGAGAAGGAGGATTGGGGAGGCCGAATTGGGGAGGGTTCCTCCCTTGGCCGCGCACCACCAAGCCGACTGGGGAGGGACTCCCTCCCCTGGCCGCCGGCCCCTCCCATCTATATAAGGAGGGGCAGGGCTCCCCTCCTAGCACACACAAGTTCCTATCTTCTACCTCCGGTTTAAGAGCCGTTTTGGTTTAGAGCTTCTAATTGCTTTAGCCTTCGGTTTAGAGCCTTCTAATTGGTGTGTCTAATTACTAGACCACTAATAGCCTCTCTCATACTCCACCATACTCGCACCGGCTTAAGGCGAAGCCCTGCAGGATCTTCCCTCTACTTCCGGTACCACGCCGTTGTGCTGCCGGAATCGCGAGGAGAGTGCTACAACCTCCGCTGCCTGCTGGAACAAGGGAGAGGAAGGTCTTCGTCGAGTACCGAACGTGTGACCGACTTCGGGAGCGCTGCCGGAACGTGGCGCCGGAAGGATCGTCTACACGATCTTGAGATCGGAAAGAGTACGACTACATCACCCACGAGAATCCGCTCTCGTTAAATGCTTTGGAATCTTCGAGGGTAAGTTATTCCATCGACTCGTTGCTACAATCTAGTAGATAGATCTTGGCTTGTTTGTTTGTATGCGATAGAAATTTTTTGTTTTCCATGCTACGAACCCCTACAATATTGAGGTACAACGAACAAGTTTTCATTTGTATATCTCAATCAATGTAATCCTTAGACCTAAGGTTATTGCATAGTCCGAGCTGAGGATCACCGATTTAGGTTTTGTCAAACGCTGATCCGTAATTGGGCAGTTATAAAGGCAGAGTTTGGGTCGACTAAGAATCAAGCTGCGTGATGTGAATAACCAAGATGGGATTTTGCCCCTCCACTTGGAGAGATATTCTCTGGGCCCTCTCGAAAGATATGATTCGGAAAGCATGGACATGCACGACTCGGTTAAGTGTTAACCGAGGCGATCGACTAAGAGTTAGTCGGGTGAATCACTTATCTCGGATCGAGAAGAGAGTCAGACTATTTAAGGGATGACAAATATTCGCCTATAGTCTAACAAGGTATATCGTGAGGCAAAAGGGAATCGGACATAAGTCACATTGGAAAGGCAAGTCGTCATGACTCTTTGGTACTTGGGAGTCGTCACGTTCTGCTAGGAGCCGCTACCGACTGATCGATTGAGAGTCGGACTCTAACCATGTCCAAGTTGCCAAGAGCCTGCTGAGTCACACACTTAAGAGTGAGAGCAATTTCGGATTGGATCTGAACCAGAAATCTGGTTGGGTTGGACCCGAGCCGGATTTGGACTGAGTCAGTGAGTCGGACTCACAATGACTAGTATTATATGGGCTTTAGTGAATGGGCCACGAGAGTGGAGCCCATGTTTACTCCCTATATATAGTGGAGCACAGTAACCTAGAAGGGTTAATTTTTGATCGGTTAGGTCATTCCATGTATTGGAAACCCTAGATCCACAACAGTCATGCCATCGTAACGAACCTAGCAGTTCGGCGCCGGTGCTCCTCCTTGTATGTGTGGATACCAGCAAAGGTGATGTACGATCAGCACCAGGACGATCGGATCGTAAGGACTGCACTGCATTCAACTGACGCGCTTCATTAGTAATCCACAACTGCGTGTCTAGTGGTAAAACTCGTGGCCTTCTACCTTAGTTGGATCTTGGGATCACCACGTTAGAGGGAAAAAGTTTTGTTTTATCTCTGCGTGGCCCAACACTATGTTCTTTAGAAATAAGAATCAGAAGGATCTTTTTAGCCTGTTTGCAATCACCTTTGAAGCCAGCTTATAAAGCACATTGCAAAGACTAATAGGTCTAAATTGCGTGAGATTTTTAGGGGAGTTCACCTTCGATAAAAGCACCAACGTGGTATCGTTAAAATTTTGAGGGATGTCCCTTCCAGCCAAAAAATCTCTCACAGCAGCACAAATTTCATTTTTCAGGATCGCGGAGTGGCGTTGATAAAACAATGCTGGTAGCCCATCCGGACCAGGAGATTTTGTCAGGCCCATTTGAAAAAGAGCCTGTTCTATTTCTTTGCCAGAGATAACCTCCAGTAGTGTTGCATTCATCTCTAGTGAGACAAATGAATTGATGCGGTCCAGAATTCTGTCAATCTGGTCCGCTCCCTCAGAAGTAAACAACCGACTGTAGAAAGACCTGGCCCAAGCTCGCATATCAACATCGGTTGAGCATAGAGACCCATCATCACTATCTAGAAAATGAACAGTATTCTTTCTCTTACGATGTGTCGCACGATTCTGAAAATACCTCGTGTTTCTATCACCTGACTTGATTCAGTCCTGCCTCGATCTTTGTTTGAACATGACTTCCTATCTCTCGTACATCTCATGCAACTCTTTCTCAATGTTCCGAACTTCTAGTGAAGTTCCTGAGACAAGAGCTTACTCACTTCAAGTGCTAACCAAAGTTTCTTTATTCGAGTACTGGCCGAACCAAACACGTCATAGCTCTATCTTTTCATTTGTTTTGACACATCTTCCAATTTAGACCAAACACCTATCATCATGTTTCCCTGAAAGTGGCTTTCCTCCCACGCTGATTGCACCATATCATCATACCCTTCCTTCCTCGTCCACATTTCATAGTATCTAAAACCCAGTGGTTTAGATCTCGAAGTGAAATACTCCCCTGACACGTTTATCAATAACACGGAGTTGTCCGTCTCATCAGTTTCTATATGCTGAACACACGTACTAGGAAATAACTGAAGAAAGCTCTCTGTTCATGTGGCTCTGTCTAGTATGGCTTGGACATTAGCAGAACCCTCCCTTTTGTTGTCCCAGGTGAAAGGATACCCCGAAATACCGAGATCAACTAGGCGGCAGTCCACTAAGCAATCTCTAAAATTAGCCATCTGTACTTCATTGTGCTCGAGGATCCCCAACTGCTCATCCTGTTTAACAATCTCATTGAAATCTCCTGCACATAACCATGGGATATCATCCTGAGATCGGAGGTATCGAAGTACTTCCCAGGTTTTCCCTCTTAGTTCGGTCCGCGGTTCTCCATAGATTCCAATGAATCGCTAGGAGATACTACCACATGTAATTTTTGCATCAATATAGTACTGGCACCAGGGTCTAACATCCACTACAAGACCTTCCCTCCACCAGAGCGCCAAGCCCCCTCCTTTTCCCTTCCCTTCTACACAAACTCCATTGCTGAAACCCAGACTCCTTTACAACCTCTCCATATATCTCTGCTTCTGTTTAGTTTCACAAAGGAAGACCACTTCCGGGTTGTAAGACCTTATCAGGTCGCGGAGCTCTCCCACAGCCGGGTCCAACCCCAATCCACGGCTATTAAGGGACAAAAGATTCATTGGTCCCGGCGGCCAAACTTGGACACGCTGCCAAACTTGCCTTGTGCCTCTCTTCCTATTCCTCTCACCAAGTGGTGCCCCATCCCTGGTAGCAGGAAGATCCCGCACCTGCGTCCTTGGTCGGCGGGTATAAGTTCTTATGTACCTGTTATTGATAGTTCGCTGCCCAGACCCAATAGCCACATCTTCACTCGATCGGTCTTGATCATACACCTTGTGTAGTTTCAGCGGGCTTGTCACTACCTCCTTGTCCTT
The DNA here is from genome assembly GCA_910589765.1 of Avena atlantica. Classification (NCBI taxonomy): domain Eukaryota; kingdom Viridiplantae; phylum Streptophyta; class Magnoliopsida; order Poales; family Poaceae; genus Avena; species Avena atlantica. Next base: position 211,345,062 of record OU342738.1, read on the forward strand.
CCTCGCCTCATTCCCACCTGTGTGTGAAGAGCTCGAGAACATGTTGCCCCTTGAAATGTTTTGATGCGGAGGAAGATCACGAATAGTCACTCCATCACTGCCTCTGAAGTTGGAACCAGAACCAACAGACCTGCTCCCATAACTGCTGCTCGACATGGCTGGACGTGGAGGGGCAGGTGGCTTTTGATTTTCTTGGGCGCCGCACGAAGCCATTCACCCCACTACCTAGTTTCCCCCTCGACACCATTTTTCGCAGCTCCACATCCACCAGCAGGATGAACAATACATCCAAAATCAAAACAAAATTGTGGTATCCTTTCATATTGTAAATCAAACCATTTGCCTTCCTCATCTTCCTCTGATTCCTTCAAAGTGACTCCACGAACGAGCAACTGATTCACATCAACGGCCACTCTGATTCGAAGTTCTTCACCCCGGGCAAATCCTTCTTCGTCCACATCAACCGAAATGAATCTACCAATCCACCTCCTATCATCTCCCCATACACGCGGTTCATGAAATCCAGGGGTAAATCCAGCACCTTAACCCAAATATCCATCGAATCAAACACCATGTGAAAGGATTGTATGGGAACCTAGAGGGGGGGGGGTGAATAGGTGCTACTTCAAATTTTCTTCTTTTTCAAATTAAGGTTTGACAAGAAAGGTAAATTCTCTAGATTATGCAACTAAGGTGAATTTACCTATATGTTAAACAAGCACTAGCTAGCACAACACTAAGCAAGAACAAGTAAGTAAAGTGCGGTAAAGGATAGAAGTAACCAAAGTGGTGGACGCAAAGACACAAGGATTTGTTTCTCGTAGTTCCTTCCTTTTGAGGGGAAGTACGTCTACGTTTGGAGAGGGGATGGTTTCAAACCACCAACACCATGAGAGGCCTCCCTTGTTCTCCAATGAATCTCACCCCAACGGGATCGATCCACCTTCCACTCTATCAGCAACCTTCGAGGTGGAAGCCGACACCTTTACAACAAGTTTAGGGCACACATGAAGGGAATATGCCCTGAGAGGCAATAATAAAGTGTTTATTATGTGTATTCCAAGTATATGATAGATGTTTATTTTGCATGCTATAATTGTATTAATACGAAAACGTTAATACATGTGTGTTTAATAAACAAACAGAAAGTTCCTAGTTATGCCTCTCTCATAAACTAGCTCGTTGATTAACAAGATGATCAAGGTTTCCTGATCATGGACATTGGATGTTGTTAATAACGGGATCACAACATTAGTGTAATGGTGTGATGAACATTCATCCGAAGTATAGCATTACGATCAAAGTCATTGAGTTTATATTGCTATAACAACTTACGAAGTGATCCTAATCCTTAGACCATGAGATCATGTCAATCACTAACACCGGAAGAGTTTCTTGATAACATCAAACGTCACACACCGTAACAGGGTGATTATAAAGATGGATTCAGAACTAATAAAGTGTTATGTTGAGGCTCATGGATCGAGAGTGGAATTTGTTCATCCCGATGACGGATAGATATACTCTGGGGCCTCTCGGTGATATCACATTGATTAGCTTGCAAGCAAGTGATTTGATCACTAGAATGTTATATCAAGGAACGAGAAAAGAGTGCATGTCGGCAACGAGATCAACTAGGTATGGAGATACCGATGATCGAATCTCGGACATGTAATATATCGTGAAACAAAGGGATTAAGATACTAGCGTAAAAGGTTTCGACGATCACAAGAAGTCATCGTTGAATGTGTGGGAGTCAGTATGGGTCTCCAGATCCCGCTTCTGATTATTGATCCGAGAGGGGTCTCGATCATGTCCGCATTATTCACGAACCATAGGGACACACTTAAGAGACACCGACATCCAATTGGAGCAAATGTTTCATGCCGAAAGAATGACAAGCGCAGGAATTTATTTCACTAGATACCGAAACAGGTTTTCGGGTGAAATTGCATAAAGTGGTTATGCATGTGAAATAGAATTCTAGCAAGGGGTTATTTGTGAATGTTGTCATTAAAGTAATTGAAAAAATTCTGAATAAAATAAAGAGTATTATTTAATGAGAGTTTGCATTAAATTTGGTGAAATTTAATGGGAATTTGAGTGGACTTTTTGAGTGGAGGGAATTTAAAGGAGATTTGTGAGTGGAGTGTCCACCCACATGAAGAGGGGAGGGCAAGGGGGCAGCCCCCATGCGCCGGCCACTCCCTTGGGGTTCCCCCTCCTCCTATAAAAGGAGCCCCCTCCTTACTTGTCTCTCACACCTCCTCGTGAAGGATCTCTCTCCCCCTCTAGAATTTATCCCCCATGGTCTCGGACTAGCGAGATACATGTTCCCGGTGGCTATTCGGCAAGAAAGAGTTCTGCTTCCGCTGCATTGTTGGAGCGAGGAGGCGGAGGTTGCTCGGTGCCTCGAACGTGTGCGCGAGCACGGATGCGCTGCTGATTTGCGGCGCTAGGACTTCCTCTCGATCTTGAGATCGGCAAGAGATCGTCTACATCAACCACGAGTTGAACTCGTTAAGCTTTGTCGGTCTTCAAGGGTATGTTCTCTACGGATATACATCCGCCCGTTGTTTGTATCTAGTAGATAGATCTTGGTATATAGTTCACATCGTAGGAAATTTTTTGTTTTCTATGCTGCGAACCCTACAGTGGTATCAGAGCCGGATCTATGCGTAGATACTTTACACGGGTAGTACACATATGAGTATGTGGGCGATGATGATCATGTTGTTGCTCCTTTGTTGTAATTTTTGGATATTGGTGGCATAGTGGGATGAAGCGGGCCCGGACAAACTTTACATGTCCTCGCACATGAGACCTGTTCCACGCTTGACATGCAACTAGTTTGCATAAGTGGCTAGCGGGTGTCTGTCTCTCCTACTATAGTCAATATCTATTTTGCAAGCGAGTTGTCAACAATTTGATTATCCTCGTTGTGGTTCATGTTCGTAGGTAAGAACGGTTCTATCTCGAAAGCCCTAAGCCACGTAAAACTTGCAATGGATAAATTAGAGGCGTCTAGTTTAGATTGTTGCTGGGCTAGTGTTATGATATGGTAGTGTTGTAAGTAGAAGTATGAGATGATACTCTTACAACACACATAGCGTGTAAAATCCATAGACCTTGGATTTACACATATAGGTATGATAGTGATCATACCACGATGCACATGAAGAGATCATCTGCGGGAACCATAAATTTCACTAATAAACATATGATGTTTGATTGCATCTTATATTGCTTGTTTAGCGCTTTGTTAGCATAATAAGATGATCCCTCATTTAAATATCAAGATAAGAATGTGTTCTTCCTTTAGTATGCACCGATTATGTTTTCTCGCTCCAAGACATCACGTGATGATCGGGGGTTCTTGGATCCACGACCATATTTCGGGTGTAAAACAGTTACACACGCGAATACTAAGGTTCTAACTTGGTGAGCCTAGCATGTACAGACATGGCCTCGGAACATGGACCGAAAGGTTAAGCATGAGTCATATAGTTGATATGATGCCCATTTGATGCTCGCCTTTGAAGCTATACCGACTCACGTGTTGATCGGACTTGGTGTAGTGGATTTGGTTCATGTAATCACCAAAAAGGAACGAGGGATGTCGTTTTTGAGTGGGAGTTCATTCGATTAGTTGAACTCAATCTATCATACACTTAGTCTAAACTTTACAAATTCTGTTGTAGATGGCACCACCTGCTTTTAATTTCAATGTGTTCATGGAGAAAGAGAAACTAGCAACGAACGGTACAACTTTACCGAATGGGCCATGAATTTGAGGATTCTCCCTCTCTGCTGCACAAAAGCAATATGTGCTAGAAGTGCCGTTAGGCCCCCCACCTTTGATGATGCCCTGACGAGGAGAAGAATGTCTATCAGACTCGTCAGGAGGACCACAACTTTGTTCATTGCGGCATATTGTATGGGCTAGAGCCGGAACTTCGAAAGCGTTTCGAAAACGGCAATGCATTTGATACAATGGGTGAGTTGAAAATGATTTTCGACACCATGCTGCTGTAGAGAGCTACAACGCTTCAGAAAAGTTCTTTAGCTGCATGATGGAAGAGCACAACTCCGTTAGTGAGCATGTACTCAAGATGTCGGGTTACGCCGATAAGCTTGTGTCCTTGGGAATATCGATTCCCATTGACTTAGGCATCCATCGTGTTCTGCAGTATCTGCCACCTAGCTATAAGAGCTTCGTGATGAACTATAATATGCAAGGCATGAAGAAGTCTCTCCCCGAGCTTCTGTCAATGCTTAAAACTGCAGAAGTGGAGATCAAAAAGGAACATCAAGTGTTGATGATCAATAGGACCACTGGTTTCAAGAAAGACAAGAAGGGAAAACGGAAGGGAAGTAAGGGCGGCAAGCCTGTTGCCGCGCCTGAAAAGAAACCCCGAGTTGGACCTAAGTCTGAATCCGAGTGCTACTATTGTAAGGGGATTGGCCACTGGAAGCGCAACTGCCCCAAGTATCTGGCAGACAAGAAGGCTGGCAAGGCAAACAAAGGTATATATGATATACATGTTATTGATGTGTACTTGACTAGTGCTCGCAGTAGCACCTAGGTATTTGATACCGGTTCAGTTGCTAATATTTGTAAGTCGAATCAGGGGCTGCGGAACAAGCGACCGCTAGCAAGGGGTGAGGTCAAGATGCGTGTCGGCAATGGATCAAGCGTTGATGTGATTGCCGTCGGAACGCTGCCTCTCCACTTGCCGTCGGGATTAGTTATAAACTTGAATAAATGTTATCTGGTGCCTGCACTGAGCATGAACATTGTATCTGGATCGTGTTTGATGCGAAGTGGTTATTCATTTAAATCCGAAACAATGGTTGTTCCATTTATATGAATGAAATCTTTTATGGGTCATGCACCGATGATGAATGGTTTATTTCTATTAGATCTCGATGATAATGTTACACATATTCATAATGTTGATGCTAAAAGGATTAAACTTAATGATGATATCTATATGTGGCACGCATGTGGCACTGCCGTCTAGGTCATATTGGCGTTAAACGCATGAAGAAGCTCCATTCGGATGGACTTTTTGGAATCACTTGATTATGAATCATTTGATACATGTGAGCCATGCCTTATGGGCAAGATGACTAGAACGCCGTTTTTCGGTTCAATGGAACGGGCGACAGATTTTTGGAAATCATACATTCTGATGTATGTGGTCCAATGAGTGTGTCGGCGCGAGGTGGATATCGTTATTTTGTTACTTTCACAGATGATTTGAGTAGATACGGTTATATCTACTTGATGAAACACAAGTCTAAAACCTTTCAAAAGTTCAAGGAATTTCAGAATGAAGTGGAAAATCATCATAATAGAAAGATCAAATTTCTACGGTCCGACCGTGGAGGTGAGTATCTAAGTTACGAGTTTAGCACTCACATGAAAGAGTGTGGAATTGTTTCACAACTCACACCTGCCGGAACACCACAGCGAAATGGTGTGTCGGAACGTCGTAATCGTACTTTATTAGATATGGTTCGATCTATGATGTCTCTGACAGACTTGCCGTTGTCATTTTTGGGTTATGCACTAGAAACTGCTGCATTCACTTTAAATCGGGACCATCTAAATCCGTTGAAAAGACACCGTATGAATTGTGGTTTGGAAACAAACCTAAATGTCATTTCTTAAAGTTTGGGGATGCGATGTTTATGTGAAGAAATTCAACCGGATAAACTCGAACCCAAGCGGAAAAATGCGTCTTCATAGTATAACCTAAAGAAACTATTGGTATTCCTCTCTATCAACAGATCCGAGGGCAAGGTTTTTGTTGCCAAGAATGGATCCTTTCTAGAGAAAGAGTTTCTCGCGAGCGAGGTGTGAGTAGTCGGAAGGTAGAACTCGAAGAGGTTGTGGAACCTTCTCTTCAAAGTATGGCGAGTAGCGCAGCGCCGGAAGTTGTTCCGGAGTTGGCTCCACCTGTTGAAGAGGGAAATAATGATAATGATCATGAAACTCAGAAAGAGAGTACTACCGAACCTCGCAGGTCAAACAGGACGCGTGCAGCTCCCGAGCTGTACGGAAATCCTGTCATGAATTTCATGTTGATGAAAATGATGACCCTGCACGTATGAAGAAGCGATGATGAGCCCGGATTCCAACAAATGGTTAGAAGCCATGAAATCCGAGATGGAATCCGTGTATGAAAATCAAGTTTGGAACTTGGTGGAATTACCTGACGACCGAAAGGCCGTGGAGAACAAATGGATTTTCAAAAGGAAAACTGATGCTGATGGTAATGTGACCGTCTATAAAGCTCGACTTGTCGCAAAGGGGTTTCGACAAATTCAAGGAGTTGACTACGATGAGACTTTCTCTCCCGTAGCGATGCTAAAGTCAGTTAGGATTATGTTAGCAATTGCTGCATATTTCGATTATGAGATATGGCAGATGGATGTCAAAACCGCGTTTCTCATGGTAATATTGAAGAAGAGTTGTATATGATACAACCAAAGGGTTTTGTCGATCCTAAGGATGCTAACAAGTGTGCAAGCTGTCAGTGATCCATTATGGATTGAAGCAAGCATCACGAATTGGAATCTCCGCGCTTTGATGAGGATCAAAGAGTTTGGATTTGTCCAAACTTATGGAGAAGCTTGTATTTACAAGAAAGTGAGTGGGAGCAATGTGGCATTTCTGATATTATATGTGGATGACATATTATTATCGGAAATGATATTGATCTTTTAAACAGTGTTAAAAGTTATCTAAACAGCAAATTTTCAATGAAGGACCTAGGTGAAGCGTCAACATATTAGGCATAAAGATCTATAGAGATAGATCTAGGCGCCTAATAGGGCTATCGCAAAGTACATACCTTGATAAGATTTTAAAGAAGTTTAAAATGGACGGAAGTAAGAAGGGGTTCTTACCTATGTTGCAAGGCAAGACATTGAGTAAGACTCAAAGTCCGGCTTCGGCGGAAGAAAGAGAGATAATGGACAAAGTCCCCTATGCTTCATCCATAGGCTCTATAATGTACGCCATGCTATGTACAAGACCGAATGTGGCACATGCTATAGTTTGACTAGTAGGTACCAATCGGATCCCCCGTTCGGAACACTGGATAGCGGTCAAGAATATCCTAAGTACTTACGAAGAACTAAGGATATGTTTCTTGTATACGGAGGTGAAGAAGAGCTCGTCGCTAAGTGTTATGTCGACGCTAGTTTTGACACCGATCCGGATGACTCTAAGTCTCAATCCGGATACGTATTTCTCATGAATGGCGGAGCGGTTAGTTGGAGGAGCTCCAAACAACCTGTGGTAGCGGGATCAACAATGGAGGCCGAATATGTTGTTGCTGCTTCAGAAGCGGCTCAGGAAGCAGTTTGTATGAAGGAGTTCATATCCGAACTAGGAGTGGTGGCAAACGCGTTGGACCCAATGGTGATCTATTGTGACAACAATGGTGCCATTGCCAATGCCAAAGAGCCAAGGTCTCACAAGCATTCCAACATATTAAGCGCCGGTTTTCACTCCATCCGCGAGCATGTCAAGGATGGAGATATAAAGATTTGTAAAGTACATACGGATCTCAATGTAGCAGATCCATTGACTAAAACTCTCCCTAGAGCAAAACATGATCAACACCAGACTCAATGGGTGTTAGATTTATCACTATGTAACTAGATTATTGTCTCTAGTGCAAGTGGGAGACTGAAGGGATATGCCCTGAGAGCAATAATAAAGTGTTTATTATGTGTATTCCAAGTATATGATAGATGTTTTATTTTGCATGCTATAATTGTATTAATACGGAAACATTAATACATGTGTGTTTAATAAACAAACAGAAAGTTCCTAGTTATGCCTCTCTCCTAAACTAGCTCGTTGATTAACAAGATGATCAAGGTTGCCTGATCATGGACATTGGATGTTGTTAATAACGGGATCACACATTAGTGTAATGGTGTGATGAACATTCATCCGAAGTATAGCATTACGATCAAATTCATTGAGTTTATATTGCTATAACAACTTACAAAGTGATCCTAATCCTTAGACCATGAGATCATGTTAATCACTAACCCGAAGAGTTTCTTGATAACATCAAACATCACACCGTAACAGGGTGATTATAAAGATGGATTCAGAACTAATAAAGTGTTATGTTGAGGCTCATGGATCGAGAGTGGAATTTGTTCATCCCGATGACGGATAGATATACTCTGGGCCCTCTCGGTGATATCACATTGATTAGCTTGCAAGCAAGTGATTTGATCACTAGAATGTTATATCACAAGAACGAGAAAAGAGTGCATGTCGGCAACGAGATCAAACTAGGTATGGAGATACCGATGATCTAATCTCGGACATGTAATATATCGTGAAACAAAGGGATTAAGATACTAGCGTAAAAGTTCCGACGATCACAAGAAAGTCATCGTTGAATGTGTGGGAGTCAGTATGGGTCTCCAGATCCCGCTTCTGATTATTGATCCGAGAGGGGTCTCGATCATGTCCGCATTATTCACGAACCGTAGGGTGACACACTTAAGAGACACCGACATCCAATTGGAGCAAATGTTTCATGCCGAAAGAATGAACAAGCACAGGAATTTATTTCACTAGATACCGAAACAGGTTTTCGGGTGTATTTGCATAAAGTGGTTAGGCATGTGAAATAGAAATTCTAGCAAGGGGTTATTTGTGAATGTTTTGTCATTAAGTAATGACAAAATTCTGAATAAAATAAAAGAGTATTATTTAATGAGAGTTTGCATTAAATTTGGTGGAAATTTATGGGAATTTGAGTGGAACTTTTGATGGAGGGAATTTAAAGGAGATTTGTGAGTGGAGTGTCCACACCACATGAAGAGGGGGGGCAAGGGGGAAGCCCCCATGCGCCGGCCACCCCTTGGGGTTCCCCCCTCCTCCTATAAAAGGAGCCCCCCTCCTCACTTGTCTCCACACCTCCTCGTGAAGGATCTCTCTCCCCCTCTAGAATTTATCCCCCATGGTCTCGGACTAGCGAGATACATGTTCCCGGTGGCTATTCGGCAAGAAAGAGTTCTGCTTCCGCTGCATCGCTGGAGCGAGGAGGCGGAGGTTGCTCGGTGCCTCGAACGTGTGCGCGAGCACGGATGCGCTGCTGATTTGCGGCGCTAGCACTTCCTCTCGATCTTGAGATCGGCAAGAGATCATCTACATCAACCACGAGTTGAACTCATTAAGCTTTGTCGGTCTTCAAGGGTATGTTCTCTACGGATATACATCCGCCCGTTGTTTGTATCTAGTAGATAGATCTTGGTATATAGTTCACATCGTAGGAAATTTTTTGTTTTCTATGCTGCGAACCCTACAACACATCCACAACTTAATTGGAGGCTCCCAAATACAAGCAAGCTATCAAAACAATCAAAGACAAGATTGTAAGAACCAAATCTAGAACTAGGGTTTCCAAAGAAAACACTAGAGCAAGGGGCCCTCAAGTTAATGAGGGGGAAATGAAGATCTCTCTTGGTGAAGTAGTAGATCAAGGGCTCCTCCTTCGATTCTCCAAAGATCAATGACTTTGGATGGTTGAGTGAAGAGATCTTGGCGATTTGGTGGCTCAAATGGATGGGGTGTTCTTAAATGAGACGATCAACTTTTCCCAAGGTAGGTGGAGGGGCATTTATAGCACTTGGAGAAATCTGCCCGTTGGGCATTAAATGCACCGGTACTACCGGTACTCAAGCGGTAGTACCGGACACAATCGGTACTATTGGTTAGGTACCAGACCAGGTACCGGGTATGCGCCACATGGTTGACCCAGCTTCAGTCACCCCCGGACCCACCAAGCGGTAGTACCGGTCCTACGAAGCGGTACTACCGGTCGGGGCGGTAGTAGCGGCTCTAGGTACCGGTTGGTAATGAGTGGGAGGGAGAGTTCTTGTACTCCCTCAGTGTTGCTCGGTACAACCGATCGGTACTATCGTGGTCAAGCGGTAGTACCGCTTGGTGCAAGCGGTATTACCGGTTGTGGCAGTAGTGCCGCCCCGTGATACCGGGTGGTACTGAGGATTGACTAAACCGTTCCTTCTCAATCAGATGCGACTGGTACAAGGGGGCGGTAGTACCGGTGCCAAGCGGTAGTACCAGTTGTAACTTCCGGTACTACCGGTCAGCACTAGTGACTTTGGCAAGTGCCAATTGTGAGCAATGCATTTTTCGTGCCACAACCTTAAAGTCCTGAGATACACTTAGCGCACGATTAAACCGATAGGTGGGTTATCATCAAACATAAAAATCATAAGGATAGGATATGCACTTTCACCATGTCCGAGGGTCGCACTGATCCATCAAAGTTTTTCAACAAAAAAGCACAGAAATCAAACTGCCAGGGCCCTCCTCGGATGACATGCTTCCAATCACCCTCAGAAGAGAAATGAACAACAAATCTGTCATCGCCTATTTCTTTGAATTGAGCCTGGTTACCCCCACGCACGTTGCATGGCTCTCTCCAAAGCACCCAGGATCAACTTTCATGGAGAGCATACCTTGCCAACAACAACCCACCTTGGATGGGGAACAGATCTGGACTCAACCTTGATCACCAGCCCCGAAGCTTCTTTCTCCGTGAGCATCAGGTCTCCCATCCTAGCGGAGATTCGAGCCGCAAGATCATCATCTCCCGATTTGCGAGGAGATTTAGATGTGGATCGTGAACCACCATTCTTCTCCCCGCACGTCGGAGAAGCCATGAGAACCCTCGACCCAACTGCAGGGAATAGCAGGAAGAGAACACCGAACACCTAGCCGTCGAGGAAGACCACGCCGTCGTGATCTCACCCGCCGCCAGGAGCTCCAAAAACCACCCTTCGTTGGAAAAACCCTAGCAAAACACGATCGCCCCCATGATTGACCTAGATAAACCATTTCCGACTTTGGTGGACCCACATGCCGCTTTCAACGTCATTGTGACCGCTTCATTTAGCATAAACAAAACCTGTGCAAAAATAATGGCATATGGATGTGCAGAATTAACTTTTATTTTCGCCCTAATACAAATGTATATTTTCTTAAGATCAATTTGTGATTTTCCAATCGTGTATCGTGCTTGTCACACGAGGTCTTCTTCTCCACAATATCTTGTTGTTACTTGAAAAGTCTTTTCACTAATCACGGTATTTAAAAGGAATAAATAAGTGCTAAGAGAAACTGGAAGGGGAAGAAACCCATGGGTTTTTCAATACAACGTGGCCATAGGAAATATTATGGATAGGTGTTAGAGCATCTCCACTAGTATTCCCAGGACGCCGATCCGGACGTCAAAAATAGGCCCGGATGCCGAAAATCGGCCCAGTCACGTTCCCAGGAACCTCTTTTCATCCGGATTTGGGAGAACTTTGGACCGGACTTCCCAGGACATTCCCATGATCCGGGGAACGCCCTGGGAACGCTGGACGAAGAGAAAACGGGCATGGGCTAGCTCTGTCATTGAGACAGTCCCATTTCCCCCCACTCCACTCGTCCAAACTGCGGCGAAGATCTTCTAGCGCCTCTGTCGCCATGACTTCGCTGACGGAGCTCCTCCATGCCGAGACATGCCCATGCCTCTAAATAGTGCAAGGCGAGGCAAAGGATAGAGGGCTACTTCTTGTTGTACGCCAACGAGCCGCTCCATGGAGAGGCCGTGTTTCGGCGCCATTTCAAGATGAGCCGGAAGCTCTTCCTCAAGATCGTGCATGCCATCCGGGAGTTTGACCCCTATTTCATTTGCAAGAAGGACTGCACCGACATGGTTGGGTTTTCCTCACTACAGAAGTGCATAGTGGTGATGAGGTTGCTGATACGTCGGAAATGTATCTATAATTTTTGATGTTCCATGCTTTTTTAGTATCTACTTTGCTTTGCTTTGTCTACACTTTGAGGTGTTTTATATGTTTTCTGGTACTAACCTATTAACAAGATGCCATAGTGCCAGTTGCCTATTTTCTTCTGTTTTTGGTTCTAGAAAGGAAGAAAATCAATATTTTCGGAATTGGATGGGACAAAAGCCAAAGTCAATATTTTACCGTGGGGAACACGAAGCCTGAATACGAGACGGAGGAGAGCCACCAAGGGGCCTCACCCCCTGTTCGCATGTCCAAGGTGGGCCCGCACCTGAGAGGGGGGGGGGGTGTGCAGCCGCCCCGGCGACCTCCTGCCTCGCCTCTTCGCCTATAAGAAGCCCCCGATGCCTAAACCCTAAGTATCTGATCAATATTCCACGAAACCGTCTGTAGCCGCCACCACCATCATCCCTAGATCGGGGGGGGGGGGGGGGGATCTGAAGCTCTTCCGGCACCCTGCCGAAGGGGAGATCATCCCGGAGGCCTTCTTCTTCATCATGCCATCCTCCGGTATGAAGTGTGAGTAGTTCCACCATGGACTACGGGTCCATGTAGTAACTAGATGGTTGTATCTCCTCCTTTGTGCTTTCATGTTTAGATCTTGTGAGCTCCGTTCATGATCAAGATCTCATCTATTTGTAATCATGCATGTTGTGTTTGCGGGGTTCGATGGATATTAAGATTACTATGTTAGATTTATTAATGGTTGTGTCTTATTGATTCTATCATGTCTGTGTTGTTTGTGATCTTGCATGCTCTCCGTTGTTAGTAGCTATCTTGGCCAAGTAGTTTCTAGTGACTCCAAGAGGGGGTATTTATGCTCGATAGTGGGTTCATGCCTCTATTTAATCTAAGGGAAGTGGTAGAAATCTCTAAGGTTGTAGATGTGCTGTTTCCACTAGGGAGAAAACAACGGTCTCTTGTTCATGGAACAAGTGGATTGTTTACCTTACACACTTTGATTAAAGCAGTTGTTTGTTGCTTGCAACATAATACCGGAGGGGGTTCAGATGATAACCCAAAGGTGGACTTCTATTCATAGATGTAGTTGGATGGCGGTCTATGTATCTTGTTGTATTTCCCAATCGAATCTCATAGGATCGTGAATATCTAGTATTGCATTGTTATGCCTTGCTCAGTCTTTTTAATTGCCCTACTATAATTTGTTCACCCAGCATGCCATGTTTGTTTATCTAAGGAGAACACCTCTAGTGAACTATGGACCCCGGTCCAATCTTTACCATTGATACATCTTCCACTGTTACTGTTTACTTGTTGCAAACCACCATTACCTTCCACACCATACAGTTAATACTTTGTTATAGCAAACCGGTGAGATTGACAACCTCACTGTTTGTTGGGGCAAAGTCTTGAGTTTGTGTTGTGCAGGTCTCCAAGTTGCTAGCAACACCTTTGAGTCATTTCCTCCCTCCTACTGGTTCGATAACCTCGGTTTCTTACTGATGGAAAACTTGCTGCTGTGCTCATCATACCTTCCTCCTGGGGTCTCCGAACGAAGTGTTCATGCACTCATCAAGCCTTTTTCTGGCACCGTTGCCGGGGAGGCTAAGGATGTCTTCACAAGGTAAGTCCTTACCAACCTTTCTCTTTACTTTGTTTTTGTTTTGCTTAGTTTCTTTTGCCTGGTTTTGTTTGCCTCTTTTTATCAAAAACTCCAAAAAAAATTAGTTTAGTTTGGTTTGCTTTCCCTTATCAAAAACACAAAAAAATTAGTTCCTACTCTAGTTGCCAGTCTGTTATTGCCTTGCTTTGTCATGCTTTCTATCAATGGAAGGTTTCTTTGAAACTAGTTCTTATTGTCAAGGTGGGTTCACAGAAGAACAAAAGTATTATTATAAGGAACACCATTTGTCACAAAAAGGGAAACACTTATGGGAACAAATTGATAAATTGAATAATATTGCTAGAGAGGTGTGCTCTACTTATAATGTTACTTATTGCTTTGATAAAGCTTGTTGCTATAGGAGGTATAAACTCCTCCCTTTTCAATGTGAGTATAATGATAATGTTACCATATCCTCTTATGTTAAAGGAAATTATGACCTTTATGATGTGGAACAAATTGAAGAATTTATTGCTTGGAAGGGTGCTTTTAAACTTGCTACTTTGCTTGAAAATACTGATGATTCATCTTATGAATATGAGGTTTATGATATACTTAAATTTTTCTTTGATAATTACAAGGAATAAAATGGCTATATTCTTGAACATTTTAATAGACGCTTTCCATAAAAGAAAGAGACTAATGCCTTGCAGGAGCCTATGGAAGAAGAAATTGCTGAAACAGGAAGATCATAGATGAAAAAGAGGAGGATGAATTTTATGCTCCTGTGGATTCTTTTGAAATATCTACTATGGGTAAAACTTGTGATGATGTTCCTATGCCTGTTACCTATAGTAGTGATCATGATTGGGAAAAGAACACTGCTTTTGATATTGAAAATCTCTTTGGTACCAATTCTGAAAATTCTATTGCCTATGATGATACTTTACCTCCAATTTATGATAATTATAATGATGATTATGATATTTTCAATCCACCAAAAATTGAGGAGAAAATTAATTGTGATTACAATATGCCTCCTATATTTGATGATTATGGTGATGAGAATAATAAAGATAGCTATTTTGTTGAATTTGCTCCCACGACAATTAATAAGAATGACTATGCTTATGTGGAGAGTAATAATCATTTTATGCATGTGGCTCATGATAAGAATGTTTTATGTGATAGTTATATTGTTAATTTTATTCATGATGCTACTAAAAGTTATTATGAGAGATGGAAACATGGTCTTATGTATCTCAACAATATTAAGTTTCCCCTCTTTATGTTGAAAATCTTAAAGTTGCACTTGTTTTGCTTTCCTATGCTTGTTGATTTGTGTTTATTTTATTTATTTTATTACAAGGTTCCTATGCATAGGAAGTGGGTTATACTTAAATGTGTGTTTAATTTTCTTCTTGATGCTCTCTTTTACTTCAATTCATATGTTATATGTGAGCATCTTCTCAAACTATCAAGCCTAACTTAAAGGCATTAAAGAAAAGTACTTGTTGGGAGATAACCCAAGATTTTTATTGATTCTTGGAAGTTATTACTTCAGTAATGACCTCTCCTTATCCTTTTTGTTTGCCTTTTGTGCCAAGAATGACCACTAATGAGAGGGAAGTAAGATCTGGGGAGTTGATGTCCCGAAACAGATTTTTGTGCTCCACCATAAAAATTCGTGATAAATCTATGTAAGTCGGATTGAGATGATATTTTGCAAATAAATCCGCTAGTATGTTAGATAACTTCCGTTAGTTCAACACTTTTTGATTTGAGCAACAAAAGGTATTCGAAAAAATCGTTTTCTACCTGCTGGTCTATTTTGATAGATTTCTGCCTTATTTGCATTTGCTTTCTTATTGATTCCTTTTTGGGTTCTTTTTGGGAAATTGAGATTTTTGAGAGAATTCCTACAGTAGCTAGTGTTTTTACTAAAAGTTTTTCTGTTCTAAAGCTAAACCCAAGGGTCTATTATCTTTTGAATACACTAATGTTGCTAATGAAGATTGTGTGTAGGCAAATTTATAGGTGTAGAGAGAGAATGATGTAATGAGACGAAGAATGGACAAAAGATCAAGCTTGGGGATGCCACCTCGTGTCACCCCAAGAAATATTCAAGAGGTACACGCGTCAAAGCTTTGGGATGCCCAAGCCATCCCCTTCTTCATCAGTAAAAAGCTTAGGTCTTTCTAGACACTTCGTTTTTATTGTTTCATGCACAGTTGTGTTGTTCTTGGAGCGTCTTAGTTTTTGTTTTCTTTGATTAGTTTGCATGAATAAAGTAGTTTGGACCCCCGTTCTCGCTGTGCTGTTTCAAATAAGTTGATTGGTGTTGGAAAGGAGTAGAAAGTTCTTGCTTGATTAGTGCAAGAGGAGCTTTCTTTGACTGTGACTTAGACTTTAGCATGTCATGCTAGGTGTTGTTTTGACCTTATGGTTAGTGATTATTGCTGTAGCATGACTTGTTCCAAACAATTGGGATTGCTTAGTGTGCCTTGAAAGAATCATGCGTTGTTTTAGGATGCAAAAGCATAGTATTGTGGTATTCTCCTTTGATGCTTTGTTTGGGTTGACTTGGCACATGCTCACACCATGTTATGACTATGAACAAGTCACCATAGCCTCTATGATCGTTTAGTCCTTGAATTGTAGTACCACTTGATGAGTGCACCCCGTGTTGATGTGGGACACTTCGTTGGAACCCCAAGAGCAAGGTGTGATGAGCACAATAGCAAGGTTCCCTCAGTAGAGACCGAGGTTATCGAACCTGAAGGAGGAAGGAAACATCTCAAAGGTGTTGCTGACAACGTGGAGACCTGCACAACACAAACTCAAGACTTTGCCCCAACGAATCAGTGAGGTTGTCAAGCTCACCGGTTTGCTGTAACAAAGGATTAAACGTATGGTGTGGAAGGTAATGGTTTGCAGCAAGTAAACAAGTAACAGTGGAGGATGTATCAATGGTAAAGATTGGACCGGGGTCCATAGTTCACTAGAGGTGCTCTTCTTAGATAAACAACATGGCATGAAAGGTAGACAAATTACAGCGGGGCAATTGACAGGAACTGAGCAAGGCATAACAATGCAGCTACTTGCTAGAAAGATCCTATGAAGTTGATTGGGCAATACAACATTATACATAGACTGTAATCCAACTGCATCTATGACTAGAAGTCCACCTTCATGTTATCATCCGAACCCCTCTAGTATTAAGTTGCAAGCAACATACAACTGCTTTAAGCAAAGTGTGTAAGGTAAACAGTCCACATGTTCCATGAACAAGAGACCATTGTTTTCTTTCTAGTAGCAACAACACATCTACAACCGAAGAGATTTCTGTCACTTCCCTTGGAAACTAGAGGCATGGACCCACTACCGAGCATAAATACTCCCTCTTGGAGTCACTAGCAACTACTTGGACAAGATAACCACTAGCAATGGAGAGCATGCAAGATCACAAACAACACAGACATGATAGAATCATAAAGATAAAACCATTAATAAAACCAACATAATAATCTCAATATCCATCGGATCCTCGCAAACAGAACATGCATGATTACAAATAGATTAGATATTGATCATGAATGGAGCCCACAAGATCTATACATGAAAGCACAAAGGAGGAGATACAACCATCTAGCTACTACATGGACCCATAGTCAAAGGTGGAACTACTCACAAATCATACCGGAGAGAAGGCCTCCGGGATGATATCCCCTCCGGCAGGGTACCGTGAAGAGCTTCAGATCCCCCTATCTAGGGACGATGGTGGCGGCGGCTACAAATGGTTTCGTGGATTTCTGATTGGGTACCGAGATTTTCTGCATCGGGGGCTTCTTATAGGCGAAGGGGTGAGTCCGGGAGGCGACCAGGGTCGCCAAACCCTACCCAGGCGCGGGTCCACCTGACCCCGCGCCTGGGGTGGGTCTGGCCCCCCCTGGCCAGCCCCTCTGGCTCTCCTCTGGACTTCTTGTTCCCCACAGAAAGTTACTGACTTTGGCGTTTGTCCCGTCCAATTCCAAGAATATTTATTTACTAACTTTTCTGAAACCAAAAACAGCAGAAAACATGCATCTGGCACTGTTGCAACTTGATAATAGGTTAGTACCAAAAAACATGTAAAAAGCACCTCAAAGTGTAGAAAAGTAAAGCAAAGTAGATACTAAACAAGCATGGAGCATAAAAAATCATAGATACGTTTCCAACGTATCACCACTCTATGCTTTGATTAGTAATGTTTTGTCGCTCTGTATGATTATGGCCATTATTGCTCTCTTAGTTGGTCTCTCTCAGTCTTTTGCTAGCCTCCACTTGTATGAGTAAGCTCTACTCATGCTTCCAACTCCCAAGAAACCAAGTTATTACAAAGTGTCCACTATAAATTCCTATGCATGGTGTGTTACACCATTCCAAGTATATTCTTTTTTTCATCTATCTTCCAATTTAAAAGTATTTTGTTATGTGAAAGTTAGTGATTAAAGCTCTCACAAAATTGATGGCACACTTTATTTTTTTGCCCCTAATAAACTTGAACCATTGTGTCATCTATGTTGTATATGCTTGCACTTATACGTTGGAATTAGCGGAACCATGCTGTCATGGGGAACACTTTCAACATTGCACTTGTACTTTGTACACAGTTGATATCATGCTCTTTTGTTTATGGATGTTGTCGGTGTGAAATGAAAGGGGTCTTGTAAGTCCATGGAGTTATGTATGTGTGTTAGAGAAACGCCTGTGCCTCTAGCCTAAGCCATGCCTAATCATGGTGGAAACTTGCAACATCACCATAATGACATCTATGAAGCATTCTTCTTATGAAAAAAAGAGATAGAAAAAAGAGATCGAGAAAAAGAAAAAAAAATGAGAAAAGAGGAAAGAGAGAAAAATCACCATATTCCCATGGTAAATAAGAAGATTGCTAAGATGCTCATTGTCTGCTTGCCTTGTCATTTTGATTATGGGATAGCTCCTGTATCATGTGCAAGGGGTACCCCGTTGGCGGTTCTCTATGATACACATGTTCTTACTATGACAAGAACTTGCAAGTAACTATACTTGAGTAGCATGAGGAGCGGCCCTCGTATTCAAGGGACATGAGATTGCTAATTTATACTTTGTCAAGCATATACTCCATAGTTTGTTCACTTTAACCTTAATAACTTCAAGATGCTTATGATAGGGGCAATGAGAGATGAAAGCTAACAAGTACCATAATTTTTGGAAGATCTTTTTGAGACTTGAAATCCCTGCTTCCCTTATGAAGGGCCTTTCTTCCACTTTTATATTGAGTATCCACCTTCTATCCTTAGGCACCACTTAAGAGAGCATAGTTGCCATTCTTAGTTCTATGTGCATTGTCCCAAACCTTATTGATTGATGCATATTGTTGATATTACTTGTTCTTGTGCTATTTGTATCTAGTCACTCTTATGAACTTTGAAGGTGTCATATGCATATTTTTGCTACTCCATGAGGGACAAGCTGAATGACACTATGCTATATTTTCTATATGTGAAACAAAAAAACGTTTTTCAATGCATGTTATTCATGATCTTTGTTTGTAACCTTTCATGTTGCATGCATAGTTACTTTGTCTTACTGTTAGAACTCCATCTTTCATGCTCATGTTTAGAGTTCTTTGATCCCAGCTTTCAATGATTGCAAATGGTTTGATCTTGATTTTGATGGTGCATGTCACCTAAAAAATTATTATTTTTATCACTTACCTACTCGAGGAAGAGCAGGAGTTAATCTTGGGGATGCTTGATACATTGGAAACGTATCTATAATTTTTCATGTTCCATGCTTATTTAGTATCTACTTTGCTTTGCTTTGTCTACATTTTGAGGTGTTTTATATGTTTTCTGGTACTAACCTATTAACAGGATGCCATAGTGCCAGTTGCCTGTTTTCTTCTGTTTTTGGTTCCAGAAAGGCAGAAAATCAATATTCTCGGAATTAGACGGGACAAAAGCCAAATTCAATATTTTACCATGGGGAACACAAAGCCTGAATATGAGACGGAGGAGAGCCACCAGGGGGCCACACCCCTGGCCGCGAAGGTGGGCCTGCGCCTGGGGGGTGCAGCTGCCCTGGCGACCCCCCTGCCTCACCTCTTCGCCTATAAGAAGCCCCCAATGCCTAAACCCTAAGTACCGGATCAATATTCCATGAAACCGTCTGTAGCCGCCGCCACCATCGTCCCTAGATCGGGGGATCTGAAGCTCTTCCCGGCACCCTGCCGGAGGGGAGATCATCCCAGAGGCCTTCTTCTTCATCATGCTAGCCTCCAGTATGAAGCGTGAGTAATTCCACCTTGGACTACGGGTCCATGTAGTAGCTAGATGGTTGTATCTCCTCCTTTGTGCTTTCATGTCTAGATCTTGTGAGCTCCGTTCATGATCAAGATCTCATCTATTTGTAATCATGCATGTTGTGTTTGCGGGGATTCAATGGTTATTGAGATTACTATGTCAGATTGATTAATGGTTTTGTCTTATTGATTCTATCATGTCTGTGTTGTTTGTGATCTTGCATGCTCTCCATTGTTAGTAGCTATCTTGGCCAAGTAGTTGCTAGTGACTCGGAGAGGGGCTATTTATGCTTGATAGTGGGTTCATGCCTCTATTTAATCTAAGGGAAGTGATAGAAATCTCTAAGGTTGAAGATGTGCTGTTGCCACTAGGGAGAAAACAACGGTCTCTTGTTCATGGAACAAGTGGATTGTTTACCTTACACACTTTGCTTAAAGCAGTTGTCTGTTGCTTGCAACTTAATACCGGAGGGGGTTCAGATGATAAACCAAAGGTGGAATTCTAGTCATAGATGCAGTTGGATGGCGGTCTATGTATCTTATTGTATTGCCTAATTGAATCTCATAGGATCATGAATGTCTAGTATTGCATTGTTATGCCTTGATTAGTCCTGTCAATTACCCTGCTGTAATTTTTTTACCCAGCATGCCATGTTTGTTTATCTAAGGAGAACACCTCTAGTGAACTATGGACCCCGGTCCAATATTTACCATTGATACATCTTCCACTATTACTGTTTACTTGCTGCAAACCACCATTACCTTCCACACCATACAGTTAATCCTTTGTTACATCAAACCGGTGAGATTGACAACCTCACTGTTCATTGGGGCAAAGTCTTGAGTTTGTGTTGTGCAGGTCTCCAAGTTGCTAGCAACACCTTTCAATCCTTTCCTTCCTTCTACTGGTTCGATAACCTTGGTTTCTTACTGAGGGAAAACTTGCTATTATGCTCATCATACCTTCCTCTTGGGGTCTCCCAACGAAGTGTTCACGCACTCATCAGTTGCTTGCATATGGAGCGCCGGGTGACAGTGTTGATGACTATCTCCGCATGGTCGAGTCCACCGCCATCGATTGCTTGTACAGGTTTTGCATGGCAGTGATTGCAGTGTACGGGAAACAGTACTTGAGATCACCCACCGCTGAAGACACAGCTCGCAGTCAATGAAAGTAGAGGATTTCCTGGTATGCTTGGAAGCGTAGACTACATGCATTGGAAGTGGTAGAACTGTCCATTTGCATGGTAGGGAATGTACAAAGGCGACAAAGGAGGTTGCACTGTGATACTCGAGGCAGTTGCTACACATGATCTTTGGATATGGCACTCCTTCTCTGGCATGGCAGGATTGAACAACGACATCAACATCCTCAACTCCTCAAATGTCTTTGCCAATCTTGTTAAGGGTCATGCTCCCCCTGTGGAATTTGAGATTAACGGGCACCACTACAACAAGGGATACTATCTAGCAGATGGCATCTATCCAAGATGGCCAACATTTGTGAAGACTATCTCAAGCACAATGCTCCCCAATCATTCTCAGTTTGCCAAGGAACATGAAGCTTGTAGGAAGGACGTGGAGCGGGCATTTGGTGTGCTCCAGCAGAGGTTTGCAGTTGTCCGGTTCCCTGCTATGACCCGTTCGAAAGATCATATGTGGGAAGTGATGATATATTGTGTGGTCTTGCACAACATGATCATTGAGGATGAGAGGAAGGATCCAGTGAGTTTTCTCAAGCAGAACGAGCCATACTACAGACAGGGACCTCTTGCCGAGTGATACGTTGGAAACGTATCTATAATTTTTGATGTTCCATGCTTGTTTAGTATCTACTTTGATTTGATTTGTCCACACTTTGAGGTGCTTTTTATATGTTTTCTGGTACTAACCTATTAACAAGTTGCCACAATTCTAGTTACCTGTTTTTTGCTGTTTTTGGTTCTAGAAAAGCTAGTAAGGAAATATTCTCGGAATTGGACGGGACAAAAGCCAAAGTTAATATTTCACCGAGGAGAACACAGAGTCCGGAGAAGAGATGGAGGGGGCCACAGGGTGGACACACCCCCCCCCAAGCACGGGCCCACCTTGGGCCACTCCTGGGCAGGGTGTGGGCCCCCTGGCCGCCCTCCTGCCTCGCCTCTTTTCCTATAAGAAGCCCCCGATGCCTAAACCCTAAGGAACCGATCAATATTCCACGAAACCGTCTATAGCCTCCGCCACCATCGTCCCTAGATCGGGGAGGGGGGATATGAAGCTCTTCCCGGCACCCTGCCGGAGGGGAGATCATCCCGAAGGCCTTCTTCTTCATCATGCCAGCCTCCGGTATGAAGCGTGAGTAGTTCCACCTTGGACTACGTGTCCATGTAGTGGCTAGATGGTTGTATATCCTCCTTTGTGCTTTAATTTCTAGATCTTGTGAGCTCCATTCATGATCAAGATCTCATCTATTTGTAATCATGCATGTTGTGTTTGCAGGGACCCGATGGATATTGAGATTACTATGTCAGATTGATTAATGGTTTTGTCTTATTGATTCTATCATGTCAGTGTTATTTGTGATCTTGCATGCTCTCCGTTGTTAGTAGCTATCTTGGCCAAGTAGTTGCTAGTGACTCCAAGAGGGGGTATTTATGCTCGATAGTGGGTTCATGCCTCTATTTAATCTAAGGGAAGTGACAAAAATCTCTAAGGTTGTAGATGTGTTGTTGCCACTAGGGAGAAAACAACAGTCTCTTGTTCACGGAACAAGTGGATTGTTTACCTTACACACTTTGCTTAAAGCAGTTGTCTGTTGCTTGCAACTTAATACCGGAGGGGGTTCAGATGATAAACCAAAGGTGGAATTCTAGTCATAGATGCAGTTGGATGGCGGTCTATGTATCTTGTTGTATTGCCCAATCGAATCTCATAGGATCTTTATGTCTAGTATTGCATTGTTATGCCTTGCTCAGTCCTGTCAATTGCCCTGCTGTAATTTTTTTACCCTGCATGCCATGTTTGTTTATCTAAGGAGAACACCTCTAGTGAACTATGGACCCCGGTCCAATATTTACCATTGATACATCTTCCACTGTTACTGTTTACTTGCTGCAAACCATCATCACCTTCCACACCATACAGTTAATCCTTTGTTACAGCAACCGATGAGATTGACAACCTCACTGTTAGTTGGGGCAAAGTCTTGAGTTTGTGTTGTGCAGGTTTCCATGTTGCTTGCAACACCTTTGAGACGTTTCCTTCCTCCTACTGGTTTGATAACCTTGGTTTCTTACTGATGGAGGACTTGTTGCTATGCTGCATCATACCTTGATCTTGGGGTTCAGGGGGGCGGCCAGGGGGTCCAGACCCACCCTAGGCGCAGGTGGGACCTACCCCACGCCTGAGTAGGGTTTGCCTGCCCTGGCGGCCGCCTCGGTCTCCCCCTTCGCCTATAAGAATCCCCTGATACAGAAACTCTTAGGACCCGATCAGAAATCCACGAAACCGTCTGTAGCCGCCGCCACCATCGTCCCTAGATCGGGGGGATCTGAAGATCTTCCCGGCACCCTACCGGAGGGGAAATCATCCCGGAGGCCTTCTCTCCGGTATGATTTGTGAGTAGTTCCACCTTGGACTATGGGTCCATGTAGTAGCTAGATGGTTGTATATCCTCCTTTGTGCTTTCATGTATAGATCTTGTGAGCTCCGTTCATGATCAAGATATAATCTATTTGTAATCATGCATGTTGTGTTTGCAGGGATCCGATGGATATTGAGATTATTATGTTAGTTTGATTAATGGTTCTATATTTATGATTCTATCATGTCTGTGTTGTTCGTGATATTGCATGCTCTCCGTTGCTAGTGGTTATCTTGGCCAAGTAGTTTCTAGTGACTCCAAGAGGGCGTATTTATGCTCGATAGTGGGTTCATGCCTCTGGTTTCCAAGGGAAGTGACAGAAATGTCTTCGGTTGTAGATGTGATGTTTCTCCTAGGGAGAAACAACGGTCTCTTGTTCATGGAACATGTGGACTGTTTACCTTACACACACTTTGCTTAAAGCAGTTGTCTGTTGCTTGCAACTTAATACTGGAGGGGGTTCGGATGATAACCTGAAGGTGGACTTCTAGTCATAGATGCAGTTGGATTATGGTCTATGTATATTGTTGTATTGCCCAATC
The DNA here is from genome assembly GCA_910589765.1 of Avena atlantica. Taxonomy (NCBI): domain Eukaryota; kingdom Viridiplantae; phylum Streptophyta; class Magnoliopsida; order Poales; family Poaceae; genus Avena; species Avena atlantica. The sequence continues at coordinate 211,368,983 of OU342738.1, forward strand.
AACCTCATAGGATCTTTCTGGCTAGCAATTGCATTGTTATGCCTTGCTCAGTTCCTGTCAATTGCCCCGCTGTAATTTGTTTACCATTCATGCCATGTTGTTTATCTAAGGAGAGCACCTCTAGTGAACTATGGACCCCGTTCCAATCTTTACCATTGATACATCTTCCACCGTTACTTGTTTACTTGCTGCAAACCATTACCTTCCACACCATAGGTTTAATCCTTTGTTACAGCAAACCGTTGAGCTTGACAACCTCACTGATTCGTTGGGACAGAGTCTTGAGTTTGTGTTGTGTAGGTATCCATGTTGCTTCCAACACCTGTGTGATGTTTCCTTCCTCCTTCTGGTTCGATAACCTTGGTTTCTACTGAGGGAAATCTTGCTACTGTACTCTTCATACCTTTCTCTTGGGTTTTCCAATGAAGCACTCTTCCTGCCTGTTGAGTGTAGCATCAAGTAATTTTTGGCGCCGTTGCCGGGGAGGCTAAGGACGTCTTCACTAGGGGAGTCCTTCACTTCCTATCTCTTTACTTTGTTTTTAGTTTGCTTTGTTTCTTTTTCTTGGTTTTGTTTGCCTCTTTTAAAAAAAACCCCTAAATTAGTCTAGCTTGGTTTACTTTCCTTATTCAAAAACACAAAAAAATTAGTTCCTGCTCTAGCTACTACTGCTGTTTTTGGCTTGCCCACCTTTGCCAAAATGAACTCCGCTGAGAAAACCAAGTTGTGTGACTTCACTAGCACCAACAACAATGATTTCCTAAGCACACCTATTGCTCCACCTGCTCCTGATGCTATCTTTTATGAAATTAAGCCTGCTTTGTTGAATCTTGTGATGAGAGAGCAATTTTATGGTGCTGGTTCTGATGATCCCGCTGCCCATCTTAATAGCTTTGTTGAACTTTGTGAGATGAAGAAGTATAAGGATGTAGATGGAGATATATTAAGCTCAGGCTTTTTCCTTTCTCCTTGGGGGGAAAAGCTAAAGAATGGTTTCTATCTTTGCCTAAAAATAGTATTGATTCTTGGACTAAGTGCAAATATGCTTTTATTGGAAAATACTACCCTCCTGCTAAGATTATTGCTATGAGAAGTGAGATTATCAAACTTAAACAGCTTGATAGTGAACATGTCGCTCCTGCGTGGGAAAGAATGAAATCTTTGGTTAAAAATTGCCCTACTCATGGACTCACTGCTTGGATGATTATCCAGACTTTTTATGCAGGTTTGAACTTCTCGTCAAGAAACCTTCCAGATTCTGCTGCTGGAGGTACTTTTATGGGACTCACCTTGGATGCTGCAATAAGGCTCCTTAATAATATGATGGTTAACTACTCTGAATGGCATGTTGAGAGATCTCCACATGGTAAGAAGGTAAATTCTGTTGAGGAAACTTCCTCTTTGAGTGAAAAGATTGATGTTATTATGGCTATGCTTATTAATGGGAAAGCTCCTCTAGATCCTAATAGTGTTCCCTTAGCCTCTTTGGTTGCTCAAGAAGAGCAATTTGATGTGAACTTCATTAGAAACAACAATTTCAACAACAATGCCTATAGGAATAATTTTGGTAGCAACAACAATTATAGGCCTTATCCTCCTAATAATGGCAATTCCTATGGAAGCTCTTACAATAATGCTAGAAGTGACCCCTCTGAACTCGAAGTCATGCTCAAGGACTTTATTAGTAAACAAACCACTTTCAATAAGACTATAGAGGAAAAGCTTTTAACTGTTGAGAAAAATATATCCTCTTTGTCTGAATCTCAAACTTCCTTGGTTAATAAAATGGATGCTAAACCTGAAACTATGGAAAACACCTTTGCTACTGCTCATGCCATACAAGTTACTATTGTTGAAAATGTTAGACTGTTAGCTCAACTTCATGCTAGGTGGGAAAGGGAAGCTGAAATTGATAGAAACAATAGTGTGTGCACTATCACAACTAAACCACAAGTAGCTCCTATTCCTCCTCCTACTATGCCTAAGCCTATTGATTCTACTAGTAGTGATGCTAAGTTTGATTTTAATTTTGATGGTTGCAATATTTCTGAAGTGATTATGTTCTTGCAAAAGCTTGCTAGAAGTCCTGATGCTAGTGATATGCATGTTGCATTTACCAAACACATTATAGATGCTCTTGTTAAGATTAAGGAAGAGAAGCTAAAACACAAAGCTTATATTCCTAGGAAAGTAGAAGATAGTTGGGAACCCATTATTAGTATGCAAGTGAATGACTTTGATCTCAAAGCTTCATGTGATCTTGGTTCTAGTATCTCTATTACGCCTAGGAAGATTTATGAAATGCTTGATTTACCACCATTAGAAGATTGTTATTTGAATGTCCCACTCAATGATAATGCTAAGAAGAAACTCATGGGGAGTATTAATGATGTTATCATTATGGTTAAACAATTCTTATGTCCCTGTTGATTTCTATGTTTTAGATGTTGAATACAATGCTTCTTGTCCTATTACTTTGGGAAGACCTTTTCTTAGAATATTTGGTGCCATCATTGATATGAAAGAAGGCACCATCAAATATCAATTTCTATTGAAGAAAGGTATTGAACACTTCCCTATGAGGAGAGAGAAGTTGCTTTTTGTTCCTCCTTTGAAATCAAAATTTGATGTTAATGCTTCTTCATTTGAAAATACTTGATTCTTCTTGCTTCTTGTGCCTAACTTAAAGGCGTTAAAGAAAAATACTTGTTGGGAGATAACCCAAGAGTTTCCTTGAGTCTTGGAAGTTATTACTTCTGTAATGACCTCTTCTTATCCTATTTGTTTGCTTTTTGTGCCAAGAATGACCTCTAATGAGAGGGAAGTAAGATTTGGGGAGTTGCTGTCCCGAAACAGATTTCTCTCTTCCACCAAAAAAATGCGTGACGAGGCTCTGTAACTCGGATGGAGCTCACAATTTATGAATAAATCCCCCAGTATGTTGGCTAAATTTCGTTAGTTCAACACTTTTTGATTTGAGCAACATAAGATGTTCGAAAAAATTCGTTTCTACCTGCTGGTCTGTTTTGACAGATTTCTGCCATTATTTGCATTTGCTTCTTATTGATTCCTTTTTGAGCTCTCTTCAGGTAAATTGAGTTTATTTGAAGGAATTACTTCAGTAGATTGTGTTTTTAGTGAAAAGACTTGCTGTTCCAAAGCTTTGCCAGTGGTCTAATATCTTTTGAATAAGCTAATGTTGCTAATGAAGATTGTGTGAAGTTTTGTATGAAGGAAAAATTTTAGGTGTAGAGAGAGAATGATGCAATGAGATGAAGGATGGACAAAAGCTCAAGCTTGGGGATTCCACCATGGTGTCACCCCAAGAAATATCCAAGAGTTACAAGTGTCAAAGCTTGGGGATGCCCAAGGAATCCCCTTCTTCATCAATAAAAAGCTCAGGTCTATCTAGACACTTCACTTTTATTGTTTCAGGCATAGTTGTGTTGTTCTTGGAGTGTCTTAGTTTTCATTTGATTTGCTTAGTTTGTTTAGTTTGCTTTAGTAGTTTGGACCCCCGTTCTCGCTGTGTTGTTTTGCAAATAAGTTTTCTTGGTGTTTGGAAAGGAGTAGTAAGTTCTTGCTTGAAGTGCCAGAGGATCTTGCATTGACTATGACTTAGACTTTATCATTACATGATAGGTGTTGTTTTAGCATTATGCTTAGTGATTATTTCTGTAGCATGTCTTGTTCCAAACAATTGGGATTGCTTAGTGTGCCTTGAATAAATTATGCGTTGTTTTAGCATGCAAAAGCATAGTATTATGGCATTCTCCTTTGATGTTTTTCTTGGGTTGACTTGGAACATGCTTACACCATGTTATGACTATGACAAGTCACCATTAGCCTCTATGATCATTTAGTCCTTGACTTGTAGTACCACTCTTTGCTTTGATTAGTTTGCTTTGTTGCATTGCATAATTATGGCCATTATTGCTCTCTTAGTTGGCTGCTCCCAGTCTTTTGCTAGCCTCCACTTGTATGAGTAAGTTCTACTCATGCTTCCAACTCCCAAGAAACCAAGTTATTCCAAAGTGTCCACTATAAACTCCTATGCATGGTGTGTTACACCATTCCAAGTATATTCTTGTTTTCGACTATCTTCCAATTAAAACTATTTTGTTATGTGAAAACTTAGTGATTAAAGCCCTCACGAACTTGATGGCACATTTTATTCTTTGCCCCTAATAAACCATTGAGGCAACTTTGTTGTATATGCTTGCACTTATAAGTTGGGATTAGCAGAACCGTGCTATCACAGGGAACGTTTTCAACATTGCACTTATACTTTTTGTACTCCGTTGATATCATGCTCTTTTGTCTATGGATGCTACCGGTGTGAAATGAAGTGGGAACTTGTAAGTCCATGGAGTTTGTATCCTGTGTTAGAGAAACGCCTGGGCCGCTAGCCTAAGCCATGCCTAATCATGGTGGAAACTTGCAACATCACCATAGTGACATCTATGAAGCATTCTTCTTATAAAAAAAGAGACACATTGAGAAAATAGGAAAGAGAGAAAAAAGCACCATATTCCCATGGTACATAAGAAGAATTGATGAGATGCTCATTGTCTGCTTGCGTTGTCATTTTGGTTATGAGAAATCTCCTGTACCATGTGCAAGGGGTACCCCGTTGGCGGTTCTCAATGATATGCAAATACTTAGAGTGACAAGAACTTGCCTGGGCCCTAAGTTGAGTATCCATGAGGTGTAGCCCTCATAGTCAAGGGACTTGAGATTGCCAACTTATACTTTGTCAAGCATATACTCCAGCTTTGCCACTTTAACCTTAACCACTTCAAGATGCTTATGATAGGGGAAATGAGGGCTGAAAGCTAACTAGTACCATAATTTTTGGAAGCTCTTTTTGAAACTTGTAATCCCTGCTTCCTTTACAAAAAGGCTTTTCTTCCACCATTATTTACTCTCCACCTTCTACCTTTAGGCACCATTAAGAGAGAATAGTTGTCATTCTGTGTGCAGTGTTCCAAAGATTATTAATTGATGCATATTGTGTTATTACTTGTTCTTGTGCTACTTGTTTCTAGTCACCCTTGTGAACTTTGGAGGTGTCCTATGCATCTATATTGCTACTCTATGAGGGACAAGCTGATTGCCACTATGCTATGTTTTCTGCATGTGAAACAAACAATTTTTTTCAATGCATGTTATTCATGATCTTTGTTTATAGCTTGCCATGTTGCATGCATAATTACTATGTCCTATTGTTAGAACTCCATCTTTCATGCACATGTTTAGAGTTCTTTGATCCCAGCTTTCAATGTTTGCAAATGGTTGGATATTTATTGTGAGGGTGCATGTCACCTCAAAAATTATTCTTTTATCACTTACCTACTCGAGGACAAGCAAGAGTTAAGCTTGGGATGCTGATACGTTGGAAACGTATCTATAATTTTTGATGCTCCATGCTTGTTTAGTATCTACTTTGCTTTACTTGTCTACACTTTGAGGTACTTTTTACATGTTTTCTGGTACTAACCTATTAACAAGTTGCAACAGTGCCAGATGCCTGTTTTCTGCTGTTTTTGGTTTCAGAAAAGTTAGTAAAGAAATATTCTTGGAATTGGACGGGACGAAGGACAAAGTCAATAACTTTCTGTGGGGATCAAGAAGTCCAGAGGAGAGACGAGGATGCCGGCCAGGGGGGCCAGACCCATCCTGTAGGGGTCTCAACCCAATAAGGTAGATTCCTCCTGTGTTTTACAATGCTAGTCCCTGGATCAATAGCTAGCATCCACAGTTAAGATGTAATATCAAGAAACAAAGGTCATAGTATAACTCTATAACCAGCAATATCATAATTTTATTACATCACATATAGCTCATATGGCTATTACATTACATTGCAGCGGAATAACTATAGTCATGGGGTCCTTCATCTTCAAAGTGCCACAGGCAGATGTTGGTTGTAGACTTTGTAATCCTAATCAATCAATCTTCACTAAAGACAATCAAACCTGCAACATTACAAGTTACAGCCACAAAGGGTCAATACATTTGAATTGTATTGGCAAGTGATACTATGATAATATAGTGGAGTCTATCATCTATATGCATTTGGCAAAGTGGAGTTGAGGCTTGCATTGGTCAAAATAGATTTTTCCTTAACATTTTTAAAAATACTAAGTTTTTGTTTAACAAAATCATTTTCCTCAATCAAAGATTGAAGATCCTTTCCAAGGCATCTACCAATCAAAGATTGAAGATTTCAAACAACCCTTGTTCAAACCACAAGTTTTAACTTAGAAATTTGAGTGATGAGATTCTTGATTGCTTCCATGTCTTGATGCTCAAATTGTCCTTTACCAGGGACATGGCTAAGTACTTAGATTTTACACTCTGCAGAGGTGGTGCACTTTCCCCACAAGACTTGGTTTCCCAAGACAAGATCTTTCAGAAGCTTTCCCTTAGACCAAAATGGACGCTCTCCAACCTATCAAACACTACCACCCACTTTCCATATGGCTAAGTTCTTGCAACCTATATGATCATGGCAGAGCCCATATTGCCAAGTGGTTGCACTTGAAGCTTCTCAACATTTGACATCTCAAATCTCTTTGTTTCCTGGGTGGCCATCCACAAGTGAGATACACAATCCAAGTCCATGGCCTTGTGAACCACTCAACCAAACACCACCAAGCCTTCCCATTCCACCCAGGTGATTCATTAACTTAGTTGTTTTATTAGACAAAATCACAAGTCCTCAGACTTAGAATATTTTTCCATAGTGTGAATATATATTCCACCCATGTTTTCTATTAACTAGGCTAAGCTTGATAGTAGTAGGAATCTTAACTTAGGAAAATCCTACTAAGGATTCATCTACTAGGTTTTCTTATAGCAAGGTCTATACTTAGCAAAATCCATGCAAGTTTTACTTAGAGAAAAATCACTAATGCATAGAGAAAGTAATGGGACAAAAAGTATGAAGCATCACTTGCCTTTTTGGTAGAGAATGGTGGTTCACTCCTTGATCTTGCTAGTCTCACACTTCACTACAAGTCAATCAAGCAAACACAAGTTCAATTCACATTCCAAACCAAAGTCAAACAAACAATTTTTCACACACAAGTATTGGAATCTAAGTCATGCAATAGCATGCAAAGGTTTGGTTCTATTGCAAGGATGGTCTCTACTAGGATTCTAAACTTTGTAAGATCCAAATTGGTCATTTACCAAAATGGCAAAGTCATTTTCAAATGGGTTTTATCTCAAAACCATTTTAAAATCCATTCATCATTTTATGTGGTGAAAAATGTTTTTATCAAGGCAAAACTCTTAAGTTGTTCACCAAAGGAGTTGCTAATTTGCAAAACTTGGTGTTGTGGTTCAGTGGGTTTGATCAAACCATTTTCTCAAAGTTTCCTTTCCATAAACATTTTCATAACAAAAACCATTCTTTTTATTTGGCTAGAAAATGACTAAGTCAAGTAATCCAACCTAAATTTTACCAAAATCATTTTTAACACCAAGGGTTGGTTCCTAGGGTCAGTAAGGTAACAACAATCCAATTTGCAAAGGTTTTATCCTTAAATTCAATTTTAAACAATTTTTCTACTCTAAACAAGTATACAAATGTTTTTGCAAATTCAAACAAGCTACCAGATACTATTTGCTAAACTAAGGGCATGGTTGGCTAGGTCTTGTTCTCCTGAATCCAACGACATAAAATTTGTAATTTTTGGACGTGTGGTTTGAAAGTTACAGGGGTTTGAAGTTTGCAAATAATTCTGTTTTCAAATCTGTTTTTAAACCGAATAGGTGACACGCGGCACACTCTGGTTGGACGGTACCGGTTCGGGGTGGATCATGGTGCAGACCGTCGGATCTAAGCAGATCGTACGGCCTAGATCACGTACCCCTTCGCGTTTAAATTATTCTATCCTATCCATCAGATCGGGATCGGACGACTCTCAGTGCCTTGCCAAAAGCTGGCGGCGATATGTTAACGGCAAGCGGCGGAGCGGCCAGTTGGCGGCGGCGCTGGCGAGGCAGGAAGCGAAACAGGGAGGGAGAAAGCTCACCGATGTCGCGAGGATGAGGTGATGCTGGTCGTGTGGTCGTCGTGGCAAGGGGCGCACGGGAACGGGCGGAATTCCTCACCGGAGTTGGTTCTGGCGGCGGGTGGCTCTGGTCGAGGTCGAGGACGTCGCTGGAGTTCGCCCTAAGGCAAAATGAAGGCGCGGTCAGATGCGCAGGATCAAGACAATGCTATGTGCGTGATCGAGAAGTGAAGGGGCGGTCTGGTTGTCACATCCCAAGATTTTCCAAATCTTGTAATGTGAAAATAAATGAATAAAATAAAAACTTTATTTGATTTTCAGAGCCAGAAGAAACTTTTTGAATTAAAATGGAACCTCAAACCCATTTGAAATAAATAAAATCTTAAAGGGGTTCATAAAGTTAAACATTTAATAAAGGAAATTAAAAAATATTCTGGAATTACTATTTTGGATCCTCTAATAAAAGATTTGGTTTTCAAAAAGAAAAGATGGATTTATAAATAAAGATAATTTTTTAAAGCCAAATTAAAACCTTGGCCAAGCTTATGAATTAAAACATTTAGTTTTGAATAAAAATAAACAAAGGATTATTTAAAATAAAATAATAAGGAATTAATATCAAATTTTATTCAAATAAAAGGTTTTAATTAAAACATCAAAACTTATTAAATTATTTTAAATAAGTTTTCTAAGTATTTGATTTTCTTAATTAAACCCTACTAAAATGTTTTGACCTTATTTTAGATTCAAAATAAATACCTCAAATAAAATAAATCCTACTTGAATTAATAATGAAAGTCTATTATATTTAATTATTAATGGACCCTATAAAAAATGTTATTTTATTTTAACAAGTATTTCAAGTATCTTATATTCTCAAATAAAACCTACTGATTTGGTTTTAAAAATATTTAAATATCAAAGGAAGATTTTATTAATTAAACCAAACCCTATTTTATTAATAAACCATAGTTCATTTTATTTAATTAATAAATGGAATCTAAAAAGATTTAAAATATTACTTTATTTTGAAAGCTGGTTATGCTACTAAACAGAACCAAAAACTCATTACAAGTTTGAATTGTTTGAAGGGTTTGAATTATTGATTAAATCATTTGTTTGAAAATCAAATCAGAAAAATGGAAATGGAAAAGAATAAAACAAACAGGCGGAAAAAAATATGGAAAAGGACAAACCCAGCCGAGGCAGCCCAACAAGCCCAGAAATGACCCAGCTCCCTCACCCCTAAAGAAAACGATTCGCACGCGTTATCAAACCCACTGAGAGAATGACTGGTGGACCCTCCCCTCCTTTCTTTTCCCACTGACCAGCGGACCCCACTTGCCCAGCCGTCTCCTTCCTCGCGACAACCACGCCGGCCGTTTCTGCCGTTGATGTCGCGGCTTCAATTCGCAGTAATGCCACGCCTTAACCGCGCTGCGACCACGGCCTATTAATCGCCAGCGTTACCTCCTCCTTTCCCCTCACACGCCACTCCCTCTCTGCCCCGAGGCTGCTGCAATTTGAGCACGCACCGCCGCAGCTCCGACCACCGTCTCCGGCCAATTCAAGCCAGTACACGCCACCCCCTTCCTTCTCGATCACCCTAGCAACTCCCCCACTCCTAGACACACCTCCCCATACCACCAGTTCGACCACGGACGCCACTGATCCTCGCCAACGACAAACTTCCAGTACCGCCGCCGTTTGCTTCTTCTCCGACCATGAGTCCCCGGTAAACCAGACCGCCCCAACCCCTCTCGTTCACACACACAGCATCGCCTCGCTCTTGCGCATCTGAATGTGCTCCTGTTATGCTTTAGGGCGATCTGCAGCGACGACTACCACCACCGTCTGGCTTAACTCCGACGAGCATTACTGGTATGCATCTGACCGCCCCGTACCTTTTCGTTCATGCACGTGACCTCTCCGTGACCTCCCGCACTTAACCATGCCCCTGTTTTGTCCTAGGACGATCTACAACGTAGCCTTCGACCACGACTGAGACCACCCGACGCCGTCCTCCACTCCGGCGAGAAATCCTGCCAAGACCAGAGCGCCCCTCGCCAGACCAACACCTCCTCGAGCACCACCGTGACCTCCTGAACCCGGTGAGCTTCTTCTCCTCCTCTCTCGCTTCCTAGAACCACCGCGAACCCCTCGCCTGGCCGTGCGCCGCCGCTAGACGCCGTCAGCGCCGCCCGCTTTAGGTCAGAGTCGCTAGTACCGTTCGATCCAGATTTAACGGCCACAATTAGATCACTTATCGTCGAAGGGGTATGTCCTCTGGGCCACTCGATCTAACTAGATCTAACGTTCCACAGTCGCGATCTCAGCGAACCGGTATCGACCAGTAAGAACACGCCGCGTGTCACCTTTTTTATTTAAAAACAGATTGAAATCTGATTTAGATAGGATTTTCAAACCCTTATAACTTTTGATCCACACGTCCAAATTTGGCAAATTTTATATCAATGAAATCAGGAGAACAAGCCCTAGCTAACCATGGCCTTAGTTTTGAAAATAGTATCTGTTAGCTTGTTTGAATTTACAGAAACATTTGTGTACTTGTTTAAAGTATAAAAATTGTTTAAAATTGAATTTAAGGACAAAACCTTTGCAAAATGATTTGTAGTGACCATACTGACCCTAGGAACCAACCCATAGTGTTAGAAATGATTTTTGTGAAATTTAGGTTGAATTATTTAACTTAGCCATTTTATAGCCAAATAAAACTATTGTTTTTGTTTATGAAAATGCTTTTGCAAGGAAAACTTTGTGAAAATATTTTGGACCAAACTTACTGACCCAAAACACCAAGCTTTGCCAAGAGCAACTCACCTGGTGAAAAACATAAAATTATGCTTTGATAAAAATAATCTTCACCACATAAAATGATGAATAGATTTTAAAAATGATCTTGAGATAAAACCCTTTTGCAAATGACTTTGCCATTTTGGTAAATGACCAATTTGGAACCTTACAAAGTCATAAGCCTAGTAGAGACCATCCTTGAAATAGAACCAACCTTTGCATACTTATGCATGACTTAGGATCCATTGCTTTGTGTGTGTGAAATATTGTTTGAATATTGGTTTGGAATGCTACTTGATACTATGCTTGTTTGAATGATTGTAGTGGAATTAGCAAAGTGTGAGACTAACAAGATCAAGAAGTAAACCCTCATTCCCTACCAAAAAGGCAAGTTACACTATCATACAAAAGACCTACTATTTTCATTATACTTAGTGGATTTTGTAAACATGCATGAAAATGTTTTATACTTATGCTATGCTAATCCTAATAGGATTCCCTATACACTCCTTAGTGAAAATATTGAAGTTGTACATGCTTAGCCATGCTATGTTTTGAAAGAGATACATGTTGAGATTTTTACAAAGGTTGAGAAAAGGACTTGTGTTTTATATAATAAAACAAGGACTCAATGAACCACCTAGGTGGTGGACACTTTATATTTGGAGAAGGTGGCAACAAAAGGAACCATGTCTATGGCAATCACTTTGTGTTGTGCTCCAAATGAAAACCACCTAGGAAACTTAGAGATTGAACATGTTTCTCCAATTGTGGCTTTCGTGTGCAACCACATGCTATTATGGCTCTGGCTTAGTCAATTACATTAGGAAGACCCTTACATTGTCTTTAGTTACCGGACATGGGGATCTGGAATGCTTCATGGGGGCTACAGACAAGCTAGCAATGATGTATGGGAGGACCTTTTGGAAAGACTTCGTCACATTCTCAGTCTGCCAGTACTCCATCTTGGTGAGCACTAATCCAGTAGGCCACTGGTGGCAACAAGATGGGATTGTGTCATGTGGGTAAAGTGTACTCCTTCTGCAGAAGTTAATAAAATCTAAGTACTTAGCCGTGTCCCCGGTTATGGACAATACTGAGCAACTAAAGTTTGAACCATGGGAGATCTTGACATTCCAACTTCTAATATAAAAACTTGATGCACTTGGGGGTACCAAGGAATTCAAAGAGATTTTGTTAAGCTTGTTGCACTTGGGGTTACCAAGGTGCTCAAGAGCATGATGTACTTGGGGATTACCAAGGGACTCATGAGATTTTTGATAAAAACTTGATGCACTTGGGGTTACCAAGTAGCTCAAGGGATTTTTGACGAGGACTTGAACACTTGAGTTTCCACCAAGGAGTTCAAGGAACTTGGAAAAGTGATTTGACAAAGGACCAAAACCATTTCGAAAAGATAGGATAAATGTTGCTTTATGCAAATAAGCCTTAAAACTCTACTTAGCCAAATATGCATGTATTGATAGGACCCACTCATATTTACATAAAAGTGAAGCTTGCCAATACAATTCAAAATGTATTGACCCCTTGTGGTTGTAACTTGTAATGTTGCAGGTCGATTGTTTTATTATATGAAGATTGTTTGATTGACTAGGACTACAAAGTCTACAACCAACATCTGCCTGTGGCACTGTGAAGATGAAGGACCCATGACTATATTTATTCCGCTGCAATGTATTGTAATAGCCATATGAGCTATGTATGATGTAATAAAATTATATTATTCCTGGTTATAAAGTTATATTTTGACCTTGTATCTTGATATTACATCTTACTGTGGATGCTAGCTATTGATCCAGGGACTAGCATTGTAAAACACAGGAGGGATCAATCTTATCTAAGGTTGGGACCTCTTACAGATGGTATCAGAGCATTGTGTTGCCTGTAGGATTTGTAAACCTAGGATTGGACAAAAACCCTTAGGAAAATAGGAGTTATAATTTTTCAAAAACTTATTTACAAAAACACTTGTAAACTCTTTCCTCAACCATTTTGGTTTAACTCTACTTCTCTCCTACTTCAACTTGATGGAAAAACCTACCCAAGACCAAGGACCACACTATGTAAAAAGGACTTCTTCGACTTCTTCAACTCTAATGACTTCAACATCTTCAACTCTAAAGACTTCAACATCTTCAGCATGTTCACCAAGGACTTCCAACATGGAAACTACTAAGGACCACAAGTGAGACAAGGAAATCTTACTTAAGATTTAGAGACTGAGGGAATGCAAAATAAGAAGAAACCAACAACAACTTTGAAGTACTGTGACCAAGAACTTTCTCAAGGAAACCATGATCCCATACAAGAAGAATCATGAAGGAAGGAAAGATCACAAGTGAACCATATAGATGGACCACCATAATTTAGTGAAGCAAGACCACCAACTTATGTGGTGTAACAAAAATATTTTGTTGCCTAAGTATGTGCTTGAAAACTTGTTGTTTGAGTGGAGTGTTTGTTTGTAATTGCATGCACATTGCTTGTGTGAATTGTGATGTGTGTGATTAGAATTGATTCCTTAGAAATATCTTGCCTATTCTAACCTCCCTTCAACCCCAAACAGATGACTACTCAAAAAGACTCCAAGGTTGATGACACCAACACCAACCAAGCTGCCAACATGAAAGAGCTCATAGCCACCCAACATCAGTTGAACCAACTGACAGCTCAGTTCATAGTCAACAATAGTGATAAGGATCCAGCACTCCAAAGGTTTTTGGAAGAGCAATCTCAACTAATGCTTAAGGTGACTAATCAAATGATCAGCATGGAGGAAAACTACCCCAAAGAAGTCTATGATAACAAGGCTGACAAGAATATTATTCTAGATGAAGCCCCAGCTTGCACTATATGTGGAGACAAGGATCACACTTCCAAGGAGCATGAAGGACAATGCCCCAATTGTGAAGAAGATCATCCTGTTGAACAATGCCCCACCTATCAAGCTACTTGTTACCTTTGTGAAGGAAGTGACCATACTCCTGGTTAATGTCCCATCTATGCCATGGTGGAACAAAGGAAACAAGAAGGATCCAAGTCTACCAAAGGAAAAGGACCACTCCTACCTCCTAACAAGACAACCCAATTCAAAGGACTTAAGAAATTTAAGAAACAAAAGCAAGACATGAGCCAAGCACAATGTCGTAGATGTAAGGAAATGGGACACTACTCCAGTGGATGCCCAGAGAACAAGAATAAAAAAGGGATTGACCAAGTGTGGCGCAACAACTGCAAAGAACCAGGCCATTATGTAGCAACTTGCCCACAAGAGCCACGCAAAGAACTCAATGACATTCATTGCTTCAACTGCAAGAACCCAGGACACTATGCAAGCAACTGTCCAGAAAGGATGAAGAACAAGTTGAACAAGCCTATGGAGAAACTCAATCTCGGTCCATGAGTCAAGCATAGGAACAAAGCAAAAGTTTAACTTAGAGAACTTTCCAGGACCCAAGAAGGCCAAAATGTAATCTTTGTTTGAATTTTTTTTAAGGGTGGTAGTACCCTAGTTGTTTTGAACTTGATTGTACCCCAGCCTTCCCAAATCTCGGGACGAGATTTATTTTAAGGGTGGTAGCCTGTCACATCCCAAGATTTTCCAAATCTTGTAATGTGAAAATAAATGAATAAAATAAAAACTTTATTTGATTTTCAGAGCCAGAAGAAACTTTTTGAATTAAAATGGAACCTCAAACCCATTTGAAATAAATAAAATCCTAAAGGGGTTCATAAAGTTAAACATTTAATAAAGGAAATTAAAAAATATTCTGGAATTACTATTTTGGATCCTCTAATAAAAGATTTGGTTTTCAAAAAGAAAAGATGGATTTATAAATAAAGATTATTTTATAAAGCCAAATTAAAACCTTGGCCAAGCTTATGAATTAAAACATTTAGTTTTGAAGAAAAATAAACAAAGGATTATTTAAAATAAAATAATAAGGAATTAATATCAAATTTTATTCAAATAAAAGGTTTTAATTAAAACATCAAAACTTATTAAATTATTTTAAATAAGTTTTCTAAGTATTTTATTTTCTTAATTAAACCCTACTAAAATGTTTTGACCTTATTTTAGATTCAAAATAAATACCTCAAATAAAATAAATCCTACTTGAATTAATAATGAAAGTCTATTATATTTAATTATTAATGGACCCTATAAAAAAATGTTATTTTATTTTAACAAGTATTTCAAGTATCTTATATTCTCAAATAAAACCTACTGATTTGGTTTTAAAAATATTTAAATATCAAAGGAAGATTTTATTAATTAAACCAAACCCTATTTTATTAATAAACCATAGTTCATTTTATTTAATTAATAAATGGAATCTAAAAAGATTTAAAATATTACTTTATTTTGAAAGCTGGTTATGCTACTAAACAGAACCAAAAACTCATTACAAGTTTGAATTGTTTGAATGGTTTGAATTATTGATTAAATCATTTGTTTGAAAATCAAATCAGAAAAATGGAAATGGAAAAGAATAAAACAAATAGGCGGAAAAAAATATGGAAAAGGACAAACCCAGCCCAGGCAGCCCAACAAGCCCAGAAACGACCCAGCTCCCTCACCCCTAAAGAAAACGATTCGCACGCGTTATCAAACCCACTGAGAGAATGACTGGTGGACCCTCCCCTCCTTTCTTTTCCCACTGACCAGTGGACCTCACTTGCCCAGCCGTCTCCTTCCTCGCGACAACCACGCCGGCCGTTTCTGCCGTTGATGTCGCGGCTTCAATTCGCAGTAATGCCACGCCTTAACCGCGCTGCGACCACGGCCTATTAATCGCCAGCGTTACCTCCTCCTTTCCCCTCACACGCCACTCCCTCTCTGCCCCGAGGCTGCTGCAATTTGAGCACGCACCACCGCAGCTCCGACCACCATCTCCGGCCAATTCAAGCCAGTACGCGCCACCCCTTCCTTCTCGAGCACCCTAGCAACTCCCCCACTCCTAGACACACCTCCCCATACCACCAGTTCGACCACGGACGCCACTGAGCCTCTCCAACGACAAACTTCCAGTACCGCCGCCGTTTGCTTCTTCTCCGACGACGACTCCCCGATAAACCAGACCGCCCCAACCCCTCTCGTTCACACACACAACATCGCCTCGCTCTTGCGCATCTTAATGTGCTCCTGTTATGATTTAGGGCGATCTGCAGCGACGACTACCACCACCACCGTCTGGCTTAACTCCGACGAGCATTACTGGTATGCATCTGACCGCCCCGTACCTTTTCGTTCATGCACGTGACCTCTCCGTGACCTCCCGCACTTAACCATGCCCCTGTTTTGTCCTAGGACGATCTACAACGTCGCCTTCGACCACGACTGAGACCACCCGACGCCGTCCTCCACTCCGGCGAGAAATCCTGCCAAGACCAGAGCGCCCCTCGCCAGACCAACACCTCCTCGAGCACCACCGTGACCTCCTGAACCCGGTGAGCTTCTTCTCCTCCTCTCTCGCTTCCTAGAACCACCGCGAACCCCTCGCCTGGCCGTGCGCCGCCGCTAGCCGCCGTCAGCGCCGCCCGCTTTAGGTCAGAGTCGCTAGTACCGTTCGATCCAGATTTAACTGCCACGATTAGATCACTTATCGTCAAAGGGGTATGTCCTCTGGGCCACTCGATCTAACTAGATCTAACGTTCCACAGTCGCGATCTCAGCGAACCGGTATCGACCAGTAAGAACACGCCGCGTGTCACCTTTTTGATTTAAAAACAGATTGAAATCTGATTTAGATAGGATTTTCAAACCCTTATAACTTTTGATCCACACGTCCAAATTTGGCAAATTTTATATCGATGAAATCAAGAGAACAAGCCCTAGCTAACCATGGCCTTAGTTTTGAAAATAGTATCTGTTAGCTTGTTTGAATTTACAGAAACATTTGTGTACTTGTTTAAAGTATAAAAATTGTTTAAAATTGAATTTAAGGACAAAACCTTTGCAAAATGATTTGTAGTGACCATACTTACCCTAGGAACCAACCCATAGTGTTAGAAATGATTTTTGTGAAATTTAGGTTGAATTATTTAACTTAGCCATTTTATAGCCAAATAAAACTATTGTTTTTGTTTATGAAAATGCTTTTGCAAGGAAAACTTTGTGAAAATATTTTGGACCAAACTTACTGACCCAAAACACCAAGCTTTGCCAAGAGCAACTCACCTGGTGAAAAACATAAAATTATGCTTTGATAAAAATAATCTTCACCACATAAAATGATGAATAGATTTTAAAAATGATCTTGAGATAAAACCCTTTTGCAAATGACTTTGCCATTTTGGTAAATGACCAATTTGGAACCTTACAAAGTCATAAGCCTAGTAGAGACCATCCTTGAAATAGAACCAACCTTTGCATACTTATGCATGACTTAGGATCCATTGCTTTGTGTGTGTGAAATATTGTTTGAATATTGGTTTGGAATGCTACTTGATACTATGCTTGTTTGAATGATTGTAGTGGAATTAGAAAAGTGTGAGACTAACAAGATCAAGAAGTAAACCCTCATTCCCTACCAGAAAGGCAAGTTACACTATCATACAAAAGACCTACTATTTTCATTATACTTAGTGGATTTTGTAAACATGCATGAAAATGTTTTATACTTATGCTATGCTAATCCTAATAGGATTCCCTATACACTCCTTAGTGAAAATATTGAAGTTGTACATGCTTAGCCATGCTATGTTTTGAAAGAGATACATGTTGAGATTTTTACAAAGGTTGAGAAAAGGACTTGTGTTTTATATAATAAAACAAGGACTCAATGAACCACCTAGGTGGTGGACACTTTATGTTTTGGAGAAGGTGGCAACAAAAGGAACCATGTCTATGGCAATCACTTTGTGTTGTGCTCCAAATGAAAACCACCTAGGAAACTTAGAGATTGAACATGTTTCTCCAATTGTGGCTTTCGTGTGCAACCACATGCTATTATGGCTCTGGCTTAGTCAATTACATTAGGAAGACCCTTACATTGTCTTTAGTTACCGGACATGGGGATCTGGAATGCTTCATGGGGGCTGAAGACAAGCTAGCAATGATGTATGGGAGGACCTTTTGGAAAGACTTCGTCACATTCTCAGTCTGCCAGTACTCCATCTTGGTGAGCACTAATCCAGTAGGCCACTGGTGGCAACAAGATGGGATTGTGTCATGTGGGTAAAGTGTACTCCTTCTGCAGAAGTTAATAAAATCTAAGTACTTAGCCGTGTCCCCGGTTATGGACAATACTGAGAAACTAAAGTTTGAACCATGGGAGATCTTGACATTCCAACTTCTAATATAAAAACTTGATGCACTTGGGGGTACCAAGGAATTCAAAGAGATTTTGTTAAGCTTGTTGCACTTGGGGTTACCAAGGTGCTCAAGAGCATGATGTACTTGGGGATTACCAAGGGACTCATGAGATTTTTGATAAAAACTTGATGCACTTGGGGTTACCAAGTAGCTCAAGGGATTTTTGACGAGGACTTGAACACTTGAGTTTCCACCAAGGAGATCAAGGAACTTGGAAAAGTGATTTGACAAAGGACCAAAACCATTTCGAAAAGATAGGATAAATGTTGCTTTATGCAAATAAGCCTTAAAACTCTACTTAGCCAAATATGCATGTATTGATAGGACCCACTCATATTTACATAAAAGTGAAGCTTGCCAATACAATTCAAAATGTATTGACACCTTGTGGCTGTAACTTGTAATGTTGCACGTCGATTGTTTTATTATATGAAGATTGTTTGATTGACTAGGACTACAAAGTCTACAACCAACATCTGCCTGTGGCACTGTGAAGATGAAGGACCCATGACTATATTTATTCCGCTGCAATGTATTGTAATAGCCATATGAGCTATGTATGATGTAATAAAATTATATTATTCCTGGTTATAAAGTTATATTTTGACCTTGTATCTTGATATTACATCTTACTGTGGATGCTAGCTATTGATCCAGGGACTAGCATTGTAAAACACAGGAGGGATCAATCTTATCTAAGGTTGGGACCCCTACACTGGTTCACCTGGTAAACGTCGTCGGAGAAGAAGACAAACACGGCGGCGTCAGGAGCTTGTCGTAGTCGATGCTCCAGGGCGTCCGCGGTTGAGAGGAGGGTGCTGGGTGATGCGTCTGGTTGTGGGGGAGTTGTCAGTGTGCTTAAGGAGGCTCGGGGTAGTGTCGTGTCGCCGGAATCGGCGCCGGACTTCGTCGGAGCAGAGGGTGCTCGGAGAGTAATTGAGGCGGCCTGGGGGCGTGCTTTAGGGAGGGGGCAGAGGGGAACGAGAGAGGAGAGGCGAGCGCTTTAAGGTGCGTGATCACTGGAGGAATCAAAGCTTCTTCAACGCGCATTCACTACCGGTGTAACTTACTGCAAACGGCCGGCGAGGGTGGGCGTCGTCTGCGGGTGGAGAAGAAGACAGCGTGTCTGCGAGGTCCTATGTCAGCGTGAGAGGGAGTGAGGGGGAGGGGTCCACTAGTCAGCGGCTTTGCGGGCTGTTTTAGCGGTGAGGAAAAAAAACGGTTCGGGGGGGCGAAGGGCAGATGGGCTGGACTGGGCTGGGGCAGTTGGGCCAGATCCATTTCATATTTTTTTCTGTTTCTGAATCTTTTTCCTTTTTCTAATTTATTTCCTGTTTTGAATTTCCAAACAATCAAACAAGGTTCAAATCAATTCAAACAACACCCAAACTTTGTAACATTGAATTTAGTTCTGTTCAGTAACATGAACCAAAATCCAAAATAAAAATAATATTTTAATCTTTTTAGGTTCTATTTATTAATTAAGTAAAATGGTCCATAGTTTATTAATAAAATAGGGTTTGTTTTTTTTAATAAAATCTTCATTTGAACTCCAAATATTTTCAAAACCAATCAGTAGATTTTATTTGGGAAATATAGAATATTTGGAAAATTTGTTTAAAACAAAATAACCTTTTTATAATAATTAAATAAAATGGGCCTTAGTTATTAAATCAAATAGAGTTTGATTTTATTAATAAAATCTTTATTTGAAACCTAAATATTTTCAAAAACCAAATCAGTAGGTTTTATTTGGGAAATATAGAATACTTGGAAAATTGTTTTAAAACAAAATAACATTTTATTTTAGAGTCCATTATTAATTAAATATAATAGACTTTCATTATTAAATCAAATAGGATTTGTTTTATTGAGATATTCATTTTGAAATCTAAAATAAAACCAAAACACTTTAGTAGGTTTTATTTGTGAATATCAAATATTTGGAAAACTTATTTTAAATACTATTAATAAGTTTTGATGTTTCAATTAAATTGGTAAAATCTTTTATTTAAATAAAGTTTGGATATTAAATCCTTATTAATTTATTTAAATAAACCTTTGCTAATAAAATGTTTTTAGTTCCCAAAGCTTGGCCAGGGTTTTAATTTGGCTTTATAAAATAATCTTTATTTATGAAACTTCTATTTCATTTGAAAACAAATCTTTTCATTTAGGAGTTTCAAAATAGTATTTCCAAATGTTTTTATTTTTCCTTTTATTAAATGTTTATCTTTTTAAATCCCTTTAGGTTTTATTTAATTCATATGGGTTTGAAGTTCCAATTGAATTCAAGAAGTTTCCTCTGGCTCTGAAAATCAAACAAAGTTTTATTTTATTCATTTATTTTCACATTACAAGATTTGGAAAATCTTGGGATGTGACAGGCTACCACCCTTAAAATAAATCTCGTCCCGAGATTTGGGGAGTCTAGGGTTGCAAGCAAGTTCAAAACAACTAGGGTACTACCACCCTTAAAAATTTTCAATTTTTTTTTACATATTGGCCTTCTTGGGATCCTGGGGAAACTTCTCTAAGTAATATTTTGCATTGAGTTCCTTTATTTCCATACTTGACTCATGGGCCAAGGTTGAGTTCCTCCATAGACTTGTTTAACTTGTTCTCCATCCTTTCTGGACAATTGTTTGCATAGTGGCCTAGTTCCTTGCATTTGAAACATGTGACAAGGCTGAGATCCCTCATAGGCTGGTTTATCTTATGCTTCATCTTTTCTGGACAGTTTCTTGCATAATGTCCTAACTCTTTGCAGTGTTTGCACATCACTTGGCTAATATCTTTCTTTTCCTTGGGTTTCACTAGCCTTTGTTTGTTTTCTTGGCTCTTCTCCCTTTCTGGGCATTCATTGGCATAGTGTCCCATCTCTTTGCATTTGAAACATTGCACTTGTGTAATATCCTTATTGCTAGTGTTGGGGAATTTCTTCTTCTTCTTGGGTCTCTCCAAAGCTAGGAGTTCTTCTAGTTCATGTCCTTCATAGGTGGGAGATCTTTCTCTTTTCTTGGGGCATTGATCTTCATGCTCCTTGGATGCATGGTCCTTGTATCCATGAGTATTGCTAGCTTGGGTTCCTTCTAGATTAACATCCTTGTCATCCTTGTTGTCATTGGCTCTTGGGAGAAAGTTTTCTCTCATGTTGATCACTTGAGTAACTAATCCTTGCAACAATTGGGATTGAAGTTTCAAAATCCTTTGTATGGCTGGGTCTAGTCCATTGTTGTTGGCTAAAAGCTGAGTTGTCTCTTGGCTCAACTGGTGTTGGGTTGCTATGAGCTCTTTCATGCCGTCAGCTTGGTTGGTGTTGATGTCATCAACCGTGGAGTCTTTTGGAGTAGTCATCTGTTTGGGTTGAAGGGAGATTAGAATAGGCAAGATATTTCTAAGGAATCAATTCTAATCACACACACATCACAATTCACACAAGCAATATGCATGCAATAACAAACCAAACATTCACAAACAACTTTGCACTCAAACAACAAGGTTCAAGCACATACTTAGGCAACAAAAATACTTTTGTTACACCACATAAGTTGGTGTGTTTTGACTTAACTAAAATATGGTGGTCCATCTATATGATTCACTTGTGATCCTTCCATCCTTCTTGGTTGATCCTTCTTGCATGAGATCATGGTTTCTTTGAGAAAATCTCTTGGTCACAATACTTCAAAGTCGTTGATGGTTCCTTCTTATTTTGCATTCCCTCAGTCTCTAAATCTTGAGTAAGATCTCCTTGTCCCACTTGTAGTCCTTAGTGGTATCCATTTTGGAAATCTTTGGAGAACATGCTGAAGATGTTGAAGTCATTAGAGCTGAAGAAGTTGAAGAAGTCCTTTGCATATGGTGCAGTCTTTGGCCATGGGGTTGGTTTTTCCATCAAGTTTGAAATAGATGAGATGTAGAGTTGAAATCAAAATGGTTGAGGAAAGAGTTTACAAGTATTTTTGTAGATAAGTTTTGGATCAAAATATAACTCCTATTTTTCTAAGGATTTTTTGTCCAATCCTAGGGTTTACAAATCCTACAGGCAACACATTGCTCTAATACCATCTGTAGGGGTCACAACCCAATAAGGTAGATTCCTCCTGTGTTTTACAATGCTAGTCCCTGGATCAATAGCTAGCATCCACAGTTAAGATGTAATATCAAGAAACAAAGGTCATAATATAACTCTATAACCAGGAATATCATAATTTTATTACATCACATATAGCTCATATGGCTATTACATTACATTGCAGCGGAATAACTATAGTCATGGGGTCCTTCATCTTCAAAGTGCCACAGGCAGATGTTGGTTGTAGACTTTGTAATCCTAATCAATCAATCTTCACTAAAGACAATCAAACCTGCAACATTACAAGTTACAGCCAAAAGGGTCAATACATTTGAATTGTATTGGCAAGTGATACTATGATAATATAGTGGAGTCTATCATCTATATGCATTTGGCTAAGTGGAGTTGAGGCTTGCATTGCTCAAAATAGATTTTTCCTTAACATTTTTAAAAATACTAAGTTTTTGTTTAACAAAATCATTTTCCTCAATCAAAGATTGAAGATCCTTTCCAAGGCATCTACCAATCAAAGATTGAAGATTTCAAACAACCCTTGTTCAAACTACAAGTTTTAACTTAGAAATTTGAGTGATGAGATTCTTGATTGCTTCCATGTCTTGATGCTCAAATTGTCCTTTACCAGGGACATGGCTAATTACTTAGATTTTACACTCTGCAGAGGTGGTGCACTTTCCCCACAAGACTTGGTTTCCCAAGACAAGATCTTTCAGAAGCTTTCCCTTAGACCAAAATGGACGCGCTCCAACCTATCAAACACTACCACCCACTGTCCATATGGCTAAGTTCTTGCAACCTATATGATCATGGCAGAGCCCATATTGCCAAGTGGTTGCACTTGAAGCTTCTCAACATTTGACATCTCAAATCTCTTTGTTTCCTGGGTGGCATCCACAAGTGAGATACACAATCCAAGTCCATGGCCTTGTGAACCACTCAACCAAACACCACCAAGCCTTCCCATTCCACCCAGGTGATTCATTAACTTAGTTGTTTTATTAGACAAAATCACAAGTCCTCAGACTTAGAATATTTTTCCATAGTGTGAATATATATTCCACCCATGTTTTCTATTAGCTAGGCTAAGCTTGATAGTAGTAGGAATCTTAACTTAGGAAAATCCTACTAAGGATTCATCTACTAGGTTTTCTTATAGCAAGGTCTATACTTAGCAAAATCCATGCAAGTTTTACTTAGAGAAAAATCACTAATGCATAGAGAAAGTAATGGGACAAAAAGTATGAAGCATCACTTGCCTTTTTGCTAGATAATGGTGGTTCACTCCTTGATCTTGCTAGTCTCACACTTCACTACAAGTCAATCAAGCAAACACAAGTTCAATTCACATTCCAAACCAAAGTCAAACAAACAATTTTTCACACACAAGTATTGGAATCTAAGTCATGCAATAGCATGCAAAGGTTTGGTTCTATTGCAAGGATGGTCTCTACTAGGATTCTAAAGTTTGTAAGATCCAAATTGGTCATTTACCAAAATGGCAAAGTCATTTGCAAATGGGTTTTATCTCAAAACCATTTTAAAATCCATTCATCATTTTATGTGGTGAAAAATGTTTTTATCAAGGCAAAACTCTTAAGTTGTTCACCAAAGGAGTTGCTAATTTTCAAAACTTGGTGTTGTGGTTCAGTGGGTTTGATCAAACCATTTTCTCAAAGTTTCCTTTCCATAAACATTTTCATAACAAAAACCATTCTTTTTATTTGGCTAGAAAATGACTAAGTCAAGTAATCCAACCTAAATTTTACCAAAATCATTTTTAACACCAAGGGTTGGTTCCTAGGGTCAGTAAGGTCACAACAATCCAATTTGCAAAGGTTTCATCCTTAAATTCAATTTTAAACAATTTTTCTACTCTAAACAAGTATACAAATGTTTCTGCAAATTCAAACAAGCTACCAGATACTATTTGCTAAACTAAGGGCATGGTTGGCTAGGTCTTGTTCTCCTGAATCCAACGACATAAAATTTGTAATTTTTGGACATGTGGTTTGAAAGTTACAGGGGTTTGAAGTTTGCAAATAATTATGTTTTCAAATCTGTTTTTAAACCGAATAGGTGACACACGGCACACTCTGGTTGGACGGTACCAGTTCGGGGTTGATCACGGTGCAGACCGTCGGATCTAAGCAGATCGTATGGCCCAGATCACGTACCCCTTCGCGTTTAAGTTATTCTATCCTATCCATCAGATCGGGATCGGACGGCTCTCAGTGCCTTGCCAAAAGCTGGCGGCGACATGTTAACGGTGAGCGGCGGAGCGGCCAGTTGGCGGCGGCGCTGGCGAGGCAGGAAGCGAAACAGGGAGGGAGAAAGCTCACCGATGTTGCGAGGATGAGGTGATGCTGGTCGTGTGGTCGTCGTGGCAAGGGGCGCACAGGAACGGGCGGAATTCCTCACCGGAGTTGGTTCTGGCGGCCGGTGGCTCTCGTCGAGGTCGAGGACGTCGCTGGAGTTCGCCCTAAGGCAAAATGAAGGCGCGATCAGATGCGCAGGATCAAGACAATGCTATGTGCGTGATCGAGAAGTGAAGGGGCGGTCTGGTTCACCTGGTAAACGTCGTCGAAGAAGAAGACAAACACGGCGGCGTCGGGAGCTTGTCGTAGTCGATGCTCCAGGGCGTCCGCGGTTGAGAGGAGGGTGCTGGGAGATGCTTCTGGTTGTGGGGGAGTTTTCAGTGTGCTTAAGGAGGCTCGGGGTAGTGTCGTGTCGCCGGAATCGGCACCGGACTTCGTCGGAGCAGAGGGTGCTCGGAGAGTAATTGAGGCGGCCTGGGGGCGTGCTTTGGGGAGGGGGCAGAGGGGAACGAGAGAGGAGAGGCGAGCGCTTTAAGGTGCGTGATCACTGGAGGAATCAAAGCTTCTTCAACGCGCATTCACTACCGGTGTAACTCACTGCAAACGGCTGGCGAGGGTGGGCGTCGTCTGCGGGTGGAGAAGAAGACAGCGTGTCTGCGGGGTCCTCTGTCAGCGTGAGAGGGAGTGAGGGGGAAGGGTCCACTAGTCAGCGGCTTTGCGGGCTATTTCAGCGGTGAGGAAAAAAACAGTTCGGGGGGGCGAAGGGCAGATGGGCTGGACTGGGCTGGGGCAGTTGGGCCAGATCCATTTCATATTTTTTTCTGTTTCTGAATCTTTTTCCTTTATCTAATTTATTTCCTGTTTTGAATTTCCAAACAATCAAACAAGGTTCAAATCAATTCAAACAACACCCAAACTTTGTAACATTGAATTTAGTTCTGTTCAGTAACATGAACCAAAATCCAAAATAAAAATAATATTTTAATCTTTTTAGGTTCTATTTATTAATTAAGTAAAATGGTCCATAGTTTATTAATAAAATAGGGTTTGTTTTTTTTAATAAAATCTTCATTTGAACTCCAAATATTTTCAAAACCAATCAGTAGATTTTATTTGGGAAATATAGAATATTTGGAAAATTTGTTTAAAACAAAATAACCTTTTTATAATAATTAAATAAAATGGGCCTTAGTTATTAAATCAAATAGAGTTTGATTTTATTAATAAAATCTTTATTTGAAACCTAAATATTTTCAAAAACCAAATCAGTAGGTTTTATTTGGGAAATATAGAATACTTGGAAACTTGTTTTAAAACAAAATAACATTTTATTTTAGAGTCCATTATTAATTAAATATAATAGACTTTCATTATTAAATCAAATAGGATTTGTTTTATTGAGATATTCATTTTGAAATCTAAAATAAAAACAAAACACTTTAGTAGGTTTTATTTGTGAATATCAAATATTTGGAAAACTTATTTTAAATACTATTAATAAGTTTTGATGTTTCAATTAAATTGGTAAAACCTTTTATTTAAATAAAGTTTGGATATTAAATCCTTATTAATTTATTTAAATAAACCTTTGCTAATAAAATGTTTTTAATTCCCAAATCTTGGCCAGGGTTTTAATTTGGCTTTATAAAATAATCTTTATTGATGAAACTTCTATTTCATTTGAAAACAAATCTTTTCATTTAGGAGTTTCAAAATAGTATTTCCAAATGTTTTTATTTTTCCTTTTATTAAATGTTTATCTTTTTAAATCCCTTTAGGTTTTATTTAATTCATATGGGTTTGAAGTTCCAATTGAATTCAAGAAGTTTCCTCTGGCTCTGAAAATCAAACAAAGTTTTATTTTATTCATTTATTTTCACATTACAAGATTTGGAAAATCTTGGGATGTGACACACCCTAGGCGCGGGTGGGCCCTACCCCGCGCCTAGGTAGGGTTTGCCTGTCCTGGCGGCCGCCTCGGTCTCCCCCTTCGCCTATAAGAAGGCCCCGATGTAGAAACTCTTAGGACCCGATCAGAAATCCACGAAACCATCTGTAGCTGCCGCCACCATCGACCCTAGATCGGGGGGGGGGGGGGGGGGGGGATCAGAAGCTCTTCCTGGCACCCTACCGGAGAGGAGATCATCCCGGATGCCTTCTCTCCGGTATGATTTGTGAGTAGTTCCACCTTGGACTATGGGTCCATGTAGTAGCTAGATGGCTGTATCTCCTCCTTTGTGCTTTCATGTATAGATGTTGTGAGCTCCGTTCATGATCAAGATCTAATCTATTTGTAATCATGCATGTTGTGTTTGCGGGGATCCGATGGATATTGAGATTATTATGTTAGTTTGATTAATGGTTCTATCTTTATGATTCTATCATGTCTATGTTGGTTGTGATCTTGCATGCTCTCCGTTGCTAGTGGTTATCTTGGCCAAGTAGTTGCTAGTGACTCCAAGAGGGAGTATTTATGCTCGATAGTGGGTTCATGCCTCTAGTTTCCAAGGGAAGTGATAGAAATCTCTTCGGTTGTAGATGTGCTATTGCTACTAGGAAGAAACAACGGTCTCTTGTTCATGGAACATATGGACTGTTTACCTTACACACACTTTTCTTAAAGCAGTTGTCTGTTGCTTGCAACTTAATACTGAAGGGGGTTCGGATGATAACCTGAAGGTGGACTTCTAGTCATAGATGCAGTTGGATTACGGTCTATGTATATTGTTGTATTGCCCAATCAACCTCATAGGATCTTTGTGGCTAGCAATTGCATTGTTATGCCTTGCTCAGTTCCTGTCAATTGCCCCGCTGTAATTTGTTTACCCTTCATGCCATGTTGTTTATCTAAGACGAGCACCTCTAGTGAACTATGGACCCCGGTCCAATCTTTAACATTGATACATCTTCCAATGTTACTTGTTTACTTGCTGCAAACCATTACCTTCCACACCATACGTTTAATCCTTTGTTACAGCAAATCAGTGAGCTTGACAACTTCACTGATTCGTTGGGACAGAGTCTTGAGTTTGTGTTGTGAAGGTCTCCATGTTGCTTCCAACACCTGTGTGACGTTTCCTTCCTCCTTCTGGTTCGATAACCTTGGTTTCTACTGAGGGAAATCTTGCTGTTGTACTCTTCATACCTTGCTCTTGGTGTTTCCAATGAAGCACTCTTCCTCCCTGTTGAGTGTAGCATCAGTGTGCACCATCACCACCACCCATATGGATGCCACTAAACCACAAGAAGTTCCTATTCCTCCTATTACAATGCCTAAGCCTAATGAGTTTACTACTGTAAGACCCTACCTTTATAAAGATAAAGATCCCTGTGATTGCAATGCTAGTCCCTGGATCAAATGCTAGCATCCACAGTTTAAGATGAAGTACACAGAACAAAGGTCATTATTACATCGTCATTCCAGAGATAACATAGTCTTTTACAACTCCATAGCCATAGGCTAGTACAAGAGTTTAACTTAACAATATAAATAAAAGTCTTCATCTTCATGTGCCACAGGCAAGCATGTTCAGTGTAGACTCACAACCCTAATCCTCATCAGAGTAACCTGCAACATCACAAGTTATAGCCATAGTGGGTCAATACATTGGAATAGTATTGGCAAGTGATACCTTAGTAGCATAATAGTATCTAGCTTCTACATGTATTTGGCTAAGTGTAGCTTAGGCTTGCTTTGCTCAAAATAGGTTTTACCTATCAGTTGAAAACACTAAGTTTTTGTTTGGCAAAACTCCCAAGGAACTACCAATAAACATTGGTGAACCTTACCCTTGTTCAACCACAAGTTTTTAACTTAGAAATTGGGATGAGGAGATTATTGATAGCTTCAGTGTCTTGATGCTCAAATTTCTCATTGCCGGGGACACAGCTAAGTACTTAGATTTTTACTTCTCGAGAAGTGGTGCACTTCCCCCACAAGACTTGACATTCATCAAGATGATACCTTTCAGAAGCCTTCCCTTAGACCAAATGGACGCGTTCCAACCTATCACCCTACCACCAACTGTCCAAATGGCTAAGTTATTGCAACCTATATGATCAAGGCAGAGCCCATATGCCATGTGGTTGCACTAGAAGCTTCTAAACACTAAGTATCTCAAATCCCTTTGTTCCTGGGTGGCTTCCCACAAGTGTGATACACAAAGTAGACCATAGATATGGTCCTTATGTAACCACTCAACATAACCCAAACATACCATTCCACCTAGGTGTTTCATTTACTTAGTTGTTTTATTAACCAAAACCACAAGTCAAATACTTAGCAATATTTTTCCATAGCTTGTATATAATACACCCTTGGTTGCTACTAGCTAGGATAAGCATGGAAATAGCAATATATTGACTTAGAGAAAATTCTAACAATTCTACAACTACTAGGATTTCCCAAGCATAACATATATATACTTAGCAAAAATTATCATGCAAGCCCTATACAAAATATCACTAATGCATAGTCAAAAAAATTGGGACAAAATTATGAAGCACCACTTGCCTTGGTAGTTGGGGGAGTAACAACAATCCTCACAGTCACAATCACCATTAGCACAAAAATCTACACATAAAATGATAACACCAAATTCATATTTCAAATAATCAAGCAAAAATATATGCATGCATGCAAATGCCATGTGATGATTTTTCTAAACCCAAACAAGACAAGTAAAACAGTACTGAACAATAAACTAAACATTTATACACCAAATAAACTTAATTTGGCTTCTAAAACATTTTCCAAATAATTTTTATACACAAATTAGGCCTACAAATGTCTCTGCATAAAATTCTATTTTAACAGAAACAAATTACAAAACTAAGCCTACAGATGTGTAGGATTTATTTTTGTGATTCCAATGATATATTATTTGTATTTTTGATAAACAGAACAAAAGTTATTGAATTTACAAGTTTGAATAACTAATAGATTAAAAAATAGATTTTAAATTAAAAACCTAGACACGTGGGCGTGTCTGATTGGCTAATACCGTTTCGGCTGGATCGATCAACGAGAGCCGCAGGATTTAAATGAGATCGCATGGCTCAGATCTAAACACACCCCTTCGCTAAGTGATCTAATCTGGCACGCTGGATATAGATCTAACGGTGTCCGATCAATCGACCACAGATGGGCGGCGCGAATGGGTGCTGGCGGCGGCGCTACTGGCAGCGGTGCTCCGGCGATTCTAGAGGGGGCTAGGGGCAGTGGTGATGCTTACCAGCGTTGCAAAGATGCGAGGATGCTCAAGGTGGCTTCGGCTTGGACGGGGGCGAGCTGCTGCGGCCGTGGGAGCTCGTCGGAGTTGCGGACAGCGTCGGGTCAATGCAAACTCTGACGAAGACGACGACCTGGATCACCCCAGCGCAAACAAAGTGCATCAGGACTCGTGCAAGGTCCAGGCGAACAAGTGGGTTTGAATTAGAAGGCGAGGGGCGCTCGTATCTTACTGGGATTGCTCGACGAAGTTGAGCGGCGGCTCTGCCGTTTGCAGAGGTGGACGGGGGCGACGACCTGGGGCGATTTAGAACAAACCGAATGCATGAGAAGATGCACAAGGCGATGGCGAAGAAGGTCTTGTGAACCAGAAGGCAAGGCGTGCTCAAGACTCACCGTGATGGCTCGCCGGAGCTGCTCGGTGCAAGCGAGAATTCGTGGAGCCTGACGGCGCTTCTGGCTGGCTGTGTTGGGGGAAATTGCTGCGAGGGAGAGGGGATTAAGTAGCCAGAGCATGGGGAGGATTGCGCACGGAATCAACATCAATTACTCGAATTAAACCGCGGAAGTGAAGGGGTGAAGAAACGGCGGAGGGCTCGGTCGTGGGCGGGGTTTGGGGACGACGATGACGGGGGAGGTGGGACCGGAGCGTCAGTGAGAGGGGAGGGCGGGGGGGGGGGGGGTGCGCGCGGGTGAGAATCAGAGGGGAGAGGGAAACCCGGGTGGGCTGGCTGTTGGGCCGCTTCTGCATGTTGGGCTGGAAGGCTGGCGCATGCCCTTTTCTATTTCTTTATTCCTTTTCTATTTCTGATTTGATTTTCTGAAATCATTTTCAAATGCTTTTCAAATGTGTTTGAATTCAAATTTCTTTTGAATTTTTGCAGTGAAAACTTTGTACTGAAATGAGTATAAAACCTTACTGTTTAGTCCAAAGCACTTTGACATAAAGGGAAAATAAAATAAAACCATGCCTTAATATGATTATAGATAATAGGCATAAAGTGGTTTTATATTTGAATTTTGTTTTGAGAATTTTGTGCAAGCTTTGCATTCATATTTGAAATATTTCTGATCATAACAAGGTATTCTCATACTTTGAGAGTAAAATAGAACCATTGCCTTTCTAGCATAAAATAATAGGCATAAGAATGGTTTCTCATTTTGAAATCTAGTTTGAAAATAACCAAATGCTTATGAATGCATGCATGATATGCAAACTTTTCAAATTATGATTTTTGGGATGTTACAAATCTAACCCCCTTAAGTTGAATCTCGCCCTTGAGATTCGGATTGGCTAGCAAATAGGTGAGGGTGGTCTTTCCGAAGATCATCTTCTCTTTCCCATGTTGCTTCTTCCTCGAAATGATGGTTCCACTGAACTTTGCAGAATTTGATAGTCTTTGTCCAAGTAACTCTTTCTGCAGTCTCAAGAATCTTGATGGGTTTTTCCTCATAAGTGAGATCACTTTCCAATTGGACCTCTTCCAAAGGTATAGTATCCTTCAAAGAAGTCTCCTCCATCTCCGGATGGCATTTCTTCAGCTGACTTATGTGAAATACATTGTGAACGGTAGACAATGATTCAGGAAATTCAATCTCATATGCTACTTCTCCTTTACGGCTCAAAATCTTGAATGGCCCAACATATCTTGGTGCCATTTTTCCTTTGACTCCAAATCTCTTCACTCCACGAAGTGGTGACACTCTAAGATAAGCTCTACCACCCACCTCATATGTGACTTCTCTATGCTTTGGATCTGCATAGTTCTTTTGTCAGGACTGTGCTATCTTCAATATGTCCTTTACCAACTTGACTTTTCTTCAGCTTCCTTGATTAGTTCTGGTCCGAATAAATTTCTTTCTCCAACACCATTCCATAGTAATGGTGTAGTACACCTTCTCCCATAGAGAAATTCAAACAGTGCCATCTCAATACTGGCTTGATAGCTGTTGTTGTAAGAGAACTCTGTGTAAGGCAGACTTTCATCCCAACTAGCACCATAATCTAGGTAAAATGCCCTCAACATATCCTCTAGAATCTGGTTGGTCCTTTCTGTCTGTCCATCAGTCTGGGGATGAAAAGCAGTGCTGAATTCCAATCTCGTTCCCAATGACTCATGCAGTTGTCTCCAAAAATGGGAAGTGAATTGAGTTCCCCTATCATACACATATAATATCCCTCCTTTATAAAGGAAAAGGATCCCTGTGATTGCAATGCTAGTCCCTGGATCAATGCTAGCATCCACAGTTTAAGATGAAGTACACAGATACAAAGGTCTTTATTACAGCCATTCCAGAGATAAACATAGTCTTTACAACTCCAAGGCCACAGGCCTAGTACAAGAGTTTGAATAAGTAAATAAATAAAAGTCTTCATCTTCATGTGCCACAGGCAAACATGTTGAGTGTAGACTCATGACACCTAATCCTCATCAGAGTAACCTGCAACATCACAAGTTACAGCCACAGTGGGTCAATACTTTGGAATAGTATTGGCAAGTGATACCTTAGTATAATTTACGTGGACAAGATACTATATGCAATTTTGGCTAAGTGTAGCTTGGCTTGCTTTGCTTAAAATAGGTTTTGCCTATTAGTTGAAATCACTAAGTTTTTCTTTGTCAAAACCTTTCCCAAGGAACCACAAATAGACATTGAGGTCCTTCACCCTTGTTCACCCACAAGTTTTTACTTAGAAATTGGGATGAGGAGATTCTTGATGGCTTCCATGTCTTGATGCTCAAGTTGTCCTTTTCCAGGGACATGGCTAAGTACTTAGATTTTTCCATCTGCAGAGGTTGTGCACTTTCCCCACCAGACTTGGTTTCACCAAGACAGGACCTTTCAGAAGCCTTCCCTTAGACCAAATGGACGCGCTCCAACCTATCATTCCCACTACCACCAACTGTCCAAATGGCTAAGTTATAGCAACCTATGTGGTCCAGGCAGAGCCCATATTGCCAAGTGGCTACACTAGAAGCTTCTTAACACTTGGCCTCTAAAATCTCTTTGTTCCTGGGTGGCTTGACACAAGTGAGATACACAAGGTAAACCATAGAAATGGGCCTTGTGTAACCACTCAACATAAACCTTTACTTCCATTCCACCCAGGTGTTTCATTAACTTAGTTGTTTTATTAGGCAAAACACAAGTCCAAAGACTTAGAAATATTTTTATTATAGCATGTATATTTCACCAACCTTTGTTTGCTACTAGCTAGGCTAAGCATGGCATAGATAGTAACTCAACTTAGAGGTTCCCTAGCAATTCTACAACTACTAGGATTTCCCAACATGGCATATAAGCAAAATATAGCATGCAAGTCTAACAAAATATTTCTAATGCTTAGTAGAAAATATAGGAATAATAATATTCATGAAGTACCACTTGCCTTGGTAGTTTGGAGAGTAGTTACACTCTTCACAATCACAATCACTAGCACCAAAATCTACACAAGGAATTGTAGCAACAAATTACACACAAAACATATACAATCAAAAATATATGCATGCATGCAAGATGGTATGTGATGATTTTTAAAACTCAACCAAGCAAGAAAACAGTACTGGTTCATTAACAAGTTAAAAACTTGCCAAACAACATTTATTTAAACCATAAATTATTTCCTAAACAATTCATATGCTCAAATTAGCCCTACACAAGTTTCTGCAAATAAAACCTTTTTAACAGAAACAAAACATTAAACACATTGCATATTTAGAAAGAGCTTGATCTCCTGATTCCAACGATCTAAAATTTGTCAAATTCTAACGTGGGGATCAAAAGTTATAGCCAAAACAAATTTGAACATCAATCTGATTCAAATCCTGTTTTAAATCTAAACTCCAGCCACGCGTCATGTTCTGATTGGTGCGTACCGCTTCGCACCGGATCACGCTCGGCTATCGTTGGATCTAACTAAACACGCACGGCTCAGATCTAAACTTACCCCTTCGTCACAGATCTAATCTCACACGTTAGATATAAATCCTACGGCCCTAATCTAATTGACCACAGACGGGCGGCGCTAGCGGCGGCGACTGGCGGCAGCGTGCTCTGCCTACGGCGGCACGGCGCTACAGGTGGTCCTAGGGTCGTCGGAGGGGCTTACCAGAACCGTGGCGACGCGCTGATGCTAAACCTGGCGGTGGCTTGGCAAGGGACGCACGGAGTGGGCTGCTGGAGCTCGTCGAAGTTGCGGGCGGCGTCGGGTTCGAGTGGACGGCGACGTTGGCGACGCTCCTGGTCTCCCTAGCACAAACAAGTGGCACCAGATGATGCACAAGACAGTGGCGAACAACTTCGTGTGAGTCAGAGGCGAAGGGGCGCAAAGGGCTTACGGAATTTGGTCACCGGAGTCGAGGTTGTCGTCGGGAGCTTGCGGTGTTGAACGGAACCGACGACCTGGGGCAGTAAAGAAAGAACCAGCGTTGTCAGTAGATGCGCAAGAAAGTGGCGAGGCTGTCTGCAAGAACCAGAGGGAGAGGGGCGCACATGGCTCACCGGGATTGGTCGCCAGAGTGAGCTCTGTCTGCGGCGGTGTAGGGGCGATTGTGGGCAGCGTGGGGTCGCTTTGTGCTCGGAGTTTGGGGGAAAATGGAGAGGGGGCAGAGGGGGTTTAAGTAGCATGCTCGCGAGCGAGATTTACTCCAGCATTCAACGTGAATTGACGTCGCGAATCAATACAGGGAATGGCCGGCATGATTTGGGGATTGAGCTGTTTGCGGGGTGGAGACGACGACGTCGTGTGGGCCGTGGCTGTCAGCGAGAGGAAGGGAGAGGGAGTGGGTCCAGACTGTCAGCGAGCTAGTGGGTGCGGGGGTGAGTGAAGAAAACGGTTCGCGGGGTGGGGTGTTGGACTTCGCTGGGCTGGTTGGGCCAGATTCGGCTGAGGCTTATTTTTTTTCCCTTTTTAAGCTTTTTCTTTTTCTGTTTGCTTTTCTAAAATGGTTTTTAAACCTCAATTCAAATCTGTTTGATTCCAAAACTTTTCAGGATTTTTGTACAATAAATCTTGTAATTAAATAAGTGTCAAACACATTTGTTCACTCAAGCACACTTGGGTTTTTGAAAATAAAATAAAACCATGCCTTTATGATATATATTCAATAGGCATAATATTGGTTTTATTATTCATTTTGTTTTTGAAATTTTGTTCAAACTTTGGTGGTGCCTAAGTTTGAATAAACAAACTTTACTGAATCAAAACAAGTATTTCTTCTCATTGGAAGATAGCACTAAGGCTTAGAGCAACCTTACATAAAATAATAAGCACAAATGCTTCTGTTTTGAATTGATTTGTTTGAAATGAAAATCATATACTCATGGATGCATGGATGATATGCATAAGTTTGAAACATGATTTTGAGGATGTTACAAATCTAACCCCCTTAAGGTGAATCTCTCCCTCGAGATTCGGATTGGCTAGCAAATAGGTGAGTCTGGTCTTTCCGAAGATCATCTTCTCTTTCCCAAGTTGCTTCTTCTTCGGTATGATGATTCCACTGCACTTTGCAAAATTTGATAATCTTAGTCCGTGTGACTATTTCTGCAGTCTCAAGAATCTTGATAGGCTTCTCTTCATAGGTGAGATCATCTCCAACTGAACCTCCTCCAAAGGTATAGTATCCTTCAAAGAAGTTTCTTCCATTTCCGGATGACATTTCTTAAGTTGACTCACATGAAACACATTATGGACAGCTGACAGAGATTCTGGCAGTTCAATTTCATAGGCAACTTCTCCTTTACGACTCAGAATCTTGAATGGTCCAACATATCTTGGGGCCAATTTTCCTTTGACTCCGAACCTCTTCACTCCACGAAGTGGTGACACTCTAAGATAAGCTCTATCACCGACTTCGTAGGTGACTTCTCTACGCTTAGGATCTGCATAGCTTTTCTGTCGGGACTGTGCTATCTTCAATCTGTCCTTAACCAACTTGACCTTCTCTTCTGCTTCTTTGATAAGATCTGGTCCGAATAAACTTCTTTCTCCCACACCATTCCATAACAATGGGGTGGTACACTTTCTTCCGTAGAGAAACTCAAATGGTGCCATCTCAATGCTGGCTTGATAGCTGTTGTTATAAGAAAATTTTGCGTAAGTCAGACTTTCATCCCAACTGGCTCCATAGTCTAGGGCACATGCTCTCAACATGTCTTCAAGAATCTGATTAGTCCTTTCGGTTTGTCCATCGGTTTGAGGATGAAAAGCCGTACTGAATTCCAACCTCGTTCCCAATGACTCATGTAACTGTCTCCAAAAATGGGAAGTGAATTGAGTTCCCCTATCTGACACAATACTCTTGGGCACTCCATGTAGACATACAATTCTACTCATGTAGATTTTGGCCAACTTAGCACTTGTATAGGTTGTCTTCACGGGTATGAAATGAGCCACTTTAGTTAGGCGATCCACTACTACCCAAATAGAATCGTATCCTGACCGGGTCCTTGGTAATCCGGTAATGAAATCCATACCAATCTTGTCCCACTTCCAATCAGGAATAGGTAGTGGTTGAAGCAAACCTGTTGGTTTCTGATGTTCCGCTTTCACTCTACTACACACATCACACAAAGCAATATGTTCGGCGATGTCCTTCTTTAGATTATTCCACCAAAATCTTTCCTTCATGTCCATGTACATTTTGTGTTACCTTACCCGGATGAATGGAATACGGTGAGCTATGTGCTTCCTGCAAAAATCAGTTTCCGCAGCTCCGGATCTTGTGGAACACAGATACGTTTCCCATGCCATAAAGTACCGCGTTCGTCTTCATGGAACCCTTTGGCTTTTCCTTTGCCAATCTTTTCTTTAATCTCTTCAATTTCCTTATCAATCTTCTGGGCTTCTTTGATCTTGTCCAACAATGTGGGTTGAACATCTAAAGACATGAGGTGTCCTTCAGGCACAATTTCCAATCTGAGTTCTCTAAATTGGGCATACAAATCATCTGGCAATTCTCCTTTGGTAAGGCCATTCACAAAAACCTTACGACTTAGAGCATCTGCTACAACATTTGCTTTTCTGGGGTGGTATTGCAAACTTAAGTCATAGTCCTTGATGAGTTCTAGCCATCTTCTTTGTCTCATATTAATTTCCTTCTGGGTGAAGATATACTTCAAACTCTTATGATCTGTGAACACTTCACAACTCTTTCCCAAAAGATAGTGCCTCCATGTTTTGAGTGCATGGACGACAGAGGCTAACTCTAAATCATGAGTAGGATAGTTCACTTCATGAGTTTTGAGTTGTCTCGAGGCATACGCCACAACTTTTCCTTCTTGCATAAGTACTGCACCCAAACCATGATGAGATGCATCACAATATACTTGTAAATCTTTTTCCAAGTCTGGCAAACACAAGACTGGTGCTGTCACAAGTCTCTTCTTCAATTCCTGAAAGCTGAGTTCACAACCTTCCGTCCAAGCAAATTTCTTGTCTTTCTTTAACAATTCCGTCATAGGCTTAGCTACCTTGGAGAAATTTTCAATGAACCTTCTATAGTAACATGCTAAGCCAAGGAAACTATGAACTTCCTTTACTGACTTGAGAGATTCCCATTCCGTTACAGCTGAAACTTTAGCAGGATCAACTTCTACACCATCCTTTGTCATAACATGTCCAAGAAATCCAACTTCATTCAACCAGAATTCACACTTGCTGAATTTGGCATAAAGTTTATGCTCTCTTAACTTCTCAAGTATTAAACGTAAATGTCCTTCATGCTCTTCTTTGCTCTTGGAGTAGATTAAAATGTCATCGATGAAAACGAAAACAAACTTGTCAAGGAATTCCATGAACACCTTGTTCATCATATTCATGAAGTATGCTGGAGCATTGGTCAAACCAAATGGCATCATGGTATACTCATATAATCCATACCTTGTGGTGAAAGCTGTATTAGGTATGTCTTGTTCTCTTATCTTGAGTTGAAAATAACCTGACCGGAGATCAATCTTTGAGAACACACAAGCTCCTTCTAGCTGATCAAACAAGTCATTGATTCTAGGCAAAGGATATTTGTTCTTAATAGTCACCTCATTAAGTGAACAGTAATCTATGCATAACCTTTGACTTCTATCTATCTTTTCCACGAACAAAACTGGGGCTCCCCAAGATGAAGAACTTGGTTGAATAAATCCTTTCTGCAATTGTTCTCCAAGTTGTTTCTTGAGTTCTTTCAGTTCATCCACTGACATCTTGTATGGTCTCTTTGCTATTGGTCCAGATCCTGGTACCAAATCTATAAGAAACTCCACATCTATATCTGGTGGCATTCCCGGTAATTCTTCCGGAAACACATCCGGATATTCACTCACAATTGGCACATTGTCAATGCTAACCCCCTTAAGAGAATTTAGCTTACTCCCTTTCGATTCAAAGTTAGACTTGAATTTAATCCGTTTTCTTTCCGGGGTTGTGAGTGCAACAGTACGATTAGCACAATCTAGTACTCCTTCATACTTAGCCATCCAATCCATTCCCAATATTACGTCCAGTCCTTGGGAATCTAGGATTATCAGAATCACTGGAAATTTATGCTTTCCAAACTCTATTACTAGATCCCGGCATCCAAGACTTACTATCATATCTCCACCCGGAGAACTAACTTTTATTGGACACCCAATGTTTTCAGTTGGAAACCCATTTCTATCAACAAATGCTTTTGATATGAATGAATGCGATGCTCCAGTATCAAAAAGAACAAATGCTGGAATATAATTGAGTCTGAACTTACCAGCAACAGCATCAGGCTCCTCATAGACCTCCTCCACATTTATGTGGTTAACCTGTCCCTTGTGAAAAGGGTTGGGCTTGTTGGGTCCTACAACTTTCTTTTCTGGGCATTCATTTGCATAATGACCCATCTTCTTGCACTTGAAGCATTCAACCTGACTAATGTCCTTCTTGACAGGCTGACTTCCACTTCCACTTCCATTACCACTGTGGTGGCTCTTGTATCCACCCTTGTGGTTCTTGTACTTGTCATTTTCATGACTACAGTGATGCTTGTTGTCATGACGGTTGCGGTTGTGGTGCTTGTTGAATTTCCCATGCTTGTGGGATCCTGAGCTTCCGCTGTCATCAAAATGGGAACGTTTGTGAGACGATCCCGAGCTGTGCTTGTCTGAGTGCTTTCTCTTCCTGCTTTCAACTTGCTTTATTTTGTTCTCCAAAATAGCAGCCTTGTCACAGAGAGACTGATAAGTGGGAACATAGGCCACTGCCAACTGCAGGTTCAGTTCATCATTTAACCCTTCGAGGAACTTTTCTTTCCTCTTAGCATCTGTGTCAACTTCATCCGGTGCATATCGCGCCAGATTGTTGAACTCCTCAATATATTCGGCCACGCTGCGGTGGCGCTGCTTCAGGTTATGAAAATCCTTCTTTTTCAGACTCATCACTCCAGATGAGATATGAGCAGTACGAAAGCCATCTTCAAAGATAGCCCATGTCACATCTTCTATGGGAGTGGTGATCTGGAAGTTATCCCACCAAGTGGTGGCTGGTCCTTCCAGCAAATGTGCTGCAAATCTGACCTTTTCAGCATCAGTACAACCCACAGTTACCAAGTCCTTGTTCACAGAGCGTAGCCAATCATTGGCCACCATGGGATCAATCGTTCCTGAGAACTTTGCTGGCCTCAATCTCAAGAACCTGGTAAGCATGTCAAAACCCGGTGGGTTGTTGTTGTTGTTGTTGTTGTTGTTGTTGTTGTTGTTGTTGTTGTTGTTGTTGTTGTTGTTGTTGTTGTTGTTGTTGTTGTTTGTTGTTGTTGTTGTTGTTGTTGTGTTGTTGTGTTGTTGTTGTTGTTGTTGTTGTTGTTGTTGTTGTTGTTGTTGTTGTTGTTGTTGTTGTTGTTGTTGTTGTTGTTGTTGTTGTTGTTGTTGTTGTTGTTGTTGTTGTTGTTGTTGTTGTTGTTTGTTTGTTGTTGTTGTTTGTTGTTGTTGTTGTTGTTGTTGTTGTTGTTTGTTGTTGTTGTTGTTGTTGTTGTTGTTGTTATTGTTTTGGTTCTGGATGAACGTCGTCATCATCTGCATCAGCTGAGTTTGAGCGGTCATCATTTGCTACATTTCTGGAGTGATGTTGTTGTTGTTGTTGTTGTTGGGGTTGGGGTTTGCACGACGGGGAGGCATCTGTAGTTTGTTCAATAGAGATAAGAATGAGATACCCATAGATGCTTTCATGCACAATACATCACATAAACAATCACAAAGCATGCAATCATAACGATAAAGGTTCAACAACCAGATAATAAGTTCGCAAAGTAAAACACACACAAATAACAAGCCATCCACATGTCGGATGGTCAAATAACAAGTTCTCAATCAACAAGTACGATAATATATGATAAATGAGTAGTCAAATCTACTCCTCGGCATCAACCTCCTCCTCGACAAAGGTAAGACCTGCGTTCTCCATCGCGGTCTTGTATTCCTCGACACTAGTGGTCAAGGTCTCTATCTTGGCCTTGAGAGCCCTCTTCTGGGAACGAAGCCTCTCAATCACCCTCTGCTGATGCTCGAGCTCGAAGTCCTTGGCCTGCAGTTCTTCAGTCATGTTCCGAATCTTCTTGTTCCTATCCTGGACTCGCTTCTCCTGACTCTTGAACTTCCTTTCCTGTCTCTCGAACTTCGCCTCCATCTCCTTGACTATCTCGCCTTGCTCCGCAAAGAGCTTGTCCTTCTCGCGAAGCTACACCTGGAGTTCGTCATTGTTGAGCATGACGTTGGTCCTATCAGTGTCCACGTGCCTAACGAGAGACTCTAAGTCCTGAAGGTATAGATGAATCGGCTCTGCTGTGTCCCTCGAATCGTCCTCGAAGTCGATGGACTCTCCATCCTCATCACGTCTACCGAAGACGTGGAAGTGAGTACCTCTAACCTGTCGGGAGTGTCTCCCTAGCAGACGTCCTATCAGATCCTGCATAACTACCTCAAGGCCTCTCTCCTTGTCATCGTGCATGAGCTTGAAGACGATGGCCTCCGTAGTAGGCTCTGTCTGACATCCAGGCTGGTTGACCTTGAAGCCCCAAAGGTCTTTCCTCTCAAACTTTGGTGAGGGGAAGCACCATGATGGTAGGAAGAGGGAGATTGAACAAAGTAGTAAGCTCAACAATACGAGGACCAAAGTGAGTAACCTGGAACTCCTCAACAGTGCTGATGATAACAGTAGGAATCTATTTGTAAGATAGAAAAGTTAGAACAACACAATTCAAGATAAAACAAAAGACAAAACATCACATACATATCCTTGGAAATCAAAACACACAAGTCATGGCATACATGGATCCATTACAACAACCAAGGTTCAACTTATTTTAAAGCAACATTTTGGAAAATAGGGTGATAAGTGGTGGTCCAACTAACGTAGTACGTTTACAATCCTATCTCACTGGATCTGTTGGCTAACACAATGTTTCTAGAAGCAATCAGCCTATC
Organism: Avena atlantica; assembly: GCA_910589765.1. Classification (NCBI taxonomy): domain Eukaryota; kingdom Viridiplantae; phylum Streptophyta; class Magnoliopsida; order Poales; family Poaceae; genus Avena; species Avena atlantica. Next base: position 211,410,243 of record OU342738.1, read on the forward strand.
TTGCTCACATGACTCCATCACTAAGTCTATAATGTCTCCTCTTAAGGTTTGGTTGGTAGCTTCCAACTCTTGGGTGCGTTTCTTTTCTTCCTTTAGATCATTTTGAAGGTTGAGCATTCTGCACTTGACTCTATCACCAAGTTCTTTGATGGTCTTCCAGGCTGCATCCCTTGCTGATTCAAAGAATGTAGTGTGCACCACTGAATTGGTGAACATGTAGAATCCTTTTTCCTGGTGGTTGTCTTCCTTGTTTTTATACAAGTGAAGTTGCACCCACCAGTATTCAACTCCTTCATCCATCACAGGAAAACCTTTGTACACAGCTGCACCTTTTATTTCTAATGCAACCATGAGGTCCTTGAGAGCCTTGGGAAATTCTGTCTCACACTCTAAGGTCATTGTCATGAGTGGTCCTTTACTCACGGCTTCGTTGATGGAGTTCATCTACAAATAGAGATGAGAAAGAAGATTAGAAAAGTTTTACGAGAAGAGTAGTCAAGTGTAGAAGTTGTTGAAATTTTTTCCTTAGTGGTTTCCAATCCTAGGGTCATAATCCTACAGGCAACACAGTGCACTGATACCATCTGTAAGATCCCTCCTTTATAAAGGAAAAGGATCCCTGTGATTGCAATGCTAGTCCCTGGATCAATGCTAGCATCCACAGTTTAAGAAGAAGTACACAGATACAAAGGTCTTTATTATAGCCACTCCAGAGATAAACATAGTCTTTACAACTCCAAGGCCACAGGCCTAGTACAAGAGTTTGAATAAGTAAATAAATAAAAGTCTTCATCTTCATGTGCCACAGGCAAACATGTTGAGTGTAGACTCATGACACCTAATCCTCATCAGAGTAACCTGCAACATCACAAGTTACAACCACAGTGGGTCAATACTTTGGAATAGTATTGGCAAGTGATACCTTAGTATAATTTAGGTGGACTAGATACTATATGCAATTTTGGCTAAGTGTAGCTTGGCTTGCTTTGCTCAAAATAGGTTTTGCCTATTAGTTGAAATCACTAAGTTTTTCTTTGTCAAAACCTTTCCCAAGGAACCACCAATAGACATTGAGGTCCTTCACCCTTGTTCACCCACAAGTTTTTACTTAGAAATTGGGATGAGGAGATTCTTGATGGCTTCCATGTCTTGATGCTCAAGTTGTCCTTTTCCAGGGACATGGCTAAGTACTTAGATTTTTTCCATCTGCAGAGGTTGTGCACTTTCTCCACCAGACTTGGTTTCACCAAGACAGGACCTTTCAGAAGCCTTCCCTTAGACCAAATGGACGCGCTCCAACCTATCATTCCCACTACCACCAAATGTCCAAATGGCTAAGTTCTAGCAACCTATGTGGTCCAGGCAGAGCCCATATTGCCAAGTGGCTGCACTAGAAGCTTCTTAACACTTGGCCTCTAAAATCTCTTTGTTCCTAGGTGGCTTGCCACAAGTGATATACACAAGGTAAACCATAGAAATGGGCCTTGTGTAACCACTCAACATAAACCTTTACTTCCATTCCACCCGAGTGTTTCATTAACTTAGTTGTTTTATTAGGCAAAACACAAGTCCAAAGACTTAGAAATATTTTTATTATAGCATGTATATTTCACCAACCTTTGTTTGCTACTAGCTAGTCTAAGCATGGCATAGATAGTTACTCAACTTAGAGGTTCCCTAGCAATTCTACAACTACTAGGATTTCCCAACATGGCATATAAGCAAAATATAGCATGCAAGTCTAACAAAATATTTCTAATGCTTAGTAGAAAACATAGGAATAATAGTATTCATGAAGTACCACTTGCCTTGGTAGTTTGGAGAGTAGTTACACTCTTCACAATCACAATCACTAGCACCAAAATCTACACAAGGAATTGTAGCAACAAATTACACAGAAAACATATACAATCAAAATTATATGCATGCATGCATGCAAGATGGTATGTGATGATTTTTAAAACTCAACCAAGCAAGTAAACAGTACCGGTTCATTAACAAGTTAAAAACTTGCCAAACAACATTTATTTAAACCCTAAATTATTTCCTAAACAATTCATATGCTCAAATTAGCCCTACACAAGTTTCTGCAAATAAAACCTTTTTAACAGAAGCAAAACATTAAACACATTGCATATTTAGAAAGATGTTGCTCTCCTGATTCCAACGATATAAAATTTGTCAAATTCTAACGTGGGGATCAAAAGTTATAGCCAAAACAAATTTGAACATCAATCAGATTCAAATCCTGTTTTAAATCTAAACTCTAGCCACGCGTCATGTTCTGATTGGTGCGTACCGCTTCACACCGGATCACGCTCGGCTACCGTTGGATCTAACTAAACACGCACGGCTCAGATCTAAACTTACCCCTTCGTCACAGATCTAATCTCACACGTTAGATCTAAATCCTACGGCCCTAATCTAATTGACCACAGACGGGCCGCGCTAGCGGCGGCGACGGGCGGCGGCGTGCTCTGCCTATGGCGGCGCGGCGCTACAGGTGGTCCTAGGGTCATCGGAGGGGCTTACGAGAACCGTGGCGACGCGCTGATGCTCAACCTGGCGGTGGCTTGGCAAGGGGCGCACGGAGTGGGCTGCTGGAGCTCGTCGAAGTTGCGGGCGGCGTCGGGTTCGAGTGGACGGCGATGTTGGCGACGCTCCTGGTGTCCCTAGCACAAACAAGTGGCACCAGATGATGCACAAGACAGTGGCGAACAACTTCGTGTGAGTCAGAGGCGAAGGGGCGCAAAGGGCTTACAGAATTTGGTCGCCGGAGTCGAGGTTGTCGTCGGGAGCTTGCGGTGTTGAACGGAACCGACGACCTGGGGCAGTAAAGAAAGAACCAGCGGTGTCAGTAGATGCGCAATAAAGTGGCGAGGCTGTCTGCAAGAACCAGAGGGAGAGGGGCGCACAGGGCTCACCGGGATTGGTCGCCGGAGTGAGCTCTGTCTGCGGCGGTGCAGGGGCGATTGTGGGCAGCCTGGGGGCGCTTTGTGCTCGGAGTTTGGGGGAAAATGGAGAGGGGGCAGAGGGGGTTTAAGTAGCATGGTCGCAAGCAAGATTTACTCTAGCATTCAACGTGAATTGATGTCGCGAATCAATACAGGGAACGACCGGCGTGATTTGGGGATTGAGCTGTTTGCGGGGTGGAGAAGACGACGTCGTGTGGGCCGTGGCTGTCAGCGAGAGGAAGGGAGAGGGAGTGAGTCCAGACTGTCAGCGAGCTAGTGGGTGCGGGGGTGAGTGAAGAAAACGGTTCGCGGGGTGGGGTGTTGGGCTTCGCTGGGCTTGTTGGGCCAGATTCGGCTGAGGCTTATTTTTTCCCTTTTTAAGCTTTTTCTTTTTCTCTTTGCTTTTCTAAAATGGTTTTTAAACCTCAATTCAAATCTGTTTGATTCCAAAAAATTTCAGGATTTTTGTACAATAAATCTTGTACTTAAATAAGTGTCAAACACATCTGTTCACTCAAGCACACTTGGGTTTTTGAAAATAAAATAAAACCATGCCTTTATGATATATATTCAATAGGCATAATATTGGTTTTATTATTCATTTTGTTTTTGAAATTTTGTTCAAACTTTTGGTGGTGCCTAAGTTTGAATAAACAAACTTTACTGAATCAAAACAAGTATTTCTTCTCATTGGAAGATAGCACTAAGGCTTAGAGCAAGCTTACATAAAATAATAAGCACAAATGCTTCTGTTTTGAATTGATTTGTTTGAAATGAAAATCATATACTCATGGATGCATGGATGATATGCATAAGTTTGAAACATGATTTTGAGGATGTTACAACACACAATCCTATTCATATAAATCTTGGCTAACTTAGCACTTGTATAGGTTGTCTTCACGGGTATGAAATGAGACACTTTAGTTAGGCGATCTACCATGACCCAAATAGAATCATATCCTGATCTAGTCCTTGGCAGTCCGATGATGAAATCCATGACAATCTTGTCCCACTTCCAATCAGGAATAGGTAGTGGCTGTAACAACCCTTCTGGTTACTAGTGTTCCTCTTTCACTCTATATGGCACCCCCGGGATCAGGGCTAAACAAATCCCAGACCTTCGTATCATATAAGCTTAACCTTGAGCTCGAGAATATCCAGTGAGGAATCGGTAACCCAGTAGTGACCCTACGACACAAAATTTATTATAGCAAGCTCATAACTGAGCAGAGAACCAAATTATTACAAGCATAGGTCACAGACCACAAACATCAAACAACGGAAGGAAAATTATGCTATTAAGTATAGCAAACTTAACAAATGGCCTAAGAGTCCTGAAGCATAACGATGATGTCCCAGCCCATAGATTCCAGGCTGCCTTCCGAGAACCCCAAGCTACTCGTCGACGTAGTACGGAACTCGTCTTCAGGTGAACACTTACTCTACCAAAAGTATCAACAAAGCAAGGGTGAGTACGGGGTGTACTCCGCAAGACTTATGGCTGGTGGAGTTGTTTTGCATAAAGCCACTTTTTTTATAAAACAAGAGGGAGAGGAGCTCGTCTAATCAGAGTATTTTAAAAGGGGATAAGAGAGCGACATCTCCAAAGTATTGATCATCATATGAACTAGTATCACCCCCTCGTACCCATTAGGAAGCATCCTTAACAAACATTAGTTGCCAACTTTTAGGATTAGGTTCAAGTTCTCTATAATCATCACGTCCGTTCCAAGTCGTCCATAACAGTTGACACGGCTTTCCGAAAGATTATTACCCTGCAGGGGTGTACAACTTTACCCACACGTACTAACCTTCTCTTAATGCCACTAGATAAGCCCTATTCCTTGGAACGCCCGAACTATGTGACTCATGGAATCTACTAGGCAAGTTAGTCAATCATGGGGTTTTCTAGGCCCCGTGTGGTTGTACGCTCGTGTTGGTTCAAGAGGCAAGAACATCAGGTCCTAGTGGTGGCGAGCATGGGACTACAAAAACCACATCCCACCGCGGCCTCCCATACAAGCCTTAGCATGTTTAACTCATATCACCTCTGATATCATCTCATCACGTTCTCCTGTCATACTAGATTCTCTGCATCTGATACATCATCTGGATGGACCAGACTAAACAGCTATGCATGGCTAAGCAGACACGAATAAGAGCTCTAGAAGTGCACACAAGCCAAACCTAGTTATGCTAGGAGCAGTGGATCAGGTAATTAAGGTCAAGGGAGTAATGAAATAGTTAGGATACTCTATCTATCGATAAAAGACCATAGTAGAATCGTATGCATCATGGTAGGAATTGAAATGCTTTCGAAAACATAGGATTATATCATGGTGGGGCTATGCTTGCCTTTGCCTGTTGATAGCAGATAAATAGATCTTCGGAAGCCTTGTACTTGACTTGATTATAGTTGGTCAAGTATTGTTCGTCGATCTTCGATGGTCTTGATCTCGGTCTTCGATCTCGATCTCGACATCGTATTCTACAGGAAAGAACCAAATCACCGGAAAGAAAGGGAAACAATCAGCACATGGCATCGATGCAATGCTTAAGCAAGGATGATGATATGACAAGTTAATGTGCATTGAATTGAAACCCTAAAACATGCTCGGCAGTTTAATCGGGGTTCCGAGGGGTAGAAACCCTAATTCGGCGAAACTCCAGAATCACCTATGAGGGGTTACTATGTTCTTATAATTAAACTTGTCGTCTAAGTTGTTGAACAATGCATGATTATAGCTTAAAGAGGCAGGTTTCATTTTTCTGAACATTTAGGTATATTATTCATATTTTTCTGACTTATAAATAATAAGTTATTCAATTTACAAGTTTTATTCAAATTCTGAAATTATTAAAATAAATGGTTAAACCTTTTACACCACAACAACAGCTAGCCACAATGGCTGACATGTGGGCCAGAGGCCACATAGGCAAGCCACGCAGGCAAAGTGGGACAGAGGGTCCGTTGGGTGTTTTTCTCACCGAGGCAGGGGTTACCCACTGCCACTAGCGGGTGGGGCCGGTGCCACACGAATGACACCTTGGCGCCACGCAGGACTCGTCGGTGAGCACTGCAGGCGGCGGCGGGGAACGGCGCAGGAGGGCGCGGGCGAGCAAGCGAAGCAGCGCGTTCGAAGCAGTACTTCAGGCTAAGCCAGAAACGGGTGGCGCCGCTACAGGAGGGTCATCGGAGCAGCGAGCACAGCGAGCGGCGGCGGCGGGGCTTGCAGGTGACCGTGGAGGAGAGTAACCAGAGCAAGAGAGGGCAAGTGAGAGGGCCCACGGGGACCAGGAGCTCACCAGGAGCGCGGGTAGAGGGTCGGCGAGGTTAGGCGCGGCCGAAATCGGCATCGGAGATGATGGGCGGAGTTCGGGCAGGAGGTGGCGATTGCAGTGATTGGAGAAGCTTCGGCCTGCGCGCCTAGGGGCAAACGACCAAGTCGACGGTAGCGGTCACGGCGGTGGCCTCAGATGGAAGAGAGGAGACCGGGAACGACGTGGTCCGACGAGCTAGGTTCGGGCTCCAGAGGAAACAAGGGAGAGAGGGGTCTCTGGGGAGAGGATAAGAAGATAGGATAGGGTAGAGGCGGGGCTTCGTGCCGTTCTTATCTTCCCTCCAGAGCTCGACGGACGGCCGGAAGAAGGCGGCAGGCATCTACGGCGCCGACGACGACACCGAGCAGCGTGTCTTCCTGAGGAAGAATACAAGGGGAGAGGCGAATGGATATGGGCCTTGGCTGGGCCGCGGCAGTTCTGGCTGCTGCGCGGGTGGGCGGCAGAGAGGAGAGAAGGAATGGGCCGGCCTGGCTGGCTCTTCCTCATTTTTTTATCAAAAGCTTTTTCTCTTTTTCTGTTTTCACTTTTCCTTTTGTAATTTCAATTTGTAATCTGTTTGAGCATTTTGAAAATACCAGATACTTTGTAAAAGTATATAAAATATTGAGGGGACCATTTTTATTCCATTTGGGCTCCATCCATTTGTAGATTTCAAAATTCAAATCATTTGAATGGATTTTTCAAATAGAAAGGGAGGGAAAATCTAGGGTTTTAGGGTTTGATTATTTTCTTCAATGCAAATTTTAAGACATGATGATCATGATGCAAAAAACAAACCCTAAAATAGATTAACTATTTACTGGGGTGTTACAGCTCTATCCCCCTTATGAGAATCTCGACCCGAGATTCCAAAGGTAGGAAGAGACAGAGAGAGAAAGAAACAAGGTCACTCTAAAGATAAGAGGGAAACACACTAAACAACACAGAGTATCTCATGGTCAAATCATGGATGGAGTGTTCAGAAAGAACTCTGACATGACGACATGAAACACATCAAGGTAACGGAGGAAACAAGAGGAGATGGTTTCAAGTTGTTAGATAGATGGTCTTCTTAAGGATTGAGACCATGGAGCTTGTAGGAGGTTTTGAAGCTTCTAAAAATAAAGCTTCCAATGGAAAGATCAGAACCACAGACTTCGAGAGATGAACCTCTACTAAATGGCATGAGTAGAGATTTCAGGTTACAGAGATATGGATCAACAAAACCAAGCTGTGGAACTACTTTTGACATAGAAGGGTCACTCTTTCATTCAACAGAAGTCTTGAGATAGAGAGGCGTTTTGGTGGAGAGGACTCATAAGAGTCACAAGAAACATGTATCAAGAGAAACTATTGATTATCAAAATCATTCACTCTTAAACATGGCTGAGAAAAAGGAAGAAAACTCTTTATTCATCCAGGATTACCAAAATCTTTGCCAACGATTTTTACATCACTTTACACCACTAAGATGAATAGGTAAGAAGATTCCTGATAACACGAGAAGAAAGAAACTTCATTCTCAGACTTCAATTACTTGGCACAACAAAATGATTGCCAATGTAAAAGGGTCTGGAGGATCGACCGAGAGACATTTAGCAACACTACTTTAAATGTTCTCCTCGATGTTCAAGAAAATAAACATCAGTAGAGGTCGGACTTCGGATACAAGGAAACCATAAGAACAACTCCTATAATAAATCATATAAGAAGCCTCATGAAGAGTGGTTGTTATTGCTGAATCAAGAGAATATGACAAAGGGTCTTTCCGGCTAAGTGTGTCAACCATTACATCATTCTTGCCAGATTTACAAAGAGACCTATGTCAAAAGCTTGAGGAACACCAACCATGATTATTGCTTGAGATTTAGCTTTGGTTCGGTGAAAGGATACTTCAGACTCAGCATGTCTGAATAGAAAATTTACAACATTTACCACGAAGGTAAAGTTACTAGATTCTCAAGATAGGGACTACAGTGTCAAGCTCTAAAAGATGGAGCTAGATTGCTAGACCCATGTATTTACAACTTGTCGAGAGACAACTGCACGCACACATAAGGTGCTAACAACAAAACACACATGTGTCCTTAGGGAACGGATCTAACTGTACTCGAATCCACGGCCGCATCTTTCAACAGTTGCACGTGAACCAGAGAAGGTTACTTCTAACATCCAGAACACATACTTCGAGATGAATCAAAGATGGTTCTCAAAAGTTTCCAACTTTAATGCCAAATGTTCCATATGAATCTAATCTAGCATGGAGAGGATAAGGATGTCATTGATGGGCTCAACAACAAACTTATCGAAACACTCCATTAAGATGGACTCATATGTTGTGTGAACAAGACAAAAATACTGGTCAGATCAAAGGACATGAAGATGTACTCAAGTGAAACCTCACAAGAAGGAACACCATCAAGATAGTCCTTGGAGCTGAGTTTGATTTGACGATAACCCAAATCAAATCAAAGGTGGGGGAAAATAATATATCCATAAGGAAATATTATTTTTCTTCATCACGAACAAAACTAGATATCCCTTTAAGGAGGAACTGGGTCGGATAGAGCTTTTGTCTTACAACTCTCCAAGTTGTTGTTTAAGCTCAACCAACTAGTTCAGGGGTATCCAGTACGGATCCTTGGAGAAAATAGTAGTTCAGAGAACTTGCTTGCTCAAGAACTTGACAACACGGTCACGTGGCAACATGGAGATACTTCTAGGAGACATCTAGAATATCATGAACCACCGATATGTCACTTAGTTCGAGAGGAAACTTGCATTGTAAGGCAAGAAGACATAATCTTAGAGCTTCAGCACAAGCCTAACTCTTTGACCGAAGGAAGTGCACCAGGATAACGAACTTGGTAGCACAATCATCCTTTGCTTAGTGACAAGGTTAACCAATCACGCTAAGAATGACACAAATGTCCTTGGAGTTCAAAACAATAACAATTGCTAAGAATCTCAGATGGCCACATCATTACGCACACGCATCACTCATGAGCGTGAAAGCTCGAGGAAGGGTAGGTAAATATGTGTAAGAGCATCACTTCATTAAGGGGTCATGAAACTTAACACGACCTCTTAGTATAGAAGAGTGTGATACTTTAAGATAGAATAGATGGAAGACAATCAATGCCTCTTGATCTGCAGATTACAACACTTTGACCTGGTCCTAGAGATGACGAGGTACTGGAGTTTGTTTATCCTAGACATCCTGAAATGGTTTATCTTGGCGGACCACAAGAGTGTCCTGCACCGGAAGACACCAATGCACATTTACTACTTGGCTACCAACTGGTAAACAAAGGTCGGAAAACAATAAGGGGAGAAGAACATGCTCAGGATGGAATTCCCAAGATGTGGATGCATAAGTCAACAATCTTCCGAAAACCAATGCAAAGAATAGGTAAGGTGTGGCAGAGTCACGAGTATAGATGCAAGACTTACAAGGAGTACTCTTGTCGTGATCTATTTGGTTCCATTGAAGAACATCTGCCATAGCATGTGGTAGGGGAAGTCCTTAGTTGTCACAATTTAATAGCGACAAAGACCACAAGCTTGAAGACTAGAATTGTAGTACCAGCCATCCTGAGGTAATGTGTAAACATTAACAACAGGGGTCAAAGGAATGGATCTTGGATTAAAGGTCAGCTTCATGTACAAGATTCACAACACCGGAATCCAGCACAATCGGGGATCTTAGGTTCAAGTCCAAGGGTTAAAACCCGAGAAAGGAATAACTACTACTTGAGTGACATGGCGTACAATGCAAGTTAATAATCACAAGGTAGCTTCTAAGAGAAGAAATGACTTCTGAAGCACCCAACAAACAAAAAGGAGGCACACGAGGCGAAAGGAGACCTCGAAGCCTAGAACAGGATATTGTGGAACCAACAATATAATATTGTGGGTCCAAAAGATAGAGATATCATGATAGAAAGGGAATCTCTCAAATGAACAAGAGCAAAGGGAAACAAGGAATTCACAACACACACAACTCTAAAGAATTCAACACTAGGTCAACTGGCTAAGAAACGACATGCCTAGAAGGCACCTAAGTTTTGAAAGACAAGAAGAGATATCAAAACTTTTCCAAAATCAACACCAGATGAGATGACCCAGAATTAGAGAGAAACTGGATAAGGAGTAAAAGAAGAATACTAGAATTTTCACAAATACTTTTCAGCTTTTAAAATAGTTTTCGCAAACACTAGACTCAACATCAACGAATAGCAAGGTTTTCCTACGGTCGGTACTGCTCTGATACCAAGAACTATGACACCCCCGGGATCAGGGCTAAAAAATGCCAGACCTCCGTCTGATATAAGCTTAACCTTGAGCTCGATAATATCCAGTGAGGAATCGGTAACCCAGCAGTGACCCTACGACACAAAATTTATTACAGCAAGCTCATAACTAAGCAGAGAACCAAATTATTACAAGCAGAGGTCACTGACCACAAACATCATACAACGAAAGGCAAATTATGCTATTAAGTATAGCAAACTTAACAAATGGCCTAAGAGGCCTGAAACATAACGATGACGTCCCAGCCCATAGATTCCAGGCCGCCGGCCGGGAAACCCAAGCTACTCGTCGATGTCGATGTAGTACGGAACTCGTCTTCAGGTGAACACTTACTCTGACAAAAGTATCAACAAAGCAAGGGTGAGTACAGGGTGTACTCCGCAAGACTTATGGCTGGTGGAGTTGTTTTGCATAAAGCCACTTTTGTTTATAAAACAAGAGGGAGAGGAGCTCGTCTAATCGGAGTATTTTAAAAGGGGATAAGAGAGCGACATCTCCAAAGTATTGATCATCATCTGAACTAGTATCACCCCCTCGTACCCATGAGGAAGCATCCTTAACAAACATTAGTTGCCAAGCTTTACGATTAGGTTCAAGTTCTCTATAATCATCACGTCCGTTCCCAAGTCATCCATAACCGTGGACACGGCTTTCCGAAAGATTATTACCCTGCAGGGGTGTACAACTTTACCCACACATACTAACCTTCTCTTAATGCCACGAGATAAGCCCTCTTCCTTGGAAGGCCGACAGAGGGTGGTTAGACATGACCTTTACCTTGCTTTCGCCGAGACCATGAGTCACGCAATAAGTATGGTTACGCCGTAACGGGTTAAATCCCGAAGCCGGTACTTAAAGATGTGAGGCGAGGTTGGTTAACAAGGGATCCATCGACCCCAAGCAACCCGGTCCACGCTTACCTACCTGTTATGAATGCACCAACTTCAGCCGGCAAATCTTTCAAAAGATTTTATATGCATATGTCGAATGGAACGCCCGAACTATGTGACTCATGGAATCTACTAGGCAAGTTAGTCAATCATGGGGTTTTCTAGGCCCCGTGTGGTTGTACGCTCGTCTTGGTTCAAGAGGCAAGAACATCGGGTGTTAGTGGTGGCGAGCATGGGACTACAAAAACCACATCCCACCACGGCCTCCCATACAAGCCTTAGCATGTTTAACTCATATCACCTCTGATATCATCTCATCACGTTCTCCTGTCATACTAGATTCTCTGCATCTGATACATCATCTGGATGGACCAGACTAAACAGCTATGCATGGCTAAGCAGACACGAATAAGAGCTCTAGAAGTGCACACAAGCCAAACCTAGTTATGCTAGGAGCAGTGGATCAGGTAATTTAAGGTCAAGGGAGTAATGAAATAGTTAGGATACTCTATCTATCGATAAAAGACCACAGTAGAATCGTATGCATCATGGCAGGAATTGAAATGCTTTCGAAAAAATAGGATTATATCATGGTGGGGCTATGCTTTCCTTTGCCTATTGATTGCAGATAAATAGATCTTCGGAATACTTGTACTTGACTTGATTATAGTTGGTCAAGTATTGTTCGTCGATCTTCGATGGTCTTGATCTCGGTCTTCGATCTCGATCTCGACATCGTATTCTACCGGAAAGAACCAAATCACCGGAAAGAAAGGGAAACAATCAGCACATGGCATCGATGCAATGCTTAAGCAAGGATGATGATATGACAAGTTAATTTGCATTGAATTGAAACCCTAAAACATGCTCGGCAGTTTAATCGGGGTTCCGAGGGGTAGAAACCCTAATTCGGCGAAACTCCGGAATCACCTATGAGGGGTTACTATGTTCTTATAATTAAACTTGTCATCTAAGTTGTTGAACAATGCATGATTATAGCTTAAAGAGGTAGGTTTCATTTTTCTAAACATTTTGGTATATTATTCATATTTTTCTGACTTATAAATAATAAGTTATTCAATTTACAAGTTTTATTCAAATTCTGAAATTATTAAAACAAATGGTTAAACCTTTTACACCACAGCAACAGCTAGCCACAGTGGCTGACATGTGGGCTAGAGGCCACATAGGCAAGCCATGCAGGCAAAGTGGGACACAGGGGGCCGTTGGGTGTTTTTCTCACCGAGGCAGGGTTACCCACTGCCACTGACGGGTGGGGCCGGTGCCACGCGGATGACACCTTGGCGCCACGCAGGACTCGCCGGTGAGCACTGCAGGCGGCGGCGGGGAACGACGCAGGAAGGCACGGGCGAGCAAGCGAAGCAGCGCGTTCGAAGCAGTACTTCAGGCTAAGCCAGAAATGGGCGGCGCCGCTACAGGAGGGTCATCGGAGCAGCGAGCACAGCGAGCGACGGCGGCGGGGCTTGCAGGTGACCGTGGAGGAGGGTAACCAGAGCGAGAGAGGGCAAGTGAGAGGGCCCACGGGGACCAGGAGCTCACCAGGAGCGCGGGTAGAGGGTCAGCGAGGCGAGGCGCGGCCAGAATCGGCGTCGGAGATGATGGCCAAAGTTCAGGCAGGAGGTGGCGATTGCAGCGATTGGAGAAGCTTCGGCCTGCGCGCCTAGGGGAAAACGACCAAGTCGATGGTAGCGTTCACGACGGTGGTCTCAGATGGAAGAGAGGAGACCGGGAACGACGTGGGACGGCGAGGCCCGGCGAGCTAGGTTCGGGCTCCAGAGGAAACGAGGGAGATAGGGGTCTCTGGGGAGAGGATAAGAAGATAGGGTAGAGGCGGGGCTTCGTGGCATTCTTATCTTCCCTCCAGAGCTCGACGGACGGCCGGAAGAAGGCGGCAGGCATCGACGGCGCAGGTGACGACACCGAGAAGCGTGTCTGCCTGAGGAAGAAGACATAGGGAGAGGCGAAGGGGTATGGGCCCTGGCTGGGCCGTGGAAGTGCTGGCTGTTGTGCGGGTGGGCGGCAGAGAGGAGAGGAGAGAAGGAATGGGCCGGCCTGGCTGGCTGTTGCTCTTTTTTTTATCAAAAGCTTTTTCTCTTTTTCTTTTTTCACATTTCCTTTTGTAATTTCAATTTGTAATCTGTTTAAGCATTTTGAAAATACCAGATACTTTCTAAAAGTATATAAAATATTGAGGGGACCCTTTTTATTCCATTTGGGCTCCATCCATTTGTAGATTTCAAAATTCAAATCATTTGAATGGATTTTTCAAATAGAAAGGGAGGGAAAAATCTAGGGTTTTAGGGTTTGATTATTTTCTTCAATGCAAATTTTAAGACATGATGATCATGATGCACAAAACAAACCCTAAAATAGATTAACTATTTACTCATGTGGAGAAGAAGGATAAAAACAAAGTCAGAACCATGCCTCATAAAGCCATATGCAAAGTGACCACCAAGTGTTGTTACTCATGTGGAGAAGAAGGTCATATCTCTAGTGACTGCCCCAAGAAGAGAGAAAGATTTCCCACCTTTGTGGTGAAATATGAAGAACATGAGCTACAAGAACTCCTAGCTTTGGAGAGACCGAAAAGAAGAAATGCCCCAACCATAGCAAGAAATACAATAACCAGGTACAATGTTACAATTGCAAAGAGATGGGACACTATGCCAATGAATGTCCAGAAAATAAGAAGAGTCAAGGAAACAAACAAGACATAATGATGCCAAAGAAGAAGAAGGATATTAGACGAGTGATGTGCAACAATTGCAGAGAGCTAGGCCATTATGTATCATATTGTCCAGAGACGATACGTGATGATATCAACCTTATCACATGTTTCAAGTGTGGTGACAACAGACATTATGCAAACAACTGTCCAGAGAAGTTTCATCAAGATCCCAAGTAGGACAAGATGTAATCTAGTCAAAAATATTTTAAGGGTGGTAGTACCCTAGTTGTCTTGAAGGGTGGTAGCCTGTCACATCCCAAAATTTTCCAAATTTTGAAATGTGAAAAATAAATAAACAAAAGAATTAATTGTTGAAATTTAGGGTGAAAAGAAACTTTTTGTTTCTAAATGGAAACATCAAAACCCTTCTTGAACAAAATTTGAATAAAAAGGGAATCCAACAAAATTTCAATCAAGTGAAATACATTCATCAATGAATGTATCTTGAAATTTAAACATTTGGAAAAGTTAAACCAAAACCCTAAAACCCTAATGGAAGAAAATCATTTCCAAGATCTCTCTAAGACTATGGATTTTATCCATATAAAAATTCAGCAATAAACCTTTATAAATGATCAAAAATGATAAATAAAAATATTACAAAACCATAGAAATTGGTTTCATTTAATTTGGAGCCATGGATAAAAAAAACTTATGAATTTAATAAGATGAAAGGAATTAATTTCCAAAGCTAATAAAACTCCTAGCTAAAAATCCATACCAAATTGTGAGCAAAGTAAACATAAAAGGATTTAAAAAGATAAACAAATATTAAATAAAATTATACAAAGTGGAATCAACATATTTGGAGCTATAAATAAAAAGATATGGATTTTATAAGATAAAGAAAGAAAGAAATAAATAAGGAATTTTTAAAAGCCAAATTAAATCTTGGCCAAATCCATAAACAAATGGAAGTTTATTGAATAATAAAAAGGAGCAAAAGATTATTTAAATAAAATCATATGAATTGAACCAATTCAATTTTATTTAAATAAAGACAAATTACCTAAACTAAATAATAAATCCCAAGAAATTATTTAGAAGACAATTTAAAACTTGAATTAAATCCATAAGCAAATGGAATAAAGATAATCCAAATCCAAATAAAATAAAGGTATAAAATATATTCAAATAGAAATATATGGTTTAGAACCATATTCAAATTATATTTAAAATAAAGACAAATGCCCAATTTAAATGAATATTAAATCATATTAAAATATTTTAATAATTCAAAGTGAATTATTTACACTAAGGAATAAATAAAACCTACTAAAAAAGGATTGGCAAAAATTGGAATTCAAAAGAAATTTGAAAACATATTTAAACCTTATTTAAATAAAGACAAAATGTCTATTTTAAATAAACAATAAACCATAAAAGAATAAAAGAAATTATTCTAAAATGGAATTTAAAATACATGGTTAAGAAGTATAAAAACATACTGTAAAGTTTTGAAAATAAATAAGAGTATAAATCATTTGATTCAAATCAAAACAGAAAATGAAATCAGAAAAAGAAAAAGATTCAGGAAGAAAAAATAGAAAAGGGTCCAAACAATCTAACCTACCCAGCCCAATCTGGCCAAACGAAGCCCACCTTCCTCTCCCCCGAACCGTTCTTTCTCACTGCGCCCCAAACCCTATTAGTCACTGACTCCGCGACCCCACTACAGCCAGGTCATCGTCTTCCCAGCGTGAAACCCGCCCCCCCCTCATTCCTCCGGCCGTTTCGGCCATTGAAATCGCGGCTTCAATTTGTTTGGTTGCATGAGTAATCCCCGCCAGCGACTATGCCCTCTTAAACGCCTCGCTCCCCTCTTAACTTCCCCACAGTTGCCAGCTCCTCTCCGCCACTAGGCTACTGCAATTGCACGGCCGAACCTCCTCTGCTCCGACGAGCTATAGCGACGATTCCGGCGACGCCCGACCTCCACACTGCCCCTGGCTCACATGCATCTAATCCACAACTCCTTGCGCGTCTACTCGTAGCTCTAGCTAGCCCGCGCGCGCTTTGGAACGTCGGCAAGGACAATGCCAACTCGCCACCAACGGTTAGCTCAACTTCGGCGACCTCTACAGGTAAACCATGACCGCGCCTTCCCCTCGCTTTGATGCTCATGTACTCGCAACTCTCTTACGCATCTAATGGCTCCCTTCGTTTGTCTTAGCGTGCCTTGAATCCTCGCCTTTGTCGACGACAGTGCATGCCCGGTGGTAACCCCAACTCTAGCGAGCAATCTACGCCAACACCGTGCGCCCCTTGGCTGTGAGAGACCACCTTGAGCACCCCCACACCACGGCGAACCCGGTGAGCAACTTCCCCCTCTCCCTCTCTTCCTAGTTTCACCGGAGAACCTCTGCCCAAGCGTCACCGCCGCGCGCCGTCGTCGAGCGCCGCCAGTTAGTGGTCGCATGCTCAACCACCGTTAAATCCAGATCCAGCGACATAGATAGAATCACTTAACAAAAAGGTATTGTGCGATGTGTGCCATGCGATTCAGTTTAGATCCAACAACCCACGTTAGTCCATCCAACCGAACCGGTATCGTCTAATAAGATTAAGACACGTGGCTGTCCCATCTGTTTAAATTTCCAGAAATGAATTTTGATTGCTTAAACTTGTAAATCCAAATTGTTTGATTTAAACTCTCTAACCCTAAACACTAAGTTTTGGATTTAAAAATGTATTTGATTAACCCTAGAAAATTATTACTTTGATTAAAGGCTTTTTTAGTAAAATAAAATGTTGCTTTGATTTAAAAATGGTTTTTGAGTGAAACCTTTTGAAAATGGATTTGTTTAAAACACTTTGACCATAAACACTAACATTTGTGTTTAAAAACATATTTGGCTAACAATGGAAATTATTCCTTTGAATAAAATCATTTCTAGCAAATCAAAAATGATTTAAATGGCCCATTTTTACTAACTTGTTTTCAAATGGTTTTACCACTTTTATAAATGACCAATAGGTGTTTTAAAATGTTTATAACCTTATTAGAAACCACCTTTACAAATAAAACAATCTTTTGCATGCTTGCATGCATTGTTTTGTTTTTATTATTTTATGTGATGAATTGTTTGAATGCTAGTTTGAATTCGTGCCTTGATTGAAATTGTAGTGAACCTTGAAGAGTGTGACATTTGCAAGATCAAGGAGTGAACATATATTCTCTACTAAAAAGGCAAGTGGTGCTTCATACATTTTGTCCTATTATTTTCACTATGCATTAGTGATATTTTGAGTAGGACTTGCATGGAATTTTTACTAAGTATGCTATGCCTTGGGAAATCCTAGTAGATGATGCCTTAGTAGATTTTACCTAAGTTAAGATTCTTGCTACTATTATTCTTAGCCTAGCTATTAGAAAACAAGGGTGGATTATATTCATGCTATGAAATATTTCTAGGTCAATGACTTGTGTTTTGTTTAATAAAACAACTATGTGAATGAATCACCTGGGTGGAATGGTGTGAACGAATTATGTTGAGTGGTTACACAGAGCCCCATATTTATGGCCTAACCTAGTGTATCACACTTGTGGAAAGCCACCCAGGAATAAAGAGATTTGTGATGTCAAATGTTGAGAAGCTTCAAGTGCAGCCACATGGCAATATGGGCTCTTCCTGGATCATATAGGTTGCAATAACTTAGCCAGATGGACAAAAGGTGGTAGGGGGTGATAGGTTTGGAACACGTCCATTTGGTCTAAGGGAAGGCTTCTGAAAGATCTTGTCTCGATGCATGTCGAGTCTTGTGGGGAAAGTGCACCACCTCTCGAGAGAGTAAAATCTAAGTACTTAGCAGTGTCCCCGGCAATGGACAATTTGAGCATCAAGACATGGAAGCTATCTAGGATCTCCTCATCCTACTTTCTAAGTTAAAAGCTTGTGGTTGAACAAGGGTTAAAGGATAACCAATTTTCATTGGTAGATGCCTAGGGTGATTTTGACAAACAAAAACTTAGTGTTTTCAAATGATAAGGAAAATCTATTTTGAGCAAAGCAAGCCTAAGCTCCACTTAGCCAAATGCATATAAATGATATATACCACTATTCTACCACAATATCACTTGCCAATACAATTCAAATGTATTGACCCTTGTGGCTGTAACTTATTATGTTGCAGGTTTGTTTGATGTTAGTGAAGTGTGTTGAATAGGATTACAAGTATACAACCAACATGATTGCCTGTGGCACTTTGAAGATGAAGGACTCCATGCTATATAGTTATTTCTGTTGAATTGTAATGAGATAGCCAAATGAGCTATGTAAGATGTAATGAATTATTTAATTCCTGGTTATAAAGTTGTATTATGACCTTTGTTTCTTGATATTACATATTAAACTGTGGATGGTAGCTATTGATCCAGGGACTAGCGTTGTAAACACATGGATCTCTACCTTATCAGGTTGGAACCTCTACAGAAACAAACAAACGTTTTTCAATGCATGTTATTCATGTTATTTGTTTGTACCCTTTCATGTTGCATGCATAGTTACGTTGTCTTACTGTTATAACTCCATCTTTCATGCAGATGTTTAGAGTTCTTTGATCCCAGCTTTCATTGCTTGCAAATGGTTTGATCTTGGTTTTGATGGTGCATGTCACCTCAAAAATTATTCTTTTTATCACTTATATCGTGGTGGTGGCACGGTAGATGCCATGGGTAGGCTAAAGTATGGGGCCAATGGATGCTAGAGGGATCCGGGGAGGGATGATGTAGTGATTTCTACACTCAAATGACTAACAAGTTGCTCTTTATTCCTCCTCTCAAGGGCTAAAAATTCTCCTTGAGCTGTATCAAAGGGAAGAAGAGAACTACTACGCGAGCCCTTCGGCCTAGAATGAATCGATCCCCCTCTCTGGAGCCCGTACCCCTCCTTATAAAGGGGTTCCTTGACTCCTTCTAGGGCTGACGTGGCAAGCATATTCTTGGAATATGCTTGTCCAAAAGTGGTAACTCGGGGGGCTCCTTTCCGTATCCCCCTTATATCGGTGGCAAGGTTCCAGAGGCCCTCACATGTGCGCCTCGGGCTTCCTCACTGTCACCTCTATGACGCTTGTCTGCCCCTCTACATCTCTGCTCTTTGTCCTTAGCACTTGGCTCTGTCTAGATTCCTCCTAGCCACCTACTAGGGTTTGACTATAGGCTCATCCTTCTCCTGCAAGTCTCACATTACTCGGCCTCATCTCGCATAACTCAGCTCGGACTTCACCTGCATACAAGTCGATCAGCCTTATTCGGCCGACATAGCTCATACGTCGGCTGAGTAAGGTGTTACACATTTTATATTTGCTAAGGCTCAACTTATCTCGGCTGGATCTTGCATGATTCGGCCGACACAGTCTGTAATTCGGCTTAAGGTAAAGGAGACTCCTTTCTTCTTTCCCCTATCTTGACCCTATCCAGGGTCACCCCCCCAACATTAGTCCCCGAAGCTAGTGCGGTCCTGCCGGAAACCTCGGCCGGGCCGCATCAGTTTCCAGACATTTATCTTCTTTCCTTCTTTCCGAGGTATCTCTTAGCCGATGTTCTTTTTCTTTCATCCTCTTCTTCATTTCATCCTTTTCCCGCTATGGGCTACGATCCGAGTTATCCCTTTCGTTCGAGGTATTTGCTTGGCTTCCTAGGTAAGCCTCATCCTACGTGAACCAGTCATCATTGTTCTCTAGTTTTTTGTTCCTCTACAGTGTTCACTGACATGCTATAGTGATTACTGCACCCGTCGCATCGGTGCAGTGACACCTCGAGTGGCACAACAGTCAGGAGGCCCGATCCCCTCCTGCGCCATGTGTCCTTCGCTGTGGCTCCACTACCTGCGAGCGGTTAAGCGATACACGCGATTACGCGGTTAGCGTGGCACAACCACGATCCCACTACGGCTTACCCTACGTGGTTATAAAGTGGGGAGAGGGGTAGGATGATTCACTTTCCCCTTTCTATTCCCTTCGTCTTCTTCCTCGCGCGTCCGCCTCCGTTTGTGTTCCTGTGGCCGCACCACCGCCGTTCCCCCTTGACGGATACGCTGCGGTTCTCCGGCTCCATCGACCTCTCTGCAACGCCTCCGCTTTGGCGTTCTCACCGGTGAGTTTTCTTACAGTGCCACCGCCAGGTCCTAGCGTTAGGCATTCTTCCAGTATTCCTAGATTCCACGCGGCGGTGCTTTCTCTGCTCCGCCGCTACGTTTGTCACCGTCGCGACGGGGCCCTGTACCTCTAGACTTCTCCCCGCCGCCAGTTCTTCTTCGGTCGATTCCTCCGACGAGCCTATGTCTAGCTCTGCTAGCGGCGCTCTCGTTGGGGAAGATGACCTTGCGGCCGGTCCAGAGCGTGGTTCCTGGTAGGGTTCCGCGGTTAATCGCCGGGAGATAGAATGGCTAATCAAAACACGCCGAATTCCTACCGAGGTAAGTTGTCGCTTACCCGGCAAAGAATCCTCCCCTGTACTCAATGAGGGCGAGTACGTAGTTTCTATGTCCCACTTCGCTCCTGGATTTGGTCTCCCTCTTAGTGAATTTGCTAGGAGCTTCCTAGATTACTTTGGCCTTCAGCCGCATCACCTGCCGGCTAATGCTGTAACCTCTCTATCGGCCTTTATCTCGGCTTCGGAGGGGTATTTCGGCCTGTGGACTTCCATAGACGTTTGGTCCAAATTCTTTTAGATCCGAGCTAACATAGTGCTGGATAAATCTCTTCATCCTTCTAAATAATCTCTCACCCAATGCGGGGCTGCATCCATTACACCTCGGAAAAACTCTGTGTTCCCCCAGGTCGCCGGCCTCGAATCTTGTAAGAAGTGGCATAGATCATTTTTCTATGTCAAGAATACCGGGAAGGAAGACAAGATTCGGATCCCTGCTTTATCTATCGGTCCTCCCTCAAAGAAGAACTGGATCTACAATCCGGGGAATAGCCATGCTCTTGCCGAGGCATTTGAGATCCGGCTTAAGGAACTGACTCATGCTGGGCTCCGAGGTGAAGATTTGATGACTGCGTTCGTCAGCAGCCGAATCTGCCCCTTCCAACTTCGCTCTCATAAGCTCTGTTATATGAGTGGTCCTCTGGATCCCAATCGAGTTTCTACGGTTGAGCTTGATGATTATCAGATCTATAAACATGTCTGGGATATTTTTAAGACTGAGATGCCCGAGGAATGGAAATGGGGACTAAGGCCATTTTGTCGCGGGAATCCTCCTCCTCAGGTAAGTTAAACACTGGTGTTTTCTTCCGAATTGTTTTTCCATTGTTCTTTTGCTAACTCTTATTCACTTCTCTCGCAGAGGTTTACGGAGCAAAAGACAGAAGATGCCGAGGTTTTGTCTCTTCCTTGTACTGCTGATCGCAATACCCCGGACAATGGAGAACATGACCCGAAGGAGTTTGTCCCTAAGTAGGATGCTGCTCCTGTTCGTCCCCGGAGCAAGACCTCGGCCTGTGCGGATGAAGGTGACTCGGAAGACGTCCAAATTCTTGAGGTAGTTGCCGCGGTGCCTATCTCTTACACATTTTCGGCTTCTTCTTTCCCAGCTAACAAAGCTGGCCAGGTGCACGACGCCGAACCTCTTGCTTTCGAGGCTCCTGTTGCTTCGAAGAAGCGCACCGCTTCGACGGATCCTTCTAGTGCTGTCCCCAAGAAGCGAGCCAAGAAATCTGCTCAGCATATCCCGAGGCATAATATCATGCCTAGGGTTACTGGGTGAGTTTACTTTTATTTGTATTTCTTGTTTCTCTCTTTCTATTTCTGACTCAGCTTTTACTCCCTTGCAGAGGTCCTCTTTCCGCAAAGCCAAGCGGTCCGAGTATGACAACCCATACTACTCGGCTGTCTTCTCCCCCACCTCCGGAGGATACTCGGGTTCCCAGTCCCGCTCGTGTTGATTCTCCTCTTGTGCCGACTAATGTATCGTCTCAACAAGATGAGCCCATTGCTCCCACCGTTGTTGCCGATGTAACCCCTACGCCGGATCACCCTGTCGAGCCTGCTATCCCTCTTAAGACCCCCGAGGTTTCCCCCAATGATCCTTTGATCACCGTAGTTCCAGTTCCTACTCCAATTCCTACCGAGGATACCACCACCTCGGCCCCTTTGGAAACTATAGTTCCTCCTGCTGCCAAGGACGTGGTCCCCAGTGATGAAGTTGTTGCCCCTGCCGGAGTATCTACTAAGAGCAAGAAAGTTGTTGTTACTAAACCCTCGGCATCTCAGAAGGGGCCTACAAGCTCTTCTCAGCCCAGCATTGCTGATGCACTTCGTAAGGGAGCTTCTACCGCTAAACCCGGTGTCTCCCTTGCCGCCGACACTCAGCTTATTCTTCATAAGAGTCCGGCGGCGGCTGAAGTTACTCAGCAGGCCCGAGGTAAAGTGCTGACCCGTACTGAGAGCGGACATATCCTCGGCTCACTGGTGGAATATGTGAACAACTAGAATGCCGCCGATCAACTTGAGGGAAATCCAAGTAGCCAATCATTTCAGCTTTCCGACATCAGAAGTCGTTTGCATATGGCTGCTAAGATTGTTCTTGAAAGTGATAAGATGAACGCGGTAAGCACCTTCGTTGATACTTTGTCTATTATTTAGATGATACTATATATACACTAGTCCCCGAAGCTTGCAATTGGATAATTTATTGTTCGTTTGGAAGCTTCATCCTGTTTTAAATGTGTTACATGCTAAGTCAATTTGTTTCGTGATTCGGATTAACCGTGTTCTAGAATATCAAACCATCCAGCTCCGAGTCAAGTTTTACTTGATTCGGGTCTGCCTTTCTTTTGAATATCCGCCCATCTAGATCCGATTCAAGTTTTACTTGATTTGGATCTGTCTTATGTTTGAATATCCAGACATTTAGATCCGAGTCAAGTTTTACTTGATTCAGATCTGTCTTACTTTTGAATATCCAGCCATCTAGATCCAAGTCAAGTTTTACTTGATTCGGATCTGTCTTACGTTTGAATATCCATCCATCTAGATCCGAGTCAAGTTTTACTTGATTCAGATCTGTCTTACTTTTGAATATCCATCCATCTAGATCCGAGTCAAGTTTTACTTGATTCGGACCTGTCTTACTTTTGAATATGCAGCCATCTAGATCCGAGTCTAGTTTTACTTGATTCGGATCTGTCTTTTCTTTGTGTAACTTGTTGCCATTTTTAGGTTGCCCATGATCGGCGGACAGCCAAATTTCAAAGGTTGATCTTTGCGCCTAAGAAACTTCAAGATAAATATGAGCAAATTATCCCTGTTGTGAAGAAAACTGGTAAACTATCTAGTCCATTTAGTTTCTCTTACCTTTGTAAGAGATTTAGTTTTTTGTGCTAACTTGTATTTTCCTGGTGCGCAGCTGGTATCAACAACCTGAATGCTCGCCTTACCAAGAAAGTTGGCATTCTTGAAGGTTAGTTACTCCTTTTGCCTTTTAATTTGTCGAATTTTCGTTCGAGGTAAATCTTGGGTTTCTTACGACCTTCTAGCTTTGGTATAGCCGATTATGAACACTTGCAGCATCGCATCAAGAATGCATATCTATGTCTGATATGATGCTGCATTTTTTAGAACAAGCTGCCGCTCATTCGGCGCAAATAAAGGAAAAATATGACGAGATAACCCGGTTGCTCGCCGAGGTTGAATCTCTTAAGCTTTCCCAGAAGTCTGAGTTAGAAAAAGTTGATCAAGAGTTCTCTGAAGAGAAGAACCGACTAAGTCTGCAGCTGCAGAAAGACAAGGAACTTCTTGATGCCGCCAAATTAAAGAACCGGGCGATGAGCGAGGAAATCATTCGCTTTGAGAAGAATAGGACCGACTGGTCCTGGGATCTCCATAAAATGCTGAGTTACATTCATCATAAGTTTTTGTATCTCGTCGAGTTATTCCTCCTCTTTCCTTATTTTAACCAATATGACGTTCTTTCGTGCAGATCATTTTCCAGAAGCTAAACCTGTGAGCTCCAAGGCTGTGATTTATGCTTGCGAGCGCCGAGGTGTTCCCGTTGCTTTGAGTCAAGAGTATTCCATGGAAGATTTTCTAATTGTCGTAGGCGCTGCTATTGGACCAATGAAGATTATGGGAAGAGATCTGGTGCAAGCAGCTATTCGAGCCTACCATGTTCTCTGGCTGTTCGCCGGATATTGATGAAGTTGAAGTGCTTGTGGCGAGGCTAATGTCATCTCAAACTCAACTTAACCTCTGGAGGGAATCTACCGGAAGGGCTGGTGCTGATATGGCACTTACAACTATTTTGTCTTGGTACAAGGATATCTCCCTCGATATTCTGATGAATCTGCGCACTGGATCTCCTTGGGTTGAAAATCCGGAGTTCGTTGCTCGCCGTCAAGACCGTGCCTTCCAGCTTATCGAGTATGCTGATTTGCACCATTGGATCGAGGGGCCGAGTTTTCTTCCCAACCCGGCTGATGATGCCGAAGCTGAAGATGCATCGGGTGGTGACTCGGCCGATCAAAATGAATTGGAGGATGGTTCGGATAATGCCGATGATTCCAATGACAGATCAGATGGGGATGACGACGCGCGATCGTCTTCCAAAGGAACTTAAACCTGTCGAGCCCAAGATGGCGTCTCCCAGCAGCCAGAGCTTGCCCCAGAGGTTACTACGGCCTCCGTCGATGCCGAGGTAACCTCTGCTGAGGCCCAAAGAACCTCGGAGCGGCCAGTTCCTAAATAACCCCTTTGAAGGAAACCGAGATCATTTCGCCTGCGTACAAGACACCCACGTCGGACGCTCCTAATGCTGCTACTGCCCCTCCTACGAGTGATTCGGCCTCTGCCGGTGTCTAGGTTCAAAAACTCTTAGTCGTTTAAGTCCCCAATATGCCGGGTGTATGCTGTCTTTGAAAAAATTATCCGCCTTTTGGTATAATGTGAACCCTTTTGCCTTTGGCCTCTGAGGCACTGGTAATGGTAATTGTTGTTAGTCTATCTAATTGAGTCTATGTGAATCGTATCTTTGCTTTGCTAAATTTTAACTTCATAGATCCGGATCTTATTTTATCATATGACTGATTTTTGTTCAGCATCCATCTTGTGTTTCTTATGTAAACTTGGTTGCAGAGTTGTTGTTTTCGCAACCTATCCTTGAAGTACTATGTTCTAAGCCCATAGATTGGCTTACCACCCTCCCCGAGGTATTCATTAGTAAAATGATATAGATAGGGTACTTCCCTCATTATACCTCAACGTGCTGACGTTGTCATTCTTGTTACTATGATTTTAGAAATCGTTAGTTGTTTCCTCCTTGTTATTCCTCCGATGGCCGAGGCAAGATTATATCACATGTTGCGATTTATGATTGATAAGTCGGGGAAGTCCCCGAGTTTCTGCTTGAGTTACCGAACTCTTATATGTATGCCAAATATCAGCGGGCAATATGAGTCAGTCCCCGAGTTATTGCTCGGGTTACTGAAGTTTCACACATGCTCAAAAAATATCAAACAACATGAAGTTGTCTCGAGTTATTACTCGGGTTGTCGAAATGTAATACATAATTCAACACAAAGAACATCATGGGGCAGTCCCCAAGTCACTGCTCGGGGTGCCGAAGTTTAATACATAGTTCAAAATAAGAAATAACATGGGGCAGACCCCGAGTCACTGCTCGGGGTGCCGAAGTTTGATACAGTTAAAAATAAGAAATAATATGGGGCAGTCCCCGAGTCACTGCTCGGGGTGCCGAAGTTTGATACATAGTTCAAAATGAGAAATAATATGGGGCAGTCCCCGAGTCACTGCTCAGGGTGCCGAAGTTTGATACATGCTTGATATTCTGATTTGGTGCATCACGTCACAATATGCAATATAGGGCTTCTAAGTGTAGAACGGGCGAAGTAAGGCTATGTTCCATGGTCTTTTTGATTCATCTCCGGCCTTGTTTGCCTTGTTCTTTCCTGGTGGCTGAGCGTCGATCAGGTAGTATGCATCATTATGCAATGCTTTACTCATGATAAATGGTCCTTCCCATGGGGGTGAGAGCTTGTGCATGCCGGCTGTGCGTTGCACTAGCCGAAGAACTAAATCTCCTTCTTTAAAAACTCTTGGACTGACCTTTTTTCTATGATATCGTCTGAGCTCTTGCTGCTAAATAGTTGATCTTGATAATGCCAATTCCCTTGCTTCCTCCAGCAAATCCACATCGTCTTGCCGCGATATTTCATTTATCTCGGCCTTGTGTACTGGACCACTCTTGGAGAGTCATGCATTATGTCGGCTGGAAGTACATCTTCTACCCCATATACTAGAAAGAATGGGGTATACCCCGTTGATCTGTTTGGGGTGGTCCTGAGGCTCCACAGTACTGCTGGAAGCTCCTCAATCCAGCACCCTGCCGACCTTTGTAGTGGTTCGATTAGCCGAGGTTTTATTCCTGACAATACTAGTCCATTTGATCTTTCTACTTGCCCATTCGATGTCGGGTGAGCCACCGAGGCAACATCTAGTATTATGTGTTTCTCTTGGCAGAATCTAGCAAAAGCTCTTTCAGTGAAGTTTGTGCCATTACCCGTGATAATACTGTGTGGGTATCCATATCTCAAGATAATGTCTTTGAGGAATTTCACCGATGTGGGTCCGTCACATTTTCTTATTGGTTTCACTTCTATCTACTTTGGGAATTTGTCCACCATGACCAGAATATGAGTCATTCCGCCTCGGGCAGGCTTGAATGGAACTATCATATCCAAACACCATACAAAAAAGGGCCAAGTGATTGGTCTTGTTTTTAACTCGGATGAAGGCAGATGTATCTTGCTGACGTATCTCTGGCAACCATTACACCTCTACCAATTCTTTTGCTTCCTTCAGCGCACTTGGCCAATAAAATCCATGCCTAAATGCTTTGGACACTAGGGCTCTGGACGAGGCGTGATGCCCACATTCTCCCTGATGTATATCCAAAAGTATTGCCTGCCCTTCTGCCGAGTCAACGCATCGTTGCAGTACGTTCGTGACACTTCTCTTATACAGCACATTGTTTATGATCGTGTAGGCTTTTTCTCTTCTCACTATCAGTCTAGCCAGGACCTCATCACTCGGCAAGATTTCCTCTTTAAGGAATGAGAATATGGGTTGTGCCCATGTCGGCGTAACTTTCTCCGGGAAAACTATGTTGTCAATTTCCATAATTTCCACCGACATAACATCTTTGGGCTTTTCCCTGTTCACCGGTGGGTCGGCCAAATTAACCCTTAAATAATTCGGGTCATATTCTTTGTCAATTTCCATTGCGGCATTTCCTTCTACCTGTTCTGCCGAGATACGAATTGATTCAGATTCTGGCGAAGGTGTAATCGATGGTTTTCTCAGGTTCTCTAGAGCTATGCCTGGGGGAATTGACTGCCTAGTCAATCCGAGTTTTGATAGTGTATCCGCAGCGTCATTTTCCGCCCGAGGTATGTGATGAAACTCACACCCGTCAAAATAACCACTGATCTTTTGCACATGAAACCTATACAGGGCCATATTCACATCTAGTGCGTCCCAATTTCCTGATACTCGCTGTACTACGAGGTCTGAATCTCCATAACATAGAATCCAACGTATGCCAATCTCTTTTGCCATCTTCAGGCCATGGACCAGTGCTTCATACTCGACAACATTATTTGATGCAGCGAAATGTATTTGCAACACGTATTTCAGTTGATCTTTTTTCGGTGAGGTCAATACTATTCCTGCCCCTAGCCCATTTCTTAGCTTGGACCCGTCAAAATGCATTTTCCAATAGTTCGGATCTGGTAATGGGGGCTCATATTGTACCTCGGCCCAATCCACAAAGAAGTCGACCACTGACTGCGACTTAATTGCATCCCGCCTATCAAATTGCGTAGCATAAGGTGATAACTCAATTGCCCATTTTGCTATTCAGCCACTTGCATCTTTGTTGCTTAATATCTCGGCTATGGGTGCTTCACAAATCACTTTTATCGGATGTTCTTCGAAGTAGTGTTTGAGTTTTTTCGCCGACATGTATACTCCATAAGCCATCTTCTGGTAGTGCAGGTAGTTCTGCTTTGAGGCCGATAATACCTCACTTAGGTAATATACCGGCCTTTGTACTGTTTTATCCTCTTCGTTCCGCTCCACGACAACTACCGCACTTACCACTCTGTTAGTAGCTGCCACATAGAGTAGCATAGGCTCTTTTGACAATGGAGAAGCCAAAATCGGTGCTGTGACCAACATCTTTTTTAACTCATGAAAAGCATTATCGGCTTGTGGTGTCCAGATGAACTTGTCGGATTTTTTCATCAGTTGGTATAGAGGTAATGCTTTTTCACGTAGCCGACATATGAATTGACTCAGAGAAGCCAGACATCCTGTAAATTTTTGTACATCGTTCAAACACCTTGGCAGTTCCATTCTTTCAACTGCTCGGATCTTAGTTGGTTTTGCCTCTATACCTCGGCTGGACACGAGGAAACCGAGTAATTTTCCAGCCAACACACCAAAGGTACATTTTTCCGGGTTAAGTTTCATTCGAAACCTTCTCAGGTTTGCGAATGTCTGCCGAATATCTTCAAGGAGCGTTTTTCTCTCTTTGGTTTTTATAACCACATTGTCTACATACACTTGCACATTTTTTCCTATCTGGTCATGTAGACACTTTTGCATGCATCTTTGGTATGTCTCTCCTGCATTACGCAGGCCGAATGGCATGGTGTGATAGCAATAAGCCCCGTACGGGGTAATAAACGCAGTCTTTATTTGATCAGCCGAGTTTAACGGTTGTAACACCCTCAGAATCGGACCTATGCAAGTTTTAGTGAAATCCGCCAAACCCGCATAGAAACGATTCAAAGGTGCCCACCAGGCACTTTCGTGCGGGTGGAAAACAAAGTAATAACATTACACAACAGTCCTCGATGGGACCCACAGAACAGATATATACAACAGCGACTCAAAGAGTCAAGAATACAGATATACGGTACAAAGATCCAAATCACCTGTAAAACGATACAGCGTCCGTCTACGGACAAGATGCAAATGGGGCTAAGAGCCCTGAAGAATAACCAATGGCGTCCATAACCCTGCCCAGGCCAAGCCGGAAGGGTAACCCTGTGTAACACCCTCAGAATCGGACCTATGCAAGTTTGAACAAAATTCGCCAAACCCGCATAGAAACGATTCAAAGGTTCCCACCAGGCACTTTCGTGCGGGTGGAAAACGAAGTAATAACATTACACAACAGTCCTCGATGGGACCCACAGAACAGATATATATAACAGCGACTCAAAGAGTCAAGAATACAGATATAATATACAAAGATCCAAATCACCTTGAAAATGATAGAGCGTCCAGCTACGGACAAGATGCAAATGGGGCTAAGAGCCCTGAAGAATAACCAATGGCGTCCATAACCCTGCCCAGGCCAAGCCGGAAGGGTAACCCTGCTAACGACGACGATCTCAAACCTGCTTAAACAAAAGGGGTGCCGACAAAGGGCAAAGGAAAAAGAAGGAGCGTCAGTACTGAGGCCAGTACACGGCGAGGCTAGAATTCGGCGGTCCTCGCCTACATAGGTATGGTGGACTGAGCGGCAGCGGCAGCATGCACTGAACAACCTATAGAGACTCGATACAACTGGCGGCAGTCAGAGAGGGGTAAGATAGACCTAGCCGGATCCAACCTGATACTAGCATCAAACAAACCCATCCTGGCGTTTTCCCCTCGAGACCAAACGAGGAAGTCAAACGAGGAACTCACACCGTTGGCAGTTTTATTTATTCAGTTATCGTTGCGGCATTTACTAGTCAGGTTTAAAGATAGTTGTCCTGATAAAATAAGCAGTGGGCACTTTTAATTAACCATTCCGTTATAGTTGTAACTCTTACTAATCAGATACAGATAGCATGAGATATACCCAAAACCCAGCAGTTGTTGGTACTTTTATTCAGCCATTCCGTTGTAGTTGCAATACTTACTAGTCAGATACAATTGTCGCAAGCGACAACCAAACAAGCAATTGTGGGCAGTATTAGTTAGCCATTCCATTATAGTGAAGCTGATTACTAGTCATTATAAGTCAAATTTATAGCAGTAAACTTTAGTTATGCTTGTCTATGATCGAGAAACTGTGCTCCAAGTCGTCCATATCCGCGGACACGGCTTTCAGAAAGTTTTACCCGGCCGGGGTGCACCAATAGCAACACACACTCGATCAACCTCGGAAAAACCAAATCAAAACCCAACGAGGCCTTCACGACAAAGCAATCACAAGATTCAGAAATATTTCAGGGGGCCACCCCTTAAGTAGATCCCGCAACGGAGTAAGCAAGCTCCGAGACGGCCTCAAGGTCTGTGGGGACGGCTGTGAACGAATGGGAACCCAAAACTAGGCTTGTCGACACCGCGGAATCGTGCCACTATCCTAAACAATACAGTGTGCTATCTGTCGCACAATCGTAAATAAAGCAGTAAAACATGGCATAAGTACAGGATCGTAAATAAAACCTCAAACTAGTTTGTGGCCCCAAGAAATAAGACGGAATCAAGCTCTGGCTAAGGGGGGTCCCATATACCTCCCGGATGTGGATAGCGCGATAAATCAAGGAACAGGTATCAAGTACTCGGGGTCTTACGGGACACAAGTGGGCGTTCGGAAACCAAATATTATCTATCACCCACCGATGCCTCTGCTTAATCACTTTTAGTTGTTAAACAGAAATTAAAGTGACGATAAATAAAGCTAGAATCATCTCCAACAACAACATGCGGCAATACATCAACAACTGTGGCATTTGACAACACGCAACAATACTTGAGCAAGCGACTACGACGCGCAAGTCCAACTATCTACCAAACAACAGGTAATAGGATGTGTCCAAGGCAATATGAGGCTGCAGGGAATATCACGGGTACGGAAAACTAGAGCATCGCAACACAGATAGCAATAGATCAACAGGAGGGAAGTAAATACTATAAAAGTAAGATAGGTAGAAAGGGGGAGATGCTCGCCTGAAAACATGTCGAAGGGTTCAACCGGAGATCGGGGCGAAGCTCACATCAACTCAACGGCCTTACCCGCGAAGAAGCAAAACGCTAGAAGAAACACCGGATGCAAGATTTAATACAACGGCAGAAGATCGGCATGATGCATGCATGATGTATGGCATGGCAAAGGTGCGATGCAATTAGGTCAAATTAAGCGGAACCGGGGTCCCGACAATTAATTAGGTGGTTCATGTTGTTTAGAAACCCCGCATTTTAAATGTTGTTATAACAAGGCAAGATAAGATACCGGTTCGCTACACAAATTTAAATGAGGCCAATATGAGACTAGATTTGCCCGCATATGGGCCCCATATTTAATTATTAGGTGATTCGGCATAAGGCCCCCAAACCACAGATATGCATGCGAGATGACAATTTAATATGCAACAGGTTTTATGTTATAAAATAGGGTTTCGGGAAGGGGTTCACACATTGAGGGTCTCGACGATCTTGAGGTTCTGGGGGCGGGGTCGGTCTCGGGGTTCAGGGTTCGACGGACTTGGGGTTCCGGGGTTCGGGGTCCGGGGTCGGTCTCGGGGTTCAGGGTTCGACGGAACGGTCTCGACGATCTTGAGGTTCTCGGATTACAGGGGTAGATCTTGGCGTTCCGGGAGGAAGCAGGACTTGGGTCGGTGTCGTTCTTGTCGTTGCGAGGATCTCGTCGGGTCCGCGTGTCGGTGGGTCTTGGCGTTCGGGGCGAAGCACTTGGCGTTCTGCGTCGATGTTCTTATCTCCCGGGTTCTCGAGCATTGCATCCGAGAAGGAGTACTTGGCGTCCATCGGTTCCATGTCGACGACCTTGGTTTCCACGATGGCGAACTCGGCGTATCCGTGGCGTGGTTCTTGTCGGGGTTCTCGGCTTCGGGCGCCGGGATCGGTCTTGGGCTTGGCGCCGGTGGATCTTGTCGATTCCATGAAGGCCTTGGTGCTTCAGTCCTGTGTCGATCTCCGGGTTCCGAGGTTTCTCGGTGTGGTTGGTGCACTTGGTCTAGTTTTCGAGTTTTTCCCCGAAGATCTCGGGGTCCCCTCTTGGTTTCGCCGATGCCGATCTTGGAGTGGTACTCGGGCGGGCTACCGGGGCGGAACCGAAGCGGAGAGGCGAGGCCGGCGTCGAGGACAGTGGCACCTGGGACCGGCGACGGGCTCTGGCCGGATGCGGCCCAGGCGAGGCGGTGGGGAGGGCCCGACGGCCAGGGGACGAAGGGGAGAGGCGGTGGCCGCGTCCGCAGCAGCGGCGGAGCGCAGGAGGTCTGGGCGAGCACGGGACCGTGGCGAGGGCGGCGGGGTCGCTGGCGGGGCGGCCCGAGCGCGCGGGCGCGGCGAGGCGCGGGGCGGGCCGCGGGTGCTGCGCCGGCGAGGCGGGGCTCACAGAGGAGGCGCGGAGGGCGAGGACGGCGGGCGCGCGGGGTCGCTGGCGGGGCGGCCGGAGCGCGCGGGCGCGTCGGCGAGCGCGGCGCCGGAGACGGACGGCGTCGGGGCGAAGAGCAGAGGCGGGAGGAGGGCCGCGCGGCGCCGGACGCCTGGCGGAGGAGGGGAAGGTCCGCAGGAGGGCGGCGAGGATGGAGGGAGGAAGCCGGTGGGGCGGGGCGAGGCCAGAGCGGCGGCAGGGGGATCGGAGGGGCGAGGGGGCGCGCCGCGCGCGCTGGCGTGCGGGGCAGAGAAGGAAGCGACGGGGAAGAAGAGCAGTGGCCGGGGTCGGGGAGAGAGGCGCACGCCGCGTGGGGTGGGCCCGCGGGGCCAGGGCGGTTGGGGGATCCGGTGTGGAGGGAGGTGGCGTGCGTGCGTTGTGTGGCTTGGGAAGGGGCCGGTTGGTGGGGTGGTCCCAGGGAAAGAGGGGGTAGCTGAGGTGGCGTGCAGGGATAGGAGGGGGTGAGGTGGCCAGGGTGTGTGGGTAGAATATTAGGTAGAAGTAGGATTTAGATGGGGCGGTGTAGTTGGACCGATTCAAAAACCTGGGGGTGGTCGTTCGGGTCGATCTGGCCCGTTCGACTGCCCCCACTAAAAATAATATAATTTTTATTTGTTTTAAACGGGCCGTATGCAATCCGATAGCGGCCAAAACAAAATAATCCGGAGCCCCGGGGTTTGGCGTTTGAATTAAGATGGGACGTTTGGAAATCAAATCGGCTTTGCGAAAAATAGTTTTGGCAAACAATGCATGATGATGACGATGCAATGCACAAATTCAACGCGATTTTCTAGTAGTGGTTTTGCGGGATGCCACACCCTGCTAACGACGTCGATCTCAAAACCTGCTTAAACAAAAGGGGTGCCGACAAAGGGCAAAGGAAAAAGAGGAGCGTCAGTACTGAGGCTAGTACACGGCGAGGATAGAAGTCGGCGGTCCTCGCCTACATAGGTATGGTGGACTGAGCGGCAGCGGCAGCATGCACTAAACAACCTATAGAGACTCGATACAACTGGCGGCAATCAGAGAGGGGTAAGAAAGACCTATTCGGAACCAACCTGATACTACCACCAAACAAACCCATCCTGCGTTTCCCCCCTCGAGACCAAACGAGGAAGTCAACCGAGGAACTCACACGGTTGGCAGTTTTATTTATTCGGTTATCGTTGCAGCAATTACTAGGCAAGTATAGATGATCATCCTGATAAATTAAGCAGTGGGCACTTTTAGTTAACCATTCCGTTTTAGTTGCAACACTTACTAATCAGATACAATTAGCCTGAGATAACCAAAAAACCAGCAGTTGTTGGTACTTTATTTAGCCATTCCGTTGTAGTTGCAATATTTACTAGTCAGGTACAATGGTCGCAAACGACAACCCAGCAAGCAATTGTTGGCAGTTTTATTTAGCCATTCCGTTGTAGTTGAAGCTGATTACTAGTCATATCAGATACAAGTCAATTTATAACAGTAAACTTTAGTTATAGTTGTCTATGATCGAGATACTGTGCTCCAAGTCGTCCATAACCGCGGACAAAGGCTTTCCGAAAGTTTTAAACCCGGCCGGGGTGCACAAATAGCAACACACACACGATCAACCTCGGAAAAAAACCAAATCAAAACCCACGAGGTCTTCACGACAGAGCAATCACAGGATTCAGAAATATTTCAGGGGGCCACCCCTTGGAGTACACCCGCAACGAAGTAAGCTAGCTCCGAGACGGACCCGAGGTTTGGGTGGACGGCTGTGAACGACTAGGAACCCAAAAATGAGCTTGTCGACACCGCGGAATTGTGTCCCGATCCTAAACAGTACAGTGTGCTCCCGCACAATCGTAAATAAGCAGTAGCATGGCATAAGTACAGGATCGTAAATAAAACTTCAAACTAGTTTTGTGGACCCAAGAAATAAGACTGAGTCAAGCTCTGGCTAAGGGGGCCCATAATTCCCCGTATGTGGATAGCGCGATAATCAAGGAACAGGTATC
The DNA here is from genome assembly GCA_910589765.1 of Avena atlantica. Taxonomy (NCBI): domain Eukaryota; kingdom Viridiplantae; phylum Streptophyta; class Magnoliopsida; order Poales; family Poaceae; genus Avena; species Avena atlantica. The sequence continues at coordinate 211,444,878 of OU342738.1, forward strand.
AAGTATCGGGGTCCTACGGGACACAAGTGGGCGGTCGATACCAAATATATCTATCACCCACCGATGCCTCTGCTTACTTACTTCAATTTTAGTTGTTAAACAAGGAATTAAGTGAACGATAAGTAAAGCCGAGATCATCTCCAACATCAACATGTGGCAAGGCTCCAACAACTGTGGTACATGACGACACGCCACAGCACTTGAGCAAGCGACTACGACGCGCAAGTCCAACTATCTACCAAACAACAGGTAATAGGATGTGTCCAAGGCAATATAGGGCAAGGGATATCACGGGTACGGAAACTAGAGCATCGCAACACAGATAGCAATAGATCAACAGGAGGGAAATAAATACTATAAATTAAGATAGGTAGAAAGGGGGAGATGCTCGCCTGAAAACATTGCCGAAGGGTTCAACCGAAGATCGGGTCGACACTCGCATCAACTCAACGGCCTTATCCGCGAAGAAGCAAAACACTAGAATAAACACCGGATGCAATATTTAATACTACGGCAAAAGATCGGGCATGATGCATGTATGATGCATGGCATGGTAAAGGTGCAATGCAATTGGCCAATATTAAGTGGAACCAGGGTCCCGACAATTAATTAAATGGTTCCAGTTGTTTAACTACCCCGCAATTTAAATGTTGTATTATCAAGACAAAAGATAGTGTCGGTTCGTTACACAAATTTAAATGAGGCCAATATGAGACTAGACTTGCCCGCATATGGGCCCCATATTTAATTAGGTGAATCGTCATAAGGCCCCCAAACCACAGACAAGTATGCATGCAAGTATGACAGTTTAATATGCAACAAGTTTTATATTTGGCATTTATAAAATAGGGGCTCGGGAAAAGGTTCACACATTGAGGGGTGTCGACGGACTTGGGGTTCCGGGGGTTCGGGGTTCGGCCTCGGGGTTCAGGGTTCGACGGAATCGTTCTCGGCAGAACATTCTCGAGCAACGGGTAGATCTTGTCGCATCCGGGGTCTCGGTGTCCGGGGGAAGTACTTGTCGTTCCGTGGCGAAGTGCTTGACGTCATTTGGTTTCATGTCTACGGTCTTGGTGTCCTTGATGGAGAACCCGGTGTATCCGTGTCGTGGTTCTTGTCGGGGTTCTCGGCTTTGGGTGCCGGGATCGGGCTTCGGATTCCGGGATCGGTGCGAGGGCTCGGCCATTCATCCCATGAAGGAGATCTTGTCGCTTGGTATCCGTGTAGGAGAGCTCGAGGTCGATGGCGAACTTGAGTGGATCGGGTACCGATGATCTTCACGTCATCGACTCCGGGAAGGGGATCTCGTCGATCTGGCGCATCGGATTCAGGATGGAGAACTCGGCGTTCCCAGATCATCACGGCGGACGAAGATCTTATCGATAAATCCCTCGAGAAGTTGCGGTCTCCGGCTTGTACTCAGCAAATCTTCAACAACACACAGACACTAGGATAGTTGGAGCCGCACAAAATCTCCTCCAACGAGGGCCTTCTGGCAGGTGTAGGTGCACGGGGCCCTCAGGGTCGTGCTTGGCACGCACACGCAGGGGAGGCCAAGGCGGTGTTGACCGGACGATGGAGAGAAGGTGGCATGGCTCGGTACAGCGCAGCAGGTTCGGAGCAGGCCCACTGGTGGGGTCCGCGGTGGCGCCAGGTTGCAGAGGGGGTGGAGCTCGCGGAAAGGGGAGGCCGGCGGAGACAGGGGCGACAAGGGCGGACCCAGCACGGCGGAGGTGCTGGGGTGGCCAGAGGCGCACGGGGCACGCTTGCGGGGCGAGCTTGAGGTCGCCCGCGGGGCAGACGGCGAGCAGGAACGTCGCGGGGAGCGCGCCGGGCCGGCTAGGGAGCGGCCGCGGCGCTGGCCGGAGGCGCGCCGGCGGCGACTGACGGCTTTGGAGAGGAGGGGGGTGGAGGACGGCCGGCGCGGGGTTGCGGTTGAGGGGGGGCGGTGATGCTGCGGGACGCTCGACGACGGCGGCCGCGAAGGGGGAGCGGGGGATGGAGGCCGGAGGGAGCGAGGTCGGCCGGAGGGGCGTCGAGCAGGCGCCGGCGGGAGGGGGCGCGGCGGCGGGGCAGGAGGAGGGAGGCGCGGCGACGCAGGCTCGTGGTCGGCGAGGACGCGTTGGCGGAGGGCGGCTCCGGAGGAGGTGGAGCGAGGCGAGCTCGAGGGGAGCCACGGCGGGTTCGGGCGGCGCCAGGGAGGACGCGGGACGGCGGAGTCGGGGGAGACGAGCCGCGGGCGGAGGCGACACGGGCCGGGGGCGGCGATTGCGGCGGAAGGAGGGAGAAGGGGTGGGGGACTGAGGGCGGTGAAGAAGGGGAGGGAGGAGGAGGAGGGCCCCTGCCGGCGGCGGGAGGGGGCCGAGCAGGAGAGGAAGGGAAGGAGGGGCGCGGGGGTAGGTGGGGGCCTGGGGGTGGGCCAGGAAGATGTGGGGGCCCACGGGGGTTGGTGGGGGTGCGGTTGACCGCGGGAAGGGGAGTGAGGAACGGTGGGACCGGGGTGGGGTCGGCTGGAGAGAGAGGGTAGGGGTCAGGCGGGTGGGGCTGGCTCGGGTGAGTGGGGTGTGGGGCTGGCGTGTGAGGAGGGAGAGAGAGGGAGTGGATGAGGTGGCTGTGAGGTGGCAGCTTTTGATTGGAGGGGGGAATGGCCAAGGGTGATGTGGCAGCCTGGGATAGGTGGGGGTGAGGTGGAGAGGGGCTGGGTAGAACAGGTTGTGTAGACTAGTGATTTGGGGCGCACCGTTTTATTTCTGGGGGTGGTCGGTCGGGTCGAATCGGCCCGTTTGACTGCCCCCACTAAAATAATTTAATATTTTATTCATTTTAAACGGACCGTTTGCAAACCGTGGTTAGTCAAAACAAATATTTCGGGGACCCCGGTTTTGGTTTTGAATTAAAGACGGGGCGTTTAGAAAACAAAACCAGGCTTTTCCAAAAAATAGTTTTATGCAAGCAAATGCAAGATGATGACGATGCTCAAATGCAATGTGGCATGATGACATGAGCATGCGGTCATGATGATGCAATGCACAAATTTAACGCGATTTTCTAGGAGTGGTTTTGCGGGATGCCACAATTCGACACCACTAACAATGGATCTCGCCCTCGAGATCCGCCTCATGGCACCAGAAGGAAGGTCGGCGATCTGCGTCTTCTCACTTCGTGTAGATCCTCGCGACACCACTAACAATGGTTCATCCTCCATCTTGAAATCGGCGACACCACCAACAAAGGGTCGTCGTTCCTGATCGTCGAGAGAACACTCCGGAGAAACAAAGGACGAAGGTAGGGTATCAAACGATAAGGCCACCTCTAACTTCCATTAGAAGAGGAAAAGTTTCTTTGATCCGCCAGTTCGATGTACAGAGCGAACAGTAAGAGTCGGTTAGGGTGATCAATCCATCCCGTACCCAAACTATCAACTCTATACATGGATAGGAAAATCAGGCAACTCAACTCGAGATTTTAGAATGAAGATCTTCACAAGCGGTATTCGGAACAAAGGGATGATGCCAGCTCTGCGTTGGATCTGATGTAGATGAGGTCATCACATCGGGAGACACCGGAAGATACAACAGAAATCGTATGAAAGACACAATGATTAGGTTCCGCGATGGTTCCATTGGCATGAACAACACATGCTCAAGGTATACTCCAACTTCACCAACGCTCGTCCTTCTCATATGTTTTTCAACGACACGGATATCCAGCAAGGAACACATATAGATAAAGAGCTCAGGAACAAAAGATTGGGTGAAGGGTACAACAGACAAGTTGCAGATTTGATGATCGTAGCACCTCCGTTACAAAAGGGAGAAGGCGAAACCCTGAAGGTACGACGGAAACCCAGCCGCGAGAAATCCTAGACTCGAAGAAAGATAAGAGAGTAGATTCAAAACACGCAGAGGTGAGAGGAGAGCAGCAGGGGGTAAGGAGTAAAATCAGACCTAATCCGAACTATCCAACCGATTTTCCATAGATAGTTTTGACACTCTACTTCGGCCGTTAGCTAGGTTATCCTACAGGCTGGACTTGTGGGGTATCGCAACTGCTGAGATATGATACCACTCTGTAACACCCTCAGAATCGGACCTATGCAAGTTTTAGCGAAATCCGCCAAACCCGCATAGAAACGATTCAAAGGTGCCCACCAGGCACTTTCATGCGGGTGGAAAACGAAGTAATAACATTACACAACAGTCCTCGATGGGACCCACAGAACAGATATATACAACAGCGACTCAAAGAGTCAAGAATACAGATATACGGTACAAAGATCCAAATCACCTGTAAAACGATACAGCGTCCGACTACGGACAAGATGCAAATGGGGCTAAGAGCCCTGAAGAATAACCAATGGCGTCCATAACCCTGCCCAGGCCAAGCCGGAAGGGTAACCCTGCTAACGACGTCGATCTCAAAACCTGCTTAAACAAAAGGGGTGCCGACAAAGGACAAAGGAAAAAAGAGGAGCGTCAGTACTGAGGCCAGTACACGGCGAGGCTAGAATTCGGAGGTCCTCGCCTACATAGGTATGGTGGACTGAGCGGCAGCGACAGCATGCACTAAACAACCTATAGAGACTCGATACAACTGGCGGCAATCAGAGAGGGGTAAGAAAGACCTATTCGGAACCAACCTGATACTACCACCAAACAAACCCATCCTGGTGTTTCCCCCTCGAGACCAAACGAGGAAGTCAACCGAGGAACTCACACGGTTGGCAGTTTTATTTATTCGGTTATCGTTGCAGCAATTACTAGGCAAGTATAGATGATCATCCTGATAAATTAAGCAGTGGGCACTTTTAGTTAACCATTCCGTTTTAGTTGCAACACTTACTAATCAGATATAATTAGCCTGAGATAACCCAAAAACCCAGCAGTTGTTGGTACTTTTATTTAGCCATTCCGTTGTAGTTGCAATATTTACTAGTCAGGTACAATGGTCGCAAACGACAACCCAGCAAGCAATTGTTGGCAGTTTTATTTAGCCATTCCGTTGTAGTTGAAGCTGATTACTAGTCATATCAGATACGAGTCAATTTATAACAGTAAACTTTAGTTATAGTTGTCTATGATCGAGATACTGTGCTCCAAGTCGTCCATAACCGCGGACACGGCTTTCAGAAAGTTTTAACCCGGCCGGGGTGCACAAATAGCAACACACACACGATCAACCTCGGAAAAACCAAATCAAAACCCAACGAGGTCTTCACGACAGAGCAATCACAGGATTCAGAAATATTTCAGGGGGCCACCCCTTGGAGTACAACCGCCCGAAGAAGTAAGCTAGCTCCGAGACAGACCCGAGGTTTGGGTGGACGGCTGTGAACGACTGGGAACCCAAAACTGAGCTTGTCGACACCGCGGAATCGTGTCCTGATCCTAAACAGTACAGTCTGCTCCTCGCACAATCGTAAATAAAGCAGTAGCATGGCATAAGTACAGGATCATAAATAAAACCTCAAACTAGTTTGTGGCCCCAAGAAATAAGACTGAGTCAAGCTCTGGCTAAGGGGGGCCCATAATTCCCCGTATGTGGATAGCGCGATAAATCAAGGAACATGTATCAAGTACACGGGGTCCTACGGGACACAATGTGGGGGTCGGAAACCAAATATTATTATCTATCACCCACCGATGCCTCTGCTTACTTACTTCAATTTTAGTTGTTAAACAGGAATTAAAGTGAACGATAAGTAAAGCCGAGATCATCTCCAACATCAAACATGTGGCAAGGCTCCAACAACTGTGGTACATGACGACACGCAACAGCACTTGAGCAACCGACTACGACGCGCAAGTCCAACTATCTACCAAACAACAGGTAATAGGATGTGTCCAAGGCAATATAAGGCTGCAAGGGATATCACGGGTACGGAAACTAGAGCATCGCAACACAGATAGCAATAGATCAACAGGAGGGAAATAAATACTATAAATTAAGATAGGTAGAAAGGGGGAGATGCTCGCCTGAAAACATTGCCGAAGGGTTCAACCGAAGATCGGGTCGACACTCGCATCAACTCAATGGCCTTATCCGCGAAGAAGCAAAACACTAGAATAAACACCGGATGCAATATTTAATACTACGGCAAATGACCGGGCATGATGCATGTATGATGCATGGCATGGTAAAGGTGCAATGCAATTGGCCAATATTAAGTGGAACCAGGGTCCCGACAATTAATTAAATGGTTCCAGTTGTTTAACTACCCCGCAATTTAAATGTTGTATTATCAAGACAAAAGATAGTGCCGGTTCGTTACACAAATTTAAATGAGGCCAATATGAGACTAGACTTGCCCGCATATGGGCCCCATATTTAATTAGGTGAATCGTCATAAGGCCCCCAAACCACAGACAAGTATGCATGCAAGTATGACAGTTTAATATGCAACAAGTTTTATATTTGGCATTTATAAAATAGGGGCTCGGGAAAAGGTTCACAGATTGAGGGGTCTCGACAGACTTGGGGTTCCGGTGGTTCGGGGTTCGGCCTCAGGGTTCAGGTTCGACGGAATCGTTCTCGGTAGAACATTCGCGAGCAACGGGTACATCTTGTCGCATCCGGGGTCTCGGTGTCCGGGGGAAGTACTTGTCGTTCCGTGGCAAAATGCTTGACGTCATTTGGTTTCATGTCGACGGTCTTGGTGTCCTTGATGGAGAACCCGGTGTATCCGTGTCGTTGTTCTTGTCGGGGTTCTCGGCTTTGGGCGCCGGGATCGGGCTTCGGATTCCGGGATCGGTGCGAGGGCTCGGCCATTCATCCCATGAAGGAGATCTTGTCGCTTGGTACCCGTGTAGGAGAGCTCGAGGTCGATGGCGAACTTGAGTGGATCGGGTACCGATGGTCTTCAGGTCATCGACTCCGGGAAGGGGATCTCGTCGATCTGGCGCATCGGATCCAGGATGGAGAACTCGGCATTCCTAGATCATCACGGCGGACGAAGATCTTATCGATAAATCCCTCGAGAAGTTGCGGTCTCCGGCTTGTACTCAGCAAATCTTCAACAACACACAGACACTAGGATAGTTGGATCCGCACAAAATCTCCTCCAACGAGGGCCTTCTGGCAGGTGTAGGTGCACGGGGCCCTCAGGGTCGTGCTTGGCACGCACACGCAGGGGAGGCCAAGGCGGTGTTGACCGGACGATGGAGAGAAGGTGGCATGGTTCGGTACAGCGCAGCAGGTTCGGAGCAGGCCCACTGGTGGGGTCCGTGGTGGCGCCAGGTTGCAGAGGGGGTGGAGCTCGCGGAAAGGGGAGGCCGGCGGAGACAGGGGCGACAAGGGCGGACCCAGCACGGCAGAGGTGCTGGGGTGGACAGAGGCGCACGGGGCGAGCTTGAGGTCGCCCGCGGGGCGGACGGCGAGCAGGAACGTCGCGGGGAGCGCGCCGGGCCGGCTAGGGAGCGGCCGCGGCGCTGGCCGGAGGCGCGCCGGCGGCGACTGACGGCTTTGGAGAGGAGGGAGGGGTGGAGGACGGCCGGCGCGGGCTGGTTGCGGTTGGAGGCGGTGATGCTGCGGGACGCTCGACGGCGGCCGCGGAGGGGGGAGCGGGGGGGATGGAGGCCGGAGGGAGCGAGGTCGGCCGGAGGGGCGTCGAGCAGGCGCCGGCGGGAGGGGCGCGCGGCGGCGGGGCAGGAGGAGGGAGGCGCGGCGACGGGGCGACGCAGGCTCGGGGTCGGCGAGGACGCGCCGGCGGAGGGCGGCTCCGGAGGCGGTGGAGCGAGGCGAGCTCGAGGGGAGCCACGGCGGGTTGGGCGCACGGAGGAGGACGGCGGCTTCGGGGAGGCGAGCCGCGCGGAGGGAGGCCGGCGGCGATTGCGGCGGAGGAGGGAGAAGGGCGGGGGACGGAGGCGAGAGGCGCGGGCGGGGGCGGCGATTGCGGCGGAAGGAGGGAGAAGGGTTGGGGGACTGAGGGCGGTGAAGAAGGGGAGGGAGGGGGGGGAGGCCCCTGCCGGCGGCGGGAGGGGGCCGAGCAGGGAGGAGGAGGGAGAGAAGGAAGGGGCGTGGTAGGTGGGGGCCTGGGGGTGGGCAGGAAGAGGTGGGGGCCACGGGGGTTGGTGGGGGTGCGGTTGACCGCGGGAAGGGGGAGTGAGGGAACGGTTGGACCGGGGTGGGGTCGGCTGAAGAGAGAGGTAGGGGTCAGGCGGGTGGGGCTGGCTCGGGTGAGTGGGGGTGGGGCTGGCGTTGTGAGGAGGGAGAGAGAGGGAGTGGATGAGGTGGCGTGAGGTGGCAGCTTGATGGAGGGGGGGGGAATGGCCAGGGTGATGTGGCAGCCTGGGATAGGTGGGGGTGAGGTGGAGAGGGGCTGGGTAGAACAGGTGGGTAGACTAGGGATTTGGGGCGCACCGTTTTATTTCTGGGGGTGGTCGTTCGGGTCGAATCGGCCCGTTTGACTGCCCCCACTAAAATAATTTAATATTTTATTCATTTTAAACAGACCGTTTGCAAACCGTGGTTAGTCAAAACAAAATATTCCGGGGACCCGGTTTTGGTTTGAATTAAAGACGGGGCGTTTAGAAACAACAAACCAGGCTTTTCCAAAAATAGTTTTATGCAAGCAAATGCAAGATGATGACGATGCTCAAATGCAATGTGGCATGATGACATGAGCATGCGGTCATGATGATGCAATGCACAAATTTAACGCGATTTTCTAGTAGTGGTTTTGCGGGATGCCACAACGGTATCTGGTGGAAACCAGAATACGCGTCTACAAATGATAACAGCTCACAGCCTGCGGTTGAATCAATGACTTGGTCTATCCTAGGTAAAGGAAAAGGATCTTTGGGACACGCCTTATTGAGGTTCGTGTAATCGATGCACATTCGCCATACGACGGCTACATTTCTACCAACACCGGATTTGATAGCCAATCCGGGTGAAGCACTTCCATGATAAACCCGGCTGCAAGGAGCCAAGCTATCTCATCCCCTATTATCTTTCTACTGTCTTCGATGAAGCGGTGGAGAGGTTGCTTCACCGTCCTGGCTCCTGGCCTTACATGCAAAGAGTGCACAGCCAACTCCCTCGGAACACCTTGCAGGTCCTGAGTTGACCATGCAAAGATATCCCGATTCTCACGAAGGAAGTTGGCGAGCTCGCTTTCCTATTTGGCATCTAGGCCAGCACCAATCGTGATGGTGCGCTCCGGGAACTGATCATCAATCTGGATCTTCTTTGTCTCCTTAGTCGGCTGGAAAGATACACTCCCATGCGGATTGGCTAATGCTGGCATATTAAGCTGTGCCGACTGAGCCAGAGCTGCCACTTCCTGAATCCTTCCTTTATCTCTTGCAATTACCAATGACTCGGCCAGGTTTGACCCAGCCAAAGCACATTCCATAGATTTTCTGTAATCCCCTGCCACTGTTATTACCCCCTGAGGCCCTAGCATCTTCATTTTCAAGTAGGTAATGTGGCATCTGCTCATAAACTTAGCCAAAGCTGGCCGTCCGAGTAAAGCATGATAGCAACTCTCTAGGTCTACCACCTCAAACTCCATATTCTCAGCTCTGCAATTCTCTCTTGTACTGAATAACACATCTACCCGAACCTTCCACCAATGGGTTCGCAGGAGAGCCCCGGCACTATCCCATGGAATGTGGTCATTGTGGGCTGCAACATATTCTATGTTATTTCGAGCTTATGCATTGTATCCTTGTACATGATGTTGATACTACTTCCATTATCAATGAGTACCTTTGAGAACTTCACATTGATGCTAGGCCCGACAAACATCGGATCTAGTACCAATGCGTACGATCCTGGGTTCAGTATTATCTTCAGGTGACCTTTTATGCTCCAGGTTATCTCTTGATCGGACCACGACACGTACCTTGGTACTGCCGGCATAACTGCATTCACTTCCATATGCTGACGCTGTACGCTCTGCCTATCTTGTTGTTATGTTGTGAACACACAATAGGATTGGTGATGTTCTGTCACATCCCAAGATTTTCCAAATTTTGTAATGAGAAAAATAAATAAACAAAATAAATAATTGTTGAAATTTAGGGTAAAAAGAAACTTTTTATTTCTAAATGGAAACTTAAAATCCCATCTTGAACAAACTTGAGTTATGTTTGAATCCAACTAAATTCAAATCAAGTTAATTGCATTCTACATAAGTGCATCTTGGAACTTAAACACTTGGAAATAAACCAAGTCCCTAAAACCCTAATGGAATAAAATCATTTCCAAGATATCTCTAAGACCATGGATTTGATCCATATAATTTTTTTGTCAACAAACATTTATAAATGATCAAGAATGACAAATAGAAATATTATAAAACCATAGAAATTGATTTCATTCAATTTGGAGCCATAAATAAAATCTTATGAATTTAATAAGATCATGAAATTGAAATTCCAATGCTAATAAAGCACCTATCTAAAACTCCATACCAAATGGTGAGCAATTAATCCTAAAGATATTTAGAAGGATAAATAAATATCAAATAAGATTTTACAAATTGGAATCACCAAGTTTGGATCTATAAATAAAAAGATATGGATTTTATAAGATAAATAAAGAAATATTAAATGAGGAATATTTAAAGACAAAATTAAATCTTGGCCTAAACCATAAGTGTCTTGGGAATGGTCACGGCAGATGCTGCAATTGGTAGCGATTAGTAGAACGAGGGGCAAGGGCGGCCAGCCATCTGCGGTGCGAGATGAGGGCGGAGACACAGGGTTTTACCCAGGTTCGGCCCCCCGGAGGGTAAAGACCTACTCCTGCTAGATTGTATTATGGAGGTGGTACAATGGGCGAGCTCGACGGCTAGGCGGCGAGTCGCTTGGGTGTATGATGGAACGTATCTCTACACGCCCCGCAGGGAGGTTTATATAGGCTCACCTCCCCTAGGGTTTACATATCTCAACCGAATCAGTTAAGGCGTCGGTACTCGTTTAATCTAATCCGACTGGGCCTATCCACTCGCCTAGACCTTCAGCTTCCAGTCGCTTGGATCCACGCCGGGTCTCGATCCAGTCGCCGTCCTGTAGGCCCACTCGCCAGGTCTTGGGCCAGTCGGAAACGTCCTGCTAGGTATACCCCGGTAGGTGCATCCCCATCAGTAGTCCCCGAGGCCGTCATTGATTAGGCGTAGGTGGCTACTGGAAGTCGGAGTATACGGCTTCAGATAGACATCCAGTCGAACGGTGTCGTCTTAAGTTCTGTGGCCGGTATATAAAGGAGAAAACTAGTCATCCAGATCGCAGCTTTGGCGAGTCGAGTCGGTGCAACACTTTCATAGTGATCAGGTCGGCGAGCCGAGTGGCTAAAGTTGTACCGTTAAACGCGGTCAAACTAGCCGTTGGGGTAATCCAACGGTAACTTTTGGCGTAATCACCGCGTAGTAACGGCTCCCTGATTTGGCGGGTAACAACCGCTATATAAGGGGAATGGCAGGCGATCAAAGAACCACCTTCTCGCCATTTCCTCCGATTGCGCGCACTTTCGCCTCCCTTCGCATCGCGATCCAGCCGACCCGAAATCCTCCGACCCCCCACAAATCCTTCCGCCATGGCCCTCTCCACCGAACCTTGGGGTAGATCTAAGTGTATGAGGGCGCAATTGGCTTCCTTTGAGGAGGCCGGGATCCTGCGCGCCGGCTGCTGGCGCATCCCCGCGGCCGGAGAGGTGACCCCGAGCCCGCGCGAGAGGGAATTCATCTGCTTCACCAGCCATCTAGAACGGGGGCTAGGATTCCCCTCGTCCCTATTCTTCCGGCGCTTCTGCGCCTACTACGGGATCCAACCATCGGACCTGGGTCCTCACAGCATCGAGCAGCTCGCCATCTTCGTGGCGTTCTGCGAATGCTACTTGGGCTGCCGGCCCTACTTCCCTCTATGGCAAGATCTGTTCCACGGACGGATCAGCCGCGAGGAAGCGGGCGGCCCAATGCTTGCCGCGGGCGTCCTGACTTTCCAGCTGAAGTCGAAGGCTTCGTTCTTCGACTTGATGCTGCCCGCCAAGGCAGCGAGCAACTGGAAGAAATCTTGGTTCTATGTTGCTGAGGCGACCCCGGAGGGCGAGGCGGTGATCCCACGGTACTCCGCCAACCGGTCCGAACCGCGCCGTCTTCAAGTCGGCAAGCTCCCCAGCGACCAGCGGATGGTCGTGGACGAAATGCTCCAAACCATGCGCGGTCTGAAGAAGAAGGGCCTCCAGACGATCAACTTGTACAACTGCTGGCTCGGGCGGCGGCTCGTCCCTCTAGCTCGGCGCGAGCACTACATGTACCAGTACACCCGCCGGGAGGCCCCGACGAAGTCCTGCCTCGCCGAGTGGAAGCTCGAGGACTACACCGCAACACTGAAGAAGATCACCCAGGCGGTGTACCTGGACGCACAGGCTGGGGTCGCCCCCTACACCGCAAAGCGTCTAGCCCCAACGGTAATCACGTCGCTTCATTCGCAGTCGCAGTTTTTTGCAATCGCGGTCATTCTAATTTCATCTTGCGTTCATTGCAGCTATTCCAAGTGGTGGAAGGATGGCTCCCGCCTTCGGATGACGAGAATTCGAGCTCGTCCGTCCAGGACATGGGCGAGTCGCCTCCCGCCAAGGGCGACGCCGGGAGCGACGAGAGTGACGGCGACGACGATTCCGGGGAGGAGGTCGCCCCGCTGGTTCGCAAGACCCGCGGGCAGCGTCAACGTGAGCTTGAGGCGAGCAAAAGCCTCGAGCGTCATGACGATGACGAAGAACTTCCGGAAACCACCTCGCGCCGCCAGGCTACTCCGTCGAAGAAGAAGAAGAAGGAGAAGGAGGCGAAGGCCCCTCCGAAGAAGAAGACGAAACCGATGAGGCCGGCCTCGCCACCGCGCTCGGCGAGCAGCTCCGATGCCCCCAGCTCGGCCAAGGACGAGGCGCCACCTACGGAAACTGTGCTAGACACGGCCTCTGTCGAGGTGCCACTGGCTTCGATGCCTCCGCCATTCTGCCCAGTTTCTGGGCTGGGGGATGTTCCGGCTGCGGCGGCTTCGCCTCGCAGGGAAGCTCCTACCGAAGATGTCCCAGAGGCTCCGGTTGCGGCCTCGACGACGAAGAAGCCGTCCGTGTCTTGGGCACGCGACGTCCTGGAGATGGGGTTCAGCCGCCGACTGGGCCCTGAACTGGAGAAGCCGGCCGGCCTCCGCACGGGGCTACGCTTCATTCCAGTCGCCAAGTGAGTTTACTCACCTACCTTTGTCTTCCATAGCATGTTGAATTATCTTGCTTACATGATTGATGTACAGGACCGGAGTGAAGAGGATGGGCCACCCGACCGTGGCTAAGGTGCCACCCGTCGTCAGCGAGGAGGATCCTTCCCGTCAGAGGAAGGCGGACGAGGTCGTCGTCCCTACGGATGGCGGCAAGAAGGCCAAGGGCGATGACGTCGTCACGATTTCTGACGACACGGCGGTCGCGCCGACTGAACCCGTAACAGAGGCGGCCGCGTCCACGAAGGAGGGCTCTCCCTCGCCTGGAGCGGCCGAGCCGACCTCCTTTGGTGCGGGTGCCTCCATCGCGACATTCCCGCCCTTCATGGCCAAAGCGGCCACGGCGAGTGGAACTTCGCCCTCGAGCCGTGCACCTGGGGTCGCCGATGCGGAAGTCGAACAACGTCGTGGGTACACGCCAGCTCTCCTCGCGTCCGTGGACGCGATACAACTCCATGGCATGCTTGGCGCAGCCATCCAGGTATGTCTAGTCCCCGAGGATCAGGTCGGTGTTTTGCAGCGGTCTGATTCTTTTAGTGTCTTGTTATTATTTTTCGCATCCAGTCCCCGAGTGCGTACTCGCTGAATTTCAGCGGGTGGGCACTTAGGATTTCTTGATTGCCAGTCCCCAAGTGCGCACTCGCTGAATTTCAGCGGGTGGGCACTTAGGATTTCACTTTGGTTAACTTTTTGAATTGTGTGCAGGGTCTGCAACGTGATTCAGCTGACCGATTGGCAGCGAAACACCACGCAGAGAAGGAACTGGCCGCCGTCCAAGAGGCGAATAAGGGGCTTGAGGCAGTTGCCGCGAAGGCCGAAGAGGCTCGCCAGGACTTGTCCCCGCGGGTGAGTTGGCAGCGGCGCAATCGGCACTGAGCTCGGCAGAGAAGCGGATTGCCGAACTCGAGCGCAAGCTGAGGGAGGCGAAGGAGGAAGCGAACTCGGCGGATGTGCGAGCCAAGGCCACTATTACCGCCGCCGCAGAGGACCGCAAAGTGTCCGACGCCCTTGTTGCTGGGCTTCAGGACGACTATACTTTGCTTCAATGCTTCATCACGGATCTCTCCCGCCCCTTGATTGGTAAGTGTACCTGACTCTGCCCATAACATGTGTTCTGTTGTGATGCCCGACGTACTCATTGTTGTCTTCTATTCGCAGGCCGCATTCTTGATAGCGCGGAAGAGGCGAGCTCGTTCGACGCGCGGCAGTGTGTGGCCACACACGTCGACTCGGCGACGTTGTCGGCGACGTGCATCCGAGCCTACCTCCAGAAGATATCACCCACGGAGGTAATTCCCAGCGACCTCGTCGAGGTGTGGAAGTACTTGGAGAAGGCGCCCTCGGTCGTTGAATTCATGACGCGATCGGCTTTTCGGCGCGGAGCGTTCACGGCGCTTAGCCTTGGACTTGCTCACTTCCCGGAGGACTTCGACCTCGACGACGTGACGAGTGGCTACCCGTCGTCGACTGGCGCAATGGAGCTTTCCGAGGTGCTCAAGTTGACGGATCGTGCCGCGATATACTCCGAGCGTGTCTGGGTAATGGGCGACCTCCTTCCGTACCAGGAGACGGTCGTCGCGCCCAACGACCCCGAGCCACAGCGCCGGGATTTCAAGGTCGAGCAACCCTTCCGCGCGGCGATGGCGGGTGAACTGATGACATACCTGTCAAACCCGTACATGCCGTTTATCCGCAATCGCCGGGGTGCTGGCGAGTCGTCGTCGAAGCCTGCAGAATAGGATAGTTTTCCCTGGGGCGTTAGTGGCAGGTCTGCCGTATGGGCATATTTTGTAATTTGAGACAATGCTACATGCTATTGAATGAGACGTCGTGTCTGTTTTGGGATTTGTCATGTGTTTTGTGATTGAGGTTTGAACGAGTCCTCGAGCGTGTCCGCCCTTTTGTGGGGTTTACCTCGTGTGTGATATGTTTGTTGTTTTTGAATGTTTTGTTATTGTGGTCAACTCGCCCAGACTCGAAGAGCCAGTCGCTAGGCGACTCCCTTGAGCGCTATGTACTTCGCCGTTTTCCCTTGCGCGAACGAGGTCGGGTGGCCTAGTCCCCGAGCGTGGTACTTGGTTGTTCTAGGCGCGACTCGAGGGTGGGTGAGGACTTGGCACGTTAGTTTGAGCGCATCACTCCTGCCTGGCCCGTGGGGTCAGTCGCGTGGCGAGTCCTAGGCATGCTCTCATACTTGGCGTTTTCCCGAGCCGCTCGCGCTGAACTGGTCATCAGTCCCCGAGCGTGGTATGTGGCCGTTCGAGTCACTATGTCGAGGATGCGGAGGATCGTGGTCGCTGTGAGAAGCGAAGGCAGTTGTCTTGGCTCGTAGAGCAAGTCGGGCTAGGCGACTCCAGTGGAGCTCCGGGTAGGCGTTTTTCGTGGACGATGTACAACCTGAGGTGACCCAGTGCTTGTGCATCGCACTACTTAGCCGTGCCGATCGCTTGACCAAAGGTTGACTTCTGCGGTTAGCTTGACGCTGTTATTACGAGTGCGAGTGGCACAAGACACGGAGAGTAGGCGCAATTTGCGGTAAACGATTCTTTTTATTTCATAGCGACTGGAGAGTACATATGTGGGGTTCTAGGGTTAGAACTTCCGTAGGAGGTTTACATTCCATGGTCGCTTGACGTCGAGTTCGCCGTCCCCGCGAACATCGATGAGGTAGGAGGCGTCGTTGCCGAGTACTCGCCCGATGGAGAATGGTCCCTCCCACGGAGGGGAGAGCTTGTGTATGCCCTTCTTGTCCTGGATGAGGCTCTACACCAGGTTGCCTTCTTGGAAGGTGCGAGTTTTCACCCGCCGGCTGTGGTAGCGGCGGAGTCCCTGCTGGTAGATGGCGGTGCGCGAGCGAGCTATGTCGCGTGCCTCGTCGAGTTGATCGACTCCATCCTGTCGTGCGAGTTCGTTCACAGCCTCTGTGTAGTGGACGACCCTCGGAGAGTCGTGCTCGAGGTCTGTGGGCATGACTGCCTCAACGCCGTATACCATGAAGAAGGGGGTGAATCCTGTCGACCTGTTAACCGAGGTGCGGATGCCCCAGATGACAGAGGGTAGCTCCTCGACCCAGCACCCGGCGGTGCGCTCGAGTGGTACTTGGAGTCGCGGCTTCAGGCCGTGGAGGATGCTTTGATTGGCCCGTTCCGCCTGGCCGTTGGATTCCGGGTGGGCGACCGATGCGAGGTCGAGCCGTATGTGGTGTTCCTCGCAGAATTCGGCCATGGCTCCCTTGGCGAAGTTGGTGCCATTATCCGTGATGATGCTGTTTGGGAACCCGTAGCGATATATGAGCTCGCGTAAGAATTTAGTGGCAGTCTTCCCATCGCATTTCCGGACTGGCTTGGCCTCTACCCACTTTGTGAACTTGTCGACCGCGACCAGGAGGTGGGTGTAGCCGGAAGGAGCCTTCTTGAAGGGGCCTACCATGTCCATGCCCCACACGGCGAATGGCCAGGTGATGGGGATGGTCTTGAGCGCTGAGCTCGGCACGTGCGTCTGGTTGGCGTACTTCTGGCACCCGGCGCACCGCTGGACAATGTCGACGGCATCGGCGTGTGCGGTGGGCCAGTAAAATCCATGCCGCATAGCCTTGGAGACCAGAGAGCGGGCGCCGGCGTGGTGGCCGCAGTCACCGGAATGGATGTCGTGGAGGATCTTGCGGCCTTCGGCGGGTTGGACGCAGCGTTGGAACACGCCGGTGACGCTGCGCTTGTGGAGCTCGCCGTCGATGATGGTGTAGGACTTGCATCTGCGTGCGATCATTCGAGCGTCCGTATCGTTTGCCGGTAAGGTGCCGACCTCCAGGTAGGCGCTGTAGGGCTTGGTCCAGTCGTCTGGCTCGGTGATGAGTGCGACCAGGGCTGCCTCCGGTTGTAGCAGGACTCCGATGTCGATCTCCCTCGGGGGAGAGACTGATGGCTTGGTGATTGTGTCGAGGAAGACGCCGACGGGTGGTGCGAGTCAAGCCGACCCAATGCGAGAGAGTGCGTCGGCCTCCTCGTTCTTCCGCCTGTCGATCCACTCGACGAAGTAGCCTGTGAAGTGTCCGCCCAGCTTGTCCACTGCTTGGCGGTACGCCGGCATGGTGGGGGATACGGCGTCGCAGGTGCCAGCGACTTGCCCAGCGACGAGGTCGGAGGCTCCATAGCAGCGTAGGCGGTGGACGTTCATCTCCTTGGCAGCTCGCATGCCGTGGAGTAGGGCCTCGTATTCGGCCATGTTGTTGGTGCAGGGTGTGTAGTCGAGGACGTAGCGGAGCTTGTCGCCCTTCGGTGAAGTTAGCACGATCCCTGCGCCTGCGCTGTTCGCGTTCTTGGAGCCGTCGAAGTGCAGGCTCCAGTAATGGAGGTATGGCAGCTTTTCTGGCTGCTGGGCCTCTTCCCAGTCGGTGATGAAGTCCGCTAGGGCCTGCGACTTGATCGCTTTCCGTGGCTCGTATTTGATGTTGTGGACGCTGATCTCGACGGCCCACTTGGCGACCCGCCCGATCGCCTCACGGTTGCGGATGATGTCCTGCAGTGGTGCTGAGGAGACGATCGTGATCGGGTGCTCCTGGAAGTAGTGCGGCAGGCGCCGCTGAGCTCTGAAGACCGCGTATACCAGCTTTTGGTACTGCGGGTATCGCTGGCGCGACTCGTTGAGGACCTCGCTGATGTAGTACACCGGTCGCTGTACTGGGCGCTCCTTTCCTTCCTCCGGTCGCTCGACGACCATGACGACGTATACCAGAATGGGTTCTTTGTCGGCGGGGGCGGCGAGTAGCGGTGCGGCGAGTAGCACCTTCTTAAGGTCGCGAAGCGCGTCATCCGCCTCCTTGTCCCACTGGAAGGTGGGGTTTTTGCGCATCAGGCGGTACAGGGGCATCGCCTTTTCGCCCAGGCGGGGGATGAAGCGACTGAGAGCCGCTACTCGCCCGACCAGTTTCTGGACATCGCGCAGGCACTCGGGTTTGCCGAGCCGGGCGATCGTGTCGATATTCATGGGGTTCGCCTTGATCCCTCGCTTGGAGACGACGTACCCCAGTAGTTGTCCTGCTGGTACACTGAAGGTGCATTTGCCTGGGTTAAGCTTTATCTTGTATTTTCGCAAGTTGGCGAATGTTTCCGCCAGGTCGGCGAGTAGGTCACCCTGGCGAGCGGACTTTACGACCACGTCATCGATGTAGACGTGGATGTTGCGGCCAATTTGGCTCGCGAAGCATTCTTGCATGCACCGCTGGTAGGTCGCCCCGGCGTTCTTTAGGCCGAAGGTCATGGCGGTGTAGCAGAAGGCTCTGAATGGCGTGATGAACGCCGTCTTCACCTCGTCCTCGACGGCCATTTTGATCTGGTTGTACCCAGAGTAGGCATCGAGGAAACATAGCGACTCCGAGCCCGCGGTGGAATCGATTATTTAGTCGATCCGCGGGAGGACGAACCGCTCCTTTGGGTAGGCGTTGTTCAAGTTTCTGTAGTCGATACACATCCTCCAGGTCCCATTCTTCTTCTCGACCAGGACTGGGTTTGCCAGCCACTTGGAGTATTTGATTGGCCGAATGAAGCATGCAGCGAGTAGACGCTGCACCTCCTCGGCGATTACTCGGCGACGCTCTTCATTGAAGGGCCGCAGCGACTGTTTGACGGGTCGCACTTTAGGGTCGGCGTTTAGTTTGTGCTCAGCAAGCTCCCTAGGGACACCAGGCATGTCAGAGGGTTTCCATGCGAAGATGTCACTGTTCTCACGGAGGAACTCGATGAGCGCACCTTCCTAGGCTGGGCTCATGCCCGTCCCGATCGTCATCGTCTGGCTGGAGTCGCCTGGGACCAGCTCGACGGTGCGGGTGTGCGTCGGCGCCTCGAAGGTTGAGGTGTTTGCGCCCTCCGAGTTGGCATTCTTGAGTATGGTGGGATCGTCGTTGTTGACCCCGCTCACGTACTTGGTGAGCTCATCGGCGTGGTTGGTCTCTGCCGCGATGACGGCGTCAGCGAGTTCGGCTCCTTTGGCCTCGCACTCGGCGGCCATGTCGGGGTCGCCGTTGATGGTGATGACCCGCACGGCCCGGGGAGCTTCATCGCGTTGTACGCGTAGTGGGGCGCTGCCATGAACTTGGCGAATGCCTGGCGCCCCAGGACACAGTTGTAGGGGCTGTCGAAGGGCACCAGCTCGAAGACGATCCGCTCGGTGCGGAAGTTTGCTGGTGTGCCGAAGGTGACTGGCAGCGTGACCTTGCCGATCGGGTACGCCTTCCGACCGGGGACGATGCCATGGAACGTGGTGTGGGTCGTCTCGACCATCGACTGCGGGAGCCGCAGCCGCCTGAAGGTGTCCAGGTACAGGATGTTGATGGAGCTGCCAACGTCCATCAATGTCTTGGGGAGCCAGTAGTCGCCGACCTTAGGCTTGACCACCAGGGCGACTCGGCCTAGGTACTCGATGCGTGGCGAGTGGTCTTGGCGGCTCCAGGTGATGGGCTGCTCCGAACAGTTGAGGAACTGGGGAACGTCCACCTGAGCCACCGCGTTGACGGCGACGACGCGGGCGATGACCTTCTTCTCGCGTTTCGTGTTGAAGCCTGTGAAGGTATGGAGCGAGCCGGCCACTTTGCCGAATTTTCTGCCGTTTGGCGGGTCGTTTTCGGGGTCCTCCCGTGCTCGCCGTGCCTTCTCGATCTCCCTGAGGGTGTGGCAGTCGGCGGTTATGTGCGTTGCGGGCTTCCCTTCCCTGCTATGAAAAGCACAAGGTTGGTTAAGGAGGGCCGCGGGGTCGAACCTTGGCTTGGCCTTGTAGTTGCCGCCATCGCGGCGTTGTCCTCCGTCGCGGCAGAAGCTCTTGGGCTCGCGTTGTGCGTGCCCGGTGTTGGCGACGAAGTCGACTCGCCCGTCGCTGCGGTGCTTGCCGGTGAGGCGAGTGTTGCTGTAGCGTAGGTCGGACCGTCGTCCGTTTTCGTTGCCGCTCGTGCGGCGTTTACCACCCGACTCGTCGTCGGTTTCCTGGTTTGGATCTTCCTCCGCGTACCGTTTGGCGATCTCGAGGAGGTCCGGTATGTTGTCGAGTGTGCGAGAGTGTCGCTTGAGCTTGGCGACCAGAGGCTCGTAGCGGCACGAGGTCTTGAAGCAATGGATCGCGGTGTCCGGGTGGATGCTGACCGCGTTGTACCAGAGTTCTTGCCACCGTTGGACCCAGTTGCGGGTCGACTCGCGGGGTCCCTGGACGCATCGCTCCAGGTCCTCGATGGTGGTGGCGCAGGTGTAGGAGCACTCGAAGTGCCTGACGAAGGCGTCGCGCATCTCCTCCCAGGAGTCGATGCTATCCTGGGGGAGGGTGTTGATCCACTGCCTGCACGTCCCCTCCATCATCAGGGGGAGGTAACGGGCGGCTAGCAGGTCGGTGTGGCCTGCGATCCCCATCGCCATGAGGTATGTATCGAGCCAGATGGCGGGGTCGTACGAGGGGTCGTACTTTTCTATCTCCTTCGGTGCCTTGAAGTTTGGCGGGTACTTCTCGCCTCGGATCATTGGTCCGAAGCACTTGGGGACGAGTCGACTGAGCGACCCCATGGGCTCATCGTCGCGGCGATTGGTTAGGGTGTGTCGCAGGTCGTCGGGCTGGCATGCGCGCCAGCTTTGGTTGTTGATGATGTGGGTGCGGGCGTCGATGGGTTGACCGTTGGCGGCGACGAAGTTGGTCGCTGGCCTGGGGTCGTTGGTGAGAGTGCAGCATTCGCGGGTCGGTGTTGGAGCTGCAGTGGCTCTGGTGGCGGGCAGTTGAGGGTGTTTGCCGCTTGAGGCCGCTCGCTTCCCAAAGAACACGAGTACACTCGACCCTGCGAATCGGCGCCCGCGTTTTGCTGCTCGACGACCTTTGCGAGCAGGGCCCTGACGTACTGGATCTGTAGGGCGCCGTCGCCCGTGGCCATGATGTTGTCGGCTGCTGCTCGGCCTGCCACGAGGTTGTCCATCGGGGTGGAGAACAGTGGGAGGCCGTTTGCGTCTCGCTCCCGTGAGGAGACTACTATCCGCGGCTGGTCCCTGGGAGGTGTGCGGTTGGGTGGAGGTGGGGCGCCCATCGCCGTCGACCCTGGCGGGGGTCGGGCGCTTCCTCCTGGTGGCGCGTTCTCGCAGATCGCGCGCTCGGCTATGTGGGCCGGGTCGTTTTCGTCGTCGAAGTTCAGGGCGCGCCCCTGAACGGTGGGGTTCAGGCGCGACCTGATCCGCTACTGGTGGTAGCGCGATAGCTCCTGCGCCGTCACCTGCTCGAGGCGAAATTTTTCGTGCTCGGCTTGCTCCTTGCGCACTGCCTCCGCCAGTTTCAGGCGGAGTTCCTCGACCTCCGTCCCCGTGGCGTTAGGAGGGATTGGGGTGGATAAGGGGTCCTCCGGCGGCTCGGTGCCGGTCGCCATGTAGGTCGCGGCGTGGCGACCGGTGCCGTCGTGGAGGTCGGCGGAGTTTTCCGACCCGGAGTCGAAGTCGAAGATCCCGAGGATGGAGGGGTCCTAGAAGTCTCCCATGTTGGAGACCTGGGTGATGGAGCCCGCGGGAGAAGCCGCGGTGATGGATCCGGCCATTGACGCCGGGGTCGCCGAGTCGGCGTCGTCGTTGAGGGCCGCGTCTTCTGCGGCCACTGAGTTTTCGGCCACGTCGCTATGGGCCGAGTTGTACTCGAAGGCGAGGCGATGGATCGTGCGGATCTGGCTCTCGGAGAGCCGATCGCGTGGCAGCGACTCGCAGATGCGAGCCGAGTCCTCCGAGACGATGACGTCGGTGAGGCCGACGAAGAGGCTGATCGTGCCGACCGGCAGGATCACGCTGTGCGTGACGGGTCGCGTCGCCGGGACGTAGCTGCTCGGCAAGATTTGGAGCATCTCGCCGATCGCTATCATGCGGCCGGTGGCGACCGTGTCGTTGATGGGCAGATTGGATCTCGCCGCAGAACATCGGCCAGACCGGCCAGGCCCCACGGTGGGCGCCACTGTCGTGGGAATGGTCACGGCAGATGCTGCAATCGGTAGCGAGTAGTAGAACGAGGGGCAAGGGCGGCCAACCATCTGCGGTGCGAGATGAGGGCGGAGACACAGGGTTTTACCCAGGTTCGGCCCCCCGGAGGGTAAAGACCTACTCCTGCTAGATTGTATTATGGAGGTGGTACAATGGGCGAGCTCGGCGGCTAGGCGGCGAGTCGCTTGGGTGTATGATGGAACGTATCTCTACACGCCCCGCAGGGAGGTTTATATAGGCTCACATCCCCTAGGGTTTACATATCTCAACCGAATCAGTTAAGGCGTCGGTACTCGTTTAACCTAATCCGACTAGGCCTATCCACTCGCCTGGGCCTTCAGCTTCCAGTCGCTTGGATCCACGCCGGGCCTCGATCCAGTCGCCGTCCTGCAGGCCCAGTCGCCAGGTCTTGGGCCAGTCGGAAACGTCCTGCTGGGTATACCCCGGTAGGCGCATCCCCATCAATAAGAAAATGTAATGAATATAATCCAAGTCCAAATAAAATAAAAGGATAAATAGTTTTCCAAATAAAATAAAGTGGCATTAACCAAATTCTATTTCTATTTGAATAAAGACAAATCCCTAATAAGAATGATTAATTAAATCATGAGAAAATAGTATTTGGAATTTACCCAAGTGGACTAAAAGTCATTTAATTAACTTAAATGGGATCAAAAAAATCAACTAAATAAAATTTATGGAATTAAACCCATAATTAATTTTATTGGAATAAAGATAAATACCCAATTTAAAATGGTTAATAAATCATATAAAAAATGTTGCAAATAATTCAAGGTGAATTATTTGACACCCTAATAAATAAATAAAACCTACTGAAAAGATTTGGAAAGATTTAAATTTCAAATGGAGTTTGAAAACATTATTAAATCTTATTTGAATTAATACAAGGGCCTATTTTAAATAATTAATATGCCCTAAAAATAATAAATATATTATTCTAAATTTGACTTTAGAATGTATTATTAATCAGTATTAAAACCTACACAAAGTTTGGTTGAAGTTTGAATTCAAATAGGTGTTTGAAATGATTAAACAAAAAATCAAACAGATAAATGGAAAAAGAAAAGGAAAAACAAATCGGTACAAAAAAAATGAACTAAGCCAGCCCAGCCCAACAAAGCCCAACTGGCCCAGCAGCCCACTCCCACTCCCTCCCCCGAAACATTTTATTTTACTCGGCAACGAACCCGCGCAGTCGCTGACTAGCAGGCCCCACCCCCACTCTCTCTCACTCGCTGACGCCAGGCCCCCACCTGCCAGACCATCGTCTCCACCCACGCGAAGACCATGCCCTCTGGCCATTTCTGCCGCCGATTACTCGCGATTAATCCACCTTAATGCCGTGATTATTCCTCGCCGTGACCATGCCGTATTAAACACCTGCTCCTCCTCTTTCATTTCCCCCAGACATCGCCTCCCCACTGCCCCTAGGCTGCTCGAATTTGTCCACACACCGCCACTGCCCCTGACGCCCTCCGACGAAGATTCCGACGAACCCAGGCCGCGCCTCGCCCCCTCGACCACATGAGCATGTTCCACTGACTCCTGTGCAGCTTTCGGTGTCGCTCTCTTGGCCGCGCGAACACCAGAGCTTCGGCAACGGCATCACCCGAGCGCCACCGCCATTTGTCTCTTCTCCGGCGAATCCCCTGGTAACATCCTGACCGCCCCTCTTCCTTCCGATGATGCACATGTGACCAGTGACCTCTTCCGCAACTAACGCCACCGTTTTCGTGTCCTAGCTCGCACCGTAGCGTCGTCTCCGTCTTCGACAGTAAGCAGCCGCCGTCTGTCTCTTCTCCGGGAGCAATCGCCGTCGTTTCTGTGCGCCCCTTTAGCAACGACGACCACCTTGAGCTTCAGCACGACAAGACAAACCCAGTGAGCATATTATCCCCCTTCCGCGCTTCCTATTCCGTTGGCAACCTCGCCGCCAGAGCGCCGCCGCCGCGCAGCCGCCGCCAGCGCCGCTCATTCATGGTCACACTCACAGCAACCGTTGGATATAAATCACATGGATAGAATAGAGTCACTTAAGTGAAATGGTATGGAGTGATCTGTGCCATGCGATTGTCATTATATCCAACGCACCACACTGCGCGATCCACACGAACCATTATCGGCCAATAAGGACTTGACGCGTGGCACTGTGTTGTTTTAAAATCCAGAAACATTTCTATTAGTTGTATGATTTTGAAAATTGCATAACTTTTGATCCACACGTCCAAATTTTGCAAATTTTATATCAATGGAATCAGAAAGACAAGTACTTTGCAACCATGCACTTTTTTTTAATGAATTGCTTCTGGTAAAATGGTTGTTTTTGCAGAAACTTTTGTAGGCATAATTTGAATATAAAATTCATCCTAAAATTATTTTTGTGATAAAACCTTTGGGAAAATGGATTGTTTGAACCTACTGACCATCTAAATCAACTTGTAGTTTCAAAAACATATTTTGTGAGGCAAAAGAATAAATCATTGATTTAGAACATTTCTAGTCAAATAAAAATAATGTTTATGTATTAAAAATGCTTTTGGAGGAAACCCTTTGGGAAAATGTTTTGATTTAAACTCTCTGATCCTAAAAACAAAGTTTTATGATTTAAAAATATATTTGTGAACCCTATCGATTATTACTTTGCTAAAAAGCATTTTCAACCACATAAAATATTGATTTGGTTTAAAAATGGTTTATAAGTAAAATCTTTTGCAAATGATTTTGCCACTTATATAAAATAACCAATAGGTGTTTTAGAATGTTTATAACAAGTTAGAAATCACTTTTACAAATAAAACAATCGTTGGCATGCTTGCATGCATTACTTTGTTGTTATTATTTTATGTGATGTTTGCTTGAATGGTAGATTGAATATTTTGCTTGCTTGATTGAATTGTAGTGGAATTTGAAGAGTGTGAATATTACAAGATCAAGGAGTGAACTTATATTCTCTACCAAAAAGGCAAGTGATGCTTCATACTTTGTCCCATTATTTTCACTATGCATTAGTGATATTTCTAAGTAGGACTTGCATGGAATTTTTGCTAAGTATAAACTATGTCCTAGTAGATGAAACCTTAGTAGAGATTACCTAAGTTAAGAATCCCACTACTATCATGCTTAGACTAGATAGTAGAAAACAAGGGTGGATTACATTCATGCTATGGAATATTTCTAAGTCAAGGACTTGTGTTTTGTTTAATAAAACAACTAAGTGAATGAATCACCTGGGTGGAATGGAAGGAATGGTTTGTGTTGAGTGGTTACACAAGGCCCATTTCTATGGTTTACCTTGTGTATCTCACTTGTGGATGGCCACCCAGGAACAAAGAGATTTGAGATGTCAAATGTTGAGAAGCTTCAAGTGCAGCCACTTGGCATTATAGGCTCTGCCTGGATCATATAGGTTGCAATAACTTAGACAAATGGACAGTTGGTGGTAGGGGATGATAGGTTGGAACGCGTCCATTCTGGTCTAAGGGAAGGCTTCTGAAAGATCTTGTCTTGGTGAAACCAAGTCTTGTGGGGAAAGTGCACCACCTCTGCAGAGTGTAAAATCTAAGTACTTAGCCATGTCCCTGGCAAAGGACAATTTGAGCATCAAGACATGGAAGCTATCAAGAATCTCCTCATCCCAATTTCTAAGTTAAAATCTTGTGGTTGAACAAGGGTTGAAGGATCACCAATTTCTATTGGGAGATTCCTTGGGTGTTTTTGACAAGCAAAAACTTAGTGTTTTCAAATGATAAGGAAAATCTATTTTGAGCAAAGCAAGCCTAAGCTCCACCTAGCCAAAATGCATATAGATTATAGACTCCACTGTACTATCATAGTATCACTTGCCAATACAATTCAAATGTATTGAACCCTGTGGCTGTAACTTATTATGTTGTAGATTTGTTTGATGTTAGTGAAGTGTGTTGATTAGGATTACAAGTCTACAACCAACATGTTTGCCTATGGAACTTTGAAGATGAAGGACTCCATGCTATAGTTATTTCTGCTGCAGTGTAATGAGATAGCCAAATGAGCTATGTAAGATGTAATAAATTATTTTATTCCTGGTTATAAAGTTGTATATGACCTTTGTTTCTTGATATTACATCTTAACTGTGGATTCTAGCTATTGATCCAGGGACTATTATTGTAAACACAGGGATCTCTACCTTATTAAAGGTTGAGACATCTACATGTTCACTATAATCATTACGTCCATTGTTCCCGGGGTTTCCTCTTCCGTCTTGATTTTGATTTACCACTTGGTGTACTACATCCCTTCGGTACGAGTTATCGTACCTCAGAGGGGGTGGCGGTAACATTAGCTTCTGCGCATTTGCCCCGGTTAGCTGTGGCTGTTGATGTACTTGATGAGGAGGTGCTTGTATGCCCGCCGGGTTTCCCATTGCATTTTTCATCCAAGCACACTGGCGAGTAGTGTGGTTGGCTGGTTTGGCCGGGTTAGGCGTGTGGAACTTACACGGTTGATCCAACATGGACTCAAATGTGTACTTTGGTCTTTCCTGCCATTTCTTCTTCTGTTCTGGCGTCCACTGCCTCTTCTCTTCATTCCTCGGTGTCCACTGCTGAGGATCATTCTTCTGTCGTTGATTGTTCCCATGAATCGGCTGATCCTGCACAACTACTACCACCTGATTGGAAGCATATATGTAATCTAGCCTCTCGTCCCTTCTTCTGCCTTGGTATTCGTTGTGTCGTGATGACCCGACTCCATCTCTAGCATAATGATCCTGCTACTCCCGATGTTCTGACGACATTAACTTAGTTGAGTCGGATCCCCTAAGGCGTATGAATCTGCTATCCTGATGGTTTCCGCCAATGTGGTTGGCATATCTCTCTGCAATCTCTGCCAGAACACACTTGCATATCTGCAGCCCTGAGCAAACCAGGCTATCGCTTAAGATTCTATGACCCCTTCGCATGAGTTTCTGAGGTTGCACCACCGAGTCAAGAATTCTCGATCTGTTTCATTAGGCTTATGCTTGCACATTGCGAGCTGTTGTGGCATGTTTGGCCTCTTATAAGTACTGGTAAAATTACTGACAAACATTTCTTCAAAATCCAACCAACAGTTGATACTTCCTGTTGGTAAATTGTCCATCCATACTCTGGCTGGTCCTTCCAGCATCTGTGGGACGTATCTTACCGCCCATCGTAAATTTCTGCCAGCTATTTTCACTGTCGTGGCAGAGTCAATTAAAGAATCTTGTGGCTTCTTACTCCCGTTGTATGTTTTCGTGCCCCTTGCTAACTGGAAGTTCGGCAAGGGTGGTTCGCCCATGATCCGAGGTCCAAAGCACGCCGGACCAGGTGGACCCTGTTCTTCCAATAGCTCGGACCGATACAATCTGTCCAGCTTCAATCTTGCGCCAGTCGATGGCAAGTTTCTATAGATAACTCTCTCTTGTACTCCATAATGATTTTTTCCACCCTGCTCTGCATAATCCATGTCCGAGTAACCATCATTGAATCTATCATTCGCCTGATTTTGTGGAGCTGGTCTCGCTTCTCGCTCTACCTGAGGCTCATTCCTCGGCTGGGGTTCCTGCGGGGGGTACCTCCTCCCTTCCGCCGGGTTATTATTCTCATGGTTTCCCCTTCTGGGGTTTCCGTGCTCTCTATTTGCACGGCCGGGGTTTCTATCACCGCTGTTACCTTGGCTCATATTGCCTCTATTCTCATTGACCTTCCCGGCCACCGCGGGTCATACGGGACAATCTGCTTATTTCTTTTTCTAGAAGTCACTGCCCTGTCTTTTCACACATTGTTTCTGGGTGAGGATGTCGCTGTCGCCGATAGTGTGGGGGCAGCTCCTACCGAATGAACCATGCAAGAAGCTCCTGGCTTTGCCGGGTCAGCCCTAAGAATTTCCTCATTCTGCTGGTTTGCAATGCGTACCAGCTCATTTAATCTTTCTTGCTGTTTTTGCCGGGCTTCCCCACTTAACCCTTCCAACTCCAGGGCTGCGGCATTCGCCGCCCTGAGGTTCTTTGCCGGGGTACTATACCTCGGCAAGCCTGGATAGACTGAATCATCTGGACGAGCCTCGTTCTCTTTGTTGATATCATTCATGAGGTTCTTTCCTCTTAATCTCAACTCATCTACTCGGTCAGGGGCCACATCTAGTTTGTTTGCCCTAGCGTACTCTCGCAGGGTCCTATTTAAGGATTCCCGCAAAGCCGACACCTTTTTTGCCTCTACCAGCACTTTCTGTCTAGTTTCTTCTAACTCCGCCTGTGCGTTTGCCGGGTCAAGTATCGGTGCTACAAGCGTAGATAGGTTATCTATAGTTGCCTTAAGTATATTCTCTGGTCTCTCTAGAGGTGGCCATCTTACCCTTGCCGCCTTTTGAGTCACATCCTGCACCTCGGCCGCCCTGGTTGCTGGTGGATCTACCTCGGTGGTTTTTGGAGCTGCCTGCTTCGTGACTACCTGTCCTCTTGTCGCTGGGTCCTTGCTTGGTCTGGCGCCTGCTCCTGCTGCTGGTGCCGGGACCGTCATCATCACCTCGACGCTGCATGCGGGGCGTACTCCACGCGGACCGCTAGCAGCACAGAGGGGAGGTTCTCCC
This sequence comes from Avena atlantica, assembly GCA_910589765.1. Classification (NCBI taxonomy): domain Eukaryota; kingdom Viridiplantae; phylum Streptophyta; class Magnoliopsida; order Poales; family Poaceae; genus Avena; species Avena atlantica. The sequence continues at coordinate 211,473,683 of OU342738.1, forward strand.
GCCTCGATGACTCGACGCGGGTAGACACAGGAAGTGTCGACGCCGATGTAGACCTTGTGAGCGCCTAGGTTGATGAAGACGCCGTTGCGCGGGGGTGCTTTCCTCCTAAAGCTGCCAGCGTTATCGCTGACATAGACCCAGATATAAAATCTATGGACTAAGCCAGAAACAACCCGCTCGCCGGTGTGGATGAAGTTTCCCGTCCGGATCTTGACTCCAGCTAGCACTGCTGCTGGCCCCGCGGTGGGCGCCAACTGTCGTGGTGGTGGCACGACAGATGCCATGGGTAGGCTAAAGTATGGGGCCAATGGATGCTAGAGGGATCCGGGGAGGGATGATGTAGTGATTTCTACACTCAAATGACTAACAAGTTGCTCTTTATTCCTCCTCTCAAGGGCTACAAATGCTCCTTGAGCTGTATCAAAGGGAATAAGAGAATACTATGCGAGCCCTTCGGCCTAGAATGAATCGATCCCCCTCTCTAGAGCCCGTACCACTCCTTATAAAGGGGTTCCTTGACTCCTTCTAGGGCTGACGTGGCAAGCATATTCTTGGAATATGCTTGTCCCAAAGTGGTAACTCGGCGGGCTCCTTTCTCTGTCCCCCTTCTATCGGTGGCAAGGTTCCAGAGGCCCTCACATGTGCGCCTCGGGCTTCCTCACTATCACCTCCGTGACGCTTGTCTGCCCCTCTGCAGCTCTGATCTTTGTCCTTAGCGCTTGGCTCTGTCTAGATTCCTCCTAGCCAGCGACTAGGGTTTGACTATAGGCTCCTCCTTCTCCTGCAAGTCTGACATTACTCGGCCACATCTCGTATAACTCGGCTCAGCCTTCACCTGCATACAAGTCGATCAGCCTTATTCGGCCGACATAGCTCATACGTCGGCCGAGTAAGGTGTTACTCATTTTATATTTGCCAAGGCTCAACTTATCTCGGCCGGATCTTGCATGATTTGGCCGATACAGTCTGTAATCCGGCTTAAGGTAAAGGAGACTCCTTTCTTCTCTCCCCTATCTTGACCCTATCCGGGGTCACCCCCCCAACAACTTACCTACTCGAGGACGAGAAGGAGTTAAGCTTGGGGATGCTTGATATGTCAGAAACGTATCTATAATTTTTGATGTTCCATGCTTGTTTAGTATCTATTTTTCTTTGCTTTGTCCACACTTTGAGGTGCTTTTTATATGTTTTCTGGTACTAACGTATTAACAAGTTGCCATAGTGCCAGTTGCCTGTTTTCTGTTGTTTTTGGTTCCAGAAAAGCTAGTAAGGAAATATTCTCGCAATTGGACGGGACAAAAGCCCAAGTCAATAATTCACCGAGGAGAACACAGAGTCCAGAGGTGAGACAGAGGGGCGCCACAGGGCGGCCACACCCCCTAGGCGCGAGCCCACCCTGGGACTCGCCTGGGCAGGGTGTGGGCCCCCTGGCCGCCCTCCCGCCTCGCCTCTTCGCCTATAAGAAGCCCCGGATGCCTATACCCTAAAGACCCGATCAATATTCCACAAAACCGTCTATAACCACCACCACCATCATCCTTAGATCGGGGGGATCTGAAGCTCTTCCCGGCACCCTGCCGGAGGGGAGATCATCCCGGAGGCCTTCTTCATCATGCCAGCCTCCGGTATGAAGCGTGAGTAGTTCCACCTTGGACTACGGTTCCATGTAGTAGCTAGATGGTTGTATCTCCTCCTTTGTGCTTTCATGTCTAGATCTTGTGAGCTCCATTCATGATCAAGATCTCATCTATTTGTAAGCATGCATGTTGTGTTTGCGGGGATCCTATGGATATTGAGATTACTATGTCAGATTATTAATGGTTTTGTCTTATTGATTCTATCATGTCTGTGTTGTTTGTGATCTTGCATGCTCTCCGTTGTTAGTAGCTATCTTGGCCAAGTAGTATATAGTGACTCCAAGAGGGGGTATTTATGCTCGATAGTGGGCTCATGCCTCTATTTAATCTATGGGAAGTGACATAAATCTTTAAGGTTGTAGATGTGTTGTTGCCACTAGGGAGAAAACAACGGTCTCTTGTTCATGGAACAATTGGATTGTTTACCTTACACACTTTTCTTAAAGCATTTGTCTGTTGCTTGCAACTTAATACCGGTGAGATTAACAACCTCACCGTTAGTTGGGGCAAAGTCTTGAGTTTGTGTTGTGCAGGGTTCCACGTTGCTTGCAACACCTTTGAGATGTTTCCTTCATCCTACTGGTTTGATAATCTCGGTTTCTTACTGAGGGAAGACTTATTGCTATGCTGCATCATACCTTGTTCTTGGGGTTTCCCGACGAAGCGCTCCACGTTGATGCAGCGCCATCACCGAGCCTGATCATTAGGTGCCTCCAACCTAGGTTTCCTTCATCGCCATGCGTCAGGAGATCCGAGATCCGGCAGTGCATCAATAACTGCATGATGATCTTGTTGAGCACCTATGGATACACAGGGGCAATACGTAGATACCGAGCATGAACTGGCCGAACTAGGCCAAAATATGTTGTATTTTCACTACACGCCGAAGTATGTTTAAGTTTACGCCAAACTATGTTTAAAATTTCGCTGAACTATGGTCGAATGTATGCCGAACTAGACTGAACAATGTTCTACATTCATATTATGCCGAACTATGCCGAAATTTAGACGAATTTGAGCCGAATTTGTGCGGAAAAGGGTGTCCCATGAACTCAGCCTAGGAATGCGAGTGGGGAACTCGGCATTCCCAGGCCAAAAGCGTGTTTCGTCTGGATTTCGCCCTGGGAACGCCCAACGAGTGGGGATGCTCTTAGCGTCAGTTATATGCTAACGTAGCATTTCTGTAGGCTAACTTCTTGCAGCTAGCATTTGCCCGAAAATACACCGTGCCTATTAGAAGAGACATCATGTTAACAAGAAAAAGATACCAATACCGTGACAAGTCTTAGTTTTCTTTAAAAGAGACTTTTTTCAAGTTACACACATAGTCTTTTTTTCTTTAACAAGAAACCTCTCAGTCTATTCTGCATGTATAGTTTTTTTCCTGCAAATCTCCATGATGAAAAGTTGTCTGCACATCTATTTGCTCAACCTCCAAGTTGAGACTTGCTGCCATACCAAGAATCATTTGGATTGATTTCACCTTCACCGCCGGAGAAAATATTTCATCAAAGTCTATGTTTTCTCTTGCTGAATCATCTTACAACTATCCTGGCCTAGTACATTGGATGTGATGTGTGCTCTTCTTGCTTGATTCTGCAGACCCACTTGTTATTTAGAACTTTCTTGCCCTTGGGCAACTTCACCAACTCATAAGTATGATTATTATGCAAGGAATCCATCTCTTCTTGCATAGTCTTATTACGCTCCTTCTTGTTCTTATCTTCCATTTTGTCTTGAAAGCACTCATGTTCTGAACCATCAGACAATAACACTACATATTGATCTGAATCATACATGGTGGAAGGAACACACCCTCTGTTAGACCATCTGAGTGGAGCAGCTGGTGGACTATCTGGTTCAAGTGATTGCTGATCATGATCATCTTCTTCAGCATCGTACTCTTGCAGCTGGGGAGTATCCTCACATGTACCACTATGTGCATCATCTTGTATATCTTATACATCATCATTTCCAGCTTCTTGTTAAGATGAATATGCAGGAAATGGGTCAGAATCAGATCTGTCTTGCTGCTATTTTTTAGCAGAATCATGTACCGGTACCTGAAACTTTTGTCTTCACAATATCCTTAATTGTTTGGTCTTCAAAAAACACAACATCATGGCTTCTCACAAAACTTTTTTGCTATTGGATCATACAACTTGTAGCCGAACAGATCACCTCCATAGCCAAGAAATACGCATTGTCCTGACTTTGAATCAAGCTTTGACCTTTTATCTTGAGGGATATGAACAAAGGCCTTGCACCCAAAAAACTTCAGGTGATCATACGAGATGTCTGTGACACCCTCGGGATCGGGGATAGACAAATCCCAGATCTTACTAACATAAGCTTAACCTAGAGCTCAAGAATATCCAGCGAGAGAATCAGTCACACAACAGTGACCCCGCGACATAAAAGTTACTACAGCAAGCTCATAGCTGAACAGAGAACCAAAATATTATAAGCAAAGGTCACTGACCACAAACATCTAACAATAGAAGGAAAATTATGTTATTAAGTATAGCAAACTTAACAAATGGCTTAAGAGGCCTGAAGGATAACGATGACGTCCTAGCCCGTAGATTCCAGGTTACCGGCCGGGAACCCCAAGCTACTCGCCGGTGTCGATGTCGTACAAAACTTGTCTTCAGGGGAACACTTACTCTTCTACAAAAGTATCAACAAACCAAGGGTGCGTACATGGTGTACTCCACAAGACTTATGGCTGGTGGGGTTATTTTTCATAAATATATCTTTGTAAAATAAGATGGAGTAGAAGCTCATCTAATCAGAACATTTTAAAAGGGGATAAGAGAGCGACATCTCCAAAGTATTGATCATCATCTTTTTATATCCACCAAGTCATCATCTTCACCTATCAACTAGGTGTAGGGGTTCGTAGCATGGAAAAAAAAAATTCAATTGCATGAACACACAAAAGCCAAGATATAATCTACAAGATCGGTGCAACGAGTTTGTAGAGTATTAACCCTCATAGATCCAAAGCATTTAATGAGATCAGATTCTCATGGTTGATGTAGTCGTTCACTTGCCAATCTCAAGATCGCGAAGACGATCCTTTAGGAACCACGTTCCAGCAGCGCTTCTGCAGTCGGTCACATGTTCGGTACTTGATGAAGACCTTCCTCTCCCTTGTTCCATCAGGAAGCGGAGGTTGTAGATTTCCTCGCGATTCCAGCATCACGATGGTGTGGTGGTGGAGGTGGAGGAATAGATCCTACAGGGCTTCGCCTAAGCCGGAGCAGGTATGGTGGAGGAGAGAGTGCCTCGGCGGCTAGGGCATAGGCGCCGAGGAGAAGAGGCGTCGGTGGCTTGGGGTGTAGGCGGCAGCGTCTTGGAGGGTTAGGGTGCGGTGGCTTGGGGCAAGACAGCGGTGGCCTAGGGTATATGGGGTGGAGGGGTGGGGCGCCCCTCCCCTCCTTATATGGGTGGGGGGAGGCGTCAAGGGGAGGCTGAGTCCTCCCCGAACTCCCTCTTGGACGGTGGATTGGGGAGGGAGAGGGAGACCTCTCCCCTCTAGGTTTCCTCTCCCCCCACTAGGTTTTGACTTGCAATTTAGGATTTGACTTTTCAAACAATTGTTTGATCTAATCAAACTAGAGTTTGATTTCTCTCTTCCTATTGCCCATCCAAGTTTCCTAGGGTATGATGCAACCATTCCACATTGGTATGGCACATTCCAGGTACCCCTCCCCAGGGTGGTGGACCTTCTAGAACATTCTAGAAGATTTCGGTTAAAATACCGAAAACATTTCCGAACCCCGAAAATTGACTTTCCTTATATGGATATTATTGTCCGGACCATTCTGGATCTCCCCGTGATTTCCTGGATCCAATCTGAGACTCCGAACAACATTTGGTCTCCAACTCATATTCCATATCTACTAAACAACATCGAATCCTTAAGTGTGTCTCCCTACGGTTCGTGAACTATGCAGACATGATTGAGACACCTCTCCGATCAATAACCATTAGAGGAATGTGGAAATCCATTATGGATCCCACATATTTCTACGATTACATTGTGATCGAATGAACCATTTAAATATGATACCAATTCCCTTTGTCACGCGATACTTTACTTATCCGAAGTTTGATCGTTGGTATCTGTATACCTAGTTCAACCTCGTTACCGATTTACTCATTCCGTGATATGACATACCTTATGAACTAGTCACATGCTTGCAAGCCAATTGGATGACATTCCACCGAGAGGGCCCAGAGTATATCTATCTGTCATACGAATGGACAAATCCCACTCTTGATCCATGTGCCTCAACACATACTTTCAGAAAACTCGATGCCACCTTTATAAGCACCTAGTTACGAAGTGGTGTTTGATGTTATCAAAGCATCCATCAGGTGATGGTGATTAACATGATCTCATGGTCGAAGGATTTAGGTTACTATGCATTTGAAAGCTTATAGCAAATGAACTTGAAATGACTTGATGTTACGCTACGCTTAACTATAGGAGTGTGTCCATCACATAATTCTCCTAATGATATGACCTTGTTATTACTGACATCCAATGTCCATGAACAGGAAACTGATACGTCGTATTTATAATTTTTGATGTTCCATGCTTGTTTAGTATCTACTTTGCTTTGCTTTATCTACACTTTGAGGTGTTTTTATATGTTTTCTAGACCTAACCTATTAACAAGTTGCCACAGTGCCAGTTGCCTATTTTCTTCTGTTTTTGGTTCCAGAAAGGCATAAAATCAATATTCTCGGAATTGGACGGGACAAAAGCCAAATTAATATTTTACCGTGGGCAACACAGAGTCTAGAGGAGAGACGGAGGGGCGCCACAGGGTGTCCAGACCCCCTAGGCGCGGGCCCACCCTGGGCCACGCCTGGGCAGGGTGTGGCCCCCCTGACAGCCTCCCAGCCTCGCTTCTTCGCCTATAAGAAGCCCCCTATGCAGAAAACCCTAGGAACCCGATCAAAACTCCACGAAACTATCTGTATCCGCCGCCACCATCGTCCCTAGATCGGGGGATCCGAAGTTCTTCCCGGCACCCTGCCAGAGGGGAGATCATCCCAGAGGCCTTCTTATCCGGTATGAAGCGTGAGTAGTTCCACCTTGGACTACGGGTCCATGTAGTAGCTATATGGTTGTGTCTCCTCCTTGTGCTTTGATGTATAGATCTTGTGAGCTCCGTTAATGATCAATATCTAATCTATTTGTAATCATGCATGTTGTGTTTGTGGGGATCCGATGGATATTGAGATTACTATGTCAGATTGATTAATGGTTTTATCTATTTGATTCTATCATGTTTGTGTTGTTTGTGATCTTGCATGCTCTCTGTTGTTAGTAGCTATCTTGACCAAGAAGTTGCTAGTGACTCCAAGAGGGGGTATTTATGCTCGATAGTGGGTTCAATCCTCTAGTTTCCAAGGGAATTGACATAAATCTCTTCGGTTGTAGATGTGCTGTTGCCACTAGGGAGAAAACAACGGTCTCTTGTTCATGGAACAAGTGGATTGTTTACCTTACACACTTTGCTTAAAGAAGTTGTCTGTTGCTTGCAACTTAATACTGGAGGGGGTTCGGATGATAACCTGAAGGTGGACTTCTAGTCATAGATGCAGTTGGATGACGGTCTATGTATATTGTTGTATTGCCTAACCGAATCTCATAGGATCTTTTTTGTCTAGTATTGCATTGTTATGCCTTGCTCAGTTCCTGTCAATTTTCCTGTGATACGTTGGAAACGTATCTATAATTTTTGATGCTCCATGCTTGTTTAGTATCTACTTTGCTTTACTTGTCCACACTTTGAGGTGATTTTTACATGTTGTATGGTACTAACCTACTAACAAGTTGCAACAGTGCTAGATGCCTATTTTCTGCTGTTTTTGGTTTCAAAAAATTTAGTAAAGAAATATTCTCGGAATTGGACGGGACAAACGTCAAAGACAATTAGTTTCCATGGGGAACTAGAATTCCGGAGGGGAGCCGGAGGGGGCAGCCAGGGGGACCAGACGCACCCCAGGCGCGGGTGGGCCCAGTCCTGCGCCTGGCTAGGGTTTGGGCACCCTGGCCGCCTCCTCGGCCTCCCTCTTTGACTATAAGGAGCCCCCGATGCAGAAACCCTAAGCACCCGATCAAATCTCCATGAAACCGTCTGTAGCCGCCGCCATCATCATCCCTAGATCGGGGGGGGATCTGAAGATCTTCCCGGCACCCTGCCGAAGGGGAGATCATCCCGGAGGCCTTCTCTCCAGTATGATGCGTGAGTAGTTCCACCTTGGACTATGGGTCCATGTAGTAGCTAGATGGTTGTATCTCCTCCTTTGTGCTTTCATGTATAGATCTTGTGAGCTCTGTTCATGATCAAGATCTAATCTATTTGTAATCATGCATGTTGTGTTTGCGGGGATCTGATGGATATTGAGATTATTATGTTGGTTTGATTAATGGTTTTGTCTTTATGATTCTATCATGTCTGTGTTGATTGTGATCTTGCATGCTCTCCTTTGTTAGTAGCTATCTTGGCCAAGTAGTTTCTAGTGACTCCAAGAGGGGGTATTTATGCTCTATAGTGGGTTCATGCCTCTAGTTTCCAAGGGAAGTGATAGAAATCTCTTCGGTTGTAGATGTGCTGTTGCCACTAGGGAGAAAACAACGTTCTCTTGTTCATGGAACATGTGGACTGTTTACCTTACACACTTTGCTTAAAGCAGTTGTCTGTTGCTTGCAACTTAATACTGGAGGGGGTTCGAATGATAGCCTGAAGGTGGACTTCTAGTCATAGATGCAGTTGGATGGAGGTCTATGTATCTTGTTGTATTGCCCAATCAAATCTCATAGGATCTTTCTGACTAGTAATTGCATTGTTATGCCTTGATCAGTTCCTGTCAATTGCCCTGCTGTAATTTGTTTACATGCCATGTTGTTTATCTAAGGAGAGAACCTCTAGTGAACTATGGACCCCGGTCCAATCTTTACCATTGATACATCTTCCACTTTTACTTGCTTTCTTGCTGGAAACCATTACCTTCCACACCATACGTTTAATCCTTTGTTACAGCAAACAGTGAGCTTGACAACCTCACTGATTCATTGGGGCAAAGTCTTGAGTTTGTGTTGTGTAGGTCTCCTTGTTGCTTGCAACACCTGTGTGACGTTTCCTTCCTCCTACTGGTTTGATAACCTCGGTTTCTTACTGAGGGAAAACTTGCTGCTATGCTGCTTCACGCCTTGCTCTTGGGGTTCCCAACGAAGCGCTCCTACATCAACTCAGTGCTGCATCAAGCTTTTCTGGCGCCGTTGCCGGGGAGGCTAAGTTCGTCTTCACTAGGGGAGTCCTTCACTTCCTTTCTATTTACTTTGTTTCTTTTGCTTGGTTTTGTTTGCCTCTTTTCAAAAAACCCAAAAAAATAGTCTAGTTTGGTTTGCATGCTTTATTCAAAAACACAAAAAAAATAGTTCCTAATCTATTTGCCACATTGCTCTAGCTCACCATGTTGCTCCCCAAGTTCGTTCTGAAAGATCTTGCAATAGGTAGTGGCTCCATAATTGGGAAAGATAATATTTAAGAATTATTTAATTATGTTAGCAAGCATGAGGATATTGAGGATAAATATATAGCAGAGCTTGCTCCTAATTATGAGATTTCTGCAGCTTCTTTAGTTCATATGTTGGAGGCTAGGTTTGTTAGCCTTAACCCCTTCATACAATTTTTGTTCCTAAAACTAAAAGAAGAAAAGAATGCTGAAAAGAGAGAATTCATCCTTGAAACTTTATCAAAAGAATTCCATGATGTTGCTAGGGAGGCCAAAAAGGTATTTGAGCGTTTCAATATGCTAGGCTCAAGTGTAGATGTTGTGGGTATTTCTGATAAAACTAAGAATTTAAGATACCCATACCCTTTAAGCTTGTTGGAATGCAGGAAGCCTGTGAAAAGAATTTTGATTGGATTGCTCCTGAAAATATTTTTAATGAAGGAAGTAAACCAAAGAGATATGAGAAGGTATACTCCAAAACCCATTTGGATGATATACCTTTCATAGTTGAATACTTTGCAAGTATGGATGTTAATGCTTCTTTATTTTAAAATACTTGATTCTTCTTGCTTCTTGTGCCTAACTTAAAGGCGTTAAATAAAAGTACTTGTTGGGAGATAACCCAAGAGTTTCCTTGAGTCTGGAAGTTATTAATTCATTAATGACCTCTCCTTATCCTTTTTGTTTGGTTTTTGTGCCAAGAATGACCTCTAATGAGAGGGAAGTAAGATTTGGGGACTTGCTGTCCCAAAACAGATTTCTGTCCTCCACCAAAAATATTCGTGAGGAGGATATGTAACTCATATTGAGCTCAAAATTTACAAATAAATCCCCCAGTATGTTAGCTAACTTTCGTTAGTTCAACACTTTTTGATTTGAGATACAGAAGATGTTTGAAATAATCGGTTCTACCTGCTGGTCTGTTTTGATAGATTTCTGCCATTATTTGCATTTGCTTCTTATTTTCCTTTTTGAGTTCTCTTTAGGTGAATTGAGATTTTTGAAGGAGTTACTACAGTATCTTGTGTTTTTAGTGAAAAGCCTTGCTGTTCCAAAGCTTTGCCAGGGATCTAATATCTTTTGAATACACTAATGTTGGTAATGAAGATTGTGTGAAGTTTTGTATGAAGGAAAAAATTCAGGTGTAAAGAGAGAATGATGCAATGAGATGAAGAATGGACAAAACTCAAACTTGGGGATTCCACCATGGTTTCACCCCAAGAAATATCCAAGAGATACAAGCTTCAAATCCTGGGGATGCCCAAGGCATCCCCTTCTTCATTAATAAAAAGCTTAGGTCTGTCTAGACACTTTGTTTTTATTGTTTCATGCACAGTTGTTGTTCTTGGAGCGTCTTAGTTTTCGTTTGCTTTTCTTACGTTGTTTAGTTTGCTTGAATAAAGTAGTATTGTCACATCCCAAGATTTTCCAAATCTTGTAAAGTGAAAAATAAATAAAAAAAATAAATAATTGTTGAATTTTAGGGTGAAAAGAAACTTTTGTTTCTAAATGGAAATTTAAAATCCCATCTTGAACAAACTTTGATTCAAGCTTGAATCCAACTAAATTCAAATCAAAGAGGAATGCATTCTTCATAAGTGCATCTGGAAATTTAAACACTTGGAAAATAAAATCCTAAAAACCCTAATAGAATAAAATCATTTCCAAGTTATCTCAAAGGCTAAAGATTTGATCCATATGAAATTGGTCAAACAAACATTTCAAAATGATCAAGAATGACAAATGGAAATATTATAAAACCATATAAATTGATTTCATTCAATTTGAAGCAATTAATAAAATCTTATGAATTTAATAAGACAAGGGAATTGAATATCCAAAGCTAATAAAGAACCTATCTAAAAATCCATACCAAATGGTGAGCAAATAAATCCTAAAGAGATTTAAAATAATAAACAAATATTAAATAAGATACTACCAATTGGAATCATCAACTTTGGATCTATAAATAAAAAGATATGGGTTTTATAAGATAAAGATAGAAATATTAAATGAGGAGTATTTAAAGGCCAAATTAAATCTTGATCTAATCCTTAAGCAAATGGAATAAATATAATCCAAATCCAAAAAAATGATGCATAAAGAATTTTCAAATTAAATAAAATGGCATTAGCCAAATTCTATTTCTATTTGAATAAACAAAAAAAATCCCTAATGGAAGAGATAAATTAAATTAGGGAAAATAATTTGAATTTACCCAAGTGCGATAAAAGTTATTTAATTGACATAAATGAAATAAAATAACCATTTAAATAAAGTTATATGGAATTAAAAACCATATTTGAATCTCTTTGGAATAAAAACAATTGCCCAAATTAAAATGATTGATAATCACATTAAAATACTTTAAATAATTCAAAGTGAATTATTTAGCATTCCATTAAAATAAATAAACCTACTGAAAAGGTTTTGTAAAAAGATTAGATTTTAAATAAGGTTTGAAATATTATCTTATTTGATTTAACCCAAGGACCTATTTTAATTAATTAATATTCCCTAAAAAGAATAAATATATTATTCTAAACTTGACTTTAGAATGTATTATTAATCAGTATTAAAATCTACACAAAGTTTGGCAAAGGTTTGAATTCAAATGCGTGTTTGAATTGTTTAAACAAAATCAAATCAGATAAATAGGAAAAGAAAAAGAAAAATAATCAGTACAAAAAAAAGCAAAACCAACCAGCCCAGCAGGCCCAACCCAGCCCAGCACCAGCCCATCTCCCCTCCCGCGAGAAAACGGTTCGCACCAGAGTTTCAACCCGCGGAGCCGTTGACATCTGGACCCCACTACCCTTTTCCTCTCTCACTGACGAAACGGTCCCGCTTGCCAGTCATCTTCTCCACCCCGCGCGCTGACCTCGCCCCTCTCCTCGCTGCCATTTCTGGTCCGAAATCAAACGCGTTAATTCGCCTCTAATGCTGGAGTAAACCCCGCGCTGACCACGCACACTTAAACACATGTTCCCCCTCTCCATTTCCCCCCAGAAACCACCTACTCCCTGCCCCCACGCTGCTTCCATTTTTGCTCACACCGCCGCGAACTCCGACGAGCTCTTCGAGCAATTCCGGTCACTCCCCGTCGCCCCTCACCTCCTCGACCACACGCGCACACTCCCCATCGCCAGGCGCATCTCTCAGTACCTCCTTCTCGCCCACGCGTGCCCTTTATCCTCGGCAACATCATCGACTGATCTCCGCCACCGTTTGCTCAAACTCCGCGACCATCCCCCGTAAGCCCCAAATTCCCCTCTCCCTCTGTTTGATACGCGTATGATCCCCAGCGCTGTGAGCATCTAACAGCAACCTTATTTCGTCTCAGCGCTCACCGTAGCATCGCCTCGACGACGACAGACCGTACCCTACGCCGTCTTGAACTCCGGCGAGAGATTGACAGCAACCTCGAGCGCCCCTTCAACAGATAAGGACACGTTGCACATCAGCTTGGCATGACGATCTCGGTGAGCTACTCCTCTACCCCCCTTGCTTCCTATTTCGCCAGCTCCGCCGCCGTCTGACCGCGCCGCCGCCAGCCACCGTCGCTCGCGCCGCCAGTTCCTCACCAGCTGCTGTGCATCGTTGGATCTTGATCCTGTGGGTTAGATAGAGTCTCATAAACGAAAGGGTACGAGCTCATCTGCACCGTTAGGTCTCACTTAGATCCAACACACCACACAACGCGATCCACGCGAAACGGTATGGGCGAATAGAAACACGACGCGTGGCCAGTCTGTTTGAATAAAAACCAGATTCATAACTTTTGATCCACACGTCCAAATTTTGCAAATTTTATTTCAACGGAATCAGCAAGACAAGTACTTTCCAACCATGCATTTTGTTTAGTAAAATAATTCTGTTAAATTGATTGTTTTTGCAGAAACTTGTGCAGGCATATTTTGGATATAAAATTTGTTTTAAAATTATTTTTGTGATAAAACCTTTGGGCAAATGGATTGTTTGAACCTACTGACCATCTAAACCAACTTATGGTTTCAAAAACATATTTTGTGAAGCAAAAGAATAAATCTTTGATTTAGAACATTTCTAGTCAAATAAAGATAATGTTTATTTATTAAAAATACTTTTTGGAGAAATTTTTTGGGAAATGTTTTGGAATAAAACTCTCTGACCCCAAACACCAAGTTTTAGAATTAAAAATGTATTTGGTGAACCCTATAAAGATTATTACTTTGCTAAAGGCATTTTCAACCACATAAAATATTAATTTGGTTTAAAAATGATTTATAAGTAAAATATTTTGCAAATGGTTTTGCCACTTATATAAAATGACCAATAGGTGTTTTAGAATGTTTATAACCTATTAGAAACCACTTTTCCAAATAAAAAAATCTTTGGCATGCTTGCATGTATTTCTTTGTTTTTATTATTTTATGTGATGTTTGCTTGAATGGTAGATTGAAATATTGCTTGCTTGATTGAATTGTAGTGGAATTTGAAGAGTGTGATCATTGCAAGATCAAGGATTGAACTTATATTATCTACCAAATAGGCAAGTGATGCTTCATACTTTGTCCCATTATTTTCACTATGCATTAGTGATATTTCTAAGTAGGACTTGCATAGAATTTTGCCAAGTATAAACTATGCCATGGGAAATCCTAGTAGATGAAACCTTAGTATAAACTTCCTAAGTTAAGATTCCTACTACTATCATGCTTAACTTAGCTAGTAGAAAACAAGGGTGGAATATATTCATACTATGTAATATTTCTAAGTCAGGGACTTGTGTTTTGTTTAATAAAACAACTAAGTGACTGAATCACCTGGGTGGAATGGAAGGAATGGTTTGTGTTGACTGGTTATACAAGGCCCATTTCTATGGTTTACCTTGTGTATCTCACTTGTGGATGGCCACCCAGGAACAAAGAGATTTGAGATGTCAAATGTTGAGAAGCTTCAAGTGCAGCCACTTGGCATTATGGGCTCTGCCTGGATCATATAGGTTGCAATAACTTGGCCAAATGGACAGTTGGTGGTAGGGGATTGATAGGTTGGAGCGCGTCCATTCTGGTCTAAGGGAAGGCTTCTGAAAGATCTTGTCTTGGTGAAACCAAGTCTTGTGGGGAAAGTGCACCACCTCTGCAGAGTCTAAAATCTAAGTACTTAGCCATGTCCCTGGCAAAGGACAATTTGAGCATCAAGACATGGAATCTATCAAGAACCTCCTCATCCAAATTTCTAAGTTAAAACTTTGTGGTTGAAAAAGGGTTGAAGGATCACCAATTTCTATTGGGAGATGCCTTCGGTGATTTTGTCAAGCAAAAACTTAGTGTTTTCAAATGATAAGGAAAAATCTATTTTAAGCAAAGAAAGCTTAAGCTCCACTTAGCCAAATGCATATAGATTATAGACTCAACTATACTACCATAGTATCACTTGCTAATACAATTCAAATGTATTGACCCTTGTGGCTGTAACTTATTATGTTGCAGGTTTGTTTGATGTTAGTGAAGTTTATTTATTAGGATTACAAGTCTACAACCAACACAACTGCCTGTGGCACTTTGAAGATGAAGGACCCCATGCTATTGTTATATTCTGCTGCATTGTAATGAGATAGCCAAATGCGCTATGTAAGATGTAATAAATTATTTTATGCCTGGTTATAAAGTTGTAATATGACCTTTGTTTCTTGATATTACATCTTAACTGTGGATGCAAGCTATTGATCCAGGGACTAGCATTGTAAACATAGGGATCTCTACCTTATTAAAGGTTGGGAACCTTAAAGATGGTATCAGAGCATTGTGTTGCATGTAGGATTGTAAACCTAGGATTGGACAAGAACCTTAGAAAAATAGGATGTATTTTTTCCAAAAAAATTATTTACAAACAATCTTGTAAACTCTCTCCTCAACCATTTTTGGTTTTGATTCTACATCTTGTCTATTTCAACTTGATGGATAAATCCTTCACCATGAGCAAAGGACTTCACCAACTCAAGTGATCTCAACAAGGACTTCAACTTAGACATCACTAAGGACTACAAGTGAGACAAGAAATATTACTCCAGACTTGAAGACTAAGGAAACACCACTTAGAGGGAATCATCATCACCATTGAAGTTTTGTGACCAAGATTCAAGAAATTCTCCAAGGATACAAAGAACTTGTTCAAAAAGAAACACCTAAGAAGGATGGAAGGATCTCAAGTGAACCATATAGTTGGACCACCATGTTTAGTTTAAATTAAACCCACCAACTTATGTGGTGTAGCAAAAATATTTTGTTGCCTAAAAATGTGATTGAAACTTGTTGTTTGAGTGGAATGTTGTTTGTTATTGCTTGCACATTGCTTGTGTGAATTGTGATGTGTGTGACTAGAATATTTCCTTAGAAACATTTTGCCTATTCTAATCCCAATCCAACCAAACATATGACTACTCCAAGAGACTCCAACATCAAGGATGGTGACAACAACCACAACCAAGGGATCAACATGAGAGAACTCATAGTAACCCAAACCCAGTTGAACCAAGTGACAACTCAGATTTTAGCCAACTATAATGAGTTAGACCCAACCATGCAAAAAAAATTGGAAACCCAAACCCAATTGTTGCATAGGATGACAAGTCAAATAATCAAGATGGGAGACAGCCCTTCTCAAGGAGTTTGTGACAACAAGGATGTCAAGGATGATATTCTAGAGGGAACCCAAGCTTGCAATGGTTGTGGAGACAAGGATCACACTTCCAAAGAGCATGAAGATCAATGCCCCAATTGTGAAGAGAAACATCCAACTAATCAGTGCCCCACATCTCAAGCTACTTGGTTCCTATGTGAAGGAAATAATCATGTCCCTATCCAATGCCCCATCTATTCCATAGTTCAACAAAGGAAACAAGGTGGAGTGCATCAACAGTTTGTAAACCTTTAAGAAGGAACAACTTGTACCAAGAAGGATGAAGGCAAAGTCAAAACTATACATCATAAGGCCAAATCCAAAGTGACCACAAAGTGTTGCTACTCTTGTGAAGAAGAAGGTCATATCTCTAATAACTGCCCCGAGAAGAGAGAAAGATTTCCCAACTTTGTGGTGAAATATGAAGAGCATGAACTAGAAGAACTCCTAGCTTTGGAGAGACCCAAGAAGTAGAAGAAATGCCCCAACCCCAGCAAGAAGGATATTACCAAAGAGCAATGTTACACTTGCAAAGATATGGGACACTATGCCAATGAATGCCCAGAAAATAAGAAGGACCAAGGAAACAAACAAAAGGTAATGATACCAAAGGAAAAGAAAGATATCAGCCAAGTGATGTGTTTCAAATGTAAAGAACCAGGACATTATGCAAGAAATTGTCCAGAAAAGATGAAGCACAAGATAAAGCCTATGAAGGATCTCAGTCTTGTCACATGTTTCAAGTGTGGAAACAAAGGACACTATGCATATGTTTGCCCAGAGAGATTTCAACAAGATCCCAAGCAAGCCAAGAAGTAATCTAGTTGGAAAATTTTAAAGGGTGGTAGTACCCTAGTTGCTTTGAGCCAACTTGTAACCCTAGCCTTCCCAAATCTCGGGACGAGATTTATTTTAAGGGTGGTAGCCTGTCACATCCCAAGATTTTCCAAATCTTGTAATGTGAAAAATAAATAAACAAAATAAATAATTGTTGAATTTTAGGGTGAAAAGAAACTTTTGTTTCTAAATGGAAACTTAAAATCCCATCTTGAACAAACTTTGATTAAAGTTTGAATCCAACTAAATTCAAATCAAAGAGGAATGCATTCTTCATAAGTGCATCTGGAAATTTAAACACTTGGAAAATAAAATCCTAAAAACCCTAATAGAATAAAATCATTTCCAAGTTATCTCAAAGACTAAAGATTTGATCCATATGAAATTGGTCAAACAAACATTTCAAAATGATCAAGAATGACAAACGGAAATATTATAAAACCATATAAATTGATTTCATTCAATTTGAAGCAATTAATAAAATCTTATGAATTTAATAAGAAAAGGGAATTTAATATCCAAAGCTAATAAAGCACCTATCTAAAAATCCATACCAAATGGTGAGAAAATAAATCCTAAAGAGATTTAAAATAATAAACAAATATTAAATAAGATATTACCAATTGGAATCATTAACTTTGGATCTATAAATAAAAAGATATGGGTTTTATAAGATAAAGATAGAAATATTAAATGAGGAGTATTTAAAGGACAAATTAAATCTTGATCTAATCCTTAAGCAAATGGAATAAATATAATCCAAATCCACAAAAAATGATGGATAAAATTTTTTCAAATTAAATAAAATGACATTAGCCAAATTCTATTTCTATTTGAATAAAGAAAAAATCCCTAATGGAAGAGATAAATTAAATTAGGGAAAATAATTTGAATTTACCCAAGTGGGATAAAAGTTATTTAATTGACATAAATGAAATAAAAGAACCATTTAAATAAAGTTATATGGAATTAAAAACCATATTCGAATCTCTTTGGAATAAAAACAATTGCCCAAATTTAAATGATTGATAATCACATTAAAATACTTTAAATAATTCAAAGTGAATTATTTAGCATTCCATTAAAATACATAAACCTACTGAAAAGGTTTTGTAAAAAGATTAGATTTTAAATAAGGTTTGAAATATTATCTTATTTGATTTAACCCAAGGACCTATTTTAATTAATTAATATTCCCTAAAAAGAATAAATATATTATTCTAAACTTGACTTTAGAATGTATTATTAATCAGTATTAAAATCTACACAAAGTTTTGCAAAGGTTTGAATTCAAATGAGTGTTTGAATTGTTTAAACAAAATCAAAACAGATAAATAGGAAAAGAAAAAGAAAAACAATCAGTACAAAAAAAGAAGCAAAACCAACCAGCCCAGCAGGCCCAACCCAGCCCAGCACCAGCCCATCTCCCCCTCCCGCGAGAAAACGGTTCGCACCAGAGTTTCAACCTGCGGAGCCGCTGACATCTGGACCCCACTACCCTTTTCCTCTCTCACTGACGAAGCGGTCCCGCTTGCCAGTCATCTTCTCCACCCCGCGCGCTGACCTCGCCCCTCTCCTCGCTGCCATTTTGGCCGGAAATCAAACGCGTTAATTCGCCTATAATGCTGGAGTAAACCCCGCGCTGACCACGCACACTTAAACACCTGTTCCCCCTCTCCATTTCCCCCCAGAAACCACCTACTCCCTGCCCCCACGTTGCTTCCATTTTGGCTCGCACCGCCGCGAACTCCGACGAGCTCTTCGAGCAATTCCGGTCACTCCCCGTCGCCCCTCACTTCCTCAACCACACGCGCACACTCCCCATCGCCAGGCGCATCTCTCAGTACCTCCCTCTCGCCCACGCGTGCCCTGTATCCTCGGCAACATCATCGACTGATCTCCGCCACCGTCTGCTCAAACTCCGGCGACCATCCCCCGTAAGCCCCAAATTCCCCTCTCCCTCTGTTCGATACGCGTATGATCCCCAGCGCTGTGAGCATCTAACAGCAACCTTATTTCGTCTCAGCGCTCACCGTAGCATCGCCTCGACGATGACAGACCGTACCCGACGCCGTCTTGAACTCCGGCGAGAGATTGACAGCAACCTCGAGCGCCCCTTCAACAGACAAGGACACGTTGCGCATCAGCGAGGCACAACGATCTCGGTGAGCTACTCATCTACCCCCCTTGCTTCCTATTTCGCCAGCTCCGCCGCCGTCTGACCGCGCCGCCGCCAGCCACCGTCCCTCGCGCCGCCAGTTCCTCACCAGCTGTTGTGCATCGTTGGATCTTGATCCTGTGGGTTAGATAGAGTCACATAAACGAAAGGGTACGAGCTCATCTGCACCATTAGGTCTCACTTAGATCCAACGCACCACACAACGCGATCCACGCGAAACGGTATGGGCGAATAGAAACACGACGCGTGGCCAGTCTGTTTGAATAAAAACCAGAAATGGTCTATTAGATGTTCAAGTTTGCAAAATTCATAACTTTTGATCCACACGTCCAAATTTTGCAAATTTTATTTCAATGGAATCAGCAAGACAAGTACTTTCCAACCATGCATTTTGTTTAGTAAAATAATTCTGTTAAATTGATTGTTTTTGCAGAAACTTGTGCAGGCATATTTTGGATATAAAATTTGTTCTGAAATTATTTTTGTGATAAAACCTTTGGGCAAATGGGTTGTTTGAACCTACTGACCATCTAAACCAACTTGTGGTTTCAAAAACATATTTTGTGAAGCAAAAGAATAAATCTTTGATTTAGAACATTTCTAGTCAAATAAAGATAATGTTTATTTATTAAAAATACTTTTTGGAGAAATTTTTTGGGAAATGTTTTGGAATAAAACTCTCTGACCCCAAACACCAAGTTTTAGAATTAAAAATGTATTTGGTGAACCCTATAAAGATTATTACTTTGCTAAAGGCATTTTCAACCACATAAAATATTAATTTGGTTTAAAAATGATTTATAAGTAAAATATTTTGCAAATGGTTTTGCCACTTATATAAAATGACCAATAGGTGTTTTAGAATGTTTATAACCTATTAGAAACCACTTTTCCAAATAAAAAAATCTTTGGCATGCTTGCATGTATTTCTTTGT
Organism: Avena atlantica; assembly: GCA_910589765.1. Classification (NCBI taxonomy): domain Eukaryota; kingdom Viridiplantae; phylum Streptophyta; class Magnoliopsida; order Poales; family Poaceae; genus Avena; species Avena atlantica. The sequence goes on from OU342738.1 coordinate 211,493,476, forward strand.
TTTTATTATTTTATGTGATGTTTGCTTGAATGGTAGATTGAAATATTGCTTGCTTGATTGAATTGTAGTGGAATTTGAAGAGTGTGATCATTGCAAGACCAAGGATTGAACTTATATTATCTACCAAATAGGCAAGTGATTCTTCATACTTTGTCCCATTATTTTCACTATGCATTAGTGATATTTCTAAGTAGGACTTGCATGGAATTTTGCTAAGTATAAACTATGCCACGAGAAATCCTAGTAGATGAAACCTTAGTATAAACTTCCTAAGTTAAGATTCCTACTACTATCATGCTTAGCTTAGCTAGTAGAAAACAAGGGTGGAATATATTCATACTATGTAATATTTCTAAGTCAGGGACTTGTGTTTTGTTTAATAAAACAACTAAGTGACTGAATCACCTGGGTGGAATGGAAGGAATGGTTTGTGTTGAGTGGTTATACAAGGCCCATTTCTATGGTTTACCTTGTGTATCTCACTTGTGGATGGCCACCCAGGAACAAAGAGATTTGAGATGTCAAATGTTGAGAAGCTTCAAGTGCAGCCACTTGGCATTATGGGCTCTTCCTGGATCATATAGGTTGCAATAACTTAGCCAAGGGAAGGCTTCTGAAAGATCTTGTCTTGGTGAAACCAAGTCTTGTGGGGAAAGTGCACCACCTCTGCAGAGTGTAAACTCTAAGTACTTAGCCATATCCCTGGCAAAGGACAATTTGAGCATCAAGACATGGAAGCTATCAAGAATCTGCTCATCCAAATTTCTAAGTTAAAACTTTGTGGTTGAACAAGGGTTGAAGGATCACCAATTTCTATTGGGAGATGCCTTGGGTGATTTTGTCAAGCAAAAACTTAGTGTTTTCAAATGATAAGGAAAAATCTATTTTGAGCAAAGAAAGCTTAAGCTCCACTTAGCCAAATGCATATAGATGATAGACTCCATTATACTACCATAGTATCACTTGCCAATACAATTCAAATGTATTGACCCTTGTGGCTGTAACTTATTATGTTGCAGGTTTGTTTGATGTTAGTGAAGTTTATTGATTAGGATTACAAGTCTACAACCAACACGACTGCCTGTGGCTCTTTGAAGATGAAGGACCCCATGCTATTGTTATATTCTGCTGCATTGTAATGAGATAACCAAATGAGCTATGTAAGATGTAATAAATTATTTTATTCCTGGTTATAAAGTTGTTATGACCTTTGTTTCTTGATATTACATCTTAACTGTGGATGCTAGCTATTGATCCAGGGACTAGCATTGTAAACACAAGGATCTCTACCTTATTAAAGGTTGGGAACCTTACAAGTATTGGACCCCCGTTCTCGCTGTGTTGTTTTACAAATAAGTTTGCTTGGTGTTTGGAAAGGAGTAGTAAGTTCTTGCTTGTAAGTGCAAGAGGAGCTTGCATTGACTGTGACTTAGACTTTAGCATGACATGCTAGGTGTTGTTCTGGCATTATGCTCAGTGATTATTGCTGTAGCATGTCTTGTTCCAAACAATTGGGATTGCTTAATGTGCCTTGAAGAAATTATGCGTTGTTTTAGCATGCAAAAGCATAGTATTGTGGTATTATCCTTTGATATTTTTCTTGGGTTGACTTGGCACATGCTCACACCATATTTTGAGTATGACAAGTCACCATTAGCCTATATGATCATTTAGTCCTTGACTTGTAGTACCACTCTTTGCTTTGATTAGGCACATGCTCCTAGTCTTTTGCTAGCCTCCACTTGTATGAGTAAGTTCTACTCATGCTTCCAACTCCCAAGAAACCAAGTTATTCCAAAGTGTCCACTATAAATACCTATGCATGGTGTGTTACACCATTCCAAGTATATTCTTGTTTTCATCTATCTTCCAATTAAAAGCTATTTTGTTATGTGAAAAGTTAGTGATTAAAGCCCTCACGAACTTGATGGCACACTTTATTCTTTGCCCCTAATAAACTTGAACCATTGTGACAACTTTGTTGTATATGCTTGCACTTATAAGTTGGAATTAGCAGAACCGTGCTATCACGGGGAACGTTTTCAACATTGCACTTGTACTCTGTACTCAGTTGATATCATGTTCTTTTGTCTATGGATGTCACCGGTGTGAAATAAAGAGGGAACTTGTAAGTCCATGGAGTTTGTATCCTGTGTTAGAGAAACGCCTGGGCACTAGCCTAAGCCATGCCTAATCATGGTGGAAACTTGAAGCATGACCATAGTGAGCTATCTATGAAGCATCCTCAATAAAAAGCTATGCATACGGTAAATAAAAAGATTGCTGAGATGCTCATTGTCTGCTTACCTTGTCATTTTGGTTATGGGAAAGCTCATGTACCATGTGCAAGGGTTACCCCATTGGCGGTTCTCAATGATATGCAAAATCTTATAGTGACAAGAACTTACCTAGACCCAAAGTTGAGTATGCATGAGGTGTGGCCCTCGTATTCAAGGGACTTGAGATTGCCAACTTATACTTCGTCAATCATATACTCCAGCTTTGCCACTTTAACCTTAACCACTTCAAGATGCTTATGATAGGGGCAATGAGGGCTGAAAGCTAACAAGTACCATAATTTTTGGAAGCTCTTTTTGAAACTTGTGCTCCCTGCTTACTTTACAAAAATGCCTTTCTTCCACCATTATTTGAGTCTCCACCTTCTACCTTTAGGCACCATTAAGAGAGAGTAGTTTCCATTCTATGTGCAGTGTTCCAAAGCTTATTAATTAATGCATATTGTGATATTACTTGTTCTTGTGCTACTTGTTTCTAGTCACCCTTGGGAACTTTACAGGTGTCCTATGTATCTATTTTCTACTCTATGAGGGACAAGCTGATTACCACTATGCTATGTTTTCTGTATATGTGAAACAAACAAACGTTTTTCAATGCATGACATTCGTGATCTTTGTTTGTAGCTTGTCATGTTGATTGCATAGTTACTATGTCCTATTGTTAGAACTCCATCTTTCATGCACATGTTTAGAGTTCTTTGATCCTAGATTTAAATGCTTGCAAATGGTTGGATCTTTATTGTGAGGGTGCATGTGCGGTGACCCAACATACCACTGCATGATGTAGTACACTATAGTCGTTGATATAACACCAATGAAATACCGTTCACTAGTATTACATCCCTCAGAGTGGTACAACAGAAACACAGCAGGTCCAAGACATGACTATAGGTTACAACTCAACTCTTTACACAAGATCTAGAGAACACTCTAGGTTAAAGAGAGAGAAAGAATCTTCTTACAAAGAAGAATTATAAATAATCAACCCATATATAATATACCAATAGACTAGTATCTAAACTATTGAGGCTTGCATTGCTGCTATTGCAATACTCTACAGAAGTAGGTTTTATGGCTAGAGATTTTATTCTTATCTAATCAGCAACTTCGTCTTCACTTGAATTGATGTATATGTCGACTTTCTTGACTTCATTGAAGAGCTTTAGCTTTTGATGATGATTCCTGGAGTATGACTTGATGTAGACGTCGTTTGTACTGGATTTAGAACCTAGCAAGGATTAACAAGATACGTTGAGTACGAGCGTACTCAGCAAGTTCAATAGAAAAGGACTGTTTGATGCACTATATCTACAGCCACATACCATAGGTTGTAGGCCATGCAAGTTTTCGTAAACATTTCTTCAAAGGTTGCTTTTATTCTGAAAAGCTATGTCCGTCAGCCTTCACGGGTTTACTAGAACTTTCATGGAGTTCCTTTCCCGCCGCGTTCGCAGCTCCTTCCCGGAACAGGGAGTAACAAGTTGCAGTTCTTACACTCTGCAGAGGTGCGTCACTTTACCCATGAGAGATCTTAGCTTTGTTGCACATCCGGGCCGCGAACCCGTTCACACTTCCTTGGTGTGAGGCCCAGACTAAGACCCAAGCCAATCACTGCCTTCTCCACGAACGTGCATGTCTTCTTGGTGTATGCCAGCCCACCTATTGAATTACGACTATTGGTAGTACAGACCGTTCAGATGCCGGAACTATCGTGGGACGTTGAGGGCTCCCACCCATATGCTGCATATCCTCTACGAATTACCATATAATATGCATGCTACGAGTGATAACATCCATGACCCGCACATCCGTCTCCATGCGAGAGGGAAAAGATACATCTGACTTCTTCATCCCATTCCAAATCTCATGGTCAACGCGTTATATACGGCGCAAGAATCATTGGCGACATTGGTTGTTAAGTCCTAGATAATATGTTCCTTTACCACCGGAACTCTTATAGTAGGTTATTACCTCATGGTAGATAACCTATAATCACATTATTATGAAAATAGTGTTTCTGTCCTTTTTCAAATGCAGGTGATGACAACACTGGATTTGCGAAATACTTTACAGAAAATAATCAAAGGACATGAGCAAGTGTGAACTTGCCTTGTGTGATTGCAAGAATATGCATTCACGGTCTTCAAGACAATATAAGATCCAATATCTGAAATCAACATCATTGGTCCGGTAAGGACTAATGTTTAAAGAAGCAAGATACTTTTATGCATAAGTAATGTAATGCAAGTTGATAAACTCGAATCCTCGGAATAAGCGTTGTTCTAGGGTTTGGACACTGGAAATGATTTCTTTGGAATGTGTTGTCCTTTTAGATAAGTTTCACACTTGTGCTTCTTATTAGGGCTCGTGAGTGTGTGTGAAACAATATGTAATTACAATACCATACAACAATGATATTCATAAATGTGGAATGCTACTCAAAGACTGCTTATACAATACTTGTTTATCTTCAAATTTTATTCTACAGGCAATGTTACATTTAAAGAATTTAAGTGTTATTGATCCTAAGTATACAAGTAAAGTATGAGGTAATGTGATTATGATTAATTGTCATATGTTGATTGAAGTGGAAAAATGAATAACTTTTGAAGAAAATATTTCTTTATTAAGGTTTAAATAATCTTTGTGGTTAACCAATGATGGTCGATGTTGTTTGTGCTTACTTGGATACTTTGGACTTGAGATGTTGTATAACTTAATTATAACAGACCAAAGTTAACTATAAAACAAATATCAAAGTATTTAGTATGATCTTTAAAGTATTATAGACTAAAGTTAACTTTAAAAATATAGATGGATTTAGGTTATATTACTTATAATATTTGTATCTTGTTCACTTTATAAGGTTTCTTAAAGTTACTTAAGAATAGTATTACTTCTATTTGAGTAGTGGTTTCTTAATTTTATAATGGCATATAATCAATTATCTTTTTATAAGTGAGTGGTTATAATTTGTAATCAAGGAAGTAACATTACTTAACTATTTATGGACTCGCTATAGTGTTTTGATTTGTTTATAAACTTGTGGCTAAAATAAAGAAATGGGTTTTATCTTATTACAAATTATTCTTGGAGATTTTATATTGGATAAGAATCTTTTTAGAAAATAATCTATACTTATGGTTGAATGATAATTCAATAAAATGTGTTGAACCATTTTGACTTCATAATATTAGTATTTAAGACTAATACTATTTATTAGATTTAATTGGTTAATTTAAGAAATATTTACAAATTTTATTTGACATTATATGAATTATTAACTACAGAAATAGGTTTAAATTCAAGTTATTAAAGTTTTTAACTTTTTCTTTAACTTAAAAGTGGAATATTATATTTTTTTAACATATAGGTATTATTTTTGTGATCATTTTGGTATATTACACTTATTTTTGTGATTTAAAAATAATAAGATATGATTTTTATAATACTGATTACTTTATAAAGACTTAATAAATAACAAATATTTAATTAAGTGGAGTAATAATGCATGATTATAGTTTTAAATTATAATTCTTATTTTTCTAAGATTTTTGGTATTTTATTTATATTTTCAACATTTACCATTGTTAAAATATGAATTATCAAAGTTTTATTACTTATAAAACTTTTATTAAATAATATTTATTTAAATAATCATCATAATAATATTGGATAATAGTTTTAAGTTGTGGATTTTATTTTTATGAAAATTTTCATATAGTAAACATATTTTTCTGAATTACAAAACAAAAGTTATTGATTTTATAAGATTGAATCATTTTATTTTATTTCTAGAATTAATAAACTAAATAGTTTATTAGGTAATGCTGATGTCAGCATGAAGTGGCTTTCTCACCAGAGCCATTCCTACCCCAGTCACTGACTGGTGGGACCTTTGCCATGTCATATCTCAGGTTTTTATTTATTACAGAAATGAATAACTCAATTTATGAAAAGATAAAATGATATATGACATCAGCGTGATGTCACGCTGACATCATCCAAGGAATGATCCTCAGATCATGGTTTGATCCTCGGATTGGGAGCATGCGGGCACGCGGGGGTGGTCTTGTTCGAATCAGTGGGATGCGGGAAGCAGAATAGTGGCGGCGCCGCCCCTGTTTGGTCGCCGGAACTTGCTCCGCGGCGAGCAAACACGACGGCGGACAAAGGTTCACGGCGGGATGGCAAACAACGGCAAGATTGAAGGATTTAAGGGGTGCAGGGGTACGGTGAGCTCACCATGGTTCTCGTACAATGATCGTTGGGGCCTAGTGTGGTCGGAGGTGGCATCTCCGACGAGAATTCCGATGAAGGCCGATGAAAGGGAACGACAAAATTCGATTGCCCTCGTGCTCCCCTTGCTGCTGCGTTCCTCATAGATGATCTACGCACGCTGGCGCATCTCCCCGACCACTCCACGGACTCTGGGACGACCTCTACAGACGGCGACGGTCCTCTCTGACCGGAGCTAGGGTTCGCGTTCATGCGGGAGAGGAAGAAAGAGGGAGATGGTGAGGATGAGGACGAGCAGGTACAACAGCGTGGCGTTCTTATCCTCACAGAGACCCTGTCAGCGGCGTCACGACGACAGAGTAGCATCGGGCGGTCGTCGGCCCCTCCAGCGAGCTGCTTGACGTGAGGAGGAAGACGACGGATTGGTTGACAAAATGGTATCTGGGCCGGCATTCTGTTGGGCCGTGGTGAAGTGAGCGGGTTGTTTTGTCTGCTGCTCGTGAGCGTTAGATAGGTGGAGGAGAAGCGGGTTGTGGGCCAGAATTGACTGATACTCCTTTTCCTTATCTTTTCTATTTTCTGTTTTTTAATAATTTGTTTTCAATTCAAATTTATTCAAGGTTTTAAATACCATAATTGTTGTATAATATTTTAAATATTCCAAAGATAACTATACTGATTGATTACTCTAATCATGTTGATATTTTTCAATGCTCACAATTATATCAAAAACAATTATTTAATGAAATAAATAAAAATTAGGGTTTTAGGGTTTTGTTTCTAGATTTGTATTTTAATATTTGATTTGAACTTTTCTTTAAGGAATTTATTTGCTGAATACTTGCAGCAACAATAAAGTTATTATAAGTCAACTTATGAACTTTTATTATATAGAATTTTATTTCTTTATTCTATTGATATAGATCCTTCTAATATTTGGTACATGAAGTTTTAAGTAATTAATATGGTTAATATTATTCTCATAAATTTAAGAAATAGCAATGTAGATATTTTATTATATCTAACATAGAAGTTAGGGTTTGAATTGCAAATGCTTACCATGAGTTTTAGAAGTTTTAATATACTCATATTGTTTTGTTGATGTGAATAAATATTAATGGCTAAGACAGATTATTTTTGTGTTTGTGATCTTGAATGATATCACCATTTAAATTAAAATAGTAGAATTGTTTTCTAGGCTAACTTATGAGACAGAATTGATATAGATAGTTCTTAAGCACCTAGGATAATGATGGTTGAGAATGATAGAGATGTGCTTAAGTGATTTGATATAGGAAAATATTCCTATAAAGAATTATAGAAATAAAATAATTATCCAACATATGAGATGGATGTTAAGATTGATTATAGATTTAGGGTTTAATGTTTACCCAGAATTTCTATCTTCCATAACTCACAATCCTGGACTTTTAATTAAGGAATTCCTTTCCTAGATATACTACTACTTCATATCCATCGTCATGTGTTAACCTGATGAGCTTTACTTCACAAGAATATTCTTATCCACCTTGTATTCTTCTAAATCCACTTGTAAATCCAATGAACTTGACACTAAAGCTTTCATAATCTTCTTATATCCATACTTGGTTATAACAACTACTCTACTGCTGATAACCTCTAATCCAACAAGTGGTTACCTCTAACTCCACTCATACTCTTCCTTAATCATCCATCACTAATATTTCTCCAGTAGATGTATATATCCAACTACCCTTTTCAAAAGCTTACTATCCTTTAAGAGGAATAACACTACTTCAGTTACTCCATGCTACTCTAGCTTTAACTTAATCATACTAGCTTGTCTCTACTTAACTCCAGTATCTAACATTCCAACCTCACATTATATTAATGTGACTTGTGATGACTAATCTAGGATAATATATCTATACTAGGGTTTAATCATGTTCTATCCACCAATGTCACTTATACAGGATATAAGCATTCAATCTTGGTGAGTAAAGCATGATCATTATAATCCTTTGATCCTTTATAGTTTAGGTTTCCAGTTGGCTAACCAAAGTTTCATCAATACAACACTACAATTGTATTGAAATTATCTTCTTAGCATCTCTATTGGATTAAGGGAAGCTATTCATGGACTATGCTTACTTAATCCAATAGGATTACTCCTAGGTATCTATCTTCAGGATTCATGCTTGTAACCTTCTTTGTTACCATATTGATTTGATTTTCTTCAATCACTCCCATCCTATAGATGATATCTAATACTAGCATTACCACTTATATCTTCTTACTTCTTTCTCTTAAGTACTGAAGTGAATGCTATGTTAAGAGCAATAGTTGCTATATCAAGAATTGATAGGTTAATAATTGGTGAATCAATAGTTGATTACTCAACATTGATGAACAACAGATATAAAGATAGAGTTCATTAGAGATGATAAAGATTGATATGGGCAGAAAGATATATGGTGGATGATCTTGACTTGGTTTCTTGCCTACTCAATATCACTAAAGAGTTAAGATTTTATTACCATGATACTCATGGTATAAGTGGATGAGATTAAGATATCTCAAGATTTAGTTATTATATTCCTATTACTTAAGTTATATATATATAACTTGGTATTCAGGGGTTGTGTAATGAGTACTATGATATGATCACCTAAGGATCAAACATAAATCATTAACTAATGTATTAGGGTTTAATTTTATTACATTTGATCTACCCTTAGATCAAATATTCCTTACCCAAAATAAGGTTTTAACAAAGGTCATATTGAAACTTATTGTAGTCAACTTGATGATCTACTTCAATTCCATCAAGTTGAGAGAAGCTTCAATCTCTTTGACAAGTTTTTATTTAAAAGCGCGAAAATTATTCGGATTTTCTATGCATGAAAGCAATGCACACATCTGTGTTCAGCTTATTTCTAAGCTCTAATGCTGGGATGTTACATCATGTCACCTCAAAAATTATTATTTTTATGACTTACCTACTCGAGGACGAGCAGGAGTTAAGTTTGGGGATGTTGATATGTTGGAAACGTATCTATAATTTTTGATGCTCCATGCTTGTTTAGTATCTACTTTTTACATGTTTTCTGGTACTAACCTACTAACAAGTTGCAACAGTGCCAGATGCCTGTTTTCTGCTGTTTTTGGTTTCAGAAAAGTTAGTAAATAAATATTCTCGGAATTGGACGGGACGAACTTCAAATTCAATTACTTTCCGTGGGGAACAAGAAGTCCATAGGGGAGCCGGAGGGGCCAGCCAGGGGGCCAGACCCACCCCAGGCGCGGGTGGGCCTAGCCCTGTGCCTGGCTAAGGTTTGGGCACCCTGGCCGCCTCCTCGGCCTCCCCCTTCTCCTATAAGTAGCCCCCGATGCAGAAACCCTAAGCACTCGATCAAATCTCCACGAAACCGTCTGTAGACGCCGCCACCATCGTCCCTAGATCGGGGGGATCTTAAGTTCTTCCCGGCACCCTGCCAGAGGAGAGATCATCCCGGAAGCCTTCTCTCCCGTATGATGCGTGAGTAGTTCCACCTTGGACTATGGGTCCATGTAGTAGCTAGATGGTTGTATCTCCTCCTTTGTGCTTTCATGTATAGATCTTGTGAGCTCCGTTCATGATCAATATCTTATCTATTTGTAATCATGCATGTTGTGTTTGCGGGGATCCGATGGATATTGAGAATATTATGTTGGTTTGATTAATGGTTTTTTCTTTATGATTAAATCATGTCTGTGTTGTTTGTGATCTTGCATGCTCTCCGTTGTTAGTAGCTATCTTGGCCAAGTAGTTGCTAGTGACTCCAAGAGGGGGTATTTATGCTCGATAGTGGGTTCATGCCTCTAGTTTCCAAGGGAAGTGACAGAAATCTCTTCGGTTGTAGATGTGTTGTTGCCACTAGGGAGAAAACAACGGTCTCTTGTTCATGGAACATGTGGACTGTTTACCTTACACACTTTGCTTAAAGAAGTTGTCTGTTGCTTGCAACTTAATACTAGAGGGGGTTCGGATGATAACTTGAAGGTGGACTTCTAGTCATAGATGCAGTTGGATGGCGGTCTATGTATCTTGTTGTATTGCCCAATAGAATCTCATAGGATCTTTCTGACTAGTAATTGCATTGTTATGCCTTGCTCAATTCCTGTCAATTGCCCTGCTGTAATTTGTTTACCCTTCATGACATGTTGTTTATCTAAGGAGAGCACCTCTAGTGAACTATGGACCCCGATCCAATATTTACCATTGATACATCTTACACTGTTACTTGCTTGCTTGCTGCAAACCATTACCTTCCACACCATACATTTAATCCTTTGTTACAGCAAACCGGTGAGCTTGACAACCTCACTGGTTCGTTGGGGCAAAGTCTTGAGTTTGTGTTGTGAAGGTCTCTGCGTTGCTTGCAGCAGCTGTGACGTTTCCTTCCTCCTACTGGTTCGATAACCTCGGTTTCTTACTGAGGGAAAACTTGCTGTTGTGCTGCTTCACACCTTACTCTTGGGGTTCCCAACAAAGCTCTCCTACATCAACTCAGCACTGGATCACCCTGCTGTAATTTGTTTACCCTTCATGCCATGTTGTTTATCTAAGGAGAGCACCTCTAGTGAACTATGGACCCCGGTCCAATCTTTAACATTGATATATCTTCCACTGTTACTGTTTAATTGCTGCAAACCACCATTACCTTCCACAACATACAGTTAATCCTTTGTTACAGCAACCGGTGAGATTGACAATCTCACTGTTAGTTGGGGCAAAGTCCTGAGTTTGTGTTGTGTAGGTTTCCACGTTGCTTGCAACACCTTTGGGACGTTTCCTTCCTCCTACTGGTTCGATAACCTCATTTTCTTACTGAGGGAAACTTGCCTGCTATACTGCATCATACCTTCCGCTTGGGGTCTCCCAACGAAGTGCTGCTGCACTCATCATAAACCCTGATCATCTATTAATTAACAAGCTGGTCTAACAAGAGGCTTTACTAGGGACTCTTTTATTTTAACAAAACACACAAGTATTAATATTTCCATTTAATACAATTATAGCATGGGATGCCAACATTCATCATAAACATAAAGATATAATACTAACAATTTTTATTATTGCCTCTTGGGCATATCTCCAACACTAGGATCATACCCTCATACCCATGAATAAGCATCCTTAAGCACACATTGATTTGCCAAGGTTTACAATTAGGTTATAGTTCTCTATGATCTTAAGATTTACTCATCAAGCATTCATAACCGTGAATACGGCTTCTCGAAAAGATTTAATCCTGTAGGGATGTACAACTTTACCCAGACGTACCAACCTTCTCTTAATGCCACTAGATAAGCCCTCTTTCTTGGAAGGCCGACATAGGGTGGTTGGACACGACCTTTTCCTTGCTTTTTCCGAGACCATGATTCATGCCCTAAGGAGGGTTCCGCCGTAACGGGTCAAATCCCGAAGCTGATCCCTAGATATTCGAGGCAAGATTGGTTTAAAAAAGGCTCTATCCACCACAAGCAACCCCGGCCACGCTTACCTACCGGTTATGATGCACCTCCTTCACCGCCTTAGAGAACATCCAAAATGTATATGTCGAATGGAACCCCCGAACTATGTGACTCATGGAATCTACAAGGCAAGTTAGTTACTTGTGGAGTTTCTAGGCCCCGTGTAGCTATACGCTTGTATCGTTTCCAAAGGCAAGAACTCGGGTCCTAGTGGTGGAAATCATGGGACTACAAAAACCACATCCCACTTCGTCCTCCCATACAACCCATTCTCCTGTCATACTAGATTCTTTGCATCTAATACATCATCTGGATGAACCAGACTCCACAACTAAGAATGGCTGAGCAGGAGACGGATATAAGCTCTAGCAGTGCACACAAGTCAAACCTAGTTATGCTAAGAGTAGTGGGTCAGGTAATTGTGGCATCCCGCAAAACCACTACTAGAAAATCGCGTTGTTTTTGTGCATTGCATCGTCATGACCGCGTGCTCATGTCATCATGCCACATTGCATTTGGGCATCGTCATGTCATCTTGCATTTGTTTGCATAAAACTATTTTGAAAAGCCTGGTTTTGTTTTCTAAACGCCCCGTCTTTAATTCAAAACCAAAACCCGGGTCTCCGGAATGTTTTGTTTTGTCTGCCAACGGTTTACAAACGCCTCGTTTTTAATAAATAAAATATTTAAATTATTTTGGGAGGCAGCCAGCCAGGTCCGAAAGCCCAGCCGGCCACCTCCAGACAAAAACCCTACCTACCCCAGAACACCCAAAACCTAAGCTACCAAATAACCTACCCAGCCTATCTACCCACCCTTCAGCCACCTCACTCCCTCCAATCCCATGCCGCCACCTCACCACCCCCACCCTTTTTTCCCTCCACCTCACCCTACACACCACACACACTCCCGCCACGTCCCCACACCAACACCACAGCGGCACACACACACACACCACAATGTTACACGCGCGCAGCCGCCTACCCGCCTGCACCCTGGCCCCACCTCCTGCCCCACTCGCCCGCGTCCCCTCCACGCTCCTCTCCTCCCTCGGAGCTTCTTCACCGCCGCCCGCAGGACCCCGTGGCCACGCCTCGCTGTAGGCATGCCGAACGGCCTACCTCGCCTTTCCCTCTCCGCAGCCACCGCCTTGCGCGCCCGCGGGCTCTCCTCCGCCCCGGAGCCCTCCTCGAGGCCGCCCCTGCTGCCGTCCTCACCTCCGCCCCGCCGCCATCAAGCCCTGCGCCAGCGGCCGCCGTCCTCTACACTCGCCCGCGGCCGTGCTCTAGCGCCAGACGTCGCTCGCCTCAGCCGACAGTGTGCGCCGCTCGATGCTGTCGTCTACAGAGCACCTCCCTGGCCGTGCCACCACCGCATACAGCCTATCCCGCGCCTTCCGGTGGCCGCCGTCCGTTTCGTGCGCGCCACGCCGTCCTCCATCTGCCCGTTTTCCCCAACGCTGGCCGCCTCGTCTCTGTTGTCTCCAGTGCGTGCCTGATGCAGATGCTTCCACTCAAGCACATGTGAGTGCTGAGCGCTGCCACTACATGTGTGTTCTTCCTTCGGCACTTGTGGTGTTTGATGCTGCTTGTGTGTTTGTGTGTTTAGGATGCTCACAGTCCGTGAGACCGCCCCAGAATTCCAGACCGACCCGATCCCTGTTCCCCAACAAGAACAACTACCCAAAGGACACCAACAAAACAAGTTCTCCTCGTCGATGGACCGGCTTGATGCCGAAGATTCTGACATCGGTCCAAGATCATCGTCGCGGATCTTCATGGACACCAAGTTAGCCTTCTCGGGATCCGATGCCACGGAACGAGCCCCAAGACCTAGAATCGAAGATCCGAAGACCAAGACTGAACCTCGCCGAACCCCAAGAACCAAGTGCGCCGAAAATCTAATGTGTGACCCTTTCCGATCCCCATATTTTTATAATATGATATATATATGTTGCATATATTTGTACATGCTTGCATTCATCTCATCTTGTGTGGTTTAGGGGCCTTATGCCAATTCACCTCATAATTAAATATGGAGGCCATATGCGGGCTTTTCTAGTCTTATATTGGCCCCATTTAAATTTGCGTAGAGAACCGGTAACTTATCTTGCCCTGTTAATACCACATTTAAAATGCGGGGTATCTAAACAACTAGAACCATATATTTAATTGTCGGGACCCCCGGTTCCTCTTAATATTGCCTAATTGCATCGCACCTTGCCATGTCATACACCATACATGCATCATGCCCGATCTTTTGCCGTAGTATTAAATAGTCCATCCGGTGTTTCTTCTAGTGCTTTGCTTCTTCACGGATTAGGCCGATGAGTTGATGCGAGTGTCGACCCGATCTTAGGATGAACCCTCGGCAATGTTTTTCAGGCGAGAATCTCCCCCTTTCTACATATCTTACTTTTATAGTATTTATTCCCTCCTGTTGATCTATTGCTATTTGTGTTGCGATGCTCTAGTTTCCGTACCCGTGATATCCCTTGTGGCCTTATATTGCCTTGGACACATCCTATTACCTGTTGTTTGGTAGATAGTTGGACTTGCGCGTCGTAGTTGCCTGCTCAAGTGCTGTTGCGTGTCGTCCAGTACCTTAGTTGTTGGAGTGTTGCCGCATGTTTAATGTTGGAGGTGATCATGGCTTTTATTATTGTTTAATAACTAAAATTGAAAGTAGGTAATTGCAGAGGCACAGGTGGGCAATAGATGTTATTTGGTTGTTAACCGCCCACTAGTGTCCCGTAGGACCCCGAGTTCTTGACACCTGTTCCGAGATCGAGCGCGCTAACCACAGGTGGGGTGTATGGGCACCCCATCGATTTAGTACCTGATTTCAAAGTACTGTACTGGGGGCCACAAGTAGTTTGGGGCTTTATTACTATCCTGTACTTATGCCATGCTTTACTTCTTAATTTAAGATTGTGCAAGGAATGCACCTGTACTGTTTTGGAAGCGGAGTGTTTTCGCGGTATCGACAAGCCCAGTCACATTTTCGGGT
The DNA here is from genome assembly GCA_910589765.1 of Avena atlantica. Lineage (NCBI taxonomy): Eukaryota > Viridiplantae > Streptophyta > Magnoliopsida > Poales > Poaceae > Avena > Avena atlantica. The sequence goes on from OU342738.1 coordinate 211,508,517, forward strand.
TCCCGGTCGTTTACAGCCACTGACGCAAACCCTGAGTCTGTCTCGGAGACCGGCCGACTTCGTTGCGGGTAGCTTAGTGGGGTGGCCCCCCGTGCTTGCTTTGGGTCTGGGAAACGTCGTGTCCGAAACCCCGTCGACATACCGTTGGGTGTATGTTTTGTGATCTTGTACCTACCTGATCTGACAACAAGGGTGTTGGTGCGTGTGGGAACTTTGGTGCACCCCTGCAGGGTTAAATCTTTTCGAGAATCCGTGTCCGCGGTTATGGACGACTTGGAGCATAGTTCTCGATCATAGACAACTATAACTAAAGTTTACTGCTATAATTTGACTTGTATCCGATATGACTAGTAAACAGCTCCACTACAACGGAATGGCTAAATAAAAGTGCCAACACTGCTGGGTTTTGGGATATCTCATGCTAATTTTATCTGACTAGTAAGTGTTGCAACTACAATGGAATGGTTAACTAAAAGTGCCCATTGCATATTATATCAGGATGACTCATGCTATCTATATTTGACTAGTAATTGCCGCCACTATAACGGAATGAATAAAACTGCCAACGGTGTGAGTTACTCGGTCGACTTCCTCGTTTGGTCTCGAGGGGGAAATACCAGGATGGGTATGCTTGGTGGTAGTATCAGGTTGGTTCCGAATAGGTCTTTCTTATCCCTTTCTGATAGCCGACAGTTATATCGAGTCTCTATAGGGTGTTTAGTGCATGCTGCGCTGCCGCTTCAGTCCACCATACCTATGTAGGCGAGGACCGTCGAATTCTAGCCTCGCCGTGTACTGGCCTCAGTACTGACCGCTCTCTCTTTTTCCTTTGCCCTTTTGTCGGCACCCCTTTTGTTCAAGCAGGTTTTGAGATCGACGTCGTTAGCAGGGTTACCCTTCCGGCTTGGCCTGGGCAGGGTTATGGACGCCATTGGTTATTCTTCAGGGCTCTTACCTCAATTTGCATCTTGTCCGTACTCGGACGCTATATCGTTTTAAAGGTGATTTGGATCTTTGTATTGTATATCTGTATTCTTGACTCTTTGAGTCGTTGTTGTATATATCTGTTCTGTGGGTTCCATCGTGGACTATTGTGTAATGATATTACTTCGTTTTCCACCCGCACGAAAGTGCCTGGTGGGCACCTTTGAATCGTTTCTATGCGGGTTTGGCGGGAATCTCTGAAACTTGCATAGGGTCGATTCTGAGGGTGTTATAGAGTGGTATCAGAGCTCAGAAGTTGCGATACCCCACAAGTCCAGCCAGTAGGATAACCTAGCTAACGGCCGAAGTAGAGTGTCAAAACTATTTTTGAAAAATCGGTTGGATAGTTCTGATTAGGTCTGATTTTACTCCTTACCCCTCTGATGCTCTCCTCTCACCTCTGCGTGTTTTGAATCCGCTCTCTTCTCTCTCTTCGAGTCCTGGATTTCTCGTGGTTGGGTTCCATCGTACCTTCACGGTTTCGCTTCCTCCTTTGGTAACGGTGTTGCTACATCTGGTCTTCATGCTATCCGAGGAATCCTTCGTCTGGTGGACTTCTCTTTGTTCCTTCTTGTGCCTTCCGGTGCTTTCTAACGCGACGACATCATCTACGCCAGATCCGATGCAGAGTCTGCATCACTCCTTTGTTTCTGAACCTCGATTGTCGAGATCTTCAGTCTGATTCCGAGAATGGTTGCATGCTTTTCTACTGATTGTGCAGAGTAATAGTTTGGGTGCGTGATGGATTGGCCCCCATGCCGAATACTCACTCTATTCGCTTGTGTACATTGAAGTGGATGAGAATGCATCGGTTCCCTCTTTCCATCGAAGCTAGAGGTGGCCTTATTTGTTGATACCTCTACCTTCGACCTTTTGTTCCCGGAGTGTTCTCTCGACGATCACGGACAACGACCTCTTGTTAGTGGTGTCGCGAGGATCTACAGGATGCGAGAAGATTCAGATCGCCGCCCTTCTTTCCCGGTACCATGAGGCGAATCTCGAGGGCGAGATCCATTGTTAGTGGTGTCGAATTGTGGCATCCCGCAAAACCACTACTAGAAAATCGCGTTGTTTTTGTGCATTGCATCGTCATGACCGCGTGCTCATGTCATCATGCCACATTGCATTTGGGCATCGTCATGTCATCTTGCATTTGTTTGCATAAAACTATTTTGAAAAGCCTGGTTTTGTTTTCTAAACGCCCCGTCTTTAATTCAAAACCAAAACTCGGGTCTCCGGAATGCTTTGTTTTGTCTGCCAACGGTTTACAAACGCCTCGTTTTTAATAAATAAAATATTTAAATTATTTTGGGAGGCAGCCCAGCCAGGCCCGAAAGCCCAGCCGGCCACCTCCAGACAAAAACCCTACCTACCCCAGAACACCCAAACCTAAGCTACCAAATAACCTACCCAGCCTATCTACCACCCTTCAGCCACCTCACTCCCTCCATCCCTGCCGCCACCTCAACCCCCAACACCTTTTTTTCCCTCCACCTCACCCTACACACCACACACACTCCCGCCACGTCCCCACACCAACACCACAGCAGCACACACACACACCACAATGTTACACGCGCGCAGCCGCCTACCCGCCTGCACCCTGGCCCCACCTCCTGCCCCACTCGCCCGCGTCCCCTCCATGCTCCTCTCCTCCCTCGGAGCTTCTTCGCCGCCGCCCGCAGGACCCCGTGGCCATGCCTCGCTGTAGCCATGCCGAACGGCCTACCTCGCCTTTCCCTCTCCGCAGCCACCGCCTTGTGCGCCCGCGGGCTCTCCTCCGCCCCGGAGCCCTCCCCGAGGCCGCCCCTGCTGCCGTCCTCACCTCTGCCCCGCCGCCATCAAGCCCTGCGCCAGCGGCCGCCGTCCTCTACACTCGCCTGCGGCCGCGCTCTAGCGCCGGACGTCGCTCGCCTCCGCCGACAGTGTGCGCCGCTCGATGCTTGCCGTCTACAGAGCACCTCCCTGGCAGTGCCACCGCCGCATACGGCCTATCCCGCGCCTTCCGGTGGCCGCCGTCCGTTTCCTGCGCGCCACGCCGTCCTACATCTGCCCGTTTTCCCCAACGCTGGCTGCCTCGTCTCTGTTGTCTCCAGTGCGTGCCTGATGCAGATCCTTCCACTCAAGCACATGTGAGTGCTGAGCGCTGCCACTACATGTGTGTTCTTCCTTCGGCACTTGTGGTGTTTGATGCTGCTTGTGTGTTTGTGTGTTTAGGATGCTCACAGTCCGTGAGACCGCCCCAGAATTCCAGACCGACCCGGTCCCTGTTCCCCAACAAGAACAACTACCCAAAGGACACCAACAAAACAAGTTCTCCTCGTCGATGGACCGGCTTGATGCCGAAGATTCTGACATCGGTCCAAGATCATCGTCGCGGATCTTCATGGACACCAAGTTCGCCTTCTCGGGATCCGACGCCACGGAACGAGCCCCAAGACCTAGAATCGAAGATCCGAAGACCAAGACTGAACCTCGCCGAACCCCAAGAACCAAGTGCGCCGAAACTCTAATGTGTGACCCTTTCCGATCCCCATATTTTTATAATATGATATATATATATGTTGCATATATTTGTACATGCTTGCATTCATCTCATCTTGTGTGGTTTAGGGGCCTTATGCCAATTCACCTCAGAATTAAATATGGAGGCCATATGCAGGCTTTTCTAGTCTTATATTGGGCCCATTTAAATTTGCGTAGAGAACCGGTAACTTATCTTGCCCTGTTAATACCACATTTAAAATGCGGGGTATCTAAACAACTAGAACCATATATTTAATTGTCGGGACCCCCGGTTCCGCTTAATATTGCCTAATTGTATCACACCTTGCCATGCCATACACCATACATGCATCATGCCCGATCTTTTGCCGTAGTATTAAATAGTCCATCCGGTGTTTCTTCTAGTACTTTGCTTCTTCACGGATTAGGCCGATGAGTTGATGCGAATGTCGACCCGATCTTCGGATGAACCCTCGGCAATGTTTTTCAGGCGAGCATCTCCCCCTTTCTACCTATCTTACTTTTATAGTATTTATTCCCTCCTGTTGATCTATTGCTATCTGTGTTGCGATGCTCTAGTTTCCGTACCCGTGATATCCCTTGCGGCCTTATATTTCCTTGGACACATCCTATTACCTGTTGTTTGGTAGATAGTTGGACTTGTGCGTCGTAGTCGCCTGCTCAAGTGTTGTTGCGTGTCGTCCAGTACCTCAGTTGTTGGAGTGTTGCCGCATGTTTAATGTTGGAGGTGATCATGGCTTTAATTATTGTTTAATAACTAAAATTGAAAGTAGGTAATTGCAGAGGCACAGGTGGGCAATAGATGTTATTTGGTTGTTAACCGCCCATTAGTGTCCCGTAGGACCCCGAGTTCTTGACACCTGTTCCGAGATCGAGCGCGCTAACCACAGGTGGGGTGTATGGGCACCCCATCGATTTAGTACCTGATTTCAAAGTACTGTACTGGGGGCCACAAGTAGTTTGGGGCTTTATTACTATCCTGTACTTATGCCATGCTTTACTGCTTAATTTAAGATTGTGCGAGGAATGCACCTGTACTGTTTTGGAAGCGGATTGTTTTCGCGGTATCGACAAGCCCAGTCACATTTTCGGGTTCCCGGTCGTTTACAGCCACTGACGCAAACCCTGAGTCCGTCTCGGAGACCGGCCGACTTCGTTGCGGGTAGCTTAGTGGGGTGGCCCCCCGTGCTTGCTTTGGGTCTGGGAAACGTCGTGTCCGAAACCCCGTCGACATACCGTTGGGTGTATGTTTTGTGATCTTGTACCTACCTGATCTGACAAGGGTGTAGGTGCGTGTGGGAACTTTGGTGCACCCCTGCAGGGTTAAATCTTTTCGAGAAGCCATGTCTGCGGTTATGGACGACTTGGAGCATAGTTCTCGATCATAGACAACTATAACTAAAGTTTACTGCTATAATTTGACTTGTATCCGATATGACTAGTAAACAGCTCCACTACAACGGAATGGCTAAATAAAAGTGCCAACACTGCTGGGTTTTGGGATATCTCATGCTAATTGTATCTGACTAGTAAGTGTTGCAACTACAACGGAATGGTTAACTAAAAGTGCCCACTGCTTATTATATCAAGATGACTCATGCTATCTATATTTGACTAGTAATTGCCGCCACTATAACGGAATGAATAAAACTGCCAACGGTGTGAGTTCCTCGGTCGACTTCCTCGTTTGGTCTCGAGGGGGAAATACCAGGATGGGTATGTTTGGTGGTAGTATCAGGTTGGTTCCGAATAGGTCTTTCTTATCCCTTTCTGATAGCCGACAGTTATATCGAGTCTCTATATGGTGTTTAGTGCATGCTGCGCTGCCGCTTCAGTCCACCATACCTATGTAGGCGAGGACCGCCGAATTCTAGCCTCGCCGTGTACTGGCCTCAGTACTGACCACTCTCTCTTTTTCCTTTGCCCTTTTGTCGGCACCCCTTTTGTTCAAGCAGGTTTTGAGATCGACGTCGTTAGCAGGGTTACCCTTCCGGCTTGGCCTGGGCAGGGTTATGGATGCCATTGGTTATTCTTCAGGGCTCTTACCTCAATTTGCATCTTGTCCGTACTCGGACGCTATATTGTTTTAAAGGTGATTTGGATCTTTGTATTGTATATCTGTATTCTTGACTCTTTGAGTCGTTGTTGTATATATCTGTTCTGTGGGTTCCATCGTGGACTATTGTGTAATGATATTACTTCGTTTTCCACCCGCACGAAAGTGCCTGGTGGGCACCTTTGAATCGTTTCTATGCGGGTTTGGCGGGAATCGCTGAAACTTGCATAGGGTCGATTCTGAGGGTGTTACAGTAATATAAGCTCAGAGGGAGTAATGCAACAAATAGGATACTCTACTATTGATAAAAGACCACAGTAGAATCGTATGCAACATGGCAAGATTTTAAATACTTTGAAAGGATGGGATTGTATTATGGTGGGATATGCTTTCCTTTTCCCATTGATAACCAAAATATAGATCTTTGGAAGCCTTGTACTTGACTTGATTACAGCTGGTCAAGTGTTGGTCTTCTATCTTCGATGGTGTTGATCTCTGGCTTCGATCTCAGACTCGATCTCATATTCTACACGGAAGAACCAAATTACCAGAAAGAGAGGGAAACAATCAACATATGGCATCGATGAAATTCTCAAGCAAGAATGATGATATGATGTTAAATATTACTGAAATGAAACCCTAAACATGATTGACAATTTAAGAGGGTTCCAAGGGGTATAAACCATAGGGATTTCTATTTTCGTGCCCTTGGTTCGTTAGTTGTACTCACTTTTCCCCAGCCGCTTAACTTTTCCTCACTTTTCCCCTCGCCATGTTAAGAAACCCTCGGGGGCGCTTAGACAGAGGGATGCCGCCAGGTCAAAGGCTTGACCGTTACATGCTGACTAGTGGGACCGTGTTGGCGCGGGTTGGGCGTTGAGCGTTACGTTATGAGGCCTCGACCGTTACGTGCCTGACCGGTGGGGCCGTGTTGGGACGAGTCCTGCATACGTGGTGAAGGGTGGGGCCGTGTTGGGATGGGTCTTGCATACGTGGTGAAGATTGGGATCGCATGGAGACACGTCGGACCGGCCATTCTCGCTCACCCAAATCATTCGCTTCCCCCAAGCCTAGAACAGCTCCCACACCGCCCCTCTGCTGCCCCGCTGTCGTGCCCTCCTACCTTATGTCATCCTAGGCCCCAGAGCCACCCTCTCCCCCTAGCCGTGGAGCCCACTCCACCTCCGGCTCTGCTCCTGCCCCTGCTAGATCTACCCCTTTCGTGGAACAGTATGCAACACCGGCTGGTGCACCGCCCATCCGCGTCGAGCACGGAGAAGATTGGGTGGAATCGCAGGGATCTAACACATGGATTCCATCTGGGTAAGCATCATTTCCATTATGTGGGTTGATTATTGTTAGTATTTGACCATGAATCGCTGGTGCTCAACTAACTGCCTTGCTTTTCGAATAGGATTGATCCAGTGGTGTCGTAATTCGTGGTTGTGAACAATATCTCTCTAGATTTTACTTCCCAGGGGTGGTTGCAACCTCCATAACTCTCAGAGATAGATAAAATCTATTGTAAATTCCCCTAGAGTAGTGGCGATTCAGTTGATTTGCAAGATTTTTATAATTATGAAACTCTCGCGCGGTCTGAAACTATAATTGACACTACTCTCGCACGGCTAGCGATTCACTTTCAAATTAAAAAAATTATACAACTCTTAATGTACAATAGTGTTTATAATTTACACAACTCTTGAACACTTTCAAATTAAAAAATATACAACTCTTAATGTAAAAGATTGTTTATAATTGACACAACTCTTGAACACTTTCAAATAAAACAATTATACAACTCTTAATGTAAAAGAGTGTAGATAATTGACACAACTCTTGAACACTTTCAAATTTTTAAAAATCATACACCTCTTAATGTAAAAGAGTGTTTAGAATTGACACAACTCTTGAACACTTTCAAATTAAAAAAAATCATACAACTCTTAATGTAAAAGTTGACAGAACTCTTGAACACTTTCAAATTGAAAAAATTATACAACTCTTAATGTAAAAGAATGTTTATAATTGACACTACTCTTGAACACTTTCAAATTAAAAAAATATATAACTCTTAATGTAAAAGAGTGTTTATAATTGACACTACTCTTGAACACTTTCAAATTGAAAAAATTATATAACTCTTAATGTAAAAGAGTGTTTATAATTGACACTACTTACAAAATATACAACTCTGAATGTAAAAGAGTGTTTATAATTTACACTACTCTTGAACACTTTCAAATTGAAAAATTATACAACTCTTAATGTAAAAGGGTGTTTACCATTTTTATAGTGTTAAAAGTGATCCCTAAACTTGCGTATACGAAAATTATAAACCTTTGAACACTGTGAAATTGCACTTAATACGTGATAATGATGTGCTAAGAAAATCTTGAGAGATTATCATTTTCATAGAATGTAATGCATAATTTTGCATATGGCAAAAATTATACACCTTTGAACTCTTTGAAATCACACTTAGGACATGAAGTGAAATATAATGCAAAAATTATACACCTTTGAACACTTTCCCTTCAAATTATATTCAAAATCATTTGTTTATGGAGTTAAAGCATCGGTGGCAAACTCGTTATTTTGCATGGATACAGGGTACCCTGCCGACAGATATAGGGGTTATCCTATCCGCTAGATCACAAAGGATCAATGGTTGGTGGGTACGATCCGCGTGAAAACTGTCTCGACCAATCAGAGCGTAGCAGCCAAGATGAGCACATGTGTGAGAGTTTCTCACTAAGAGGGAGGGGAAAACTGAGTAGAACTTAAAAACCAAGGGCAAAACTGAATAGAACTTTAAAACCAAGGGCAAAACTGACAAGGGGGTTCAAATAGAAAACAAAAGGAGATTTAAAAAATGGAAAATGCTTCTTCTATACAATAAAATACATATTGACATACATCAAACTTTTTACAACTGAAATATATATCAGTTTAACAATTATTGCCTCATTCAAACAAATTATGTCCTGGGGAGGGATGTTTTGGGGAGAGGCTTGAGTAGAAAGCCATGAACCTTCATAGATAGTAGGTTAAAATTTGATTTATATACATTTCTTATGGTGGCAGGTCACATAATAAGACTCCCTGGGTAGATGCCACTATGTTTTGATCTTTTTGAATTTGTTGTGCATAAAGTGAATCAATTAGCTAGCTAAAACCCATTTCTTGACTCTCTGTTGACCAGCCACCAGAGGGTAAAAGTGAGTATATTGCACACGGCAGTGTTAGTACTAGAGGGCAAAACTGAGTACAACCAAACTGCCAGTGCTACACTCGAGGGTATAACTGAGCACAACTAAGTGTCCAAGGTTATACACGAGGGGGAAAACATAACGCATTGTACGTGTGTTGCGGTGCATGGGGCGGTAGTGGACATGTGTGACCGTGCAAGGTGCAGTAGCACACGCGGTTATGCAGTGAACGGTGGTGCAAGGAAACGTCTCCTCCCTTCACCTTTATAGAGGCCTCCTCACTCTCACTCATCACTCACTCGTTCACTCATTCACGCAACCATCTCCACTTTCCCATCACGAGGAGGCCCCCTTCCCCGTATAGACCCCCGTCGAGGCATTGAAGGCAGACACCATCCCCGCGTTTGCCATAGCTGCCGGCGACGAGGCCCCCATCCCCGTACAGGCCCCCGCCATTCTCCTGCAGATTCCGCATGACTGGGATCCGTATGGGGACAACGATTACATTAGGACGGAGAACCCCTTCGACACCAGCTTAGTCGACCCATGGTCGGAGGTAACTAGGGTTTTCTCCTGTCAACACCCAAATTTTTAATCCTAGATGTCTGTTATGCCATACATCGCAATCCCAGGATTACCATTTTTGCGAGATATAAAATATTTGGATATCACAGTACATCATACATTACAAACCATACATAAGGTCTTACACAGATAAGGATCTCATGATCCAGTTCTTAATACAACTCAAGCAGCGCAATAACGTAATAGTAACGATAGTGTAGGCAAAGCTCCATCTTCATGGTCACATGCAATGCTGACGATGGGAGATGATCCTAGTTGTCATAACCTTCTTGTTATCCGTCTTCCTGATACTCCTCTTCATAGTCTGGCCATGGGAATAGCCAGGGACAAAGCCATGAGTACTCTTTAAGTACTCACAAACTAATACTAACAAGTTAAGGGGGTTTTTGTAGTAGGATATACTAAGCTCTAGGGTTATTTTGCAAAAAGCCAGTTTACTCTACTAAGTTCAAAAGCAAAGATAACTAGTTGAAAGTTTTATATCACCTAAGTGGGAACTTGAATTTCATATCACAACTCTGTTGTGGTCAAGTCAAAGTCACAAATCACTTCACAAGTTGTTTTGAAAACATCTGACGGGGGAACAGTATGGCCACTCCAACTGTCCATAATCGCGGACGCGGCTATTCAAATAGTTTGACACTCTGCAGAGATTGTACACTTTCACCACAACATTCAATACATCCGTCAGGAACAATCCTGAATTCACCATACTTAGTATGCAGATAATCAATCCTAACCTTTCAATTACACGCCCTAGTATAGGCACCTCTCCTGCGAGTTTGGCCTCCCAACCATGACCAACTGTCATCTTGGGTACTGCACCGGTGGACAATCTTCACAAGGTAGCCTCAGCTCAGACCTTGGCCGCAAGGGAACCCATACTAAGGTATATAAATTTCCAGTCAAGCCCTACTCAATTTTCGGGTATTGTGGTTGTATGGTAAATTGGAATGGTATCGCATCCAGGCAACCATCAGTTTTATAAAGGGCTAAGGCTCATGCCTCAACATTTTCATCATCAAAATCATCTGGTGTTCAGAAATACATGTTAAAACATTTCCGTAGAATGACTCATCATTCTAAGGTTTTCATAACCATTTTCATAAACATTTTAGTAGAAAAGACCAAAATGCCCCTGAATTTAAATAAATTCTAGAAAATAAAATAAAAAGTTCAAAAATTATAAATAAAATATTTTTGGATTCACAATAATCCAAACTATCCAAATCAATTAAGAAATAAAATTTTAAACATATAAATTTTATTAATTTCATTAAGAATTTTGTAATTTAAATATTCCTTATGGAATTTTACAAAATTATTGAAAGATGATAAAATTAAATAAAAATCACTTTCATTATATATTAATATTGCAGTATTTTAGAAAATACTAAACAAATATTTAATAACAATTTTTGGTAATTAAATGATAATTCTTAAAGGAATTATTAAATCAATAAAATTCAAATAAAAGGGAAATAAAATAAAATAATACAATATTCTATTATAAATATTAAAAATTAATATTTATAAATCCTCTACTATTAAAAAATATTTTTTATAATAATGGGGAGAATGCATATCAAGTTAAATGATGCATTGCATTACTTTGCATAATCATTTTGCTTCTTTAAATATTGTCCATACCGGGCAATAATGATGTTTTTATAGACATAGAAGCTCAAGGTCCAGTGCAAGCATCACACTTCACTACCTTGCCATCACAAGGCAAGTTCATCACTTGCTCATATCCTTTGAAGAGTCTTTATCAAAGTATTTGCAAATTGTGTGTTATCATATATACTCCAAAGAAAGAAAATATTATTTTCACAATTAAAGAAATCATAGATATCATCCTAAGTGATGATATAATGGAGCAATAAAACTTAGGGTTCTAATTGCAATAATGATGATCAATTAGGGACTTAATAACCCCTGACATCAGTGATTCTAGCGCCGTATATTACGCGTTAGCCATGAGATTTGGAATGGGAGAGAGAAGTCAGCTGTATCTTCTTCCTCTCGCATGAAGCCGGATGTGCAGGTCGTGGCTGTTATCCTCGTAGCTTGCATATTAATTGGTAATTCGTAGAGGATATGCAGCATATGGGTGGTAACCCTCATCATCCCACGATAGTTCTGGCATCTAACGGTTTGTACAAACCATTGCCGTAATTCATTATGTGGGCATGGTGTACACCAAGGAGGCATGCGAGGTTGCGAAGGGGGCAGTGATTGGCTTGTACCAACTACTGGGCCCCACATCATGGAATTGTGGACGGGAAAGTATGCCCAATTGTGCAACAAGGAGTTGATCTCTCATGGGTAAATTAACGCACCTCTACAGAGTGTAAGAATTGTAACTTGTTACTCCCTGTTCCGGGAAGGAGCTACGAACAGGTAGGAAAGGAACTCCATGAAAGTTCTGGTCAACCTGTGAAGGCTGATGGTCATAGAATTTCTTAATAAAATAAATCTTTGAAGAAAGATTTACAAAAACTGCATAGTGCCAAGGATTTATAATCCAAGGTGGTAGTTAGAGCATCAAACTTCCCACCTTGCATATAATGAACTTGTTGGGTAACGCTGTCACTCATCCTTTCCTTTGATCCCTTTCTTAGACTCTAATGATCCCGAAGACGTGCCAATGTATGCAGTTGAATGTCAAGAAGATGTGTTCTATGAATATCCTGACCTGTCAGGAGGTGTTGAAGGAGTGGATTAAGAAATCCGCTATGGTGTCGATGATAACGAGTCCAACTAAGGTTCCTAGTTAGTAGTAACCAACGGAGCCGAGTAGCATGAACCCTATAGAATAAGCTGATGAGCTCAACTCCTGGTTGGAGTTGCTACTTTTAAATTCCACTGAAACACTTTATATTTTGGTTAGTAAGTTGAAACCTTTTGAAGTCTTGAACTTCTGGTATTGTAATAATAATATTGTGTGAATGTTTGTAATATGGACCCGCAATGTTTCTGTTGTACCACTCTGAGTGATGTGATATTTACAAAACGGTGTTCTGTGGATTTCATATCAACGACTATAGTGTACTACACATGTAGTGGTATGCTGGGTCACCGAAGTTGGTATCAGAGCAAATTGCTTTGACCTTAGGTTGGAAACCTACTAAATGGTATTACCTGTAGGAAAGTTTAGCAACGATAAAGAATTCTCTAAAAGTAATATAATGGGTATTCAAATGAGAATATTCTGTTATATGTTTTAGTGCGGTAATTCCTTGTTATGATGCAATATATTATTAGTTACTAATCAAAATTATTTTTCTGATATACAGACCTATGGCACCAAAATTTCCAAAATAGACTTTTGTAAGGAAAGAGGAGACTCTTGATGATTATCAAGGATCATTCACAGACCAACTTCGTCAACTTTTAAAGATTTTTAGTTGTCCAACTAGAGTTCTAGTGAATACTATAACTTACCTTGATGGCCGGATGTTATCCAAGTATCGTGTGAGTATCCAACTTCCAGAGGAGCTTGGATTATATCACGATATACCTATAGGTGAAGGTAGGAGTCACTTAGCAGCATATCATGTTGCTGTTGTGGAGGCGATAGCTAATATCCGGGAGCATAAAGCCAAGGAGTTAGAAGGTAGCACATTTTCTGTGATACCTCATGATTCTATAGACTCAGAGACTATACCGGATCATCTTACTTTGGTTAAGAAGCATCCTAAGTTAGCTTCCAAGTTTATGGATAGATACCGAACACTCGTTGTGTCTTTTTACCAGACACATCAAGTGATTGTCAAAGATAAAAATGACATGTTAGAGGATCTAACTAATCCGGAAAGGAGGAAGAAGTTAGCATTCCGGTTAGAGAAGGAAGCAAGTAGTAGTGCAACACCTATCGTTAGGGATATACCTATAGATCCTGAATCTCTTACACCATATCCTTATTCACCAAGTCCTGAACCTATACACGATCCTACTATTGATATGAGGTATGCAATACCACAAGGTTCAGAGGATGGTTCTGACTCAGAACTTCCTATTGAGAATTCTGATGGTTGGAGAAGGGGATCATATGAAAGATCTCATGAACACCAGATGTCCACAGATGGTTCTGACATAAATGTTGGAAAATCTAGCTGACATGGTTATACCCCGTGGGTACACGATCTCAGCATACCTGGTCCAGCCCAAGGGAGGCCCACGGCAAATATACGCCGGCCCATGAAGATTTTCGGGCGGCCAAGGCCCATGACGCCTTCGAATCCTTGGAGACCAAGACTAGAGTAGATAGGAAATTCAAAGGGGTAAACCCTAGAACCTATAACCGACTAGATCTGTGCTTGGGACCTGCCTAAGTCTATATAAAGGCCAGGAGGGCACGACCTAGATCTCTCTCTCATACTTTCACATACACACCTCCACGCCAGATTGCATCTGCGCACCCCTGTAATCACCGGTTCCGCCGTAATCAAAGAGCAGACAAGCAAGAGTAGGGTTTTCCCTCCGGGGGCCTGAACCTGGGTAAACCTCGGGTCCCGTATTGCTTGTTTGCTAACCGTTCCGCGATCTCCAGCATCCCTATCTTCTCCAAAACCCAAGTCCATAACAATGGCCATTGACGAGATCAAACCTCGTCACTAGCTGGATGGGTGAAAGAATTAACCTTATTAAGAGTAGTAGAAATACCATGTCAATAGATAATCAGGATGGAGAAGAACATCCTGAGGAGAGAGTGTTTGAATCATCAACATCTTCTCAAAACCTAGGGAATATACATTATCTAGTGTTTAACTATCTTGCCCAAAGGAGCACCTGGGGATCAGCAGGATCTGCGTATCCTATTGACAACTCAAGGAATGAAGCTCAGGGGATGCAGGCAGGGGATAATGCTGAATATGTTTCTGAAGACTTTTCGGGTGGCCAAGGCCCATGAAGATTTTCAAAGGGGTAAACCTAGAACCTGTAACCGACTAGATCTCTGCTTGGGACCTGCCTAAGTCTATATAAAGGCCAGGAGGGCACGACCTAGATCTCTCTCTCATACTTTCGCATACACACCTCCATGCCAGATTTGCATCTACGCACCCCTGTAATCACCGGTTCCGCCGTAATCAAAGAGCATACAAGCAGGAGTAGGGTTTTCCCTCCGGGGGCCTGAACCTGGGTAACCCTCATTTCCCGTATTGCTTGTTTGCTAACCGTTCCTCGATCTCCAGCATCCCCATCTTCTCCAAAACCCAAGTCCATAACAATGAGCATTGACGAGATCAAACCTCATCAATTGGCGCCGTCTGTGGGAACTGGGGACGCTGATTGTGCGATCGTGACGGTCCCAACCCGAGCGATCTACAACTCTGCGGCGATGGAGAGTCACCTCCTCTTCGGCGCTTTCGACTTCACCGCCCACTCACCGGCCACCATGAAGGACTTCGAGCCCGTAGGCGACGGACTCGAGATCCTGATCGGGAGCTTCTGCTTCCTGGTGGGGCAAACCAGCACCCTCCGCCTCCCAGAGCGGGTTCCCTTACCATCAATCAGGCCTGCTTCATGGGCCCCACACCCTGTGCTATGCACATCATCATCAACAGATGAGTCATACGACAGCAACAGCCGCAACTCCGATCTGTGCGATCCACCATCGGATGAAGGGACCTACGGTTCCAGATCTGAAAGTTGCGGCAGCAGCGGACCAATCTACGAGCGCTACCAATGCGCCGTAGTCATCCAGGGCGACGTGGAGCAGCAAACACCCAACCCGCCGCCCAACCCGACACCTAAACCGCAATACCGAAATGGCAGGAACAGAAGAAGCCAGTCCCCCACCCGAAGGGGACAACACCGGCCATGTCATCCACCTTAGCAAAGAAGGATAGGCCCAGGAACGCGCCGCCGTGGCGGGCAGCACGATCTTGCCTGCAGACGCCTCACGGGACCTGCTGATGGCCTACCATCTGCTCCTGATCGAGGAGCACAAGAAGCAGGTCAAGATGCAAGAGGTTCTTGACAAACGCAAGCAAGCAGCCTCGGGGTCCAGCGCACGACGAGCTGCGCTCTCCGCCATGGGCATCGAATCCAGCTCGAACGGCAACCACGGCAACAAGCATCGCTCCCGGACGGAGAACATGGACCCCAAGGAGCGCCGTGAGGTGACCCGAACCCTCCACACATCCTTCATGTAGATGGATGCCGACGGCAACATCATCCCGAATACGCCGCAAGATGCGATCATGGCAGCCACCGCGTACCTCGCGTCCCACCCACCTCCGGAGGGGACCCGAAAAGAGCCATGCACAAGTCCGCACTCACCAGACTCGGACTCGTCAGAGCTGCGCTCCGTCAAGAAGCTCCTACGGAGCCGAAAAAGAAAGCTACGGTCAGGTTCGACCGCAGCCCCACTCCTTCATCCGAAGAAGAGGACCATGACCTTCCTCGAAGGCACAAGAGCTCGCGTCATCGCAGCCGCGATTACGACGCCAGAGCGCTAACACAGCGCAAAATCGACAAAGCGTGGGCCAAGCGCGCATGCTCATATGAATCCGAAATGGACGAAGAAGAAGGAGAACTCTGCGGAGCCCGCTGCTTCAGCAGATCCGTCCGACGGACACGGATGCCGTGAAATTTCAAGCTTCCTTCGGATACTCCGAAGTTCGATGGCACACAGGACCCAAAGACATGGCTCAGCGACCACCTGTCATTCGTCAAGCTGCACGGTGGAAACAAGGAAACCGCCATGCAATGCCTTCAGCTGCAGCTGACAGGCGCAACCCTTATCTGGCTTAGCAGCCTATATTCAGGATCCATCCGAAGCTAGGAGGAGCTAGCTTACAGTTTCATCCGAAACTTCAAAGGAACCAGCAAGAGGCCCGCCTCGATCGAGGAGTTGCGAGCCTGTACTCAACGAACGGGCGAATCCATTCGCTCGTACATACTGTGCTGGCCCAACACCAAAAACTCCGCGGCGCACATCTCCGAAGAAAGGGCCCTCGATGCCTTCAAGGACTGCGTCAAGCGCCAGGACTTTAAGGAGGAACTTGGGCGCGTCAAGCCCAAGACACTTGACCACCTCATGGACATCGCCAACAGGTGGGCCGACGGCGAAGATTCCGTCCACCGGGCACAATCGGAGGAAGAGGACGATTACGACCGACGACGGGAGCACCGTAAAAAAGGAGACCACGCGTCTACGACGATCGCGACGGACCCGACATGGTCGCGGCCGGCTACGCCGATCGCCGCAACGACGCCAACGGCAACAGCGATGGATACCGCGGAGGCAACTTCCACGATGGAGGATGCCCAGCACAGTCGTGGCAGCGCCGCGATCGCAATAACGGACCCTCAGCATACGAAAAACTTTTGGGTCCATGCACCATCCAATTCTACATCGACAAGCAGGATGGTAAGAAGAAGGAAAGCCACATGCTCAAGGACTGCCGCGAGTTCCAGAAGCTCAGCGAAAGCATAGTTCAGATGAGGCAGCAAGCTCCACCCCCTGGATTTGGGAACGCACCCGCACCAGGAGAGATAGCGCATGGAGCTCCTCCACCGCCACCTGTAGGAGGCACGAACCAACCAGTCGCACCAGCACAGAACAACATTGGGCACGGGTATCCCCCGCCCAAAGGAGCACTGATGATCCAGAAAGGGCGCCCGACGAATAGGGTGCAGAAGAAAATCACCCGTCAGATCAACCTGGCCATGACAACTCCACCCGCCATCCCTGAGTACCTCAGCGGATCGGAGTCCTGCATCACGTTCAGCCATTCAGATCACCCTTGCCAGATCCCTCGCCCAGGTCATGCTGCCCTGGTGCTGGAGGCGCAGATCGGAGGTTTCGAGATGAGCCGCGTCTTCATGGACGGTGGCAGTGGCATCAACCTGATGTTCGCAAGTACTCTAGGAGCAATGCGGATCCCGTTGTGCAGCCTGGAACAGCCAGACACAACGTTCCACGGCATCGTCCCAGGAAAGGGCATATTCCCCCTGGGAAAAATATGGCTGGACGTCATCTTCGGCAAGCCAGACAACTTCTGATGCGAGCGGCTCGAATTCGAAGTGGTGGACTGGCCATCACAATACCACACCATCCTCGGGCGTGTAGCATTCGCAAGGTTCTTGGCTGTCCCACACTACGCGTACCTGCTACTCAAGATGCCAGGACCCAGAGGCGTCATCACGGTCCACGTGAGCTTCACCCGATCGAACCACTGTGACAGGGACTTCAACAGAATCTCCCAGTCATTCGGCATGCAGGATGAGCTCGTAAGGCTCCGTGAGGTGACGGACAACGGGGCACCCCCAGTCGCACGACAAAACGCACCTGACATGTCTTTCGACTCCACCGTCAACACAAAGAAAGTGCAGGTTCACCTGACGGATGCCTCCAAGATGGCGCTGATTGCCAACGACCTCAGCCCCACATAGGAAAACGCGCTCGTCGAATTCCTCCGTGAGCGCTGGGAAATCTTCGCCTGGTGTCCAGCGGACATGCCAGGAATTCCCAGGGAATTCGCCGAGAACGCACTCAACGTCTTTCCAGACACCAAGCCCGTCAAGCAGTCCATCCGGAGACTGTCCGAGCCACGGGCCGAAGCCATCGGAATGGAAATCAACAGACTACTCGCTGCAGACTTCATTAGGGAGATCAAAGAAAGCGAGTGGCTCGCAAATACAGTGATGGTCCCCAAGAAGGACACGAACATCCTGCAGATGTGCGTAGACTTCACGTCGCTGAACAAGCACTGCCCAAAGGACCACATCCCTCTTCCTCAGATCGATCAGATCATCGATTCGACCGCAGGATGCGAGAAACTCTCCTTCCTCAACGCCTACTCAGGCTACAACTAGATTCGACTCAAGGTCGAAGATCAAGAGAAAACGGCGTTTATCACACCGTTCGGAGTGTTTTGCTACAACACAATGCCCTTCGGGCTAAAGAACGCAGGTGCCACGTACCAGCGATGCATGCAGGTGTAACATCCCAAAAATACTAAGCTTGGATCATCAAATTCTAATCATCAAAATTAGGGTTAACAAAAACTTTTCTAAATGAAATCATGAATGCATGCATATGTGTATCCATGGATTTTGAAATCCTTTAAAACCACCTTGTTTGTTTGTTCCATTGCTTGTAAAATGTTTCTTAGGTGAAATAAACATCATCTAAAACATTTCCCACACCTTTCCTAAAGACAAGTAAATCAAAACACATATATGAAATGAATGGTCATTTTGGCCAATTTAACTCCCATGCCTACTTTGGCTGTCTCAAACTTTCAGAACCTAACAGAAACTTTTATGGATCTTTGCATCCCTTGAATGTACTCATAACAAGGTATCAATGCCCACTTTGTGATCATCCAGAAACTTTCAAATGCATAGTTTAAATGACAATTCAAAATTGAATCTTTATCATATGGGAAGATCCCACTTTTTCAAAAACTACTCAAACAAGCTCAACTTTCAAAACCCAAGTATCTGCAGACTCACCAGCACCAATTTAGCAAACCCACCAAAAATTATTTCAAAATTCAAAACTTGATTTCATGCGGCCATTTCATCAAACAGGCTGCAGACACAAATCAAACAAACATCAAACACTATTGTGAGGAGTGATTCTTGCCTAACTGGTTCCCCATTTAGCTCACACACAACTCAGTAGATCATCTAGGAAGATTAGCCAGGCACTAGCACCACTGTGAGCTTGCCATTGTCATCAATGGTGAATAGCCGAGCACCCTCTTGCCACCCCATAGTCGATAGCAAGCTAGGAGCAGCAGCAAGCCTAGCCAGCATGTCTGGGAGGCAGCCCACCGTCCACCACCACTCACTATCCCAGCCGCGAGCGTTGCCAAGCCTTGGACCACGCGCACAAGCCGCGCCCAGACCATGCCAAGCGTGCGCCAGAGCGCCACCCTCGACCATCACCCACAGACCACGCGCCGCCCTCGCCGCGTGCATACACAATCCCCACCGACCCAGGAGACTGCCAGACATCCCCGTTTGCCGTCCCGTGCCGCATAGCCACCGCCCGCCGTCGAAGACGCCGCCTCTGCCGTGCAGAGCACCGCTCGTTCCAGACCAAACCACACCGCCCCATGCCTCGAGACCATGTCGTTGAGCATCGCCAGGAGACACCGCACCGTCCCCTACCCTTGCCCATGCCTTTAGCCGCCTGTAACCTCGCCCCCGACGAGCTCACCGTGCGCCCCGACGGTCCCCTTGCTCGACTATAAATAGAGGCCACCCCCGCACGATTTCTTCACACCATTTCACTCCCCTCTCCTCACTGATCGTGCCACACCATTCTCAGAGCAAGGCGAGCACCACCTCGCCGGAATTTCACTGGAGCCTGCCGCTGCCGGAGAAGAAGGGAGCCAGCGATTGGAGCCGCCCCAGGAGCTGCCGCGACCACCCCTGAGTTTGCCGTCGTCGACTTCGTCGTTCGCTCGCCTCGCCGACCTTCGCCAGCACCCCGGTGAGCCCCCAGCGACCCTCACTGGCCGCGCTAGGTTTCGTTCTCGCCGGAGTTGTCTCGAGTCGACGATGACTCCCAGCCGTTAGATTAGAACTAGATCGAACGATCCACGTCGCCCCATACCGCTTAGCCCAGCCCCGTGTCACTGACGAGTGGGGACACCCACTTAAGCAGCCCGCGGGAGCACTGCGCTTAGCAGGCTGGCCCAGTAACTTTTCCCGCGCAACCCAGTTATTCAAATAAAACTTTTTCTATTTCAATTCAAACACACTTCTATACCCAACTTCAAAAATCAAACCAGATCGGTCCAGTGCACCAAATTGAATGAAACCAATTTTGTTGGAAAGGTCTGTGAATGCTGAATCCAAGCCCGTTGGACTCAAGTCATTTGGATCTATAGATCACCCATGGTAAAAATAACAAGGCAGAAGCTTTTCTGCATTCAAACATTTTTCAAATTTAAACCATAATAGCTTTTGAGTTGATTCCAACTCTCAAAAATCACATTTAAAAATAACTTTCAGAATATATAAAAATATATAGGTTTACTTGCAGAAATAATGTTCAAGTAATAAAAGAATGCTACATAAGCATTTCTAGCCGCTTTAATTAATTAAAATAAAATGGTAAAACCCTATTAAATTGTGACACCACTTTAAATCACATTCCCATGGACTACAATATGTGGTGATGACATGTGTCAACATGATCCCATGTTGGGTTTGGAGAATATTAAATCTTAAGTAGTTTTTCAATGAGTAGAAATTACTTTTCTAAAAATAAAAGGAATTAAATCAAGCCTTAACCTTGTAATATTAGGGATGATGCTAGATCATCCATAGGACCCTTGTGTGTGATGATTGCAAGTAGTTAAGTATTGTTTGGTGATTATGTACCTTGTATTTATTCATAGACGCTAGTACCGACCAAGGAAACGAGGAGGAAGGAGGATACTACGAAGAAGAAGCCGAGGAGAACTTCAACCACTGATCTGCACAAGGCAAGCTAGTAACCCTGCAAGCTAACACTTGCAATTTAGCAAGCTTATACTGATATTGTGCAAGCTGAGACTATACCTATGCAAGCCCATATTTGTTACTATACCTACTATATGCCTTAAGCATATGTGATCATACCGACTTGATAAACCAATCCTAGTTTTACTTGCAAGCTTCTTACGCTATTTCTTTATCAAAGCTTATTTAGAGTTTACTTAAGTGACTAGTAGATTTTGGAAAGATGCTGAAGGTTGCATAAAGAGCATAAAATTTGGCCTAAGTTAGAAACCTTGACATCAGCCTAAGACATGAGGTTGTACTTAGTCGAAACTCCACTAGTTACCACCCCTCATTAGTACTACCCCCACCTGTAGATGCTAGTGCTAAGCATAAAACTTGATCAACTTTTAGATGGGAATACTTGGTGGAAAAATTGTTATGAAAACCTTGGAATGATGGATCATTCTATTGAAATGTTTTGGACATGTGTTTCCAAACACTTGAGAATTTTGGTGATAAAAATGTTGAGGCATGAGCCTTAGCCCTTTATAAAACTGATGGTTGGATGGGTGCGATACCAGTCCAATTTTATCGTACAACCACAATACCCGAATATTGGGTAGGGCTTGACTGGAAACTTATGTACCTTAGTATTAGTTCCCTCACGGCCAAGGTCTGAGCTGAGGCTACCTTGTGAAGATTGTCCACCTGTGCAGTACCCAAGATGACAGTTGGTCATGGTTGGGAGGCCAAACTCATAGGAGAGGTGCTTATACTAGGGCGTGTAATCGAAAGGTTAGGATTGATTATCCACATACTGAGTATGGTGAATTCAGGATTTGTTCCTGACGGATGTATCAAATGTTGTGGTGAAAGTGTACAATCTCTACAGAGTGTCAAACTATTCGAATAGCCGCGTCCGCGGTTATGGACAGTTGGAGTGGCCATACTGTTCCCCCGTCAGACTTTTCAAAATGACCTGTGAGATGAATTGAGACTTTGACTTGACCACAACAGAGTTGTGATATGAAATACAAGTTCCCGCTTAGGATTTATAAAATTGTGACTAGCTTTGGAGCTTAGTAGAGATAAATCTGGATTTTGCAAAACAACCCTAGAGCCTAGTGTCCTATTATCCAAAAACCCCCTTTTTTCCTATTAGTATTAGTTTGCGAGTACTTAAAGAGTACTCATGGCTTTGTCCCTGGATATTCCCATGGCCAGACTATGAAGAGGAGTACCTGGAAGATGGACCCCAGGAAGGTTACGATAACTAGGATCATCTCCCATTGTCAGCATTGCCTGTGACCCCGAAGATGGATCTTCGCCTACGCTACCGTTATTATTACGTATTCCGCTGCTTGATGTTGTATTAAGAACTAGATCATGATATCCCTATTTGTGTAAGAACTTATGTATCGTTTGTAATGGATGATGTACTAGGTATCCAATTCTGTTATGTCTCGCAAAAATGGTAATCCTGGGATTGCGATGTATGGCATAACAGGCATCTAGGATTGAAAATCCGGTGTTGACAAGTTGTATCAGAGCCATCCTGACCATAGGAGACCCTAGTTAGACGGACGTTTTGGAATCAAAAACTTAGTTCAAAACCAACGAAAACAAATATTTACAAAAACTTATTCTCATTCTTATCTCTTTAATTCTTTCCTAAAAATTCATGTTCCTCAAAAAAAACTCTTGCAAAATACATAAAATTTTGACACACTTGATCACTCTGCTAATCTACTCATCCTCTATTTTTATAGATGGACGTGAAGTACAGCAAGTTTTACCAACTTGGGAATGGGGGAGACCTTATCTTTGAGAGGGATCTGGATCAGCTTTCGGAACTTCTGGAGCGTCCGCACCCCGAGTTCTTTGGAGCTCATCTCAATGATCAAGGAGGAGAAGACCTGCAGTGGCTAATTGTTGCAAGTCTCGAGGAAAGATTGAACCTCGCACTGCGGAGGAAATTCAGTTTACCTTGAGGGAAAACAACTGGCTCGATGGACTTGCCAGAGCAATATAGGAAGCTCTTTCCCGTCTGTGTGGGCAGAGCATCAATCAGATCAAGGTACTCGCTTGAGTTTTGCCCAAGGCGTGATGCAAATGGACAACCACTGGAAGCCCCATACCACCCCGAGCTGAAGACTCAATTGGATCACCTTAGCTTCATGATGTATGATCGTCAGCAGGAGTTGGACAACTGCTGTGACTATTGCAACCACAAGTCTGCCATCATCAAGACTAAGGATCAGACCATAGCCATGCTAGCAAAGGATCGCAAGTCTCGCCGCCGTCAGCTCGACAAGAAGGAGCGCATTATTGCCCGTCTTCGCCACCGCATCTCATCTTTGGAGGAGACCATCCACGAGAGACATTGCAGTTGGATGATGAAGGGAGAATGCCGGAGAGAGAGAGATCTTCGTGGAGACCCTTAATCTTATCTCAGCGATGACGATGATTTTCTGGGGATCATGCCATGGACTTCTTCACCGATGAGGATGAATTTCGCCTTCATCGATGATGCTGAAGATGATGAAGCCACAGACTCCGAGGAGTAGTAGCACTAAGCACTAGCGAGTGAATAGTAGTCGGTCCCACTGTATCGTAGTTTCCAGAATAGTTCTTAAAACCATCTGTTTTTCTTTGTTGTGGTGTGTTTTGTACTGTGTGCTATGAGTGAATGAATGAAAAATCAAGTTGCCAGAAAAATCTGAGTCAAACATTTAAAAACTTTGCAAAGACCCAAGACCTTAGAAATTTCCCTCTTTTCTCATGATCTATATCAATCTTCAGATGCCACATGGGGAGGAAGTGGTTCAGCCCCGGAACCCGATGTTTGCAAATCCTGCAAATGTTGACTTCTGACCGCGAAGCTGAAAGAGCGGAACGTCAGCCAACCTAGCCACTCTGCAACAATAGCCCAGCTAGCCCACAACAACCAAGGCCACGGAAATCTGGACAACCATGGATCTAAGCTCAAGAATTTCTAGAATACTAACCTACCCGTTTTCACCAAGTCAGAAGAACCCCTAGATGCCGATGATTGGCTACAAACCATGGAAAACAATCTAGAAGTCGCCGGGAGTGGAAGCCAACGAGAAAGTCCTGTTCGCCACCCATTATCTAGCCGGAGATGCCAGGGCCATGGTGGAACAGTGTTCGTGCAATGACCGGAGGCCAGATGATGACCTGGGAGGAATTCAAGGTCAAGTTTAGCAGAAAACCCATGTGCCACCAGGTTTGATCAGAGAATGAGAGACGAGTTCAGGGAGCTAAAGCAAGGAGGATGACTATAGTGGAATACCGTGACAAATTTTTGTCATTAGCTAGGTAGTGCCCCGGACGAGATAGACACCGAAGCCAAGAAGAAAGAAAGATTCCTGAATGGTCTGCATGACGAGATGCAGACGGTGTTAGTCAATATCCCCTTTGCTGATATTGAAGCCCTTTTCCAGATGGAAGCAAAGATCAACCAAGCCAATGATAACCGCAAGCGTCGCATGATGCATCAACCAGGAACCCATCAGACCCCAAAGTATCGCCCCAACCCATCTCTAGGATTTGCCCCAAGAACCAACAGACCCCCTATGACCCGTCCGAGCTACCCCAACCGTGGAAACCCTAGACCCGGAGGAAATCACAACAACCCCGGCAACTCTAGCAATTTCACCCGTGCCCCACCCAAGTTCAACACCAACAATGTTACCGCCAACACCAACACTGCCCCCTAGGACTGGAAGCAATGTTGTGCCTGTCGCAGCCAAGGAAAAGTCACAAGTGACCTGTTATGACTGTGGGAATAAAGGCCACTATTCCAACGAGTGCCCCAACAAGAAGAACGCTACAGCCCCTAATGCCAATGCCCCAGCTCAGCAGCAGCGCCAGAGAGAAGATTTGCCCCAGGGACTTCACTCAACCGCAATGGCCGTCTTTTTCTCATGCATGCTGAAGAAGCTCAGGAAGCGCCAGACGTCGTGCTGGGTATGTTTTCTGTTAATTCAGTACTTGCAAGAGTGTTGTTTGACTCTGGTGCCTCGCATTCATTTGTCACCGAAGAATTTGCCTGCACTAGTAAAATTCAACCAACCAAACTGAAGCATGTTATGATTGTGCAAATTCCCGGATCAACCACCAAGGCTAGGAAAATTTGCAAAGCCGTCCCTATCCGAATCCATGGCATATATTTTTATGCTAATCTAATAGTACTCGGAACTAAAGGTTTGGAAGTAGTACTAGGAATGGATTGGATGTCCAAACATAAGGGATTGATTGACTGTGCTAAGAAAGCCATCACCATGACCAGTACCGCCAGAATAACAGTCGAGCATATCTCTGAAACCTTACCTCGCCAATTCAAGTGTAACAAGAGTCTAGCCCAACCTACCATTGACCAAGTCCGGATAGTCTGTGAATACCCCGATGTATTTCCAGATGTTTTGCCCGGTATGCCCCCAGACCGGGATATCGAGTTTATCATCGAACTAATCCCCGGAACAGGACCCATAGCCCAGAGACCCTATAGTATGAACCCGTCGGAACTAGCAGAACTGAAGAAGCAACTGGATTCCATGCTAGAAATTGGATTGATTCAACCAAGTGCATCACCATGGAGATCACCTATCTTATTTGTGGACAAGAAAGATGGAGGTAACCGTTTGTGTACGGATTATCGGAAGTTGAATGATGTCACCATAAAGAACAAGTACCCCTTGCCCAAGATAAAAGATTTGTTTGATCAGTTGACCGGTGCCCAGGTGTTTTCTAAGATTGATCTTAGAACTGGCTATCATCAACTCAAAATTCATGCAGAGGATATTCCAAAGACTGCCTTTACCACCAGATATGGATTGTACGAGTATACAGTCATGTCTTTTGGATTAACCAATGCCCCGCTTATTTCATGAACCTCATGAATAAGATTTTTATGGACTTCCTGGATAAGTGTGTTGTTGTTTTCATCGATGACATTCTGATTTATTCCAAATTAGAAGAAGAACATGAGCTACACCTAAGGACCATTCTTGGAACCCTTAGAGTGCATCAACTGTATGCAAAGTTTAGCAAATGTGAATTCTGGTTACAGGAGGTAGGATTCCTCGGTCACATTTTATCAGCCGGAGGAATTGCCGTTGACCCTGCCAAAGTGAAAGATGTAGAAGATTGGCAAGCCCCAACCACTCAAACCCAAGTTCGTGCTTTTCTCGGATTGGCGGTATATTACCGCAAATTCGTAGAAGGATTCTCGAGTATCGCCCGACCCATGACCCAATTGCTAAAGAAGGACAAGAAGTTTGAATGGACAGACAAGTGTGAAGCGAGTTTTCAAGAACTCAAGAGGAGATTGATATCAGCCCCAATCTTAATCATGCCGGATATCACGAAGCCCTTCGATGTGTATTGTGACGCATCCAAGATTGGTCTCGGATGTGTGCTAATGCAAGAAGTTAAAGTTATATCTTATCTATCTCGACAATTGAAGCAACACGAGCAAAACTATCCAACCCATGACCTCGAACTCGCAGCAGTAGTCCTAGCCCTGAAGACATGGAGACATTACCTAATGGGAAACCGTTGTGAGATTTATACGGATCACAAGAGCCTAAAGTACATATTCACTCAGAAGGAGTTGAATATGAGGCAGAGAAGATGGATTGAGCTAATCAAAGATTACGACCTGGACATTCACTATCACCCTGGTAAAGCCAACGTAGTAGCCGATGCCCTTAGCAGATTGTCGTGCCGCTTGAACTCCATGATTCTGAAGGAGCAACCAAGTCTGCACAAGGAGATGGAAGATTTTTGGCTAGCATAGAACTTCAGCCCACTTTGATCAGTCAGATTAAAAAGGTGCAGAAGGGAAATGCCAGTATCGACGGAATCAAGCGTCGTATCGGTACAGGCAAAGTACCCGGATTCACCGAGGACGAAGAAGGAGTTCTGTGGTACAAAGGACGCCTTTGTGTACCAACAGATTCGGAGTTGAAAGAAGTTATCTTGAAGGAGGCTCATGATACTCTTTATTCTATCCATCCAGGAGGAACTAAGATGTATCAAGATTTGAAAGAGCAATTTTGGTGGCATAAGATGAAGAGAGAAATCGGAAGCTATATCGCCAAGTGTGATATATGTCAGCGAGTCAAGGCAGGATATCAAAGACCTGCTGGATTGTTGCAACCTTTGCAAATTCCGGAATGGAAATGGGATTCTGTAGGAATGGACTTTATCACTGGACTACCTACTTCTAGTAGGGGAAATGACTCTATCTGGGTCATAGTGGACAGATTGTCCAAAGTCGCCCATTTCTTGCCCGTCAAAACCACCTATCAGAGTTCGAAGCTAGCGGAGTTGTACATCGCTAGAATCGTCAGTTTGCACGGAGTCCCCAAGAACATAGTATCAGATCGAGGAACTCAGTTTACCTCGAGATTCTGGAAGAAAGTCCAAGAAGGTTTAGGAACCCGCCTAGATTTTAGTACCGCGTATCACCCTCAGACCGATGGACAAACAGAGCGAGTAAACCAAATACTCGAAGATATGCTTAGAGCATGTGTGCTAGAATATGGATCCAAGTGGGAAGACTGTCTGCCGTTTGCAGAATTTTCCTACAACAATAGTTACCAAGCCAGTTTGCAAATGTCCCCATTTGAATTCATGTACGGAAGAAAGTGTCGCACCCCTTTGAACTGGTCGGAAGTAGGAGAGAGTCAGATTTTCGGACCCGACATCCTCCGGGAAGCCGAAGAGAAGGTTCAAAAGATTCGTGAGCACCTCAAGACCGCCCAATCCCGACAGAAGAGTTACGCCGACAAGAGACGTCGAGACCTCGCCTTCAACATAGGAGATTTTGTTTATCTGAAAGTGTCGCCATTGAAGGGAATGCAGCGTTTCCAACTCAACGGAAAGTTAGCCCCCAGATATATCGGACCTTTCAAAATTCTGAACCGTCGAGGAGAAGTATCGTATCAATTGGAACTACCTGAAGAGATGTCAGCTGTGCACAATGTGTTCCATATCTCATTACTTCGCAAATGTCTCGAAGTCCTCGAGAAGACCGAAGTGTTCAAGAATATCGATCACCGGACCATAGAGATCAACGATGACCTGACCTATCCCGAAGTACCCATCCGCATTTTGGAAGAAGCTTTTCGAACTACCCGAACCCGAAGCATCAAGTTTCTCAAGATTCAGTGGAGCAACCACACAGAAGAGAAAGCTACCTGGGAGCGCGAAGATCACATCAGGACGGAGTTTCCCGATCTCTTCAAATCCTAGGTAATCTTTTCGTCCTTTTTCAAATATCGGGACGAGATTTTGTTTAAGGGGGGAAGGTTTGTAACATCCCAAAAATACTAAGCTTGGATCATCAAATTCTAATCATCAAAATTAGGGTTAACAAAAACTTTTCTAAATGAAATCATGAATGCATGCATATGTGTATGCATGGATTTTGAAATCCTTTAAAACCACCTTGTTTGTTTGTTCCATTGCTTGTAAAATGTTTCTTAGGTGAAATAAACATCATCTAAAACATTTCCCACACCTTTCCTAAAGACAAGTAAATCAAAACACATATATGAAATGAATGGTCATTTTGGCCAATTTAACTCCCATGCCTACTTTAGCTGTCTCAAACTTTCAGAACCTAACAGAAACTTTTCTGGATCTTTGCACCCCTTGAATGTACTCATAACAAGGTATCAAGGACCACTTTGTGATCATCCAGAAACTTTCAAATGCATAGTTTAAATGACAATTCAAAATTGAATCTTTATCATATGGGAAGATCCCACTTTTTCAAAAACTACTCAAACAAGCTCAACTTTCAAAACCCAAGCATCTGCAGACTCACCAGCACCAATTTAGCAAACCCACCAAAAATCATTTCAAAATTCAAAACTTGATTTTATGCGGCCATTTCATCAAACAGGCTGCAGACACAAATCAAACAAACATCAAACACTATTGTGAGGAGTGATTCTTGCCTAACTGGTTCCCCATTTAGCTCACACACAACTCAGTAGATCATCTAGGAAGATTAGCCAGGCACTAGCACCACTGTGAGCTTGACATTGTCATCAATGGTGAATAGCCGAGCACCCTCTTGCCACCCCATAGTCGACAGCAAGCTAGGAGCAGCAGCAAGCCTAGCCAGCATGTCTGGGAGGCAGCCCACCGTCCACCGCCACTCACTGTCCCAGCCGCGATCGTTGCCAAGCCTTGGACCACGCGCACAAGCCGCGCCCAGACCATGCCAAGCGTGCGGCAGAGCGCCACCCTCGACCATCACCCACAGACCGCGCGCCGCCCTCGCCGCGTGCATACACAATCCCCATCGACCCAGGAGACCGCCAGACATCCCCGTTTGCCGCCCCGTGCGGCACAGCCACCGCCCGCCGTCGAAGACGCCGCCTCTGCCGTGCAGAGCACCGCTCGTTCTAGACCAAACCACACCGCCCCATGCCTTGAGACCATGTCGTTGAGCATCGCCAGGAGACACCGCACCGTCCCCTACCCTTGCCCATGCCTTTAGCCGCCTGTAACCTCGCCCCCGACGAGCTCACCGTGCGCCCCGACGGTCCCCTTGCTCGACTATAAATAGAGGCCACCCCCGCACGATTTCTTCACACCATCTCACTCCCCTCTCCTCACTGATCGTGCCACACCATTCTCAGAGCAAGGCGAGCACCACCTCGCCGGAATTTCACTAGATCCTGTCGCTGCCAGAGAAGAAGGGAGCCAGCGATTGGAGCTGCCCCAGGAGCTGCCGCGACCACCCCTGCGTTCGCCGTCGTCGACTTCGTCGTTCGCCCGCCTTGCCGACCTTCGCCAACACCACGGTGAGCCCCCAGCGACCTCACTGGCCGCGCTAGGTTTCATTCTCGCCGGAGTTGTCTCGCATCGATGATGACTCACAGCCGTTAGATTAGAATTAGATCGAACGATCCACGTCGCCCCATACCGCTTCGCCCAGCCCCGTGTCACTGACGAGTGGGGACACCCACTTCAGCAGCCCGCGGGAGCACTGCGCTTAGCAGGCCGGCCCAGTAACTTTTCCCGCGCAGCCCAGTTATTCAAATTAAACTTTTTCTATTTCAATTCAAACACACTTCTGTACCCAACTTCAAAAATCAACCCAGATCGATTTAGTCCACCAAATTGAATGAAACCAATTTTGTTGGAAAGGTCTGTGAATGCTGAATCCAAGCCTGTTGGATTCAAGTCATTTGGATCTATAGATCACCCATGGTAAAAATAACAAGGCAGAAGCTTTTATGCATTCAAACATTTTTCAAATTTAAACCATAATAGCTTTTGAGTTGATTCCAACTCTCA
Organism: Avena atlantica; assembly: GCA_910589765.1. Classification (NCBI taxonomy): domain Eukaryota; kingdom Viridiplantae; phylum Streptophyta; class Magnoliopsida; order Poales; family Poaceae; genus Avena; species Avena atlantica. The sequence continues at coordinate 211,538,679 of OU342738.1, forward strand.
AAAATCACTTTTAACCATACCTTTCAGAATATATAAAAATATATAGGTTTACTTGCAAAAATAATGTTCAAGTAATAAAAGAATGCTACATAAGCATTTCTAGCCACTTTAATTAACTAAAATAAAACGGTAAAACCTTTTTAAATTGTGACACCACTTTAAATCACATTCCCATGGACTACAATATGTGGTGATGACATGTGTCAACATGATCCCATGTTGGGTTTGGAGAATATTAAATCTTAACTAGTTTTTCAATGAGTAGAAATTACTTTTCTAAAAATAAAAGGAATTAAATCAAGCCTTAACCTTGTAATGTTAGGGATGATGCTAGATCATCCATAGGACCCTTGTGTGTGATGATTGCAAGTAGTTAAGTATTGTTTGGTGATTGTGTACCTCGTATTTATTCATAGACGCTAGTACCGACCAAGGATACGAGGAGGAAGGAGGTAACTACGAAGAAGAAGCCGAGGAGAACTTCAACCACTGCTCTGCACAAGGCAAGCTAGTAACCCTGCAAGCTAACACTTGCAATTTAGCAAGCTTATACTGATATTGTGCAATCTGAGACTATACCTATGCAAGCCCATACTTTTTACTATAACTACTATATGCCTTAAGCATATGTGATCATACCGACTTGATAAACCAATCCTAGTTTTACTTGCAAGCTTCTTACGCTATTTCTTTATCAAAGCTTATTTAGAGTTTACTTAAGTGACTGGTAGATTTTGGAAAGATGCTGAAGGTTGCATAAAGAGCATAAAATTTGTCCTAAGTTAGAAACCTTGACATCAGCCTAAGACATGAGGTTGTACTTAGTTGAAACTCCACTAGTTACCACCCCTCATTAGTACTACCCCCACCTGTAGATGCTAGTGCTAAGCATAAAACTTGATCAACTTTTAGATGGTAATACTTGGTGGAAAAATGATTATGAAAACCTTGGAATGATGGATCATTCTATTGAAATGTTTTGGACATGTGTTTCCAAACACTTGAGAATTTTGGTGATAAAAATGTTGAGGCATGAGCCTTAGCCCTTTATAAAACTGATGGTTGTCTGGATGCGATACCATTCCAATTTTATCGTACAACCACAATACCCGAATATTGGGTAGGGCTTGACTGGAAACTTATGTACCTTAGTATTAGTTCCCCCACGGCCAAGGTCTGAGCTGAGACTACCTTGTGAAGATTGTCCACCTATGCAGTACCCAAGATGACAGTTGGTCATGGTTGGGAGGCCAAACTCACAGGAGAGGTGCTTATACTAGGGCGTGTAATCGAAAGGTTAGGATTGATTATCCGCATACTGAGTATGGTGAATTCAGGATTTGTTCCTGACGGATGTATTGTTGTGGTGAAAGTGTACAATCTCAGCAGAGTGTCAAACTATTCGAATAGCCGCGTCCGCGGTTATAGACAGTTGGAGTGGCCATACTGTTCCCCGTCAGACTTTTCAAAATGACCTGTGAGATGAATTGAGACTTTGAGTTGACCACAACAGAGTTGTGATATGAAATACAAGTTCCCACTTAGGATTTATAAAACTGTGACTAGCTTTGGAGCTTAGTAGAGATAAATCTGGCTTTTGCAAAACAACCCTAGAGCCTAGTCTCCTATTATCCAAAACCCCCCTTTTTCCTATTAGTATTAGTTTGCGAGTACTTAAAGAGTACTCATGGATTTTTCCCTGGCTATTCCCATGGCTAGACTATGAAGAGGAGTACCTGGAAGATGGACCCCAGGAAGGTTACGGCAACTAGGATCATCTCCCATCGTCAGCATTGCCTGTGACCCCAAAGATGGAGCTTCGCCTACGCTACCGTTATTATTACGTATTCCGCTGCTTGATGTTGTATTAAGAACTGGATCATGAGATCCCTATTTGTGTAAGAACTTATGTATCGTTTGTAATGGATGATGTACTATGGTATCCAATTCTGTTATGTCTCGCAAAAATGGTAATCCTGGGATTGCGATGTATGGCATAACAGGCATCTAGGATTGAAAAATCCGGGTGTTGACAGTAGGCATGCTTGAAGGACCAGATCGGTCGCAACGTCCAAGTCTATGTCGACGACATAGTCATCAAAACCAGGAATGCGAGAACACTCATCGACGATCTCTGCGAGACGTTCGATAATCTTGACCGCTACAGGATCAAGCTTAACCCCGAAAAGTGCGCCTTCGGCGTCCCATCGGGTCAGCTGCTTGGCTACTTCATCTCCCAGCGGTGGATCGAGGCGAACCCAAAGAAAATACGGGCCATAATGGACATGGAGAAACCAAAGAATCTCAAGGGTGTCCAGCAGCTCGCAGGGAGAATAGCGGCATTTAGCAGGTTCATCAGCCGTATGGGCGAGAAAGCCCTGCCATTCTACCAGCTGCTACGCAAGGCAGACAAATTCGAGTGGACACCCAAAGCGGATGACGCATTCGAAGATCTGAAACGGCTGCTCTCCACCTCGCTAGTCTTGGTTACGCCAAAAGAGCGCGAGCCCCTGCTGCTATACATAGCAGCCACACACCAGGTGGTAAGCACCGTGCTGGTGGTCGAGCGACCCAAAGAAGGCAAGACCCATGGGGTCCAACGCCCAATCTACTACCTCAGCAAGGTATTGACGCCAACAAAGCAGAGGTACCCTCACTACCAGAAACTCGCCTACGGCGTGTCATGACGGCTCGTCGGTTGAGCCATTACTTCTAGGAGCACCAGGTGATGGTCGTCAACGAAGCACCCCTGAACAGCATCCTAAACAACCCGGAGGCCACAGGGCGCGTGGCCTTGTGGGGCATCGAGATGTCACCACTAGACATCATCTATGAGAAGCGACTCACAATCAAGTCTCAGGTCCTCCCGGACTTCCTTGTACACTGGATGGAGCTGCAGCTTCTAGACACCCCAGACATGTCGTAGTCATGGACGATGCATTTCGGCGGCTCCAAACGCGAAGCTGGAGAAGGGGTCGGGGTCATATTGACATCCCCGCAGGGCGAAAAGATGAAGTACGTCCTTCGGATGAAATTCCGAGCTTCCAACAACGAGGCCGAATATGTAGCCCTCATCCACGGCATGAGGATGGAAAAAATCTGCGGCGCAACGCGTCTGGTCATCTACTGTGACTCCAACCTCGTCGTCCAACAAACCAAGAATGAGTGCTACGCACACGCCAAAAACATGAACGCGTACCGCGCACTCTACAACTCACTCAAAGGAGAATTCGACGGCTGTGAGCTTCGGCACGTTGGAAGAGAAAGTAACGAGGAGGCCGATAGACTCGCCAACATCAGCTCCACCTGCGCAAGGGTGCCACCAGGTGTGTTCCTCGAATAGATCCGCGTGCCATCCATCAAGCGGAAATTCCCCAAGGGATCACCCGAAGAAGCAGAACACTCGGGCGCTACGCTATCCGAAGGTCATGAAGGACCCGAAAAACTAGACACAGAGGTCGTCATAGTCAACCTGATGCAGGTCATGGCAGTTGAAGAAACCTGGACACAGACATACCTCCAGTACTTGATAAACGGAGAACTACCTGATAGCCCGACAGATGCCGGGCGCATATCTCGCCGGTCAAAAGCCTTCACCATCATCAATGGCGAGCTGTACAAGCGCATCATTTTGGGTGTACTACAAAGATGTGTCACCATCGGTGACGGGAAAACCATACTTCAAGACATCCATGAGGGCATCTGCGGCCATCATGCAGGCAGTCGCTCCCTTGTCGCCATTGATGATGGTGAAGGCTTTTCAGCTGAGCTGGAGAGAGTCAATGAGATCAAACCTCGTCAATACGCGCACGGATCTACACCTGTGGAACAGGAAGCGAAGCAGAAAACGGAGAAGTCAGCGAATTCCTCGGGATATCCTCTCCAGCCTTGAACTTCAACAGCGAACGAAGGGCCCTGTCGAGATCTCCCTGGGAGAATTTCTCAGCCGAAACCCTAGTCGGATCACGGCGGCCAGCATAAAGGAACATCGGGTGCGCCCTAGCCTGAAGTGGCTACACCCGACGCTCTAGAAAAGTGCGGATGATATCCACACCGTTCACTTCCTTCTCCGGAATCAACTGGATATCCTCCACTCGACGATAGAGAGCCTCTATCTCCGCCACCTCGCCATCCAAGATCTGGTTTTTCCAGGACCTTTTCGGCTCGATCTTTTGGGAGGGGTCGAAAGGAGAAAGACCAAAATCCTGCCCAGGTACTATGGAGTCACGGATATAAAACCATCGCCTCCGCCAGTACTGGACAGATTCAGACATGGAAAAAGAAAAGAAAAGCAGATTGGGTTTGAGGGAGATGATGCAACCCCCAATGTGATAAACACCATCCGAACCAGATTGCCTCTTCACGGAATAGAGTTTCCGGAAGAGGCCAAAGTGCGGCTCGATACCGAGCCAGCACTCGCAGAAGGTGATAAAACAAGCAATGTGAAGAAGAGAATTGGGGGAAAATGATGCAATTGGACACCGTAAAGAAAAAGCAGTCCACGAAGCAAGTCGTGGACTGGGAAGGAAAATCCGCGAATAACGAAGGCGAGGAACATAACCCGAAACCCAGCGGGGGGATGGGGGATTACCTTGTTGCCTGGGAGTTTTACGGCCTCCCTATCCTGCGGGATCAAGCCCCGCTCACGAAGCTTGTGGAGATCACTCTCCCGTGTCTCCGATCGCCGCCAGCCACCGTCGGTTACACGGGTAGCGGCGACACTCTTCTTCCCTCCAGCAGCGCTGGTACCAACCACAGAAGAAGACTTCTTCGACTTCCCCATCGCGGTACGGTGGCGCCGGCGGCGAGAGCATAGGATGGAAGAAGGAAATGTGAAAGGATATTCCAGTGCGCAGCAAGAACTCTCAGAGAACAAGGAAGCAGTGAAACGAGAACAGCTGTGGTGAAAACAAACTAAAGTTTTCCCCAATGATTATAAAGACGAAGACGATGCACGACAACCGTCCATCGAGAAGACCGAATGCCAACGGCAGGATCTGGCCATACACGTGTGAGCATCGCAACAAACCGTCGCTAACACGCCGTCCACTACGCGCGGAAATCGAGGCAACGCCGTAATTATCTCCACGCCGCGCGTGACCGGTCAATTCAAGGTCAGAAAGTGGGACCCATGTTCGTCCAGTCAAGTCATCTCTGGCGCAGCAAACGCTTGAGGTAATTGATCGTCAGCACTGACGTCATCAAAATCTATACTAGCAACAGTCACAATTTCTTTGGCTTTAAAGCTAAGAGTACTCACTCGAATCTACGATTCGACTAATTACTCGGGGGCTACTCCTATCAGGAGCGCTGGCCGCACCCGAAAATATGAACACGATATAGCACTGAACTGTTTCTTCGAATCCCACGTTGAGTCTACGACTCCACTACGGACTCGGGGGCTACTCCCATAGGGAGGATGGATTTAAGCATCCGAAAAAATTTGTGTCCTACGGACCTGATACTAAATACGGCTGAATTAAAGTCTCTGCTTGAGTCTACGACTCTAACAGACTCTCGGGGGCTACTCCCATAGGGAGCGCTAGTCGCGCACCCTATAAAATTTCGACTGCGATCCTTCGGATCAGTATGCAAAAACTTTTCGGCAACTCTGCCCCAATTAAACGCTAAGTGAGTAGCATTCTCCTTGACTACCCGAAACACCTCCGCGGTGATAAAATTCGGATGTTGTGTCTGCGACACAAATATAAGACCTACATATATCATCTAATGGCCTGGTAACGCACATGACTGCGCTCTGCTAGTATAAACCCGTGCCACCAGGCGCGATGAAAAATCCCGACAGACGCGTTGGGTACATCAATTAAATTCACTGGAATTCCACTCCTATAAGTCCTCCGCGGCCTGAGTCGAATTACGCTAGCATATGTTCCGGGTTCGAGTCGAGGGACTGAAACCTGAAGAAGATCGTGTTGTTTTGTCCTAAGATAGTTCACTGACCCTGATCCGTCGGGAGAGTCAGGCACACGAATCAACAATCCCTACACGTTCTCTTGAAAGATAGAGTTGCACCCGAAGGATTGAAGAGTCCTCAGCCGAATCTACGATTCAACTGAACACTCGGGGGCTACTGACATGGTTATACCCTGCGGGTACACGATCTCAGCATACCTGGTCCAGCCCAAGGGAGGCCCACGGCAAATATACGCCGGCCCATGAAGATTTTCGGGCGGCCAAGGCCCATGACGCCTTCGAATCCTTGGAGACCAAGACTAGAGTAGATAGGAAATTCAAAGGGGTAAACCCTAGAACCTATAACCGACTAGATCTGTGCTTGGGACCTGCCTAAGTCTATATAAAGGCCAGGAGGGCACGACCTAGATCTCTCTCTCATACTTTCACATACACACCTCCACGCCAGATTGCATCTGCGCACCCCTGTAATCACCGGTTCCGCCGTAATCAAAGAGCAGACAAGCAAGAGTAGGGTTTTCCCTCCGGGGGCCTGAACCTGGGTAAACCTCGGGTCCCGTATTGCTTGTTTGCTAACCGTTCCGCGATCTCCAGCATCCCTATCTTCTCCAAAACCCAAGTCCATAACAATGGCCATTGACGAGATCAAACCTCGTCACTAGCTGGATGGGTGAAAGAATTAACCTTATTAAGAGTAGTAGAAATACCATGTCAATAGATAATCAGGATGGAGAAGAACATCCTGAGGAGAGAGTGTTTGAATCATCAACATCTTCTCAAAACCTAGGGAATATACATTATCTAGTGTTTAACTATCTTGCCCAAAGGAGCACCTGGGGATCAGCAGGATCTGCGTATCCTATTGACAACTCAAGGAATGAAGCTCAGGGGATGCAGGCAGGGGATAATGCTGAATATGTTTCTGAAGACTTTTCAGCTGATCTGGAGAGAGTCAATGCGCTCAGGTTGAGTAATGACTCAAGTCCTGACACTTCAGATACTGAGTATGTTCCTTCTGGAAGGCCATTTGTTCCACAAACTGTGCGACGAACGACATGTCATCACGGTTGGACATCAGGCATGTATGATGAGCGTAGTTACTACTAGAAGTAGGCAACTATGTAGAGGTATCAAGTATCGTGTATTGTACTCTACGAAATAAAACAGTTAGATAAATAAGGTAGTGTTGTGATTATATCTATATGGTATATGTTTTAATGACTTTGTCTTATTATGATATTATGTATAATATGTGAAATGCATATTTGGATTTTCTTTGGATCTTCATTGTGTGACTAGTTCTGTGTGTAAAGTCGAGCTCAGAACACATGTGCATGATGTAATTATGAGTATTCGCTTTATGTTGAAGGACTAGAGGGTCATGGATATGGGTGTAGAAACCGAAGCTGAGCAGCAGTGGATGGAACGTGAGGCCAAAGAGAAGGCAGATGCAGATGCAGCAAATATGGGAGAATTTCCACCACCACCACCAATGAGACCGTTAATGGAACATAACTTTATGCAGTGTATGCAACGGATGCAAGAGACCCAGAACAAGTTCATGGAGGAATTGCTGGGACGAGCAAATCAGAGGACACCTGAAGTTGGAGTGAGTCTACCTAACTTCTAGAATGCAAGGCCGTTACCTTTTGCATTAGCTCCTGAACCAATGGATGCAGAAGATTGTCTAGCAGATACAGAAAAAGGGCTGAAGACTGTAGGTTGCAATGATGAGGATAAATTGAGGTATGCAACTCATCTTCTGACTGGACCTACAACATCATGGTGGGAGAATCAGTTGGCCATGCAACAACCAGGAAGGGAGTTTACCTGGGAGGAGTTCAAGCAAAGATTCTATGAATATCATGTTCCGGAGCGTGTTATGGAGTTGAAGCGGAGAGAATTTGAGGAGGTTCAGCAGGGATATACTAGTGTCATGAAGTATATCCGGGAGTTTAGTCAACTGTCTCGTTATGCCGAGGAGGATGTTAACACGGAGGAGAAGAGGAAGAAGCATTTTCTGCATGGATTAAATCCATTTGTGAGGATGCAGTTGAGGTTGGCTAATAAGCAAACTTATCAGAAGTTGCTAGATGCAGTTATTACTTTTGAAGACGACTATAATAATGTCCAAGAGGATAGGAGGAAGAGAGCCAAGAAGGAAACCAAGAGAATTCAAGCAAGTAAACCTAAACTCAATCTGGAGTTCAAACCCCGGAACAAGAACTATGGCAACAATAACAATAACAATAACAATAACAAGGGCATTGGTGGAAATCAATCCAATCCTAGAAGGAATGTTATTTGTAACAATTGTGGAATTCTAGGGCATTTCTAGAGAGAATGCAAAAGGCCTATAGTGATATGTTACGGTTGTGGTCAGAAGGGGCATATCAAGCCCGATTGTCCGAGCAAACCACCATGAGGTTAGCCTACCAAGGGAGGAGGACAAGCCAGTGGAGGAAATGGACAGCCCAATAAAGGAGGAAATAATGGCAAGAACAACAATGGCAAGAGGAACAAACCTACCGGGAAACTGAGTTGTGCAACCCTCGAGGAGGTGGATAATTCGGAGCATGAAGTGATATGTACGCTCAATATCCTTACCAATCCCGACAAAGTTCTATTTGATACTGGTGCAACTACTTCATTTATTTCTGAAGAATTCTGTGATAAGTTCGGGATTAGAAGGGCAACGTTAGAAAACCCTATGACCGTAGTTACGGCAGGGGGAAATGTGATTGTACGCCACATAAAACAAGATCAGGTTATCTCGATCTGTGTCTGTACATACTTCACAAACCTTTATGTGATTCCTTTGAAGGGAATTGCAGTAGTGCTGGGGATGGATTGGATGATGGAACACGAAGCTCAGATAAATTGTGAGGAAAAAACTGTCTCAATCAAAACTCCAAGTGGAGCAAGGATAGTTTACCAAGCAGATAAGCACAGTCATATTATGGTGGATCTACAGTTGAACTCGATGAAAGAGGTCAAATTGGAAGATATTCCTATAGTAAATGAATTTCAAGATGTTTTTCCAGCAGAGCTACCGGGAATGCCACCAGATCGGGAGATAGAGTTCACTATTGATCTAATTCCTGGTACAACACCAATAGCTCAAGCACCATATAATATGGGACCCAAAGAGTTAAAAGAACTCAAAGAGAAAATTGATGAGTTAGCCAGAAAATGATTTATTTAGGAAAGTGTATCTCCATGGGGAACACCAGTAATCTTTGTGGATAAGAGAGATGGTGGAAGATGGATGTGTGGAGATTATAGAAATCTGAACAACGTTACTATCAAGAATAAGTATCCTTTACCAAGAATTCAAGATTTGTTTGATCAAGTGAAAGGAGTCGAAGTATTCACCAAGATCGACTTAAGATCTGGATACCATCAAATAAAAATCAAACCGGAAGATGTTCCAAAGACAGCATTTGTCTCAAGATATGGACACCATGAGTATCTGGTAGTACCATTTGGTTTGACCAATGCACTAGCAATATTCATGAATCTGATGAACAAAATCTTCATGCCATATTTGGATAAGTTCGTCATAGTTTTTATTGATGATATTCTGATATATTCCAAGGATAAGGAAGAACATGCTGATCATTTGAGAATAGCATTGCAGACACTAAGGGAACATAAACTTTATGCTAAGTTTAGTAAGTGTGAATTTTGGCTAGATGAGGTAGAATTCCTCGGCCATGTGATTAGTAAGGATGGAATTGCTGTAAATCCATCTAAAGTTCAGTCAGTATTAGAGTGGACTGCACCAACCAATGTGAAGCAAATTCTAGGTTTCTTAGGAATGGCTGGTTACTATCGGAGATTCATTGAAGGTTTCTCCAAAATAGTTGGACTAATGACCAAATTGTTAATAAAGAATACACCATTCAATTGGGATGAGAAGTGTGAAGCTACTTTTCAAGAGTTGAAGACCAGGTTAACCAAAGCTCCAATCTTATCAGTTCCTGAAACAGGGAAGGACTTCACAGTATACTGTGATGCATCTAAAGAAGGTATAGGTTGTGTGTTAATGCAAGATCGAAAAGTGATTACTTATGGTTCAAGAAAACTGAAACCACATGAAGTCAATTATCCAACTCATGATTTAGAGTTAGCAGTAGTGGTTTTTGCGCTGAAAGGATGGAGGCATTTTCTTTATGGAGCCATATGTGAGTTATACACTTACCATAAAAGTCTCAAATATTTCTTCACCCAAAAGGAACTAAATATGAGACAGAAGCGTTGGTTGGAACTAATCAAAGATTATGATTTAACAATCAACTATACCCCAGGAAAAGCAAATGTGGTAGCTGATGCTTTAAGCAGAAAGAGTGCAGACATTCAACCTAGCAATAGGGAGTAACCAAAACACTTACAAATGGATTTGGAAAGATTAGAACTTCAATTCGTCAGAACAGAGGTTTTTGGAGGATTAGCTACTATGAAAGTAGTTGCAGATCAAAACAGTGATCTTAAACACGAGATTTTTAGACATCAAGCAGAAGATCCTTTTATTGCTGAGGAAATTCAGAGGATATCTCAAGGGCAAAAATCAGTTTTTCGCCTTGGAGATTATGAGTCTTTATGGTTTCAAGACTGTCTATGTGTTCCAAATGTGACTGAGATTCGTGATGTCATACTCCGAGAAGCACATGAAACACCATATTCTATACATCCAGGAAGTACTAAAATGTATATGGATTTAAATGAACTATTCTGGTAGAATAACATGAAAAGGGATATTGCTAAATATGTATCAGAATGCCATTCTTGTCAAAGGGTGAAGGCCGAACATCAAAGTCCAGCAGGACCATTACAACCTTTATAAATTCCCGAGTGGAAGTGGGAGGAAATAGGTATGGACTTCATCACAGGATTTCCCATGACACCTAAACAGAAGGATATGATATGGGTTATTGTGGACAGACTCACTAAAAGTGCACATTTTATACCGGTAAATCAGAAAGATAATGCCTAGAAGTTAGTAGAAGTTTATGTCAAAGAGATAGTAAGTAAGCATGGAATACCCAAAAAGATCATAACTGATAGGGGATCAGTGTTTACTTCAGCATTTTGGAATCAATTGCATGAAGCACTTGGTTCAAAGTTAGATGTCAGCATAGCCTATCATCCTGAGACAGGAGGTCAAACAGAGAGAACAAATCAGATACTAGAAGACATGTTAAGAGCTTGTGCATTAGATTTTGGAGGTACATGGGAAGATCATCTACCATTGGCAGAATTTTCCTACAATAATAGCTATTAGAGTAGTCTGAAGGCAACTCCATACCAAATATGTTGCTATGAGCCTGGTAGCAGCAAAGAATTTGTGCCAGACTATATCAAGGAAAGACAAGATATCATTGATAAGATCAGGGATAGACTGAAAATAGCCCAGAGTAGGCAGAAAAGTTATGCTGATCAAAGTCGAAGATCATGGCATCGAGAAGTGGGAGACATGGTATACTTGAAAGTAAGTCCAATGAAAGGGGTGAAAAGGTTCGGAGTTAAAGGAAAATTGAGTCCAAGATACATTAGACCATTCAAGATATTGAGTCATAACAGAACTATAGCTTATGCTTTAGAGTTACCATCAAGATTGACTCAAGTGCACAATGTTTTCCATGTGTCACAACTTCGTAAATGTTTGAAAGTTCCAGATGATGCAATCACACATCAGGAGATAGAACTACAAGCAGACTTAACCTATGTTGAAAAGCCCTGTAAAATTTTGGAAGAAAAATGGAAAAGGTTGAGGAATAGGGCAATCAAATATTGCAAGGTATAGTGGGAACATCACCCTGAAAGGGAAGCCACTTGGGAGAAACAAGAAGATTTAAGAAAAGCCTATCCAGAACTATTTAGGTACATCTCAACAAACTTCGGGATGAAGTTTAATTTAAGGGGAGAAGTCTATAACATCCTAGCATTTAGGAACTAACGAAGGGTAGATTTAGGAATTTAAGATGTTGCATTCATTCATCTGTGAAAATGTAGGTAAATTTTCCGCCAAATAAAAACTTAAAGTGATCAAAGTCTCTTTCATGCTTTGAGCTTAGGTATAGTCTTGAAGGATGATTGTTATAGACTTTGATATGATATTTGTAGATTAGAGTGTTTTGGGAAACGAAATTTGAATTTAAAATTTGAGTGTTGGAATTATAATTCAAAAGAATTTTGAATATTGTTTGAGTACTTGATTTAATTAAGAATTAACCCTTAATAACTCAAACTTTAAATAAAAGAAGATAATCAATAAAATTAATATTCCAAAACTTCATTCAATAAATAAGTTAACAAATGTAACTTATGTACATAAGCAACAATCTTTACTATAGTAATAAATAGAAATATAATATTTCTTTATTGAATAATAGTACAATCTTTATTACAAAAGGATAAAAATAAAATTACAAAAGAATAAAAAATATTACATATGACTATTCTACAAATAAAGAAGAAAACCTAAACTAAAATCTTCAATTCCAAGTCTGGTACCTGCAAAACAAACACAAACAAAAAGAAAGAAAGTTAAGGTTAAAATTATATTATTCTCAGAATTGACAGTGAAGTGCACTGTTCAAGAATCATCATTGAGTAATCTTTTAAAAGGGGCAAGTTTCACCAATATGAAAGAATATATCTTTCATAATTTCAAGCCATAAGTCAAATAAACAGCAAGGAGGGGCAAGTTTCACCAGCCAGGTAAAAAGTAACCTGATAACAGTAACTCTCAAATTTAGAACATATCCACAAGTTGTACAACAAGCACACAAGCATCACACACACCAAACTACATAGGTGTGTGTTGTTAGCACCATAGCAACAACCCAATCACACAAAACTGCTCAGCACAGCCGTGGGGAAGCACTAGTGCATCTCTTCACTGCTCACACCACACAAGAACAACTAGCTTAGCCAGAGCCAAATAAACCAGCAACACCATCTCACACCAGATCAAGACACATATCACCTGATGGTGACATAAGGAGGGGAAGGATCAGGTGAATAGCAAGGCCAAGCTCACAGGAGCTAGGAGGATCAGAATTCCTCAAGGCCAACCACAAGCATCAAGGAAACACAAGAACAACATCAAGAGGAGAAGGACTGGACCAGACCAGCAACACCACCAGCACATCAAGCCATCACAAGCATAGATTTTGTGGTGAGTATCAGAAACAACCATATGATCTGTTTATCTTATCCATCAAAATATATGTGCTGAGGCATAACACAACCTCTCAATAATCACCCAAGTGGGTTGAAGCTATCCTAGAGGTTTTAAATATAAAGATCAGGATCAAACTCTATTAAAAACACCAAATTCTCATACCAGCCTCACAGAATTGGTGATACCAAAGGCAACCTCTATATTCTATCATTTGTTCTTACAAAATCTAGGCACATCTCCAAGAAGGAGTAGCACCTCAGATTTTATAAGCCACAAACAAAACCATATATATTTAACCAACTAGGATCCAAGATCTAGTAAGCAGCTGATGTCTTAACCAATTTTGAAAATGCCAGCAACATAGGAACTTAGTTCCTAGAGCCTCAGACCAGCATCATTGGCTGGATCAAACAATAAGTTTCCCAACTTATCTATCAACATCCATCAAGTCCCAGAAATGACTATAAGTATAGTCAGTAACAAGATCTACTTATGTACCATCTTAAGAAGGTTTCATAAGCACTGACCTTATCACAAAGACAATCAAATAGTCCAATCTACACAAATCATCTATCAAATCATCTCCCTGGAACTAGATATAGGGATCATATCCTAATTATTTTTTCATGATCAAAGGATCATTAGATTCTATTGAATAAACTTCAGACCAAGCATAATCTGGCAAGCCAACAATAACTAGGTCAGTGAATCCTCACTGACTAGATCATTGTCTGTATCAAGATACTGACAACAGATAAACGCATCAGTTCACCAGAATACCAACCAGAGGCAATACTATGCAACCATAACATTTAATCCAACCTTAGTCACAAACCAACAACATCACCACACAATCAAAGGGGGGTGACCACAAGCACTGAGGTGGAGAGCACCCAAATCCCCACTAAACAGCATAACCAGATCATAGGAGCATCTTACAAGCACCAGAGATGCACCCTAGTAGCAATACAAGCACAAACTATAACTGGCCACTAGATACACACAAAGGAATCCAAGGTGATAATATGAACTAGGATCCACGAAGGCATAACTCATCGGGGTCCTCGCTAACGAATTGAAGAGGAAGTAGAATGGCTGACGAGCTCGCGACGGCACGGGGAGAACCCTAGAGGGTGCTGCAACCCGCACCAGCCACGGCGGCAGCCACAACAGTACACGGGCACCACACCTCACCACGGGAGGGTCCGCGGCGGCAGCAGCAGCACCATCCCCAAACCCTAGGGTTCGGGAAGGAAATAGCCTGACCATGGTAGGACCCCAAGATCAAATCGAACTGGACCAGATGGACGAGCGTGGTCGACAACCTCGCCCCGTACCACGGCGGCGGCCATGACGGTCCATGGCAGCGTGAATCGCCGGCGATAGCATCGCTGACCACGGGGTCGGGAGAGGAGAAGAAGAGAGGTGAGATCGAGGGAGAGACAGAGAGTGAGTTGGGCTGGGTGGGCCGAAAACCCTTGAGGGTGTTGTTTTAACCTTGCCCTACTGGGCCACAAGGTCCCAATAAAACCAAACAGACAGCCCAAACCATTTAGAACCTGTTTTTAATAAATAAGAAAAGACCAAAATGCCCCTGAATTTAAATAAATTCTAGAAAATAAAATAAAAAGTTCAAAAATTATAAATAAAATATTTTTGGATTCACAATAATCCAAACCATCCAAATCAATTAAGAAATAAAATTTTAAACATATAAATTTTATTAATTTCATTAAGAATTTTGTAATTTAAATATTCCTTATGGAATTTTACAAAATTATTGAAAGATGATAAAATTAAATAAAAATCACTTTCATTATATATTAATATTGTAGTATTTTAGAAAAATACTAAACAAATATTTAATAACAATTTTTGGTAATTAAATGATAATTCTTAAAGGAATTATCGAATCAATAAAATTCAAATAAAAGGGAAATAAAATAAAAGAATACAATATTCTATTATAAATATAAAAAATTAATATTTATAAATCCTCTATTATTAAAAAAAGAATTTTTATAATAATGGGGATAATGCATATCAAGTTAAATGAAGCATTACATTACTTTGCATAATCATTTTGCTTCTTTAAATATTGTCCTTACCGGGTAATAATGATGTTTTTGTAGACATAGAAGCTCAAGGTCCAGTTTAAGCATCAGACTTCACCACCTTGCCATCACAAGGCAAGTTCATCACTTGCTCATATCCTTTGAAGAGTCTTTATCAAAGTATTTGCAAATTGTGTGTTATCATATATACTCCAAAGAAAGAAAATATTATTTTCACAATTAAAGAAATCATAGATATCATCCTAAGTGATGATATAATGGAGAAATAGAACTTAGGGTTCTAATTGCAATAATGATGATCAATTAGGGACTTAATAACCCCTGACATCAGTGACTCTAGCGCCGTATATTACGCGTTAGCCATGATATTTGGAATGGGACAGAGAAGTCAGCTGTATCTTCTTCCCCTCGCATGAAGCTAGATGTGCAGGTCATGGTTGTTATCCTCGTAGTGTGCATATTAATTGGTAATTCGTAGAGGATATGCAGCATATGGGTGGGAACCCTCATCGTCCCACGATAGTTCTGGCATCTAACGGTTTGTATAAACCATTGTCGTAATTCATTATGTGGGCATGGTGTACACCAAGGAGGCATGCGCGGTCGCGAAGGGGGAAGTGATTGGCTTGGACCAACTACTGGGCCCCACATCATGGAATTGTGGACGGAAAGTATGCCCGGTTGTGAAACAAGGAGTTGATCTCTCATGGGTAAAGTAACGCACCTCTGCAGAGTGTAAGAATTGTAACTTGTTACTCCCTGTTCCGAGAAGGAGCTACGAATGCGGTAGGAAAGGAACTCCATGAAAGTTCTGGTCAACTTGTGAAGGCTGATGGTCATAGAATTTCTTAATAAAATAAATCTGTGAAGAAAGATTTACAAAAACTGCATAGTGCCAAGGATTTATAATCCGAGGTGGTAGTTAGAGCATCAAACTTCCCACCTTGCATATAATGAACTTGTTGGGTAACGCTGTTACTCATCCTTTCCTTTGATCCCTTGCTTAGACTCTGAGGATCCCGAAGATGTGCCAATGTATGCAGTTGAATGTCAAGAAGATGTGTTCTACGAAGAGCCTGACCTGTCAGGAGGTGTTGAAGGAGTGGATTACGAAATCTGCTATGGTGTCGTTGATAACGAGTCCAACTAAGTATCCTATTTAGTAGTAACGAACGAGCCGAGCAACATGAACCCTATAGAATAAGCTGCTGAGCTCAACTCTTGGTTGGAGTTGCTACTTTTAAATTCCGCTAGAAAACTTTATATTTTGGTTTGTAAGTTGAAACCTTTTGAAGTCTTGAACTTCTGGTATTGTAATAATAATAATGTGTGAATTTTTGTAATATGGGCCCGCAATGTTTCTGTTGTACCACTCTGAGGGATGTGATATTTACAGAACGGTGTTCTGTGGATTTCATATCAACGACTATAGTGTACTACACATGTAGTGGTATGTTGGGTCACCGCACTAACGTTTTAATTACACGCCCGAGTATAGGCACCTATCGTGTGAGTTTGGCCTCCCAACCATGACCAACTGTCATCTTGGGTACTGCACAGGTGGACAATCTTCACAAGGTAGCCTCAGATCAGACCTTGGCCGCAAGGGAACCCATACTAAGGTATATAAATTTCCAATCAAGCCCTACCAAATTTTCGGGTATTATGGTTGTACGGTAAAATTGGAATGGTATCGCATCCAGGCAACCATTAGTTTTATAAAGGGCTAAGGCTCATGCCTCAACATTTTCATCATCAAAATCATCTGGTGTTCAGAAACACATGTTAAAACATTTCAGTAGAATGACTCATCATTCTAATTTTTTCATAACCATTTTCACCAAGTATTCTCATCTAAAGTTGATCCAGTTTTATGCTTAGCACTAGCATCTACAAGTGGGGGTAAGTACTAATGGTGGGTAATAAACAAGTGTATCTTATCTAAGTAAATCTCATGCCTCAGGATGACATTAAGATTATCTAACTTAGGCCAAGTTTTATGCTCTTTATGCTACCTTCAATTATCTTTCTAGAATCTACAACTCACTAAGTAAACTTTTGATAGAAAGCTTTTAATAAAGAAAATAAAATACTAATCTTGCAAATAAAACTAGGATGGTGTGTCAAGTGGGTATAATCACATATGCTTAAGGCATATAGTTGGCATAGTAACAAGCAAGTAGTAGCTTGCATAATTAGGGTATCTTGCAAGTGTTAGCTTGCTAAGTTGCAAGGGTTAGCTTGCTAATTCAACTAGTAGTATTAGGCTTGCCTTGTGTAGAGCGGTGGTTGAAGTTCTCCTCGGCTTCTTCCTCGTAGTATCCTCCTTCCTCCTCATATCCTTGGTCAATACTAGCGTCTATAAATAAATACGAGGTTCACAATCACCAAACAGTACTTAACTATTGCTAATCATCACACAAAGGTTCACACTAGGTGATCTATCATCATCACTAATGTTACAAGGATTAAAACACTTGTCTTATTTATTTTATTTAAGAAAAGTAATTTCTACTCATTGAAAAACTACTTAAGATTTTATATTCTCCATCTCAAACATGGGATCATGTTGACACATGTCATCACAACATATTTCAGCACATGGGAATGTGATTTAAAGTGGTGTCACAATTTAATAAGGTTTAACCCTTTTATTTAATTTAATTAAACTGACTAGAAATGCCTATGTGGCATTCTTTTATCACTTGATCATTATTTCTGTAAGTAAACCTATATATTTTTATATATTCTGAAAGGTATGGTCAAATGTGATTTTTGAGAGTTGGAATCAACTCAAAAGCTCTTATGGTTGACTTTTGAAAAATGTTTGAATGCAAAAAAGCTTATGCCTTGTTATTTTTACCATGGGTGATCTACAAATCTAAATGGTTTGAATCCAACGGCCTTGGATTAAGCATTCCAGTACCTTTCTAACAAAATTGGTTTCATGCATTTTGGTTTAGTGAATCGAGATGGCTTGATTTTTGAATCTTGGTACATAACTGGGTTTGAAATTAAATGAATAAAACTAAATTTGAATTGTTGGGTCGCGCGGGCTGGTTAAGTGGCTGTCCCCACGTGTCAGTGAGACAGTGAGGGGCAAAGCGATACGGGATGATCGAGGCTGTAGGATCTAATTCTAATCGAACGACTCGAGTTCATCGTCCACGCCTGAATTGGACGCGACGAGCACGAACCCTAGTGCGACCAGTGGGGGTCGTGGGAGGCTCACCGGGGCTCCGGCGATGGTCGGCAACGGGGGCGAATGACGAAGTCGACAACGGCGTTTCTCCTGGTACCGGCAGCTTCTCCTGGGGCGGCTCCAATCGGCGGCACCTCTCCTTCCCTTCAGCAGCGAACTCCGGTGAAATTCTAGTGACCTGGTTCTTGTCTTGCTCTGGGAGTGAGTGGGGAGTATCAGTGAGAGGTGGGGAGTGAACTGGTGTGAAGAAAACGAGCGGTGGAGGCCTCTATTTATAGTGGTTGAAGGGGACCGAAGATTGCAGGCTGAGCTCGTCGTGGTCAACGACACAGAGGGCTAATGGCATTGGCGACGATAGGGGGCGGTGTTGTGCTCCCTAGGAGCTCAACGGCATGGTGGCGAGGCATGGGGCGGTGCTTATCGGTCGGAACACGTCGATGCTCTAGGCGAGTCCGACGGCGGTTTTAATGGCGCACGGGTGCTCCTGGTCGCGCGACGGCGAACGAGGTTGTCTGGCGAGGTGCTGGAGTGTTGGCGATCACGCACGCAAGCGGCGAGGGCGGCACGCGGTCTGTGGGCTGGTGTCTCTGACGGCGCACTTGCGTGCTCTCGTCTAGCACGCAAAGAGACTGGGCGCATGCTTGGCGGGTGGTCGAGTGGCTGGCTGCGCTCGGGGCTTGGATAGGGAGTGGCAGTGGACAGTGCTTCATGTCCTAGACAAGGTTGGCGAAGCTAGTTCTTCCTCTAGCTCGCTAGCGATATGTGGGTGGAAATGGTGCTCTCGGCATGCTCACCATTAATCGCTAGGCTTGCTCACAGTTGTGCTAAAGCTAGTTAGATTACTTTGATCATCTACTGGGAGTGTAGAGTGAGATGTAGAGGGAGCAAGTTAGGCACTGATCACTGCTCACTATAGTGTTTTGTGTTTGTTTGTTTGCTGCTGACAAGGTGTTTGATGAAATGGCCGAAAGAAATTCAAATTTGAATTTTGGATTCAAACTTGGTGGGTTTGCTAGGCACATGCTAGGGAGTATCTGGTTAGTTGGATTAGTCAAGGAGCACTGTTTTGGTTGGGTTCTGAAAATGTGTGATCTTCACATATGTTAAAGATTCAATTTTGAATTGTCATTTGAATGGGGTTGCTAAATGTTTCTGCAATTTTGAAAGGTGGGCTTTGATTCATTTTTACTTGTTCTCTCAAGGGGTGAAAATAATTGGATAAGTTTCTATGTGAAATCTTGGACTAGAAACACTCAAAGTGACCTAGTGAGCAAGATTGGCAAAAATGACCATTTGCCCTATTTGATTTGTTTTTGATTTTCTCTTGATTTTTTTCTACTTGGAAATGTTTTAGATGATTTTATATTCATCACTGAACCATTCCTTTTTATTTAGGTTAATCACACAAGTCCATTCATGCATTTATCAAATCATCACATTCACACATGCATTCATATGATTTAAATTAATCAAAGTTTTTGTTAACCCTAATTTTAGTGATTAGAGTTTGATGATCATTGTTTCATATTTTTAGGATGTTATAAACCTTCCCCCCTTAAACAAAATCTCGTCCCAAGATTTGAACAAGAAGGAAAAAGATTACCTAGGATTTAAAGAGATCGGGAAACTTCGTCCTTATGTGATCTTCTCACTCCCAGGTAGCTTCTTCTTCAGTGTGGTTGCTCCACTGAATCTTGAGAAACTTGATGCTTCGGGTTCTGGTGGTTCTGAAAGCTTCTTCCACAATACGGATGGTTACTTCGGGATACGTCAGGTCATCGTTGATCTCTATGGTCTGGTGATCAATGTTCTTGAAAACTTCAGTCTTCTACGGAACTTCAAGGCATTTGCGAAGTAACGATATATGAAACACATTGTGCACTACTGACATTTCTTCCGGCAGTTCCAATTGATTATGATACTTCTCCTCGACGGTTCAGAATCTTGAAAGGTCCGATATATCTAGGGGCTAACTTTCCTTTGAGTTGGAAACGATGCATTCCCTTCAAAGGCGACACTTTGAGATACACAAAATCTCCAATATTGAAATCAAGGTCTCGACGTCTCTTGTCGGCGTAGCTCTTCTGTCTTGACTGGGCAGTCTTGAGGTGCTCCCGAATCTTGTGAACTTTCTCTTCTACTTCGCATAGGATGTCGGGTCCAAAAATCCGACTCTCTCCCCCTTCCGACCAATTCAAAGGGGTGCGACACTTCCTTCCATACATAAACTCAAATGGGGCCATTTGCTGACTAGCTTGATAACTGTTGTTATATGAAAATTCTGTGAAAGGCAGAAAGTCTTCCCATTTGGATCCATACTCTAGCACACATGCTCTCAACATATCTTCGAGTATTTGATTTACTCGCTCCGTTTGTCCATCAGTCTGAGGGTGATGCGCTATGCTGAAATCCAGTCGGGTTCCTAAACTTTCTTGGACTTTCTTCCAGAATCTCGAGGTAAACTGAGTTCCTCGATCCAATACGGTGTTCTTGGGGACTCTGTGCAAACTGAAGATTCTATCTATGTATAACTCCGCTAGCTTCGAACTCTGGTATGTGGTCTTGACTGGTAAGAAATGGGCGACTTCGGACAATCTATCAACTATGACCCATATAGAGTCATTTCCCATACTAGAAGTATGCAATCCGGTGATAAAGTCCATTCCAACGGAATCCCATTTCCATTCCGGAATCTGTAATGGTTGCAATAGTCCCGCGGGCCTTTGATGTCCTGCCTTGACTCTCTAACATATATCACACTTGGCGATATAGATTCCGATTTCTCTCGTCATCTTATGCCACCAAAATTGTTCCTTCAAATCCTGATACATCTTTGTTCCTTCGGGATGGATAGAATAAAGATTATCATGGGACTCTTTCAAAATCACTTCTTTTAATTCTGAATGTGCTGGTACACAAAGGCGTCCTTTGTACCACAGAACTCCTTCGTGTTCGGTGAATCCGGGAACTTTGTTTGTATCGATACGATGTTTGATTCCGTCGATGATAGCATTTCCTTTCTGCACCTCCTTGATCTGATTGATCAAAGTGGGTTGAAGTTCTATGCTAGCCAAAAATCCTTCACTCACTAATTCCATTCGTAAATCTTCCATCTCTTTGTGCAAACTTGGTTGCTCCTTCAAAATCGTGGAGTTCAAGCGGCATGGCAATCTGCTAACGGCATCTGCTACCACATTGGCATTACCTTGGTGATAGTGAATGTCCAGATCATAATCCTTGATTAGCTCAATGCATCTTCTCTGCCTCATATTCAACTCCTTTTGAGTGAATATATACTTCAGGCTCTTGTGATCCGAATAAATCTCACAACGGTTTCCCATCAGATAATGCCTCCATGCCTTCAGGGCTAGAACTACGGCTGCTATTTCAAGGTCATGGGTTGGATAATTTTATTCATCTTGCTTCAGTTGTTGGGATAGATATGATATAACTTTGCCTTCTTGCATTAGCACACATCCGAGACCGATCTTGGATGCGTCACAATACACATCAAAGGGCTTTGTGATATCCGGCATGATCAAGATTGGGGCTGAAACCAATCTCCTTTTGATTTCTTGAAAACTCGCTTCGGCAATACTCGATAATCCTTCTATGAACTTGCGGTAGTATCCCGCTAATCTGAGAAATGCACGCACTTGGGTTTGAGTGGTCGAGGCTTGCCAATCTTCAAAATCTTTCACCTTCGCAAGGTCAACGGCAATTCCTCCGGCTGATACAGTGTGTCCGATAAATCCTACCTCCTGTAACCAGAATTCACATTTTCTAAACTTGGCATATAGCCGATTCTCTCTAAGGGTTCCAGGAATGGTCCTTAGGTGTAGCTCATGTTCTTCTTCTGTTTTGGAATAAATCAGAATGTCGTCAATAAAAACAATGACAAACTTATCCAAGAAGTCCATAAAAAATCATATTCATGAGGTTCATGAAATAAGCGGGGGCATTGGTTAATCCAAAATACATGATCGTATACTCATATAATACATATCGGGCGGTAAAGGCAGTCTTTGGAATATCCTCTGCACGAATTTTGAGTTGATGATAGACAGTTCTAAGATCAATCTTAGAAAACACTTTGGCACCAGTAAACTGGTCAAACAAATCTTCTATATTCGGCAGTGGGTACTTGTTCTTGATGGTGACATCATTCAACTTCCGATAATCCGTACACAAACAGTTACCTCCATCTTTCTTGTCCACGAACAAAACAGGTGATCTCCATGGTGACACACTTGGTTGAATCAGTCCAATTTCCAACATGGCATCCAGTTTCTTCTTCAGTTCCACTAGTTTAGACGGGTTCATACTATATGGTCTCTGGGCTATGGGTCCGGTTCCAGGTATTAGTTCAATGATAAACTCGATATCCCGATCTGGGAGCATACCGGGAAAAACATCTGGAAATACATCGGGGTATTCACAGACTATTCGGACTTGGTCAATGGTTGGCTGGGATATACTATGGTTGCACTTGAATTGACGGGGCAAGGTTTCAGATACATACTCTACTAATATTCCGGCTATACTGGTCATGGTTATGGCTTTCTTGGCACAGTCAATTAATCCTTTATGTTTGGACATCCAATCCATTCCTAGTACTACTTCCAAACCTTTAGTTCCGAGTACTATTAGATTAGCATAAAAATCTGTGCCATGGATTCAGATAGGGACGGCTTTGCAAATTTGCCTAGCTTTGGTGGTTGAACCATGTATTTGAACAATCATAACGTGCTTCAATTTGGTTGGTTGAATCTTACTAGTGCATGCAAATTCTTCAGTAACAAATGAGTGCAATGCTCTAGAATCGAACAACACTCTTGCAGGTAGTGAGTTAATAGAAAACATACCCAGCACGACATCTGGCGCTTCTTGGGCTTCTTCAGCATGCATGAGAAAGAGACGGCCGTTGCGGTTGAGCGAATTCCCTGGGGCAAACCTTCTTCCAGGCTGAACATGACGCTGCTGCTGAGCTGGGGCATTTGCATTGGGGGTTGCGGCAATATTCTTGGGGAACTCATTGGAATAGTGACCCTTGGTTCCACATTCATAACAAGTCACTTGCGACTTGTCCTTCGCTGCAATAGGCACAACAATGCTTCCAGTCCTTGGGGCAGTGTTGGTGTTGGTGGAAACATTGTTGTTGTTGAACTTGGGTGGTGCATGGTTGAAATTGCTGGAGTTGCCGGGGTTGTTGTGGTTTCCTCCAGACCTTGGGTTTCCACGGTTGGGATAGGTCGGACGGTTCATCGGGGGTCTGTTGGTTCTCGTGGAAAATCCTGGAGATTGGTTGGGGCGATACTTTGGTGTATGGTGGGTTCCTGGCTGATGCATCATGCGACGCTTGCGGTTCTCATTAGCTTGGTTGATCTTTCCTTCCATCTGAATGGCAGAGTCAACTAAGGCTTCAATATCATCAAAGGGGATATTGACTAACACTATCTGCATTTCATCGTGTAGACCATTCAAGAATCTCTCCTTCTTATTGGCTTCAGTATCTATCTCATCCGGTGCATACCTAGCCAATGACAAGAATTTGTCACGGTATTCCACTACTGTCATCCTTCCTTGCTTAAGTTCCCTGAATTCATCTCTCATCCTCTTGATCAAACCTGGTGGCACATGTGTTCTGCTGAACTTGACTTTGAACTCTTCCCAAGTCATCAGCTGACCTCTTGTCATTGCGCGAACACTGTTCCACCATGCTCTTGCATCTCCAGCTAGATAGTGGCTGGCGAACAGAACTTTCTCGTTAGCTTCCACTCCCGCAACATCCAGATTGTTCTCCATGGTTTGCAACCAATCATCTGCATCTAGGGGCTCTTCTGACTTAGTGAAGACAGGTGGATTGGTGTTCTGGAAATTCTCGAGCTTAGATCCATGGTTGTCTTGATTTCCATGGCCTTGATTGTTATTGGCCATCTGGGCGATGTGTTGAAGGGTGGCTAAGTTGGCTTGACTTTCGACTCTTTCGGCTTCGCGGTCAGAAACCAACATTTGCAAGATCTACAACATCGGGTCCGGGGATGAACCGCTTCCTTTGCGAGGCATCTGAAGATTGAGATAGATCATGAGAAAATAGGGAAATTTCTATGGTTTAGGGGTTTTGAGAAGTTTTTGAAGTTTGACTCAGATTTTTCTAGCAACTTGCTTTTCATTCATTCATTCATAGCACACGATACAAACACACACCAAAACAATGAAAAACAGATGGTTTAAGAACCATTATGTGAAACTACGATACAGTGGGACCGAATACAACTCACTAATGCTAGTGCTCAAGTGCTACTACTCCTCGGAGTCAGTGTCCTCATCTTCATCATCATCATCATCATCATCATCGATGAAGTCGAAGTCCTCCTCATCGGTGAAGAAATCCATGGCCTGATCCTCCAGCAAGTCATCATCATCGTTGAGATAGGCGTAGGGGTCTCCACGAAGGTGTTCCCCTGCATTCTCCCTTTCCTCCAACTGCATGTATCTCTCGTGGATGGTCTCCTCCAAATCCGTGATCCGGTGGCAAAGACGGGCAATGATGCGCTCCTTCTTGTCGATATGACGGCGACGAGACTTGCGATCCTTCACTAGCATGGCAAGGTTCTGATCCTTCTTCTTGGCAATGGCATACTTGTGGTTGGCGTAGGAACGGGTATTTAACAACTCCTTCTGACGGTCGTACATCATGAAGCTGAGGTGGTCTAATTGAGTCTTCAGCTCAGGGTGGTATGGGGCCTCCAGCGGCTGTCCCATAGCATCACTCCTTGGGTAGAACTCAAAGCGGGTACCCTTGATTTGATTGATACTCTGCCCACACAGACGGGCAAGAGCTTCCTGCATGGCCCTGGCAAGTCCATCGAGCCAGTTGTTCTCTCCTAAGGTGAATTGAATTCCCTCTGCAGTTGGAGGTAGAATCTTTAATCGGAGACTTGCAGCAACTAGCCACTGCAAATCTTCTCCTTCCTGATCATTGAGCTGAGCTCCGAAGAACTCGGGGTGCGGACGCTCCAGCATCTTCGACAGCTGGTCCAAGTCACGCTCAAAGATGAGGGCTCCTCCATTCCCCAACAGATAAAACTTGCTGTACTTCACGTCCATCTATAAGAATATAGGATCAGTAAGTTAGTAGAGTGATCAAGTGTGTCAAATTTTATGTACTTTGCAAAAAAATTGAGGAACATGATTTTTCATGAAAGAATGCAAGTGATAAGAATGAGAGTAAGTTTTTGTAAATACTCACTTCCTTTGGTTTTGAAACTAAATTTTTGATTCAAACGTCCATTTTGTAGGGTTCGCAGCATAGAAAACAAAAAATTCCTACGATGGGAACTATGTACCAAGATCTATCTACTAGATACAAACAACGGACGGATGTATATCCGTAGAGAACATGCCCTTGAAGACCGGCAAAGCTTAACGAGTTGAACTCGTGGTTGATGTAGACGATCTCTTTCCGATCTCAAGATCAAGAGGAAGTCCTAGCGCCGCAAAGCAGCAGCGCATCCGTGCTCGCACACACGTACAAGACACCGAAAAACCTCCGCCTCCTCGCTCTAGCGATGTAGCGAAAGCACAACCCTTTCTTGCCGAATAGCCACCGGGAACATGTATCTCGCTAGTCCGATACCATGGGGGATAAATTCTAGAGGGGGAGAGAGATCCTTCACGAGGAGGTGTGAGTGAGAAGTGAGGAGGGGGGTGCCTTTTAGTAGAGGGGGGAACCCCAAGGGGGTGGCCGGCGCATTGGGCTGCCCCCTTTCCCTCCCCTCTTCATGTGGGTGGACACTCCACTCACAAAATTCCTTTAAATTCCCTCCACTCAAAATCCCACTCAAACTTGCTATTAAATTTCCACCAAATTTAATGCAACACCTTTCTAGAATTCTATTTCACATGCAAAAACACTTTCGGCAATTTAACCCGAAAACCTGTTTCGGTATCTAGTGAAATAAATTCCTGCGCTTGTTATTCTTTCCGGCATGACACATTTGCTCCAATTGGATGCAAGTGTCCCTTAAGTGTGTCACCCTATAGTTCGCGAATAATGCGGACATGATCGAGACCCTTCTCCGATCAATAATCAGTAGCGGGACCTGGAGATCCATACTGACTCCCACATATTCAACGATGACTTTCATGTGATCGTCGTAACCTTTTATGCTTGTATCTTAATCCCTTTGTTTCATGATATATTACATGTCCGAGATTCGATCATCGGTATCTCCATACCTAGTTTTATATTGTTACTGACATGCACTCTTTTCTCGTTCCTGTGATATAACATTCTAGTGATCAAATCACTTGCTTGCAAGCTAACCAATGTGATATCACCGAGAGGGCCCAGAGTATATCTATCCGTCATCCGGATGAACAAATTACACTCTTGATCCATGATTCTCAACATAACACTTTAGTAGCTTTGAAGCCATCTTTATAATCACCCAGTTATGGTGTGACATTTGATGTCAACAAGAAACTCTTCCGGTGTTAGTGATTGGTATGATCTCATGGTCTAAGGATTAGGATCACTTCGTAAGTTGTTTATAGCAATTTAAACTCAATGACTTTGATCGTAATGCTATACTTCGGATAAATGTTCATCACATCATTACACTAATGTTGTGATCTCGTTATTAACAACATCCAATGTCTATGATCAGGAAACTGTGATCATCTTGTTAATCAACGAACTAGTTTATGAGAGAGACATAACTAGGAACTTTCTGTTTGTTTATTAATGTAAGACCCCACCTTTATAAAGGTAAAGGTCCCTGTGATTGCAATGCTAGTCCCTGGATCAATTTCTAGCATCCACAATTTAAGATGAAGTACACAGAAACAAAGGTCATTATTACACCATCATTCCAGAGATAACATAGTCTTTTACAACTCCATAGCCATAGGCTAGCACAAGAGTTTAACTTAACATTATAAATAGAAGTCTTCATCTTCATGTGCCACAGGCAAGCATGTTGAGTGTAGACTCATAACCCTAATCCTCATCAGAGTAACATGCAACATCACAAGTTACAGCCACAGTGGGTCAATACATTGGAATATTATTGGCAAGTGATACCTTATTAGAATAATATTATCTAGCTTCTACATGAATTTGGCTAAGTGTAGCTTAGTATTGCTTTGATCAAAATCGGTTTTACCTATCAGTTGAAAACACTAAGTTTTTGTTTGGCAAAAACTCCCGAGGAACCACCAATGGACATTGGTGAACCTCACCCTTGTTCAACCACAAGTTTTAACTTAGAAAATTGGGATGAGGAGATTCTTGATAGCTTCCATGTATTGATCCTCAAATTATCCATTACCAGGGACACGACTAAGTACTTAGTTTCTTCCTTCTGCAGAGGTGGTGCACTTTCCCCACAAGACTGATTTTCACGAAGACAGGACCTTTCAGAAGCCTTCCCTTAGACCAAAATGGACGCGCTCCAAACCTATCATCCCCTACCAACAACTTAATTTGGCCTTTTAAACAGTAATGAACAATAAACAAAACAATTATACACCAAATAAACTTAATTTGGCCTTTTAAACATTTTCCAAATAATTTTTATACACAAAATATGCTTACAAATGTCTCTGCATAAAATTCTATTTTAATAGAGGAAAAATACAAAACCAAGTCCATAGATGTGTAGGATTTATTTTTGTTATTCCAATGGTATATTATTTGTAAATTTTGGATAAACAGATCAAAAGTTATTAAATTTACAAGTTTAAATAACTAATAGATCTAAATTCAGATTTTAAATCTAAAACCTAGCCACGCGGCAGCCTCTGATTGGTGCGTACTGGTTTGGCCGGATCACGCTCGTGGACCGCAGGATCTAACTAACGATGCACGGCCCAGATCTGTTCATACCGCTTCAGTTAAAATCTAATTGTGGCCTTTGGATTTAGATCCAATGGATCAGATCTAACTGACCAAGATCCAGCGGCGCGAATGGCGCAGACGGCGGCGACGGCTCTGGCGGCGACATGCCGGCGAGGTTAGAGGTGCAGGGGGTGTGCTAGTGCTTACCGAGACCGCGAGGATGTGGAGATGCTCAACGTGTAGATGGAAAGGTTCGGGGCGCACGGTCACGGCAGAAATACCTCGTCGGAGTTCGTCTGCGCGTCGGTTGCTCACTGTCGGAGTCGAAGACGATGACCCAGGGCGCAAGGATTCAAACGACAAGCATTAAATGATGTGTAAGACGGTGGCGAACACAATTGCGTGAACCAGATACAGAGGGGGACACAAGGCTCACCGGAATGGCTCGTCGTAGTCGAGCTTAGCTTCGGGCGCTTGCAGATGTTGACGAGGGCGACGACCTGAGGCGATTTAGGAAAAATGGAAAACATGAGAAGATGCGCAAGGCGATGGCGAAGCAGCTTGTGTGAACCAGAGGGAAAGGCGCGCTCGAGACTCACCGTGATAGCTCCCTGGAGTTCTTTGGTGCTGTGGCGGTGTAGGGCGAAATTCATGGAGTCTGGCGGCGCTACGGGCTGGTTGTGTTGGGGGAAATGGCCGCGAGGGGGAGGCGATTAAGTAGCCAGAGCGGGGGCGAGGATTTCACAGGAAATCATCGGCATTTACTCGAATTATGACGCGACAGTGAAGGAGGAGGAAGAAATGGCGAGGCCGAGTCGTGGGCGGGGTTTGGGGACGACTCTAACAGGGCAGGTGGGTCCGGAGTGTCAGCGAGGGAGGGGTGTGCGAGTGGGTGAGAAACAGAGAGAGAGAGGAACCCCGGGTGGGCTGGCTAATGGGCTGGATCCAGTACTTGTAACATCCCTAAAATCACAATTTCAAAGTTTGCATATCATTCATGCATGCATATAGATTTGAGAACAATTTTAAACTCATTTTAGAAAAACAGAAGCACAAAGTGCTATGATTTTATGTGAGCAGATTTAAATCAAATGGCCATCACCATTTGAAAGTTTGAGTGATTTTAAACCTAACTTGTTTGTCTTACTCATAGAAGGGATTGATTGTGGTTTTGAACCAAAAAAAAATTTCAAATTGGAAATGGTTTCAAAAACCATTTTTCAAATCTTGCAAACCAAGTTCCAAGCCTCTGTTATTTTGATCTCCAAGCTTGACCAAGCCTTTGCAAAGCAACCACTTGTTTTTATGCCTATATTGGAGACTACTGTACCCTGCAAAAACCCCAGAAATATTTGAATTCAAAGAGAGTTTGAATTCATTTCAAAACCATTCCTGAAAATCGAAATAGAAAAATAAAAGGAGTAAACAAAAGAAAAGGGCCGAGCGCCAGGAATCTAGCCCAGCATCGGAACAGGCCCAGCTAGCCCACCCGGGCCATCTTTTTCTCTCTCGCACGCGCCCACGCACCCACACAGCCGCTGACAGCCAGACCCCACCTCCCCTTCGCACGCTTCGCTGACGAGCGGGCCCCTCTCCACGTCAGCTTCGTCTTCCCCTGATTCCGCGCATGACCTCCGTCGCTGCCCGTTGCTGCACTGATTTCGCGAGCTTAATAGGCATTGATGCAGCAAGCATTTCTTGTCGAGCCTCTGGATATAAAATCCCCACATCCTAGCAACCATTTCCTCCCAAACAATTTCGCCTTCACGCCACCAGGCTGCCCACAACTCGCACGACGCCGCCGCTGTTCCGACGACTGCGCCGGCGAATTCCGGTGAGCTCCGTGTTCCCCTCTGTCTCTAGTTCATGCTATCAAGTTCAGCAAGTCTTTGCGCACCTACTGACACTCCCCATTTGCCCTCGCATGATCCATAGCTCCAGCAACGTCGACGACCGGCCGCCACCGTTCTCTGCACGAACTCCGGCGACCTCCCTCCGTAAGTAGCCACCGCCCCTTGCCCTCTGACTGGTACACCTAGAATCTACATCGTTGTGCGCATCTAACAGTACCCCTATTTTGGCTTAGCGCGACGAGAAACTTTGCCAACGTCGATGACTGACCGTGCCCGACGTCTGTCTCAACTCCGACGAGAAATCCTCGCCGTGTCCGCGCGCCCCTCGACGAACCATCGCCACCTTGAGCATCGGCATCACCCTGCGATTCTGGTAAGCGCCTTCTTTCTTCCCCGGGCGACCTAGAGCGCCAGCGCCGCCGCTAACTGACGCGCCGCCGCTAGCGCCGCTCGTTTCTGGTTAGAAGATTCTAGGCCGTCAGATCCAGATCCAGCGCGTAGAAATAGTTCACTTAACGAAGGGGTATGGATAGATCTGAGTCGTGCAGCGATAGTTAGATCCAACGGCGCGGAAGGGTGATCCGGTGCGAACCGGTACGCACCAGTAAAATCGTGACGCATGTCTAGGGTTGGATTTAGAAATAGAATTCAAATCAGATTTAGATCCAATTTCCAAATGGCTATAACTTGAGATTCCCACGTTAGATTTTTGAAAATTTTATACCGTTGGAATCAGTGAGTCAAGCCCTTTCTGAATCTGCAATGTGTTTAACAAAAAGTTTCTGTTAAAATGACTTTGTATGCAGAAACATATTTAGGTCCATTTTGAGTATAGATTTTGTTTAGCAAATGGTTTTAGTGCTAAATAAGTTTAGTTAGCAAGTATTTGACTTGGTTATGTTTCTGTATCATGCACTTGCTTGGTGGAGTTTTCAAAAATCATCACTTAGCATTTTATTGCATCGATGCATTCATATTTTTGTTTGTATATGATTTGTGTGTAATTTTGTGCTACAAACTTTGTGTAGATTTTGCTAGTGACTGTGATTGTGAAGAGTGCTGCTCTCCCCATTACCAAGGCAAGTGATACTTCATGATATTTCCACCCCTTTATTTTGAATAAGCATTAGAATTATTTTTGCTAAGTCTTGCATGCTACTTTTGCCAAATGCTATGTTGGGAAATCCTAAGTAGTTGTAGTATTGTAGAATTGCTAGGGAATTTCCTAAGTTAAGTTACTATGCCATGCTTAGCCTAGATAGTAGCAAACCAAGGGTTGGTAAAGTATGTACATGCTATGGTGAAAATAATTCTAAGTCTTTTGGACTTATGCTTTTCTTAATAAAACAACTAAGTCAATGAACCCCCTGGGTGGAATGGGACTTGAATTGGTGGTTTTTGGTTGAGTGGTTACACAAGGCCATGGATATGGCTTGTGTATATCACTTGTGGTATGCCACCCAGGAACAAAGGGATTTGGAGGCCAAGTGTTGAGAAAGCTTATAGTGCAGCCACTTGGCAATATGGGCTCTGCCATGATCATATAGGTTGCTAGAACTTACTCACTTGGACAGTTGGTGGTAGTGGGAATGATAGGTTGGAGCGCGTCCATTTGACTAAGGAAAGGCTTCTGAAAGGTCCTGTCTTGGGAAACCAAGTCTGGTAGGGAAAGTGCACAACCTCTGCAGATGGAAAATCTAAGTACTTAGCCAAGTCCATGGCAATGGACAAATTGAGCATCAAGACATGGAAGCTACAAGAATCTCATCACTCCAACTTCTAAAGTAAAACTTGTGGGTGAACAAGGGGTAAAGGACCCCAATGTCTATTGGTGGTTTCTTGGGAAAGTTTTGACAAAGAAAAACTTAGTGATTTCAACTAATAGGGAAAACCTATTTTCAAGAAAAGCAAGCCAAGCTACACTTATCCAAAATGCATATAGTAATATAGTCCACTTAAAATTTACTAAGGTATCACTTGCCAATACTATTCCAAAGTATTGACCACTGTGGCTGTAACTTGTGATGTTGCAGGTTACTCCGATGATGATTAGGAGTCATGAGTCTACACTCAACATGCTTGCCTGTGG
This sequence comes from Avena atlantica, assembly GCA_910589765.1. Classification (NCBI taxonomy): domain Eukaryota; kingdom Viridiplantae; phylum Streptophyta; class Magnoliopsida; order Poales; family Poaceae; genus Avena; species Avena atlantica. Next base: position 211,570,865 of record OU342738.1, read on the forward strand.
CACATGAAGATGAAGACTTGTGTTTATTTACTTATTCCAAAACTCTTGTATTAGGCCTATGGCCATGAGTTGTAAAAGACTATGTTTTATCTCTGGAATGGATGTAATAAATGACCTTTGTATCTGTGTACTTCATCTTAAACTGTGGATGCTAGCAATGATCCAGGGACTAGCACTGCAATCAGAGGGATCCTTTTCCTTTACAAAGGAGGGATCTTACAGTACTGGGCCAGTTTGGCAACGCTGGACCTTTTCGTTTTCTTTTATCCTTTTATTTTTCTGTTTTGATTTTCTAGAATCATTTTCAAATGTTTTTCAAATGACTTTGAATTCAAATTTTCTCTGGATATTTTGTAGGATGAATCATGCACATATTTGAGAATTAAACACTACTGTTCCCTCAAATTTATATTGGCCCATTGAAATTTAAAATAAACCTTGCCTTTATCATTTATTTATAATAGGCATATGAGTGGTTTTGAATTTATATTTTGCTTTAAAAAACTTTGACCAAGCTTTGGAAATATCAACCAATCCTATGTTCAAATATTTTCTGGTCAAAATAAATATTCTCATATTAGAGAGTAGCAATAAGGCCATTGCCTTGATTACATAAAATAATAGCTAACAAATGCTTCTGTTTTTGAAATCTTATTTGAAATGATCCTAAAATGATTATGAATGCATGAATGATATGCAAACTTTGAAATCATGATTTTTGGGATGTTACAAATCTAACCCCCTTAAGGTTAATCTCGCCCTCGAGATTCGGATTGGCTAGCAAATAGGCGAGGGTGGTCTTTCCGAAGATCATCTTCTCTTTCCCATGTTGCTTCTTCCTCGGAATGATGGTTCCACTGAACTTTGCAGAATTTGATAGTCTTTGTCTGAGTTACTCTTTTTGCAGTCTCAAGAATCTTGATAGGTTTTTCCTCATTGGTGAGATCAATTTCCAATTGGACCTCCTCCAAAGGTATTGTATCCTTCAAAGAGGTCTCTTCCATCTCTGGATGGCATTTCTTTAGCTGACTCACATGAAACACATTGTGAACGGCAGACAATGATTCAGACAATTCAATCTCATAAGCTACTTCTCCTTTACGGCTTAGAATCTTGAATGGTCCAACATATCTTAGGGCCAATTTTCCTTTGACTCCAAACCTCTTCACTCCACGAAGTGGTGATACTCTAAGGTATGCTCTGTCACCCACCTCATAGGTGACTTCTCTATGCTTTCGATCTGCATAGATCTTTTGTCAGGACTGTGCTATCTTCAATCTGTCCTTTACTAACTTGACTTTCTCTTCAGCTTCCTTGATTAGTTCTGGCCCGAACAAGTTTCTTTCTACAACACCATTCCATAACAATGGTGTAGTCCACTTTCTCCCATAGATAAATTCAAACGGTGCCATCTCTATACTGGCTTGATAGCTGTTGTTGTAAGAGAATTCTGCGTAAGGTAGACTTTCATCCCAACTAGCTCCATAATCTAGGGCACATGCCCTCGACATATCCTCTAAGATCTGGTTGGTCCTTTATGTCTGTCCATCAGTCTAGGGATGAAGAGCAGTACTTAATTCCAATCTCGTTCCCAATGACTCATGTAGTTGCCTCCAAAAATGGGAAGTGAACTTAGTTCCCCTATCAGACACAATACTATTGGGTACTCCATGCAGACACACAATCCTATTCTAATAGATCTTGGCCAACTTAGAACTTGTATAGGTTGTCTTCACGGGTATGAAATGAGCCACTTTAGTTAGACGATCCACTACTACCCAAATAGAATCATATCCTGATCTGGTCCTTGGTAATCCGGTGATGAAATCCATGCCAATCTTGTCCCACTTCCAATCAGGAATAGGCAATGGTTGTAACAATCCTGCTGGTTTCTATTGTTCCTCTTTTACTCTACTACATACATCACACAAAGCAATATGTTCGGCGATGTCCTTCTTGAGATTATTCCACCAAAACCTTTCATTCACATCCATGTACATTTTGGTGTTACCCGGATGAATGGAATATGGTGAGTTGTGTGCTTCTTGTAAAACCAGTTTCCGAAGTTCCGGATCTTGCAGAACGCAGATACGTTTTCCATACCATAAAGTACCCTGTTCGTCTTCATGGAATCCTTTGGCTTTTCCCTTACCAATATTTTCCTTAATCTCTTCAATTTCCTTGTCCCTCTTTTGGGCTTCCTTGATCTTGTCCAACAAGGTGGGTTGAACATACAATGTCATGAGGTGTCCTTCAGGCACAATCTCCAATCTGAGATCTTTGAATTGGGCATACAGATCATCTGGCAACTCTCCCTTAGTAAGGCCATTCACATATACCTTACGAATTAATGCATCTGCTACAACATTTGCTTTACCGGGGTGGTATTACAAAATCAAGTCGTAGTCCTTGATGAGTTCTAGCCATCTTCTTGGTCTCGTTTTGATTTCTTTCTGAGTGAAGATCTACTTCAAGCTTTTGTGATCTGTGAACACTTCACATCGCTTTCCCAAAAGATAATGTCTCCATGTTTTGAGTGCATGGACAACAGAGGCTAACTCTAAATCATGAGTAGGATAATTCACTTCATGAGTTTTGAGTTGTCTCGAGGCATAAGCCACAACTTTCCCATCTTGCATTAAAACTTCACCTAATCCTTGATGAGATGCATCACAATAAACTTGGAAATCCTTCTCCAAATCTGGCAGACATAAGACTGGTGCTGTTACTAGTCTCTTCTTCAACTCTTGGAAACTGAGTTCACATCCTTCAGTCCAATCAAATTTCTTGTCTTTCTTTAGTAACTCCGTCATTGTCTTAGCTACTTTTGAGAAATTCTCAATGAACTTTCTATCGTATCCTGCCAAGACAAGGAAACTACGAACCTCTTTCACTGACTTAGGAGATTCCCACTCAGTTACAGCCGACACTTTTGCGGGATCAACGGCTACACCATCTCCTGACACAATGTGTCCAAGAAATCCAACCTCATTCAGCCAGAATTCACACTTGCTGAATTTGGCATACAGTTTATGCTCTCTAAGCTTCTCAAGTATCAAACGCAAATGTCCGTCATGCTCTTCATTAATCTTGGAGTAGATCAAAATGTCATCGATGAAAACGACAATAAACTTGTCAAGAAACTCCATGAACACCTTGTTCATCATATTCATGAAGTAGGCTGGTGCATTGGTCAAACCAAATGGCATCACGGTGTACTCATACAATCCATACCTAGTGGTGAAAGCAGTCTTAGGTATGTCTTGTTCCCTTATATTAAGTTGAAAATAGCCTGACCGGAGATCAATCTTTGAGAACACACGGGCTCCTTCTAACTGATGAAACAAGTCATTGATTCTGGGCAAAGGATATTTGTACTTGATAGTCACCTCATTGAGTGAACGATAATCTATGCATAACCTTTGACTTCTATCTTTATTTTCAACAAACAAGACTGGTGCTCCCCAAGATGAAGAACTTGGTTGAATAAATCCTTTTTGCAACTGTTCTCCAATTTGTTTCTTGAGTTCCTTGAACTCATCAACTGACATCTTGTAAGGTCTCTTTGCTATTAGTCCTGATCCTGGTAGCAAGTCAATCAGAAACTCCACATCCCTATCCGGTGGCATTCCCGACAATTCTTCCGGAAACACATCTAGGTATTCTCTCACAATTAGCACACTGTCTATGCTAACCCCCTTAAGAGAATTTAGCTTACTCCCTTTTGATTCAAAGTTAGACTTGAATCTAATCCATTTCTTATCCGAGGTTGTGAGTGTGACAGTATGATTGGCAAAATCTAGCACTCCCTTGTACTTGGTCATCCAATCCATTCCCAAAATTACATCCAGTCCTTGGGAATCGAGGATTATCAGACTAACTGGAAACTTATGCTTTCCAAATTCTATCACTAGATCACGACATCCAAGACTTACTATCATATCTCCACTGGGAGAACTTACTTTTATAGGACACCCAATATTTTCAGTTGGAAATCCATTTCTATCAACAAATGCTCTTGATATGAATGAATGCGATGCACCAGTATAAAAAAGAACAAGTGCTGGAATAGAATTGAGTTTGAACTTACCAGCCACAACATTAGGTTCCTCATATATCTCTTCCACATTGATGTGGTTCACTTGTCCCTTCTGGAAAGGGTTGGGCTTGGTGGTTCCTTCAACCTTCTTCTCTGGGCACTCATTTGCATAGTGTCCCATCTTCTTACACTTGAAACACTCAACCTGACTGATATCCCTCTTTGTAGGCTGATTTCCACTTCCATTTCCATTTCCACCTCCACTATGGTGACTCTTGTGTTCACTCTTGTGGTTATTGTACTTGTCATTATCATGACTGTGGTGATGCTTGTTGTCATGATGGAGGTTGTGGCTGTGGTGGTTGTTGTACTTTCCATGTTTGTGGGATCCAGAACTCCCACTATCATCATGATGGGAACGCTTGTGAGACGATCTCGAGTTGTGCTTATCAAAGCTGTGCTTCCTCTTCCTGCTCTCAACTTGTTTCATCTTGTTTTCCAAGATGGTGGCCTTGTCACAAAGTGATTGGTAGGTTGGCACATAGGCAATAGACAGCTGCAGATTCAGTTCATCATTCAGTCCTTCGAGGAATTTCTCCTTCCTCTTGGCATCAGTATCAACTTCATCCGGTGCATAACGCGCCAGATTATTGAACTCCTCAATATACTCGGCCACGCTGCAGTGAAGCTGTTTCAGGTTGTGGAACTCCTTCTTCTTCAAATTCATCACTCCGGATGAAATGTGAGCTGTACGGAATCCATCCTCAAAGATAGCCCAAGTCACATCCTCAATGGGAGTGGTAATCTGAAAGTTATCCCACCAGGTTGCTGATGGCCCTTCCAACAGATGTGCTGCAAACCTGACCTTCTCTTCGTCGGTGCAGCCGACAGTCACTAAATCCTTGTTCACTGAATGTAGCCAATCATTGGCCACCATTGGATCAGTGGTTCCTGAGAACTTTGCAGGCCTCAGTCTTAGAAATCTGGTGAGCATGTCAAATCCTGGCGGATTATTCTGGTTGTTGTTGTTATTGTTATTCTGATTCTGGTTCTGCATAAAAGTGATCATCATCTGCATCAGTTGTGCCTGTGCTGTCATCAACTGCTGCATATCGAGAGTACATTGTTGCTGTAGTTTGGGTTGGGGTTGGCACGTCGAGGAGGCATCTGTGGTTTTCATAAGGATAAGAATGAGATACCCATAGATGCTTAACATGCGCAATACATCACATACTCAATCACAATAACCAACCATCATAATAACATAGAGTTTGAACGACATAAACAACAAGTTTGGAAATGAAAACACACCATAGCAAGCCACCCACATGTTGGATGGTCATTGTGACTCAATAAACAAAAGTACGGTAGATGAAAGATAATTGAGTAGTCCACACTACTCCTCCGCATCAATCTCTATGTCAACGAGGGTAAGACTTGAATTCTCCATGGCGGTCTTGTACTCATCAACACTAGTAGTCAAGGCCTCTATCTTGGCCATAAGAGCGCTCTTCTGTGAGCGAAGCCTCTCGATCACTCCCTGCTGATGCTCAAGCTCTAAGTCCTTGGCCTCTAGCTCTTCCTTCATCTCCCGGATCTTCTTGTTCCTGTCTTGGACTCTTTTCTCCTGGCTCTTGAACTTCTTGTCCTGGCTTTCAAACTTGGCCTCCATTTCCTTGACTATCTCGTCTTTCTCCGCAAAGAGATTGTCCTTCTCACGAAGCTGAACCTGGAGCTCGTCATTGCTAAGCATGACGTTGGTCCTATCAGTATCTAGGTGTCTAATAAGCCCCTCTATGTCCTGGAGGTGTAGACGAATCAGCTCCATCGTCTCTCTAGCAGCATCCTCATACTCTATAGCTTCACCCTCCTCGTTGCGTCTCCCGAAGGGGTGAAAGTAAAGACCTCTAAGCTCGGTGGAGTGTCTCCCTACCAGGCGCCCAAGTAACTCATGCATGACTACATCTAAGCCTTTCTCCTTGTCGTCATGCATCATCTTGAAAGTGATGGTCTCCATGGTTGGCTCTGTCTGGCGTCCCGGCTGAGTGACTCTGAAGCCCCAAAGGTCCTTCCTCTCAAACTTGGTGAGTGGAAGTGTCATGATGCTAGGAAGTGGAAGGTTGAGCACACTAGTGAGCTCAATGAGACGAGTACCAAAACGAGTTCCCTTGAACTCCTCGGCCGTGTTGATAGTAACATTAGGCATATATGTTTATAAGATAGAGAAAAGTTAGAATCAACATCAAATAGAAAAAAATCACAAGACAAAATATCACAAGCATATCTTTTGCAACAAACACACAAGTCTTGGCATACACAAATCCATTACAAGCATCAAAGGCTCAACATAACTTAGACAAATTTTTGGAAGTAAAAACGATAAGTTTGGTGGTCCAACTAATGTAGTACATTACAATCCCCACTCACTTGCCAAGTTAGCTATCAGGGCATCCCTAGAGGCAATCTGTCGATCTTGATCACATGATTCCATTGCTAAATCAATGATGTCTTCTCTTAGACGTTGGTTAGCAGCCTCTAAGTCCTGGGTATGCTTCTTTTCTTCTCTAAGGTCATTTTGGGTGTTGAGCATTCTGCACTTGAGTCTATCACCAAGCTCCTTGATAGCATTCCAAGATGCATTTCTTGCAGAGTCAAAGAATGTTGTGTGCATTTCTGAGTTGGTGACCATGCAGAATCCTGACTCCTTGTGGTTGTCTTCCTTGTTTTTATACAAGTGAAGTTGCACCCACCAGTACTCTTCTCCTTCATCCATCACAAGAAATCCTTTGTACACGGCTGCACCATGTATCCCCATGGTAACCATAAGGTTCTTGAGGGCCTTGGGAAATTCAGTCTCACACTCCAAAGTCATGGTCATGAGTGGTCCCTTTCTCACGTCTTCGTTGATGGAGTTCATCTACATCTATAGATGAGAAAGAAGATTAGAAAAGTTTACGAGAAGAAAAATACAAGTGTGGAAATTTTTCAAAGTGTTGAAATTTTTTCCTTAGTGGTTTCCAATCCAATACTAGGGTCATAATCCTACAGGCAACACAGTGATCTGATACCATCTGTAAGACCCCACCTTTATAAAGGTAAAGGTCCCTGTGATTGCAATGCTAGTCCCTGGATCAATTGCTAGCATCCACAGTTTAAGATGAAGTACACAGAAACAAAGGTCATTATTACATTGTCATTCCAGAGATAACATAGTCTTTTACAACTCCATAGCCATAGGCTAGTACAAGAGTTTAACTTAACATTATAAATAAAAGTCTTCATCTTCATGTGCCACAGGCAAGCATGTTGAGTGTAGACTCATAACCCTAATCCTCATCAGAGTAACCTGCAACATCACAACTTACAGCCACAGTGGGTCAATACATTGGAATAGTATTGGCAAGTGATACCTTAGTAGAATAATAGTATCTAGCTTCTACATGAATTTGGCTAAGTGTAGCTTAGGCTTGCTTTGCTCAAAATAGCTTTTACCTATCAGTTGAAAACACTAAGTTTTTGTTTGGCAAAATGTTAACACCCGGATTTTTCAATCCTAGATGCCTGTTATGCCATAGATCGCAATCCCAGGATTACCAGTTTTGCGAGACATAACAGAATAGGATACCATAGTACATCATCCATTACAAACGATACATAAGTTCTTACACAAATAGGGATCTCATGAACCAGTTCTTAATACAACATCAAGCCGCGGAATACGTAATAATAACGGTAGCGTAGGAGAAGCTCCATCTTCGGGGTCACAGGCAATGCTGACGATGGGAGATGATCCTAGTTGTCGTAACCTTCCTGGGGTCCATCTTCCAGGTACTCCTCTTCATAGTCTGGCCATGGGAATAGCCAGGGACAAAGCCATGAGTACTCTTTAAGTACTCGCAAACTAATACTAATAGGTAAAAGGGGGTTTTTGGATAATAGGACACTAGGCTCTAGGGTTGTTTTGCAAAAGCCAAATTTATCTCTACTAAGCTCCAAATCTAGTCACAATTTTATAAATCCTAAGCGGGAAACTCGTATTTCATATCACAACTCTGTTGTGGTCAAGTCAAAGTCTCAATTCATCTCACAGGTCATTTTGAAAAGTCTGACGGGGGAACAGTATGGCCACTCCAACTGTCCATAACCGCGGACGCGGCTATTCAAATAGTTTGACACTCTACAGAGATTGTACACTTTCACCACAACATTCGATACATCCGTCAGGAACAAATCCTGAATTCACCATACTCAGTATGCGGATAATCAATCCTAACCTTTCGATTACACGCCCTAGTATAAGCACCTCTCCCGTGAGTTTGGCCTTCCAACCATGACCAACTGTCATCTTGGGTACTGCACAGGTGGACAATCTTCACAAGGTAGCCTCAGCTCAGACCTTGGCCGTGAGGGAACTAATACTAAGGAATATAAGTTTCCAGTCAAGCCCTACCCAATCTTCGGGTATTGTGGTTGTACGATAAAATTGGAATGGTATCGCATCCAGACAACCATCAGTTTCATAAAGGTCTAAGGCTCATGCCTCAATATTTTTATCACCAAAATTCTCAAGTGTTTGGAAACACATGTCCAAAACATTTCAATAGAATGATCCATCATTCCAAGGTTTTCATAACCATTTTTCCACCAAGTATTCCCATCTAAAAGTTGAACAAGTTTTATGCTTAGCACTAGCATCTACAGGTGGGGGTAGTAATGGGGAGGGGTGGTAACTAGTCGGGTTTCAACTAAGTACAACCTCATGTATTAGGCTTATGTCAAGGTTTCTAACTTAGGCCAAATTTTCTGCTCTTTATGCAACCTTCAGCATCTTTCCAATATCTACCAGTCACTTAAGTAAACTCTAAGAAGCTTGCAAGTAAAACTAGGATTGGTTTATCAAGTGGGTATGATCACATATGCTTAGGGCATATAGTAGGTATAGTAACAAATATGGGCTGGCATAGGTATAGTCTCATCTTGCACAATATCAGTATAAGCTTGCTAAATTGCAAGTGTTAGCTTGCAGGGTTACTAGCTTGCCTTGTGCAGAGCAGAGGTTGAAGTTCTCCTCGGCTTCTTCTTCGTAGTATCCTCCTTCCTCCTTGTATCCTTTGTCGGTACTAGCGTCTATGAATAAATACGAGGTACACAATCACCAAACAATACTTAACTACTTGCAATCATCACACACAAGGGTCCTATGGATGATCTAGCATCATCCCTAACATTACAAGGTTAAGGCTTGATTTAATTCCTTTTATTTTTAGAAAAATAATTTATACTCATTGAAAAACTACTTAAGATTTAATATTCTCCAAACCCAACATGGTATCATGTTGACACATGTCATCACCACATATTGTAGTCCATGGGAATGTGATTTAAAGTGGTGCCACAATTTAATAAAGTTTTACCCTTTTATTTTAATTAATTAAAGTGGCTAGAAATGCTTATGTAGCATTCTTTTATTCCTTGAACATTATTTCTTCAAGTAAACCTATATATTTTTATATATTCTGAAAGGTATGGTTAAATGTGATTTTTGAGAGTTGGAATCAACTCAAAATCTATTATGGTTTAAATTTGAAAAATGTTTGAATGCAGAAAAGCTTCTTCCTTGTTATTTTTACCATGGGTGATCTATAGATCCAAATGACTTGAATCCAACGGGCTTGGATTCAGCATTCACAGACCTTTCCAACAAAATTGGTTTCATTCAATTTGGTGCACTGAATCGATCTGGGTTGATTTTTGAAGTTGGGTACATAAGTGTGTTTGAATTGAAATAGAAAAAGGTTTAATTTGAATAACTGGGCTAAGCGGGAAAAGTTACTGGGCCGGCCTGCTAAGCGCTGTGCTCCCGCGGGCTGCTTAAGTGTGTGTCCCCACTCGTCAGTGACACGGGGCTGGGCGAAGCGGTATGTGGCGACGTGGATCGTTCGATCTAGTTCTAATCTAACGACTGGGAATCATCGTCGACGCGAGACAACTCTGGCAAGAACGAAACCTAGCGTGGCCAGTGAGGGTTGTTGGGGGCTCACCGGGGTGCTGGCGAGGGTCGGCGAGGCGGGCGAACGACGAAGTCGACGACGGCGAACTCAGGGGTGGTCGCGGCAGCTCCTGGGGCGGCTCCAATCGTTGGCTCCCTTCTTCTTCGGCAGCGGCAGGCTCCAGTGAAATTCCAGTGAGGTGGTGCTCGCCTTGCTCTGAGAATGGTGTGGCACGATCAGTGAGGAGAGGGGAGTGAGATGGTGTGAAGAAATCGTGCGGGGGTGGTCTCTATTTATAGTCGAGCGAGGGGACCGTCGGGGCGCACGGTGAGCTCGTCGGGGGCGAGGTTACAGGCGGCTAAAGGCATGGGCAAGGGTAGGGGATGGTGCGGTGTCTCCTGGCGATGCTCAACGACATGGTATCGAGGCATGGGGTGGTGTGGTTTGGTCTGGAACGAGCGGTGCTCTGCGCGGCAGAGGCGGCGTCTTCGACGGCGGGCGGTGGTTGTGCGGCATGGGGCGACAAACGGGGATGTCTCGCGGTCTCCTGGGTCGGTGGGGATTGTGTATGCACGCGGCGAGGGCAGCGCGCGGTCTGTGGGTGATGGTCGAGGGTGGCACTCTGGCGCACGCTCGGCATGGTCTGGGCGCGGCTTGTGCGCGTGGTCCAGGGCTTGGCAACGCTCGCGGCTGGGACAGTGAGTGGCGGTGGACAGTGGGATGCCTCCTAGACATGCTGGCTAGGCTTGCTGCTGCTCCTAGCTTGCTGTCGACTATGGGGTGGCAGGAGGGTGCTCGGCTATTCACCATTGATGACAATGGCAAGCTCACAGTGGTGCTAGTGCCTGGCTAATCTTCCTAGATGATCTAATAAGTTGTGTGTGAGCTAAATGGGGAATCAGTTAGGCAAGAATCACTGCTCACAATAGTGTTTGATGTTTGTTTAATTTGTGTCTGCAACCTGTTTGATGAAATGGTCGCATGAAATCAAGTTTTGAATTTTGAAATGATTTTTGGTGGGTTTTCTAGATTGGTGCTGGTGAGTCTGCAGATGCTTGGGTTTTGAAAGTTGAGCTTGTTTGAGTAGTTTTTGAAAAAGTGGAATCTTCCCATATGATAAAGATTCAATATTGAATTGTCATTTAAACTATGCATTTGAAAGTTTCTGGATGATCACAAAGTGGGCCTTGATACCTTGTTATGAGTACATTCAAGGGGTGGAAAGATCCAGAAAAGTTTCTGTTAGGTTCTGAAAGTTTGAGACAGCCAAAGTAGGCATGGGAGTTAAATTGGCCAAAATGACCGTTCATTTCATATATATGTTTTGATTCACTTGTCTTTAGGAAAGGTGTGGGAAATGTTTTAGATGATGTTTATTTCACCTAAGGAACATTTTACAAGCAATGGAACAAACAAACAAGGTGGTTTCAAAGGATTTCAAAATCCATGCATACACATATGCATGCATTCATGATTTCATTTAGAAAAGTTTTTGTTAACCCTAATTTTGATGATTAGAATTTGATGAACCAAGCTTAGTATTTTCGGGATGTTACAAACCTTCCCCCCTTAAACAAAATCTCGTCCCGAGATTTAAAAAGGACGAAAAGATTACCTAGGATTTGAAGAGATCGGGAAACTCCGTCCTGATGTGATCTTCGCGCTCCCAGGTAGCTTCCTCTTCTGTGTGGTTGCTCCACTGAATCTTGAGAAACTTGATGCTTCGGGTTCGGGTAGTTCGAAAATCTTCTTCCAAAACGCGGATGGGTACTTCAGGATAGGTCAGGTCATCGTTGATCTCTATTGTCCGGTGATCGATATTCTTGAACACTTCGGTCTTCTCGGGGACTTCGAGACATTTGCGAAGTAACGAGATATGGAAAACATTGTGCACAGCTGACATCTCTTCAGGTAGTTCCAATTGATACGATACTTCTCCTCGACGGTTCAGAATTTTGAAAGGTCCGATATATCTGGGGTCTAAATTTCCTTTGAGTTGGAAACGCTGCATTCCCTTCAATGGCGACACTTTCAGATAAACAAAATCTCCTATGTTGAAGGCGAGGTCTCGACGTCTCTTGTTGGTGTAACTCTTCTGTCGGGATTGGGCGGTCTTGAGGTGCTCACGAATCTTGTGAACCTTCTTTTCTGCTTCCCGGAGGATGTCGGGTCCGAAAATCTGACTCTCTCCAACTTCTGACCAGTTCAAAGGGGTGCGACACTTTCTTCCGTACATGAATTCAAATGGGGCCATTTTCAAACTGGCTTGGTAACTATTGTTGTAGGAAAATTCTGCAAACAGCAGACAGTCTTCCCACTTGGATCCATATTCTAGCACACATGCTCTAAGAATATCTTCGAGTATTTGGTTTACTCGCTCTGTTTGTCCATCGGTCTGAGGGTGATACGCGGTACTGAAATCTAGGCGGGTTCCTAAACCTTCTTGGACTTTCTTCCAGAATGTCAAGGTAAACTGATTTCCTCGATCCGATACTATGTTCTTGGGGACTCCGTGCAAACTGACGATTCTAGCGATGTACAACTCCGCTAGCTTCGAACTCTGATAGATGGTTTTGACGGGCAAGAAATGGGCGACTTTGGACAATCTGTCCACTATGACCCAAATAGAGTCATTTCCCCTACTAGAAGTAGGTAGTCTAGTGATAAAGTCCATTCCTACAGAATCCCATTTCCATTTCGGAATTTGCAAAGGTTGCAACAATCCAGCAGGTCTTTTATGTCCTGCCTTGACTCGCTGATATATATCACACTTGGCGATATAGCTTCCGATTTCTCTCTTCATCTTATGCCACCAAAATTGCTCTTTCAAATCTTGATACATCTTAGTTCCTCCGGGATGGATAGAATAAATAGTATCATGAGCCTCCTTCAAGATAACTTCTTTCAACTCTGAATCTGTTGGTACACAAAGGCGTCCTTTGTACCACAGAACTCCTTCTTCGTCCTCGGTGAATCCGGGTACTTTGCCCGTACCGATACGACACTTGATTCTGTCGATACTAGCATTTCACTTCTGCGCCTCTTTAATCTGACTGATCAAAGTGGGCTGAAGTTCTATGCTAGCCAAAAATCCTTCACTTACTAATTCCATTCGAAAATCTTCCATCTCCTTGTGCAGACTTGGTTGCTCCTTCAAAATCATGGAGTTCAAGCGGCACGGCAATCTGCTAAGGGCATCGGCTACCACGTTGGCTTTACCAGGATGATAGTGAATGTCCAGGTCGTAATCTTTGATTATCTCAATCCATCTTCTCTGCCTCATATTCAACTCCTTCTGAGTGAATATATACTTTAGGCTCTTGTGATCCGAATAAATCTCACAACGGTTTCCCATTAGGTAATGTCTCCATGTCTTCAGGGCTAGGACTACTGCTGCGAGTTCGAGGTCATGGGTTGGATAGTTTTTCTCATGTTTCTTCAATTGTCGAGATAGATAAGATATAACTTTGCCTTATTGCATTAGCACACATCCGAGAACAATCTTGGATGCGTCACAATACACATCGAAGGCTTCGTGATATCCGGCATGATTAAGATCGGGGCTGATATCAATCTCCTCTTGAGTTCTTGAAAACTCGCTTCACACTTGTCTGTCCATTCAAACTTCTTGTCCTTCTTCAGCAATTGGGTCATGGGTCGGGCGATACTCGAGAATCCTTCTAAGAATTTGCAGTAATATCCCACCATTCCACCCAGGTGATTCATTCACATGGTTGTTTTATTAAACAAAACACAAGTCATAGACTTAGAAATATTCCATAGCATGAATATAATCCACCCTTGTTTTCTACTAGCTAAGTTAAGCATGATAGTAGTAGGGATCTTAACTTTGGGAAAATTCTACTAAGGAATCATCTACTAGGATTTCCCATGGCATAGCATACTTAGTAAAAATTCCATGCAAGTCCTACTAAAAATATCACTAATGCTTAGTGAAAATAATAGGACAAAAGTATGAAGCACCACTTGCCTTATTGGTAGAGAATATAAGTTCACTCCTTGATCTTGCAATAGTCACACTCTTCAAATTTCACTACAATTCAATCAAGGCATAAATTCAATCTACCATTCAAGCAATTCATCACATAGAATAATAAAAACAAAGCAGTGCATGCAAGCATGCCAACGATTATTTTATTTTGAAAAGTGGTTTCTAATAGGTTATAAACATTTTAAAACACCTATTGCTCATTTATAAAAGTGGCAAAACCATTCGATATTAAGTTAGTGAAAATGGCCACTTTAAATCATTTTTCTTTTGTTAGAAATGATTTAATCAAAGTAATAATTTATAGTGTTTGACAAAAATGTTTTTAAACACCAATATTAATGTTTATGGTCATAATGTTTTAAAATAATTACATTTACAAAGGGTTTCATCCAGGATCCATTTTAAACCAAGGCAACATTTTATTTTGTTGGAAATTCCTTTAAACAAAGTAATAATTTTATAGGGTTCACCAAATATATTTTTAAATCACAAAACCATGTGTTTAGGGTCAGAGAGTTTAAATCAAATCATTTTCCAAAGGTTTTACTCAAACAACATTTTTAAAACATATTCAACATTTTTATTTAACTAGAAATGCTTTAATTCAAAAGAATAATACCTTAGTGTCTCAAAATATATTTTTAAATCCAAAAGTTGGTTTCTATGATCAGTAGGTTCAAAACAAACCATTTACCAAAGATTTTACCCTAAAAACATTTCTAGAATAATTTTTATATTCAAAATATGCCTACACATGTTTCTGCAAAAACAACCAATTTTATAGAAGCAATTCATTAAACAAATGGCATGGTTGGATAGGATTCTTTATTCCTGATTCCATTGATATAAAATTTGCAAAATTTGGATGTATAGATTTAAAGTTATGATTTTTGCAAAATCTAACATCTAATAGAATAGTTTCTGTTTTTAAAACAAAACACGTGCCACACGTTTGTTTCCTATTCGCCGGTACTAGTTCGGTGGGATCGCGTTATGCAGACCGTTGGATCTAAACAGCAACGCATGGATCAAATTAAACGATACCTCTTCGTTTAAAAGATCTATCACGTCCTTTGGATCGGTATCTAACGGCCAGAATGATCTAGCCAAAAACGGGCGGCGCTGCGACGGTGGATGGAGGCGGCGACGCTCGGCCAGAAGCGCTCCAGCGACTACAGGAAGCGAGGAAATCAGTGGAATAGCTCACCGAGTTCGCAGTGCCGAGAGGATGATCGAGGTGGTCGTCATCGTCGAAGGGGCGCACTGCGTTGACCTGAATCGCTCGCTGGAGTCGTCTCTGTTCATGGGCTCACTCTGGTGTCGTTGATGGTGAGGCTACAAGGCACGTGAAGACCAAATAGTGGCGGCGTTAGACGCGCGCGAGAGATACGAAGGTGTGAGTGTCAAGGAGAGGGGGAGGCGCGGTTACAGGTTATCGGGAAAGCTCGACGGAATAATGGCAGACGGCAGCGGCATTCGGTCGAAGTCGTTGCCGACGTTGTGGATCATGCGCGGGTGAGCCAGGGGTACTGACGGGTGCGCAAGACCATAGGGAGTAGGTTCATGGAGTTCTGGGAGAAAGGGGAGGCGAGGAGTGGCCGGAATTTGCTAGAGATGCTCGTCGGAGTAGTGGTGCCGCAAGTTGAATTCAGGGCAGCCCTATGGCCGAGAGGGAGGGGTGAGTGAGGGGAAAGAGAGAGAAGGCATGGGCGTTTACTAGGGCGCAGTCACGGGGAGTTTTAATCACAGCATCAAAGCGAATTGAAGACACGAAAATTTAGCAGGAAAATGGCCGGGGGGTGAGGAAGAACAGGTCGTGGGGTAGGGAAGATGACTGGAAGGTGGGGCAGCCTCGTCAGCGAGAGAGAGGGAGTGCACATGGCGTCTGGATGCTAGTGACTGTGCGGGTCGATGTTTGAGTGAGAAAGGAAACATTTCGGGGGAGAAGAAAGTGGGCTTGCTGGGCTGGTCTGGCCTGGTGGGCTGGGCTAGCTCTTGTCGTTTTTTATTCTGTTTCTTTTTTCTTTTCTGATTTCTTTTTCTGTTTTGATTTTATCCAAATGATTTCAAACCTTGTTTGAATTCAAACTTTTCTCAAAACTTTCAGTAATTTTTAATGTTTAATGCATTTTAAAGTCTGTTTTAGAATAATTCTTTTTTCTTTCATGGTTTATTAATTATTTAAAATAGGCACTTGCCTTTATTCAAATAAGATTTTAAATATAATTTCAAACTCTTATTTGAATTTTAATTTTCATCAACCCCTTTTCAGTAGGTTTTATTTATTTATTAGGGTGTCAAATAATTCACTTTGAATTATTTGAAATATTTTTAATATGATTTATTAATCATTTAAATTGAGCATTTGTCTTTATTCAAATAAAATCAAATATGGTTTTAATTCCATATAAATTTTATTCAAATAATTCTTTTGTTCCATTTAATTTAATTAAATAACTTTTATTCTACTTGGGCAAATTCCAATTATTATTTTCGCATGATTTAATTAATCATTTACTTTAGGGATTTTCTCTTTATTCAAATGGAATAGAATTTGGTTAATGCCATATAATTTTATTTGAATATTCTTTGTCCCTTTATTTTAATTGGAATATCTTTATTTCATTTGCTTATGGATTTGGCCAAGTTTTAATTTGGATTTTTAAATATTCCCTATTTATTATTTCTTTCTTTATCTTATAGAATACATATCTTTTTATTTATAGATCCAAAATTGGTGATTCCTGTTTGTATATTTTTATTTAATATTTGTTTATCCCTTCAAATCTCTTTAGGATTTATTTTCTCACAATTTGTTATGGATTTTAGATAGGATCTTTATTAGCTTTGGAAATTATTTCCTTTTGTCATATTAAACTCATAAGTTTTTATTTATGGTTTCAAATTAAATGAAACCAATCTCTATGGTTTTATAATATTTTTGTTTATCATTTTTGATAATTTATAAATGTTTGTTGACCAATTTTTATATGGATCAAATCCATGGTCTTTGAGATATCTTGGAAAGATTTTCTTCCATTAGGGTTTTAGAGTTTTGATTTATTTTCCAAGTTTAAATTTCAAGATTACATTTATTGATGAATGCATTTCACTTAATTTGAATTTTGCGGGATTCCTTTTTATTCTAATTTTATTAAGGATGGGTTTTGATGTTTCTATTTAAAAGCAAAAAGTTTCTTTTCACCCTAAATTTCAACAATTATTTCTTTTGTTTATTTATTTTTCACATTTCAAAATTTGGAAAAATTTGGGATGTGACAGGCTACCACCCTTAAAAGAAATCTCGTCCCGAGATTTGGGTAGGCTAGAGGTTACAAGTTGGCTTCAAAACAACTAGGGTACTACCACCCTTAAAAAGTTTTCCACTAGATTACATCTTGGCTTACTTGGGATCTTGATGAAACTTTTCTGGACAATTGCTTGCATAATGTCCTTTGTCACCACACTTGTAACATGTGACAAGGTTGAGTTCTTCACGTATCTTCTTTGTACAAATTGATACATAATGGCCTAGCTCTTTGCAGTTGTTGCACCACACTTGGCTAATTCCCTTATTCTTCTTCTTCTTGGGTTTCTCCAAAGCTAGGATTTCTTCTAGTTCATGCTCTTCATATCTCACCTCAAAGGTGGGAAAGCTTCCTCAGTTCCTTGAACGATTCCTTGGATAATACCTACGTTTCCTCTTTTGTCCATCAAGGTGAGTCATAATGTATGGAGGTGCAAGCTGAGATTTTCCTTTGTCTTCATCCTTCTTGGTAGAAGTTGTTCCCTTATGGAGGTTTCCAAACATTTGATGCATTCCACATTGTTTCATTTGTTGAACTATAGGATATATGGGGCATTGGATAGGGACATGATTATTTCCTTCACATAGGAAACAAGTCACTTGAGATGTGGGGCATTGATTAGTTGGATGTTTCTCTTCACAATTAGGGCATTGATCCTCATGCTCTTTGGAAGTGTGTTCCATGTCTCCACAAATATTGCAAGCTTGAGTTCCTTCTATAATATCATCCTTGACATCATTGTTGTCACAATCTCCTTGGGGATAGTTGCTTATCATGTTGATCATTTTATTGTTCATCCTTTGCAACAATTGGGATTGGGTTTCCAAAATTTTTTGCGTGGTTGGGTCTAACTCATTGTTGTTGGCTAAAAACTGAGTTGTCACTTGAGTCAACTGGACTTGGGTTACTAGAAGCATCTCTTTGTTGTTGTTGTCACCATTCTTGATATTGGAGTCTCTTGGGAAAGTCATCTTCTTGGGTTGGATTGGGATTAGAATAGGCAGAAGATTTCTAAGGAAGAAGTCTAATCACACACAACACAATTCACACAAGCAATGTGCAAGCAATCCCAAACAAACATTCCACTCAAACAACAAGTTCAAGCACATTTTTAGGCAACGAAATATAAACTTTTGCTACACCACATAAGTTGGTGTGTTTGATCTAAACATTAGTATGGTGGTCCAACTATATGGTTTTCTTGAGATCATTCCATTATCTTTGGTTGTTTCTTCATGAATAATATCTTGGTATCCTTGGAAAAATTCTTGTGTCTTGGTCACAAAACTTCAAAGGTGATGATGATTTCTTCTAAGTTATGTTTCCTTAGTCTTCAAGTCTTGAGTTACATTCTTGTCTCGCTTGTAGTCCTTAGTGATGTCCAAGTTGAAGTCCTTGATGAAACTAAAGTTGAAGTCATTGAGGTTGTTGAAGATGAAGTCATTGAAGTTTGGTGAAGTCCTTTGCTCATGGTGGAGGCTTTGTCCATCAAGTTGAAAAGGAAGATATGTAGTATTCAAAACCAAAAAGGTTGAGGAAAGAGTTTACAAGATTGTTTGTACATAAGTTTTGGAACAAATACATCTCCTATTTTTCAAAGGGTTTTTTTCCAATCCTAGGGTTACAATCCTATAGGCAACACAGTGCTTTGATACCATCTGTAGAGGTCCCAACCTTTAATAAGGTAGATATCCCTATGATTGCAATGCTAGTCCCTGGATCAATAGCTAGCATCCACAGTTAAGATGTAATATCAAGAAACAAAGGTCATAATACAACTTTATAACCAGGAATAAAATAATTCATTACATCTTACATAGCTTATTTGGCTATCTCATCACAATGCAGCAGAAATAACTATAGCATGGGGTCCTTCTTCTTCAAAGTGCCACAGGCAGTCATGTTGGTTGTAGACTTGTAATCCTAATCAACACACTTCACTAACATCAAACAAACCCGCAACATAATAAGTTACAGCCACAAGAGTCAATAAATTTGAATTGTATTGGCAAGTGATACTATGGTAGAATAGTGGTATCTATCATCTATATGCATTTGGCTAAGTGGATCATAGGCTTGCTTTGCTCAAAATAGATTTTCCTTATCATTTGAAAACACTAAGTTTTTGTTTGTCAAAAATCACCCAAGGCATCTACCAATCAAAGATTGAAGATCCTTTAACCCTTGTTCAACCACAAGTTTTTAACTTAGAAATTGGGATGAGGAGATTCTTGATAGCTTCCATGTCTTGATGCTCAAATTATCCATTGCCGGGGACATGGCTAAGTACTTAGATTTTACTCTCGAGAGAGGTGGTGCACTTTCCCCACAAGACTCGACATGCATCAAGACAAGATCTTTCAAAAGCCTTCCCTTAGACCAGAATGGACGCGTTCCCAAACCTATCACCCCCTACCACCAACTATCCATTTGGCTAAGTTATTGCAACCTATATGATCCAGGCAGAGCCCATAATGCCAAGTGGCTGCACTTGAATCTTCTCAACATTTGACATCTCAAACCTCTTTGTTCCTCGGTGGCATTCCACAAGTGTGATACACAAGGTTCACCAGTCCCCTGGCCTTGTGTAACCACTCAACATAAATCCATTCCCACCATTCCACCCAGGTGATTCATTCACATGGTTGTTTTCTTAAACAAAACACAAGTCATAAACTTAAACATATTCTATAGCATGAATATAATCCACCCTTGTTTTCTACTAGCTAAGCTAAGCATGATAGTAGTAGGGATCTTAACTTAGGGAAAATTCTACTAAGGCATAGTCTACTAGGATTTCCCATGGCATAGCATACTTAGTAAAAATTCCATGCAAGTCCTACTTAAAATATCACTAATGCTTAGTGAAAATAATAGGACAAAAGTATGAAGCACCACTTGCCTTATTGGGAGAGAATATAAGTTCACTCCTTGATCTTGCAATAGTCACACTCTTAAAATTTCACTACAATTCAATCAAGGCATAAATTCAATCTACCATTCAAGCAATTCATCACATAGAATAATAAAAACAAAGCAATGCATGCAAGCATGCCAAAGATTATTTTATTTGGAAAAGTGGTTTCTAATAGGTTATAAACATTTTAAAACACCTATTGGTCATTTATAAAAGTGGCAAATCCATTTGATATTAAGTTAGTGAAAATGGCCAATTTAAATCATTTTTGTTTTGTTAGAAATGATTTAATCAAAGTAATAATTTATAGTGTTTGACAAAAATGTTTTTAAACACCAATATTAATGTTTATGGTGATAATGTTTTAAAAAGGGTTTCATCCAAGATCCATTTTAAATCAAAGCAACATTTTATTTTGTTGGAAATGCCTTTAAACAAAGTAATAATTTTATAGCTTTCACCAAATATATTTTTAAATCCCAAAACTTGGTGTTTAGGGTCAGAGAGTTTAAATCAAATCATTTTCCAAAGGTTTTACTAAAACAACATTTTTAAAACATATTCAACATTTTTATTTAACTAGAAATGCTTTAATTCAAAAGAATAATACCTTAGTGTCTCAAAATATATTTTTAAATCCAAAAGTTGGTTTCTATGATCAGTAGGTTCAAAACAAACCATTTACCAAAGATTTTACCCTAAAAACATTTGTAGAATAATTATTATATTCAAAATATGCCTACACATGTTTCTGCAAAAACAACCAATTTTATAGAAGCAATTCATTAAACAAATGGCATGGTTGGATAGGATTCTTTATTCCTGATTCCATTGATATAAAATTTGCAAAATTTGGACGGATAGATTTAAAGTTATGATTTTTGCAAAATCTAACATCGAATAGAATAGTTTCTGTTTTTAAAACAAAACACGTGCCACACGTCTGTTTCCTATTTACCGGTACCGGTTCGGTGGGATCGCGTTATGCAGACCGTTGGATCTAAACAGCAACGCATGGATCGGATTAAGCGATACCTCTTCGTTTGAAAGATCTATCGCGTCCTTTGGATCGACATCTAACTACCAGAATGATCTAGCCAAAAACAGGCAGTGCTGCGACGGTGGCTGGCGGCGGCGACGCTCAGCCAGAAGCGCTCCAACGACTACAGGAAGCGAGGAAAGCAGTGGAGTAGCTCACCGAGTTCACAGTGTCGAGGGGATGCTCGAGGTGGTCATCATCATCGAAGGGGCGCACTGCGTAGACCTGAATCGCTCGCCGGAGTCGTCTCTGTTGACGGGCTCGCTCTGGTGTCATCGATGGCGAGGCTACAAGGAACGGGAAGACCAAATAGTGGCGGCGTTAGGCGCGCGAGATATATACGAAGGCGTGAGTGTCAAGGAGACGGGGAGGCGCGGTCAGAGGTTATCGGGAAAGCTCGACGGAATAATGGCAGACAGCGGCGACGTTCAGTCAAAGTCGTTGCCGACGCTGTGGATCATGCGCAGGCGAGCCAGGGGTTTTGACGGGTGAGCAAGACCATAGGGAGTAGGTTCGTGGAGGTATAGGAGAAAGGGGAGGTGAGGAGTGGCCGGAATTTGCTAGAGATGCTCGTCGGAGCAGTGGTGCTACAAGTTGAATTCAGGGCAGCCCTATGGCCGAGAGGGAGGGGTGAGTGAGGGGAAAGAGAGAGAAGGCATGGGCATTTAGTAGGGCGCATTTGCGGGGAGGTTCAATCGCAGCATCAAAGCGAATTTAAGACGTGAAAATTTAGCAGGAAATGGTCGGGGGTGAGGAAGAACATGTCGTGGGGTAGGGAAGATGAATGGCACGTGGGGCAGCCTCGTCAGCGAGAGAGGGAGTGCGCGTGGGGTCTGGTTTCCAGTGACTGTGCGGTTCGATGTTTGAGTGAGAAAGGAAACATTTCGGGGGAGAAGAGAGTGGGCTTGTTGGGCTGGTCTGGCCTGGTGGGCTGGGCTGGCTCTTGTCGTTTTTTTTATTCTGTTTCTTTTTCCTTTTCTGATTTATTTTTCTGTTTTGATTTTATCCAAATGATTTCAAACCTTGTTTGAATTCAAACTTTTCTCAAAACTTTCAGTAAGTTTTAATGTTCTTTATTAATGCATTTTAAAGTCTATTTTAGAATAATTCTTTTATTCTTTTATGGTTTATTAATTATTTAAAATAGGCACTTGCCTTTATTCAAATAAGATTTTAAATATAATTTCAAACTCTTATTTGAATTATAATTTTCATCAACACTTTTTAGTAGGTTTTATTTATTTATTAGGGTGTCAAATAATTCACTTTGAATTATTTGAAATATTTTTAATATGATTTATTAATCATTTAAATTGAGCATTTGTCTTTATTCAAATAAAATCAAATATGGTTTTAATTCCATATAAATTTTATTAAAATAATTATTTTGTTCCATTTAAGTTAATTAAATAGCTTTTATTCTACTTGGGCAAATTCCAATTATTATTTTCCCATGATTTAATTAATCATTTACTTTAGGGATTTTCTCTTTATTCAAATGGAATAGAATTTGGTTAATGCCATATAATTTTATTTGAATATTCTTTGTCCCTTTATTTTAATTGGAATATCTTTATTTCATTTTCTTATGGATTTGGCCAAGTTTTAATTTGGATTTTTAAATATTCCCTATTTATTATTTCTTTCTTTATCTTATAGAATCCATATCTTTTTATTTATAGATCCAAAATTGGTGATTCCAATTTGTATATTTTTATTTAATATTTGTGTATCCGTTCAAATCTCTTTAGGATTTATTTGCTCACAATTTTGTATGGATTTTAGATAGGATCTTTATTAGCTTTGGAAATTATTTCCTTTGTCATATTAAACTCACAAGTTTTTATTTATGGTTTAAAATTAAATGAAACCAATCTCTATGGTTTTATAATATTTTTGTTTATCATTTTTGATCATTTATAAATTTTTGTTGACCAATTTTTATATCGATCAAATCCATGGTCTTTGAGATATCTTGGAAAGATTTTCTTCCATTAGGGTTTTAGAGTTTTGATTTATTTTCCAAGTTTAAATTTCAAGATTACATTTATTGATGAATGCATTTCACTTAATTTGAATTTTGCGGGATTCCTTTTATTTCTAATTTTATTAAGGATGGGTTTTGATGTTTCCATTTAAAAGCAAAAAGTTTCTTTTCACCCTAAATTTCAACAATTATTTATTTTGTTTATTTATTTTTCACATTTCAAAATTTGGAAAATTTTAGGATGTGACAATTCATGCATTTATCAAATCATCACATTCACACATGCATTCATATGATTTAAATTAATCAAAGTTTTTGTTAACCCTAATTTTAGTGATTAGAGTTTGATGATCATTGTTTCATATTTTTGGCATGTTACAAACCTTCCTCCCTTAAACAAAATCTCGTCCTGAGATTTGAAAAGGAAGGAAAAAGATTACCTAGGATTAAAGAGATCGGTAAACTCCGTCCTGATGTGATCTTCTCGCTCCCAGGTAGCTTCTTCTTCAGTGTGGTTGCTCCACCGAATCTTGAGAAACTTGATGCTTCGGGTTCTGGTGGTTCTGAAAGCTTCTTCCAAAATTCGAATGGGTACTTCAGGATACGTCATGTCATTGTTGATCTCTATGGTCTGGTGATCAATTTTATTGAAAACTTCAGTCTTCTCCAGAACTTCAAGGCATTTGTGAAGTAACGATATATGAAACACATTGTGCACTGCTGACATTTCTTTCGGCAGTTCCAATTGATACGATACTTCTCCTTGACGGTGCACAATCTTGAAAGGTCTGATATATCTGGGGGCTAACTTTCCTTTGAGTTGGAAACGCTGCATTCCCTTCGAAGGCGACACTTTGAGATACACAAAATCTCCGATATTGAAAGAGAGGTCATGAGGTCTTGAGGTAACTCTTCTGTCTTGACTGGGCGGTCTTGAGGTGCTCCCGAATCTTGTGAACTTTCTCTTATGCTTCTCGTAGGATGTCAGGTCCAAAAATCTAACTCTCTCCCACTTCTGACCAATTCAGGGGTGCGACACTTCCTTCCATACATAAACTCAAATGGGGTCATTTGCAGACTATCTTGATAACTGTTGTTGTATGAAAATTCTGCGAAAGGCAGACAGTCTTCCCATTTGGATCCATACTCTAGCACACATGCTCTCAACATATCTTCGAGTATTTGATTTACTCGCTCCGTTTGTCCATCAGTCTGAGGGTGATACGTTGTGCTGAAATCCAGTCGGGTTCCTAAACCTTCTTGGACTTTCTTCAAGAATCTTGAGGTAAACTGAGTTCCTCGATCCGATACGATGTTCTTGGGGACTCCGTGCAAACTGACGATTCTAGAGATGTATAACTCCGCTAGCTTCGAACTCTGGTGTGTGGTCTTTACTAGTAAGAAATGGGCGACTTTGGACATTCTGTCAACTATGACCCAGATAGAGTTATTTCCCCTACTAGAAGTAGGCAATCCGGTGATAAAGTTCATTCCATCGGAATCCCATTTCCATTCCGGAATCTGTAATGGTTGCAATAGACCTGTGGGTCTTTGATGTCCTACCTTGACTCTCTGACATATATCACACTTGGTGATATAGCTTCCGATTTCTCTCTTCATCTTATGCCACCAAAATTGTTCCTTCAAATCCTGATACATCTTTGTTCCTTCGGGATGGATAGAATAAAGAGTATCATGGGACTCTTTCAAAATCACTTCTTTTAATTCTGAATCTACGGGTACTCAAAGGCATCCTTTGTACCACATAACTCCTTCGTCTTCGGTGAATTCGGGTACTTTTTTTGTATCGATACGATGTTTGATTCCGTCGATGCTAGCATTTCCTTTCTGCGCCTCCTTGATCTGACTGATCAAAGTGGGTTGAAGTTCTATGCTAGCCAAAAATCCTTCACTCACTAATTCCATTCGTAAATCTTCCATCTCTTTGTGCAAACTTGGTTGCTCCTTCAAAATCATGGAGTTCAAGCGGCATGGCAATCTGCTAAGGGCATATGCTACCACATTGGCTTTACCGTGGTGATAGTGAATGTCCAGATCATAATCCTTGATTAGCTCAATCCATCTTATCTGCCTCATATTCAGCTCCTTTTGAGTGAATATATACTTCAGGCTCTTGTGATCCGAATAAATATCACAACGGTTTCCCATCAGATAATGCCTCCATGCCTTCAGGGCTAGAACTACGGCTGCTAGTTCAAGGTCATGGGTTGGATAATTTTTTTCATGTTGCTTCAGTTGTCGGGATATATATGATATAACTTTGCCTTCTTGCATTAGCACACATCCGAGACCGATCTTGGATGTGTCACAATACACATCAAAGGGCTTCGTGATATCCGGCATGATCAATATTGGGGCTGAAACCAATCTCCTCTTAAGTTCTTGAAAACTTGCTTCATATTTGTCCGTCCATTCAAACCTCTTGTCCTTTTCAGCAATTGGGTCATGGGTCTGGCAATACTCGATAATCCTTCTACGAACTTGCGGTAGTATCCCGCTAATCCGAGAAATGCAAGAACTTGGGTTTGAGTGGTTGGGGCTTGCCAATCTTCAACATATTTCACCTTCGCAGGGTCAACGGCAATTCCTCCGGCTGATACAATGTGTCCGATAAATCCTACCTCCTGTAACCAGAATTCAAATTTGCTAAACTTGGCATATAGCCGATGCTCTCTAAGGGTTCCAAGAATGGTCCTTAGTTGTAGCTCATGTTCTTCTTCTGATTTGGAATAAATCATAATGTCATCAATGAAAACAACGACAAACTTATCCAGGAAGTCCATAAAAATCTTATTCATGAGGTTCATGAAAGAAGCGGGGGCATTGGTTAATCCAAAAGACATGACCATATACTCATATAATCTATATCAGGTGATAAAGGCAGTCTTTGGAATATCCTCTGCGTGAATTTTGAGTTGATGATAGCCAGTTATAAGATCAATCTTAGAAAACACTTTGGCACCAGTCAACTGGTCAAACAAATCTTCTATCTTCGGTAGTGGGTACTTGTTCTTGATGGTGACATCATTCAACTTCCGATAATCCGTACACAAATGGTTACCTCCATCTTTCTTGTCCACAAACAAAACAGGTGATCTCCATGGTGACGCACTTGGTTGAATCAGTCCAATTTCCAACATGGCATACAGTTGCTTCTTCAGTTCCACTAGTTCAGCCGGGTTCATACTATATGGTCTCTGGGCTATGGGTCTGGTTCCAGGTATTAGTTCAATGATAAACTCGATATCCCGATTTGGGTGCATACCGGGCAAAACATCTGAAAATACATCGGGGTATTCACAGACTATCTGGACTTGGTCAATGGTTGGCTGGGCTATACTCTGGTTGCACTAGAATTGACGGGGCAAGGTTTCAGATACATGCTCTACTGATATTCCGGCTGTACTGGTCATGGTTATGGATTTCTTTGCACAGTCAATTAATCCTTTATGTTTGGACATCCAATCCATTCCTAGTACTACTTACAAACCTTTAGTTCCGAGTACTATTAGATTAGCATAAAAATCTATGCCATGGATTCTGATAGGGACGGCTTTGCAAATTTTCCTAGCTTTGGTGGTTGAACCAGGTATTTGAACAATCATAACGTGCTTCAATTTGGTTGGTTGAATCTCACTAGTGCATGAAAATTCTTCAGTAACAAATGAGTGCGATGCTCCAGAATCAAACAACACTCTTGCAAGTACTGAGTTAACAGAAAACATACCCAGCACGACATCTGGCACTTCTTGGGCTTCTTCAGCATGCATGAGAAAGAGACGGTCGTTGCGCTTGAGGGAATTCCCTGGGGCAAACCTACTTCCAGGATGAACACGACGCTGCTACTGAGCTGGGGCATTTGCATTGGGAGATGCGGCAATCTTCTCGGGGCACTCATTGGAATAGTGACCCTTGGTTCCACATTCATAACAAGTCAATTGCGACTTGTCCTTCGCTGCAATAGGCACAACAATGCTTCCAGTCCTTGGGGCAGTGTTGGTGTTGGTAGCAGCATTGTTGTTGTTGAACTTGGGTGGTGCACGGTTTAAATTGCTAGAGTTGCCGGGGTTGTTGTGGTTTCCTCCGGGCCTTGGGTTTCCATGGTTGGGATAGGTCGGACGGTACATTGGGGGTCTATTGGTTCTCGGGGCAAATCCTGGAGATGGGTTGGGGTGATACTTTGGTGTATGGTGGGTTCCTGGCCGATGCATCATGCGACGCTTGCAGTTCTCATTAGCTTGGTTGATCTTTCCTTCCATCTGAATGGCAGAGTCAATTAAGGCTTCAATATCAGCAAATGGGTATTGACTAACACTGTCTGCATTTCATCATGCAGACCATTCAAGAATCTCTCCTTCTTATTGGCTTTAGTATCTATCTCATCCGGTGCATACCTAGCCAATGACAAGAATTTGTCACGGTATTCCACTACTGTCATCCTTCCTTGCTTCAGTTCCCTGAATTCATCTCTCATCCTCTTGATCAAACCTGGTGGCACATGGGTTCTGCTGAACTTGACTTTGAACTCTTCCCAAGTCATCAGCTGACCTCTTGTCATTGCGCGAACACTGTTCCACCATGCTCTTGCATCTCCAGCTAGATAGTGGCTGGCGAACAGAACTTTCTCGTTAGCTTCCACTCCCGCAACATCCAGATTGTTCTCCATGGTTTGCAACCAATCATCTGCATCTAGGGGCTCTTCTGACTTAGTGAAAACAGGTGGATTGGTGTTCTGGAAATTCTCGAGCTTAGATCCATGGTTCTCCTGATTTCCATGGCCTTGATTGTTGTTGGCCATCTGGGCGATGTGTTGAAGGGTGGCTAAGTTGGCTTGACTTTCGACTCTTTCGTCTTCGCGGTCAGAAACCAACATTTGCAAGATCTACAACATCGGGTCCGGGGATGAACCGCTTCCTTTGCGAGGCATCTGAAGATTGAGATAGATCATGAGAAAATAGGGAAATCTCTAAGGTTTAGGGGTTTTGAAAAGTTTTTGAAGTTTGACTCAGATTTTTCTAGCAACTTGCTTTTCATTCATTCATTCATAGCACACGATACAAACACACACCACAACAATGAAAAACAGATGGTTTAAGAACCATTATGTGAAACTACGATACAGTGGGACCGAATACAACTCACTAATGCTAGTGCTCAAGTGCTACTACTCCTCGGATTCAGTGTCCTCATCATCATCATCATCGATGAAGTCGAAGTCCTCCTCATCGGTGAAGAAATCCATGGCCTGATCCTCCAGAAAGTCATAATCATCGTTGAGATAGGAGTAGGGGTCTCCACGAAGGTGTTCCCCTGCATTCTCCCTTTCCTCCAACTGCATGTATCTCTCATGGATGGTCTCCTCCAAATCCGTGATCCGGTGGCAAAGACGGGCAATGATGCGCTCATTCTTGTCGAGATGACGGCGACGAGACTTGTGATCCTTCACTAGCATGGCAAGGGTCTGATCCTTCTTCTTGGCAATGGCATACTTGTGGTTGGCGTAGGAACGGGTATTTAACAACTCCTTCTGATGGTCGTACATCATGAAGCTGAGGTGGTCCAATTGAGTCTTCAGCTCAGGGTGGTATGGGGCCTCCAGCGGCTGTCCCATAGCATCACTCCTTGGGTAGAACTCAAAGCGGGTACCCTTGATTTGATTGATACTCTGCCCACACAGACGGGCAAGAGCTTCCTGCATGGCCCTGGCAAGTCCATCGAGCCAGTTGTTCTCTCCTAAGGTGAATTAAATTCCCTCTGCAGTTGGAGGTTCAATCTTTCCTCGAAGACTTGCAGCAACTAGACACTGCAAATCTTCTCCTTCCTGATCATTGAGCTGAGCTCCGAAGAACTCGGGGTGCGGACGCTCCAGCATCTTCGACAGCTGGTCCAAGTCACGCTCAAAGATGAGGGATCCTCCATTCCCCAACCGATAAAACTTGTTGTACTTCACGTCCATCTATAAGAATATAGGATCAGTAAGTTAGTAGAGTGATCAAGTGTGTCAAATTTTATGTACTTTGCAAAAAAAATTGAGGAACATGAATTTTCATGAAAGAATGCAAGTGATAAGAATGAGAGTAAGTTTTTGTAAATACTCACTTCCTTTGGTTTTGAAACTAAATTTTTGATTCAAACGTCCATTTTGTAGGGTTCGCAGCATAGAAAACAAAAAATTCCTATGATGAGAACTATGTACCAAGATCTATCTACTAGATACAAACAACGGACGGATGTATATCCGTAGAGAACATGCCCTTGAAGACCGACAAAGCTTAACGAGATGAACTCGTGGTTGATGTAGACGATCTCTTGCCGATCTCAAGATCAAGAGGAAGTCCTAGTGTCGCAAAGCAGCAGCGCATCCATGCTCGCACACACGTACAAGACACCGAGAAACCTCCGCCTCCTCGCTCTAGCGATGTAGCGAAAGCACAACCCTTTCTTGCCGAATAGCCACCGGGAACATGTATCTCGCTAGTCCGATACCATGGGGGATAAATTCTAGAGGGGGAGAGAGATCCTTCACGAGGAGGTGTGAGTGAGAAGTGAGGAGGGGGGTGCCTTTTAGGAGAGGGGTGAACCCTAAGGGGGTGTCCGGCGCATGGGGCTGCCCCCTTTCCCTCCCCTCTTCATGTGGGTGGACACTCCACTCACAAAATTCCTTTAAATTCCCTCCACTCAAAATCCCACTCAAACTTGCTATTAAATTTCCACCAAATTTAATGCAAACTATCATTAAATAAAACTCTTTTTATTTATTCAGAATTTTGTCAATTACTTTAATGACAAACATTCACATATAACCCCTTTCTAGAATTCTATTTCACATGCAAAAACACTTTCGGCAATTTAACCCGAAAACCTGTTTCGGTATCTAGTGAAATAAATTCCTGCGCTTGTTATTCTTTCCGGCATGACACATTTGCTCCAATTGGATGCCAGTGTCCCTTAAGTGTGTCACCCTACAGTTCGCGAATAATGCGGACATGATTGAGACCCTTCTCCGATCAATAATCAGTAGCGGGACCTGGAGATCCATACTGACTCCCACATATTCAACGATGACTTTCATGTGATCGTCGTAACCTTTTATGCTTGTATCTTAATCCCTTTGTTTCATGATATATTACATGTCTGACATTCGATCATCGGTATCTCCATACCTAGTTTTATATTGTTACTGACATGCACTCTTTTCTCGTTCCTGTGATATAACATTCTAGTGATCAAATCACTTGCTTGCAAGCTAACCAATGTGATATCACGGAGAGGGCCCAGAGTATATATATCCGTCATCGGGATGAACAAATTCCACTCTTGATCCATGATTCTCAACATAACTTTAGTAGCTTTGAAGCCATCTTTATAATCACCCAGTTATGGTGTGACATTTGATGTCAACAAGAAACTCTTCCGGTGTTAGTGATTGGCATGATCTCATGGTCTAAGGATTAGGATCACTTCGTAAGTTGTTTATAGAAATATAAACTCAATGACTTTGATCTTAATGC
The DNA here is from genome assembly GCA_910589765.1 of Avena atlantica. NCBI lineage: Eukaryota > Viridiplantae > Streptophyta > Magnoliopsida > Poales > Poaceae > Avena > Avena atlantica. The sequence goes on from OU342738.1 coordinate 211,601,689, forward strand.
TATACTTTGGATAAATGTTCATCACATCATTACACTAATGTTGTGATCTCGTTATTAACAACATCCAATGTCTATGATCAGGAAACTGTGATCATCTTGTTAATCAACGAACTAGTTTATGAGAGAGACATAACTAGGAACTTTCTGTTTGTTTATTAATGTAAGACCCCACCTTTATAAAGGTAAAGGTCCCTGTGATTGCAATGCTAGTCCCTGGATTAATTTCTAGCATCCACAATTTAAGATGAAGTACACAGAAACAAAGGTCATTATTACACCATCATTCCAGAGATAACATAGTCTTTTACAACTCCATAGCCATAGGCTAGCACAAGAGTTTAACTTAACATTATAAATAGAAGTCTTCATCTTCATGTGCCACAGGCAAGAATGTTGAGTGTAGACTCATAACCCTAATCCTCATCAGAGTAACCTGCAACATCACAAGTTACAGCCACAGTGGGTCAATACATTGGAATATTATTGGCAAGTGATACCTTAGTAGAATAATATTATCTAGGTTCTACATGAATTTGGCTAAGTGTAGCTTAGTCTTGCTTTGATCAAAATCGGTTTTACCTATCAGTTGAAAACACTAAGTTTTTGTTTGGCAAAAACTCCTGAGGAACCACCAATGGACATTGGTGAACCTCACCCTTGTTCAACCACAAGTTTTAACTTAGAAAATTGGGATGAGGAGATTCTTGATAGCTTCCATGTATTGATCCTCAAATTATCCATTACCGGGGACACGGCTAAGTACTTAGTTTCTTCCTTCTGCAGAGGTGGTGCACTTTCCCCACAAGACTGATTTTCACGAAGACATGACCTTTCAGAAGCCTTCCCTTAGACCAAAATGGACGCGCTCCAAACCTATCATCCCCTACCAACAACTTAATTTGGCCTTTTAAACAGTACTGAACAATAAACAAAACAATTATACACCAAATAAACTTAATTTGGCATTTTAAACATTTTCCAAATAATTTTTATACACAAAATATGCTTACAAATGTCTCTGCATAAAATTCTATTTTAACAGAGGAAAAATACAAAACCAATTCCATAGATGTGTAGGATTTATTTTTGTTATTGCAATGGTATATTATTTGTAAATTTTGGATAAACAGATCAAAAGTTATTGAATTTACAAGTTTAAATAACTAATAGATCTAAATTCAGATTTTAAATCTAAAACCTAGCCACGCGGCAGCCTCTGATTGGTGCGTACTAGTTCAGCCGGATCACGCTCGTGGACCGCAGGATCTAACTAACGATGCACGACCCAGATCTTTTCATACCGCTTCAGTTAAAATCTAATCGTGGCCTTTGGATTTAGATCCAATGGATTAGATCTAACTGACCAAGATCCAGCGGCGCGAATGGCGCAGGCGGCGGCGACGGCTCTGGCGGCGACATGCCGGCTAGGTTAGAGGTGCAGGGGGTGTGCTAGTGCTTACCGAGAACGCGAGGATGTGGAGATGCTCAACGTGTAGATGGAAAGGTTCGGGGCGCACGGTCATGGCAGAAATACCTCGTCGGAGTTCGTCTGCGCGTCGGTTGCTCACTGTCGGAGTCGAAGAAGACGACCCAGGGCGCAAGGATTCAAACTACAAGCGTTAAATGATGTGTAAGACGCTGGCGAACACAATTGCGTGAACCAGAGACAGAGGGGGACACAAGGCTCACCGGAATGGCTCGTCGTAGTCGAGCTTAGCTTCGGGCGCTTGCAGATGTTGACGAGGGCGACGACCTGGGGCGATTTAGGAAAAATGGAAAACATGAGAAGATGCGCAAGGCGATGGCGAAGCAGCTTGTGTGAACCAAAGGGAAAGGCGCGCTCGAGACTCACCGTGATAGCTCCCTGGAGTTCTTCGGTGCTGTGGCGGTGTAGGGCGAAATTCATGGAGTCTGGCGGCGCTACGGGCTGGTTGTGTTGGGGGAAATGGCCGCGAGGGGGAGGCGATTAAGTAGCCAGAGTGGGGGCGAGGATTTCACACGAAATCATCGGCATTTACTCGAATTATGACGCGATAGTGAAGGAGGAGGAAGAAACGGCGAGGCCGAGTCGTGGGCGGGGTTTGGGGACGACGCTAACATGGCAGGTGGGTCCGGAGTGTCAGCGAGGGAGGGGTGTGCGAGTGGGTGAGAAACAGAGAGAGAGGAACCCCGGGTGGGCTGGCTAATGGGCTGGATCCAGTACTTGTAACATCCCTAAAATCACAATTTCAAAGTTTGCATATCATTCATGCATGCATATAGATTTGAGAACAATTTTAAACTCATTTTAGAAAAACAGAAGCACAAAGTGCTATGATTTTATGTGAGCAGATTTAAATCAAATGGCCATCACCATTTGAAAGTTTGAGTGATTTTAAACCTAACTTGTTTGTCTTACTCATAGAAGGGATTGATTGTGGTTTTGAACCAAAAAAAAATTTTCAAATTGGAAATGGTTTCAAAAACCATTTTTCAAATCTTGCAAACCAAGTGCCAAGCCTCTGTTATTTTGATCTCCAAGCTTGACCAAGCCTTTGCAAAGCAACCACTTGTTTTTATGCCTATATTGCAGACTACTGTACCCTGCAAAAACCCCAGAAAGATTTGAATTCAAAGAGAGTTTGAATTTATTTCAAAACCATTCCTGAAAATCGAAATAGAAAAATAAAAGGAGTAAACAAAAGAAAAGGGCTAAGCGCCAGGAATCTAGCCCAGCATCGGAACAGGCCCAGCTAGCCCACCCGGGCCATCTTTTTCTCTCTCGCATGCGCCCGCGCACCCACACAGCCGCTGGCAGCCAGACCCCACCTCCCCTTCGCACGCTTCGCTGACGAGCGGGCCCCTCTCCACGTCAGCTTCGTCTTCCCCTGATTCCGCGCATGACCTCCGCCGCTGCCCGTTGCTGCACTGATTTCGCGAGCTTAATTGGCATTGATGCAGCAAGCATTTCTTATTGAGCCTCTGGATATAAAATCCCCACATCCTAGCAACCATTTCCCCCTAAACAATTTCGCCTTCACGCCACCAGGCTGCCCACAACTCGCACGACACCGACGCTGTTCCGACGACTGCGCCGGCGAATTCCGGTGAGCTCCGTGTTCCCCTCTGTCTCTAGTTCATGCTATCAAGTTCAGCGAGTCTTTGCGCACCTACTGACACTCCCCATTTGCCCTCGCATGATCCGTAGCTCCAGCAACATCGACGACCGGCCGCCACCGTTCTCTGCACGAACTCCGGCGACCTCCCTCCGTAAGTAGCCACCGCCCCTTGCCCTCTGACTGGTACACCTAGAATCTACATCGTTGTGCGCATCTAACAGTACCCCTATTTTGGCTTAGCGCGACGAGAAACCTTGCCAACGTCGACGACTGACCGTGCCCGACGTCTGTCTCAACTCCGACGAGAAATCCTCGCCGTGTCCGCGCGCCCCTCGACGAACCATCGCCACCTTGAGCATCGGCAGCACCCTGCGATTCTGGTAAGCGCCTTCTTTCTTCCCCGGGCGACCTAGAGCGCCAGCGCCGCCGCTACCTGACGCGCCGCCGCCAGCCGCCGCCGCTAGCGCCGCTCGTTTCTGGTTAGAAGATTCTAGGCCGTCAGATCCAGATCCAGCGCGTAGAAATAGTTCACTTAACGAAGGGGTATGGATAGATCTGAGCCTTGCAGCGATAGTTAGATCCAACGGCGCGGAAGGGTGATCCGGTGCGAACCGGTACGCACCAGTAAAATCGTGACGCGTGTCTAGGGTTGGATTTAGAATTAGAATTGAAATCAGATTTAGATCCAATTTCCAAATGGCTATAACTTGAGATTCCCACGTTAGATTTTTGCAAATTTTATACCGTTGGAAACAGTGAGTCAAGCCCTTTATGAATCTGCAATGTGTTTAACAAAAAGTTTCTGTTAAAATGACTTTATATGCATAAACATATTTAGGTCCATTTTGAGTATAGATTTTGTTTAGCAAATGGTTTTAGTGCTAAATAAGTTTAGTTAGCAAGTATTTGACTTGGTTATGTTTCTGTATCATGCACTTGCTTGGTGGAGTTTTCAAAAATCATCACTTAGCATTTTCTTGCATGCATGCATTCATATTTTTGTTTGTATATGATTTGTGTGTAATTTTGTGCTACAAACTTTGTGTAGATTTTGCTAGTGACTGTGATTGTGAAGAGTGCTGCTCTCCCCATTACCAAGGCAAGTGATACTTCATGATATTTCCACCCCTTTATTTTGAATAAGCATTAGAATTATTTTTGCTAAGTCTTGCATTCTACTTTTGCCAAATGCTATGTTGGGAAATCCTAAGTAGTTGTAGTATTGTAGAATTGCTAGGGAATTTCCTAAGTTAAGTTACTATGCCATGATTAGCCTAGCTAGTAGCAAACCAAGGGTTTGTAAAGTATGTACATGCTATGGTGAAAATAATTCTAAGTCTTTTGGACTTATGCTTTTCTTAATAAAACAACTAAGTCAATGAACCCCCTGGGTGGAATGGGATTTGAATTGGTGGTTTTTGGTTGAGTGGTTACACAAGGCCATGGATATGGCTTGTGTATCTCACTTGTGGTATGCCACCCAGGCACAAAGGTATTTGGAGGCCAAGTGTTGAGAAAGCTTACAGTGCAGCCACTTGGCAATATGGGCTCTGCCATGATCATATAGGTTGCTAGAACTTAGTCACTTGGAAAGTTGGTGGTAGTGGGAATGATAGGTTGGAGCGCGTCAGTTTGACTAAGGAAAGGCTTCTGAAAGGTCCTGTCTTGGGAAACCAAGTCTGGTGGGGAAAGTGCACAACCTCTGCAGATGGAAAATCTAAGTACTTAGCCAAGTCCATGGCAATGGACAAATTGAGCATCAAGACATGGAAGCTACAAGAATCTCATCACTCCAACTTCTAAAGTAAAACTTGTGGGTGAACAAGGGGTAAAGGACCCCAATGTCTATTGGTGGTTTCTTGGGAAAGTTTTGACAAAGAAAAACTTAGTGATTTCAACTAATAGGGAAAACCTATTTTCAAGAAAAGCAAGCCAAGCTACACTTAGCCAAAATGCATATAGTAATATAGTCCACTTAAAATTTACTAAGGTATCACTTGCCAATACTATTCCAAAGTATTGACCACTATGGCTGTAACTTGTGATGTTGCAGGTTACTCCGATGATGATTAGGAGTCATGAGTCTACACTCAACATGTTTGCCTGTGGCACATGAAGATGAAGACTTGTGTTTATTTACTTATTCCAAAACTCTTGTATTAGGCCTATGGCCATGAGTTGTAAAAGACTATGTTTTATCTCTGGAATGGATGTAATAAATGACCTTTGTATCTGTGTACTTCATCTTAAACTATGGATGCTAGCAATGATCCAGGGACTAGCATTGCAATCACAGGGATCCTTTTCCTTTACAAAGGAGGGATCTTACAGATGGTATCAGAGCACTGTGTTGCCTGTAGGATTATGACCCTAGGATTGGAAAACCACTAAGGAAAAAATTTCAACTACTTCTACACTTGTCTATTCTTCTCGTAAACTTTTCTAATCTTCTCATTCTCATCTCTACTTGTAGATGAACTCCATCAACGAAGCCGTGAAGAAAGGACCACTCATGACCATGACCTTGGAGTGTGAAACTGAGTTTCCCAAAATTCTCAAGGACCTCATGGTGGCAATGGAAGCATATGGTGCAGCTGTGTACAAAGGCTTTCCAGTGATGGATGAAGGAGTGGAGTACTGGTGGGTGCAACTTCACTTGTACAAAAACAAGGAAGACAACCACAAAGAAAGAGGATTCTGCATGTACACCAACACTGTGATGCACACTACATTCTTTGAGTCAGCAAGAGAAGAAGCTTGGAGGACTATCAAAGAACTTAGTGCTAGAGTCAAGTGCAGAATGCTCAACCTCCAAAAAGACTTAGAGAAAGAGAAGGAACATACCCAAGAGTTGGAAGCCACCAACCAAACTTTAAGGGGAGATATTATAGACTTAGTGATGGAATCATGTGAGCAAGATAGGATGATTGCCTCTAGGAACATTGTGTTAGCCAACAGATCCAGTGAGATAGGATTGCAAACACACTTCGTTAGTTGGACTATCACCTTATTTTCCAAAATGATACCTTAAATAAGTTTGGACCTTGGATGATGTAATGGACTCATGTATGCATGACTTGTGTGGTTTTGTGTTCCAAGGATGTGTATGTGATGTTTGTCCTTGTTTTATCTTAAATAGTGTTGTTCTAACTTTTCCATCTTATAAATAGATGCCTATTACCATCAGCACTGTTGAGGAGTTCCAGGTTACCCGCTTTGGTCCTTGTATCGTTGAGCTTAACACTTTGCTCGATCTCCCTCTTCCCACCATCACGGTGCATCCACTCACCAAGTTCAAGAGAAAGGACCTCTGGGGCTTCAAGGTCAACCATCCCGGACGCCAGACAGAGCCTACTACAAAGGCCATCGTCTTCAAGCTGATGCACAACGACAGGGAGAGAGGCATGGAGGTAGTCATGCGGGCCCTGATAGGACGTCTGCTAGGCCGTCACTCCCGATAGGTTAGGGGCACCCACTTCCACGTCTTCGGAAGACGTGATGATGATGGAGAGTCCATTGACTTCGAGGACGACTCGAGGGACGCAGCAGAGCCGATACGTCTCTATCTCCAGGACTTAGAGTCTCTCATCAGGCACGTGGACACGGACAGGACCAACGTCATGCTCAGCAATGACGAGCTCCAGGTGCAGCTTCGCGAGAAGGACAAGCTTTTCGCATAGCAGGACGAGATAGTCAAGGAAATGGAGGCGAAGTTCGAGACCCAAGACTGGAAGTTCAAGAGTCAGGAGAAACGCGTCCAGGATAGGAACAAGAAGATCCGGGACATGACTGAAGAACTGAAGTCCAAGGATTTCGAGCTAGAGCAGCAGCAGATGGTGATCGAGAGGCTTCGCTCCCAGAAGAGGGCTCTCAAGGCCAAGATCGATTCCTTGACCACTACTATTGAGGAGAACAAGACCGCGATGGAGAACGCGGGTCTTACCTTCGTCGAGGAGGAGATTGATGCTGATGATTAGACTTGACTACTCGTTTATCTTTCATTATCGTACTTGTTATTTGTGAACTTATTATTGGACCATCCGACATGTGGATGGCTTGCCACTTGTGTGTTTTATTTCGAGAACTTGTTATATTGTTGTTGAACTTTTATCCTGTGTTGCATGCTATGTGTTTGCTTGTGATGTAATGTGCATAAAAACATCTATGGGTATCTCATTCTTATCTCTGTTTGAACAAACCACAGATGCCTCCCCGTCGCGCAAACCCCAACCCCAAAAACATCACCCCGGAAATGCAGCAAATGATGAATGCTCAAACACAGCTTATGCAGATGATGACAAAATTCATCCAAAACCAGAATAACAACAACAACAACCCCAATAACAACAACAATAACAACAACAACCCTCCGGGCTTTGATATGCTCACCAGATTTCTGCGTTTGAGGCCAGCTAAGTTCTCGGGGACAACTGATCCCATGGTGTCCAATGATTGGCTACGTTCTGTGAACAAGGACTTAGTGACCGTGGGCTGCATGGATGTCACATCCCAAGATTTTCCAAATCTTGTAATGTGAAAATAAATGAATAAAATAAAACTTTGTTTGATTTTCAGATCCAGAAGAAACTTTTGAATTCAATTGGAACTTCAAACCCATTTGAATTAAATAAAACCTAAAGGGATTTAAAAAGATAAACATTTAATAAAAGGAAAAATAAAAACATTTGGAAATACTATTTTGAAAATCTTAAATGAAAAGATTTGTTTTCAAATGAAATAGAAGTTTATAAATAAAGAATATTTTATAAAGCCAAATTAAACCTTGGCCAAGCTTTGGAATTAAAACATTTTATTTTAAATAAAATTAGCAAAGGTTATTTAAATAAAATAATAAGGATTAAATATCCAACTTTATTTAAATAAAAGGTTTTTACCATTTTAATTAAAATATCAAAACTTATTAAATTATTTTAAATAAGTTTTCTAAGTATTTTATTTTCTTAATTAAAACCTACTGAAGTGTTTTGGTTATATTTTAGATTTAAAAATAAATATTCTAATAAAACAAATCCTAATTGATTTTATAAAGGTCTATGGACCCAAAAATAAAAATAATATTTGTTTTAAACAAGATTTCCAAAATATCTTTTATTTCCCAAATACAACCTACTGATTTGGTTTTTAAAATACTTAGGTTTTAAATAAAGATTTTATTAATAAAATCAAACTCTATTTCAATAATCAAGGTCCAATTATATTATTAAAGGACCCTATATAACAAAATGTTATTTTATTTTAAAACAAGCTTTCCATATACTCATTAATTTCAAATACAACCCATTGAATGGTTTTAAAATTATTTAGTTCTCAAGAGGAACTTTGAATTAAATCAAAACCTATGGAATTAATAATTGGAACATCCATTTAATTAAATAGTAATAGCCCTATTATTAAAATTAATGATTTGAATTTGGATTTTGGTTCATGTTACTAAACAGAACTAATTTCAATATTACAAAGTTTGAGTGTTGTTTGAATTGATTTGAACCATGTTTGTTTGATAGAAATTTCAAAACAGAATTCAGAAATAGAAAAAGGAAAGTTACAGAATAAAAAAAATGGATTTGGACCCAGCCCAGCCGGCCAAGCCCAGGAAGCCCACCAACCAGCCCAGCTCCTCATTCCGCAGGAAAACGTTTCACACCTCTCATACGACCCACACAGAGACTGACCAGTGGACCTCCCTCACACTTCCTTTCCCACTGATCGGTGGACCCCATCTCTACTGGTCATCGTCCACACCCCGCACGACCTCTTCTCCCCCCCTCGTTGCCGTTTCCTGCAGAGATTCCGCGGCCTTAATTCGCCATAATGCAGCCACCATTACTCGCCTTGACCATGCTCGATAAAACGCCTGCGTCTTCCCCTCCGTTCCCCTCTTTCACCACGCCTCGACTCGCCCCCAGGCTGCTCCATTTCTTGCCGCACCACCCTCGGACCGACGAGCTTCCTCTGTCGATTCCGGCCAAGCCACACCTCCCCGAGCCTCCCTAAGCACGCTGGCAGCTTCCCCACTCCCAGACGCTTCTCCCCGTGCCCTTCATTCAACCGCGGGCGCCCCAGAGCGTCGGCGTTGACAAGCTCCGACAGCACCGCCGTCTGCTTCTTCTCCGACGATGTTTTCCAGGTGAACCAGACCGCCCCTTCACTTCTCGTTCACGCACACAGCGTTGTCTTGATCTTACGCATCTGACCGCGCCTTCGTTTTACCTTAGGGTGATCTCCAACGACGACCTCAACCTCGACCAGAGCCACCCGCCGCCAGAACCAACTCCGGTGAGAAATTCCGCCCATCCCCGTGCGCCCCTTGGCACGAAGACCACACGACCAGCATCACCTCGTCCTCGCGATCTCGGTGAGCTTCCCCTACCTCTCTCTCGCTTCCCGCTTCGCTAGCGCCGCCGCCAACTGGCCTCTCTGCCGCTCGCCGTTGGCCTTACGCCGCCAGTTCCTGGCTAGATGATAGGAACCGTTAGATCGTAATCCAGCGGCTAGGAAAGAAAGTGAGCGAAAGGGTATCAAATGATCTGCGCCGCACGTCTCCAGTTAGATCCTGCGGTTCACGTTGCCAATCCGGCCGAACCGTTTTCGGCCAATTAAAACATGACGCGTGGCCAGCTAGTGTTTAAAACAGAAATTGAAAACAGATTTGTTTGTAATTTTCAAACCCTTGTAAATTTCAAACCACACGTCCAAATTTTGCAAACTTTATATCGTTGAAATCAGGAGAGCAAACCCTAGACAACCATGGCCTTAGTTTAGAAAATAGTATCTGTTAGTTTGCTTGTTTTTGCAGATTCATTTGTGAGCTTATTTAGAGTAGGAAAATTGTTTAAAATTGAATTTAGGGGTAAAACCTTTGCAAAATGGTTTGTTGTGACCTTACTGACCCTAGGAACCAACCCTTGGTCTTAAAAATGATTTTGGTAAAATTTAAGTTGAATTATTTGACTTAGCCAATTTCTAGCCAAATAGAATTATTGATTTTATTATGAAAATGTTTATGGAAAGAAAACTTTGAGAAAATAGTTGTGTAACATCCCTAAATTCATATTCCAAAACTCATTCATATCATCTAAGCATTCATCATAATTTAGGGTTCTTCTCAAAAACAGAAGCTTGTGCTATGATTTCATGTGAGTAAAATTTCACTCATTAGACCATCACTTTTTGAAACTTAAATGTTAAGGAACTTGTTTGCTTGCCCCACTATTGGAAAGATTGAGTGTAAAAGTTTAACCAAAATGTTCAAATTAGAAATAATTTCCAAAACCACTATTTCAAATATTTGCAAAATGGTGCATAGTCTCTGTTTGTTTGAAATCCAAGTCTGACCAAGCCCTTGCAAGGAAGCCCCACAAGTTTTGACCTATTTCTAAGACCAATTCACCCCTGCAAAACCCCAGAAGAGTTTTTATTCAAATTGTATTTGAAACCATTTGAAAACATAACCAGAAAATCGAATTAGAAAAGAAAAAGGACTAGACAAAGGAAAAGGGCCGAGCACCAGGTTTCTGGCCCAACAGAGGATCGAGCCCAACTAGCCCACCCGGGAAGTTCCTTTTCTTTTCTCACGCGCGAACGCACACAGCCAGTCGCTGACAAACAGACCCCACCCCCATTTCGCACACATCGCTGACAAGCGGGCCCTGGCCAAGCTGTCATCGTCTTCCCCAAACCCCGCCAGCGACCACGTCGTAGCTGCAGTGACTGCCGGTGATGGCGCGGCTTAATTGGGCAATTAAACACAGGCATTTCCTGTCGAGGCACCGGCTATAATTTCCCCACATCCCCACGATCATTTTCCCCCAGTCAATCTCACACTCACGCCACCAGGCTGCCCACGACTCGCTCGAGACCGCCGCAGACAGAGCCAACTCCGGCGACCGATTCAGGTGAGCCCCATGCGCCCCTTCCCCTCTGGATTGTTCGAGACACTTAGTAATCCTCTTGTGCACCTTCTAACCACAACAGAGCATCATGTACTGCCCCAGGTCGCCGTGTTCGCTTGACGCCGTAAGCACCTGACGACCACCCCAACTCCGGCGAGCAATCTCAGTAAGTCCCGAGCGCCCCTTGCTTTCTTATTCACCCGAGCGTGTTCGCAATTGTCCTGCGCATCTCCTAAACCCATTGGTTCGTGTTAGGGCGACGCAGAACCTCGGCAACGACTCCGACAACACCCACCCGACGCCAGACGCAACTCCGACGAGATCTAGAGCCCATCTCCGAGCGCCCCTCCGCAAGCCAGTACCACGACGAGCTTCAGCAGCCTCCGGCGAACCTGGTAAGACCCCTCTCCCTCTCGCGGATGATGTAGAACGCCGGCGCCGCCGTAGTCATACGCGCCGCCTCTAGTCAACGCCGTCAGCGTCGCCCGTTCGTGGCTTGATGGTTTGGTCCGTTGGATCTGCATCGTAGGGCTAGGATAGATCTAGGCCGAAGAGGTACGCGCGCGTCTGGATCGTTAGATCTAAGTTAGATCCTACGGCATGCGACTGCCGATCCGCGCGAAGCGGTACGCACCAGTAAGGTTGCGACGCGTGGCAGGGTTTAATTCAAAAACAGAATTTAAAACCAGATTTTGATCCAAACTTTAAACCGCCATAACTTTTGAATGCCACGTTAGATTTTTACAAATTTTATACCGTTGGATTCAGTGAAACCAGACCTTTCTGAATGTCCAATTTGTTTAACAAATATTAACCATTAAAATGACTTTATTTTTGGAATCATATTTAAAGCTATTTTGAGTATAGATTTGTTTTGATAATTAGTTTTAATGTTAAATAAGTTTGTTATGGCAAAATTTTGTGTCCTGTTATGTTTCAGTATCATGCACATGCTTGGTAAAATTTCCAAAATCACCACTTAGTAAAATTCTTGCATGCATGCATTCATATTATTTTTGATTGAATAAATTGTGTGAAATTGAATGCTACAATTTTTCTTGTAGATTTTGCTAGTGATTGTGATTGTGAAGAGTGATACTCTCCCCACTACCAAGGCAAGTGATATTTTCATGAATATTTCTATCCTATGTTTTGTACTAGCATTAGATATTTTGCTAAGTATTGCATGCTATTTTGCCTAATGCTAAGTTGGGAAATCCTAAGTAGTGTAGAATTGTAGAATTGCTAAGGAATTTTCCTAAGTTAGGTTATCATACCATGCTTAGCCTAGCTATTTAGCAAACAAGGGTTGGTGGAAATCTATACACACTATGATGAAAATATTTCTAAGTCATGAGACTTATGCTTTTCTAATAAAACAACCAAGTCAAATGAACCTCCTGGGTGGAATGGAAAGATTGGGTTATGTTGAGTGGTTACACAAGGCCATGGACTTGGGTTGTGTATCTCACTTGTGGTATGCCACCCAGGCACAAAGGGATTTGGAGGCCAAGTGTTGAGAAAGCTTACAGTGCAACCACTTGGCAATATGGGCTCTGCCATGATCATATAGGTTGCTAGAACTTAGTCACTTGGACAGTTGGTGGTAGTTGGGATGATAGGTTGGAGCGCGTCCATTTTGACTAAGGAAAGGCTTCTGAAAGGTCCTGTCTTGGGAAACCAAGTCTGGTGGGGAAAGTGCACAACCTCTGCAGATGGAAAACCTAAGTACTTAGCCTAGTCCAAGGCAATGGACATTTTGAGCATCAAGACATGGAAGCTACAAGAATCTCATCACTCCAACTTCTAAGTAAAAATTTGTGGGTGAACAAGGGTGGAGGACCCCAATGTCTATTGGTGGTTTCTTGGGAATGTTTTGACAAAGAAAACTTAGTGATTTCAACTAATAGGAAAAACTTATTTTCAAGCAAAGCCAGCCAAGCTACACTTAGCCAAAATGCATATAGTAAAATAGTCCACTTAAAATGTACTAAGGTATCACTTTCCAATACTATTCCAAAGTATTGACCCTCTGTGGCTGTAACTTGTGATGTTGCAGGTTACTCCGATGATGAATAGGAGTCATGAGTCTACACTCAACATGCTTGCCTATTGCACATGAAGATGAAGACTTATGTTTATTTACTTATTCCATAAACTCTTGTACTAGGCCTATGGCCCTGAGTTGTAAAAAACTATGTTTTATCTCTGGAATGAATGTAATAAACGACCTTTGTATCTGTGTACTTCATCTTAAACTGTGGATGCTAGCATTGATCCAGGGACTAGCATTGCAATCACAGGGATCCTTTCCTTTATAAAGGAGGGGTCTAACAAGTTGGGACCAAACCTACTGACCCAAAAACAACAAGTTTTAAAATGGCAACTCATTTGGTGAAAAACATAAAGTTTTGCTTTGATAAAGAAAATATTTCACCACATAAAATGATGAATGGATTCTAAAATGGTTTTTGAGATAAAATCTTTTTGCAAATGACTTTGCCATTGTGGTGAATGACCAATTTGGAACTTACAAAGCTTAAAAGCCTAGTGGAAACCACCTTTGCAACTAGAACCATCTCTTACATACTTACATACATGACTTAGGTTTTGGATTCCATGGTTTGTGTGTAAGAAATGATGTTTGATTGATTATTTGGAATGCTAGTTGATTGGTGTATGCTTGATTGATTGTAGTGAACTTAGCAAAGTGAGAGACTAGCAAGATCAAGGAGAGAACCACCATCCCCTACCAAAAAGGCAAGTTACACTATCATACAAAAGTCCTACTATTTTCATTATACTTAGTGGATTTTGAAAACATGCATGAAAAGATATTTCTGTACTTATGCTATGCTAAATCCTAATAGGATTCCCTATACACTCCTTAGTGAAAATAGTGAAGTTGTACATGCTTAGCCATGCTATGTTTTGAAAAAAGATACATGTTGAGATTTTACAAAGGTTGAGAAAAGGACTTGTGTTTTACATAATAAAACAAGGACTCAATGAACCACCTAGGTGGTGGACACTTTAAGTTTTGGAGAAGGTGGCAACAAAAGGAACCATGTCTATGGCAACCACTTTGTGTTGTGCTCCAAATGAAAACCACCTAGGAAACTTAGAGATTGAACATGTTTCTCCAATTGTGGCTTTCGTGTGCAACCACATGCTAATATGGCTCTGGCTTGGTCAACTACATTGGGAAGACTCATGCACTGTCTTCATTTAACCGGACATGGGGATCTGGAATGCTTCATGGGTGCTGAAGGCAAGCTAGCAATGGTGTATGGGAGGACCCTTTGGAAAGACTTAGTCACATTCTTAATCTGCCAGTACTCCATCTTGGTGAGCACTAATCCAGTAGGCCACTGGTGGAAAAAGGATGGGATTGTGACATGTGGGTAAAGTGTACTCCTTCTGCAGAAGTTAATAAAATCTAAGTACTTAGCTGTGTCCCTTATGGACAATACTGAGCAACTCAAGTTTGAACCATGGGAGATCTCGACATTCCAACTTCTAAAATTAAAAACTTGATGCACTTGGGGGTACCAAGGAATTCAAAGAGATTTTGTTAAGCTCGTTGCACTTGGGGTTACCAAGCTGCTCAAGGGCATGATGTACTTAGGGTTACCAAGGAACTCATGAGATTTCATAAAACTTGTTGCACTTGGGGTTACCAAGTAGCTCAAGGGATTTTTGACAAGGACTTGAACACTTGAGTTTCTACCAAGGAGTTCAAGGAACTTGGAAAAGGGATTTGACAAAGGACCAAAACCATTTTGAAAAGATAGGATAAATGTTGCTTTATGAAAATAAGCCTTAAACTCTACTTAGCCAAATATGCATGTATTGATAGGATCCACTCATAATATACAAAGTAGTGAAACTTGCCAATACAATTCAAATGTATTGACCCTTGTGGCTGTAACTTGTATGTTGCAGGTTTAATTGATTTTAGTGAAGATTGTTTGATTAGGATTACAAAGTATACAACCAACATCTGCTTGTGGCACTTTGAAGATGAAGGACCCCATGACTATAGTTATTCCGCTGCAATGTAATGTAATAGCCCAATGAGCTATGTATGATGTAATAAAATTATGTTATTCCTGGTTATAAAGTTATGTTATGACCTTTGTATCTTGATATTACATCTTAACTATGGATGCTAGCTATTGATCCAGGGACTAGCATTATAAAACACAGGAGGGATCTACCTTATTAGGTTGAGACCTCTACAATGGATGCTGAAAAGGTCAGGTTTGCAGCACATCTGCTGGAAGGGCCAGCCGCCACATGGTGGGACAACTTCCAAATCACCACTCCTATAAATGAGGTGACTTGGGCTATCTTTGAGGAAGGCTTTCGCACGGCTCATATCTCATCGGGAATAATGAGCCCGAAAAGAAGGAGTTCCACAACCTGAAGCAGCGCCACCGCAGCATGGCTGAATACATTGAAGAGTTCAACAATCTGGCGCGTTATGCACCGGATGAGGTTGACACAGATGCCAAAAGGAAGGAAAAATTTCTGGAAGGCTTAAATGATGAGCTGAATCTGCAGCTGGCTGTGGCATATGTTCCCACTTATCAGTCGCTCTGTGACAAGGCTACTATATTGGAGAACAAAATGAAGCAAGTCGAGAGTAGGAAGAGGAAACACTCTGACAAGCACAGCTCGGGATCGTCTCACAAACGATCTCACTATGATGACAGTGGAAGCTCAGGATCCCATAAGCATGGGAAATTCAACAAGCACCACAACCACAATCGTCATGACAACAAGCATCACCGCAGTCATGACAATGACAAGTACAAAAACCACAAGAGTGGACATAAGAGCCACCACGGTGGAAATGGTAGTGGAAGTGGAAGTCAGCCTGCTAAGAGGGACATCAGTCAGGTTGAGTGCTTCAAATGCAAGAAGATGGGACACTATGCAAATGAGTGCCCCGAAAAGAAAGTTGAAGGACCTGTCAAGCCCAATCCTTTCCAGAAAGGTCAGGTGAACCACATTAATGTGGAGGAGGTCTATGAGGAACCTGACGCTGTTGCTGGTAAGTTCAGACTCAATTCCATTCCAGCATTTGTACTCTTTGACATTGGTGCATCTCATTCATTCATATCAAAAGCATTTGTTGATAGAAATGGGTTTGCATCTGAAAACATTGGGTGTCCAATAAAAGTTAGCTCTCTGGGTGGAGATATGATAGTAAGTCTTGGATGCCGGGACCTTGTCATAGAGTTTGGAAAGCATAAGTTTCCAGTGAGCCTGATAATCCTAGATTCCCAAGGATTGGATGTAATCTTAGGAATGGATTGGATGGCTAAGTATGAAGGAGTGCTAGATTGTGCTAATCGTACTTTTGCACTCACAACCCCAGAAAGAAAAAGAATAAAATTCAAGTCAAACTTTGAATCCAAAGGAAGTAAGCTTAATTCTCTTAAGGGGTTTAGCATGGACAGTGTGCCAATTGTATGTGAGTATCCGGATGTGTTTCCGGAAGAGTTGCCAGGAATCCCACCAGATAGAGATGTGGAATTTCTGATAGATTTGGTACCAGGTGCTGGACCAATAGCAAAGAGACCATACAAAATGTCAGTTGATGAACTGAAGGAGCTCAAGAAGGAACTAGGAGAACAGTTGCAGAAAGGATTCATTCAACCAAGTTCTTCCTCTTGGGGAGCCCCAGTCTTGCTTGTGGAGAAGAAGGATAGAAGTCAAAGATTATGCATAGATTACAGTTCACTCAACGAGGTAACTATCAAGAACAAATATCCTTTGCCTAGAATCAATGACTTGTTTGATCAGCTAGAAGGAGCATGTGTGTTCTCGAAGATTGATCTCCGGTCAGGCTATTTTCAACTCAAGATACGAGAACAAGACATACCAAAAACAGCATTCACCACAAGGTATGGATTGTATGAGTATACCGTAATGCCTTTTGGCTTGACAAATGCTCCAGCATACTTCATGAATATGATGAACAAGGTGTTCATGGAATTTCTTGACAAGTTCATTGTCGTTTTCATCGATGACATCTTAGTCTACTCCAAGAGCAAAGAAGAGCATGAAGGACACTTGCGTTTGATACTTGAGAAGTTGAGAGAGCATAAGCTTTATGACAAATTCAGCAAGTGTGAGTTCTGGTTAGAGGAAGTTGGTTTTCTTGGTCATGTTATGACAAAGGATGGTGTGGCAGTTGATCCTGCTAAAGTTTCAGCTATGACGGAATGGGAATCTCCCAAGAATGTAAAAGAAGTTCGTAGTTTCCTTGGCTTAGCAGGTTACTACAGAAGATTCATTGAAAATTTCTCAAAAGTTGCTAAGCCCATGACTGAATTGTTAAAGAAAGACAAGAAGTTTGCTTGGTCTGAAGGTTGTGAAGTCAGCTTTTAAGAATTGAAGAAGAGACTTGTGACAGCACCAGTTCTATGTCTGCCAGATTTGGAAAAAGATTTCCAAGTATATTGTGATGCGTCTCATCAAGGTTTGGGTGCCGTACTTATGCAAGACGGTAAAGTTGTGGCTTATGCCTCGAGAAAACTCAAAACTCATGAAGTAAACTATCCTACTCATGATTTGGAGTTAGCCTCTGTCGTCCATGCACTCAAAACATGGAGACATTACCTTTTGGGTAAGCGTTGTGAAGTGTTCACGGACCACAAAAGTTTGAAGTATATCTTCACCCAAAAGGAAATCAATATGAGACAAAGAAGATGGTTAGAGCTTATCAAGGATTATGACTTGAGTTTGCAATACCACCCCGGTAAAGCAAATGTTGTAGCAGATGCTCTAAGTCGTAAGGTATTTGTGAATGGCCTTACCAAAGGAGAATTGCCAGATGATTTGTGTACTCAATTCAAAGAACTCAGATTGGAGATTGTGCCTGAAGGACATCTTATGTCTTTGGATGTTCAACCCACCTTATTGGATAAAATCCAAGAAGCTCAGAAGACCGATAAGGAAATTGAAAGGATTAAGGAAAATATTGGCCAAGGGAGGGCTAAAAATTTCCATGAAGACGAACAGGGTACATTATGGCATGGGAAACGTATCTGTGTTCCACAAGATCCGGAGTTACGGAAACTGATTTTGCAAGAAGCGCACAACTCTCTGTATTCTATTCATCTGGGTAACACCAAAATGTACATGGACATGAAGGAAAGATTTTGGTGGAACAATCTCAAGAGAGACATCGCCGAACATATTGCTTTGTGCGATGTATGTAGTAGAGTAAAGGCGGAGCATCAGAAACCAGCAGGTTTGCTTCAACCACTACCTATTCCTGATTGGAAGTGGGATAAGATTGGTATGGATTTCATTACCGGATTACCAAGGACCAGATCGGGATATGACTCCATATGGGTAGTAGTAGATCGCCTAACTAAAGTGGCTCATTTTATACCCGTGAAGACAACCTATACAAGTGCCAAGTTAGCCAAAATCTACATGAGTAGAATTGTATGCCTTCACAGTGTGCCTAAGAGTATTGTGTCCGATAGGGGAACCCAATTCACTTCCCATTTTTGGAGGCAGCTACATGAGTCATTGGGAACGAGGTTAGAATTCAGTACTGCTTTTCACCCTCAAACCGATGGACAAACAGAAAGGACTAATCAAACTCTGGAAGACATGTTGAGGGCATGTGCCCTAGACTATGGAGCAAGTTGGGACGAAAGTCTGCCTTATGCAGAATTTTCTTATAATAACAACTATCAAGCCAGCATTGAGATGGCACCGTTTGAGTTTTTCTACGGAAGAAAATGTACCACCCCATTGTTATGGAATGGTGTGGGAGAAAGAAGTTTATTCGGGCGAGATCTTATCAAAGAAGACGAAGAGAAGGTAAAATTGGTTAAGGAAAGATTGAAGATAGCACAGTCCCGACAGAAAAGCTACGCAGATCCTAAGCGTAGAGAAGTCACCTACGAAGTTGGTGATAGAGCCTATCTTAGAGTATCACCACTCCGTGGAGTGAAAAGATTCGGAGTCAAAGGAAAGTTGGCACCAAGATACGTTGGGCCATTCAAGATTCTGAGTCGCAAAGGAGAAGTTGCTTATGAAATTGAACTACCAGCATCTCTATCAGCAGTCCATAATGTGTTTCATGTGAGTCAGCTTAAGAAATGTCACCCAGAAATGGAAGAAACTTCTTTGAAGGATACCATACCTTTGGAAGAAGTTCAACTAGAAAGTGATCTCACTTATGAAGAAAAACCTATCAAAATACTGGAGACTGCAGAAAGAGTCACTAGAACAAAGACTATCAACTTTTGCAAAGTGCAATGGAACCATCATACCGAAGAGGAAGCAACATGGGAAAGAGAAGATGATCTTCGGAAAGACCACCCTCACCTATTTTCTAGCCAATCCGAATCTCGAGGGCGAGATTCACCTTAAGGGGGTTAGATTGTAACATCCCTAAAATCACAATTTCAAAGTTTGCATATCATTCATGCATGCATATAGATTTGAGAACAATTTTAAACTCATTTTAGAAAAACAGAAGCACAAAGTGCTATGATTTTATGTGAGCAGATTTAAATCAAATGGCCATCACCATTTGAAAGTTTGAGTGATTTTAAACCTAACTTGTTTGTCTTCCTCATAGAAGGGATTGATTGTGGTTTTGAACCAAAAAAAATTCAAATTGGAAATGGTTTCAAAAACCATTTTTCAAATCTTGCAAACCAAGTTCCAAGTCTCTGTTATTTTGATCTCCAAGCTTGACCATGCCTTTGCAAAGCAACCACTTGTTTTTATGCCTATATTGGAGACTACTGTACCCTACAAAAACCCCAGAAAGATTTGAATTCAAAGAGAGTTTGAATGCATTTCAAAACCATTCCTGAAAATCGAAATAGAAAAAGGCCGAGCGCCAGGAATCTAGCCCAGCATCGGAACAGGCCCAGCTAGCCCACCCGGGCCATCTTTTTCTCTCTCGCATGCGCCCGCGCACCCACACAGCCGCTGACAGCCAGACCCCACCTCCCCTTCGCACGCTTCGCTGACGAGCGGGCCCCTCTCCACGTCAGCTTCGTCTTCCCCTGATTCCGCGCACGACCTCCGCCGCTGCCCGTTAATGCACTGATTTCGCGAGCTTAATTGGCATTGATGCAGCAAGCGTTTCTTGTCGAGCCTCTGGCTATAAAATCCCCACATCCTAGCGACCATTTCCCCCCAAACAATTTCGCCTTCACGCCACCAGGCTGCCCACAACTCGCACGACGCCGCCGCTGTTCCGACGACTGCGCCGATGAATTCCGGTGAGCTCCGTGTTCCCCTCTGTCTCTAGTTCATGCTATCAAGTTCAGCGAGTCTTTGCGCACCTACTGACACTCCCCATTTGTCCTCGCATGATCCGTAGCTCCAGCAACGTCGATGACCGGCCGCCACCGTTCTCTGCAGGAACTCCGGCGACCTCCCTCCGTAAGTAGCCACCGCCCCTTGCCCTCTGACTGGTACACCTAGAATCTACATCGTTGTGCGCATCTAACAGTACCCCAATTTTGGCTTAGCGCGACAAGAAACCTCGCCAACGTCGATAACTGACCGTGCCCGACGTCTGTCTCAACTCCGACAAGAAATCCTCGCCGTGTCCGCGCGCCCCTCGACGAACCATCGCCACCTTGAGCATCGGCAGCACCCTGCGATTCTGGTAAGCGCCTTCTTTCTTCCCTGGGCGACCTAGAGCGCCAGCGCTGCCGCTAACTGACGCGCCGCCGCCAGCCGCCGCTAGCACCGCTCGTTTCTGGTTAGAAGATTCTAGGTCATCAGATCCAGATCCAGCGCGTAGAAATAGTTCACTTAACGAAGGAGTATGGATAGATCTGAGCCGTGCAGCGATAGTTAGATCCAACGGCGCGGAAGGGTGATCCTGTGCGAACCGGTACGCACCAGTAAAATCGTGACGCGTGTCTAGGGTTGGATTTAGAATTAGAATTCAAATCAGATTTAGATCCAATTTCCAAATGGCTATAACTTGAGATTCCCATGTTAGATTTTTGCAAATTTTATACCGTTGGAATCAGTGAGTCAAGCCCTTTCTGAATCTGCAATGTGTTTAACAAAAAGTTTCTGTTAAAATGACTTTGTATGCAGAAACATATTTAGGTCCATTTTGAGTATAGATTTTGTTTAGCAAATGTTTTTAGTGCTAAATAAGTTTAGTTAGCAAGTATTTGACTTGGTTATGTTTCTGTATCATGCACTTGCTTGGTGGAGTTTTCAAAAATCATCACTTAGCATTTTCTTGCATGCATGCATTCATATTTTTGTTTGTATATGATTTGTGTGTAATTTTGTGCTACAAACTTTGTGTAGATTTTGCTAGTGACTGTGATTGTGAAGAGTGCTGCTCTCCCCATTACCAAGGCAAGTGATACTTCATGATATTTCCACCCCTTTCTTTTGAATAAGCATTAGAATTATTTTTGCTAAGTCTTCCATGCTACTTTTGCCAAATGCTATGTTGGGAAATCCTAAGTAGTTGTAGTATTGTAGAATTGCTAGGGAATTTCCTAAGTTAAGTTACTATGCCATGCTTAGCCTAGATAGTAGCAAACCAAGGGTTGGTAAAGTATGTACATGCTATGGTGAAAATAATTCTAAGTCTTTTGGACTTATGCTTTTCTTAATAAAACAACTAAGTCAATGAACCCCCTGGGTGGAATGGGACTTGAATTGGTGGTTTTTGGTTGAGTGGTTACACAAGGCCATGGATATGGCTTGTGTATCTCACTTGTGGTATGCCACCCAGGCACAAAGGTATTTGGAGGCCAAGTGTTGAGAAAGCTTACAGTGCAGCCACTTGGCAATATGGGCTCTGCCATGATCATATAGGTTGCTAGAACTTAGTCACTTGGACAGTTGGTGGTAGTGGGAATGATAGGTTGGAGCGCGTCCATTTGACTAAGGAAAGGCTTCTGAAAGGTCCTGTCTTGGGAAACCAATTCTGGTGGGGAAAGTGCACAACCTCTGCAGATGGAAAATCTAAGTACTTAGCCAAGTCCATGGCAATGGACAAATTGAGCATCAAGACATGGAAGCTACAAGAATATCATCACTCCAACTTCTAAAGTAAAACTTGTGGGTGAACAAGGGGTAAAGGACCCCAATGTCTATTGGTGGTTTCTTGGGAAAGTTTTGACAAAGAAAAACTTAGTGATTTCAACTAATAGGGAAAACCTATTTTCAAGCAAAGCAAGCCAAGCTACACTTAGCCAAAATGCATATAGTAATATAGTCCACTTAAAATTTACTAAGGTATCACTTGCCAATACTATTCCAAAGTATTGACCACTGTGGCTGTAACTTGTGATGTTGCAGGTTACTCCGATGATGATTAGGAGTCATGAGTCTACACTCAACATGCTTGCATGTGGCACATGAAGATGAAGACTTGTGTTTATTTACTTATTCCAAAACTCTTGTATTAGGCCTATGGCCATGAGTTGTAAAAGACTATGTTTTATCTCTGGAATGGATGTAATAAATGACATTTGTATATGTGTACTTCATCTTAAACTGTGGATGCTAGCAATGATCCAGGGACTAGCATTGCAATCACAGGGATCCTTTTCCTTTACAAAGGAGGGATCTTACAGTACTGGGCCAGTTTGGCAACGCTGGCCCTTTTCCTTTTCTTTTATCCTTTTATTTTTCTGTTTTGATTTTCTAGAATCATTTTCAAATGTTTTTCAAATGACTTTGAATTCAAATTTTCTCTGGATTTTTTGTAGGATGAATCATGCACATATTTGAGAATTAAACACTACTGTTCACTCAAATTTATATTGGCCCATTGAAATTTAAAATAAACCTTGCCTTTATCATTTATTTATAATAGGCATATGAGTGGTTTTGAATTTATATTTTGTTTTAAAAACTTTGACCAAGCTTTGGAAATATCAATCAATCCTATGTTCAAATCTTTTCTTGTCAAAATAAATATTCTCATATTAGAGAGTAGCAATAAGGCCATTGCCTTGCTTACATAAAATAATAGCCAACAAATGCTTCTGTTTTTGAAATCTTATTTGAAATGATCCTAAAATGATTATGAATGCATGAATGATATGCAAACTTTGAAATCATGATTTTTGGGATGTTACAAATCTAACCCCCTTAAGGTTAATCTCGCCCTCGAGATTCGGATTGGCTAGCAAATAGGCGAGGGTGGTCTTTCCGAAGATCATCTTCTCTTTCCCATGTTGCTTCTTCCTCGGAATGATGGTTCCACTGAACTTTGCAGAATTTGATAGTCTTTGTCCGAGTTACTCTTTTTGCAGTCTCAAGAATCTTGATAGGTTTTTCCTCATTGGTGAGATCAATTTCCAATTGGACCTCCTCCAAAGGTATTGTATCCTTCAAAGAGGTCTCTTCCATCTCTGGATGGCATTTCTTTAGCTGACTCACATGAAACACATTGTGAACGGCAGACAATGATTCAGACAATTCAATCTCATAAGCTACTTCTCCTTTACGGCTTAGAATCTTGAATGGTCCAACATATCTTGGGGCCAATTTTCCTTTGACTCCAAACCTCTTCACTCCACGAAGTGGTGATACTCTAAGGTATGCTCTGTCACCCACCTCATAGGTGACTTCTCTATGCTTTCGATCTGCGTAGATCTTTTGTCAGGACTGTGCTATCTTCAATTTGTCCTTTACTAACTTGACTTTCTCTTCAGCTTCCTTGATTAGTTCTGTCCCGAACAAGTTTCTTTCTACAACACCATTCCATAACAATGGTGTAGTCCACTTTCTCCCATAGATAAATTCAAACGGTGCCATCTCTATACTGGCTTGATAGCTGTTGTTGTAAGAGAATTCTGCGTAAGGTAGACTTTATCCCAACTAGCTCCATAATCTAGGGCACATTCCCTCGACATATCCTCTAAGATCTGGTTGGTCCTTTATGTCTGTCCATTAGTCTAGGGATGAAGAGCAGTACTTAATTCCAATCTCGTTCCCAATGACTCATGCAGTTGCCTCCAAAAATGGGAAGTGAACTTAGTTCCCCTATCAGACACAATACTATTGGGTACTCCATGCAGACACACAATCCTATTCATATAGATCTTGGCCAACTTAGCACTTGTATAGGTTGTATTCACGGGTATGAAATGAGCCACTTTAGTTAGACGATCCACTACTACCCAAATAGAATCATATCCTGATCTGGTCCTTGGTAATCCGGTGATGAAATCCATGCCAATCTTGTCCCACTTCTAATCAGGAATAGGCAATGGTTGTAACAATCCTGCTGGTTTCTATTGTTCCTCTTTTACTCTACTACATACATCACACAAAGCAATATGTTCGGCGATGTCCTTCTTGAGATTATTCCACCAAAACCTTTCATTCACATCCATGTACATTTTGGTGTTACCCGGATGAATGGAATATGGTGAGTTGTGTGCTTCTTGTAAAATCAGTTTCCAAAGTTCCGGATCTTGCAGAACGCAGATACGTTTTCCATACCATAAAGTACCCTGTTCGTCTTCATGGAATCCTTTGGCTTTTCCCTTACCAATATTTTCCTTAATCTCTTCAATTTCCTTGTCCCTCTTTTGGGCTTCCTTGATCTTGTCCAACAAGGTGGGTTGAACATCCAATGTCATGAGGTGTCCTTCAGGCACAATCTCCAATCTGAGATATTTGAATTGGGCACACAGATCATCTGGCAACTCTCCCTTAGTAAGGCCATTCACATATACCTTACGAATTAATGCATCTGCTACAACATTTGCTTTACCGGGGTGGTATTGCAAAATCAAGTCGTAGTCCTTGATGAGTTCTAGCCATCTTCTTGGTCTCGTGTTGATTTCTTTCTGAGTGAAGATCTACTTCAAGCTTTTGTGATCTGTGAACACTTCACATCGCTTTCCCAAAAGATAATGTCTCCATGTTTTTAGTGCATGGACAACAGAGGCTAACTCTAAATCATGAGTAGGATAATTCACTTCATGAGTTTTGAGTTGTCTCGAGGCATAAGCCACAACTTTCCCATCTTGCATTAAAACTGCACCTAATCCTTGATGAGATGCATCACAATAAACTTGGAAATCCTTCTCCAAATCTGGCAGACATAAGACTGGTGCTGTTACTAGTCTCTTCTTCAACTCTTGGAAACTGAGTTCACATCCTTCAGTCCAATCAAATTTCTTGTCTTTCTTTAGTAACTCCGTCATTGGCTTAGCTACTTTTGAGAAATTCTCAATGAACTTTCTATAGTATCCTGCCAAGCCAAGGAAACTACGAACCTCTTTCACTGACTTAGGAGATTCCCACTCAGTTACAGCCGACACTTTTGCGGGATCAACGGCTACACCATCTCCTGACACAATGTGTCCAAGAAATCCAACCTCATTCAGCCAGAATTCTCACTTGCTGAATTTGGCATACAGTTTATGCTCTCTAAGCTTCTCAAGTATCAAACGCAAATGTCCTTCATGCTCTTCGTTAATCTTGGAGTAGATCAAAATGTCATCGATGAAAACGACAATAAACTTGTCAAGAAACTCCATGAACACCTTGTTCATCATATTTATGAAGTAGGCTGGTGCATTGGTCAAACCAAATGGCATCACGGTGTACTCATACAATCCATACCTAGTGGTGAAAGCAGTCTTAGGTATGTCTTGTTCCCTTATATTAAGTTGAAAATAGCCTGACCGGAGATCAATCTTTGAGAACACACGGGCTCCTTCTAACTGATCAAACAAGTCATTGATTCTGGGCAAAGGATATTTGTACTTGATAGTCACCTCATTGAGTGAACGATAATCTATGCATAACCTTTGACTTCTATCTTTATTTTCAACAAACAAGACTGATGCTCCCCAAGATGAAGAACTTGGTTGAATAAATCCTTTCTGCAACTGTTCTCCAATTTGTTTCTTGAGTTCCTTCAACTCATCAACTGACATCTTGTAAGGTCTCTTTGCTATTAGTCCTGATCCTGGTAGCAAGTCAATCAGAAACTCCACATCCCTATCCGGTGGCATTCCCGACAATTCTTCCGGAAACACATCTAGGTATTCTCTCACAATTAGCACACTGTCTATGCTAACCCCCTTAAGAGAATTTAGCTTACTCCCTTTTGATTCAAAGTTAGACTTGAATCTAATCCATTTCTTATCCGAGGTTGTGAGTGTGATAGTATGATTGGCACAATCTAGCACTCCCTTGTACTTGGTCATCCAATCCATTCCCAAAATTACATCCAGTCCTTGGGAATCGAGGATTATCATACTAACTGGATACTTATGCTTTCCAAATTCTATCACTAGATCACGACATCCAAGACTTACTATCATATCTCCACTGGGAGAACTTACTTTTATAGGACACCCAATATTTTCAGTTGGAAATCCATTTCTATCAACAAATGCTCTTGATATGAATGAATGCGATGCACCAGTATAAAAAAGAACAAGTGCTGGAATAGAATTGAGTTTGAACTTACCAGCCACAGCATTAGGTTCCTCATATATCTCTTCCACATTGATGTGGTTCACTTGTCCCTTCTGGAAAGGGTTGGGCTTGGTGGTTCCTTCAACCTTCTTCTCTGGGCACTCATTTACATAGTGTCCCATCTTCTTACACTTGAAACACTCAACCTGACTGATATCCCTCTTTGTAGGCTGATTTCCACTTGCATTTTCATTTCCACCTCCACTGTGGTGACTCTTGTGTTCACTCTTGTGGTTATTGTACTTGTCATTATCATGACTGTGGTGATGCTTGTTGTCATGATGGCGGTTGTGGTTATGGTGGTTGTTGTACTTTCCATGTTTGTGGGATCCAGAACTCCCACTATCATCATGATGGGAACGCTTATGAGACGATCTCGAGTTGTGCTTATCAAAGTTGTGCTTCCTCTTCCTGCTCTCAACTTGTTTCATCTTGTTTTCCAAGATGGTGGCCTTGTCATAAAGTGATTGGTAGGTTGGGACATAGGCAACAGACAGCTGCGGATTTAGTTCATCATTCAGTCCTTCGAGGAATTTCTCCTTCCTCTTTGGCATCAGTATCAACTTCATCCGGTGCATAACGCGCCAGATTATTGAACTCCTCAATATACTCGGCCACGCTGCGGTGAAGCTGTTTTAGGTTGTGGAACTCCTTCTTCTTCAAATTCATCACTCCGGATGAGATGTGAGCTGTACGGAATCCATCCTCAAAGATAGCCCAAGTCACATCCTCAATGGGAGTGGTAATCTGAAAGTTATCCCACCAGGTTGCTGATGGCCCTTCCAACAGATGTGCTACAAACCTGACCTTCTCTTCGTCGGTGCAGCCGACAGTCACTAAATCCTTGTTCACTGAATGTAGCCAATCATTGGCCACCATTGGATCAGTGGTTCCTGAGAACTTTGCAGGCCTCAGTCTTAGAAATCTGGTGAGCATGTCAAATCCTGGCGGATTATTCTGGTTGTTGTTGCTATTGTTATTCTGATTCTGGTTCTGCATAAAAGTGATCATCATCTGCATCAGTTGTGCCTGTGCTGTCATCAACTGCTGCATATCGGGAGTACATTGTTGTTGTTGTTTGGGTTGGGGTTGGCACGTCGAGGAGGCATCTGTGGTTTTCATAAGGATAAGAATGAGATACCCATAGATGCTTAACATGCACAATACATCACATACTCAATCACAATAACCAACCATCATAATAACATAGAGTTTGAACGACATAAACAACAAGTTTGGAAATGAAAACACACCATAGCAAGCCACCCACATGTTGGATGGTCATTGCGACTCAATAAAAAAAAGTACGGTAGATGAAGATAATTGAGTAGTCCACACTACTCCTCCGCATCAATCTCTATGTCAACGAGGGTAAGACTTGAATTCTCCATGGCGGTCTTGTACTCATCAACACTAGTAGTCAAGGCCTCTATCTTGGCCCTAAGAGCCCTCTTCTGTGAGCGAAGCCTCTCGATCACTCCCTGCTGATGCTCAAGCTCGAAGTCCCTGGCCTCTAGCTCTTCCTTCATCTCTCGGATCTTCTTGTTCCTGTCTTGGACTCTTTTCTCCTGGCTCTTGAACTTCTTGTCCTGGCTTTCAAACTTGGCCTCCATTTCCTTGACTATCTCGTCTTGCTCCGCAAAGAGCTTGTCCTTCTCACGAAGCTGAACCTGGAGCTCGTCATTGCTAAGCATGACGTTGGTCCTATCAGTATCTAGGTGTCTAATAAGCCCCTCTAGGTCCTGGAGGTGTAGACGAATCAGCTCCATCATCTCTCTAGCAGCATCCTCATACTCTATAGCTTCACCCTCCTCGTTGCGTCTCCCGAAGGGGTGAAAGTAAAGACCTCTAAGCTCGGTGGAGTGTCTCCCTACCAGGCGCCCAAGTAACTCATGCATGACTACATCTAAGCCTTTCTCCTTGTCGTCATGCATCATCTTGAAAGTGATGGTCTCCATGGTTGGCTCTATCTGGCGTCCCGGCTGAGTGACTCTGAAGCGCCAAAGGTCCTTCCTCTCAAACTTGGTGAGTGGAAGTGTCATGATGCTAGGAAGTGGAAGGTTGAGCACACTAGTGAGCTCAATGAGACGAGTACCAAAACGAGTTCCCTTGAACTCCTCGGCCGTGTTGATAATAACATTAGGCATCTATGTTTATAAGATAGAGAAAAGTTAGAATCAACATCAAATAGAAAAAAATCACAAGACAAAATATCACAAGCATATCTTTTGCAACAAACACACAAGTCTTGGCATACACAAATCCATTACAAGCATCAAAGGATCAACATAACTTAGACAAATTTTTGGAAGTAAAAACGATAAGTTTGGTGGTCCAACTAATGTAGTACATTACAATCCCCACTCACTTGCCAAGTTAGCTATCAGGGCATCCCTAGAGGCAATCTGTCGATCTTGATCACATGATTCCATTGCTAAATCAATGATGTCTTCTCTTAGACGTTGGTTAGCAGCCTCTAAGTCCTGGGTATGCTTCTTTTCTTCTTTAAGGTCATTTTGGGTGTTGAGCATTCTGCACTTGATTCTATCACCAAGCTCCTTGATAGCATTCCAAGATGCATTTCTTGCAGAGTCAAAGAATGTTGTGTGCATTTCTGAGTTGGTGACCATGCAGAATCCTGACTCCTTGTGGTTGTCTTCCTTGTTTTTATACAAGTGAAGTTGCACCCACCAGTACTCTTCTCCTTCATCCATCACAAGAAATCCTTTGTACACGGCTGCACCATGTATCCCCATGGTAACCATAAGGTTCCTGAGGGCCTTGGGAAATTCAGTCTCACACTCCAAAGTCATGGTCATGAGTGGTCCCTTTCTCACGGCTTCGTTGATGGAGTTCATCTACAGCTATAGATGAGAAAGAAGATTAGAAAAGTTTACGAGAAGAAAAATACAAGTGTGGAAATTTTTCAAAGTGTTGAAATTTTTTCCTTAGTGGTTTCCAATCCAATACTAGGGTCATAATCCTATAGGCAACACAGTGCTCTGATACCATCTGTAAGACCCCACCTTTATAAAGGTAAAGGTCCCTGTGATTGCAATGCTAGTCCCTAGATCAATTGCTAGCATCCACAGTTTAAGATGAAGTACACAGAAACAAATGTCATTATTACATTGTCATTCCAGAGATAACATAGTCTTTTACAACTCCATATCCATAGGCTAGTACAAGAGTTTAACTTAACATTATAAATAAAAGTCTTCATCTTCATGTGCCACAGGCAAGCATGTTGAGTGTAGACTCATAACCCTAATCCTCATCAGAGTAACCTACAACATCACAACTTACAGCCACAATGGGTCAATACATTGGAATAGTATTGGCAAGTGATACCTTAGTAGAATAATAGTATCTAGCTTCTACATGAATTTGGCTAAGTGTAGCTTAGGCTTGCTTTGCTCAAAATAGCTTTTACCTATCAGTTGAAAACACTAATTTTTTGTTTGGCAAAATGTCAACACCCGGATTTTTCAATCCTAGATGCCTGTTATGCCATAGATCGCAATCCCAGGATTACCAGTTTTGCGAGACATAACAGAATTGGATACCATAGTACATCATCCATTACAAACGATACATAAGTTCTTACACAAATAGGGATCTCATGAACCAGTTCTTAATACAACATCAAGCAGCGGAATACGTAATAATAACGGTAGCGTAGGCGAAGCTCCATCTTCGGGGTCACAGGCAATGCTGACGATGGGAGATGATCCTAGTTGTCATAACCTTCCTGGGGTCCATCTTCCAGGTACTCCTCTTCATAGTCTGGCCATGGGAATAGCCAGGGACAAAGCCATGAGTACTCTTTAAGTACTCGCAAACTAATACTAATAGGTAAAAGGGGGTTTTTGGATAATAGGACACTAGGCTCTAGGGTTGTTTTGCAAAAGCCAGATTTATCTCTACTAAGCTCCAAATCTAGTCACAATTTTATAAATCCTAAGCGGGAAACTCGTATTTCATATCACAACTCTGTTGTGGTCAAGTCAAAGTCTCAATTCATCTCACTTGTCATTTTGAAAAGTCTGACGTGGGAACAGTATGGCCACTCCAACTGTCCATAACCACGGACGCGGCTATTCGAATAGTTTGACACTCTGCAGAGATTGTACACTTTCACCACAACATTCGATACATCTGTCAGGAACAAATCCTGAATTCACCATACTCAGTATGCGGATAATCAATCCTAACCTTTCGATTACACGCCCTAGTATAAGCACCTCTCCTGTGAGTTTGGCCTCCCAACCATGACCAACTGTCATCTTGGGTACTGCACAGGTGGACAATCTTCACAAGGTAGCCTCAGCTCAGACCTTGGCCGTGAGGGAACTAATACTAAGGAATATAAGTTTCCAGTCAAGCCCTACCCAATCTTTGGGTATTGTGGTTGTACGATAAAATTGGAATGGTATCGCATCCAGACAACCATCAGTTTTATAAAGGTCTAAGGCTCATGCCTCAACATTTTTATCACCATAATTCTCAAGTGTTTGGAAACACATGTCCAAAACATTTCAATAGAATGATCCATCATTCCAAGGTTTTCATAACCATTTTTCCACCAAGTATTCCCATCTAAAAGTTGAACAAGTTTTATGCTTAGCACTAGCATCTACAGGTGGGGGTAGTAATGATGAGGGGTGGTAACTAGTCGGGTTTCAACTAAGTACAACCTCATGTATTAGGCTTATGTCAAGGTTTCTAACTTAGGCCAAATTTTATGCTCTTTATGCAACCTTCAACATCTTTCCAATATCTACTAGTCACTTAAGTAAACTCTAAGTAAGCTTTGATAAAGAAATAGAGTAAGAAGCTTGCAAGTAAAACTAGGATTGGTTTATCAAGTGGGTATGATCACATATGCTTAAGGCATATAGTAGGTATAGTAACAAATATGGGCTGGAATAGGTATAGTCTCAGCTTGCACAATATCAGTATAAGCTTGCTAAATTGCAAGTGTTAGCTTGCAGGGTTACTAGCTTGCCTTGTGCAGAGCAGAGGTTGAAGTTCTCCTCGGCTTCTTCTTCGTAGTATCCTCCTTCCTCCTCGTATCCTTTGTCGGTACTAGCGTCTATGAATAAATACGAGGTACACAATCACCAAACAATACTTAACTACTTGCAATCATCACACACAAGGGTCCTATAGATGATCTAGCATCATCCCTAACATTACAAGGTTAAGGCTTGATTTAATTCCTTTTATTTTTAGAAAAGTAATTTATACTCATTGAAAAACTACTTATGATTTAATATTCTCCAAACCCAACATGGTATCATGTTGACACATGTCATCACCACATATTGTAGTCCATGGGAATGTGATTTAAAGTGGTGTCACAATTTAATAAGGTTTTACCCTTTTATTTTAATTAATTAAAGTGGCTAGAAATGCTTATGTAGCATTTTTTTATTCCTTGAACATTATTTCTGCAAGTAAACCTATATATTTTTATATATTCTGAAAGGTATGGTTAAATGTGATTTTTGAGAGTTGGAATCAACTCAAAAGCTATTATGGTTTAAATTTGAAAAATGTTTGAATGCAGAAAAGCTTCTTCCTTGTTATATTTACCATGGGTGATCTATAGATTCAAATGACTTGAATCCAACGGGCTTGGATTCAGCATTCACAGACCTTTCCAACAAAATTGGTTTCATTCAATTTGGTGCACTGAATCGATCTGGGTTGATTTTTGAAGTTGGGTACAGAAGTGTGCTTGAATTGAAATAGAAAAAGGTTTAATTTGAATAACTGGGCTAAGCGGGAAAAGTTACTGGGCCGGCCTGCTAAGCGATGTGCTCCCGCGGGCTGCTTAAGTGTGTGTCCCCACTCGTCAGTGACACGGGGCTGGGCGAAGCGGTATGGGGCGACGTGGATCGTTCGATCTAGTTCTAATCTAACGACTGTGAATCATCGTCGACGCGAGACAACTCTGGCAAGAACGAAACCTAGCGTGGCTAGTGAGGGTTGTTGGGGGCTCACCGGGGTGCTGGCGAGGCTCGGCGAGGCGGGCGAACGACGAAGTCGACGACGGCGAACTCAGGGGTGGTCGCGGCAGCTCCTGGGGCGGCTCCAATCGTTGGCTCCCTTCTTCTTCAGCAGCGACAGGCTCCAGTGAAATTCTAGTGAGGTGGTGCTCGCCTTGCTCTGAGAATGGTGTGGCACGATCAGTGAGGAGAGGGGAGTGAGATGGTGTGAAGAAATCGTGCGAGGGTGGTCTCTATTTATAGTCGATCGAGGGGACCGTCGGGGCGCACGGTGAGCTCGTCGGGGGCGAGGTTACAAGCGGCTAAAGGCATTGGCAAGGGTAGGGGACGGTGCGGTGTCTCCTGGCGATGCTCAACGACATGGTATCGAGGCATGGGGCGGTGTGGTTTGGTCTGGAACAAGCGGTCCTCTGCGCGGCAGAGGCGGCGTCTTCGACGGCGGGCGGTGGCTGTGCGGCACGGGGCGGCAAACAGGGATGTCTGGCGGTCTCCTGGCTCGGTGGGGATTGTGTATGCACGCGGCGAGGGCGGTGCGCGGTTTTTGGGTGATGGTCGAGGGTGGCGCTCTGGCGCACGCTCGGCATGGTCTGGGCGCGGCTTGTGCGCGTGGTCCAGGGCTTGGCAACGCTCGCGGCTGGGACAGTGAGTGGCGGTGGACAGTGGGCTGCCTCCTAGACATGCTGGCTAGGCTTGCTGCTGCTCCTAGCTTGCTTTCGACTATGGGGTGGCAGGAGGGTGCTCGGCTATTCACCATTGATGACAATGGCAAGCTCACAGTGGTGCTAGTGCCTGGCTAATCTTCCGAGATGATCTACTGAGTTCTGTGTGAGCTAAATGGGGAACCAGTTAGGCAAGAATCACTGCTCACAATAGTGTTTGATGTTTGTTTGATTTGTGTCTGCAACCTGTTTGATGAAATGGCCGCATGAAATCAAGTTTTGAATTTTGAAATGATTTTTGGTGGGTTTGCTAGATTGGTGCTGGTGAGTCTGCAGATGCTTGGGTTTTGAAAGTTGAGCTTGTTTGAGTAGTTTTTGAAAAAGTGGAATCTTCCCATATGATAAAGATTCAATTTTGAATTGTCATTTAAACTATGCATTTGAAAGTTTCTGGATGATCACAAAGTGGGCCTTGATACCTTGTTATGAGTACATTCAAGGGGTGGAAAGATCCAGAAAAGTTTCTGTTAGGTTCTAAAAGTTTGAGACAGCCAAAGTAGGCATGGGAGTTAAATTGGCCAAAATGACCGTTCATTTCATATATATGTTTTGATTTACTTGTCTTTAGGAAAGGTGTGGGAAATGTTTTAGATGATGTTTATTTCACCTAAGGAACATTTTACAAGCAATGGAACAAACAAACAAGGTGGTTTCAAAGGATTTCAAAATCCATGCATACACATATGCATGCATTCATGATTTCATTTAGAAAAGTTTTTGTTAACCCTAATTTTGATGATTAGAATTTGATGAACCAAGCTTAGTATTTTTGGGATGTTACAAACCTTCCCCCCTTAAAAAAAATCTCGTCCCGAGATTTGAAAAAGGACGAAAAGATTACCTAGGATCTGAAGAGATCGGGAAACTCCGTCCTGATGTGATCTTCGCGCTCCCAGGTAGCTTCCTCTTCTGTGTGGTTGCTCCACTGAATCTTGAGAAACTTGATGCTTCGGGTTCGGGTAGTTCGAAAAGCTTCTTCCAAAATGCGGATGGGTACTTCAGGATAGGTTAGGTCATCGTTGATCTCTATTGTCCGGTGATCGATATTCTTGAACACTTCGGTCTTCTCGGGGACTTCGAGACATTTGTGAAGTAACGAGATATGGAACACATTATGCACAGCTGACATCTCTTCAGGTAGTTCCAATTGATACGATACTTCTCCTCGACGGTTCAGAATTTTGAAAGGTCCGATATATCTGGGGTCTAACTTTCCTTTGAGTTGGAAACGCTGCATTCCCTTCAATGGCGACACTTTCAGATAAACAAAATCTCCTATGTTGAAGGCGAGGTCTCGACGTCTCTTGTCGGCGTAACTCTTCTGTCGGGATTGGGCGGTCTTGAGGTGCTCACGAATCTTGTGAACCTTCTTTTCTGCTTCCCGGAGGATGTCGGGTCCGAAAATCTGACTCTCTCCTACTTCCGACCAGTTCAAAGGGGTGCGACACTTTCTTCCGTACATGAATTCAAATGGGGCCATTTGCAAACTGGCTTGGTAACTATTGTTGTAGGAAAATTCTACAAACGGCAGACAGTCTTCCCACTTGGATCCATATTCTAGCACACATGCTCTAAGCATATCTTCGAGTATTTGGTTTACTCGCTCTGTTTGTCCATCGGTCTGAGGGTGATACGCGGTACTGAAATCTAGGCGGGTTCCTAAACCTTCTTGGACTTTCTTCCAGAATGTCGAGGTAAACTGAGTTCCTCGATCCGATACTATGTTCTTGGGGACTCCGTGCAAACTGACGATTCTAGCGATGTACAACTCCGCTAGCTTCGAACTCTGATAGATGGTTTTGACGGGCAAGAAAAGGGCGACTTTGGACAATCTGTCCACTATGACCCAAATAGAGTCATTTCCCCTACTAGAAGTAGGTAGTCCAGTGATAAAGTCCATTCCTACAGAATCCCATTTCCATTTCGGAATTTGCAAAGGTTGCAACAATCCAGCAGGTCTTTGATGTCCTGCCTTGACTCGCTGATATATATCACACTTGGCGATATAGCTTCCGATTTCTCTCTTCATCTTATGCCACCAAAATTGCTCTTTCAAATCTTGATACATCTTAGTTCCTCCGGGATGGATAGAATAAAGAGTATCATGAGCCTCCTTCAAGATAACTTCTTTCAACTCCGAATCTGTTGGTACACAAAGGCGTCCTTTGTACCACAGAACTCCTTCTTCGTCCTCGGTGAATCCGGGTACTTTGCCCGTACCGATACGACGCTTGATTCTGTCGATACTAGCATTTCCCTTCTGTGCCTCTTTAATCTGACTGATCAAAGTGGGCTGAAGTTCTATGCTATCCAAAAATCCTTCACTTACTAATTCCATTCGAAAATCTTCCATCTCCTTGTGCACACTTGGTTGCTCCTTCAAAATCATGGATTTCAAGCGGCACGGCAATCTGCTAAGGGCATCGGCTACCACGTTGGCTTTACAAGGGTGATAGTGAATGTCCAGGTCGTAATCTTTGATTAGCTCAATCCATCTTCTCTGCCTCATATTCAACTCCTTCTGAGTGAATATATACTTTAGGCTCTTGTGATCCGAATAAATCTCACAACGGTTTCCCATTAGGTAATGTCTCCATGTCTTCAGGGCTAGGACTACTGCTGCGAGTTCGAGGTCATGGGTTGGATAGTTTTGCTCGTGTTTCTTCAATTGTCGAGATAGATAAGATATAACTTTGCCTTCTTGCATTAGCACACATCCGAGAACAATCTTGGATGCGTCACAATACACATCGAAGGGCTTCGTGATATCCGGCATGATTAAGATTGGGGCTGATATCAATCTCCTCTTGAGTTCTTGAAAACTCGCTTCACACTTGTCTGTCCATTCAAACTTCTTGTCCTTCTTCAGCAATTGGGTCATGGGTTGGGCGATACTCGAGAATCCTTCTACGAATTTGCAGTAATATCCCGCCAATCCGAGAAAAGCACGAACTTGGGTTTGAGTGGTTGGGGCTTGCCAATCTTCTACATCTTTCACTTTTGCAGGGTCAACGGCAATTCCTCCGGCTGATACAATGTGACCGGGGAATCCTACCTCCTGTAACCAGAATTCACATTTTCTAAACTTTGCATACAGCTGATGCTCTCTAAGGGTTCCAAGAATGGTCCTTAGGTGTAGCTCATGTTCTTCTTCTGATTTGGAATAAATCAGAATGTCATCGATTAAAACAACGACAAACTTATCCAGGAAGTCCATAAAAATCTTATTCATGAGGTTCATGAAATAAGCGGGGGCATTGGTTAATCCAAAAGACATGACTGTATACTCGTACAATCCATATCTGGTGGTAAAGGCAGTCTTTAGAATATCCTCTGCACGAATTTTGAGTTGATGATAGCCAGTTCTAAGACTTAGAAAACACCTGGGCACCGGTCAACTGATCAAACAATCTTCTATCTTGGGCAAGGAGTACTTGTTCTTGATGGTGACATCATTCAACTTCCGATAATCCGTACACAAACGGTTACCTCCATCTTTCTTGTCCACAAATAAGACATGTGATCTCCACGGTGATGCACTTGGTTGAATCAATCCAATTTCTAGCATGGAATCCAGTTGCTTATTCAGTTCTGCTAGTTCCGACGGGTTCATACTATAGGGTCTCTGGGCTATGGGTCCTATTCCGGGGATTAGTTCGATGATAAAATCGATATCCCGGTCTGGGGGCATACTTGGCAAAACATCTGGAAATACATCGGGGTATTCACAGACTATCCGGACTTGGTCAATGGTAGGTTGGGCTAGACTCTTGTTACACTTGAATTGGCGAGGTAAGGTTTCAGAGATATGCTCGACTGTTATTCCGGCGGTACTGGTCATGGTGATGGCTTTCTTAGCACAGTCAATCAATCCCTTATGTTTGGACATCCAATCCATTCCTAGTACTACTTCCAAACCTTTAGTTCCGAGTACTATTAGATTAGCATAAAAATCTATGCCATGGATTCGGATAGGGACGGCTTTGCAAATTTGCCTAGCCTTGGTGGTTGATCCGGGAATTTGCACAATCATAATATGCTTCAGTTTGGTTGGTTGAATTTTACTAGTGTAGGCAAATTCTTCGGTGACAAATGAATGTGAGGCACCAGAGTCAAACAACACTCTTGCAAGTACTGAATTAACAGAAAACATACCCAGCACGACGGCTGGCGCTTCCTGAGCTTCTTCAGCATGCATAAGAAAAAGACGGCCATTGCGGTTGAGTGAATTCCCTGGGGCAAATCTTCTCCCTGGCTGGACACGACGCTGTTTCTGAGCTGGGACATTGGCATTAGGGGTTGTAGAGTTCTTCTTGTTGGGGCACTCGTTGGAATAGTGGCCTTTATTCCCACAGTCATAACAGGTCACTTGTGACTTGTCCTTGGCTGCGACAGGCATAGCATTGCTTCCAGTCCTAGGGGCAGTGTTGGTGTTTAACTTGGGTAGGGCACAGGTGAAATTGCTAGAGTTGCCGAGGTTGTTGTGATTTCCTCCGGGTCTAGGGTTTCCACGGTTGGGGTAGGTCGGACGGGTCATAGGGGGTATGTTGGTTCTTGGGGCAAATCCTGGAGATTGGTTGGGGCGATACTTTGGGGTCTGATGGGTTCCTGGTTGATGCATCATGCGACGCTTGCGGTTCTCATTGGCTTGGTTGATCTTTCCTTCCATCTGGATAGCAGAGTCGACAAGGGCTTCAATATCAGCAAAGGGTATATTGACTAACACCGTCTGCATCTTGTCATGCAGACCATTCAGGAATCTTTCTTTCTTCTTGGCTTCGGTGTCTATCTCGTCCGGGGCATACCTAGCTAATGACAAAAATTTGTCACGGTATTCCACTACAATCATCCTTCCTTGCTTTAGCTCTCTGAACTCGTCTCTCATTCTCTTGGTCAAACCTGGTGGCACATGGTTTCTGCTAAACTTGACCTTGAATTCCTCCCAGGTCATCATCTGGCCTCCGGTCATTGCACGAACACTGTTCCACCATGCCCTGGCATCTCTGGCTACATAATGGGTGGCGAACGGGACTTTCTCGTTGGCTTCCACTCCGGCGACTTCTAGGTTGTTTTCCATGGTTTGCAGCCAATCATCGGCATCTAGGGGTTCTTCTGACTTGGTGAAAACGGGTGGGTTAGTATTCTAGAAATTCTTGAGCTTAGATCCATGGTTGTCCTGATTTCCGTGGCCTTGGTTGTTGTGGGCTGTGGCATCCCGCAAAACCACTACTAGAAAATCGCGTTGTTTTTGTGCATTGCATCATCATGACCGCATGCTCAAGTCATCATGCCACATTGCATTTGAGCATCGTCATCATCTTGCATTTGCTTGCATAAAACTATTTTCGGAAAAACCTATTTTTGTTTTCTAGACACCCTGTCTTTGTTCAAAACCAAAACCCGGTCTCCGGATTAGTTTGTTTTGTCTACCAGTGTTTTGCAAAGTCCCGTTCTAAATAAATAAATTGTTTAATTATTTTAGGGGGCAGCCGAACCGGGCCGATCAGACCCAGTTGGCCACCCCCAGTACAAAACAATCGGTCCACCAAAATCCTAAAACTACCCAACCTAGTCTACCCACCCCTCCAGCCACCTCACCCCGACCACTCCCCTCGTGCCACCTCACTCCACCCCTCTCCCTTACCCAACCCCAGCCCGCCACCTCAGCTGGCCCCATCTCCCTCACCCCACACCCCTGCCTCCACACACACCAGACCCACCCCACACCAACACGCACTCACACCCCGGCTGGACCACCACCTGACCCGCCCTCTCTCCCCCTGACCGACAGCCCCTCCTGGCCCACCCCCAACCCTGCGTTCTCTTCCTTCCCGCACCTCTGCCTCGCCCCTTCCCGTACCCTGCGGCCTCCGTCCTCCCCCGCTCCCCCGTTTCCTCCTCGGCGCCGCCGCGCAGCCCCGCGTCCGGCCGCCCGCCCTCCGCCGCCGCGACGTCCTTCCTTGCCTCCCTCACCTCTGCGTCGTCCGCCTCCGGCCGGTCCCGCCCCGCGCCTCCCCGCATCGGCCCCACTTCCCCGACCTCTGCCGCCACAGCGCCCCTCCTGCCGGCCTCCTCTCGCCTCCCCAGCGTCCGTCCGCTGTCGCCGCTTGAGCCCCGTCGCCGTCTGCGGCCTCCCCGTCCCCTCTGCAGCTCCGCCCAGGCCGCCTCTCCTCGCTCCACCGCGCGGGTCACGTCCAGCGCCTGCGCCTTCCGCGAGCTCTGCGGCCCCTCCGCCGTCCTTGCCGTCCCGAGCTCCTCCGGTTGTCGCTGGAGGCAGCGCGGCCTGCGCCGTCCCCTGTTTCCGCCTCGCTCGGTCCCTGCAAGGCTGCCCCGCCAGCGGTGACGTCGCCTCCTCTGTTCTCGAGCGCTGCCTCTCCAAGAGTATCACAGATCTTCCCCACCGACAAGTCGCGAGCCCTTTTCCCCAACGTCAGTGGTTGTGTTGAGTTGTATCTG
This sequence comes from Avena atlantica, assembly GCA_910589765.1. Taxonomy (NCBI): domain Eukaryota; kingdom Viridiplantae; phylum Streptophyta; class Magnoliopsida; order Poales; family Poaceae; genus Avena; species Avena atlantica. Next base: position 211,641,375 of record OU342738.1, read on the forward strand.
AGTACGTGTTTTGGAGATATAGAGTTGTGATGGATGTCGTGGTGTCATTCTTGTGTGAAGAAGTTGAGTATGTTGATCGAGGTCGTCCGACAACCGAAGCCGCGAAAACCCGAGACCTCCGTCACGGAACGCGGGATCTGCTACATGGACTCGAAGGCCCTGGTTCCGGAACGCGAAGACCGATCCCCGAAGACCTGTTCTCGGACGTCGAGAACCTGAAGACCGATCCCGCCGAACGCCAAGATCTTCAATCGGATCCGAGGACACCGAGACCCCGGTGCGACAAGTACTCCTTCCCGGACGCCGAGATCGCCGAGAACCCGGATGCCAAGGTCACCGACACGGGACGGCAATACCTCCTTCCCGCACCGATGCCGACGACGCCGCACGCCAAGTTCTTTTCCCGAATGCCAAGACCGACCCGATACGAGGGCACGACAAGATCTTCGCGACGGCAAGATCGAACGCTTGGGAACCAGTCCTCCATCTTGAACCGAACCCTGCCTTCCCGTCGAACCCTGAGCCCTGTCGAGCCCCGAACCCCTGGAACCCCAAGATCTTCTGAACCCGAATGTGTGACCCCTTCCTCGAACCCTATTTTTATAAATGTAATATCAACTTGTTGCATTAAATCATTCATCTCGCATGCATATTTGTGTGTGGTTCGGGGGCCTTATGCCGATTCACCTAATAATTAAATATGGGGCCCATATGCGGGCAAATCTAGTCTTATATTGGCCTCACTTAAATTTGTGTAGCGAACCGGTAACTTATCTTGCCCTGTTATTACAACATTTAATTTGCGGGGTAGATAAATAACTTGAACCGTTTAATTAATTGTCGGGAACCCCGGTTCCGCTTAATATGACCTAATCGCACCGCATATTACCATGCCATGCATCATACATGCATCATGCCCGATCTTTTGCTGTAGTATTAAATATTGCATCCTGTGTTTATTCTAGTGTTTTGGTTCTTCGCGGATAAGGCCGTTGAGTTGATGCGAGTGTCGACCCGATCTTCGGTTGAACCTTCAGTTTTCAGGCGAGCATCTCCCCCTTTCTACCTATCTTACTTTTATAATATTTATTCCCTCCTGTTGATCTATTGCTATCTGTGTTGCGATGCTCTAGTTTTCGTACCCGAGATATCCCTTGCCGCCTTATATTGCCTTGGACACATCCTATTACCTGTTGTTTGGTAGACAGTTGGACTTGCGCGTCGTAGTCGCTTGCTCAAGTGTTGTCGCGTGTCGTCAAGTGCCACAGTTGTTGGAGTATTGCCGCATGTTCAATGTTGGAGATGATCGTGGCTTTAATTATTGTTCACTTTAATTACTGTTTAACAACTAAAAATTTAAGTAAGTAAGCAGAGGCACAGGTGGGCAATAGATGTTAATTGGTTGTTAACCGTCCACTTGTGTCCCGTAGGACCCCGAGTACTTGATACCTGTTCCTTGAATATTCGCGCTATCCACATCCGGGAGGATTATGGGACCCCCCCTGAGCCAGAGCTTGATTCCGTCTTATTTCTTGGGGCCACAAACTAGTTTGAGGTTTTCTTTACTATCCTGTACTTATGCCATGCTACTGCTTTATTTACGATTGTGCGAGGAGCACACTGTACTGTTTAGGATCAGGACACGTTTTCGCGGTGTCGACAAGCCCAGTTTTGGGTTCCCAGTCGTTCACAGCCGTCCACCCAAACCTCGGGTCCGTCTCGGAGTCAGCTAACTTCGTTGCGGGTGTACTCCAAGGGGTGGCCCCCTGAAATATTTCTAAATCCTGTGATTGCTGGTCGTGAAGGCCTCGTTGGGTTTTTGATTTGGTTTTTTTCCGAGGTTGATCGAGTGTGTGTTGCTATTGGTGCACCCCGGCCGGGTAAAACTTTCTGAAAGCCGTGTCCGCGGTTATGGACGACTTGGAGCACAGTATCTCGATCATAGACAACTATAACTAAAGTAGTGCTATAAATTTGACTTTATAATGACTAGTAATCAGCTTCACTATAAGGGAATGGCTAATAAAACTGCCAACAATTGCTTGTTTGGGTTGTCGCTTGCGACCATTGTACCTGACTAGTAAGTATTGCAACTATAACGGAATGGCTAAATAAAAGTACCAACAACTGCTGGGTTTTGGAATATCTCAAGCTAAATGTATCTGACTAGTAAGTGTTGCAACTACGACGGAATGTTTAACTAAAAGTGCCCACCGCTTACTTTATCAGGATGATTATCTATACCTGACTAGTAATTGCTGCAACGATAACTGAATAAATAAAACTGCCAACTGTGTGAGTTCCTCGGTTGACTTCCTCGTTTGGTCTCGAGGGGAGAAATACCAGGATGGGTTTGTTTGATGGTAGCGTCAGGTTGGTTACGAATAGATCTTTCTTATCCCTCTCTGATAGCCGACAGTTATATCGAGTCTCTATAGGTTGTTTAGTGCATGCTGTCGCTGCCGCTTCAGTCCACCATACCTATGTAGGCGAGGACCGCCGAATTCTAGCCTCGCCGTGTACTGGCCTCAGTACTGACGCTCTCTTTTTTCCTTTGCCCTTTGTCGGCACCCCTTTTGTTTAAGCAGGTTTTGAGATCGACGTCGTTAGCAGGGTTACCCTTCCGGCTTGGCCTGGGCAGGGTTATGGACGCCATTGGTTATTCTTCAGGGCTCTTATCCCCATTTGCATCTTGTCCGTAGCCGAACGCTCTATCGTTTTCAAGGTGATTTGGATCTTTGTACAATATATCTGTATTCTTGACTCATTGAGTCGCTGCTGTATATATATCTGTTCTGTGGGTCCCCTCGAGGACTATTGTGTAATGTTATTACTTTGTTTTCCACCCGCACGAAAGTGCCTGGTGGGCACCTTTCAATCGTTTCTATGCGAGTTTGGCGGGAATCGCTGAAACTTGCATAGGTCCGATTCTGAGGGTGTTACATGGGCTAGCTGGGCTATCTGTTGCAGAGTGGCTAGGTTGGCTTGACGTTCTGCTCTTTCAGCTTCGCGGTCAGAAGTCAACATTTGCAGGATCTGCAACACCGGGTCCGGGGCTGAACCACTTCCTCCACGTGGCATCTGAAGATTGATATAGATCATGAGAAAAGAGGGAAATTTCTAAGGTCTTGGGTCTTTGAAAAGTTTTAAATGTTTGACTCAGATTTTTCTAGCAACTTGATTTTTCATTCATTCACTCACAGCACACAGTACAACACACACCACAACAACGAAAAACAGATGGTTTTAAGAACCATTCTGGAAACTACAATATAGTGGGACCGACTACTATTCACTATGCTAGTGATCAGTGCTACTACTCCTTGGAGTATGTGGCTTCATCATCTTCAGCATCATCGATGAAGGCGAAATCATCCTCATCGGTGAAGAAGTCCATGGCCTGATCCTCCAGAAAATCATCGTCATCGCTGAGATAAGGGTAAGGGCCTCCACGAAGATCCTCTCCGGCATTCTCCCTTTCCTCCAACTGCATGTCTCTCTCGTGGATGGTCTCCTCCAGAGATGAGATGCGGTGGCAAAGACGGGCAATAATGCGCTCCTTCTTGTCGAGCTGATGGCGGCGAGACTTGCGATCCTTTGCTAGCATGGCTATGGTCTGATCCTTCGTCTTGATGATGGCAGACTTGTGGTTGCAATAGTCACGGCAGTTGTCCAACTACTGCTGACGATCATACATCATGAAGCTAAGGTGGTCCAATTGAGTCTTCAACTCGGGGTGGTATGGGGCTTCCAGTGGTTGTCCATTTGCATCACGCCTTGGGCAAAACTCAAAGCGAGTACCCTTGATCTGATTAATGCTTTGCCCACACAGACGGGAAAGAGCTTCCTGCATTGCTCTGGCAAGTCCATCGAGCCAGTTGTTTTCCCTCAAGGTAAACTGAATTTCCTCCGCAGTGGGAGGTTCAATCTTTCCTCGGAGACTTGCAACAATTAGCCACTGCAGATCTTCTCCTCCTTGATCATTGAGCTGAGCTCCAAAGAACTCGGGGTGCAGACGCTCCAGAAGTTCCGAAAGCTGATCCAGATCCCTCTCAAAGATAAGGTCTCCACCATTCCAAAGTTGGTAAAACTTGCTGTACTTCACGTCCATCTATAAAAATAGACGATGAGTAGATTAGCAGAGTGATCAAGTGTGTCAAAATTTTATGTATTTTGCAAGAGTTTTTGAGGAACATGAATTTTTATGAAAGAATCAAAGAGATAAACATGAGAATAAGTTTTTGTAAATATTTGTTTTCTTTGGTTTTGAAACAAAGTTTTTGATTCAAACGTCCAGTCTAACTAGGGTCTCCTATGGTCAGGATGGCTCTGATACCAACTTGTCAACACCCGGATTTTTCAATCCTAGATGCCTGTTATGTCATACATCGCAATCCCAGGATTACCATTTTTGCGAGACATAACAGAATTGGATACCATAGTACATCATCCATTACAAATGATACATAAGTTCTTACACAAATAGGGATCTCATGATCCAGTTCTTAATACAACATCAAGCAGCGGAATACGTAATAATAACGGTAGCGTAGGCGAAGCTCCATCTTCGGGGTCACAGGCAATGCTGACGATGGGAGATGATCCTAGTTGTCGTAACCTTCCTGGGGTCCATCTTCCAAGTACTCCTCTTCATAGTCTGGCCATGGGAATAGCCAGGGACAAAGCCATGAGTACTCTTTAAGTACTCGCAAACTAATACTAATAGGTAAAACGAGGTTTTTGGATAATAGGACACTAGGCTCTAGGGTTGTTTTGCAAAAGCTAGATTTATCTCTACTAAGCTCCAAAGTTAGTCACAATTTTATAAATCCTAAGCGGGAAACTCGTATTTCATATCACGACTCTGTTGTGGTCAAGTCAAAGTCTCAATTCATCTCACAGGTCATTCTGAAAAGTCTGACGGGGGAATAGTGTGGCCACTCCAACTGTCCATAACCGCGGATGCGGCTATTCGAATAGTTTGACACTCTGCAGAGATTGTACACTTTCACCACAACATTCGATACATCCGTCAGAAACAAATCCTGAATTCACCATACTCAGTATGCGGATAATCAATCCTAACCTTTCGATTACACGCCCTAGTATAAGCACCTCTCTCGTGAGTTTGGCATCCCAACCATGACCAACTGTCATCTTGGGTACTGCACAGGTGGACAATCTTCACAAGGTAGCCTCAGCTCAGACCATGGCAGTGAGGGAACTAATACTAAGGAATATAAGTTTGCAGTCAAGCCCTACCCAATCTTCGGGTATTGTGGTTGTACGATAAAATTGGAATGGTATCGCATCCAGAAAACCATCAGTTTTATAAAGGTCTAAGGCTCATGCCTCAACATTTTTATCACCAAAATTCTCAAGTGTTTGGAAACACATGTCCAAAACATTTCAATAGAATGATCCATCATTCCAAGGTTTTCATAACCATTTTTCCACCAAGTATTCCCATATAAAAGTTGATCAAGTTTTATGCTTAGCACTAGCATCTACAGGTGGGGGTAGTAATGATGAGGGGTGGTAACTAGTGGGGTTTCAACTAAGTACAACCTCATGTCTTAGGCTGATGTCAAGGTTTCTAACTGAGGCCAAATTTTATGCTCTTTATGCAACCTTCAACATCTTTCCAATATCTACCAGTCACTTAAGTAAACTCTAAGTAAGCTTTGATAAAGAAATAGAGTAAGAAGCTTGCAAGTAAAGCTAGGATTGGTTTATCAAGTGGGTATGATCACATATGCTTAAGGCATATAGTAGGTATAGTAACAAATATGGGCTGGCATAGGTATAGTCTCAGCTTGCACAATATCAGTATAAGCTTGCTAAATTGCAAGTGTTAGCTTGCAGGGTTACTAGCTTGCCTTGTGCAGAGAAGTGGTTGAAGTTCTCCCCGGCTTCTTCTTCGTAGTATCCTCTTTCCTCCTCGTATCCTTCGTCGGTACTAGCGTCTATGAATAAATACGAGGTACACAATCACCAAACAATACTTTACTACTTGCAATCATCACACACAAGGGTCCTATGGATGATCTAGCATCATCCCTAACATTACAAGGTTAAGGCTTGATTTAATTCCTTTTATTTTTAGAAAAGTAATTTATACTCATTGAAAAACTACTTAAGATTTAATATTCTCCAAACCCAACATGGGATCATGTTGACACATGTCATCACCACATATTGTAGTCCATGGGAATGTGATTTAAAGTGGTGTCACAATTTAATAAGGTTTTACCCTTTTATTTTAATTAATTAAAGTGGCTAGAAATGCTTATGTAGCATTCTTTTATTACTTGAACATTATTTCTGCAAGTAAACCTATATATTTTTATATATTCTGAAAGGTATGGTTAAATATGATTTTTGAGAGTTGGAATCAACTCAAAAGTTGTTATGGTTTAAATTTGAAAAATGTTTGAATGCAGAAAAGCTTCTGCCTTGTTATTTTTACCATGGGTGATCTACAGATCCAAATGACTTGAATCCAACGGGCTTGGATTCAGCATTCATAGACCTTTCCAACAAAATTGGTTTCATTCAATTTGGTGCAATGAATCGATCTGGGTTGATTTTTGAAGTTGGGTACAGAAGTGTGGTTGAATTGAAATAGAAAAAGGTTTAATTTGAATAACTGGGCTGTGCGGGAAAAGTTACTGGGCCGGCCTGCTAAGCGCAGTGCTCCCGTGGGCTGCTTAAGTGGGTGTCCCCAATCATCAGTGACACGGGGCTGGGCGAAGCGGTATGGGGCGACGTAGATCGTTCGATCTAGTTCTAATCTAACGGCTGGGAGTCATCGTCGATGCGAGACAACTCCGGCGAGAAAGAAACCTAGCGCGGCCAGTGAGGGTTGCTGGGGGCCCACCGGGGTGCAGGCGAGGGTCGGCGAGGCGGGCGAACGATGAAGTCGACAACGGCGAACTCAGGGGTGGTCGCGGCAGCTCCTGGGGCGGCTCCAATCGCTGGCTCCCTTCTTCTCCGGCAGCGGCAGGCTCCAATGAAATTCTGGCGAGGTGGTGCTCGCCTTGCTCTGAGAATGGTGTCGCACGATCAGTGAGGAGAGGGGAGTGAGATGGTGTGAAGAAATCGTGCGGGGGTGGTCTCTATTTATAGTCGAGCGAGGGGACCGTCGGGGCGCACGGTGAGCTCATCAGGGGCGAGGTTACAGGTGGCTAAAGGCATGTGAAAGGGTAGGCGACAGTGCGGCGTCTCCTGGCGATGCTCAACGACATGGTCTCGAGGCATGGGGCGGTGTGGTTTGGTCTGGAACGAGCGGTGCTCTGCGCGGCAGAGGCGGCGTCTTCGACGACGGGCGGTGGCTGTGCGGCACGGGGCGGCAAACGGGGATGTCTGGCTATCTCCTTGGTCGGTGGGGATTGTCTATGCACGCGGCGAGGGCGGCGCGCGGTCTGTGGGTGATGGTCGAGGGTGGCGCTCTGGCGCACGCTCGGCATGGTCTGGGCGCGGCTTGTGCGCGTGGTCCAGGGCTTGGCAACGCTCGCGGCTGGGACAGTGAGTGGCGGTGGACAGTGGGCTGCCTCCTAGACATGCTGGCTAGGCTTGCTGCTGCTCCTAGCTTGCTTTCGACTATGGGGTGGCAGGAGGGTGCTCGGCTATTCACCATTGATGACAATGGCGAGCTCACAGTGGTGCTAGTGCCTGGCTAATCTTCCGAGATGATCTACTGAGTTCTGTGTGAGCTAAATGGGGAACCAGTTAGGCAAGAATCACTGCTCACAATAGTGTTTGATGTTTGTTTGATTTGTGTCTGCAACCTGTTTGATGAAATGGCCGCATGAAATCAAGTTTTGAATTTTGAAATGATTTTTGGTGGGTTTGCTAGATTGGTGCTGGTGAGTCTGCAGATGCTTGGGTTTTGAAAGTTGAGCTTGTTTGAGTAGTTTTTGAAAAAGTGGAATCTTCCCATATGATAAAGATTCAATTTTGAATTGTCATTTAAACTATGCATTTGAAAGTTTCTGGATGATCACAAAGTGGGCCTTGATACCTTGTTATGAGTACATTCAAGGGGTGGAAAGATCCAGAAAAGTTTCTGTTAGGTTCTAAAAGTTTGAGACAGCCAAAGTAGGCATGGGAGTTAAATTGGCCAAAATGACCGTTCATTTCATATATGTGTTTTGATTTACTTGTCTTTAGGAAAGGTGTGGGAAATGTTTTAGATGATGTTTATTTCACCTAAGGAACATTTTACAAGAAATGGAACAAACAAACAAGGTGGCTTTAAAGGATTTCAAAATCCATGCATACACATATGCATGCATTCATGATTTCATTTAGAAATGTTTTTGTTAACCTTAATTTTGATGATTAGAAGTTGATGAACCAAGCTTAGTATTTTTGGGATGTTACACAAAAACTTCCAAGGAACCACCAATAGAAATTGGTGAACCTCACCCTTGCTCAACCACAAGTTTTAACTTAGAAAATTGGGATGAGGAGATTCTTAATAGCTTCCATGTCTTGATGCTCAAATTTTCCATTACCGGGGACATGGCTAAGTACTTAGTTTCTTCCTTCTGCAGTGGTGGTGCACTTTCCCCACAAGAATTGATTTTCACCAAGACAGGACCTTTCAGAAGCCTTCCCTTAGACCAAAATGGACGCGCTCCAAACCTATCATCCCCTACCAACAACTATCCATTTGGCTAAGTTATTGCAACCTATATGATCCAAGCAGAGCCCATAATGCCATGTTGCTGCACTAGAAGCTTCTTAACATTTGGCATCTCAAATCTCTTTGTTCCTGGGTGGCAATCCACAAGTGAGATACACAAGGTAGACCATTGGAAAATGGGCCCTAGTAACCACTCAACCAAAATCCACAAAGCAATTACCATTCCACCCAGGTATTTCATTCACTTAGTTGTTTTATTAAGCAAAACATAAGTCCAAGACTTAGAAATATTTTCCATAGCATGTGTATATAAACCACCCTTGGTTGCTACTAGCTAGGCTAAGCATGTCAATTGCAAGTATCATAACTTAGAGAAAACTCTAACAATTCTACAACTACTAGGATTTCTCAAGCATAGCATATAGATACTTAGCAAAAATTATCATGCAAGTCCTATACAAAATATTTCTAATGCATAGTCAAAATATTTGGACAAAAGTATGAAGCACCACTTGCCTTGGTAGTTGGGGGAGTAACAACAATCATCACAGTCACAATCACCTCTAGCACCAAAATCTACACATAAAATGATAGCACCAAATTCACATATCAAATAAGCAAGCAAAAATATATGAATGTATGCAAATGCCATGTGATGATTTTTCTAAACCAAACAATACAAGTGAAACAGTACTGAACAATAAACAAAACAATTATACACCAAATAAACTTAATTTGGCCTTTTAAACATTTTCCAAATAATTTTTATACACAAAATATGGCTACAAATGTGTCTGCATAAAATTCTATTTTAACAGAGGAAAAATACAAAACCAAGGCCATATATGTGTAGGATTTATTATTGTGATTCCAATGGTATATTATTTTCAAATTTTGGATAAATAGATCAAAAGTTATTGAATTTACAAGTTTAAATAACTAATAGATCTAAATTCAGATTTTAAATCTAAAACCTAGCCACGCGGCAGCCTCTGATTGGTGCGTACCGGTTCGGCCGGATCACGCTCGCGGACCGCAGGATCTATTCGTACCGCGTCAGTTAAAATCTAATTGTGGCCTTTGGATTTAGATCCAATGGATCAGATCTAACTGACCAAGATCCAGCGGCGCGAATGGCGCAGGCGGCGGCGACGACTCTGGAGGCGACACGCAGGCAAGGTTAGAGGTGCAGGGGGTGTGCTAGTGCTTACCGAGACCGTGAGGATGTGGAGATGCTCAACGTGTAGATGGACAGGGCCGGGGCGCACGGTCACGACAGCAATACCTCGTCGGAGTTCGTCTGCGCATCGGGTGCTCACTGTCGGAGTCGAAGACGTTGACCTAGGGCGCAAGGATTCAAACGGCAAGAGTACAGATGCGTAAGACGCTGGCGAACACAGCTGCATGAACCAGAGACAGAGGGGGACACGGGGCTCACCAGAATGGCTCGTCGAAGTCGAGCTTAGCTTCGGGCGCTTGCAGATGTTGTCAAGGGCGACGACCTGGGGCGATTTAGGACATATGGAAAACATGAGAAGATGTTCAAGGCGATGGCGAAGCAGCTCGTGTGAACCAGAGGGCAAGGCATGCTCGAGACTCACCGCGATAGCTCGCCGGAGTTCTTCGGTGCAGTGGCGGTGTAGGGCGAAATTCGTGGAGCCTGGCGGCGCTTCGGGCTGGTTGTGTTGGGGGAAATGGCCGTGAGGGGGAGGCGTTAAGTAGCCAGAGCAGGGGCGAGGATTGCGCACGAAATCGTCGACATTTACTCGAATTATGACACGACAGTGAAGGAGGGGGAAGAAACGGCGAGGCCTAGTCGTGGGCGGGGTTTGGGGACGACGCTGTCGGGGCAGGTGGGTCCAGAGTGTCAGCGATGGAGGGGTGTGCGAGTGGGTGAGAAACAGAGAGAGAGGAACCCCGGGTGGGCTGGCTAATGGGCTGGATCCAGTACTGGGCCAGTTTGGCAACGATGGCCCTTTTCCTTTTCTTTTTCTGTTTTGATTTTCTGGAATCATTTTTAAATGTTTTTCAAATGAATTTGAATTCAAATTTTCTCTGGATTTTTTGTAGGATGAATCATGCACATATTTGAGTACAAAACATTGCTGTTCACTCAAATTTATATTGTCCCATTGAAATTTAAAATAAACCTTGCCTTTATCATTTATTTATAATAGGCATATGAGTGGTTTTGAGTTCATATTTTGTTTTGAAAAACTTTGACCAAGCTTTGGAAATATCAATCAATCCTATGTTCAAATCTTTTCTGATTAAAACAAATATTCTCATATTAGAGAGTAGCAATAAGGCTATTGCCTTGCTTACATAAAATAATAGCCAACAAATGCTTTTGTTATTGAAATCTTATTTGAAATGATCCTAAAATGATTATGAATGCATGAATGATATGCAAACTTTGAAATCATGATTTTTGGGATGTTACAATTAAACACACATGTATTAACGTTTCCGTATTAATAAAATTATAGCATGCAAAATAAACATCTATCATATACTTGGAATACACATAATAAACACTTTATTATTGCCTCTCAGGGCATATTCCCTTCAGTCTCCCACTTGTACTAGAGACAATAATCTAGTTACATAGTGATCTATCTAACACCCATGGAGTTCTGGTGTAGATCATATTTTGCTCTAGGGAGAGTTTTAGTCAACGGATCTGCTACGATGAGATCCGTATGTACTTTACAAATCTTTATATCTCCATCCTTGACATACTCGCGGATGGAGTGAAACCGACGCTTAATATGCTTGGAATGCTTGTGAGACCTTGGCTCTTTGGCATTGGCAATGGCACCATAGTTTTCACAATAGATCACCATTGGGTCCAACGCGTTTGCAACCACACCTAGTTCGGATATGAACTCCTTCATCCAAACTGCTTCTTGAGCCGCTTCCGAAGAAGCAACGTATTCGGCCTCCGTTGTTGATCCCGCCACCACAGATCTCCTCCAACTAACCGCTCTGCCATTCCCGAGAAATACGTATCCAGATTGAGAATTAGAGTCATCCGGATCGGTGTCAAAGCTAGCGTCGACATAACACTTAGCGACGAGCTCTTCTTCACCTCCGTATACAAGAAACATATCCTTAGTTCTTCGCAAGTACTTAAGGATATTCTTGACCGCTTTCTGGTGTTCCGAACCTGGATCCGATTGGTACCTACTAGTCAAACTAATAGCATATGCCACATCTGGTCTTGTACATAGCATGGCGTACATTATAGAGCCTATGGCTGAAGCATAGGGGACGTTTTCCATTTTCTCTCTTTCTTCCGCCATAGCCAGACTTTGAGTCTTACTCAATGTCGTGCCTTGTGTCATAGGTAAGAACCCCTTCTTACTATCTTCCATTTTAAACTTCTTTAAAATCTTATGAAGGTATGTACTTTGCGATAGCCCTATTAGGCGCCTAGATCTATCTCTATAGATCTTTATGCCTAGTATGTATGATGCTTCACCTAGGTCCTTCATTGAAAATTTGATGTTTAGATAACTTTTAACACTGTTTAAAAGATCTATATCATTTTCGATCAATAATATGTCATCCACATATAGTATCAGAAATGCCACATTGCTCCCACTCACTTTCTTGTAAATACAAGCTTCTCCATAAGTTTGGACAAATCCAAACTCTTTCATTACCTCATTAAAGCGGAGATTCCAACTTCGTGATGCTTGCTTCAATCCATAGATGGATCTCTGAAGCTTGCACACCTTGTTAGCATCCTTAGGATTGACAAAACCTTTTGGTTGTATCATATACAACTCTTTTTCAATATTACCATTGAGAAACACGGTTTTGACATCCATCTGCCATATCTCATAATCAAAATATGCAGCAATTGCTAACATAATCCTAACTGATTTAGCATCGCTACGGGAGAGAATGTCTCATCGTAGTCAACTCCTTGAATTTGTCGAAACCCCTTTGCGACAAGTCGAGATTTATAGACGGTTACATTACCATCAGCATCAGTTTTCCTTGTGAAAATCCATTTATTCTCCACGGCCTTTCGGTCATGAGATAAGTCCACCAAGTTCTAAACTTGATTTTCATACATGGATTCCATCTCGGATTTCATGGCTTCTAACCATTTGTTGGAATCCGGGCTCATCATCGCTTCTTCATACGTCGCAGGGTCATCATTTTCATCAACCATGAAATTCATGACAGGATTTCCATATAGCTCGGGATCTGCACGCGTCCTGCTAGACCTGCGAGGTTCGGTAGTACTCTCTTTCGGAGTTTCATGATCATTATCATTAGTTCCTTCTTCAACTGGTGAAGCCAACTCCGGAACAACTTCCGGCGTTGCGCTACTCGCCATACTTTGAAGAGAAGGTTCAATAACCTCTTCGAGTTCTACCTTCCGACTACTCACACCTTTCATGAGAAACTCTTTCTCTAGAAAGGATCCATTCTTGGCAACAAAAACCTTTCCCTCAGATCTGTGATAGAAGAAATACCCAATAGTTTCCTTAGGGTATCCTATGAAGATGCATTTTTCCGCTTTGGGTTCGAGTTTATCCGGTTGAAGTTTCTTCACATAAACATCGCATCCCCAAACTTCAAGAAATGACAGCTTAGGTTTGTTTCCAAACCATAGTTCATACGGTGTCTTTTCAACGAATTTAGATGGTGCCCGATTTAAAGTGAATGCAGCAGTTTCTAATGCATAACTTCAAAATGACAACGGCAAGTCCGTCAGAGACATCATAGATTGAACCATATCTAATAATGCTTCTGATTCAATAGACCCCCAAAGGAATGAAAATAAGGAGACAAATTAGATTGATGGCTTGGATCAACCGGTACCTCTTCGCGTGTGGGGGTAGGATCAGGATTCATAAAATATAGACCATGTATGTAATGCCCACCAAGCCCATATGGGACCCAAGCATGTCAGTTATCGGGTATTTTGTGCATGCGACGTGGAAACGTAAGTGTCCAACTCGAATACAACACTTGCATGTGTGCGTCGACATTGCAACACCGCGTACGTGATTTAGGGTGAGTTCTTTTGAACCCATCGATGGTCTACCCTCACGTGCCCTCCTCTAATACGCACAGGGGAAATTCTACCCTTTCGGATATTTACAACTTTTTAGAGTAGGGGGTCTATGGAATCACACCTCATCTAATAAAGTACGATTATGATGTTTCGACACACCATTTCGCTGTGGTGTTCCGACAGGTGTGAGTTGTGAAACAATTCCTCACTCTTTCATGTGAGTGCTAAACTCCTAACTTAGATACTCACTGTAGGGGTTCGTAGCATGGAAAACAAAAAATTTCTACCGCATGCAAACAAACAAGCCAAGATCTATCTACTAGATTGTAGCAACGAGTCGATAGAGGAACTCACCCTCGAAGATTCCAAAGCGATTAACGAGAGCAGATTCTCGTGGGTGATGTAGTCGTACTCTTGCCGATCTCAAGATCGCATAGACGATCCTTCCGGCGCTGCGTTCCGGCAGCGCTCCCGCAGTCGGTCACACGTTTGGTACTCGACTAAGACCTTCCTCTCCCTTGTTCCAGCAGGCAGCGGAGGTTGTAGTACTCTTCTCGCGATTCCGGCAGCACAACGGCATGGTACCGGAAGTAGAGGGAAGATCTCGCAGGGCTTCGCCTTAAGCCGGAGCGAGTATGGTGGACTATGAGAGAGCCTTGGTGATCTAGGGTTTAGACACACCAATTAGAAGGGGCTAAACCAGCGACTAGGGCAATTAGAAGCTCTAACTCGGCGGCTTGGGAAAAATCCCTAGGCTGTGGCTAGGGTTTAGGTTTAGAAGGAGGCAACTTGTGTGTCTAGGAGGGAAGCCCTGCCCCTCCTCTTATAGGTGGAGGGAGGCGCGCCTGGGGAGGGGAGTCCCTCCCCAACTCGGACCCAAGGTGGGCCGGCGGTGGGAGGAGGAACTCCTCCCCCAAGTCGGTTTCAAACCTCCTTCTCCTCTTTCCCTAAACTAGCCGTTTGACTTTCAAACTAGGATTTGAATAAACCCTCTATTTTGGTATAGTGATGACACCTAGTACATGATGCAATCATATCAACTTGATATAACACATTCATGTACTCTTTCCCCTCCGGAGTGCCGGACATTCCGGAACCTTCTAGAACATTCTCGATGAAAACACCGGAATCATTCCCCAACTCCGAAACAGGACTTTCCTTATTTGAATCTTATTCTCCAGACCATTCCGGATCTCCTCGTGATATCCCGGATCCCATCCGAGACTCCGAACAACATTCGGTCTCTTACTCATCATTCCATAACTACTCAAACAACATCGAATCCTTAAGTGTGTCTCCCTACGGTTCGTGAATTATGCGGACATGATCGAGACACTTCTCCGATCAATAACCAATAGAGGAATCTGGAAATTCATATGGCTCCCACATATTTCTACGATTACTTTGCGATTGAATGAACAACTTACATACGATACCAATTTCCCTTTGTCTCACGATAGTTTACTTATCCGAGGTTTTGATCGTCGGTATCTCTGCATATCTAGTTCAACCTCGTTACCGATAAGTAATCTTTTCTTGTTCCCGTGATATGTGATCCCTTGTGATCCAGTCACATGCTTGCAAGCTAATTGGATGACATTACACCGAGAGGGCCCAGAGTATATCTATCCGTCATATGGATGGACAAATCCCATTCTTGATCCATGTGTCTCAACCAATACTTTCCGAACACTCAATGCCACCTTTATAGCCACCCAGTTACGGTATGGTGTTTGATGTGATCAAAGCATCCATCCGGTAAAGGTGATATGCATGATCTCATGGTCGAAGGAATTAGGTTACTATGTATCAGAAAGCATATAGCAATTGAACTATTTAAATGACTTGATCTTTATGCTACGCTTATCTATAGGAGTATGTCCATCACATCATTCTCCTAATGATATGACCCTGTTGTCAATAACATCTCTATGTTCATGATCAGGAAACCATGATCATATATTAACCAACAAGCTAGTTTAACAAGAGGCTTTACTAGGGACTCTTTTATGTTTACAAATCACACAAGTATTAATGTTTCCTGTTAATACAATTATAGCATGGTATGTAAACATTTATCATAAGTATGAAGATATCATAATAACCCACTTTATTATTGCCTCTTGGGCATATCTCCAACAGTCTCCCACTTGCACTAGAGTCAATAATCTAGTTTCAAACCTTTTTGTATTCAACACCTATGGCTTTCCGGTGTTGTAAGTACACGTTCGCTAGTGGTAAACTGATCTCCGGATCTGACACTTCCAGGTCCGTGTGTAATTGCATGTATTTGCGTCTCTACGCATCACTCATTCTCTAATGAGATGGCTTTTGTATAAATTTGGTCCTTTGGTGAGACCTTTAGTTCTTTGGGGTTAAAACATGTTGATAATATTGTCGTACAATATATCTTCATAGTATTATCCCGCTATGAACTACACCTAGTTTGATAACAAACTACTTGACCCAAATGCCCTCTTTAGCAGCTATAATAGCAGTCATATACTTAGCCTTTTGTTGTAGTATCTGTCACAATGTCTTAACTTTGGAACTCATCAAAATCCATTATGGAACTTACTTTCCATTATATTGTGCCACCCTTAGTTTAGATTGAGATAAACTTAATTTGTACTTTGTGACAAAACTAGTATCAATGTAGTACTTTTACAATGAACTAACCATCTATTTGTCACTTCTACAAACAATATATTCTTAGTTCTTCCAAAAGATCATAAGAATATCCTTACTATTGTCCAATGATCATCTTATGAATCATTCTGGTATATGCTCACATCATTTAGAGTATAGGACATATCTGGATTTGTACATATCACAGTATATGATTGATATCAAGTATCAATCTATACTTGAATCTTTGTTTCACTTACCAAATGTCAATACATTTGAATATATCATCAATATTGAACTCATTCAATCCTTTTCTGTGCGACAAGAAACTTTCTTGTAGTTTCTATATTGAACTCATTCAATATCTCGTCTATGTACTTCTGGCACAACCATATTAGCGTCTATTCATGCCAAATATTTGGGTTTTGCCTAAGTCTTTCATCGAGATGAAATTCTTATCATGTGTTAATAAAAGATACATTGTTTCCAATCAACAATATGTCTTCCACATAATGTATTAGAAACATGTCTTAGCGCTCCCACTTAATTTCTTGCAAATGCAAGCATCTTCATCATCTCTGATGAATTTAAACTCTTTTTAACATTGTCATCATAGTGAAGATTCCAACTCCGCGATGCTTACTTCAACCATTGAAGTTTGCATATGCTTTTAGCATCCTTTGAATTAACAAAACCCCTATGAACCATGTTATTCACATGTCCTAGGTAACAATTCTATTAGAAGAACTTGTTTTGTTTAATCAACTACCATATAACAAAATTATATGTAGTGGTTGCTACACTAATCCCTCTAGACTAAATATCACTATGAAAGATCAAATCTTATCATAGTCAACCTTTGAACATTGTTGTGAACTTTTTCCCAACATGTTGACTATTTCATAGATGTAAAACATCCATGTCTATTTCTTTATAGATCCAAACACAACTGTAAGGTCTTACACCTTTCTCGAGGGTCCTTCAAGTTCAAAACTTGATTTCTCGTGTATGGAACTATCACGGATTTTATGGCTTCAAGCCATTTGACGGAGTCAGGGCTCATCATCGCTTCTTTGCATGTAGTCGGATCATTATTGTCAAATAATGATTTAACTCTCAAATCTTGGTATTCGATTGTTCATCCGACCTACTTGTTTCAATAGGAACTTGGATCTCCGTGACCACAACCTTTGAGGTACGTGAGCCATGAGCATTATTGCTGCCTCCGGAACACTTTTCGGCGCTGCGCAACTCTGCACATATAGCTAAGATTCTTTTAACCTTATCAAAGTTCTATTGTCCTCCTACTTAACTTTTCACGAAAAATTCCTTCTCAAAGAAACTTGACGTTCTAAGCAACAAATACTTTTGTCTCCGGTGTTTATGGAGGAATACTTAACAGCTATACAAAGACATGTTCATCCGACTTTGGTTGCACACATGTTTCTTATGCATAGCATACCAATTTTTTAAGAAAGGACTACTTGGGTTTTATCCCAAACCAAAACTTTATATGGTGTCATTTCAACGGATTATGATGAAGCTCTTTTCAGTGGAAAAAACGGTAGTCTCTAAAGTTTTTAATCTTTAAAATATAATGGCAGTTTTATGAATTATACCTTTGATCTTACCATGTCAAACAAGGTTTAATTACATATCTCGAATGCTCCATACTCTTATGGTGTTTCGGGAAATGCAAATCCACGGAACGATTCCATAAATCTTAGGTATTATGCTAAACTTTGTAACTCAAATATCTTCCTTTATGATCTTTATCATAAACTATTTTTATTCTTGTTACAATGATTTTGCACTTCATCTTGAAAGTCTTTGAACTTTTCAAATATTTCACATTTCATCCTTATTAAGTAAATATTCATATATTCACTCAAATTTTCGGAGAAAGCATATGAAGTTGAAATCCATCGCTCTTGACTACTCATAATGGACTTCGTACAACAATATGTACAAGTTCCAATAAGCTAGTCATTCGTTCCCTTTTGGCCTATGAACGAAGTTTTAATTATTTCTAGGAAAGTTTCACAAGCTCATTTGATCAAAAATCAAAAGACTCTAAAATTCCATCCACATGGAGTTTCTTCATGTTTTCTTTCAATATAATTTAAACGGCGATGTCACTTCCTAAGTGATATTTCAATCAATTTGTCTTTCGACATCTTTAGCACTATTTTTATGGATGTGATTTCTCCAACGAGATTTGCGAATCCATCTTTTATGGATTACGACAATTATTTGAACAACCCTTTTGTTCTCATAATACCTGATAAAACAAATCTTTGAAGGCAAGCTTTGATGTTTAACGAGCAACACAATAACCCTTTATTTGTTCTCGATGAACATCATCACATATTCTTTTGCTAGTTACATAGGCCACTGTAGTTCATGAGTTCTGTTGTTTCGTATGACGATTCACACCAACAAATTCAGTATCAAATACTTAAGAACCGCTTTGTTTAATAAGCAAAGAATATAGCCATAACATGTATATCATCTATATACTTAAGCTGAACAATTCTGGTCTTTTCTTTTCTGCCATATACTTATGAGATTCTCTTTCAGTATTTCCTTTTCTGTTTGAAAGAATCTATCAACATCAATAGTGGAGTCATACATATGACACATAGTCCAAAGCGTGTATAGTTAAATACCAATGTCTTTGGACTTACACTTTGAAGTAGATCACCATCATCAAATGTTTGGTGTTCTTTCAAATTCCTTTCTTTAGTAATCTCTTGGTGTAGTAAACATTTTACCTACATCAAATATTCACCCTTATCATGGAATCGTCCATGATCAAGCTACTTTTAGCTTATAACGATGAATTACGAGTATAATGTTGCTATCCAAAACCTTTTGGAGGATTAGGACAACAAATGTCTCCAACCCTTTGCAAATTCTCATCAAAATATGAGAACATGAACTTTGCCATATTATACTCTATCATGGTGTAACCAAAACTTCATTTCAGATATCACAATATCTTCCACACATCATGGTTTCTGAAACAACTCTTTCAGATCCTAGATAACCTTGATATTAAGATAATCCTTTGAATATCAAGAATCATGGAGACAAATATGATACTCATACACTAACACTTGGAATTGTCACTCTTGATTTAATACCAATTATTAAACTTCATGGAGTAACCGGAATTTACTGAAAGTTTGCAATAGGACTTTTAAACTTTAGATTAACACTTCAAAACAATACGATACCAGTTCGTAAAGTAACTAACCAGAATTCTATAGTTCTATCATCTCAATTATAACTAAGCGCAAGGTGGTAAACGGATGCCAATGACTACAACAATTATGCAAATTCACTTTGAGTTAATTTATGATAAATAGCGTTCAACTTTTAATCATATTGCTGTTAAACTCCCACTCAAAACAATATCCCTCACATTGTTTAAGTGATCACACGAACCAAATCCACCATATAAAAACCGATCATCACGAGAGTTGATATAGCTTGAATGGCGAACAATCAACATGTTCATCATATCTACTATATGACTCATGCTTTACCTTTCGGTGATCCGTGTTCCTGAGACCATGTCTGTACATGCTAGGCTCGTCAAGATCAAACCTTAGCTTCCGCATGAGCAAATATGGCTTGCCCATGTTGTATACACTTGCGGAATCTAACACACCCAATCATCACGTGGTGCTTCGAAACAACAAGCTTTAGCAACGGTGCTGACTAAGGGTGAACACTTTATGACTTGAAATTCATGTGCATGAGGGATCATCTTATAATGCTACCGTCGTCTACTAAGCAATACATACAAGATGCATAAAGGATTAACATCACATGCAATTCATAATATGTGATATGATATGGCCTTTCTTCTTTGTGCTTCCGATCTCCATCTTCTAGCACGAACATGATCTCCATCATCACCGACATTCCATCAAGGTCAATGATGCTTCTCCATGGTTGTCGTCCACCGGCTTCAACTATTACAACTACTTTGAATAGACACGCGGGTCTTAACAGAAATTAAAGACAACCATATGGCTCCTGCCGGTTGCCGACTTACAATAAGGAACATTGCATACATCATATATAATCACAATCATGGCCATATCACATCACTGCACACCCCTGCAAAACAAAGTTAGATGCCTCTACTTTCTTTGCATATTTTACGTCGTTTGGGGCTTTCAATAAGTGTCGTTCTAACTTACGAACAAGAACCACAACATTGATACTAGTATTGTTAATCACCAGTTGTAAATTGGATCTTAACTATGCTAGGAGAAACAGGCACCCGCAAAGCCACTTATGCAATACAAGTTGCATGTCAAGCGTGGAGCAAGTCTCATGAATGATGTCATGTAAGGTTAGCCCGGGCCGCTTCATACCAACATACCGCAAGATGCAAAGTACACAAGAACACAATCGACAATAAAAGCATCAACGCCCACAATGACCATTGTGTTCTACTCGTGCAAACAGATCTACATATAGACACGGCTCTGATACCACTGTAGGGGTTCGTAGCATGGAAAAAAAATTCTACCGCATGCAAACAAACAAGCCAAGATCTATCTACTAGATTGTAGCAAGCAACGAGTCGATAGAGGAACTCACCCTCGAAGATTCCAAAGCGGTTAACAAGAGCAGATTCTCGTGGGTGATGTAGTCGTACTCTTGCCGATCTCAAGATCGCGTAGACGATCCTTCAGGCGCTGCGTTCTGGCAGCGCTCCCGCAGTCGGTCACACGTTCGGTACTCGACGAAGACCTTCCTCTCCCTTGTTCCAGCAGGGAGCGGAGGTTGTAGCACTCTTCTCGCGATTCCGGCAGCACAACGGCGTGGTACCGGAAGTACAGGGAAGATCTTGCAGGGCTTCGCCTTAAGCCGGAGCGAGTATGGTGGACTAGGAGAGAGCCTTGGTGATCTAGGGTTTAGACACACCAATTAGAAGGGGCTAAACCAGCGGCTAGGGCAATTAGAAGCTCTAACTCGGCGGCTTGGGAGAAATCCCTAGGCTGTAGCTAGGGTTTAGGTTTAGAGGGAGGCAACTTGTGTGTCTAGGAGGTAAGCCCTGCCCCTCCTCTTATAGGTGGAGGGAGGCGCGCCTGGGGAGGGGAGTCCCTCCCCAACTCGGACCCAAGGTGGGCCAGCGGTGGGAGGAGGAACTCCTCCCCCAAGTCGGTTTCAAACCTCCTTCTCCTCTTTCCCAAAACTAGCCGTTTGACTTTCAAACTAGCCGTTTGACTTTTCAAACTAGGATTTGAATAAACCCTCTATTTTGGTACAGCGATGACACCTAGTACATGATGCAATCATATCAACTTGATATAACACATTCATGTACTCTTTCCCCTCCGGAGTGCCGGACATTCTGGAACCTTCTAGAACATTCTCGATGAAAACACCGGAATCATTCCCCAACTCCAAAACAGGACTTTCCTTATATGAATCTTATTCTCCGGACCATTCCGGATCTCCTCGTGATATCCTGGATCCCATCCGAGACTCCGAACAACATTCGGTCTCTTACTCATCATTCCATAACTACTCAAACAACATCGAATCCTTAAGTGTGTCTCCCTACGGTTCGTGAATTATGCGGACATGATCGAGACACTTCTCCGATCAATAACCAATAGAGGAATCTGGAAATTCATATGGCTCCCACATATTTCTACGATTACTTTGCAATTGAATGAACCACTTACATACGATACCAATTTCCCTTTGTCTCACGATAGTTTACTTATCCGAGGTTTTGATCGTCGGTATCTCTGCATATCTAGTTCAACCTCGTTACCGATAAGTAATCTTTTCTTGTTCTCGTGATATGTGATCCCTTGTGATCCAGTCACATGCTTGCAAGCTAATTGGATGACATTACACCGAGAGGGCCAGAGTATATCTATCCGTCATATGGATGGACAAATCCCATTCTTGATCCATGTGTCTCAACCAATACTTTCCGAACACTCAATGCCACCTTTATAGCCACCCAGTTACGGTATGGTATTTGATGTCATCAAAGCATCCATCCGGTAAAGGTGATATGCATGATCTCATGGTCGAAGGAATTAGGTTACTATGTATCAGAAAGCATATAGCAATTGAACTATTTAAATGACTTGATCTTTATGCTACGCTTATCTATAGGAGTATGTCCATCACATCATTCTCCTAATGATATGACCCTGTTGTCAATAACATCTCTATGTTCATGATCAGGAAACCATGATCATATATTAACCAACAAGCTAGTTTAACAAGAGGCTTTACTAGGGACTCTTTTATGTTTACAAATCACACAAGTATTAATGTTTCATGTTAATACAATTATAGCATGGTATGTAAACATTTATCATAAGTATGAAGATATGATAATAACCCACTTTATTATTGCCTCTTGGGCATATCTCCAACACTCACCTCCATGGTGGGACCGTAGAAATTTGATATTTCTATTACGATGATTTTCCACTTCATTCTGAAATTCCTTAAACTTTTCAAATGTTTCAGACTTGTGTTTCATAACCGTATCTACTCAAATCATCCGTGAAAGTAACAAAATAACGATATCCACCTCGTGCCGACACACTCATTGGACCACATACATCAGAATGTATGATTTCCAATAAATCTATTGCCCATTCCATTGAACCGGAAAACGGCGTTCTAGTCATCTTTCCCATAAGGCATGGCTCACATGTATCAAATGATTCAAAATCAAGTGATTCCAAAAGTCCATCCGAATGGGGCTTCTTCATGCTTTTAACGCCAATATGACCTAGAAGGCAGTGCCACATATATGCGGATATATCATCATTTAGTTTAATTATTTTAGCATCTCATTATGAATATGTGTAACATTATTATCGAGATCCAAAAGAAATAAACCATTCATCATCGGTGCATGACCATAAAAGATTTCATTCATAAAAATAGAACAACCATTGTTCTCGGATTTAAATGAATAACCACTTCGCATCAAACACGATCCAGATACAATGTTCATGCTCAGTGCTGACACCAGATAACAATTCTTCAAGTTTATTACTAATCCCGACGGCAAATGGAGAGGCAGCGTTCCGATGGCGATCACATCAACGCTTTATCCATTGCCGACACGCATCTTGACCTCACCCCTTGCTAGTGGTCGCTTGTTCTGCAGCCCCTAATTCGAGTTACAAATATTAGCAACTGAACCGGTATCAAATACCCAGGTGCTACTACAAGCACTATTCAAGTACACATCAATAACATGTATATCATATATACCTTTGTTTGCCTTGCCGGCCTTCTTGTTTGCCAAATACTTGGGGCAGTTGCGCTTCCAGTGGCCAGTCCCCTTACAATAGTAGCACTCGGTATCAGACTTAGGTCCAACTCAGGGTTTCTTTACAGGCACGGAAACCGGCTTGCCGCCCTTACTTCCCTTCAGTTTTCCCTTCTTGTCTTTCTTGAAACCAGTGCTCTTACTGATCATCAACACTTGATGTTCCTTTTTGATATCCACTTCTGCAGTTTTAAGCATTGGCAGAAGCTCGGGGAGAGACTTCTTCATGCCTTGCATATTATAGTTCATCACGAAGCTCTTATAGCTAGGTGGCAGAGACTGCAGAACACGATGGATGCCTAAGTCAATCGGAATCGATATTCCCAAGGACACAAGCTTATCGGCATAACCCGACATCTTGAGTACATGCTCACTAACGGAGTTGTGCTCTTCCATCATGCAGCTAAAGAACTTTTCTGAAGCATTGTACCTCTCTACAGCAACATGTGTGTTGAAAATTATTTTCAACTCACCCATTGTATCAAATGCATTGCTGTTTTTGAAACGCTTTCGAAGTTCCGGCTCTAGCCCATACAATATGCCGCAATGAACTAAGTTATGGTCCTCCTGACGAGTCTAATAGACATTCTTCTCCTCGTCAGGGGCATCCTCAAAAGGTGGGGGGCCTAGCGGCGCTTCTAGCACATATTGCGTTTATGCAGCAGATAGGAGAATCCTCAAATTCATGGCCAATTCGGTAAAGTTGCTACCGTTCGTTGCAAGTTTCTCTTTCTCCATGAACACATTGAAATTAAAAGCAGGTGGTGTCATCTACAACAGAATTTGTAAAGTTTAGACTAAGTTTATGATAGATTGAGTTCAACTAATCCACATTATGAATGAACTCCCACTCAAAAATGACATCCCTTGTGCCTTTTTGGTGATTACATGAACCAAATCCACTACACCAAGTCCGATCATCATGTGAGTCGGTGTAGCTTCAAAGGAGAGCATCAAATGGGCATCATATCTACTATATGACTCATGCTTAACCTTTCGGTCCGTGTTCCGAGGCCATGTCTGTACATTCTAGGCTTGCCAAGTTAGAACCTTAGTATTCGCGTGTGTAACTGTCTTACACCTGATATATCGTCATGGATCCAAGAACACCCGATCATCACGTGATGCCTTGGAGCGACAAAAACATAATCGGTGCATACTAAAGGAAGAACACATTCTTATCTAGAGATTTAAATGATGGATCATCTTATTATGCTAATAAAGTGCTAAACATGCAATATAAGATGCTATCAAACATCACATGTTTATTAGTGAAATGATATGGTTCCCGCATATGATCTCTATCATGTGCACCGTGGTATGATCACTATCATACATTTATGTCTAAGTCCAAAGTCTATGGAACTTACACGCTATGTGTGTTGTAAGAGTATCATCTCATACTTCTACTTACAATATCACCATATCATAACACTAGCCCAGCAACAATCTAAACTAGACGCCTCTAATTTATCCATTGCAAGTTTTACGTGGCTTAGGGCTTTCGAAGATAGAACTGTTCTTACCTACGAACATGAACCACAACGAGGACAACCAAATTGTTGAAAACTAGTTTCAAAATAGATATTGAATATAGTAGGAGAGACAGACACCCGCTAGCCACTTATGCAAACTAGTTGCATGTCAAGCGTGGAACAGGTCTCATGTGCGAGGACATGTAAAGTTTGTCCGGGCCGCTTCATCCCACTATGCCACCAATATCCAAAATTACAACTAAGGAGCAACAACATGATCATCATCACCCACATACTCATATGTGTACTACCCATGCAAAGCATCTACACATAGATCCAGCTCTGATACCACTGTAGGGTTCGCAGCATAGAAAACAAAAAAATTCCTACGATGGGAACTATGTACCAAGATCTATCTACTAGATACAAACAACAGGCAGATGTATATCCGTAGAGAACATACCCTTGAAGACCGACAAAGCTTAACGAGTTGAACTCGTGGTTGATGTAGACGATCTCTTGCCGATCTCAAGATCGAGAGGAAGTCCTAGCGCCGCAAAGCAGCAGTGCATCCGTGCTCGCACACACGTACAAGACACCGAGGAACCTCCGCCTCCTCGCTCCAGCGATGCAGTGGAAGCACAACCCTTTCTTTCCGAATAGCCACCGGAAACATGTATCTCTCTAGTCCAAGACCATGGGGGATAAATTCTAGAGGGGGAGATAGATCCTTCACGAGGAGGTGTGAGTGAGAAGTGAGGAGGGGGTGCCTTTTATAGGAGAGGGGGGAACCCCAAGGGGTGGCTGGCGCATGGGGCTGCCCTCTTGCCCTTCCCTCTTCATGTGGGTGGACACCCCACTCACAAAATTCCTTTAAATTCCCTCCACTCAAAATCCCACTCAAACTTTCTATTAAATTTCCACCAAATTTAATGCAAACTCTCATTAAATAAAACTCTTTTTATTTATTCAGAATTTTGTCAATTACTTTAATGACAAACATTCACATATAACCCCTTGCTAGAATTCTATTTCACATGCAAAAACACTTTCTGCAATTTAACCCAAAAACCTGTTTCGGTATCTAGTGAAATAAATTCCTGTGCTTGTTATTCTTTCCGGCATGAAACATTTGCTCCAATTGGATGTCAGTGTCCCTTAAGTGTGTCATCCTACGGTTCGCGAATAATGCGGACATGATCGAGACCCTTCTCCGATCAATAATCAGTAGCGGGACCTGGAGATCCATACTGACTCCCACACATTCAACGATGACTTTCCTGTGATCGTCGGAACCTTTTACGCTTATATCTTAATCCCTTTGTTTCACGACATATTACATATCCGAGATTCGATCATCGGTATCTCCATACCTAGTTTGATATCGTTACTGACATGTAATCTTTTCTCATTCCCGTGATATAACATTCTAGTGATCAAATCACTTGCTTGCAAGCTAAACAATGTGATATCACCGAGAGGGCCCAGAGTATATCTATCCATCAGCGGGATGAACAAATTCCACTCTTGATTCATGATTCTCAACATAACACTTTAGTAGCTTTGAAGCCATCTTTATAATCACCCAGTTACGATGTGACGTTTGATGTCAACAAGAAACTCTTCCGGTGTTAGTGATTGGCATGATCTCATGGTCTAAGGATTAGGATCACTTCGTAAGTTGTTTATAGTAATATAAACTCAATGACTTTGATCGTAATGCTATACTTCGGATGAATGTTCATCACATCATTACACTAATGTTGTGATCTCGTTATTAACAACATCCAATGTCTATGATCAGGAAACTGTGATCATCTTGTTAATCAACAAACTAGTTTATGAGAGAGGCATAACTAGGAAATTTCTATTTGTTTATTAAACACACATGTATTAAAGTTTCCGTATTACTACAATTATAGCATGCAAAATAAACATCTATCATATACTTGGAATACACATAATAAACACTTTATTATTGCCTCTCAGGGCATATTCCCTTAACATTTTAACTAGGGTATCCTAGGGTTAGGATGGCTCTGATACCAACTTGTCAACACCTGGATTTTTAATCCCAGATGCCTGTTATGACATACATCACAATCCCAAGATTACCATTTTTGCGAGACATAAAAGATTTGGATATCACAGTACATCATCCATTACAAACCATACATAAGGTCTTACACAAATAAGGATCTCATGATCCAGTTCTTAATACAACTCAAGCAGCGGAATAATGTAATAGTAACAATAGCGTAGGCAAAGCTCCATCTTCATGGTCACAGGCAATGCTGACGATGGGAGATGATCCTAGTTGTCATAACCTTCTTGCTATCCATCTTCCTGATACTCCTCTTCATAGTCTGGCCACGGGAATATCCAGGTACGAAGCCATGAGTACTCTTTAAGTACTCTCAAACTAATACTAACAAGTTAAGGGGGTTTTTGTAGTAGGATATACTAAGTGGGAAGTTGAATTTCATATCACAACTCTGTTGTGGTCAAGTCAAAGTCACAAATCACTTCACAAGTTGTTTTGAAAACATCTGACGGGGGAAAGGTATGGCCACTCCAACTGTCCATAATCGCGGACGCGGCTATTCGAATAGTTTGACACTCTGCAGAGATTTTACACTTTCACCACAACATTCGATACATCCGTCAGGAACAATCCAAAATTCATCATACTCAGTATGCAGATAATCAACCCTAACCTTTCAATTACACGCCCTAGTATAGGCACCTCTCCTGTGAGTTTGGCCTCCCAACCATGACCAACTGTCATCTTGGGTACTTCACAGGTGGACAATCTTCACAAGGTAGCCTCAGCTCAGACCTTGGCCGCAAGGGAACCCATACTAAGGTATATAAATTTTCCAGTCAAGCCCTACCCAATTTTCGGGTATTGTGGTTGTACGGTAAAATTGGAATGGTATCGCATCCAGGCAACCATCAGTTTTATAAAGGGCTAAGGCTCATGCCTCAACATTTTCATCATCAAAATAATCAGGTGTTCAGAAACACATGTCAAAACATTTCAGTAGAATGACTCATCATTCTACTGTTTTCATAACCATTTTCACCAAGTATGTTATTAGGGCTCGGCAGTTTGTATTTTCAATTGTTGGATGCTAGGTATTTTTATAGTAGCTAATCCTCTCGTGTTAGATCTCGTATTTCGATGAATACCCCTAGTTGGGATCAGTACTAGCACCGATCTGTAGTTGGGATTAGTAATAGCACCGATCTGTAGTTGGGATCAGTATTCGATTTGGTTTGATATTTGGGGATTGGGGAATAATCAGGGGATCTCAATCGGTTAATTTATGTAAGTAATCAATCCCGATAATCCATGGACACCAAGACTCGTCAGGTGCTGAGGAAGCCAAAGTCCGACTAGTTCAACGACTTCTTCACCGATGATGTCTCCAGGTGTCCCTTCTGCACCAGGAGCCTCACAACCGACTTCAACTCCCTCGTGATGCATACCGAGGACGTGAAGACATGCGGCCTGTCAAAGAACGCCAATGCCTTTAGAGCTAAGCACAAGGCGCTCGATTTTCACCTCCACAACCTCTAGAAGGTGGCCATCGAGGAGGGTCGCATGCCCCCGATCAAGCCCAATGCGCCTAAGGTCAAGGGACTGGGCAGAAGGAAGTGGAGGAAGCGCCAGAGGGAGGAGGCGGAGGCCATGAGGGGTCACTAATCTTGTGGTGTTGCTGCTGTAAAGCAGCTTCTGTTGTTTTGTTGTTTGTGTTCAACATGTAAGCTGCTGCTGAGCAGCCTAATTGTCGAACCTGGTTTAAGTATCGTACTATATAATCCTTTTTTAGCTGCTTTATCTACATATGCTCTATTTAT
The DNA here is from genome assembly GCA_910589765.1 of Avena atlantica. NCBI lineage: Eukaryota > Viridiplantae > Streptophyta > Magnoliopsida > Poales > Poaceae > Avena > Avena atlantica. The sequence continues at coordinate 211,670,369 of OU342738.1, forward strand.
CTACATATTTATGGTGCTGGTTAGATTTGTTGCCAGATTGGGAAAATACGAGGGCCAAAAGGAACCATGAATGAAGAGAGAAACTGCTCTAGATTCGCTGCCTTTTTGGGCAAAAATAACAACTGTTAGCGACATAAAGGGGAAAAGGCGCTCTTAAAAAGGCCAATCATAAAAATAACAAAAAATAAAACTTCCAATTTAGGCGACAGGGTGCACGTAACTACCATACATGCCCCACATGGTCCCATACCACATCCCCCAAAACGCGTTACCAATAAGCCGGTCCCACAACATGGGGGGTCCTACTATGGGACCCGACTGAACGTGACCCCACCTGTCATCATGTAATGGGGGAGGGGGTCCTACTTGTCAGCACGTAACAACGAGGGTCTACTACAGGGCCCACCTGAATGCGGCCCCACTTGTCAGCACGTAACGACGAGGGTCCATTAACGGGACCCGACGGAGAGCGAGTTTCAGACCGATGTGAGAATTCCATAATAGGAGCTGGACAAAAGTGAGGAAAAACTAAGCGGCTGAGGAAAAGTGAGTACAACTAACAAACCAGGCGCACGAAAATAGAAATCCCTAAACCCTAATACAGGAGAAACCCTAGAGGCACCTTTGAGGGGTTACTTTTTTCTTCAAACAACTTTGTTAGTTGAAGTTTCTTTGCAATTCATGATTTTAGCTTTAAAAGGTAGATATCATTTTTATGAAAATTTTGATATATTATACATATTTTTCTAATTTATAGATTAAAAGTTATTGATTTTATATGGTTAAACTTTTTCTAAAATTATTAAACCAATTAAATTGTATTACTACGCAAGACTGACGTCAGGCTGACGTAAGCATGGGCAATTGACCCTTTTATACCGCGAATGTACCTAGCCACGGTCACTTACTAGTGGGACCAGGGGCCGGGTCAGCTGCCACACTGGCCAAGCTTGATCAACGCTGATGGGGCGACACGCAAGTGCCACGTTGGTCCATGTCATGCACCACATAAGCATGCCACCGACAATGCCAGAAGATGGAGATGACAGCAGAGGAGGGCTCATGGGAGGGTGTGCGCATGTGCATTCGAACCGCGAGGCAGCAAGGAGCCTAAAGCTAGTGGCACCGCCTCATTTTGATAGGCAGAGCGACGGTGGAAGTGGTGACTGGCGGGGCACGGCGGTGGACTGTGATGACTGCAAGTGCACAGATCGTTTGTAGCTAGTTTCAAAATAAAGATATCGATCCCACAAGGAGTAGTAGGCGACGAAGTACTTACAAAATAATTATAAGATGCAAGAAAAGTAGAATTGTTTTGGGGGTTTTGATTTGAACGAAGCAATTAAAGTAAAGTAAAACTTAATGCAGAAAGTAGTAATTGCATGTGTAAGAAAGCTTGGAACTACAATAGGGGAAAAGGTGTTCTCAGGGAGTGGTGGATACACCGCTAGAAATTTAGACTAAGTAATCAAGATTATCATGACCAATATTATCATCACATGTATGTATGTGGGAGGAGCTCCATATATGGACGAATAGGTAGCAAAAACTGCTCACATCATCCTTCATAACCACAACTGATAGATAAACGACATCAATCATAATATCCCGTGATACGTCCAATTTGCATCACCATTCTATATCATAATTTGTCTCTATTCATTGATATATGTCTTATTATGAGGTATTACTTATGTCTTTTCCTCTATTTTTACATGTTGGATGATTCTTGGAGGATGAACTGCCGGAGTCAGGGTCCTGATCGAAAAAGAGGTGTTTTGATGCAATTTCGCGAAGATCAGAAAAATATTGGAAAATTATATTTTCCCAGAAGACGAAGGAAGCCAGAAGGGGAGGCGTAGCTGGGCCACAAGGGGCCCACACCCCCCTAGGTGCCCCCCCAGGCCGTGCCTAGGGCAGGTGTGGCCCCCTGGCCGGCCTCCGACTCCGCCCTCTCACCTATATCTTCCTCTCGGAACCCTGATACCAGGGGAGCGACCACAAAAATATTTCTGCCGCCTCTGCGGGGCGAAAAACACCGAGAGAGAAAGAGCTCTCTGGCAGACAGATTTCTACCGGGGAAATTCCTTCCTGGAGAGGGGAGATCGTCGCCATCAATACCATCATCAAGCTAGACTTCATCGGGATCATCATCATCATCATCCACACCATCATCTCCACCAGCACCATCATCACCACTCCATCCCGCGGTAACAATCGTGTTGAATACTTGCATAGTTCTTAGGGGAATCTTTCCTGGTGTTGATTACTATTGTAGTTGATGCTTGTGAGTGGAACCATTGGATTATTGTTTATGTTCAGATTGTTATTCATTACCATATCATCTTTGTATCTTGATCCATGTGATGTCTCGTGAGTAGTTCGTTTAGTTCTTGAGGACATGGGAGAAGTCATGTTGTTAGTAGTGGATTTGTGTTGAGTTATTATTCAACGGTTTAGTATTTAAGTTGTGGTGCTATCCTTCTAGTGGTTTCATGTGAACGTCGACTACATGATACTCCACCATTTATGGGCCTAGGGGAATGCATTGTGTATTTGGCTACTAATTGTGGGGTTGCCGGAGTGACAGAAACCTGAACCCCCGTTAGGACATCTTTGCACAAGGGAGTGTAGGATCTCAGAGTTTAAGGCTGTGGTTAGGTTTATATCTTAATTATTTTCCTGTAGTTGCGGATGCTTGTAGGGGGTTTAATCACAAGTATGTATTAGTCCAATTAAGGTTGGTACATTAGCACAGGTTCACCCACACAACACTTACAACACCAAAGAAGAGTACTCAGCTATTTGAAGCGAAAGCACTTGACAGAATTCCCATGTGTCCTCGAGAACATTTGGTCCTTATAAGTATTTCCACTGGCTTGTCCTTTGCTAAGAAAGGATTGGTCCACTTGCTGCGTTTGCTTGTTGTCTTTGTTACTTGAACTTTGTTTTGTTGCTTTATCAGAAAACCTCTAAAAATCCGTTTGCTAAGTATTTACAGATATTTCCTGCTCAATACCACTAGTCAACACCTTCTGCTCCTCATTGGAATCGACACTCCTATTTATCAAAAGTACTATGATCCACCCCCTATACTTGTGGGTCATCAAGACTATTTTCTGGCGCCGTTGCCGGGGTGTGAAGCGCTATTGAAGAGTGGAACTGGTAAGGGAAACTTCTACTGTCAGTATTGCTTTTTGTTTATGTTTGTTACTTTGTTTCCAATATGGATAACCCACTTGGTTTTCTGTTTGGGGAAACTACTACCACCGTTAGGGTAGTAGATGAACCACCACCTGTCGAGATAGATCCTTTTAAGATACCTACATGTATTGTTGATCGTGTTATGGATAATTATTATTTAGGGGATGGAACTGTCCATCCTGGTGATCACTTGCTTTTTATCCATGAATTATGCGGGTTGCTTAAGTGTGCAGGTATCACAACTGAACAGGGGAAGAAGAAGTTACTCTCCGTATCCTTGAAAGGGAGAGCTGAAGAATGGTATAAGCTGCTGAAGAATGTGCAATCCATGGAATCGGAGGAGATTGCATCTCTCTTTTATTCTAAATTTTATCCTCCCAGTGAGATTCATAAGGATAGAAATCTGATATATAACTTTTGGCCTCATGATGGAGAGAGTACAACTCAATCTTGGGAGAGATTGAAGTTACTAATGCTTAAATGTCCTATTCATGAACTCCCTAACAATATTATTATCAATAACTTTTATGCTAAGCTTTACTTCATGATAAAGGTTTACTAGATGCTTCTTGTGTTGGATCTCCTAGACCGTATTCAAGAAATTACTAAAGCTTGGGAGAATGAAAAAGGAAGAAAGTCAGGTATAAACTATGATTATGAATGCAATAAATCTTTTATGGGAACTGATGACTTCCATGATATTAGTAATGAGTATGGTCTTGACTCTCAAGTTCTTGCAAAATGTTTTGAGGCCTTTGCCTCTTATATAGAAATTCCCAAGAAATAGTGGGACAAGTACCATGTTCCTTATTAATATGTTGTTACCCAAGTTCCTGCTAGCATAGAAGTTTGAACTGTTGATCCTATTTTTCCTTAACCTTATGTTGAGAAAATTCATTTTCCTGCTAAGGTAAAGGAACACTCTATCATAGCTAATGTGGTTACTAAAAGTGCAAAGAAAACTGTGGAACTGTAGGGGTCTCAACCTAATAAGGTAGATTCCTCCTGTGTTTTACAATGCTAGTCCCTGGATCAATAGCTAGCATCCACAGTTTAGATGTAATATCAAGAAACAAAGGTCATAATATAACTTTATAACCAGGAATAACATAAGTTTATTACATCAAACACAGCTCATTTGGCTATTACATTACATTGCAGCGGAATAATTATAATCATGGGGTCCATCATCTTCAAAGTGCCACAGGAAGATGTTGGTTGTAGACTTTGTAATCCTAATCAATCAATCAATCTTCTCTAAACAATCAAACCTGCAACATACAAGTTACAGCCACAAAGGGTCAATACATTTGAATTGTATTGGCAAGTGATACCATGGTAGTATAGTGGAGTCTATCATCTATATGCATTTGGCTAAGTGGAGTTGAGGCTTGCATTGCTCAAAATAGATTTTTCCTTAACATTTGAAAATACTAAGTTTTTGCTTGACAAAATCATTTTCTCTCAAAAAGATTTCAAGATCCTTGTACCAAGCCATCTCTCCATCAATGATTGAAGAATTCAAACAACCCTTGTTCAAACCACAAGATTTTAATTTAGAAATTTGAATGATGAGATTCTTGATTGCTTCCATGTCTTGATGCTCAAATTGTCCTTTACCAGGGACATGGCTAAGTACTTAGATTTTACAATCTGCAGAGGTGGTGCACTTTCCCCACAAGACTTGGTTTCCCAAGACAAGATCTTTCAGAAGCTTTCCCTTAGACCAAAATGGACGCGTTCCAACCTATCAAACACTACCACCCACTGTCCATATGGCTAAGTTCTTGCAACCTATATGATCATGGCAGAGCCCATATTGCCAAGTGGTTGCACTTGAAGCTTCTCAACATTTGACATCTCAAATCCCTTTGTTTCCTGGGTGGCATACCACAAGTGAGATACACAATCCAAGCCCATGGCATTGTGAACCACTCAACCATTCTCCACCAAGCAAGCCCATTCCACCCAGGGGATTCATTAACTTAGTTGTTTTATTAAACAAAAACATAAGTCCTCAGACTTAGAATATTTTTCCATAGTGTGAATATATTTTACACCCATGTTTTCTATTAGCTAGGCTAAGCTTGGTAGTAATAGGAAACTCAACTTAGAAAATCCTACTAAGGATTCATCTACTAGGTTTTCCTATAGCAAGATCTATACTTAGCAAAATCCATGCAAGTTTACTTAGCAAAATCACTAATGCATAGTGAAAATAATAGGACAAAAGTATGAAGCATCACTTGCCTTTTTGGTAGGGAATGGTAGTTCACTCCTTGATCTTGCTAGTCTCACACTTCACTACAAATCAATCAAGCAAACACAAATTCAATTTACATTCCAAACCAATAATCACTCAAACAAATTCACACACACAAAACAATGGAAACCAATTCATGCATGGGAGCATGCACAAGATAGTTTTATTTTGCAAAGGGGTCTCTATGGGGTTTCTAAACTTTGTAAGATCCAAATTGGTCATTTACCAAAGTGGCAAAGTCATTGGCAAGAGGGTTTTGTCCAAAAATTATTTCTAAATTCATTCATCATTTCATGTGGTGAAAAATTGTTTTTATTAAGGCAAAACTCTTAAGTTGTTCACCAAATGAGTTGCTAATTTGCAAAATTTGGTGTTTTGGTTTAGTGGGTTTGATCCAACCATTTTCCTAAGGTTTTCTTTCCATAATCATTTTTATAACAAAAACTATTCTTTTTATTTGACTAGAAAATGGCTAAGTCAAGTAATCCAATCTAAATTTTACTAAAATCATTTTTAACACCAAGGGTTGGTTCCTAGGGTCAGTAAGGTCACAACAATCCAATTTGCAAAGGTTTTATCCTTAAATTCAATTTTAAACAATTTTTATACTCTAAACAAGTACACAAATGTTTCTGCAAATTCAAACAAGCTAACAGATACTATTTGTCAAACTAAGGCCATGGTTGGCTAGGGCTTGTTCTACTGAATCCATTGATATAAAATTTGCCAAATTTGGACGTGGTTTGAAAGTTATAGCAATTATAAATTTGTATTCTAATCAGATCAAAATTCTGTTTTAAATCGAATCCTGTACACGTGGCTGCTTCTGATTGGGCAATAACGGTTCGCTCGGTTCGGCTACTGGGGTGGGTTGGATCTAACTGGAACGTGCGGCGCAGATCGACGCATACCCCTTCGATAAGTGGTTCTATCATATCCATCCGATCGACATCGGACGGCTGCTGCTGCCTGGCCAAGGACTGGCGGCGCGAGGACAACGGCGAGCGGCGGAGCGACCAGTTGGCGGCGGCGCTGACGAGGCAGGAAGCAAGAAAGGGTAAGAAGATGCTCACCAGGCTCAGGAGAATACGGCGATGCTCAACGTGCTGCTGGTTCGACGAGGGGCACGCGAAGTTGTGATTAATTGCTCGCCGGAGACTTGGTCGGCGTCAGATGGTTCTGGAGCTCGTCGTGGGTGGAGCTGTGATTCGCCCCGAGGGAAAACGAGTAAACGATTAGACGCAGTTGAGAGTGGCGAGTGTAGGAGCATGAACGAGAGAGCACGGGGTGGTCGGTGTTTACTAGGGGACTTCGCCGGAGTGAGGCAGACGCGGCGGCGCGGCCAGATGTTGTCGAAGTCGGTGCTCTGGGCGCCCGCGGTTGATTGAATGGCACAGAAATATGCGCTAGGGTGCGGTGGGCATGCTCGTGTGTTCGGGGAGGCAGGAGGTGGTGAGAGGCTGCCGGAATCGGCGTCGGAGCGTCGTCGGAGACAGAGGAAGTGCAGGGCAAAATTCTTCGGCCTGGGGGCGTGTCGATGAGGGGTGTCTGGGGGAAATGGAGGAGAAGGCGCTGGCGCTTAAGTGTGCTTGATCGCGGCGAGTTATGGTGGCCGTGTTAAGGCGTAATCAAGCCACGAATCAATAGCCTGCAACGGCCGACGAGGGGGAGAAGAGGTCGTGCGGGGTGAAGAGGAAGAACAGGAGGAGTGGGGCTGGTCGGTCAGTGGGAAAGGGAAGAGGGGGAGGTCCACATGTCAGTTGCTTCGTGGGTTTAAAAAGGAGTGTGAAACGTTTTCTTTCGGGGGAGGGGAGTTGGGCTGGCTTGCTGGGCCTTGTTGGGCTTCTGGGTTGGGTCGCCCTCTTTATTATTTTTTTCTGTCTCTGATTCCTTTTCTTTTTCTATTTCTATTTTCCTGTTTTGGTTTTCAAACAATCAAACAAGTTTCAATTCAATTCAAACCAACACCAAAACTTTGGAAGTTTGACTTGGTTCTGTTCAGTAGTCTGAACCTAAATCTAAAATCCATAATTTTTAAATAAATAAAGTCCAATATTAATTAAATAGTTGTCCATTGCTAATTAATCAAATTAGGATTTGATTTATTTCAAACTCAATTTAAATCCATATATTTTCCAAAACCAAAATAGTGGGTTGTATTTGAATAAGGTATATTTAGAAAGCTTGTTTTAAAATAAATAACAATTTTGTTAAAGGTTCCATTTATTAATTAAATAAAATGGACCATGGTTTCTTAATAAAATAGGGTTGTTGTTTATTAATAAAATCTTCATTTGAAATTCAAATATTTTCAAAATCAAATCAGTAGGTATCATTTGGAAGTAAATAATACTTGGATACTTGTTCCAAACAAAATATTATTTTACTTTAGGGTCCAATATTAGTTAAATAAAATGGGCCAAGGTTTATTAATCAAATAGGATTTGATTTTATTAATAAAATCTTTATTTGAAACCTAAATATTTTCAAAACCAAATCAGTGGGTTTTATTTGGGAAATATAGAATACTTGGAGATTTGTTTTAAAATAAAATAACATCTTATTTTAGGGTCCATTATTAATTAAATATAATAGTCTTTCATTATTATTTCAAATAGGTTTTATTTTATTGAGATATTTATTTTGAATCCAAAATAAAGTCAAAACATTTTAGTAGATTTTATTTGTGAATTTCAAACAATTGAGAAAACTTATTTTAAATAATTTAATAAGTTTTGATGTTTCAATTTAAATTGGTAAAACCTTTTATTAAATAAAGTTGGGTATTAAATCCTTATTAATTTATTTAAATCAACTTTTGCTATTTTAATTCAAAACAAAATGTTTTAAATCCAAAGCTTGGCCAAGGTTTAGTTTGGCTTTATAAAATATTCTTTATTTATAAACTTCTATTTCATTTGAAAACAAATCTTTTCATTCAATTGTTTCAAAATAGTATTTCCAAATGTTTTTATTTTTCCTTTTATTAAATGTTTATCTTTTTAAATCCCTTTAGTTTTTATTTAATTCAAATGGGTTTGAAGTTCCAATTGCATTCAAAAAGTTTCTTCTGGCTCTGAAAATCAAACAAAGTTTTATTTTATTAATTTATTTTCACATTACAAGATTTGGAAAATTTTGGGATGTCACAGGAACCCGATGAGCAAATTAATATTGGACCTGTGGTAGCTATTGTGAAAGATCTTGTCACTAGAAATATATAGGATGAGCACATCGTATTCTGTGAAGACGCTTCTAATATTGTCTCTCATCCTAGAAAAGCTAGAAAATCTAGTATCCCTGTGCTTTCTGTTAGAATTGGTGATCATAGCTATTATGGTTTATGTGATATTGGTGCTAGTTCTAGTGCTATTCCTTATGATCTTTATAGGGAAATTATGCATGAAATTGGTCCTTGTGAGCTTGAGGACATTGATGTGGTTATTCACCTTGCTAATAGGGATATAGTCTGTCCCATTGGCATCATAAGAGATGTGTAAGTTCTTTGTGGTAAGATTAAATATCCTGCTTATTTTCTAGTACTTGGTAAAGAAGCTAGTAAAACCTATCCTATTATCTTTGGTAGACCCTTCTTGAATACTTGTGGGGCTATCATAGATTGCAGGAAGGAAAAAGTTTTGAGTAAGTTTGATGGAGAGTCTTATGATTTTAATTTTTCCAAATTTGCTAAAACTCCTTATGAAAATGAACTGCGTAATGAGGATTTCAGGGTTGAACAACTTTCTGCTATTTCTCTTGCTCCTAACAATGTCTTGCAGCAGTTTATGGAAGATCATGAAAGTGATGTCTTCATGAAGGAAAGAAATGAGATTGACGAGGTTTTTCTTTGTCAGCCTGAGCAACTTAAGCATAATCTACCTGTGGAAGATTTGGGTACCACACTACCACCTAAAGGGGACCCTGTTTTCGAACTAAAACCTTTACTTGGTGATCTTAAATATGCTTATCTTGATGATAAGATAGTGTATCCTGTTATTATTAGTTCTAAACTTTTAGGAAAGGAAGAAGAAAGGTTATTGGAAATACTAAAGAAACACCGTGGAGCTATGGGCTATACTCTTGATGATTTAAAAGGGATTTCTCCTACTATATGTCAGCATGCTATTAATATAGAACCTGATGCAACACCAGTTATTGAGCACCAATGCCGTCTAAATCCTAAGATGAAGGATGTGGTAAGAAATGAGGTATTAAAACTCCTTGATGCCGGTATTATTTACCCTATTGCTGATAGCCAATGGGTTAGTCCCGTTCATTGTGTTCCCAAGAAAGGGGGAATAATTGTTGTGCCTAATGAAAATAATGAGCTTATACCCCAAAGAGTAGTTGTTGAGTATAGGATGTGCATTGAATTTAGAAAGGTTAATAAAGTTACTAAGAAAGATCATTATCCTTTGCCCTTTATTGATCAAATGCTTAAGAGGTTGTCTAAAAAGACTCACTTTTGCTTTCTTGATGGTTATTATGGGTTCTCTCAAATTGCTGTGAAAGCACAAGACCAAGAGAAAACCACTTTCACTTGTCCTTATGGTACTTATGCTTATAGGCGCATGCCTTTTGGTTTATGTAATGCTACTTCTACCTTTCAGAGATGAATGTATGCTATCTTTCATGGTTTTTGTGAAGAAATCGTGGAGGTTTTCATGGATGATTTTTCCGTCTATGGAACTTCTTTTGATAACTGTTTGCACAACCTTGATAAAGTTTTGAAGAGATGTGAAGAAACCAACCTTGTTCTTAATTGGGAGAAATTCCATTTCATGGTTAATGAAGGGATTGTTCTTGGACACAAAATCTCTGAAAGGGGCATTGAAGTTGACAGAGCCAAAATTGAAGCAATTGAGAAGATGCCTGATATAAAAGGTATTCGTAGTATCCTTGGTCATGCTGGTTTCTATAGGATGTTTATTAAAGATTTCTCCAAAATTTCAAAGACCCTTACCAATATTCTTCAAAAAGATGTACCTTTTGTTTTTGATGATGATTGTAAGGAAGCTTTTGAAACTTTGAAGAAAGCTTTGACTACTGCTCCTATTGTTCAACCACCTGATTGGAGTTTACCTTTTGAAATTATGTGTGATGCTAGTGATTTTGCTGTGGGTGTTGTCCTTAGGAAAAATGTTGATAAGAAGTTGAATGTTATTCATTATGCTAGCAAGACGCTAGATTCTACTCAAAATAGTTATGCTACTACTGAAAAAGAGTTCTTAGCTATAATCTTTTCTTGTGATAAGTTTAGACCTTATATTGTTGATTCAAAGGTTAGTATTCATACTGATCATGCTGCTAACAAGTACCTTATGACAAAGAAGGACGCTAAGCCTAGGCTTATTATATGGGTGTTGCTTTTACAAGAGTTTGATATGCATATTGTAGATAGGAAAGGTGTTGAAAATCCTGTTTCTAACAATTTATCTTGTTTGGAAAACATTTCTTTTGACCCTTTGCCTGTTAATGATAGTTTTCCAAATGAGCAGTTGGCTGCAATAAGGGTAAGTCCACATGAGAGCCCTTGGTATGCTGATTATGCTAACTTTATTGTTTCCAAATATTTGCCTCCAACCTTTACAGCCCAGCAAAGAAGAAAATTCTATTGTTGTTAAATTTTTATATGGAACAAAGCCATAGTCTTAGAGTGATTTTGGAGATGATTTATTTCATTAGGGTTTAGGGTTTTGGTTCAACTTTTCCAAGTGCTTTAAATTCAAGATACCTCCATGCAGGAATGCATTTGACTTGTTTAAAAAAGTGTTGCCTTTTCATTAAAATTTGGTTCAAGTAGGGTTTTGATGTTTCCATTTAGAAGCAAAAAGTTTCTTTTCACCCTAAATTTCAACATTTGTTTCTTTTGTTTGTTTATTTTTCACATTTAAAAATTTGGAAAATTTTGGGATGTGACAGACTAACACCCTTAAAAGGAATCTCGTCCCGAGATTCGGGAAGGATAGAAGCAACAAGTTGGCTTCAAGACAACTAGGGTACTACCACCTTTAAAAGATTACATCTTGGCTTACTTGAGGTCTTGATGTATCTTCTCTAGACAGTTGTTTGCATAGTGTCCTTTGTTACCACATTTCAAACATGTGACAAGGCTGATGTCCTTTCCAAATTTGCTTGTCTTGTTCTTCTCCTTTTCTGGACAATTTGATGCATAATTGCCTAGCTCTTTGCATTTGTGGCACATCACTTGGCTCTTCTTATTTTTGGGTCTCTTCAAAGCTAGGAGGTCCCTTAGTTCATGTTCTTCATATTTCACCACAAATGTGGGAAAACTTCCTCGGTTCTTAGAACGGTTCCTAGGATAACGTCCATGTTTCCTCTTTTGTCCACCATAGCGGGTTACAATGTATGGAGGTGCATACTGAGATTTGACTTTGTCTTCATCATTCTTGGTGGAAGTTGTTCCTTCATGGATGTTTCCAAGGACTTGATGTATTCCATCTTTAGCTTGATATTTCATCTGTTGAACTATAGGGTAGATGTGGCATTGGATAGGGACATGATCATTTACTTCACATAGGAAACAAGAAACTTGAGATGTGGGGCATTGTCTAGCTGTATGGCTCTCTTCACAGTTAGGGCATTGATCAATATGCTCTTTATAAATGTGTCCTATGTCTCCACAAATTTTGCAGACTTGAGTTCCTTCTATAATATCATCCTTGATATCATTGTTGTCACAATCTCTTTGGAAAGGGTTGCTTCTCATGTTGATCATCTAATTGGTAATCTTTTGCAACAATTGAGATTGGGATTCCAAGAAGTTTAGCATGGCTGGGTCTAACTCAATGTTGTTGGCTAAAAACTGGGTTTCCACTTGATTCAACTTACCTTGGGTTGCTAGCAGTTGTTCTATCATGTGCATCTCTAGGTTGTTGTCACCATCCTTGATGTTGTGGTCTCTTGGAGAAGTCATCTGCTTGGGTTGGATAGGGATTAGATTAGGCAAAAGATTTATAGAGGAAAAATTCTACTCATACACAACAAATCACACAAAGTAATGTGCAAGCAATCACAATCATGCATTCCACTCAAACAACAAGATTCAAGCATATTTTAGGCAACAAATATTTTTGCTACACCACATAGTTAGTGTGATCAATAAATCGATTTAAACTAAAGACTAGTGTGGTGGTCCAACAATGGGTATCACTTGAGATCATTCCATTCTTCTTAGTTGATACATCAGGAAACGGATCATGGTATCCTTGGAAGAAATTCTTGCATCTTGGTCACAAAGTTCAAAGGTGATGATGGGTCCTCCTAAGTTGTGTTTCCTTAGTCTCCAAGTCTTGAGTATTATTATTATCTCACTTGAAGTCCTTAGTGATGTCCAAGTTGAAGTCCTTGGTGAAACTGAAGTTGAAGTCATTGGTGATGGTGAAGTCCTTGCTCATGTTGAGGTTTTTGTCCACCAAGTAGAAAAAGGAGAGATGTAGAATCAAAACAAAATGTTGAGGAAAGAGTTTACAAGATTGTTTGAAAATAAGTTTTAACAAATACACTTCCTATTTTTATAAGGGGTTTTGTCCAATCCTAGGGTTACAATCCTATAGGCAACACGGTGCTCTGATACCATCTCTATAGGTCCCAACCTAATAAGGTAGAGATCCCTGTGTTTACAGTGCTAGTCCCTGGATCGATTAGCTAGCACCCATAGTTTAAGATGTAATATAAAGAAACAAAGGTCATATTACAACTTCTAACCAGGAATAAAATAATTCATTACATCTTACATAGCTCATTTGGCTATCTTATTAGAAAGTAGCAGATATAACTATATAGTATGGAGTCCTTCATATTCATGTACCACGGGAAATCATGTTGGTTGTAGACTTGTAATCCCTACCCAACAAACTTCACTAACATCAAACAAACCTGCAACATAATAAGTTACAGCCACAAGGGTCAATACATTTGAATTGTATTGGCAAGTGATTTCATATTGATATGGAGAATCTAACATCTACATGAATATATGGCTAAGTGGAGTTTTGGCTGGCCTATGCATAAAATAAGTTTTCCCTATCCTTTGAAAATAGTTTTTTTCTTTTCAAAACATTTCATCACACATGGCACACTGGATACAAACCAGGTGCTTTCCTTGTTCACCCAACAAGTTTTAACTTAGAGAAATTGGGATGAGGAGATTCTTGATCATTCCAATGTCTTTGAGGCTCAAAATGTCCATTACTAGGGACATGGCTAAGTACTTAGGTTTTACCCTCTCGAGAGGTGGTGCCCTTTCCCCACAATACTTGACATGCATCGAGACGAGACTGTTCAGAAGCAATCCCTCAGACCACCATGGACGTATTCCACCTATCATCACTACCACCAACTGTCCATCTAGCTTAGTTCTTGCAACGTAGTTGGTCAAGGTAGAGCCCATATGCCATGTGGCTGCATTAGAAGCTTCTCAACACAAAACATATTAAATCTCTTTGTTCATGGGTGGTCATCCACAAGTGATATACACCAGGTAAACCATAGAAATGGGCCCTCGGTAACCACTCAACAAAAATCCATCCAAGCAATTACCATTCCACCTAGGTGTTTCATTCACATAGTTGATTTTTTAATCAAAAACATAGTCATAGACTTTGCATAATATCATAGCATGATTATTCCACCCTTGAATTCTAATAGCTAGGCTAAGCATACTAGCTAACATGTCTCTTGACTTAGGAATATTCCTACCAAGATAAATTCTATGGGATCTACTATAGCATAGAAATATATAAAAATAGTCCTATCATGCATACTACAAAATATCACTAATGCAATATTGAAAAGATAGGACTTTTGATGACCAAAGTATCACTTGCCTTTTTAGTAGAGAATCTAGGTACTCTCCTTGATCTTGCAATTGTCACACTTCTCAAGGTTCACTACATACAATCAAGCAAAGTATACAATCAAAACTAGCACTCAAACAATTCACAACATAAAACAAAGATATGCATGCAAGCATGCAAAAGGTTGTTTTATTGAAAAAGTGGTTTCTAAAAAGTATCTAAACAATTCAAAACACTTACTAGTGTTTTATAAAAGGGGAAATTCATTTAAAATCAAGTTGTGAAAATCAAGTTTTACTAAAAATGCTTTTATTCAAAATAATAATTCCTAGTGTTAAAAAATATATTTTTAAATTCAAAATGTTAGTGTTTATGGTCAGAGGGTTCAAAACAAATCCATTTGCAAAAGGTTTCACTCAAAAATAATTTATAGATTAATTTTTATACTCAAAATAGTCCTATTAATGTTTCTGCATAAAAATCTATATTTTTAGAAGAAAATGACCAAATCAGGGACATAGTTGCAAAGTACACATTTTTATGAATCCATTGATATAAAATTTGCAATTTTTTGACATACAAAACAAAAATTATTGATTTTACAAATTCAAACATCTAATAGATAGTTTTTTGGATTTAAACCAAAATCCTGGCCACGTGTCTTAACCTTACTGGTTGATACCGTTTCGTGTGGATCGAGCAACGTGAGCCGTAGGATCTAACTAACATCACACGGTGCAGAATTGGATTGATACCCCTTCGTTAAAAGATCTAATCCTAGTCCTAGGTTGCAGATCTAACGGATCAGAGCACGCTGGCCATAGTTTGGCAGCGCTTCTGGCGTTGCGTGGCGGCGGCGCGTCTGTTGACGGCGTTTCGGCGATTCTAGGAGGCAATATGAGGGGAGGAGGGTGCTACCATGGTATCGGGGACGTGGTGATGCTCAAGGTGGTCGTGGTTGGTAAGGGGCGCACGGGGTCGTTGGGAATTCCTCGTCGGAGCTTTCGTCAGCGTCGGGTGGTGTTGTCATTGTTGGAGGTGAGCCTACAGGCCACGGGCGAGTGAACGGCGAGTACCAGCAGAGTCACAGGACAAAGGCGAACAAGATAGCAAGGGTTAGAGGACGAGGCGCGCACAGGGCTCACCGGGAAAACTCGCCAGAGTTGCGGTGGTCGTTATTGGCATGCAGACGAGGTCGTTGCCGAGCGTTAGGGGCATGTGCGAGCAAACGGGGGCTGCTGGAAGGTGCGCGCGACGATGGCGAGCAAGCCTGCGTGTTCTAGGGGGCAGGGGTGGTCGGAGTCCGCCGGAATTGGCACCGGAGCTTGTCGGTGGCCGCGGCGGTGTAAGTCAAAATGGGGGCAGCCTGGGGGCGCTCGGGGGTGGGAGTTTGAGGGGAAATGGGGAGGAGGGAGAGGGGAATTAGTAGCAGGGGTCGGGGGAGTAAATCACTGTGCCAATCAATCACTATTACTCGATTTGAATCGAGGAAGAAACAGCAGGGAGGGGGACGAGTTCAGCGCGTGTTGAAGACGATGGGGTGACGTGGAGGTGGGGCCAAGCAGTCATAGAGTGGGTTCAGAGAGGGGTGGGTGAGAGAAGAAATCCAGCAGGGAGAGAGGGAGTGCAGGGTGGGCTGG
The DNA here is from genome assembly GCA_910589765.1 of Avena atlantica. NCBI lineage: Eukaryota > Viridiplantae > Streptophyta > Magnoliopsida > Poales > Poaceae > Avena > Avena atlantica. The sequence goes on from OU342738.1 coordinate 211,686,295, forward strand.
TGTTGGGCCTGGTTGGTCTGGGGTGCTGGTAGGTTCTGTTTTCTATTTTTTTCTTATTCTTTTCCTTTTTCTGTTTATATTTTCTGTTTTTATTCGAATCAATTGTTTTAAAAAACAATTTGAATTCAAATCTTTCGAAATCTTTTCAGTAGCTTTATTCAAAACATGTGTTGATTTAATTAGTCCACTTTGGAATAATCCAAATATTTTTCTTGTCATTTAATATTTATTAAGTGAGGCATTTATTTAAATAAAATTGAATATGGTTTAAACCCATATAATTTTATTCAAATAATCCTTTATTCCTTTTTATTATTTATTAAACTTTTATTCCATTTGCTTATGGATTTGGCCAAGGTTTAAATTGTCTTTAAAACATTTCTTATTTATTTAATTCTTTCTTTATCTTATAAAATTCATATCTTTTTATTTATAGCTCCAAAAATAGTGATTCCAATTTGTATAATTTTATTTAATAATTATTTATCTTTTAAATCCTTTTAGGATTACTTTACTCATAATTTAGTGCTAATATTTATTAGGAGCTTTATTAGCCTTGGAAATAATTTCTTTTATCTTATCAAAATCATAAGTTTTTATCCATGGCTCCAAATTGAAGGAAATCAATTCCCATGGTTTTGTAATATTTTTGTTTACCATTTTTTATCATTTAGAAATGTTTGTTGTTAAATTTTTCATATGGAACAAAGCCATAGCCTTAGAGTGATTTTGGAGATGAATTCTTTCATTAGGGTTTAGGGTTTTGGTTCAACTTTCCAAGTGCTTTAAATTCAAGATACTTCCATGCAGGAATGCATTTGACTTGCTTGAAAAAAAATTGTTCCTTTTCATTCAAATTTTTTTCAAGTAGGGTTTTGATGTTTCCATTTAGAAGCAAAAATTTTCTTTTCACCCTAAATTTCAACATTTTTTTCTTTTGTTTGTTTATTTTTCACATATCAAAATTTGGAAAATTTTGGGATGTGACAGCTGTCGAGCCTTGCTAGCCAAAAACCTATTTTGAGAAGGCATATTGCTCATGTTTCCAACTCCTTTGAACCAAAACTTGTGCCATTTGTGTCCACCATATCTACATATTAGCATTTGGTATTCCAAGCAAATTCTCAAGCTTCATCTATCTTTCGAATTAAAAAGTATTTTGTTATGTTAAAACTAGTTAGTAAAGCTATCATGAACTTGATGGCACACCTTATTTTCTTGCCCCTAATAGACTTGAACCATTGTGTCATCGAAGTTGTATATGCTTGCATCTATACATTGGGATTAGCAGAACCGTGCTGTCACGGGGAACGCTTTCAACATTGCACTTGTACGTTGTACACGGTTGATATCATGCTCTTTTGTTTGTGGATGTCGACGGTGTGAAATAAAGAGGGAACTTGTAAGTCCATGGAGTGATGTATGTGTGTTAGAGAAACGCCTGGGCCACTAGCCTAAGACATGCCTAATCATGGTGGAAACTTGCAGTATAACCATAATGAGCATTATGTGAAGCATCCTCAATAAAAAGCTATGCACATAGTAAATAAAAATATCGATGAGATGTTCATTGTCTGCTTGCCTTGTCATTTTGGTTATGGGATAGCTCCTATACCATGTGCAAGGGGTACCCCGTTGGTGGTTCTTTATGATACACATGTACTTACAATGACAAGAACTTACCGGTGACTAAAGTTGAGTAGCATGAGGTGTGGCCCTCGTATTCAAGGGACATGAGATTGCCAACTTACCATAATCTTTTGGAAGCTCTTTATGACTTGTAATCCCTACTTCCCTCTATGAAGGGACCTTTCTCCTATTTTTCTAAGTTGAGTCAGTATACCTACTTCCTCTATCTCCAGCAAGCATTTGAGTTGTTGTGTTTCAAGCATTCATATGGTGACTTATTCAATCATGTTATTTATCTTCCTTGTTTGCACAAGACTCTTATCTATTAAGTATTACTTGGAAAGCCTTCATTATAAAAAACCTTTTTGAGCAAAGAGTTCTCCTGTTTTGAAGACTTCTACAAAAAGCTTTTTGTAAAACTGTTTGCCAGGTGTTCTCTGACCAAGAACAAAGTTTGCCAATTCCAATTATGATTTATCTTTATGCATATCTATCGTGACTCTTGTACTTGTTGCAAGGTAAGTTATATAATGGTGATTTGCTTTCTTCTATGAGTTGTGTAATGGTAAGTGTGATGCTTCTTGTCTGTATTCTTTTATCGACACTTCACTCCATAAACCTGTGGACATGTTTACTGAGCTCAGTTTTCGCTTGGGGACAAGCGAAGGTATAAGCTTGGGGGGAGTTGATACGTCCAATTTGCATCACCATTCTATATCATAATTTGCCGCTATTCATTGATATATGTCTTATTATGAGGTATTACTTATGTTTTTTCCTCTGTTTTTGCATGTTGGATAATTCTTGGTGGATGAACTGCTGGATTCAGGGTTCTGATGGAAAAAGAGGTGTTTTAATGCAATTTCGTGAAGATCGGAAAAATATTGGAAAATTATATTTTCCCAGAAGACGAAGGAAGCCAGAAGGGGAGGCGTAGCTGGGAGATAGGGGGGCGCCTAGGGAAGGTGTGGCCCACCTGGACGGCCTCCGACTCTGCCCTCTCGCCTATATCTTCCTCTCAGAACCCTAATCCAGGGGAGCGACCACAGAAAGATTTTCGTCGCCTCTGCGGGGCAGAAAACACCGAGAGAGAAATAGCTCTCCAGCAGACAGATTTTTGCCGGGGAAATTCCTTCCCGGAGAGGGGAGATCAACACCATCGTCAAGCTAGACTTCATCGGGATCATCATCATCCACACCATCATCTCCACCAGCACCATCATCACCACTTCATCCCGCTATAACAATCGTGTTGAATACTTGCATAGTTCTTAAGGGAAACTTTCCGGGTGTTGATTACTATTGTAGTTGATGCTTGTGAGTGGAACCATTGGATTATTGTTTATGTTCATATTGTCATTCATTACCATATCATCATTGATCTTGATCCATATGATGTCCCGTGAGTAGTTCGTTTAGTTCTTAAGGACATGGGAGAAGTCATGTTGTTAGTAGTGGATTTGTGTTGAGTTATTATAGTGGTGTCATGTGAACATCGACTACATGATACTTCACCATTTATGGGCCTAGGGGAATGCATTGTGTATTTGGCTACTAATTGTGTGGTTGCCGGAGTGACAGAAACCTGAACCCCCGTTAGGACACCTTTGCACAAGGGAGTGTAGGATCTCAGAGTTTAAGGTTGTGGTTAGGTTTATATCTTAATTACTTTCCTGTAGTTGCGGATGCTTGCAGGAGGTTTAATCACAAGTATGTATTAGTCCAAGTAAGGTCGGTACATTAGCACAGGTTCACCAACACAACACTTACAATACCAAAGAAGAGTACTCAGCTATTTGAAGCGAAATCACTTGACAGAATTTCCATGTGTCCTCGAGAACGTTTGGTGATTATAAGTATTTCCACCGGCTTGTCCTTTGATAAGAAAGGATTGGGACACTTTCTGCGTTTTCTTGTTGTCTTTTTTACTTGCACTTTGTTTTGTTGCTTTATCAGAAAACCCCTAAAAATCCGTTTGCTAATTATTTACAGAGATTTCCTGCTCCATACCTCTAACACCCTCGCCTGATAAGGCTGAGTTCATGTGTATAGTGTCTATCTCTGGATTGGTTCACTGGCACACACAGTACAAAAATGATACCAAATATAATTGTGCATCATAAATACAACGAATATGATCCAGAATTTACATTATATTACATAAGTACACAGCGGAAACAATAACAAGGTAGATCTCCATTCTTCAAATGTTCCACAGGCGAACAATCGTTGACTGGAGTCTCACGGCCTATAACGATCACCTAAAAACGATATAACCTGCAACATGAAAGGTTGCAGCCACGAATGGTCAATACTTTGAATGTATTGGCAAGTAGAACTAACGAGTACAAAAGATCTATCAACTATATGCATATTTGGCTAAGTGGAGTTCAGGCTCATTTTCTAAAAGCAATTTAACTTTTCCCTACTTCCAAAATACTTTTCTTTCTTTAAAACAATCTTCTAAGGACATACCAGCATATACCCATGTAGAAACAAGACAGTTCAGCTTCCGTATGCTCCTAAACCCATGTTCACCCATCAAGTTTTAGCAATTAAGAAATTGGGATGAGTGAGATCTTCCAAACAGTTCTAGGCCCATTTTCTCATTGTTGTCCATAACCGGGGACACGGCTAAGTACTTATTTTAGACACCCTGCAGGGATTGTATACTTTACCCGCACGATCCAGCCAACTTGCTCTTACCATTACACTCATTTTGTGTCATGGTAGGGAGAAAACCAAGACGAAACCTTTCAGAAGCAGAACCCTGATCCCTCAGGACGGACCCATACCAACCTACATCTCCCCTACATCTGCTTGTCACGTCGGGTCAGCTTCCCACAACTTACTTAGTCAAGACAAATAATGACATGCGGCGGTACTGGAAGCTACTACACAAGAAACCTGTCCAATCTCTGAAGCCTAGGTGTGCTTTCCGCAATAAACCATCCAAAAACATCAATCCATCACACCTAGGAGATTCATTATATTCCAGTTATTTTCATTATAACACAACATTACTTTCCATAACATAATCAATCATGAATTCCCTTATCATATCTAATAAGCATGGCTAAGCAACTACAATACGATGGCTCAAAGGAATCAAGTCATGGAGATATGGCAATCATGCCTGGGTGTCATAGCATATCATAGTAGTAAAAACACCTACACATGCATCACTACGGAAAATCATACTACATGCATAGGAAAATAGTAGGAAATTTATGATAGCTCTACTTGCCTTTGTTGTAGAAGATGTAGTCGTTCAAATAATCCTCACAATATAGAAGGTTGCACTCGTCACAATCACAAATGTTGCACTCCTCGCAATCTATCGATTAAAACAAGTGCACAACAAACACACCATTCAAAACATGGCAATTATGCACAATACAATAAAACAATGATGAACAAATGCATTCATGATGATTTAATATGTCACAATGGTTTTAATTAGTTCTCTAAACAATATTAGAATACATGATGCATGCAGGAGATCATTTGATGCAATAGGGTATTTTTTATAAAATCTTGATTGCCAATATAGAGGTTTTAATAGTTCTATTAAAAATTCCGCTGTAGTTGTCGTCTTAGATTTGGTTTTGGGGTGTAATGGATAGGGGATGTTATTACGAACCAGTAGCAATTGGATTCACCTTAATCCGAGTTGTATATCTTTTCTTATGATTTAAATAGTGTTTAATGGATTTTAAATCATTTATTTAGTTTCTGTTGTCTAAAAATCAAACTAAAATCAGATCTAGAATCTTCACGGGATTTTGATTCCAGGGGCATATTATTTATATTTTTCAGGTTTATAAATTATTTACTATGAATTTTATACTATAAAAGTTCATTAAAACTATTTAAATTAATACAGTAATTTCTGCACTGTAAAAGTTGGATCCAACAGTTTATTAATGTTGTATACATAATTAGGAATACATAGACACCTTATTTGTATTTTTATCATATACAAATATTTTACTATGATTTATTATGTCTAAAAGGTCCATTAAATCATTTAAATTATTGCAGTAAATATATACTATAAACATTATATATAATCTCATATTAATATTCTACACAATTTTCTGAATACAACGATATATTATTTATAATTTTTGGACATATATTCAATTTTATATGAATTTTACAATTCTAGGCAATTTCCTGGTTATTTTAAATATTTAAAATCAATTAACTGGCGTTGACTGGCTGCTGACTGGGTGCGAGCTGACCAGGCTGGGTGATGAGGCAGGGTGGCCACGAGGCGCAATCTGGTTGGCTTGTACCGCTTCACTGTTTGATCTAATCTCGTCCGTTGAAGAGGGATCTGACGACTGCTGCTCTCCCGGGGTCTTAGTGGTGGCTAACGGCAAGGCGGAGGGTGGCTTCGGCGGCGGTGGCTCCAGATGATGGTGGCTAGCGGCTGTCCAGTGCTCGCCGACAACAGGGAGCGGTTGAACGTGATGGAGAAGAGAACGGTGAACGTGTTGGTGAGAACGGCGTCGCCGTTTGCTTCCACTAGCGACGGTGACAGACGGACGAAGGTGAGGCATTTGTGCGGACTCCGGCGGGCTCGTGCGATGACTTCGGTGATCTGTGGAAGGGTCAAGTAGGTCAGGGTGAAGCGGCGATGCACTAGGAGCAAGGTCAGAGGGGAAAGGAGGGTCGGGGTAGTCTAGAACCTCGACTTTGAGGTCGATCTAGAAGGCCGACGGCGGCAAGATTTAAACCTCGAGCGGGGGATCTAGGGTTTGAAATTTGGCGAAACACGAGGGGGGATCGGATGCAGGAGATTATATGGAGGAGGTGGCATGCGCAAGGGGCAAGGGGCGACCGAATCGCGGCGGATTTCTCGGGCAGTTCGTCGGGTTCGTGCTCGATGTAGAGTCCAGGTGGAGGAAGGAGAAGACTGATGGGGTCCAACCGTCAGTGACAGAGGGGAGGAGAAAAAATGGCGAAGGGATATGCAGGGTGGGCTGCAGTAGCGGTTCCTTTGGGCTGGCCTGCTAGCTCGCGGGTAGGGTTTAGTTAGTTTTTTTGTCTTATTTTTATCCTTTTTTCTGTTTCAATATTTCTTTTATAACTTTTTCATACTATCTCCAAATGGGATGAAATTTGTTTCTAAAATTTTCTAAATTCATGTAGATCATTTTAGGATTATTTTTGTACCTTTTTCTTTAGTTCAATAATATTGGATTTATAGAATCCCTATTTATTCCTTGTAGGAATATTTGCAAAACTTATTAGGATTAGGGTTTTTGAATACATTTTTTATGGATGCAATGCAATGCACATGAATGACATGTAAAACAATTTTTTTCTAGTCCCAATTTCTAAAATTTTGGGATGTGACAGGCTAACACCGTTAAGATGAATCTCGTCCCGAGATTCGAAATGGCTAGCAAGGTTTGGGTGATTTACTCAAGAACATATTATAGCTTCTAATTGGATTCTATCACTATGTATACACTCTTGAGGCTAACCTCCTTAAGAGAATTGAAGTTGGCATCTTTTTGGGACATCATAAATGGGTATTAATAGAAGAGGACTAAGAGAAGTATTTTCTTACCCATACACAACAAAGTCAAACAATAACAAACAACAATCAACCAATACTAATCAATAATATTGATATATCAGCAGTTTTGATATGATCAATAACAAAGTGATATCGACATCCTAATGAAGAACTAGATGGTGGACATCATCTAAATATTCTTGTTTCTCATCGATTGCATGGTATGGTATCTCCTCTATATTAGAAGAGTATGAGAATTGAAGTGATAAGAAGATACAAGAAAGAAGTGCTAGAAGAGAATAGATAGAATCAAATAGGGTTTACAATTTTCATATGGCTTTCCTATTCCAAACTTAGGTCATGATCCTACAGTCAACGCATAGCTCTGATACCATCTTCTAACACCCTCGCCTGATAAGGCTGAGTTCGTGTGTATAGTGCCAATCCCTGGATCGGTTCACTGGCACACATAGTACAAAATGATACCAAATATAATTGTGCATCATCAATACAACGAATATGATCCAGAATTTACATTATATTACACAAGTACATAGCAGAAACAATAACAAGGTAGATCTCCATTCTTCAAATGTGCAACAGGGGAACAATCATTGAGTGGAGTCTTACGACCTATAACGATCACTTAGAAATGATATAACCTTCAACATGAAAGGTTGCAGCCACGAATGGTCAATACTTTGAATGTATTGGCAAGTAGAACTAACGAGTACAAAATATTTATCAACTACATGCATATTTGGCTAAGTGGAGTTGAGGCTTATTTGCTAAAAGCAATTTAACTTTTCCCTTCTTTCAAAATACTTTTCTTTCTTCAAAACAATCTTCTAAGGACATACCAGCATAAACCCATGTAGAAACAAGACAGTTCAGCTTTTGTATGCTCCTAAACCCATGTTCACCCATCAAGTTTTAGCAATTAAGAAATTGGGATGAGTGAGATCTTCCAAACATTTCCAGGCCCAGTTGCTCATAGTTGTCCATAACCGGGGATACGGCTAAATACTTAGTTTAGACACCCTGCAGGGGTTGTACACTTTACCCGCACGACCCAGTCAACCCGCTCTTACCATTACACTCATTTTGTGCCATGGTAGGGAGAAAACCAAGACGAAACCTTTCAGAAGCAGAATCCTGAGCCCTCAGGACGGACCCATACCAACCTACATCCCCTACATCTGCTAGTCACGTTGGATCAGGTTCCCACAACTTACTTAGTCAAGACAAATAATGACATGCGGCTGTACTGGAAGCTATTACACAAAAAATGTGTCAAATGACTGAAGCCTAGGTGTGCTTTCCACAATAAACCATCCAAAAACATCAATCCATCACACCCAGGAGATTCATTAAATTCCAGTTGTTTTCATTATAACAAAACATTACTTTTCCATAACATGATCAATCATGAATGCCCTTAGCGTATCTAATAAGCATGGCTAAGCAACTACAATACGATGGCTCAAAGGAATCAAGTCATGGAGATATGGCAATCATGGCTGGGTGTCATAGCATAGCATAGTAGTAAAAAGACCTACACATGCATCACTATGGAAAATCGTACTACATGCATAGGAAAATAGTAGGACATTAATGATAGCTCTACTTGCCTTTGTTGTGGAAGATGTAGTCGTTAAAATAATCCTCACAATATAAAAGATTGCACTCGTCACAATCACAAACGTTGCACTCCTCGCAATCTATCGATTAAAACAAGTGCACAACAAACACACCATTCAAAACATAGCAATTATGCACAATACAATAAAACAATGATGAACAAATGCATGCATGATGATTTAATATGTCACAACGGTTTTAATTAGTTCTCTAAACAATATTAGAATACATGATGCATACAGGAGATCATTTGATGCAATAGGGTCTTTGTTATTAAATCTTGATTGCCAATATAGAGGTTTTAATAGTTCTATTAAAACTTCTGATGTAGTTGTCGTATTAGATTTGGTTTTGGGGAGTACTGGATAGGGGATGTTATTACAAACTAGTAGCAATTGGATTCACCTTAATCCAAGTTGTAGATCTTTTGTTATGATTTAAATAGTGTTTAATGGATTTTAAATCATTTATTTAGTTTCTGTTCTCTAAAACTCAAACTAAAATCATATCTATAATCTACACAGGATTGTGATTCTAGGGGCATATTATTTATATTTTCAGGTTTATAAATTATTTACTATGTATTTTATACTATAAAGTTCATTAAAACTATTTAAATTACTACAGTAATTTATGCACTGTAAAAGTTGGATCCAACAGTTTATTAATGTTGTATACATAATTAGAAATCCATAGACACCTTATTTGTATTTTTATGATATACAGATATTTTACTATGATTTATTATGTCTAAAAGGTCCATTAAATCATGTAAATTATTACAGTAAATATATACTGTAAACATTCTCTACTATTATAGTACACGTTTATTTGAACATTTGAATCTACCTTCCTTTTCCTTGCTCTACCCGCCTCTGGCAAAATAATTTATTACTGATCGTTGATTTCATTCAATCGAACGGCTGGGGTGGCCCGGATTCGGCATCCCCTAAAATCCCGCCAAAACGTGATCTGCCGATCCTTCCAGAATTCTCCAGAGCTCACGGTCCTTGCCGCCTCTAGGAAAACGTGAAGCGTCTCCAACCTCCCACTGAAGCATAGCCTGGACATAATCTCTCTAGCCCATCACGTACCACCACCGCAATTGGTCCATCTTCTAGCAGCCTCCACTCCACACCACCACCACATCCGGATCACCTCGCATTAGGCTCGATTTTTTTTTACGCAGTCTCATTGTAGCTGGGCATCCTTCTATGGCCAGTTGACCCTGATGCCACGAGCAAAAAACTTCTTTCTTCTTCTGGTTGCTCATCTTTCCCCATGAGTGTGACTTTTGTGAAGATCCTTTTGCATGAGAATGATGCGTACGTGATCAACTAACTATATCAACATACTCCTTTCGGCCCATATTAATTGACTCAAATTTGTCTAAATTTAAATAAATTTAGACACTATTTTACATAGGTTCATTCAAATTTTGACAAATCAAAGTCAATTAATATGGATCGGAGGAAGTATAAGAATTGGAGACTGATCTGGTTGTACCTTTTTGGATTTCTTAGTTTTTTTGCACGCAAGGTGTTTGTAGTTTTGGACGAACTGCTATATGCTGGTACAACACACAGGGTAATGCTACCTGAACACAAAATTACTTCAGATCATTGCTTTTCTTGGGAGTTTCTTTCTATTAGTGTAACAAAAAACCGATTTAACGATTGTAGAATGATGTAGAAAACACCGGAGCCATCCAGCAAGATCCAACAAGGGGGGCGGCAATGATCTTTGCAGAGATATTACAAATATCCACTCTGCAGCTTCACCAAAGTGGAATCTATGTACAGCTATTACATTCTCTAATTATTATCCTTGTCGATCTGTTTAGGGCTCTTTTTTCACCGGCAGATTTCAAGATCTTTTAGCACTATCATATCCCTTTTGAGTGGCATTCATGCAGCGAGTACCCAGCCAAAAAATTAAATTGGGTTTGGTCCTCGTGAAATACGCGAACCAAAAGAAATATTCGTATAAGTATTATTCTAGCATATAGTACAAGCTCTATGGATTAGCGGTGAGATTTCATTTTTCAGTTATAGCATACAACAAGGGGCACGCATCTTTTTTCCTAGATACAGTGGCATTGGAATTGACACGTACATGCAGCATCTCGGCTGTTGTAAAACTTGAGTGTGTAACTAGGCAGGAGCTTTGAATCTTATACGAGCAGATCGACTCTAATAAATAGTTTTGAAGTAAGGAAGATTGGAAGGGATAGAGAGTACACTAGAGCTGCTCATGAGCTTAGGTTCTTTGACAAGATTTTAGGGGATTAATCGAATCTAGCTTGGTCCATGCGTGCAATTCTGAATGAGACGATTGTACATGATATTATTAATTTTTGAGCACATATTATTTTCTAGATAAATTGAGCCATTGGGCACATGTATGTAATTTCTAATAAATTTGCTGTAAACACCAATATTTCTTCACTCATGCAGACAAATCAATCCAAGATGCAGCAGTATGTTCGTCAACAAGATAAAAATCTGATTAAAAAGGTATAAGTTACACGAGATTAATAAGCCACGCATGTTGACTTTCGTCCCTAAATCTGATATATTTCGGTGCATAGTACATAAATTGTATAGCAACACACTTGCAAAGCACGTGCCTTCTACTAGTTATATATAGTCTCATATTAATATTCTACATGATTTTCTGAATCTATATTATTTATAATTTTTGGACATGTATTCAATTTTATATGAATTTTACAATTCTAGGCAATTTCTTAGTTATTTTAAATATTTAAAATCAATTAACTGACGTTGACTGGCTGCTGACTCCGTACGACCTGACCTGGCTGGGTGACGAGGCAGGGTGGCCACATGGCGCAATCTAGTTGTCTTGTACAGCTTTACTATTCGATCTAATCTCGTACGTCGAAGAGGGATCTAACGGTTGCTGCTCTCCCGGGGTCTTGGTGGTGGTCAACGATAAGGTGGAGGGTGGCTTCGGCGGCGGTGGCTCCAGATGAATGTAGCTGGCAGCTGTCCAGTGCTTGCCGGCAACGAGGAGCGATTGAACGCGATGGAGAAGAGGACGGTGAACATGTTGGTGAGAACGGCGTTGTCGTTTGCTTCCACTAGCGATGGTGAAAGACGGACGAAGGTGAGGCGTTTGTGCGGACTCCGGCGGGCTCGCGCGGTGACTTCGATGATCTGCGGAAGGGGCAAGTAGGTCAGGGTGAAGCGGTTATGCATTAGGAGCAAGGTCAGAGGGGAAAGGAGGGTCGGAGTAGTCTGGAACCTTAACTTCGAGGTCGATCTGGAAGGCCGACGGCGGCGAGATCCGAACCTCGAGTTCGGGGGATCTAGGGTTTGAAATTTGGCGAAACACGAGGGGGGCTCGGATGCGGGAGATTATATGGAGGAGGTGGCGTGCGCAAGGGGCAAGGGGGTGGCCGAATCGCGCGGATTTCTCGGGCAGTTCGTTGGGTTCGTGCTCGATGTAGAGTCCGGCTGGAGGAAGGAAAAGACCGACGGGTTCCACCCGTTAGTGACAGCGGGGAGGAGAAAAAAAATGGCGAAGGGATATGCAAGGTGGGATGCAGCAGCGGTTCCTTTGGGCTGGCCTGCTAGCTCGCGGGTAGGGTTTAGTTAGTTTTTTTCTTATTTCATTTCCTTTTTTGTTTTAATATTTCTTTTATAACTTTTTCATACTATCTCTAAATGGGATGAAATTTGTTTCTAAAATTTTCTAAATTCATGTAGATCATTTTAGGATTATTTTTGTACCTTTTTCTTTAGTTCAATAATATTGGATTTATATAATCCCTATTTATTCCTTGTAGGAATATTTGCAAAACTTATTAGGATTAGGGCTCTTGAAAATACATTTTTTTATGGATGCAATGCATTGCACATGAATGACATGTAAAATAATTTTTTTCTAGTCCCAATTTCTAAAATCTTGGGATGTGACAATACCACTAGTCAACACCTTTTGCTCCTCATTGGGATCGACACTCCTATTTATCGAAAGTACTGCGATACACCCCCTATACTTGTGGGTCATCATCCCACTATTAAGGGATTTCTCCTATGACATGTACATGTCTTAATGAGTTCTCCTTGCTTCCCCAAGTTAGTACGTAAAGGATGACAATGAATTTATAGTCACAGTAAGTGCTATCATCCCTCCGTCTATCAACAAGTAATCCCCTTCATCAAGTCCCCATAAGAGGCAAATATTAAATAGGTGCACAACTCCCAACATCAAGATGAAGACAATTAACACATACGCATAATGATATATAACATAATAATCTCTATCTCATCTCAATCATATACTAGGTTTTCTCCATCTCCCAAAGAACTAATGATCTACTCAGACATGGAGGCAAACAACATCATGGCAATGGTAATGGAAATAATTATAAATTAATAGTTCTTGTATAAATCCACAACTAGTGCTAGAATTACAACAAGATCTAGATTGTATGGATGGACATGATGGTGGTGATGGTGATGGAGCGGTTGATGAAGATGGAGATCGATGCCTTGGCCTCCCAGATCCGCTTAGGGCGAAGATGGATCCCTAGGGCAAGTTCCCCCTCTAGATCCCTTCCGGAGGTGAGGTTTTCGGCGATTTCTGGGTGTTCTGTATGTCGTATCCCCGATCGAGTTGCACGGGGTGAAACTATTTGAGGAGGCGGTGTTGGCGCCAACTCAATTATGCTCCATATATAATAATAGACTCGAAATTTCATAAATGGGATCAACTATTCCTTAAGGGAATTCAAATAATGCAAACTTTATTTCTAAGCTCAAACTAATGCAAAACTAAAATAATAATATGAAACTTATAAGATATATTACAAGGTCTTAAAAGATCTCCCCAAGCTTGGAATCAAGCCAGGCGGGATCAAATAACTCCTTGTTGGTACCTATTCCTCCTCCTGGGTAGGAAGAGTATCGCCTTCTTCCCCTGCATTGCAAACTTTAACTATGCTTGCGAGGTGGATGATGAGCTCGGCCATGTCATATTGAAGCTTCAAAATTTTCTTCTGGAGGAATTTCTTCTCATTTGTCAACTCAAAAACAGTTTTAATCAAGAAACCAACTCTACCATCGATGTCATTGACCTTTTTCTCAAGGTCTTTGCTCATCATCCAGTAGGAGTCAATCCCTTTTCCAATAGTTTCAACACATGCCTTTGAATCTTTCTCCAATTGATAGATCTTATCATGAATCTCATCTTGTCGCACCTTCTTAGGTTTAAGAGGTGACAGACCGAGAGGAGGTTTATAATAAGATCCTATGTTGTGATGGAAGGGATTAGGGAGATACTCATCCTTGCTCCTTCTCTGATCCGCTTGCCTCATCATATCCATCCTTTGAGGGAACATGTCCTCCCAATTTGGGAGAGGCTTGATATCCGAGATGGATGATGATGATGCTTCTTTTGGTTCTACTTCCTCGATCCTCTTCACGGGTTTCTCTTCTTTCTTCCTACAAATCTTATTGACATGGAACGGCTACATGGCTTTACACGGATATTTTTAGAAGGGGATTGTATGGAGATGGCGATGTTTTTCGATGCTGGAGGCTGTAGCTCTACGAAAACTTAATAAAAAGGTTAGATGCGATCAGCTTTAAAAGGGGAGGTCAAAAACCCTAGCTGTCGTCCATAAAGAGCAACTATACGGGCGCGGCCCGTATAGATCCTGGCATGGATATACCCTACGGGTGCCTCACATTGGTATACCCGGTCCAGCCCAGGGAAGGCCTACGTGAAGACTTGCTACCCAAGAAGATTTCGGGTGGCCCAAGCCCATTACAAGTTTGACTACTTGAAGGACACGACTAATTGTAGATATAATTTCAAAGGGTTCAACCGTAACCTATAACCGACTCGACCTACCCCCGGGACTTGGCCTATCTATATAAAGGACAGGAGGGCATGACGAGAAGGATCTCTCCACCTCATACACACACCTCACGCCAGATCGAATCTGTGCGCCCCTGTAACCTTCGGTTCTACCGTAATCAAGAACATACAAGCAGGAGTAGGGTTTTCCCTCCGGGGGCCTGAACCTAGGTAAACCTTGTGTCCCCGTGTTGCTTGCCTGTTAACCATCCCACGACTTCCAACATCCCCATCTTCTCCAAAACCCAAGTCCATGACAATGGGCATTGACGAGTCAAACCCTCGTCAATTTGCGCCGTCTGTGGGAACTAGGGACGCTGATCATGCGGTCGTGACAGTCCCATCCGGAGCGATCTACGATTCCTCGGCGATGGAGAATCACCTCCTCTTTGGAGCTTTTGACTTCACCACCCACTCGTCGGCCATCCGCAAATATTTCGAGTCCGTAGGCGATGGAATCGAGATGTTGTTCGGGAGCTTCTGCTTCTAGGTGGGGAACACCGACACCCTCCGCCTCCAAGAGAAGGTGCCACTTCCAGCAATCAGGCCCGCCTCATGGGTCCCACCTATTGATGCCCCACGCACGTCGTTGCTGACGGACGATTCGGATGACAATAGCAGCTGCAACTCTGATATGTGTGACCCTCCTTCGGATGAAGGAACTTACGGTTCCGGATCTGAAAGCTACGGGAGCAGCGACCCTCTCCGCGAGCACTACATGTGTGCTGCCATCCATGGCGGCGACGTCAACAACAGAACCGAGGCACCGCTGAATCCCCCTCCCAACCCATAGGTTGAGAATGGATGAAACAGGGTGAACCCGCAAAATCCCAAAGGGAATAGTGCACCTCGAGGCACCGAGGGCATAAATCGTGCCCACAATGAAATCCACCTCAACGACAAAGGCTGGGAGATCATGCGCAAAGCTGTACGGGGAAATCACATCTTACCTGTAGACGCCTCCTGCGACATGCTGATGGCCTATCACTGGCTCCTGATCGAGGAACGCAATAGACATGTCAAGCTACAAGGCGACCTCGAAAAACGCAAGCGGGCAGCTGACAAATCAAGCATGCGGCGAGATGCGCTCTCTGCTGCTGGGGACTCCTCTTCACACGGCAACGACGCCCACAAGTACCGCTCTCGCCTAGAGCGCATGGACCCCACCGCACGGCGCGAGGTCACCAAAGCACTCGACACATCCTTCATGACGATGGACTCGCAAGGCAACATCATGTCGAAAACACCGCAGGGTTCGATCATGGCGGCCACTACCTACCTCGCGTCGAACCCGCCATCGGCGGGAGACCCAAAAAACGCGATCCATAAGTCTGCGCTTGTAGGCCTCAGACTCATCGGAGCTGCGCTCCACGACGAAACATCCGCAAAGCCAAAGAAAAAGGCTGCAGTGAGATTCACTCGAAGCCGCACACCCTCATCCGAGGAGGAAGAGCATGACGTGCCTCGACGCCACTAGAGCCCATGACGCAGGAGCAGCAACTACGATGCTCGTAGTGAGCTCACATAGCGCAAGATCGACAATTCACGTGCCAAGCGCGCATGCTCAACTGAGTCCGAAGAGGATGATAGGGAACTGTGCGGCGCCAGATGCTTCAGCAGATCCGTTCGGCAGTCAAGGATGCCGAGAAACTTCAAGCTCCCTTCGGATAACCCGAATTTCGATGGTGCACAGGAGCCGAAAACCTGGCTCGATGATCAACTGTCGCCAGTCAAGCTCCACGGCGGGAACAAAAGCACAGCCATGCAGTGCCTCCAGCTGTAGCTGACAGGCGCATCCAGGTCCTGGCTCAGCAGCCTCCTCTCCCGCTCCATCCGTAGCTGGGAAGAGCTGGCGTACAGCTTCATCCGCAACTTCAAGGGCACCAGCAAGAGGCCAGCCTCAATTGAATAGCTGCGGGCCTGCACCCAACGGACCAACGAGTCCATTCGCTCGTACATACTGCGCTGGTCCTTCATCAAGAACTCCGCCACAAACATCTCCGAGGAAAGGGAAATCGATGCCTTCAACGACGATGTCAGGCACCATGAATTCAAGGAGGATCTCGGGCGTATCAAGCCCAAAACAATCGATCACCTGATGGATATCGCCAATCACTGGGAAGATGGCGAAGATGCCGTCAACTGAGAACGCTCGGATGACGAGGATGACTTCGGCCACAGGCGCGATCACCGTGAAAAGACAAGATCGCGCGTCTACGATGATCGTGAGGAAGTCGACATGGTTGCGGCTGGCTACGCCGATCGCCGCGATGATGGCAACTGCAACAGCGGATACCGCAGCAGTAACTACCGCAGTGGTGGGCGGCCTACCAAACGTGGCAACACCGCAACCGCGACAACGAGCCTTCGGTATACGACAAGCTATCAGTTCCCTGCAGCATCCACTTCTTCATCGACAAGCAAGATGGTAAGAATAAGGCCAGCCACAGGCTCAAGCACGGTCGGGAGTTCCAAAAACTTAGTGAGGGCCTCACCCAGATGTGATGCCAGGCAGTAAACCAAGGATTCGCACCGTCTCCAGGAGCCGTAGCCCATGGGTCTCCACCACCACCACTCTAAGGACCCTCGCAACCTGCGGCTGCACCAGCGCATAATAATGGTGCGGACAGATACCCGCCACCATTGGGGTCCATGATGATACAGAAGGGGCGACCAACCAACAGGGTGCAGAAGAAGATGACCCTCCAAGTCAAATTGGATCCCCACCAGCCATACCTGAGTACCTCAGCGACTTGGAATCCTGCATCATGTTCGACCATTTGGATCACCCACGCCAGATATCTCGCCCAGGTCACTCTGCCCTGGTGCTCGAGGCCCAGATCGGGGGTTCGAGATGAGTGGGGTATTCATGGATGGTGGTAGTGGCATCAACCTGATGTTCGCCAGCACACTCACAGCCATGCGGATCCCGCTATGAAGCCTAGAGCCATCAGACACAACGTTCCACGACATCGTCCTAGGGAAGGGCATATATCCCCTGGGCAAGATATGGCTCGACGTCATCTTCGGCAAGACCGAAAACTTTAGGCGTGAGCGGCTGGAGTTCGAAGTGGTGGACTGGCCCTCACAGTACCATGCCATCCTCGAGCGTGTGGCATTCGCAAGATTCCTGGCAGTATTGCACATGCACGTACCTTCTACTGAAGATGTCGTGACCCAGGGGTGTCATCATCGTCCCAGGAAGCTTCACCAGGTCGGACAGCTGAGACAGAGACTTCAATAGAATCTCTCAATCGTTCGGCATGTAGGAGGAGCTCACAAGGCTCAAGGAGGCCACAGACAACGGGGCACCCCCAGTCACTAGGCAAAACGCACATGATATGTCGTTCGACTCCACAGTAAACACAACGAAGGTGCAGGTTCATCCGACAGACGCCTCCAAGACGGTGGTGATCGCCAATGACCCGAGTGTCGCATAGGAAAGCGCGCTCGTTCAATACCTCCGTGAGCGCTGGGAAATTTTCTTCTGGTGTCCTGTGGACATGCCAGGGAGTTCCCAGGGAATTCACCGAGCACGCACTCAATGTGTTTCTGGACACGAAGCCAGTTAAGCAGTCGATGCATCGACTATCCGAGCCTAGAGCCGAAGCCGTTGGCATCAAAGTCAACAGACTACTCGATGCCAACTTCATCAGGGAGATAAAGGAAAGCGAGTGGCTGGCCAACCCCGTGTTGGTCCCCAAAAAGGACACGGACATCCTACGGATGTGCATGGACTTCACATCTCTCAACAAGCACTATCCAAAGGACCACTTTCCTCTGCCACAGATCGATCAAATCATCGACTCCACTGCAGGATGCGAGAAACACTCCTTCCTCGATGCCTACTCAGGCTACAATCAAATTTGGCTGAAGGCTAAAGATCAGGATAAAACGGCGTTCATCACGCCGTTCGGGGTGTTCTGCTATAACACAATGCCTTTCGGTTGAAGAACGTAGGTGCCACTTACCAAAGATGCATGCAGGCATGTCTAAAGAATCAGATTGGTTGCAACATTCAGGTCTATGTCGGTGATCAATACCAAGGACGCCAGGACGCTCATCGACGACCTTCGCGGAACATTCGACAACCTTGATCACTACAAGATCAATATGAATCCAGACAAGTGCGCTTTCGGCGTCCCGTCTGGCTAATTACTCGGGTACTTCATCTCTCAGCGTGGAATCGAGGCAAACCCGAAGAAAATCAGGGCTATACTAGCCATGGAGAAGCCCAAGAACCTTAAGGGAGTCTAGCAGCTAGCTGGGCGAATCGCGGCGCTCATCAGGTTCATCAGCCGCATGGGCGAGAATGCCCTCCCCTTTTATCAGCTGCTGCGCAAGGCCGGCAAATTCGAGTGGATGGCCAAAGCAGATGAAGTATTGGAGGACCTCAAATGTCTGCTCTCCATATCACCTGTTCTGGTCACGCCAAAGGAGAGGGAGCCCTTGCTACTATACATATTAGCCACGCATCAGATGGTCAGCACAGCACTCGTGGTCGAATGACCCGAAGACGGCAAGACCCACGGGGTGCAGCGCTCAATCTACTACCTCAGCGAGGTATTGACCCCAACAAAGCAAAGGTATCCCCACTACCAGAAGTTCGCCTACGGCGTATTCATGACGGCACGTCGGTTGAGCCACTACTTCCAGGAGCACCAGATCATGGTCGTCAACGACGCCCCACTATCGAACATCCTGAACAACCCCGAAGCTACGGGGCGAGTAGCCTTGTGGGGCATCGAGCTGTCTCCTCTAGACATCATCTATGAGCGGCGCACCGCCATCAAATCTCAGGTGCTCCCTGACTTTCTCGTCCACTGGATGGAACTCCAGCTGCCGGACACTCCGTACATGTCCCAGTCTTGGAGAATGCACTTTGACGGCTCTAAGCGCGAGGCTGGAGCAGGAGCCGGCGTAATACTGACATCCCCTCAAGGGGACAATATGAAATACATCCTTCGGATGAAGTTCCCCGCATCCAACAACGAGGCCGAATACGAGGCACTCATACATGGCATGAGGATGGCCAAGGTGTGAGGCGCCACACGCCTCGTCATCTACGGTGACTCTAACCTTGTCGTCCAACAAACGATAAATGAGTGCGACGTCCATAGTGCCAACATGATTGCATATCGTGCACTTTACAACTCTCACTCGAAGGGGACTTCGACAGCTGTGAACTTCGGCATGTTGGCAGGAAAAGCAATGAAGAGGCCGACAAGCTCGCCAACATCGGCTCCACCTGCGCCCCAGTGCCACCTAGTGTGTTACTCGAACAAATCTGTATGCCCTCCATCAAACGAAAATTCCCGAGAGACACAGCCGAAGCCGCAGAACACTCGGGGGCTGCGCCAACTGAGAAGTCCAAGGAGCCCGAAAATCTCGACACAGAGGTTCATCGTATTTGCTCCGCTAAAAAAAGATCTCCCTAGCCGATCTCCTAAACCTACCTCCCTAAAAAATTTGAAACAACTATTGCAACTCATCAATACATAAATTAATCATGAATTCATAGTGCATATAAGACAATGGATTATTAGTCATACTACCTGATAGCATAGTTATACATATCCATAGCACAAACCATAGTTTTCTAAGCATTAGAATGCCTAACAAAAATATGGCACCTATTCATGAGCGACGCTACGGATCTAGCTTCTCCACTTGTGTTTGCATTAAAGCGCTCATGAATTTGTTTCCAAAATATTTGGAATGGTTGGTGAAGTCCACTGTCATATGATGTCGAGAGCTTGACCAAAGACAGGCTTGGCCTCCTTCGTCTCCATAGACGCGCCAGGCATTGGGGATCCACCGGTTCCGGCCGGGGACGGTGCTATCCCTAGGTCTCACAACATCTGCGAGGATAGGTGAGCACCGGGAGAGGAGGGTGGCATATGTGATGGTCTAGGAAACAACTACAAGATGGATGAAAGTCGCAGACCTTCTCAGTGACGACATCGACCAGGCAGGTGGCGCCAACAATATGGCCAGATTCCGACGACAACAACCACTAACGAGCGTGTCGTAGTGGTACAGGGGTCTGTCAGAGGCTACGGGGTCACAATGGAGATAATTAACTAGGGGTCGCGGGAGCGAACGCCATCAGCGATGCGGTGCTATGGGGGAGCGTGGCCACACGGGGTGGAGGAGATAATTTTTACTCGGCAAATGATAGGATTCCTCCGGGGGATAGGATATATCCATCCTCTAGGTGTCTGTAACACCCTCAGAATCGGCCCTATGCAAGTTTTAGCGAAACCCGCCAAACCCGCATAGAAACGATTCAAAGGTGCCCACCAGGCACTTTCGTGCGGGTGGAAAACGAAGTAATATCATTACACAATAGTCCACGATGGAACCCACAGAACAGATATATACAACGGCGACTCAATGAGTCAAGAATACAGATATACAGTACAAAGATCCAAATCACCTTGAAAATGATACAGCGTCCGAGTACGGACAAGATGCAAATTGAGCTAAGAGCCCTGAAGAATAACCAAAGGCGTCCATAACCCTGCCCAGGCCAAGCCGGAAGGGTAACCCTGCTAACGACGTCGATCTCGAAACCTTCTTACACAAAAGGGGTGCCGACAAAGGGCAAAGGAAAAAGAGAGCGGTCAGTACTGAGGCCAGTACACGGCGAGACTAGAATTCGGCGGTCCTCGCCTACATAGGTATGGTGGACTGAGCGGCAGCGCGGCATGCACTAAACAACCTATAGAGACTCGAGATAACTGTCGGCTATCAGAGAGGGATAAGAAAGACCTATTCGGAACCATCCTGATACTACCACCAAACATACCCATCCTGGTGTTTCCCCCTCGAGACCAAACGAGGAAGTCAACCGAGGAACTCACACCGTTGGCAGTTTTATTTATTCAGTTATCGTTGCAGCAATTACTAGTCAGGTATAGATAGTCATCCTGATAGAATAAGCAGTGGGCGCTTTTAGTTAACCATTCCGTTGTAGTTGCAACACTTACTAGTCAGATACAATTAGCATGAGATATCCCCAAACCCAGCAGTTGTTGGTACTTTTATTTAGCCATTCCGTTGCAGTGAAGCTGATTACTAGTCATATCGGATACACGTCAAATTATAGCAGTAAACTTTAGTTATAGTTGTCTATGATCGAGAACTGTGCTCCAAGTCGTCCATAACCGCGGACACGGCTTTTTGAAAAGATTTAACCCTGCAGGGGTGCACCAAAGTATCCACACGCACTTCGACCATTTTTTCCAGATCAGTTAACATACACCCATCGGTATGTCGGCGGGGCCTAAGTCATGACGTTTCCCAGAACCAAAGAAAGTACATGGGGGCCACCCCACTAAGCTACCCGCAACGAAGTTGGCCAGCTCCGAAACGGACCCAGGGTTTGTGTAGACGGCTGTAAACGACTGGGAACCCGAAAGTGTGACTGGGCTTGTCGATACAGCGAAAACGTGTCACGGTCCTAAACAGTACAGGTGCTCCACGCACAAACTTAAATAAAGCAGTAAAACATGGCATAAGTACAGGATAGTAATAAAGCCCCAAACTACTTGTGGCCCCCGGTACAATGCTTTGAATTCAGGTACTAATCGATGGGGGTGCCCACACACCCCACCTGTGGTTAGCGCGCTCGATCTCGGAACAGGTTTCAAGAACTCGGGGTCCTACGGGACACCAGTGAGCGGTTAAAATCCAAATATTGTCTATTACCCACCGGTGCCTCTGCATTTACCTACTTTCAATTTTAGTTATTAAACAATAATTAAAGCCATGATCATCTCCAACATAAAGCATATGGCAGCCTTCCAACAACTATGGTACTGGAAGACACGCAGCAGCACTTGAGAAAGCGACTACGACGCGCAAGTCCAACTATCTACCAAACAACAGGTAATAGGATGTGTCCAAGGCAATATAAGGCTGCAAGGGATATCGCGGGTACGAAAACTAGAGCATCGCAACACAGATAGCAATAGATCAACAGGAGGGAATAAACACTATAAAAGTAAGATAGGTAGAAAGGGGGAGATTGCTCGCCTAAAAACATTGCCGAAGGTTCATCCGAAGATCGGGTCGACACTCGCATCAACTCATCGGCCTAATCCGTGAAGAAGCAAAGCACTAGAAGAAACACCGGATGGACTATTTAATACTACGACAGAAGATCGAGCATGATGCATGTATGATGTTTGACATGGCAAAGGTGCGATGCAATTAGGCAATATTAAGCGGAACCGGGGTCCCAACAATTAATTAATAGGTTTATGTTGTTTAGATAACCCGCAATTTAAATGTTGGATTAGCAAGACAAAACATGGCTTCGGTTCGCTATGCCAATTTAAATGGAGTCCGGAATAAGACAAAGATATCCCGCATATAGACTCCATATTTAATTATTAAATGAATTGGCATAATGCCCCAAACCACAGACAAGTATGCATGCATGAACAATTTAATATGCAACAAGTAATATTATATATAAAATATAGGTCACGGAAAAGAGGGTCACACATTGGGGTTCGGCGAACTTGGGGGCTCGGAGGGGGTTCGGGGTCGGTCTCAGGGTTCGACGGGAGAACGGCTCGACGAGATCGGTCTCGGACAACGGAAGTCGATCTTGTCGCATCCGAGAAGAAGAACTTGGTTGGCGTCGGGGGCACATCGGATCCGCCCTGGTCGGTGCCGATCTTGTCGTCACGAAGATCTTGTCGGGTCCTCGTATCGGGTCGGTCTTGGCGTTCGGGAAGAAGAACTTGTCGTCCTCGTGGCGATCTTGGAAAACGTCAGTAGCAAACTAGCAGCAACCTATTGGTCAGATTCCCCCGGAATCGGTCCAACTAGATGCTACAGGAAGGCGGGTACACACACGAGCTGCAGCTTGTTGCAGCTAGCAGATACACGCAGAGAGGCCGGTCGCCGGGAGACACGAACGGCGACACGGGGCCCGCAAGAGGCGCTCGTGCGGTGAGGACGACAGGCGGAAGCTGGGCACACCGGCGGCACTCGCGCAGGCTCGGCGGCGACGGGCGCACAACGGAGGAGGTGGTCGGCAGTAGAGCCTGGGGACGAGGAGGCCACGCGACGGCTCGAGGAGGGACGCCACGCGAGCGTTGCTGTCGAGGAGAAGGTGCCCGGCGGCGGCAAGGGCATGTGGGGCGACGAAGGGAGGCGGTGGCGAGCTTGACGCGGAGGAGAGGGGAGTCCGCGGCGACGACGACCAAACGCGGGTGAGGTGGTTGGAGAAGGACGGCGCTGCCGCGGCGCTGCGGGAGAAGGCAGAGAGGAGGCCGGTGCGTCCGGGAGAGGGAGGTCAGTGCGGCGCTGGAGAAGTGGGTGGAGGAGGTGGTGGACGGCGAGGAGACGCGCGGGGCGGAGCGGAGGAGCACTGGCGCCGAGGTTCGCGGGGAGGAGCACGGCGACAGAGCGGCCGATTGCGGCCTGGGAGGCGGAGGCGGGGCGAAGCCGCGTGGGCACGGGTCGTCGGGGGCGAGCGGCGGAGGAAGACGACGAGGCAGAGGGGGCGGCCGAGGAGAAACGGAGGAGGGCGTGACCGGCCGGCGAGGCGGTGGGTGGCGGCGGCGGTCGGAGGCGGCGGACTGACGCGGAGGCGACGGCGCGTCTGGGCCGAGGCGCTCGCGGGAGAGGGCGCGGGAAGACGGGCCCGCAGGAGGAGTGGTGGTTGGTGGGGTGGAAGAGAGAGAGAGATGGGACAGGCGCGTGGGGAGTGGTGGGGCCGGTTGGGTCGGTGGGACCGGGGTGGAAGGGAGAGGAGGCTAGGGGGTGGATCGGCTGCTAGGAGTGTGGGGTGGGGGAAGTGGTGAGGGTGTGGAGAGGAGGTGGGACCAGGAGGCTGATGTGGCGGCATGGGAGTGGAGGGAGTTGGGGAAGTGGTGAGGTGGCGGGTGGCGATTGGTCGGGGTGATGTGGAGGGCTGGGTAGGATTAGAGTGGGTAGAATATATGGTGGAATAGGTTTTGGGAAACTCGTTTTTGTACTGGGGGTGGCCGACTGGGTCGGATCGGCCCGGTACGGCTGCCCCCTAAAAATAAACTAAATATATTAATATTTAAAATGGGGCTTTTGAAAACCGTTGGTAGACAAAGCAAAATATTCCGGAGACCCGGGTTTTGTGTTTGAATAAAGACGGGGCGTTCAGAAGACAAAAATAGATTTTTCGAAGATAGTTTTATGCAAACAAATGCAAGACGACATGACGATGCTCAAATGCAATGTGGCATGATGACATGAGCATGCGGTCATGATGATGCAATGCACATAAACAACGCGATTTTCTAGTAGTGGTTTTTGCGGGGCGCCACAGTGTCCTCCCGCTGCACACCCATTCCTGGGTCCACCGCAAACCTTATCTATTCCTGTCTTTTTCTATACTTTATCTCTTCCTGAAGAAAAACTGCAACTCGCCGCTGCTAGTTCCGGCAATCTATCGCTCGTGCCCCTGCCGCTCCACGCCCCAGCTCCACACAGAGCTCCTCCCGCCGCCGCTCCATGCAGAGCTCCTCCCTCTGCCGCCTGCAGCTCGTCAAGCCACCGCTCCATGCCCCACCTCCTCCGGCAGAGCTCCTCCCGGAGCCGCGTCCAGCTCCAGCTCCTCCGGCCGCATGTCCGCGTCGCCGCAGCTGGTAGCCTTCCACTGGATCACCGCTCCCCGGCGGCGCCACCTGCAACTCGTTGAGCCGCCGCTCCATGCCCCACCTCCTCCCGCGTAGCTCCTCCACGTAGAGCTCCTCCCGGTGTCGCGTCCAGCTCCATCCCCTTCGGCCGCGCGCGCCGCCGCAGCCTGCAGCTCGTCGCCTTCCACTGGACCACTGCTCCCCGACGCCGCCGCCTCTTGCGCTGACACAGCGTCTCCTCCCGCCGTATTCAGCTCTGCAGCATGGTTTCCGTCGTGGCCTCACTCTGGTGGAGTTGCTCAACCACGCGCCGATGTTGCTACCGAAGGTCACCAACGCTGCTACGTACGTTGTTGAAGTTTGCTACATGGGGTAGTCAGCGTTGCTACGTTCGGCCAGCGCTGGCGCTACAAGTGACACCATGTTTTGCTACATGCGGCCGACGGTGGTGCTATAATAGTATAAATGTTTTTCTACGATATCTCCGCCGAGGTATCCGGTAAAGTTGGATTTGCTATCATAGGATTTTTTTGCTACACCTGTTTAGTGGTTTTGCTACACTAGCACAAAGTTTTTGCTACATGGTCTCCGGCGATGTCTCCGATGGAAGTCTCCGGCGAGTCTCCGGTGAGGTCGGGTTTGCTACATTAGCATATTTTTTTTTGCTATACGGTCGCCGGCGAGATCTCCGGCGAAATCTGTAGGGGTTCGTAGCATGGAAAACAAAAAATTTCTATCGCATACAAACAAACAAGCCAAGATCTATCTACTAGATTGTAGCAACGAGTCGATGGAATAACTTACCCTCGAAGATTCCAAAGCGTTTAACGAGAGCGGATTCTCGTGGGTGATGTAGTCGTACTCATTCCGATCTCAAGATCGTGTAGACGATCCTTCCGGCGCTGCGTTCCGGCAGCGCTCCCGCAGTCGGTCACACGTTCGGTACTCGACGAAGACCTTCCTCTCCCTTGTTCCAGCAGGCAGCGGAGGTTGTAGCACTCTCCTCGCGATTCCGGCAGCACAACGGCGTGGTACCGGAAGTAGAGGGAAGATCCCGCAGGGCTTCGCCTTAAGCCGGTGCGAGTATGGTGGAGTATGAGAGAGGCTATTAGTGGTCTAGTAATTAGACACACCAATTAGAAGGCTCTAAACCAATTAGAAGGCTCTAAACCGAAGGCTAAAGCAATTAGAAGCTCTAAACCGAAACGGCTCTAAACCGAAGGTAGAAGATAGGAACTTGTGTGTACTAGGAGGGGAGCCCTGCCCCTCCTTATATAGATGGGAGGGGCCGGCGGCCAAGGGGAGGAGTCCCTCCCCAAGTCGGCCTTGGGTGGCGCGCCGGCCAAGGGGACTCCTCCCGCAAGTCGGCCTCCACCAATCCTCCTTCTCCTCTTTCCGAAAACTGGCAGTTTGACTTTTCAAACTAGCCGTTTGACTTTTCAAATTAGGATTTGAATAAACCCTTTATTTCGGACAGCGATGACACTTAGTACATGATGCAATCATACCAACTTTGATATAACACATTCATGTACCCTCCCCCCCGGAGTGCCGGACATTCCGGAACCTTCTAGAACATTCCCGATGAAAACACCGGAATCATTCCGCAACTCCGAAACGGGACTTTCCTTATATGAATCTTATTCTCCGGACCATTCCGGATCACCTCGTAATATCCCGGATCCCATCCGAGACTCCGAACAACATTCGGTCTCTTTCTCATAATACCATAACTACTCAAACAACGTCGAATCCTTAAGTGTGTCTCCCTACGGTTCGTGAATTATGCGGACATGATCGAGACACTTCTCCGAACAATAACCAATAGAGGAAATCTGGAAATTCATATGGCTCCCACATATTTCTACGATTACTTTGCGATCGAATGAACCACTTACATACGATACCAATTTCCCTTTGTCTCACGATATGTTACTTATCCGAGGTTATGATCGTCGGTATCTCTGCATACCTAGTTCAACCTCGTTACCGATAAGTACTCTTTTCTCGTTCCCGTGATATGTGATCCCTTGTGACCCAGTCACATGCTTGCAAGCTAATTGGATGACATTCCACCGAGAGAGCCCAGAGTATATCTATCCGTCATATGGATGGACAAATCCCACTCTTGATCCATGTGTCTCAACCAATACTTTCCGAACACTCAATACCACCTTTATAACCACCCAGTTACGGTGTGGTGTTTTATGTCATCAAAGCATCCATCCGGTAAAGGTGATATGCATGATCTCATGGTCGAAGGAATTAGGTTACTATGTATCAAAAAGCATATAGCAATTGAACTATTGAAATGACTTGATCTTTATGCTACGCTTATCTATAGGAGTATGTCCACCATATCATTCTCCTAACGATATGATCTTGTTGTTGATAACATCTCTATGTTCATGATAAGGAAACCACAATCATCTATCAACCAACAAGCTAGTGAAGTATAGAGGCTATACTAGGGACTTCAAATTAAGTTTACAAATCACACAAGTATTAATGTTTCCTTGTTAATACTATTATAGCATAAATGTAAACATTTATCATAAACACAAAGATATAATAATAACTACATTTATTATTGCCTCTAGGGCATATCTCCAACAAAATCTCCAGGAGGTCCAGTCTAATTTTCTATTTTCTAGACCGAACCGTTTTCTGCTACATTGTAGCAAAAGCGAGACTAGTTGTAGCAAAAAACGAGACTTTCTGTAGCAAAAGCGGGATTTTGATCCAAAAAGAGGACACGTGGTTGGCTGGGGACCCAGGTGATAAAAAGCTCAAATCCTCCGGAAGACGCGTAGGGCTGCCCTTTTTACTCTCGCCAAACGGTGCCTTAGTATATTTAAGAGTCTGGGATGCAGCTGAGTATACATTTTACTCCTTTATACATATAAATAGTTTAACCTCTAAGAGCATCTCCAACAAGCGCACTAAAATTCGGCGCGCTATATGTCGCTGTGACCGTGTTGTAAACGCTTATCGCGCGTTGTGCTTGATTTTCCCCTGCTGGACGCTCTATTATGCAGCGCGTGCTCGGGACTTAAAAAAGTTCCTTCGTCGGGCGCTTCATTATGCAGCGCGCAGCGCGACACAAACAACATTTTGATCAAATTTTGCATACCGAATAGATCAAACAAAACATGAAAAATTAACTGAATACGAAATATATTATAAACTTCGACCCTACAACCACTTATTTCGAAACTACCCTAAACTACTCGGAATGCTTGTCGAAATCCGACGAGCCCAGAGTCGTCGACGACACCGGAGTAGATGTCCACTCGAAGCAGGAGGAGAGGACGATCGTCGACGGGCCGACGCCGTTTTTGTTCTCCTCTGCCTTCCTCGCGGCCTTCTCCCTCTCCTTCTTCCTCGCCGCCGACTTCGCCCTCCACTCCTCGCGATCCGCCTTCTTCGTCGCCGCCTTCTCCTCTTCCTTCTTCTTGTAGAATACCTCCATCGCGGCGACGTCCTCTGGGAACTGGCGCGCCCACTCGAGGCGGAGGCGCTCGTCGAGCTCCGCCTTGACGAGCCACTGCTCGAGCTCGAGCTCGCGCTGGCGCTGTTGCCGCTACCGTGTGACGGCCGGAGGCGTTGGCACGAGCGCTTCCGACAGTTCCCGCGTCCACACGTCGTGGAAGTTCATCGTCCAGTGGGAGCGGCCGAGGCGCCAGGCGACCGCGTCGTAAGCGCGCGCCGCCTCGTGCGCCTTCTCGAATGTGCCGAGCCGGATGCTCTCGTCGTCGCTGCGGATCTCGGCGTAGAACGTTCGCTCGGCCGCGCGCGGACGCTGCAGTAGCCGGACGTCGAGCGGCGGCGGGGCGGCATCTCGTCGGGAGGCAGAGCGGCGGCACGGAACGAGGTAGGAGGCGGAGCGAGGCGGGGTCGGCGCAGCGACACATGTTTTTTTGTGAAACTTCCGGACGGTTGGGTGCGCGCGCGACATTCGACGCGACAAAAAAATTAGCACTCACGGCTTTTTCGTGCGTCCGCTGAAGGTTTGCGCGGGCTTCCATGCGCGTCAAATCGGCGGTTTATTTACCGCGCGTGCCTTTTGTCAGGTATGTTGGAGGTGCTCTAAGGCTTTGTTCCTCCTACAAAGGTCTGGATTGGCCATCTCTATTTTTTTTTTGTGCGGGTAGCATATCCAGGCCATCTCTATTGACTTCACCAGGAAAAAAATTATCACCACCTAATGTCTGGATTAATTCCACGATACAAGCGAGCGAAGCTTTCAGCAGCGCAGGGCCGGATCGTACATGCAGCTAGCATGGATTAACAGAACGGCTGGAAACTTACAAGAAAATATGGGAAATGGATTAACCCAATCCATACCTGGATCTCTTCCAGATCTGGATTTAATCGGACGAGGCCTAACTGTAAATTTAAATTTTATACTCCTCTAAAAGTCGATTTGGGGAATCGGATAGAGATGCTCTTACAGTTGCTAACTACTGGAGCCAGCTTGGGTCAGCGAGACGAGCCGGAAGCCTCCGTGTGCGCACGGGCCTGGCAGTTGGCCTATTAGGTTCATCTTCATCGACGTCTTCGGGTCCAGAACTCATGTCTGCAGTAATTGTGTGTTGCCAGGAAATACCACCGACAGAAGGCCAAAAACGGACAGTGTGGATGTGGACAACACCCCAGTTAACAACTGCAATCGTAAGAAGTGAACATTAGCATTTGTTGTGCAGCCGCATTTGACAAATACCGGGTCGGGTACCAAAGTTAGTTAGTTAATGAAATACCCTTATTAATGAAATCATCGGAGAGAACACAACTGGAGCCAAAGCTTTCCTGACGAGTGGTCAACTTCTCCTTGTTCTGACAATCGAAGGCCGGGTTTTCAATGAGCGCGTTAACAAACACCCATAAACGGCTCTTCACAGTACGCAGTTTCATCTTAGCATTCTTGTCCTCGTTCAAGATGTCCGTCACACGGGTGGCGATTTGGTTAGCCACATAGTCGACGTGAGTCCCACCTTTAACGGTCGCAATTCTGTTTACAAAGCTGACCTGCAATCAAAAAAAAAAAAGGTGTGATATACAACAGAAAACACATCACAAAAGTTAGCTTCACAGGAACCATAGACTACTACACAGCCACACTTACCTGCTGAAACTCCTCTTTGCTTAGACACACACACACACCTCCCACCGGTCATTTACCTTCTCATAAACAATGAAAGAAAGACAGATTCGAATGATCAGAAATAGCACTGTGGGAACATCTCATGGACACACACCCGAACTTGGTCAAAACTACACCGAACCTTGGTACCGCGAGTTTGTCTCTGGAAGCAGAGTCGGTATACAGTTTTGCGTATTCCAAAAAGCTTTTCGTTGCCACCTTCTGTCCATTTAACTTAACTGTCACGGTTTTGCCAAGGGTCCCGCCATATCAACAACTCTCTTCCTCATGAGTGACACGATATCATCTTCGAGATGGGTCATGTAGAACTTTGCAAGGTCAGGCTTGAAGGTAACTCTAGTCCAGTTCTCCGATCGACGGCAGCTTTTAATCTCAGGATTCGACTTCTTACCCAAGTTTTCAGAGAAAACCTGCAAAGGTAATCGAAGAAGAATGTCATACACTCTTCAGAATTTGGGTGGCTCTACCTCAAGAACTTACTAGAGATATTAGTTAATATAATATATAGGGAGCATTTATTTCTCAGTAGATTGAGAACTGTAAATTTGCATATGCAAACCGAAAAGCTGTTATAAACATTTGTCCACCTATTAAAAGATTCTCAATCGATTTTACAATATATTCATACGCATCTAAAAAATATGTTCAAAATGATGTAATAATTTGTTGATAGTGTGTTGTAAAATCATCATAGTGTTTGCTCACTGGGTTCAGAAAAGTATGAAAATGTATCTAAAGACCGGATTGAAGGTCTTTGATGTAGACGATTTAACTAATTTTGAGGCGATCAAGAATTAACAAATCTGTATTTTTTTCTTGAACACACATCAAGATGCGTGTCATTTGTATTAGGAGAGGGCTCCAAGATGGAAAGTATAGGAAAACAAATCTGCAATACTCCCTCCGTCCGCAAATAAGTGTACTTCTAGGTTTTGCCTAAGTCAAACATGAACAAATTTGCCAACTTTATAGATAAATATAACAACATATATTACATCAAATTAATATATTATTAAACTAAATTTGAAAACATATCTATTGTTACGAACTTAAATTCATAAATATTATTACGTTTTCCCATAAAGTTAGTCAAACTTCACTATCTTTGACTTAGGACAAGGCTAAAAGTACACTTATTTACGGACGGAGGGAGTATATATCAAGTGTGAAATCTACAACATAATACCTAATACTCAGCTCTTAATTAGACATATGTATTCATGGTTATCCTTATGGACCAAACCTACAAACTACTACATACCACCAAAAAAGATTCATATTACTTCCATCCATAATTCCATTCATAATAAGTGTCATTCATTTAGTATGAGGTTGTACTAAATCCGTGACACTTATTATGGATCCTCAAAACAAACTTTTGCCCCGCTTCGAACCGATACAAGATGGAGAGGAAACCCTCTTACAAAGTAGATCAAAGATAAAGCAAAAGGACACATGGAAAATCCTAAAACTACCGAAGACGACTGATTAGAATCAGGGCTCCACGACGACCCTCCTCCCCCAAGAGGGTAACGAAGCACCACGTCACCGCTGTTGAGACCGTGGCGGTCAAGGATTTTCACCCGAGGCCCTAGCACATGGAAGGTAACCACAATGACGCTCCCAAGAGGGTTACAACACCTGCAGTCATCGCCACCGTTGGCACCGAAGTGATGAGCTTTCGCCCGGAAAAACCAATGTCCGCTCCCGAGAACTCGAGCCACCCCCGCTGGCCCCGAGATAGGTCTCCGAACCACGATATGGGAGCTACCAAAGCTGAAGCACCACCAACTCTAGGATTCACCACCGTCTTCTCCTCGCCAGAGAGACAACCGCCACGTCGCTCGCTGTAGAGTCACCCGCGCAGTCCACCTTCTAGGGCCACCGCCCTGGCATCCAAGATCTCGCCCTTGACGTGGCAACGCCACAACGAAAAATCAACAAAATCGGGAAAATGAATTTGAAGTCAGCTAGGTAGCACTCGGATGGGGGTTCAATGAGCAGGAGACACCCGCAAATGAAACATGCAAAAGCCGAGGAATGAGACTGCTAGGCAGACTCCAAATCTAGGCCAACAGGCCTAGATCCGACACACCAACCACCCCATGGCCAGGGGATGGGCTCATAATCCGCTGGTTGCGCCTGAAACCCGTGTAGGTCGTCAGGCCCACCAACGGATATTGGGCCTAGATGGGCCTAGAACTGGGCCAAGGCAGGCCCTGCACCATCCAGGCAGCTCCACCTACCTCCTTCGTCCCTATTGGCTGTACCGAACCTCGTCACCCTGTCTCTGGTGGAGGACGCCACCCTGGCCATTGCCCAGTCGCCGGAAAAGATCTCCTATAGAGGCACTGACCGACATAGCCGTCTCCCACGCGAGGTAGATGCCCATGCCACTGAGCCTCGCCGCCTCCACCACGCTGGTCCTTCTCAGCCGTGGCTCTCTGGCCCACCGCACAAGAAATCCCTAGACCAGCGATGCAGTTCGCCGCCACCAATTGGAGTCGCCTTCCTTGCAAACAGGAACTAGGGGAATCCGCCGCCATAGGAACCGCACGGGCTTTGCCCAGAGGAGGGAAGAGGGGAGTGGAGAAGGGGTAGGACGGGGACATGAGGCTAGGGTTGGCTCGTGGTCGCCCAGGGCAACCAAGGAGCAGGGCGAGGACAGGTGGATGTGATCACTAGGATTATGACTTTGTTGCACAAAATTGATCATAGTCCTAATCACTTATTATAGATCAGAGGGAGTAGAAAAGATGATTCAACCTAATAACCCTGCTATTTACCGAAGTCTATAGTAATATTTAATTACCATTCTACTATTCCGAGCTACAGAGTGGTCACGGTCGAAAGCACTTAATTACAAGGAAAATGATATGGATCCCCCGGACGATGGGGGGTTTCCATCGTCCTCCTCCCCCAAAATCGCCCCAATTTTTATTTTTGCTGCAAAATGGCCCGCTTTTGCTACATATGTTCCCGCTTTTGCTTCCGAAGCAAAAAAAACGGTTCGTTTTAAGAATAGAACGTCTCGCCGGAGACCTCGCCGAAGATCATGCAGAAGAAAAATTGTGCTAATGCAGCAAAACCGACTTCGCCGGAAACTTTTTTTGCTGCATGGTCTCCGGCGAGGGTCATCAACGAGTTGTTTCCGACAATGTCTCCGGTGAAGACGGTTTTGCTGCATTAGCACAATTTTTTTGCTGCATGTTCTCCGGCGAGGTCTCCGGTGAGGTCTCCGGCGAGACATTCTATTTCTAAAACAAACCGTTTTTTTTGCTTCGGAAGCAAAAGCGGGGACATATGCAGCAAACGCGGGATGTTTTGCAGCAAATGAACACGTGTCAGCACGGAAAGGACGATGGGAGAGCTCCCATCGTCCGGGGGACGCCTAGCAGTTTCCTAATTACAATCACATGACACATCAAAAGACTAACGCTCCAAAGCCAAACATAAGCCTCCCTCGTTGTAACTTGTAACCGGACATGCCAGGTGTCTCCATTTCTAACTCAAAGGGGTCGGTGATTATGTTTACCTGCTTGTACTTCTTCTGTCGGCGCCCATCAGCGGTCTCGATGACGAACTCCGTCGAGAAGACGTTGGTGAGTTTGACTCCGTAGTTGTAGTTGCTCCTTGTGAGTAGGTCGCCGAAGACCATCTCCGGCACGTAGACACCCTCCTCCTGGTGGATCTCAACGGGCATGCCGATTCCGTTGTTGTAGACAGAGATGCAGCCATGCTTGACGTCGATGTCCACCTGGAGGGAGTCCATGGAGCGGTCGCGCTGCTTGTTGTTGGCGGCGTTGAGAAGGATCTCGTCGAAGATCTTGTAGAGGCCGGGGAC
Organism: Avena atlantica; assembly: GCA_910589765.1. NCBI lineage: Eukaryota > Viridiplantae > Streptophyta > Magnoliopsida > Poales > Poaceae > Avena > Avena atlantica. Next base: position 211,720,629 of record OU342738.1, read on the forward strand.
ATAAGTGATTTCCCGTCGCACCATCGCGCCGTCCTCGTACACCCAGAGCTTGCGCGTGTGCTGATGCACCGAACCGAGGTAGGTGTCTGGGCGAAGGAGGATGTGCTCCAGCTGCGTCTTCCGGATGTGGTATGTCTCATCGATGGTCTTCCTGTCGTTGCTACCCACGGCCGAGTTGGATGAGGATTTGGGCTTGGTGGCAGCGGCGCGCATGGCGGCCCATAGAGGTCGTGTGCATGCTAGGGTTTCGGTTGAGGATTCAGGGGAGGAGGAGGGGGAGATGGGGTGCGCGGTTTTAAGGCGAAACAAATTGGTTAATGCTGGCCCTGAAATCCTACTTCGATCCACACTAAAATTTCGGGTCGGGGACATTGCTGGATAGTGGGGCAAATTACAAATTTTATAGCGTAGATGTTCTAAACATGGCTGCATATGCACTGCACCCCCATTATCTGTGTAGTTCAGTGTCGGAGATGTTCTAAACATGGATTCATGCTAGCTCACTGTTCTCATTGTGAACTTCCTTCTTTTATTATGTTTCTACCAAACTAAACCATATAGTTTTCGACAAAGCGAACATATCAGTGTTGCGAACATTACCAATTATACTCAGGCTATGCACCAACAAGATGCCCGAAGACATCAAAGATGCATACAAAAGAACCCGCTATAGTGATCAATCACTCGCAGCAGCAACACACAAACCACCACCAAAAACAACGCACCGACTATAATAGAGTTTCTCTAAAAGCAACACCTCCAAGACAAAAACAATACACAAGCGTTGTAATTGTCCAATTGAAGATCTTAGGTTTTCATCATAAAGAAAGTGTCCAAGTTCCCTAAAAAATGCTACAGGAAGACCATTGCAAGATATACAACTAATAAAAGCCAGATCTTCGATTTTCACCCTGAAAATCCTGACTCGGTACTTGAGGAGCACCACAAAACTGAAATCACCTAGTAATGCCACCCCCACTTTCCAATGCCACAAAACTCTAATCACCAGGCTCACGGGAATTATGGGTGTGGTTTGGACAGGAAAATCTCTCAGTCAAGCCTGCACAACACTTCGTGAAGCAATGTCTACATCACATCCAGGATCCCACCTCCGTTGATACCTTTTGGACTTCCAATCATAGCCATCTTGACATTCTCCGCCTGTGGTAGCACTATGAAAATTGCAACTTCGACATGACCCGTGGTGTCAGTTAAAACCTGAGCTTTGCAGCATTTGTGAACACGCCTGACCGGATCTCCTCCGCTAGTGTTCAGAACCACTTTGCCAATCCGTGAAGACCGTATATAAACCATTTTAACTTGAAATCTTTCAATATCCACGAAATTTATAACTTTCCTGCCAAAAAAGGAAAATTTAGAACTATAGTGTGTGATAGAATTTTCTCCCAAACTTAATATTCCATTTCCAGGTTGATTTTTTTCTCTTCGCGCTAATCTTGTTTTGATATTATTGCTTTTGACACATGGATAAACCTGATGTCACCGCTGCAGGACCTGATGCTAGTTTCTACTCTAGAAATTTCAAATGTTTTCTAGAAAAGCTAGAGTAGTGGTGACCGTGAGTCACTTCTCTTTCATCACATCCTTCCCATCGTCCACCCTGTCTCTCCCACAATCTTCATAGAAATGACACTTTTTTGATAATAGAAACGTGACGGTGTGCGAATTCCGAAAATTCGTCCCTAACAAGGATTGAACTCCGGTCGTTGGGATGCGTCAACTGCAACCCAACTACTAGGCTACTGCCCCGATCTCCTCATAGACTTATTCGATGTAGCAATACCAAGATGAGGGTCAATCATGGTTGGACCGGTGACGTTTGTGGTGTTCCTACTGGGCCAATTTCGGTTGTGAGTGGAGATATTGCACTTCAGATTCATGGCTATGGTGTTTGTACACTTTTCATTGCCATATGTGCCTCTCCTGCCCTCTCTCTGCGGTTTTCTCCACTACAGAAGTCCGAGATCGAGCCCCTTCCACACCATGACAGGGTGGTGTGGTCGATTTTCCTCCGCTACCTGGTGCTGAAACATGGAGGTGGGGTTTGTGATTTATATGTGGAGATCCCACAAATGATCTACCCTGAAGCATCAAAGGTGTCGACAAGAGGGGGGGGTGAATAGGTGATTAAAAATTATAGTAAAAGTAGTTGATTTTATGGATAACTTTGAGTAAATATTCTCCTAAAATGCAACTATGTGACCAATCCATGTGGAAAGATTACACTAATTAACAAGTAAACAAATTAACAAACTAAAGTAGTTTAAGAACTAGTAAAGGCAAGGATGGAAATAACCAAAGGTGGAGGGAGATAAGCACAATGTGATTATCCCGAGTTCAAGTCCTCGGGGGAACTCTTATATCTGTTGGAGAGGTCACAACAAACAAATCCCACTATGATCCCTCGAATAAAGCCTTCTTCTCCCTCGAGATCATCACAAATTTTGAGTTATTCCACTATTGGTAGATCTTGAGGCTATCTGCAAACCTTCATAAACACCTTAAGACAAGACACAATCTTGAAAGTTATCGTGGGAAAGTCACGACACTAACCATCGGGGTGGCGTAAGGAGGGTGGAGCGAAGCGACGATGAGGCTACCAAAAGGAAGATATTAGCACACATGATATACCCAGGTTCGACCCTTCTCTCTAGAGGTGAATACATACTCCTTTTATTTTTTGATATATTGTAAGTAGATTATAGGGTTTCACCTTTTAAGCTGGGGTTAGCTCACTGGGCGAGTTCTCTACTATAATCTCATGGCCTCTAAAGTGATCCAAGCTGGCCTTATAAACACGATCGACTTAGGGTTTACAAATATGATCTAAGTCGGTGCATAGTCAGAGTCCCTATTGGAGTCAGCTTCTTTGTCTACTTGTCTTTAATGCCAAATTGGCATTGCCTTCTTCTCCTGTACTGGTCTAGATCTACTAAGGTGTGAGCCAACCCTATTTTTCTTTATGTAATCCCACCAGGGGTGGCTATAAGTTGGCAATGGGCCTACCTAGTCTTGGTAATCTCTACCTTGTTAGATTACCCCTTTCGTATTCCCTTGTGAGAAGCTGGCAATGCAACTCTAACCATCCAGGATTCCCTAGAAACCCAAAAGTGACAAGTACAAGTAAACTCGGTGGGGGATTCAACTTTTTTCTTGGTGGACCAGGGATATAAGTCATATTTTTCTTTTCTCTCACTTGGATTATAGGAGCCCTCCATTTTGAACTATTACTCATGTTTGCAAAAATCTCAATACATTTGAGATTCTTGTAATAATCAAAGCTCCCCGTAAATATCTAGGAAATTTATGAAAGAAACATAAGGGGCTTAAAAAAAGGTCCAAACAAAGCTTGGAGTCTTCGAGCATGGGATTACATACAGTAACTTCCAAACATGATAGGCCAACCTTGCGATTTTCTTATTGGTTATTTGAGAGTGTTTATAGGATTATTTTAGGTTGTTGATCAAACCCTTTTAATGGTGTCGTACCCTATGACTCAAGAGGCTGCAAAAAATGAAGTTTAAAAATATCGTACTCACATACATTTTTGTGTAGGGTCCACCAACCATGAATCTTAACCTCTTTTGGGGTAATCACCATTCACCCCCTATTTCAATTTTCGTGGTAATGATCATTACCACCAAAATCAACATAGGGGACACATATATCCTTCCAATATCCCCTTTTTGGTGGTTGATGGCAACATCAGAAAATAAGGTGGATTTAAGGTGCCTCCAAAATGGCTCCACGGTTCCGTTGTTTCTTCAAATGAAGAACTAATTATTACTTATGCTAAGCTTTTTGCAATACCTTCTAGTGGTTCATATTCAGTTTCCCTATTGTTGTTGATAATGATGATTGTGCTAGAAACTCTATTTCTCGTGAAACATTCATTTTGAAGAATAATGTTGAACTTAGGCCTTAACTTGAATCGGTAACTATCAATTATGGCAAATTGGAACAAAGTCACTAAATTCTCTCTAGTTCTCATGATATTTTTTAGTCTCCTATGATAGGTTAAAGTTACCTTACGTGGCTCCTATCACTAAGGGTTACATTTTCGAGCTTGTTGTGACGTTATCACAACTTGCTCAAAAGTGCATAGTGTCATGTGCTAGACATATTAATTCAACTATAAATAATGTTGTTGCATCTTGTGATGAATTAATCTTCATGCCATTATGATCTAATAATGAAGTTTCTACTTCCTCAAATACATTTATTGATGCTAATTAACCTTGTATAGGAAAATAAGAGCTCAAGGCACATGTCATAATTTGAAGAAACACTTCTAGAAGTTATTTAAAGGTAAATACACACTCAAAAAATATCTTCTATATGCAAAAGTCCCCTCATGATAAGAGTATAGTCAGATTTGACTCGAATAAAAAGAAGTCCAAGAACAAGAAGAAAAAGGACAATACCAATTTAAGAATTTGTACAAACATCATTTTTCTTCAAATGCAAAAAGAAAGGGTCATGTTAGATCTTTTATTGAATATAATAAGCCTTTGGTTGAAAAGCAATAAGGAACGGAACCTCAAGTTCAACATCAAGTTAAAGAAAGGCCACATCTCACGAGGAACCAAGCTAATGCTCCTGAAGTGGATAAAGGGGAGTATGTGTTGCTATATCATTTGTGAGAATGTTGGGTCACTCGATACACCAATAAAATGGTTATGGAGTGCACCAACATGAGTATCCACATATATAGTTTTATGTAAGTGAGCATAAATTTTTAGAGCCAAAGGCTTAGGTATAGAAATTAGTGCCAAAACGGAATTTCTTGAGGTAGCCTGCTTGCTCTTTCTAGACTACCAGGGCGCAACCAGAGCAGGCTAGGAACCTGCCAACGTAATCGATCCCGACTTCACGGATCCACTCAATGAGGTAACTTGCATGTTGGAGGGCCATATGGACCTCTTCATGTGCTTGTACGGAGTCTTGATCTGGTGTCGAGCAATGACCTCTCCCCCGTGGCCTGGTTGTTCCTAGACGCATGGACCGCTCTGATGGCAGGGAAAACATGTACAACCACTAGGGAAACACCGAGAACGTCATTTTCTTGACGGTGTCATCATTCAGAGTGGGAGAGTGGCCCTGGTTTAGTGTCCGTGGTAGCTATCATCACTCATCCCACCGACTCTCAGCCCTCAAACCGGGTCAGCTAGCTTGTCCTTGTCCATCTTCTTCTTGAAGGTGCTTTAATCCGATCCTGATTCCATTTGGCTTGCCTAGGAAAGAAGATACATCCTGGTTGTATTTCAAGACCTAGTGATTCCTCCCTGATTCCCATAGACAGAGCCAACTATGGATGAAGGGAATCGTCAGACAGTGAGGGGGTGTCTCGAGTCGGGTTGCGGTTGCCTTAGGGTGACAACTTTGATATAGGAATCAAGATGTGTCCCTTCTGACCAACCCTACACACTCTTCATGTGCCTAAGATCCAAACTTAGATAAGCATGAGCTATTTTATTACAACTTCAATGACAATGTCTCAAACTATAAGTATTGAAAGAGGTAATGCACATGCTTCTTATCTCCGAGTATAAGAAACCAAATTTTGGATAGCTCATGGCTACTAGAATGGAGTGCATCGGCCAACACTTATGATTCTGATTAGAGACCACCATATGTAGTCCAAGGTTTGTTGCTTCCTCTACCATGGTGACGCATTCCTCGGTCTCGGCTTGTAAAGAAGAAACACAAGTATCTCAGTTTGCATGATGTTGCGGCGAAGAACTCGCCATTGCCATATTATGCTATGAATCCCCAAGCTCCTGTGCCTTGGGTTTCCAAAAAAGTTGCATCTACATTGATAGTACCTCGTTCTTAGGATGTTTTTGTACAAGATGTACTTAGTTCACTCACTGGAACCACCATCTTAGACAAAACCATCCCACCGATTGAAGCAAGTTCATCTTGGACAAAACCGTTAGCTCATACCTAATAGTAACATGTTGCCATAATCTGTCATTAGGATGGCCAAATCCTAGCATCAGTGCACACTGCAAGCAACCAGCGCAATTTTGGTGGATTTTTGAAATTTTTGAAAATGCGGTGGATTTTGAAACTCGCCACACAATTGTGGTGTTTTTTTGCAATTTACTCTACTACCCCTTATACCATAGTAGCTGGTTGTACATCCCGGAACTCATGTGCATGCTTCCAGATAGTAATACATACTAGGGAACATGGCGCGGCGTCAAGCCGCATCCGTGAGGAGCAATATTATGAATTAATCGGTTAAAATTGTTGTTGAAGAGTATGTTTTATATAGTGTATTATTGTTGTTCGAAGTTGTGGCAGAAGAAAACACAATTACTATTTGCACATAAAAAAGACGACGGATGGTACAAATGATGTAGAAGAAAGAATAAGTATAAAAAATTGAATCACTACTTGTTAATTATAGCTAGAAAATTATTCACCCCCAGAAAAAATACCGATGAGAATTACAGATAGGAATATGCGAGAAAAAATTTATTGCTAAAGAATATAAAATAGCCTAAAAAACACCTCCGCTAAAGAATATAAAATAACTCTAAAAGAAATATAGTTGGCGAACTAATGTTATAAAATTATACACCGGCGAGAAGTTAGCATGGGTTAACTAATAAAGTTATCTCAGAAAAGTACCTTCGAATAAAAAAATGGAACAGAAAATATTATCGTAGACATAGAATAACTACAGTTATAGAAATTAAGCAAAGAAGTTGTGTACAAACATTAAATATAAAAATTACGGCTAGAAAAGGTGGGACAGGGCAAAAAAATGTTAGCCAAAAAGTTATTTTGCATGTTCGTGACGTGACACATGATTGGACAAAATAGTACACGCATGGATGTGGACCGTCAGATCGAGCGGCCAGAAAAGGTGAGCAAAAAAATTAAACCGAATAGTTACAAAAGATGTACGCAAAAAAATTAATTAGGGCGAGAAAATTTTAGTCAAAAAGTTTTGTTACGTCTATTTGACGTGGCACGTGATTGGCCAAAATTAGACGATAAATAGTATATGCGTGAACGCAAACGTCGGATCAAACGGTCGGAAAATGTGAGCTAAAAAGTCTGTGACGTGGCACGTGATTGGATAAAATTAGACGATAAATAATACATGCGTGGACGCGAACGCTCGGATCAACGGTCGGAAAAGGTGAGCTAAAAAAATTTAAGCTGAAAAGTTACAAAGAATAAACGTAAAACAATATCATTTAATTTTAGCCAAAAGTTATATTATAGCTATATGACGTGACAAGCGACCGCCAAAATTAACTGAGAAATAGTACAACCATAGACGTGAATAAAAATCTACCACCAGAGACAGCCCGTATTACTACATATATGAAAGGGAAGCCTTTCAGCGATCGTTTAGGTGTGCCAAATCAGACTTTGTTACTGTAGATCCGATCTACAGTTATCCCTTCACTGATGCTTTTATCTGGTGTCCTCTGGAGGCTTCGGTCAAGTCCATCGACAAAACAAACTTGAGTCAAAACAGTGGATGCCTCTTCCTCTTATCCTGCCGACCGAGGCTTCTTTTTGGAAGCCACAACCGCTTCCTTCAATCCCCTCCCCGTCCTCCACTGCCCAGCGCTAGAGAAGATTCGGTCGGCGCCGGCGTGCTGCACCCACCCAACCACGTCTCTCTCTCTCTCTCTCTCTCTCTCTCTGGATGGTAGTGCGCGCCCCCGTCGTGACCTCCGTGTTGACCTCGGACCGCAGACGGCTGAAATCGACGCGGGACGCCGAAATCGAGTGCAGGCAGTGGGGTTGGCAGTGGTCGTCGCGGCGGCGGCGCCAACTCGCCGGCGAAAGCAAGGCGCGTGGCGAAGGCCGCCTGAGCACTCAGTCCGCGGGGCGGTGGGCCGTGGGAGCCCCAGGAGCCGTTTCGGCCTCCAAACCATATGCGGTCACCCCGTCGCTGGTTATTCCCGCCGACTCCTGGTCGTGTTCTACAGTTTGTGTCTTCTTCCACCTTTTGTTGTCCTCTTTTTTTCCTCTGGGTTGTATGTTATTGCTTGCGTGTGTTCCCGCAGATTTTTTACACTTGGCGATGGTGGGGCGTGCGCCTTCTGGTTCGTTGTTTCCATCTTCGTGGGATGGAAGATGCCACCGGTCCTATTACCCGCAGGCCTCGGACGAGGTGTGTTTTTCTTTGTTCTCTTTCATGGTTTAGCGGTGCGTAGGGTTCCTATGCATCTCAGTATACTTAATTATATTTCCTTTTCTTTCTACCCATTTGATTGATGTGGTGTTCAACTTTTATTTAGGTTTGTGCCCGATGGATAGAACATCAATCCTTGAAGATGGGATCGACTAAGGAGGTGCATGATAGGATCGAGTGGTTACAACGGAAGATGGTGGAGCGGCATAGGATGCCCACACAGGGGCGGCGGCATTGTTGAGCCTCTTTCTTGAGCCGAACTCGAACAATATGGAGCTAGGAGAGTGCGAGTGCGACAACCAGGCGGAGATGTACTGCGCTGCCAGGCCGGGTCTGCTACTGTCGACTGTCAACACCCTTGACGTTCTGGGTCTCGACATCCAGCAGCGCGTTGTCTGATCGCTCCTTCAAAGCCACGCATCTACTGCCCAAAGGTAGTTAATTTTCCTCCACAACCCTGTCTTCTTCTCCAGCTACATCAGATAGTTCTATACGAATTAGTCAATTGGTTCACTAATCTAAGGCATTCAGACATGTATTAGATGTTCTACTTCTCACATGTGATTCCCTGATGAACAAGCTGCAGCATATTGGATGGCGAAGGATATTGAATATGCATGTTTTTATTCATGTCTCATTTATATGTGTTCTTGATCGTGGGAATCAGGTAAAGGTTGTTTTTTGGGAGGGATCTGCATATGAGAGAGAGAAGTATCTCTCACTCTTTTTCCTTTTCTTCACACATGAAGTGTAGACATTTCTTTCTCGATGTGTTGTTCATATGTTAGTAGGCTTTTTGCTTCTCTAATCATTATCAATATATTTTACTGTCTTGATACCACTGTCCATTGCAGAGGCATGAAAGGCCATTTCATTTGTTGTTCTGCCCACAAGTCACACATGTGAACTAACAAGCAGCAGAGGCCTTCCTTTCACAACGCGTGGGTACTTTTCCCTTGCCATAAGAGATTAGATTTTCTTCTTGCACGAGGTAAGATTTTTCTCGCATTCCTGAATAGTGTTTGCGATACCACAATAGATGATATGTGCCATGCTCCATAACAAATGTAATGCGCCCTACAAATTTATGATATCTTTATACATGTACTCCGCGGTAATGCTTCAGCGTTTTATCCATCTTCTATTGCATCCTGATTTACACCAACTTACTTAAGAAATTTATGTACTTGGGTCTAAGAAAATGTTAGCACCGCTAGCTCATCTTTACTTTTACGTATAATACAACCTTTGCCAGCAACACAACCAGTTACAGACGATGTTTTCCATGTACTATTTGTGAAACATATCCCTATTGAACTATATAACAAGATCTAAATTTATGTCTACCTAATCCCCTTTTTTGTGTATACTACATTTTTATAGCAACGTTTAGCAGTATTGTCACGTGAATACGTGGTACTTGCATACATACATTTCAAATTAGTGCTTACTTATTTTCTTCCTTCCCCTGTCCAAGTTCTTTGTGATTTCTCCAAAGAAAATGGGTTACCATAAGGTTATCTATTTTTCATTATAAGTTCTTCCTCACTTCCAATCTATGGTGTTGTCCATTGGCGTCTCAATTTCTGTGCATATCAAACGGCTAGTTTGATTGAGATATTAGCTAAATTAATGTTCCTGCTCACTTTTTTATGTGTTAATTAAGTAAGCATGCTTTGGGCCAACATTTCAGGTATGAAATAATATGCAAAAAATCAGTACCCAATAACTTGCAGACTAAATTTGAGAAACAGGCTACATATGACCGTGACATGAAAATGCTTACTGTTGCCGCTATATTGGCAGGCCAGCCATGAATGAGGTAATGAGTGGCATGGTCTATCATTATGTACTAATTTCAATTATTGTTGCTGTTGAAGTTGAAGTTTCATATGCACTTTTATGTATGTCAGACCAATCCCGTGCTGAAAGTGAAGGAAAAGAGGGATGCAAGGAATATCCCAACATATCCTTCCAGGTGATGCCTAAAAGTTGCCCGAAAAATATGGTTTGTGATATAAGCTTCTTCATGCACACGGCTTTACATTGGCAGTATCGTTTTCTGAGTTGACTAACCTACAACTCCTAATCCTTATCGTTGAACATGCATGCCATATATCAGTTGGCTAATACTTATGTTATGCAAAATGGAGATTGGAAAGGCAAACATATATTGTGATTTTAGTTTGGCTGCTTCTCTGTGCCATATGGCTGTGTTTTTCCTAAATAAGGTAAGTAAACAGTTCTTTATTAAGCAATTGGACTACAGGGCATGATGCATATATTTTGTCACTACATATTCTATCTAAGATGAAAGTCCAACGTGGCTTACATAATGATTAAATTGTATAATGAATTGGCTTTGTTGTCTTTGGTTTGAAGGTCATTCTTCGCATACCATATGTTGTAGCATTTTAATTCAAAGATGTGTTGATTCATCTCTCAGTTAAAAAAAGGGCATCCTAGAATCCACCGGAAAAAGTAGAGCCTATAGTTATAGAATATTCCAGGGCTTTATATAACCAAGGTATACCCATAATTTTTCTGCTTGCCGCTTGATCCACCGGTTAATATCACAATTGTTGACAGAGTCGGTGTTGACAGAGTCGTTCCCCGGAATTGCATTCTACTGCACCACCTTATGAGGGAAGATATTTGTGCCCCAACCAGTGAATGTCAAATTCTAGATCCTGAGGTACATTCTTGAAGTTGAACTATTGAGGCCTCTGATGGCTGCACCAGCGACATGTTCTGAATATGATATCTTGATATATCACATCTTCTGAAGTTTTAAACTGCTTATACATGGCCTCAGTTTGCCAATGACAATGGCAACCAATTGACCACAGGTATAGATATTGGTTCTACCCTTCCAATTAGTACTTAACCAATTCCTTTCCTTGAATCTTCTTTGCATTGGTAATGATTGACAAAACTAGATTCTGGATTGTTTCCGTGTTTACTGATTGTCATTTGAGAAAGAAAAACTCCATGTGTAAATGTATTATTATCCCTTGAAAGACGCAAAATTAAATTAAAATGCACATCATAAGTAAATGTCAGAAAAATAAGCATTGTTTTTTTCCAAATTATTCATCCATGGGCATCTTTTTCACATTACATTTATGCTCTTAAGTTCTTTGTTGTTGATAAAACCTGGTTTTTATGATGGATAGATCAAAGGCAATCTCCAGAACCAGATGCCATTCAGGATGACCTACCATTGTTCTCTTAGACGCTTTGCAATACTGTTCCATTACGTACTTTTATAGAGGCAATGCACTATCATAAATTATATTGGGGTTTGTCTACTATTTTTGAGTTCTCTGAAAGAGCAAGGCTGTGCCTGCTTCGCTGCGAGGGGTGATGTAACCAGCCTTATTTACATATTCTCCCGTGTGATATTTGTGTGTCTTAGCCTTTCAACCTTCAATATATGGCACGTGAGGTGTTGCTGTCCCATGTACCAAGATAGATTAGCAAAATAACCTCCATGTTCATATGATTGTCGCATGAGGAGCTCAGAAACGGTGTGGTCCCGTGGGGAAGAACTGGTGTCAGTAGTGTGTTTGTTCTCGCGCTTTGATTTAGAGGTAACCAGGGATATATGTAATTCCTTAAAATTTGCTTTCCTATTTAAATGATTCTTTAAGATTTATAAATTAATAATATTACCGTGGGAGCCTCTATCAGACGAATCAACGCCACAGGCGCGGCGTGTCGCCGCGCCAACTTTACTAGTAGTGCCTATGGCCTATGGCTGGAAGCGGTCGGTGCATCACCAAAATACTGTTCATGACTGCGACACTGTTCACATGAACAGTACACACACAGAGTTCTCTCCGCTTCCCCGCATTCACCTCGTGCCTCGCTGTCCACTAGTCCCACAACAAAATGCAAACAAAGTTTCGCTTATACTTTGGCAAAGCTAGCACCGATTCCATCATAAGCCCGCAGAGTATACTACGCCATGTATAGGACATTCCTTGCTTTGAAGTATCTTGAAGAATAGAGGTATATATGAGAAATATAAATCTTTTAGGGAATCTCTAGCCGATTCCTTAAAAAGCTTTATAGGATTATAATTTTAATAAAATCGCACCTATCCGATCTCTTGAATGGTTAGAGGAGTAAAAATTATAAGATTTGGCCCCAAAAGGGAGGCCAACTCTCCTAAGTATACTCAACCATGACCTCCATATAAAGAAAACTTTCAACCATTCCCGCCTGACCGCCTCCACTTCCCGCCTCCCCGCCTTCTCGCCAACACCATTGGCTATGACTTCAGTCAAAATGGAACCACAAGTCGCTTTTAGAACCCCGTCTAACGAGGGGTAACCTCTGAAATATCCATTATTATGGACTTGGGTTTCAGGGAAAATAGGTGTGCTGGTGATTTCATCGGCTTATCAGACAAATAAGGGAGGCGAGATTTATCTAGGTTCAGACCCTCGTAGTGGAAACCCTACTTCCTGCTTGACGGATTTTATTGATGGAGAGTACAAAGTCGCCAACTTACTAGATGTGATCTAGTTTACGGAAGATTGCTATGAATCGATTGTCAGGTGCCATCCACATTGGATCCTCCCGGGCTTTATATGAGAGGTTGGGTCTTAGACTCAAGTTCGGGTCGGTTACAGAATAAAAGATAACTTGATGACTATATCAGCTACGTCTTGGTCTTTGTCTTGATTATCATGTATGGTTCTTGCGCTTCGGGTGCTTCCAGAACCTTCGGCTCCTTATAGGACTTTTACTGGATCCATACCAGGTATGCCAATAATAGAGACCTGACGATAATACTAGAGAGGAAGTGATCCTCTTTTCTAGGATCGGTGATTGCATGGCGATCTAGGACATTTCGGCCTCCCTCTCGCCGGTGGCCACTCCGGCTACCGGTGCACACCTCCACCCTTCCTTCTCTACCCTCATACCCCTTCCTACAATGCCTGCTTCGTTTCTCCTGGATCAGTTCTCTTGGCGATGGAGGTCCGTCTACTCCATGGTGGTTGATCGCAGCCAGGTCCACATCTATTCTGGTTTTGTAGTAGTCATTACTCGCTTGCGCAAGATTCATCTAGTGGCAGCAAATGGACTGGTTATAGATGATCGCATCTTAAAGGTACGAGAATTCATCTGCACTGGATCTGAACTTTTGCTTAAATCTCATGGTGTCAAAGTCCAAGTTAAACTTGATATTCGTAAGGGTTCCCTCTTGGATAATGATCTGCCTATTGCAATCCCATTCAGTTCTGGCCCTGTCAGAACCTTAGAGAAATCTCCTATTGATCCTTCCTCTATGGCGGTTCATGCTGCTAAAACCCTAGACCTGGAATTCAATAATGGTATTAATTTTGCAAAGGAGGTTCGGCAGTTTTTTCCGTCATCTTTTCATCCTTTCATTGGTTCTGTCCACTTCACAATGGTAGTATATTTTGGTCGGGATTCTTTTCGTTTGGATGATGATTTAGTTGGTCTGGCTCTTGAGGCAGCAATTGGTAGATATTGTGGAGAGCTGAATGTGTTCGTCCTTCATGACAGGGTTTTCTCCTTCACTGTTTCTTCTAAGAGGGTTGGATTTCACATCCTACATCTGAGGTCGTATGAATGCTTTATTTAAATATTTTTTTCATCTCTGGGGTTTTGGTGGCCCAAATTGGCATAGAGAATTCAGTCTTTGGGAAAATGAGTGTAAGCAGGACTGGTCATTCGTTTCTCGCAAGGATGTTCCCCGGTCTAGGAAGGGCACTTTTATTCATAGTGCTGCAGTTCACACTGTTAAATGGGTTCCCAAAGCACCTGAGAAAGTTTTTGCTGTCTACAAACCAGGAGTTATTATTAATAAATCTTATTTAATTCCTGACGATTGTTCTTTGAAAGATTCCCTTAAAGTGGGCGACTTTCTCTTTTGTCCCAAGGCATCATTAATTGTGGATTCTGAGCCTATTATTTCTAATTGTAATGGGAATGAAGATTTTAACAAGGAGTTTGAAAATATGATTGATTCAATGGTTCAACGTGTTTGGACTTGTACACGTTGTTTGAGTTTCAAACATGTCACGTCTGGTTGCTTGAATGAAATCCGTTGCATGGCTTGTTTCAGGCTTGGACATATCAGAAAGGAGTGCCCGGGAAATCTAGGGGCAAAGAGGTCTTTTCATTGGGTCGCAAAAACATCAGATCATAACAACTTGGACTCTGTTCCATATCAGACAAAGTTATCAGCCGCCGCCGTTTCGTTTTCCCGAGTCCAAACAGAGACATCATTGATCAAGCCGTAGCCATCGAGAAACCCTGCAATTGCGAACTTTCCTGTTGATCCCGCTCGTTTCACGCTGGCGGGGATACATGTGCTCAAGCCTTGGGGTGTTGATGAGCGTCCAACAAGGTTGTTGGTGACTATGTTGGCAACTCCGCCAAAGCAGCACGAGAACTGGGCAATGGCAGTTTTCCTCCCAAGGCCGATTGGAGATGAGATCGATGAAGTTCTAAAACAGGTAGCAGATCATATCTTTAACAATCTGCAGTGGGAGGTCTTAGTTTTGCTGAAAGTGTTGTAGGCATTGATGACCCACAAGTATAGGGGATCACAACGGTCTTCGCGGGTAGTATTATCCAATTTATTGATTGACACAAGGGGAGCCAAAGAATACTTGCAAGCCTTAACAACTGAGTTGTCAATTCAGCTGCACCTGGAAATAGTTCTTGCTCACGTAAGTTTATCAGTAGCAACAGCAACAGTAAAATAGGAGAAATAGTAATAGTAGTAGCAAACAGTAGGATATGAGTGTAGTAGGCATAGGGATGGATGGACGGGCATTGCATGGACGAGTCTAAACATGTAACTTCAAGATCTAGGGCAATTGCAGATAAATAAGATAAAGCATCCAAGTACTAAACAATCATAAACATGTGCTCCATATATAGTCATGCGTGCTCGCAATGAGAACTTGCACAACATATTTTGTCCTGCCAGCCCGTGGCAGCGGGGCCTCAAGGGAACTACTGGAAATTAAGGCGCTCCTTTTAATAGAGCACCGGAGCAAAGCATTAACACTCCATAAACAAATGAGATCCTCACATCACAGCCATCTCCTCCGGTTGTCCCAATTTCTGTCAGGGCCTTTGGACCCGGACAATGATATGTGTACATAACTTGCAGATAAGATCACAAACAATACTATCATAATGATTCAATAATAAGTTTAGATCTGAGATCATGGCACTCGGGCCCTAGTGACACGCATTAAGCACAACAAGTTGCAACAAAGTCAAATAGCACTAATAGAGATACTACACACCATGCCCTAACAATCTTATTCGATTACATGATATAACTCATCCAATCCCTACCATCCCCATAGCCTATAGCGGGGGATTACTCACTCATGGATGAGGGAAACATTGATGGTTGATGGAGGGGCGTTGGTGATGACAATGGCGATGATCCTCCCCAAATTTCCCGTCCCGGCAGGGTGCCAGAACGGAGTTTCTGGATCCGAATCGCGGTTTCCGGTGGTGGCAGCGCAGCAGAACTCTTTCTGGAAAAACTTCGAACCGCCTGATTTTTTAGGTCAGAAGGCATCTTATAGGCGAAGAGAGAGGCCGAGGGGATGCGTGGGCTGGCCACACCCCTCCCAGGAACGGGCTGGGTCCACCCGCGTGGCAGGGGGGTGTGGGCCACCCAGGGATCCCCTTCGTCTCGTACTCTGGCTCCGTGGATCTTCTGGTAAAATAGGATTTTTGGCATATTTTCTGGGATTTTTCATGATAGTTGATTTTCTGCACAAAAACTAGACACCAAGGTAATTCTGCTGAAAACAACGTCAGTCCGTATTAGTTGTATCCAAATCACACAAGTTTAGAGGATAAACAATAGCAAAAGTGTTTGGCAAAGTAGATACATTTTGGACGTATCAACTCCCCCCAATCTTAGCTTATTGCTTGTCCTCAAGCAATTCAGTTGAAAACTGAGTGCGATAAAAGAACTTTCACGAACACATTTGCTTCATATGATGAATATATTCTCAGCACAGGAGTAGATACCTAAACCATTCATAATAAGAAGTATGCATCTAAGTCTACTCAATAGTCATTGCAAGCTATGAAGATAAACCAACTCAATAATAATAAGTAGCATGGGACATAAACATAAGCAACATTGCAATGCTCATAATAAGGTATATTAGAGTGGTATCTCGCTTGCCTTTGTTTGTATAGCATAATATAAATGCCAAGGCACCTCTGAAGTTCAAGTGAAGACTAGAATTAAAGATATCAGAGGTACATGCATCAAAGTCATGACATAATTAACCAAGTTTTGAGACAAACACAAGAATGACAACTATGCTCTCAAGAAGGTGCTCATAGAATAAGTGGTGACTCAACAAGGAAGTGAAAGGGTTTTGAAAAGATTGAAAGGCTTCCAAATGCTGAAAGCAAGGTACTCATTAGCTTTGAGCTCTCATTGCCCCTATCATAGGCATCTTTATATGGTTAATGGTGAAAGTGAGGTCCAATATGAGTTATATGCTTGACAGACCATAAACTGGAAATCCCAAGTCCTTTGAGTACGAGGGCCGCTGCTCATGCTACTCAACTTTAGTTACCTGTAAGTTCTTGTCATTGTAAATACATGCATATCATAGAGAACCGCCAACGGGGTACCCCTTGCCCATGATACATGAGCCATCCCATAATCAAAATGATAAGGCAAGCAGACAATGAGCATGTCAGCGATCTTTTTATTTGCTATTTGCATAGGTTTTTATTGAGGATGCTTCACAAATGCTCATTATGGTAATGCAGCAAGTTTCCATCATGATTAGGCATGGCTTAGGCTAGCGGCCCAGGCGTTTCTCTAACACATATGTATAACTCCATGAACTCACAAGATCCCTTTTTATTTCACACTGACGACATCCGCAAACAAAAGAGCATGGTATCAACTGGATATATATATATATATATATCCATAAGTGTTGAAAGCGTTCCCCGTGATAGCACGGTTCTGCTAACTCCCAGCCTATAATTTGCAAGCATATAACTTTCATGGACAATCACAATGGTTCAGGTTTATTAAGTACAAGGAATAAAGTGTGCCATCAAGTTCGTGAGAGCTTTACTAACTAACTTTCAAAATAGTCAAACATTTTATTTGGAAGAAAACAAGGCATAATGAATATGCACGGAAATAGAAAATGATGCTAATAGGTAGGTATGGTGGACACTGTTGGCAATATTGGTTTTGGGGAGTTGGATGCACAAGTGGAGCTCATACTCAGTGCAAGTGAAGGCTAGCAATAGAGAGGGAGAGACAAACGAGAGAGCAATAACTGTCATAATCATGCTTGCAACAAAACAGGACTAATTATGGCATGAAAATGATACAAGAACTCCGAGGCAAAATAAATCATCAAGGGTTACTGACTATTGTTTAGTCATATGCATGCGTGAGCATGTGCCAAGTAGATTCACATGAAACATTCAGAGGAGGATACCACAATATCATACCAAGTTATGAATAAAACAATGCAAGCAAATATTCATATGACATGCTACAAACTAATAGCAAGCTGGAGCTAATCACAAGAAAGCAAGGACTACTAAGCATCCATCAATAACATAAACCTTACATGAATAGACTAAGCATGCTCACAATGATGAGTATATGTACAAAAATGAAAACAAATAGAGTTCGTTACCAGCCTCTTACCACACCTCAAGTTGTCTTAATCTTCATTATTGCCCTTCACTTGTGTGACTTGAATAATAACATGAAACCAAACTCCACTGAGGATGGCTAAACCCGGCAAAGAACTCACAAAACAAAAGAAGAAGAACAAATATTTTTGGTGTTTTCGATTTTTTAAGCTAAGCAAAACAAAGCAAAAAGAAACCAAGCAAAAACAAACAAAGCAAAATCTTTTTGGATTTTTCTTTAAGGCAAACCAAAGATAAAAAGTAAAGAAACAAACCAATAGAAACAATGATTTTTTTTTGATATTTTTGTGTTTTGAGAAAATAGAAACAAAAACCAAAAAGAAAACGAAACAATGGATATACAAAGAACTGGCAAAACATGATATATAGATGAGTGTGATGTCGGTATACCTCCCCCCAAGCTTAGACTTTTGGCCTAAGTGGGGCTTAACTCCATGGTGACCAAGAAGGTGCACTTCCGTAGTACGACGAGGAGGCCCCTTCGTCCTGGTATGAGATCGAGGACTCCCTTGTGTAGTGTACAGAGGGGTCGTATGAGGGCGCGTCCCCCTGATAGTCGCCATGGAAGCCAAGAATGTGCAGCTTCTCGTCCATATCCTCCTTGGAGCGTGACAAAGGTCCCTGGGAGATACTAAACAAAGTGGTTTGGGGGAGAGGGATCTCTCTCTCTCTCTCTCTCTCTTCCCCATCAGTAAACACCATTCTATAAACCAGGTTCTCAAGAGTAGAGCCAACAGTGACAAAGTGTCGTGGTGGTGGCATGGCAGATGCCATGGGTAGGCTAAAGTATGGGGCCAATGGATGCTAGAGGGATCCGGGGAGGGAAGATGTAGTTAATTCTACACTCGAATGGCTAACATGCAGATCTTTATTTCTCTTCTTTTGAACTACAAGTGCTCCTCGAGCTGTTTTGCAGGAAGAAGAGAGCTACTTGTAGTGACCTCGGATCAAGTAAGATCCTAAGTCCCTGTGATTAACATGCTAGTCCCTGGATCAATAGCTAGCACTCACAGTCGATGAAATATCATGTAAAACACAAGTCTTTACTACATGAATCGAATAATCTAGAGTTTACATTATTACAACAAAAGCGATATAAATACAACTTGGAGTCCCATCAATGCCACAGACAGGTTGATTGAAGACCCGCGATCCTAGCGCACCTTTCAACGATCTCCGAAATTCTGCACATGAAACGTGCATCCAACAAGTTGGGTCAATACTTTGAATGTATTGGAAAATTACACCAAGGAAGGAAAGACTAACTCTACATGTAAGGCTAGTTTAGGCTTTGGAGTTCATTTGCATAAAGCTAATTTTCTCTAAGTATGGAGAAAAGAGAGAGAGAGAGTTTTACCCTACTTTGTAAACATTTTCTTAGATAAAATAGGGTCGAATGGCACACGAGGATATTACTCACCAAGTGTCCAAACAACCAAACACTTGGATATTACTCACCAAGTGACACTTGGATATTACGCACCAAGTTCCCAAAATCCCACCCATTGGCGATATTACTCACGCCATGGGGTTTCAAAACTTTGTTTGGAAAAGAGAGAGGAAGATCCTTCAGAGGCTCCATCCTTCAGATGCTCAATGTTGTTCTATTTCCGTGAACACGGCTGATCGATCAGATTGCAATACTCTCGAGAGTTGGTGCACTTTACCCACAATCCACGATCAAGTCCTTTTACAGACAAGACCATGGCGAGGCTTTCCCTTAGTAGCCCATCTACCTTCTGTATCCAACCGTGCTAAGAACCTCCAAATGTTGGTACTCGGGTGAGGTTTCCCACTAAGTACTAGGCCAAGACAGAGCCCATATGTATTGTGGTTGCACTGGAAGCTTCTGAATTCTGAAACATGGCAGACTTCTTTGATTCCTGGGCGACCTTCCTCCACCAAAATCTCACTCGTTGACCCGACAACCATTCCGCCCAGAAGAAAAATTAATTTTATTTTGAAGTGGATTTGAGAAGAATTTTTTTGCTCAAGAGAGCCTTTATACTTAGAAAAATTCATTGTCTTTCGAACCCCCAACGGTACTTTACATATATATAGCATAGCAAGCAATACTTAGCAAAACAGGGGAACCTATTAGGAGGGTAAATCCTAAGTATAGATCTACTCATGGCATACTACAAAATCATCGCACTTGCAAAATAATACTAACGAAAAACTCTACTAGAACATCCTACACATGCATACTACAGAATTTGAAGATCTAACATGCATAGAATCAAAACTGGGACATTATATGAACAAGAGGTGTAACTTGCCTTATGTTGATAATATGGGTGATGATTGTATTTCTCCGCAGCAATCGCACTCTCCGAACAATCTAATACGAGGACAAGGTAGTTCCAATCAAAACAATTGCAAATATAGCAAACACAACAAGGATGATCAAAAACATGCATGATGGTTTAATATGTTACAATTCTTATATTTAGTTCTCTGAGCATTAATATATCATATTATGCATTTATGAGATCAATTAAAGCAATAGGGTATTTATCAATAAATATTGATAAGGGGGTTTTAATAGTTTTGTTGCAACTTCTGTCCTAATTGTGGAGTAAAATTTGGTTCTGGGTTATACTGTATAGAGGACATTAATATGAACCAGTAGGAATTGGACACACCCTAATCGAAGTTATAAATCTTTTCTTATAATTTAAAGAGTGTATAATGGATTTTAAATCATTTTCATAGTTTCTGTTGCCTAAAAATCAAACAAAAATTATATCTGTAATCTCCACGGAATTGTGATTCCAGGGACATATTATTTATAATTTTCTGAACAGTACTCGAATTACTATAATTTTAATACTCTAAATAAGCCATTAATATATTTATTTAATTGCTGCAGAACCTTACAGTATTTACCTGAACCATTTGCATATTGATGATCTACATGGAACCAGCTTTCTATCGGTATTTATATTTTTGTGATATGCAAATAATTTACTATGAATTTAATGATTTATAAAGCCATTAAAACTAATAAAATTTCTACGGGGTAAATATTCCGCAAAGGCTGGATCCAACCAGATATTATTAATCTACATTATAGTAGCTTCAATTTGATATATTGTTCATGTTTTGCAGAGTTACAGATAATTTCCTATAAATTTATTAACCTAAAAGACCATTAAAACTAATTAAATTACTGTAGTAACCACGTACAGTAAAAGTTGGATCTATTCTAATAAGATGATTCTATGTAAAATTATATTCAATTTGATATATTATACGCAATTTTTGGACGTGGTATGAATTTCTAATAAATTTTACAAGTTAGATCTATAATGTGCAATTTTAAATTCGAACGGAATATTCCAGAGAATATTCCGCTGACCGGACAGGTTGACTTTGCATGCTAACTGGTACTAGATGCTGACCTGACGTTGACACGTGGTGAGATCCGGTTGGCTCGTACCCCTTCGAGGAATCGATCTAATCCTGGCCGTTGGGATGAGATCCAGTGCTTAGGAGAGAAGATTGACCCGATTTTGGCTCAGAATAGACAAGAAACAGATCTGTGTTAGAGAGACAAATCCGTAGGTCAAATTGAAAAACTTAGAACATGAAATTTATGGGGAATCATTAGTCCTACCTTCTCACCAAAGGAATTTGATTTGAATAAACGAGCGCGAGTACATCTTGGATTTACACCGTCATATCTGAAATATTGCGGTGCGAAATTCTCCGACTGTGGTGGATAAAAAGAGGTGAGGTTTGTCGGGATTGAAAGATTTCGACGATTTCTACAACTTTTGTTTTTTGGCCGAAGGCAAACAACAAAGTCTAGATGGGTCAAAAAGCGAAATAAGATTCGGGCATGTGTAGATTCGGGATTTCGAGAATAGAAATGCGTACAGCCGTGGCTCCACGAGTTTATATGGAGATTTAGGATGGTGTAGAGATAGTTCTTGGAATAGAGAACAAATAGAAACAAACCGAAGTCGATTCGGAGTTGTAGATAAAAAGTTATAAGTGTTTGAATAAAGATAGGTTTGAGAAAAACTGATTTGCACGGTTTTTAAAGCACTCATGTGAACGATCCTGTGTACGTGCCTGGTTCGGTTGGTCGCTTGCTAGGCCGCCGGCTGACTCGGCCGGCCCATTTGTTTTTTCTTTTTTTCTTTTTATTTTTCTAATTACTTGTTTCCCTCATATCTTTTGCATACAAACTCCAAATGACATGATTCTTGTTTCTAAATTTTTCTAAAATCAAATAGATCATTGTAGGATCATATTTGTAATCTTTTTACTAGTTTGCAAGTAGTGGGTTTATAAATCCTTGTATATTCCATTTTATTTATATCTTTATTTATTTGTATTTATTCCATAACTTTTTCATAATAGATCCAAATTAGCTCAATTTTGTTTCTAAAATTTTGTAATATTAATTGGATCTCTTTAGGCTATAATTATCAATAATTTATGCCTTAGCAATAGTGGGTTTTATAAAGTCAATTTAATTACCTTTAGGAACATTTGGGCGAATCAACTATATAATTTAGATACCAGGATTTGGATTCAGTTTGTGAGAACTTTGCATGGATGTAATGAAATGCTTATGAATGCTTCATGATTTTCATTTTGAAATCTTGCACACCAATTCTACAATCCATAATCAATCCATGCCCTTTTGCTTATATGGCTACTTAGGTCATAACAAAAGAATATAAGATTTTGAATTCAAGGTTGAGAGGATTTTCTATTCAAAAAGTTTCTTCTCTTTGAGAATTTTCAACAAAGTCAAACAATCAATCAAGATATTGATTTTATTTATAACATTCCAAAATAGGAATTTTTTTGGGATGTTACACTACTACACGAGCCTTACGGCGTGGAATGAATCGATCCCTCCTCAGGAGCCCGCTCCTCCCCTTATAAAGGGGTGCCTTGGTTCCTTCTAGGGCTGACATGGAAAGCATATTCGAGGAATATGCTTGTCCTAATATGGTAACTCGGCGGCTCTCTTTCCGTGTCCCCCTTCTAACGACGGAAATGTTCCAGAGAACCCCACCTGCGCGCCTCGGGCTCCATGACTGTCACCTCCATGACCTCCTTCTGACCTTCTGCAGCTCTGCTCCTTGTCCTTTGTGCTTGGCTCTGTTCAGATTCTTCCTAGCACGTGACTTGGGTTTGACTATAGGCACTTCCTTCTCCCGCAAGCTTCATGTTACTTGGCCTTATCTCGCATAATTCGGCCCGGCCTTCACCTGCATTCAAGTTATTTAGACTTACTCGGCCGACTTAACTCGTATGTCGGCCGGATAAGGTATTGCTCCTTCCGTAGGTGTCATGGCCGTGCTTATCTCGGCCGACTTTTACATGACTCGCCCGGTATAAACAGTAACTCGGCACATGACAAGGGAGACTCCTCTTGTCTTCCCCTGTCTTGACCCTATCCGGGGTCTCCTCCCCAACATTAGTCCCCGAAGCTGGTGTGGTCCTGCCCGTAACCTCGGCCGGGCAACATCATTTTCCCAACATTCATTTCTCCTTACTTCTGAGTTACTTTTTCCTATTCGAGGTATCTGCGCAGCTTCTGGAGCACGCCTCGTCCTTCGTGTACCACTCATCATTATTCCTCTAGTTTTCTGTTCCTCTATAGTGCCCACTAACAAGCTAAAGTGATTACTGCGCCCGTCGCATCGGCGCTGTGACGCCTCGTGTACGACATCGGTCAGGGGGCCTGATCCTCTCCTACGTCGTGTGGTCTCCGGTGTGGCTCCACTCAGCCGCGAGCGGTTCCGCCACACACGTGATTTACACGGTTAGCGCTCGCACACACGATCCCACTACCGCCAGGGCTGCACGGTTATAAAGAGGGGTGCGGGGCTAGAGGATTCACTTTCCCCCTTCACTCATCGTTCCTCTTCTTCCTCCTCACGCCCGTGTGTCTGTTCGTGCGCCTGCGGTTGCGCCATTGTCGATCTCCTTGATGGCGACGCCGCAGTCCTTCCGCTCCGACGACCTCATCGCCGCGCGCTTGCTCCGGCGCCACCGCAGGTGAGTTTTTCTAAGGTCCCGTCGCTAGGCTCCTTCCCTAGGCGCATCTTCTGTTTTTCTAGATTTCCTACGGCGGTTCTTTTCCATTCCGCCGCCGTGCTTGCTTAGAACCACGACGGGGCCCTGCGCCTCTAAGCCTCTCTCCGCCGCTAGTCCTTCTTCCGTTGATTCCTCTGGTGACCCTATGTCTAGTTCTGTCAGTGGAGCGCTCGTCGAAGATGACGATGTTGCGTCCGGTCCAGAGCGGGGTTCCTGGCAGGGCTCCTCTGTCACTCGTCACGAGATTGAGTGGCTAATTAGGACACGTCGGATTCCTGCCGAGGTAAGTTGTCGCTTGCCCGGCAAAGAATCTTCTCCTGTACTCAACGAAGGCGAGTATGTTGTTTTTATGTCCCACTTTGCTCGCGGGTTTGGCCTTCCCCTTAGCGATTTCGCTAGGGACTTCCTCGATTACTTCGGCCTCCAGCTGCATCACCTTCCAGCTAACGCTATCGCCTCCCTGTCTGCCTATATCTCGGCCTCGGAGGGGTACTTCGGCTTCTGGCCCTCTGTGTCTGTTTGGTCCAAAATTTTCCAGATCCGATCTAACGTCGTTCCGGACAAATCTCTTCATCCCTCTGAGAAATCCCTCACCCAGTGTGGAGCCGCGTCCATTACACCTCGAAGAAAATCCGAGTTCCCTCGTGTCGCTGGCCTCGAGTCTTGTAATAAGTGGCATAGATCGTTTTTCTATGTCAAAAGTACTGGAAAGGAAGACAAGATTCGGCTCCCTGCCTTTTCTATTGGCCCCCCTTCCAAGAAGAACTGGAACTACAACCCAGGAAGAGCCATGCTTTGCCCGAGGCATTCGAGATTCGGCTGAAGGAGTTGATCCGTGCCAGGCTCCGCGGTGAGGATCTGATGACCACGTTCGTCAGCAGCCGAATCTGCCCTTTCCAGCGTCGCTCGCACAAGCTCTGTTACACGAGTGGTCCTCTCGATCCCAACCGAGTTTTGACGGTTGAGCTCGACGACTATCTTATTTACAAGCTTGTCCAAGATATATTCAAGACTGATATGCCGGAGGACTGGACATGGGGTATCCCCCTCCCGAGGTATATTTACGCATTTGTGTTAGTTTTCTAATCGCGTTTGTGACTTCTTTTGCTAACTCCAGCTTGTTTCTTTTCTTGCAGAGGTTTGCGGAGCAAAAGATCGAGGATGCCGAGGTTCTGGCCCTTCCGTGGACCGTAGATCGGAACACCCCGGACAGCTGGGAACCTGACTCGGAGGAGTTTGTTCCTAAGTCGGACGTCGCTTCGGCTCGCGCCCGTGGCAAGACCTCGGCCCATGGGGAGGAAGATGACTCGGACGACGTCCAAATTCTTAAGGTAGTCGCCGTGATGCCTATCTCTTATGCATTTCTGGCTTCTACTTTCCCAGCTAATCAGGCCGGTCAGGTGCACGACGCCGAGCCTCTCGCCTCTCAAGCTCCTGCCACCTCGAGGAAGCGCACTGCTCCGGCAGGTCCCTCCGAAGCTGCTCCCAAGAAGCGAATGAAGAAATCAGCCCAGCACCTTCCGAAGCGTAAAACCATGCCCGGAGTTACTGGGTGAGTTTATTTTCATTTGTACTTATTGTTTCTCTCTTTCTGTCTTTTGATTCGACTTTTGTTCTTTTTTGCAGAGCTCCTCTCTATGTCAAACCAAGCGGTCCGAGTATGACGAGTCATACAACTCGGCTGCCTTCTCCTCCGCCCCCTGAAGATACTCGGGCTCCTAGTCCCCCTCATGTTGACTCTCCTCCTCCGCCGACTCAGACATCGCCTCGGTGAGATGTACCCATAGCTTCCATTGCTGATGCCGACATAACTCCGATAGTAGATCATCCTACTGAACCTGTTGCCTCTGTTACGATCACCGAAGTTTCCCCCGAAATTCCTTTGACTCCCCCAATTCCAACTGCGACTCCAACTCCAGCCGAGGATATCACCATCTCGGCCTCTTTGGAAACCATAGTTCCTCCTACCTCCATGGATGCCACTCCTAGTGCCGAGGTTGCAGCCCCTGCCGACACCTCTTCTAAGGCTAAGAAGGTTGTTATCACCAAACCTTCAGCATCTCAGAAGGGCCGGCTATCTCTTCTCAACCCAATATTGTTGATGCACTCCGTAAGGGGGCTTCCTCTGCTAAGCCTGTTTGTCACCCTGGCCGCTGATACTCAGCTTACTCTCCACAAGAATCCCGCGGCGGCGGTGGTTACACAACGGGTCCGAGGTAAAGTGCTGACCCATACTGAGAGTGGGAACAACCTCGGCTCTTTGGTGGAATACGCCAGTAATTGGAACGCTGCCGATCAGCTTGAGGGCAATCCGAGCAACCAGCCGTTTCAGCTCTCCGACATCAGAGTCGCTTGCATATGGCTGCTAAGATTGTTCTTGAAAGCGATAAGATGAACGAGGTAAGTGCTTCTGTTGATATCTAGTCAGTTATTCAAATGATAGTATACATACCCTAGTCTCCGAAGCTTGCAACCGAATAACGTGTTGTTCGTTTGGAAGCTTTGTTAGGCTTAAAGCGCGTTATTTGCCGAGTAAATTTCTTGTATAACTTGGATTAATCTTGGTTCATCCGTATTCCGTATTAAACGTTGCTGAATCCGGATCTATTTCGGCTTTGATTATCCATCCATTGAGATCCGAGTTAAGTTTTGCTTGATTCGGATTTCGTCGTAGCTTTGAATATTCAGTCACCTAGATCCGAGTTAAGCTTTACTTGATTCCGATCTGCCTTAGCTTTGAATATCTAGCTGCCTAGATCCGAGTTAAGCTTTGCTTGATTTGGATATGTCTTAGCTTTGAATATCTAGTTGCCTAGATCCGAGTTAAGATTTGCTTAATTTGGATCTGCCTTAGCTTTGAATATCCAGCTGTGTAATGCATTTTGGTATTTAGTTTGCCCATGATCGGCGGACGGCCGAATTCCAAAGGTTGCTCTTTGCGCACAAGAAATTGGAAGAGAAATATGAGAAAGTTCTCCCCGTGGTGAAGAAAACTGGTAACTTAATAAATCTCTGTATTGTTCCTTAAGTTCTTAATATTTTCAACTTGATGTGCTAATTCATTTTTTTGCTGGTATGCAGGTAATATCAATAATCTTAATATCCGCCTTACCAAGAAGGTCAAAGCTTTGGAAGGTTAGTTATTCTTCTCGTCTATTGATTTTCGTTCGAGACTTATCCTGGGTTTCTTATAATCTTCTGGCTTTGGTATAGCAGAGTTACAAACACTTGCAGCGTCGCATCAAGAATGCATATCCATGCCTGATATGATGCTGCATTTTTTAGAACAAGCCACCACTCATTCGACACAGCTTAAAGAAAAGGATGATGAAATAACCCGGTTACGTGCCGAGGTTGAGTCTCTCAAACTCTCGCAGAAATCCTAATTGGAAAAGGTTGATCAGGAGTTCTCTGAAGAGAAGAATCGACTAAGCCTGCAACTGCAGAAAGACAAGGAACTCCTCGATGCTGCCGAGCTGAAGAATCGGATGATGGGCGAGGAAATCACTCGCTTTGAGAATAATAAGGCTGACTGGACCCAGGATCTCCAGAAAATGCTGAGTTATATTCATCGTATGTTTTCGACTATAGCCGAGTTATCTTCTTCTCTTTCTCACTTTTAACTGATATATTTTAATTTCGCGTAGATCACTTTCCGGAAGCTAGATCCGTGAGCTCTAAGGCAGTGATTACTGCTCATCAGCACCGAGGTGTTCCCGCAGATTCGAGTCCAGAATACTCAATGGAAGACTTCTTGATTGGTGTCGGCGCTGCTATTGGACCAATGAAGATTATGGGCAGGGATCTGGTGCAAGCAGCCATCTGGTCCTACCATGTTCTATGGCCGAATACTTCTGGAACTCCTGATATTGACGAGATCAAAATACTTGTGGAGAGATTAATGACATCCCAGACCCAGTTAAATCTCTGGAGGGAATCTCCTGGGAGGGCTGGTGCTGACATGGCACTTACAGCCGTTTTGTCTTGGTACGAGGATATCTCGCTCGACACCTTGATGAATTTGCGCACTGGCTCTCGTTGGGTTGAGGATCCAGAATTTGTCGCTCGCCGTCAAGCTCGTGCCTTCCAGCTAGTTGAGTATGCTGACGTGCACAATTGGATTGAAGGGCCGAGTTTTCTTTCCAACCCAGCAGATGATATCGAAGTCGAAGATGCCTCTGATGATGATTCGGCTGACCAGGATGAGGCAGAGGGTGACTCGGATAACTCCCGTGATTCCAATGCAAGCTCGGATGAGGATCACGACGCGCAATCATCTTCCAAAGGGACTGGGCACTCTCAAAGCTCAAACTAATGCTTCTCAGCAGCCCAGGATTTCCCCCGAGGCTACTATCACTTCTGTTGAAGGCGAAGTAACTTCGACCGAAGCACCATCTACCTTGGAGCACCCAGTTCCTGAAAATGCCTCTACACATGAGACCGAGGTCGCGCCACCGTCATCCGAGATAGCTATTCCTGATGCCCCTGATCATGCTGCTGCCCCTTAAGGGTGCTCTGGCCCTTTTCGCTATTTAGGTTCAAAAAACTTCTTAAGTTATTTCCAGTCCCCGGTATGCCGGGCGTATGATGTTTGTGAAACCATTGTCCGACTTTGGGTGTGGTGCGAATCTTTTTGTCTTTTGCCGCTGAGGCATGGATGATAGTGATCATTATTACTTTGTCTAAACCAGTCTCATTGCTTTACATCTTTGTTTTGGCGACCTTCGATTTCATAGATTTGGATTGTATTTTTCCATGTGGTTGTCCTTAGTTCGACACTTATCTTGTCTGTCCCTTATAAACTTGACAGCATAGTCATTGTGTTTTTAACTTCTATCCGAGATATAAAGCCCGAAGCCCATATCTGGCAAAGTGAGACAATAAGTTGCATCCCTTATCATACTTCGGTTTGTTGGGTGTGTTATTCTTTTTTGCGTTATTCTTAGAAATCTTTGTTTGCTTTCTCTTTGCTATTTCTATGAATATTGAAACACGTTTATACCATATCTTCCAAGATATGATCGTTAATTCTTTGGGGAGTCCCCGAGTCTGTAGCTGAGCTATGGAGCTTTTATGTGTCTGGCGACAAATAGTGGGTAATACGGATTAGTCCCCGAGTTATCACTTGGGTTATCGAGTTCTTGCTTGTGCTCAAAGAATTATCTTGGATCATGTGGCAGTCCCCGAGTTACGAACTGGGTTGCCGAAATATAATTCATGGGTTAATGCAAAGAATGCTTCAGGGTAGTCTCCGAGTTATCGTTCAAGATGCCGAAGTTTAATACACATTTTTTGGAACAGGAAACAATTATGAAGAAGTCCCCGAGTCAATGCTCAGGGTATCGAGGTTTTAATGCGTAATCCGAAACAGTGGATAACACGGTGCAATCTCCGAGTCATCGCTCGAGGTGCTGAAACTTAATACATAATTCAGGAATAAGAAATAATACGGTACAGTCCCTGAGTCACCGTTCGAGGTGCCGGGGTTTAACATATAATTCAAAATAAGAAACAACAAGGTGCAGTCCTCGAGTCACTACTCGAGGTGCCGAGGTTTAATACATAATCTTAAAAAATAAGAACAACATTGTGCAGTCCTCGAGTCGCTGCTCGAGGTGCCGAGGTTCAATACATGCTTGATACTCCAGCTTGATGTGTGATATTATGACGTACCACACATGGCTTTTAAGTGTAGAATGGGCGAAGTAAAGCTATGTTCCACGGTCTTTTTGATTCGTCGCCGGCTTTGATTGCCTTGTTCCTTTCTTGTGACTGATCATTGATTAGGTAATATGCATCATTGTGGAATGCTTTGCTCACAATGAATGGTCCTTCCCATGGGGGTGACAGTTTGTGCATGCCGGCTGTGCGCTGCACTAGCCGAAGAACCAAATCTCCTTCTTTAAAGACTCTTCGATTGACTTTCTTGCTGTGATATCGTCGTAGGTCTTGCTGATAAATAGCTGACCTTGATAGTGCCAATTCCCTGGCCTCCTCTAGTAAATCGACATCGTCTTTCCGAGCTACCTCATTTACCTCAACAGTTGTGTACTGGGTCACTCGTGGCGAATCATGCATTATGTCGGTTGGAAGCACAACTTCTGCCCCATATACCAGAAAAAATGAGGTATACCCTGTTGACCTGTTTAGTGTAGTTCTGAGGCTCCACAGTACTGCTGGTAGTTCCTCGATCCAACATCCTGCCGACCTTTGCAGAGGTTCGACGAGCCGGGGTTTTATTCCGGACAATACCAGTCCATTTGATCTTTCTACTTGCCCGTTTGATGCCGGGTGAGCCACCGAGGCAACATCTAGTCTTATGTGCTTCTCTTGGCAGAACCTAGCAAAGGCTCCTTCAGCAAAATTTATGCCGTTGTCTGTAATAACACTGTGTGGATAACCATATCTCAAGATAACATCTTTGAGGATTTTACTGCTGTTTGTCCATCACATTTTCTTATGGGTTTTATCTTGATCCACTTTGTGAATTTATCCACCATGACTAGAATATGAGTCATTCCGCCTCGGGCTGGCTTGAACGGGCCTACCATATCCAAGCACCATACAGAGAATGGCCAAGTGATTGGTATTGTCTTTAATTCGGATGATGGCATATGTATCTTGCTAGCGTATCTCTGGCAACCGTTACATTTTTCTACTAGCTCTTTTGCCTCCTTTAATGCCGTCAGCCAATAAAATCCATGCATGAATGCTTTGGCTACTAACGCTCTGGACGATGCGTGATGCCCACATTCTCCCTGATGTATATCCAGGAGTATTTCCTGGCCTTCTGCCGAGTGAACACATCTTTGCAGCACGCTTGTGACGCTTCTCTTATACAGCTCATTGTTTATGATTGTGTAAGCTTTTTCTCTTCTTATTGTCTGTCTAGCCAGTACCTCATTACTCGGCAAGATTGCATCCTTGAGGGAGGAGAATATGGGTTGCTCCCATGTCGACGTGATTTTCTCTGGGAAAATTTCACTGTCGATTTCCATGTTTTCTGCCGACATACCAGCTTTGAATCCTTCTGTATTTATTCGTGCAATGGCCAGGTTCACTTTCAAAAAGCCTGGATTGCACTCTTTGTCAATTTCCATTGGCACACTTCCTTCTTTTAATTCTGCTGAGATATGAATGGATTCGGACTCTGGTGATGGTATAATCGATGGTTTTCTCAGGTGCTCTAGGGCGATACCCGGGGGAATTGACTGCCTAATTGATCCGAGTTTTGACAATGTGTCCGCAGCGTCATTTTCCGCCCGAGGTATATGATGAAACTCGCATCCATCGAAGTATCCACTGATTTTTTGCACATGGAACCTATATAGGGCCATATTCGCATCTAGCGCGTCCCAATTGCCTGATACTTGCTGTACTACCAAATCTGAATCCCCGTAGCATAGGATCCGATGTATACCAATTTACTTTGCCACCTTTAATCCATGGACGAGTGCTTCATATTCGGCTACGTTGTTTGATGTGGCGAAATGTATTTGCAGCACATATTTCAGCTGATCTTTTTTCGGTGAGGTCAACACTATCCCTGCTCCCAAGCCAGTTCTCAGCTTGGATCCGTCAAAATGCATTATCCAATAATTCAGATCTGGTAATGCTGGTTCATATTGTACCTCGGCCCAATCCACAAAGAAGTCGGCCAGTGCCTGAGATTTGATCGCATCTCGCCTATCGAATTGCGGAGCATAAGGTGATAATTCGGTTGCCCATTTTGCTATTCGGCCACTTGCATCTTTGTTGCTCAATATCTCGGCTATGGGCGCTTCACAAATCACTTTGATCGTATGTTCTTCGAAGTAATGTTTAAGTTTTTTCGCCGACATGTATACTCCATAGGCCATTTTCTGGTAGTGTGGGTAGTTCTGTTTTGAGGCCGATAGTACCTCACTTAGGTAATATAC
This sequence comes from Avena atlantica, assembly GCA_910589765.1. Classification (NCBI taxonomy): domain Eukaryota; kingdom Viridiplantae; phylum Streptophyta; class Magnoliopsida; order Poales; family Poaceae; genus Avena; species Avena atlantica. Next base: position 211,752,525 of record OU342738.1, read on the forward strand.
CGGCCTTTGTATTATTTATCATCTTCATTCTGTTCCACGACCACCACCGCACTTACCACTCTGTTTGTGGAAGCTACATAAAGCAACATAGGCTCTTTTGACAGTGGAGAGGCCAGGATTGGTGCAGTGACCAACATCTTTTTTAGTTCATGAAACGCATTATCTGCTTGCGGTGTCCAAATGAACTTATCAGACTTTTTCATCAGTTGATACAGAGGTAATGCCTTTTCTCCCAGCCGACATACGAATCGGCTAAGCGAGGCCAGGCAGCCCGTGAATTTCCGTACATCATTTACACACCTCGGCAATTCCATTCTTTCAACCGCTCGTATTTTAGTTGGATTCGCCTCTATACCTCGGCTGGATACGAGAAAACCGAGTAATTTCCCAGCTGGTACACCGAAGGTGCATTTTTCCGGGTTAAGCTTCATTCGGAACCTCCTCAGGTTTGTGAATGTCTGCCGAATATCATCTAGGAGTGTTTTGCTTTCTTTGGTTTTTATAACTACACCGTCTACATATACTTGTACATTTTTTCCTATCTGGTCATGTAGACACTTTTGCATGCATTTCTGGTATGTTGCTCCTGTGTTACGCAGGCCGAATGGCATGGTGCGATAGCAATAAGCCCCGTACGGGGTAATAAATGCAGTCTTTATTTGATCGGCTAGATTTAACGGTATCTGGTGGAAACCAGAATACACGTCTACAAATGACAACAGCTCACAACCAGCAGTCGAATCAATGACTTGGTCTATCCTAGGTAAAGGAAAAGGATCTTTGGGACACGCCTTGTTTAGGTTCGTGTAATCAATACACATTCGCCATACGACGGCTACATTCGGGTCATCCTTTTTCTTTTCTACTAATACTGGATTTGATAACCAATCCGGATGAAGAACTTCCATGATGAACCCGGCCGCAAGGAGACGAGCTATCTCATCCCCTATTATTTTTCTCCTGTCTTCGGCGAAGCGGCGGAGAGGTTGCTTCACCGGCCTTGCTCCTGGCCTTACATGCAAAGAGTGCTCAGCCAACTCCCTCGGCACACCTCGCAGGTCTTGAGTTGACCAGGCAAAGATATCCCGATTCTCACGGAGGAAGTTGGTGAGCTCTCCTTCCTATTTGGAATCTAGGACGGCACCAATCGTGATGGTGCGCTCTGGGAACTGCTCATCTATCTAGACCTTTTTTGTCTCTTTAGTCGGCTGGAAAGAAACACTCCCATGTGGGTTGGCTAATTCTGTCATATTCAGCTGTGCCGACTGAGCGAGAGCCGCTACCTCCTGAATCCTACGTTTTTCTCTTGCAATAAACAATGACTCGGCCAGGTTTGATCCGGCCGAGGCACACTCCATCGACTTCCTGTAATCTCCTGCTACTGTTATCACCCCTTGTGGTCCGGGTAACTTCATTTTCAAGTAAGTGATGTGGAAGCTGCTCGTGAATTTGGCCAATGTCGGCCGTCCGAGTAAAGTATGATAGCAACTTTCTAGGTCCACCACCTCAAACTCCAAATTTTCCGCTCTGCAATTCTCCCTTGTGCCGAATAATACATCTACTCGGACCTTCCCAATGGGTTCGCATGAAAGTCCCGACACTATTCCATGGAATGTGGTTCTTGTGGATTGCAACATATTCTGCGCTATTCCGAGTTTATGCATCATATCTTTGTACATGATATTGATACTGCTCCCATTGTCAATGAGTACCTTTGAGAATTTGACATTAATGCCGGGCCCAACAAATGTCGGATCTAGTACGAGTGCATACGATCCTGGATTCGGCATTATTTTCGGGTGATCCTTTATGCTCCAGGTTATTTCCTGATCCGACCAAGGCACATATCTTGGTACCGCCGACATAACTGCATTCACTTCCATATGTAGGCGTTGTACACTTTGCCTGGCTTGCTGTTCTGTTGTGAACACGCAATATGATTGATGATGCTCCCTGTAATCATTACGTCCATTATTTCCGGGGTTCGTCCTTCCATCCTGACCTTGATTTATCACTTGATGCACTGCATCTCTCTGGTACGAGTTAACATATCTCGGAGGAGGTGGGGGTAACATTAACTGCTGTGCATTTGCCCCAGTCAACTGCGGCTGATGCGCTTGATGATAAGACGCTTGCATGCTCGCCGGGTTCCCCATTGAATTTTTCATCCAGGCGCATTGCCGAGTTGTATGATTAGCCGGCTTGGCTGGATTTGGAGTATGAAACTTACACGGTTGATCCAACATGGATTCAACGTGTACTTCGGCCTTTCCTGCCACTGCTTCTTCTGTTCTGGTGTCCACTGTCTCTTCCCTTCATTCCTTGGTGTCCACTGCTGAGGACCATTTTTCTGTCGCTGACTGTTTCCGTGACTCGGCTGATCTTGCACTACCGCTTCCACCTGATTGGAGGCATATCTGTAATCCGGTCTCTCCTCTCTTCTTCTACCTCTGAACTCGTTGCGCCTCGATGATCTAGCTGCATCTCTTGCATATTGATCTTGATGTTCCCGATGATCTGCCAACATTAGTTCTGGTTGTGTCGGATCGCCCAATGAATACGAATTCGCTATCCTGATGGTTTCTGCCAAGGTGGTCGGCATATCTCTTTGCAGTCTCTGCCACAATACACTGGCGTATCGGCATCCTTGAGCAAACCAAGCTATCGCTTGAGATTCTATAACTCCTTCACATGAGTTTCTAAGGTTACACCACCGAGTCAAGAATTCTCTATCTGTCTCATTCGGTCTCTGCTTGCACATAGCAAGCTGCTGTGGCCTGTTTGGTCTCTTGTAAGTACTGCTGAAGTTGCTGAAAATCATCTCTTCAAAATCTAGCCAACAGTTGATACTGCTTGCTGGCAAATTGTTCAGCCATACTCTGGTTGGTCCTTCCAGCATTTGCGGGACATATCTTACCGCCCATCGCAAGTTTCCACTTGCTATTTTTACCGCAGTGGCATAATCAATCGACCAATCCCGTGGTTTGGTGCTCCCATTGTATGTTTTCGTGCCCCTTGCCAGCTGAAAGTTTGGCACTGGTGGCTCGCCCATGATTCGAGGCCCAAAACATGCCGGACCGGGCGGACCCTGCTCTTCTAACAACTCGGACCGGTACAAACTGTCCAGTTTTAATATTGCATCACTTGATGGCAAGCTTCTGTACATGATTCTCTCCTGCATTCCATAATGGTTATTTCCACCATGCCCTGCATACTCCATATCTGAGTAACCATCATTGTACCTCTCGTTTGCCTGATTATGGTGAGTTGGTCTCACTTCTCGCTCTTGCCGCGGTTCATGCCTCGGCTAAGGATCGGGCGGTGGGTCTCTTCTTCCTTCCGCCGGGTTATTGTTCTCATGATTCCCCCTTCCGAGGTCTCCATTACCTCGGCTTCCATTGCCTTTGTTGGCACGGCCGGGGTTTCTTTCGCCACTGTTACCTCGGCTTCCATTGCCTCTGTTCTCATTGACTTTTTCGGCTACTGCCGGATCATATGGAACAATTTGCTTATTTCTTTTTCCTGAAGTTATTGCTCTATCTTTTCGCGCGTTGTTTCCGGGTGAGGATTCTGCTGCCACTGATAGTGCGGGCGCTGCTCCAGCCGAATGAACCATACGCGAGGCTCCCGGTCTTGCCGGGTCTACCCTAAGCATTTCTTCATTCTGCTGGTTCGCAATGCGTACCAGCTCATTCACTCTTTCTTGTTGTTTCTGTCGGGCTTCGCCGGTCAACCCTTCCAACTCTAGTGCAGTGGCATTTTGCCGCCCTTAGGTTCTTTGCCGGGGTGCTATACCTCGGCAAGCCTAGATCGACTAAATCTGCCTTATGAGTCTCATGCTCTTTGTTGATATCATTTATGAGGCTTTTCCCTCTCAATCTTAATTCATCGACCCGCCCGGGGGCAACATTTAGTTTATTTGCCTTGGCATATTCTCGCAGGGTCCTGTTCAAGGATTCCCGCAAGGCCGACACCTTTTTTTTCCCTCTACTAGCACTTTATGCCTAGTTTCTTCCAACTCTGCCTGAGCATTAGCCGGATCAAGTATCGGTGCCACAGGCATGGTTAGGTTATCTATAGTTGCCTCGAGAATATTATCTGGTCTTTCCAGAGGTGGCCATCTTACCCTTGCTGCCTTTGGGGTTGTCTCCTGCACCTCGGCTGATTTGGCTGCTGCCGGATCTACCTCGGTGGGCTATGGAGCTGCCTGCTTCGTGGCCACCTGTCCTCCCGTCGTCGGGTCCTTGCTTGATCCGGCACGTGCTGCTGCCGCCTGTGCCCCGGCTGCGACCATCACCTAGATGCTGCCAACGGGGAGTGCTGCACGCAGATCGTTTGCGGCACTAAGGGGAGGCTCTCCTGCATCAATAACTTGGTGAGGATAAACGCAGGAGGTGTCGACGCCGACGTAGATCTGGTGCGTGCCCAAGTTGATGAAGACGCCATTGCGCGGAGGAGCTTTCCTCCTGAAGCTGCCTGCGTTATCGCTAACATAGTCCCAGAGATCAACTCTCTGGACCATACTAGAGACGACGCGCTCGCCGGTGTGGATGAAGTTTCCCGTCCGGATCTTGACTCCAGCTAGCACCGCTGCTGGCCCCACGGTGGGCGCCAACTGTCGTGTTGGTGGCACGGCAGATGTCGTGGGTAGGCTAAAGTATGGGGCCAATGGATGCTAGAGGGATCCGGGGAGGGAAGATGTAGTTAATTCTACACTCAAATGGCTAACATGCAGATCTTTATTTCTCTTCTTTTGAACTACAAGTGCTCCTCGAGCTGTTTTGCGGGAAGAAGAGATCTACTACACAAGCCTTACAGCGTGGAATGAATCGATCCCTCCTCATGAGCCCGCTCCTCCCCTTATAAAGGGGTGCCTTGGTTCCTTCTAGGGCTGACATGGCAAACATATTCAAGGAATATGCTTGTCCTAATATGGTAACTCGGCGGCTCTCTTTCCGTGTCCCCCTTCTAACGACAGCAATGTTCCAGAGAACCCCACCTGCGCGCCTCGGGCTCCATGACTGTCACCTCCATGACCTCCTTCTGACCTTCTGCATCTCTGCTCCTTGTCCTTTGTGCTTGGCTTTGTTCAGATTCTTCCTAGCCCGTGACTTGGGTTTGACTATAGGCACTTCCTTCTCCCGCAAGCTTCATGTTACTTGGCCTTGTCTCGCATAACTCGGCCCGGCCTTCACCTGCATTCAAGTTATTCAGACTTACTCGTCCGACTTAACTCGTATGTCGGCCAGATAAGGTATTGCTCCTTCCGTAGGTGTCATGGCCGTGCTTATCTCGGTCGACTTTTACATGACTCGGCCGATATAAACAGTAACCCGACACATGACAAGCGAGACTCCTCTTGTCTTCCCCTGTCTTGACCCTATCCGGGGTCTCCTCCCCAACAACAAAGTGATGCACTTTCATGGTAGCAAGATCAAGCCTCTGAGGAGCCAAAATTGTATCATTTGGATCAACATCAATCTAAAGCAGAAACAACACGTGCAGCAATAATTCCCCCAAAAATGGGTCCCTTAGTAGCTAATCGACGAGCAATAAGAGAACCAAGATTGTACCTGGTTTCATTGTTGAGTGCAGCAGCTAGGAAGGCCAAATAATAGTTGGAAATATTTCTAGTGTTCTCCCTACCAAGAACACTAGTGGCAAGATAATAAGCAAAGTACCTGATAGCTGGAAGTTGAATATTTCTTATCTTTCCCCGCTGGGCTCTACGGTTATCATCATTAGTTATCTCGCGGTAGAGCTCCAAAAAATAAGTGGGTTGAGCTGGAATCTTCTTGACCGTCCCAGCTGTACCAATACCTAGGATCTCACAAAATTTCTTCAATGTCATAGTGTAAGGCCTGCCATAAATTTTGAAAGACACATCTGGATTGAACAAGCTATTAGAAAAAGAGAAGCTCTCCACAAAGTTTTTAGTGAGCATAGCATACTGCACGCTCTCATCCTACATATAACTCGTTAATCCAACCCTCTGAACCAAGGTTAGGAAATCATTGAGAATCCTAGCAGCCCATAAAAAGGTTGGACAAGGAAAGGTGGATGGGTGCGCATCCCCTTCATCTCCCTCGTCGCCAAATCGCGGTGTAATGAGATCCTCATTGTATGAGGGCCTAACTCGGGAGGATGATCTTGAAGGCCTTGCCCTCCTAGGTGAATCACTCTCAAATATTTCACCAAAGGTGTGGTTATCCATGACCTATTTTTATGAAATTTTTAGACAAACATCAAACCAAGTGATTTCCATGTTGATAATTGATGAGAAACTACTATAGGAACTTGCTAGAGGGCTACACATGCATCAAAATGTAATTTCTAAGCATAGAACAAGCATGCAAGCTCACACAAAATGACACCTATAGCAGCAAAATACTCAAGATACGATTTACCAATCACAAACTAATTGGACAAGCGGAGGAGGCACATACCAAGGAGCAATCCCTCCAAAAATCAGCAACAAAGATGGGCTGAGCAAGGAGATCAAAAATCGGGAGAAAGAACAGCAGGAACTCGAGCTTGAGAAAATTTTCCGGTGTTTTTAGGAGAGACAAAGAAGATGGCTGGGAGGAGACACTTTGGAGGGCCATAGGTGGGTCACACCCATGCCAGGCGCCACCTGGGGGCTGGCCGCGCCACCCATGGGTGTGCTGGCCTGGGGGCCCCTAGGCCACTCCATGTGTCCCTCTGCCCTTTTTTTAGGGAAAATTTATTTTGAATTTTCTGGGATTTTTCGGGAAACTCTATTTTTGGCCAATTTTTAGGGTATGAAAATTGATTTTCTCGCAGAAAAGATTTTTTTTAGAAGAAGCAAAATCAAACTAAAACCAAAACTATAGAAGTTCTAAGACACTCTAACAAGCAAACAACTAGCAAAACTAAAGCTAACAAGAGAAAAAGAAAAGACTAGGAAGGAGAAATGTAAGAGTGAGCAAGAATAACCACAGTAAAAGCATTGCTTTATTCATTAAAATCCTTTTGTTAACAAGGTTGATCAAGTCTTGTTACCAAAAAAATCTTATATGAAACAAAACTTTGCATTCCACAAGGTGATTATGTTACCTCAAACTTGATAACAATGGTCCCAATCATAATAGTTTCAAAATTTCCTTGTGGAATGGGACAATATATTTCTCCAACCTTGATGCTCTCAATATTTTCAATGGAATTCAAGCAATAGCTCTTAGCAACCTTCTTGGGGAAATAGACAGTATGCTCTTTGTCATTAATATTAAAAGTTACATTTCCTTGATTATAATTAATGACAGCACCTGTAGTATTAAGAAAAGGTCTCCCAAGAATAATAGACATATTATCATCTTTAGGCATTTCAAGCACAACAAAATCAGTTAAAACCAAGAAATTATGATCCACCTGAACAGGAACATCCTTACATATACCAACAGGAATAGTAGTTGACTTATCAGCCATTTACAAAGATATATCAGTTGGTATCAACTTTTCTAGCTGGAGTCTCTTGTATAGAGAAAAAGGCATAACACTAACTGCAGCTCCCAAATCACATAAAGTAGTTCTAACATAATTGTTCTTAATAGAGCAAGGAATAGTTTGTATACCTGGATCTCCAAGTTTCTTTGGAACCTTACCATTGAAGGAATAATTAGCAAGCAAAGTAGAAATCTCCTTATTAGGAATCTTCCTTTTATTAGAGACAATATCCTTCATATACTTTGAATAAGGAGGCAACTTAATAGCATCAGTCAAAGGAATTTGCAAAAATAAAGGTTTCATCCACTGACAAAACTTGTTGTAGTGTTCTTCCTCCTTTTACCTGTGTTTCTTGTTTGGAAAAGGCATAGGTTTCTGCACCCAAGGTTCTCTCTCACTACCATGTTTTTAGCAATAAAATCTTCCTTAGTGTACCCAGTGTTCTTAGTGTGCTCCCTAGGTTCTTCCTCAACTTCCTCCTTATCAGGAGCATTATTTTTATCATTACCACTCTCAGGTTCAGCATCAGAGACAGATATACTATTAGTATCTACAACAGGTTCAAGTGGTTCCTCAATTATTTTATGTTTCTTTTCTTTCTCTTACAAGGACTACCACTACTTTCACCTTGTTGAGAATCATGCTCAATTCTTTTAGGGTGTCCTTCGGGATATAAAGGATCTCGAGTGGCTATACCACTCCTAGTTCTAATTTCATAAGCATGTTTATCTCCCGAGGCATTAACTAGCATATCCTTTTGTACCTTAGCAAGTTGATCAATTTGGGTTTGAACCATTTGAAAGTGTTTACAAAGCATTTTAATATCATTAGAAGTTCTTTCCACAATATCTTTCAACTCATTAATAGCTCTAGAGTTTTCCAATAAATGATTCTGAACTTGTTTATTAAAATTACCTTATTTAAAAATAAATGTGTCAAGTTCCTCTAAGCATTGATCAGGAGGCTTACCATAGGGAATATCACCTTCATCAAAGTAGAGAGAGTGTACCTCAATAGTAGATGAGTGGGTAATTGGCTTACATAATTCTTCTATAGGAGGTATATTCTTCACATCTTCAGCTCTAATACCTTTCTCCTTAAGACATTTCTTAGCTTCTTTCATCACTTCATCATTTAATGCAATAACTCCCCTATTCTTTGGTGTTGGTATTGGAACTGGTTCAAGCACAACTGGTTCAGGAGTAATAGGCTCAGGTGTTTTTAGCTTAGTTGAAGTCCAATCGTCATAATTCTTTATTATTTTAGCCATTAATTCTTTAGCATCTGTAGGAGTTCTTGTCCTAAAAACACAATCAACAAAACTATCTAGATAAGTCCTAGAATCATTACTTAGTCCATTATAATAAATATCAAGTAGTTCATTTTTAGGTAATGGACATCCAGGATGTGCATGAATCAAGGCACATAACCTTGTCCATGACTCAGGAAATTTCTCTTCTTCTCCCTGTTTAAAATCAAAAAGTCTCTACAAAGCAGCATGTTTAGCACTGGGAGGAAAATATTTCTGGAAGAAAGAAGCAATCAAGCAATCAGGGCTATCAATGGAACCAGGAGGTAATCTATTAAACCAAGCCTTAGCTTCTCCTTTTAGTGAAAAATGGAAAATCTTAGTAACAAAGTACTTGCGCATCTTAAAATCATCAGAGAATAAAGCACCATAGTGGAAAGCTCATTCATATGAGCTACAGCACTCTCATTTTCAGTCCCACAAAAAGGTTATTTCTCTACAATGTCTAAATAGGATAAATCAAGAGAGAAATCATAATCTTTATCTTTAATATCTATGGAGAGGTGGCAAGCTTAGGATCATAGGAAGGTTTAGGAATAATGGTACGTCTCTCAACGAGACTCTTAATAGCACTAGCACCATGCGTGTTTCGGCACTCCTAAAAAATTCATCAGTAAACTCAATGTAACCATCATTAATATCATATCTCTCTCTAGACTCAGGTGAGCTAATTGGTGTAACAGTGTCTTCACTAGGAGTTTCAGTATTTCCTAGACTAGCCATAGTAGCATCTAGGAAAGGACCTAATGAACCACTCGCATCAAGCACAGTAGAAGTAACATCATGAGTATCAAAAGCAGTTTTAGATTCAGCAGTAGTAGCAGTGTGTGTAGCATGTGTATGTGATGGTGGTGTAACAAGATTACTTATAACACACGGTGAATCAAGAGCAGCAGAGATGTTTAGGACTGCACCTCTTCTTGTAGTGGATGGTAAAATAGGAAACTTTCCATCACGAGACTTACCCATGATGAATAGAGTAGCAGTGAACAATGGTAGATCCAAGTGAACTTACAAATAGAGCTATGCTCCCTGGCAACGGGGCCAGAAAATAGTCTTGATGACCCACAAGTATAGGGGATCGCAATAGTCTTCGCGGGTAGTATTACCCAATTTATCGATTCTACACAAGGGGAGCCAAAGAATACTTGCAAGCCTTAACAACTGAGTTGTCAATTCAACTGCACCTGGAAATAGTTCTTGCTCACAAAAGTTTATCAGTAGCAACAGTTTGTAGTAGCAACAGCAAAGCAACATCAGCAGTAAAATAGGAGCAATAATAACAGTAGTAGCAAACAGTAGGATATGAGTGCGGTAGGCATAGGGATGGATGGACGGGCATTGCATGGACGAGTCTAAACATGTAACTTCAAGATCTAGGGCAATTACAGATAGATAAAGATAAAGCATCCAAGTACTAAACAATCATAGGCATGTGCTCCATATATAGTCATGCTTTGTCCTGCCAGCCCGTGGCAGCGGGGCCTCAAGGGAACTACTGGCAATTAAGGTGCTCCTTTTAATAGAGCACAGGAGCAAAGCATTAACACTCCATGAACACATGTGATCCTCACATCAGAACCATCCCCTCCGGTTGTCCCCATTTCTGTCACTTCGGGGCCTTTGTATCCGGACAATGATATGTGTACACAACTTGCAGATAAGATCACAAACAATGCTATCATAATGATTCAATAATAAGTTCATATCTGAGATCATGGCACTCGGGCCCTAGTGACAAGCATTAAGCACAACAAGTTGCAACAAATTCAAATAGCACTAATAGAGATACTAGGCACCATGCCCTAACAATCTTATTCGATTACATGATAGAACTCATCCAATCCCTACCATCCCCATAGCCTACAGCGGGGGATTACTCACTCATGGATGAGGGAAACATTGATGGTTGATGGAGAGGTGTTGGTGATGACAATGGCGATGATCCTCCCCAAATTCCTCGTCCAGGCAGGGTGCCAGAAAGGAGTTTCTGGATCCGAATCGCGGTTTCTGGTGGTGGCGGTGCAGCGGAACTCTTTCTAGAAAAACATCGACCCCTCCTGAGTTTTTAGGTCAGAAGGAATCTTATAGGCGAAGAGAGAGGACGAGGGGATGCCTGGGCTGGCCACACCCCTCCTAGGCGCGAGATAGGCCCACCCGTGCGGCAGGGGGTGTGAGCCACCCAGGGATCCCCTTCGTCTCGTACTCTGGCTCCATGGATCTTCTGGTAAAATAGGATTTTTGGCATATTTTTCGGGATTTTTCCTAATAGTTGGTTTTCTGCACAAAAACTAGACACCAATGTAATTTTGCTGAAAACAGTGTCATTCCGTGTTAGTTGTATCCAAATTACACAAGTTTAGGGGAGAAACAATAGCAAAAGTATTCGGGAAAGTAGATACTTTTTGGACATATCAGGCGTTGTCATGGGAATGGCCATGGTAGATGCTGCGACTGACAACGAGTAGTAGTAGGAAGGGCTAGGGCGGCCAGCCATCTGTGGTGCGATATGAGGGCAGAGACACAAGGTTTTACCCAGGTTCGGCCCCCCGGAGGGTAAATACCTACTCCTGCTAGATTGTATTATCAAGAGATTACAAGGGTGGCAATCTCGGCGGCTAGGCAGTGAGTCGATGGGGGAACTTGTCTCTAGAGAGTACACTAGGGAGGTTTATATAGGGGTACCTTGCTAGGGTTTACAGATGTAACATCCCTAAAATCATGTTTCAAACTCATGCATATCATCCATGCATCCATGATCATATAGAGTTCATTTCAAACAAAACAATTCAAAAACAGGAGCATATGAGCTCATTATTTTATGTGATCATCTTTTGAAACAAATGCTACTCTTTCTATGAGAGGTGGTTGTTCATGAAACCAAACCTTGTGCCTTATTGCTTTCAGAATGAGTTGCTAGATTGCTAAGGTTTAAACCAAAATTTTCAAAGCAAATACCATTTGAAAATCAATTTCAAAACCAATGTGAAACAAGTGCTATGTCACTGTTATTTTATTTTTTATTCCAAATGACCAAGCCAATTCAAAGTGACCACTTGGTTTTATGCCCAAATTTGTGACTGTTGCACACTGCAAAAATCCCAAAAAGATTTGAAATTCATTCCAGAAAATCAATTTAGAAAAAGAAAAAGAGAAAGGAAATGGAAAAGGGTCGGCGCCAGGATTTGAGCCCAGCAACAGACGTAGCCCATTTAGCCCACCTGGGTCCCCCCCTCTCTCTCTCTCTCACGCGCAGACGCACCCGCGGAGTCGCTGACGCCAAGACCCCACCTCCCCTCTGTTTATTTCGCTGATAGGTGGACCCATGACCCCGTCGTCGTCTTCGTCAATCACGAGCGCCTGCGCCGCTCACGCCGCCGTTACTCGCCGCAGTCATTGCCGCGTTGATTCCCCTTGATTCCGCGAGTAACTCCATGCCCAGCTCCGGCTATAAGAACATCTCCCCCTCGCGGTCATTTCCCCCCACACTGCACACCCTTCTCGCCACCAGGCTGCCAGTATTCGCTCTTGCGCCACCGCAGACCGAACCTACTCAGGCGACCAATTCTGGTAAACCTCGTGAGCCCCTTCCTCTCTGGTTCATACGAGTAGCTTCGCAACTTCCTTGCGCACCTCCTGATCCCCTTTGCCCGTCTGTTTGTGATCCAGAGCTTCGTCTTCAACGAGCACCGAGAGAATCCGACGTCGTCTCCAACTCCGGCGAACCTTCCTGGTTAGTTCTGACCGCGCCTTGTTTTCTCTTTGACACTCGCATGACCAGCATCACTCCGCGCATCTGACACACTACTTATTTTTCCTTGGCGTGGTCTGTATCTTCGCCAACGTCGACAAGCAGCTGCACCCGACGCGTTCGCGAACTCCGACGAGGAATCCCTGACGACTCCGAGCGCCCCTTCGCCAGCCAAGGACACGTTGAGCTTCACCTCGTCACTGCGGTTCTAGTGAGCATTCTCTTCCCTCCCTGGGCGACCTAGAACGCCGGCACCGCCACTGACAGAGCGCTCCGCCGCTCGCCGTCACCGCGCGCCGCCAGACCTTGGTCGTTTGATCAAGAGCCGTTGGATCTAGATCCAACGCGTGTAATAGAATCACTTAACGAAGCGTTACATTAGATCTGAGCCGTGCGTGATCACTTAAATCCAACGATCTGCGTCGATCGATCCGCCCGAACCGGTACGGGCCAATAGGAAACAGACGCGTGGCAGTGAGTTTAGATTTTGAAGCAGATTTTAGTTCAAATTTGTTTTGTTTGTAACTTTTGATTTCCACGTTAGATTTTGACAAATTTTATACCGTTGGAATCAGGAGAACAAGCTCTTTCAAAATATTCAATGTGTTCAATGTTTAGCTTCTGTTAAAAAGGTTTTATTTGCAGAAGTTTGTGTAGGACTAATTTGAGTATTTGAAATGTTTAGAATTGTTTTAGGATATGATTATTGGTTGATTGGCAAGTTTTTATCTTGTTAGTGAATAAGTACCTTGCACTTGTTTGGTTGAGTTTTAAAAATCATCACTTAGCATCTTGCATGCATGCATATATATTTTTGGTTGAATATATCTTGTATGTGATTGTGGCTATATTCTATGTGTAGATTTTGGTGCTAGTGATTGTGATTGTGAAGAGTGCTACTCTCCCAACTACCAAGGCAAGTGGTACTTCATGAATATTTCTATACCTATATTTTGTACTAAGCATTAGAAATATTTTGCTAAGTCTTGCATGTTACTATTTTGCCTATATGCCATCTGGGAAATCCTAAGTAGTTGTAGAATTGCTAGGAAATTTCTAAGTTAAGTTACTATCTATGCCATGCTTAGCCTAGATAGTAGCAAACAAGGGTTGGTGAAATATACATGCTATGATGAAAATATTTCTAAGTCTTTGGACTTGTTTTACTTAATAAAACAACTAAGTCAATGAATCACCTGGGTGGAAAGGGACTTGATTGGTGGTTTTTGGTTGAGTGGTTACACAAGGCCCATGGCTATGGTTTACCTTGTGTATCTCACTTGTGGTAAGCCACCCAGGAACAAAGAGATTTTAGAGGCCAAGTGTTGAGAAGCTTCTAGTGCAGCCACTTGGCAATATGGGCTCTGCCTGGATCACATAAGTTGCTAGAACTTAGCCATTTGGACAGTTGGTGGTAGTGGGAATGATAGGTTGGAACGCGTCCATTTGGTCTAAGGGAAGGCTTCTGAAAGGTCCTGTCTTGGTGAAACCAAGTCTGGTGGGGAAAGTGCACAACCTCTGCAGATGGAAAAATCTAAGTACTTAGCCAAGTCCATGGAAATGGACAACTTGAGCATCAAGGCATGGAGGCTATCAAGAATCTCCTCATCCCAATTTCTAAGTAAAAATTTGTGGGTGAACAAGGGTGAAGGACCTCAATGTCTATTGGTGGTTCCTTGGGAAAAGTGTTGACAAATAAAAACTTAGTAATTTCAACTAATAGGCAAAACCTATTTTGAGCAAAGCAAGCCAAGCTACACTTAGCCAAATTGCATATAGTAATATAGTCCACCTAAATTTTACTAAGGTATCACTTGCCAATACTATTCCAAAGTATTGACCCACTGTGGCTGTAACTTGTGATGTTGCAGGTTACTCTGATGAGGATTAGGTGTCATGACTCTACACTCAACATGTTTGCCTGTGGCACATGAAGATGAAGACTTATATTTATTTACTTATTCAAACTCTTGTATTAGGCCTGTGTCCTTGAGTTGTAAAGACTATGTTATCTCTGGAATGGATGTAATAAATGACCTTTGTATCTGTGTACTTCATCTTAAACTGTGGATGCTAGCAATGATCCAGGGACTAGCATTGCAATCACAGGGATCCTTTTACTTTACAAAGGAGGGATCTTACAAATGGTATCAGAGCACTGTGTTGCCTGTAGGATTATGACCCTAGGATTGGAAACCACTAAGGAAAAAATTTCAACTTCTACACTTGTCTATTCTTCTCGTAAACTTTTCTAATCTTCTCTCTCATCTCTATTTGTAGATGACCTCCATCAACGAAGCCGTGAGGAAAGGACCACTCATGACAATGACTTTGGAGTGTGAGACAGAATTCCCCAAGGCTCTCAAGGACCTCATGGTTGCATTAGAGATACAAGGTGCATCTGTGTACAAAGGTTTTCCTGTGATGGATGAAGGAGTGGAATACTGGTGGGTGCAACTTCACTTGTATAAAAACAAGGAAGACAACCATTAGGAGAAAGGATTCTGCATGTTCACCAATTCAGTGGTGCACCCTACATTCTTTGAATTAGCAAGGAATGCAGCTTGGAAGACCATCAAAGAACTTGGTGATAGAGTCAAGTGCAGGATGCTCAACCTCCAAAATGATCTCAAGAAAGAGAAGGAACATACTCAAGAGTTGGAAGCTACCAACCAAACCTTAAGAGGAGACATTATATACTTAGTGATGGAATCATGTGAGCAAGATAGGCTGATTGCTTCTAGAAACATTGTGTTAGCCAACAGATCCAGTGAGATAGGATTGTAAACGTACTTCGTTAGTTGGACCACCACCTATCACCTTATTTTCCAAAATGTTTCTTTAAAATAAGATTGAACCTTGATTGTTGTAATGGTTTCATGTATGCATGACTTGTGTGTTTTGCTTCCCAAGGATAAGTATGTGATGTCTTGTCTTTTGTTTTATCTTAATTCGTGTTGTTCTAACTTTTCTATCTTATAAATAGAAGCCTATTACCATCAGCACTGTTGAGGAGTTCCAGGTTACCCGCTTTGATCCTCGTATCGTTGTGCTTACTACTTTGCTCAATCTCCCTCTTCCCACCATCATGGTGCATCCCCTCACCAAGTTTGAGAGGAAGGACCTCTGGGGCTTCAAGGTCAACCAGCCCGGACGCCAGACTGAGCCTACTACGGAGGCCATTGTCTTCAAGCTCATGCACGATGAAAGGAGAGAGGCATTGAGGTAGTTATGCAGGATCTGATAGGACATCTGCTAGGGCGACACTCCCGACAGGTTGGAGGTACCCACTTACACGTCTTCGGAAGACGTGATGAGGATGGAGAGTCCATCGACTTCGAGGACAATTCGAGGGACGCAGCAGAGCCGATACGCCTGTACCTCCAGGACTTAGAGTCTCTCATTAGGCACGTGGACACTGACAGGACCAATGTCATGCTCAGCAATGACGAGCTCCAGGTGCAGCTTCGCGAGAAGGACAAGCTCTTCGCACAGCAAGACGAGATAGTCAAGGAAATGGAGGCGAAGTTCGAGACCCAGGACAGGAAGTTAAAGAGTTAGGAGAAGCGTGTCCAGGATAGGAAAAAGAAGATCCGTGACATGACTGAAGAACTGCAGTCCAAGGATTTCGAGCTAGAGAAGCAGCAGACAGTGATAGAGAGGCTTCGTTCCCAGAAGAGGTCTCTCAAGGCCAAGATAGAAACCTTGACCACTAGCATCGAGGAAAACAAGACCGCGATGGAGAACGCAGGTCTTACCTTTGTCGAGGAGGAGATTGATGCCGATGAGTAGATTGACTACTCGTTTAACTTTTATTATCATACTTGTTGTTTGAGAACTTGTTATTTGACCATCCGACATGTGGATGGCTTGCTACTTGTGTGTTTTACTTTGTGAACTTATTATCTTGTTGTTGAACCTTTATCTTTATGTTGCATGCTTTGTGTTTGTTTATGTGATGTAATGTGCATGAAAGCATCTATGGGTATCTCATTCTTATCTCTATTGAACAAACCACAGATGCCTCCCCGTCGTGCAAACCCCAACCCCAACAACAACATCACTCCAGAAATGCAACAAATGATGACCGCTCAAACTCAGCTTATGCAGATGATGACGACGTTCATCCAGAACCAAAACAACAACAACAACAACAACAATAACAACAACAATAACAACAATAACAACAACAACAACCCTCCGGGTTTTGATATGCTTACCAGGTTCTTGAGGTTGAGGCCAGCTAAGTTCTCAGGGACGACTGATCCCATGGTGATCAATGATTGGCTACGCTCAGTAAACAAGGACTTAGTAACCGTGGGCCGTACGGATGCTGAAAAGGTCAGATTTGCCGCACATCTGCTGGAAGGACCAGCCGCCACTTGGTGGGACAACTTCCAGATCACCACTCCCATAGATGAAGTGACATGGGCTATCTTTGAGGATGGCTTTCGCACTGCTCATATCTCATCTGGAGTGATGAGTCTGAAAAAGAAAGAGTTCCACAATCTGAAGCAGCGCCACCGCAGCGTGGCTGAATATATTGAGGAGTTCAACAATCTGGCGCGGTATGCACCGGATGAAGTTGACATTGATGCCAAGAGAAAGGACAAATTTCGTGAAGGCTTGAATGATGAGCTGAATCTGCTATTTTGGAGAACAAAATGAAGCAAGTTGAGAGTAGAAAGAGAAAGCACTCCGACAAGCACAGCTCGGGATCGTCTCACAAACGATCTCATTATGATGACAGTGGAAGCTCAGGATCCCACAAGTATGGGAAATTCAACAAGCACCACAACCACAACCGTCATGACAACAAGCATCACCGTAGTCATGAAAATGACAAGTACAAGAACCACAAGAGTGGACATAAGAGCCACCACAGTGGTAATGGAAGTGGAAATGCAAGTCAGCCTGTTAAGAGAGACATACATCAGGTAGAATGCTTCAAATGCAAGAAGATGGGCATTATGCAAATGAATGCCCAGAAAAGAAAGTTTAAGGACCCAACAAGACTAATCCTTTCCAGAAGGGACAAGTAAACCACATCAATGTGGAGGAGGTCTATGAGGAACCTGATGCTGTTGCTGGTAAGTTCAGACTCAATTCAATTCCAGCATTTGTACTCTTTGATACTGGTGCATCTCATTCATTCATATCAAGAGCATTTGTTGAAAGAAATGAACTACCGGTAGAAACTATTGGGTGTCCAATAAAAGTAAGTTCTCCTGGTGGATAAATGATAGTGAATTCAGGATGTCATGATCTAGTCATATAGTTTGGGAAGTATAAGTTTCCCGTTAACTTGATAATTCTAAACTCCCAAGGATTGGATGTCATCTTGGGAATGGACTGGATGACTAAGTACAAAGGAGTGTTAGATTGTGCCAACCATACTGTCTCACTCACGACTCCAGAAAATAAAAGGATCAGATTCAAGACTAACTTCGAAGCAAAAAAGGGTATGCTTAATTCTCTTAAGGGGGTTAGCATAGACAGTGTGCCAATTGTGAGTGAGTATCCGGATGTGTTTCCGGAAGAATTGCCGGGAATGCCACCAGATAGAGATGTGGAGTTTCTTATAGATTTGGTACCAGGATCAGGACCAATGGCAAAGAGACCTTATAAAATGTCAGTTGATGAACTGAAAGAACTCAAGAAACAACTTGGAGAACAGTTGCAGAAAGGATTTATTCAACCAAGTTCTTCATCTTGGGGAGCCCCAGTTTTGTTCGTGGAGAAGAAAGATAGAAGTCAAAGGTTATGCATAGATTACCGTTCACTCAACGAGGTAACTATCAAGAACAAATACCCTTTGCCTAGAATCAATGACTTGTTTGATCAGCTAGAAGGAGCCTGTGTGTTCTCAAAGATTGATCTCCGGTCAGGCTATTTTCAACTCAAGATAAGAGAACAAGACATACCTAAGACAGTGTTCACTACAAGGTATGGATTTTATGAGTATACCGTAATGCCTTTTGGTTTGACCAATGCTCCAGCATACTTCATGAATATGATGAACAAGGTTTTCATGGAATTCCTTGACAAGTTTGTTGTCATTTTTATCGATGACATCTTAGTCTACTCCAAGAGCAAAGAAGAGCATGAAGGAAATTTGCGATTGATACTTGAGAAGTTGAGAGAGCATAAACTTTATGCCAAATTCAGCAAGTGTGAGGTCTGGTTGGATGAAGTTGGTTTTCTTGGTCATGTTATGACAAAGGATGGTGTAGCAGTTGATCTTGCTAAAGTTTCAGCGGTAACTGAATGGGAATCTCCCAAGTCCGTGAAAGAAGTTCGAAGTTTCCTTGGCTTAGCAGGTTACTACAGGAGGTTCATAGAGAATTTCTCTAAGGTAGCTAAGCCTATGACAGAATTGTTAAAGAAAGACAAGAAGTTTGCATGGTCTGAAGGTTGTGAACTCAGCTTTCAGGAATTGAAGGAGAGACTTGTGACAGCACCAGTCTTGTGTCTGCCTGATTTGGAAAAAGATTTCCATGTGTATTGTGATGCATCTCATCAGGGTTTGGGTGCAGTACTTATGCAAGATGGTAAAGTTGTGGCATATGCCTCGAGACAACTCAAAACTCATGAAGTGAACTATCTGACTCATGATTTAGAGTTAGCCTCTGGTGTCCATGCACTCAAAACATGGACACACTATCTTTTGGGAAAGCGTTGTGAAGTGTTCACAGATCACAAAAGTTTGAAGTATATCTTCACCCAGAAGGAAATTAATATGAGACAAAGAATATGGCTTGAACTTATCAAGGACTATGACTTAAGTTTGAAATACCACCCCGGTAAAGCAAATGTTGTAGCGGATGCTCTAAGTCGTAAGGTTTTTTTAAATGGCCTTACCAAAGGAGAATTGCAAGATGATCTGTGTACCCAATTTAGAAAGCTCAGATTGGAGATTGTACCTGAAGGACATCTCATGTCCTTGGATGTTCAACCTACTTTGTTGGACAAGATCAAAGAAGCCCAGAAGATTGATAAGGAAATTGAAGAGATTAAGGAAAATATTGGCAAAGGAAAAGCCAAATAATTCCATGAAGACGAACAGGGTACTTTATGGCATGGGAAACGTATCTGTGTTCCACAAGACCCGGAGTTGCGGAAACTGATTTTGCAAGAAGCAGACAACTCTCCGTATTCCATTCATCCGGGTAACACCAAAATGTACATGGACATGAAAGAAAGATTTTGGTGGAATAATCTCAAGAAGGACATCGCCGAACACATTGCTTTGTGTGATGTGTGTAGTAGAGTAAAAGCGGAACATCAGAAACCAGCCGGTTTGCTTCAACCACTACCTATTCCTGATTGGAAGTGGGACAAGATTGGTATGGATTTCATTACCGGATTACCAAGGACCAGGTCAGGATACGATTCTATTTGGGTAGTAGTGGATTGCCTAACTAAAGTGGCTCATTTCATACCCGTGAAGACAACTTACACAAGTGCTAAGCTAGCCAGAATCTACATGAGTAGAATTGTATGTCTACATGGAGTACCCAAGAGTATTGTGTCTGATAGGGGAACTCAATTCACCTCTCATTTTTGGAGACAGTTACATGAGTCATTGGGAACGAGGTTGGAATTCAGTACTGCTTTTCATCCTCAAACCGATGGACAAACGGAAAGGACTAATAAAATTCTTGAAGACATGTTGAGGGCATGTGCCCTAGACTATGGAGCCAGTTGGGATGAAAGTCTGCCTTACGCAGAATTTTCTTATAACAACAGCTATCAAGCCATCATTGAGATGGCGCCATTTGAGTTTCTCTACGGAAGAAAGTGTACCACCCCATTGTTATGGAATGGTGTGGGAGAAAGAAGTTTATTCGGACCAGATCTTATCAAAGAAGCCGAAGAGAAGGTCAAGTTGGTTAAGGACAGATTGAAGATAGCACAGTCCCGACAGAAAAGCTACGCAGATCCTAAGCGTAGAGAAGTCACCTACGAAGTTGGTGATAGAGCCTATCTTAGAGTGTCACCACTTCGTGGAGTGAAGAGATTCGGAGTCAAAGGAAAATTGTCACCAAGATATGTTGGACCATTCAAGATTCTGAGTCGTAAAGGAGAAGTTGCCTATGAAATAGAACTGCCAGAATCTCTGTCAGCTGTCCATAATGTGTTTCATGTGAGTCAACTTAAGAAATGTCATCCAGAAATGGAAGAAACTTCTTTGAAGGATACTATACCTTTGGAGGAGGTTCAATTGGAAAGTGATCTCACTTATGAAGAGAATCCTATCAAGATTCTTGAGACTGCAGAAAGAGTCACAAGGACTAAGACTATCAAGTTTTGCAAAGTGCAGTGGAATCATCATTCCGAAGAGGAAGCAACATGGGAAAGAGAAGATGACCTTCGGAAAGACCACCCTCACCTATTTGCTAGCCAAACCGAATCTCGAGGGCGAGATTCACCTTAAGGGGGTTATAATTGTAACATCCCTAAAATCATGTTTCAAACTCATGCATATCATCCATGCATCCATGATCATATAGAGTTCATTTCAAACAAAACAATTCAAAAACAGGAGCATATGAGCTCATTATTTTATGTGATCATCTTTTAAAACAAATGCTACTCTTTCTATGAGAGGTGGTTGTTCATGAAACCAAACCTTGTGACTTATTGCTTTCAGAATTAGTTGCTAGATTGCTAAGGTTTAAACCAAAATTTTCAAAGCAAATACCATTTGAAAATCAATTTCAAAACCAATGTGAAACAAGTGCTATGTCACTGTTATTTTATTTTTTATTCCAAATGACCAAGCCAATTCAAAGTGACCACTTGGTTTTATGCCCAAATTTGTGACTTTTGCACACTGCAAAAATCCCAAAAAGATTTGAAATTCATTCCAGAAAATCAATTTAGAAAAAAGAAAAAGAGAAAGGAAATGGAAAAGGGCCGGCGCCAGGATTTGAGCCCAGCAACAGACGCAGCCCATTTAGCCCACCCAGGTCCCCCCCCTCTCTCTCTCTCACGCGCAGACGCACCCGCGGAGTTGCTGACGCCAGGACCCCACCTCCCCTCTGTTCATTTCGCTGACAGGTGGACCCATGACCCCGTCGTCGTCTTCGTCAATCACCCGCGCCTGCGCCGCTCACGCCGCTGTTACTCGCCGCAGTCACTGCCGCGTTGATTCCCCTTGATTCCGCGAGTAACTCCATGCCCAGCTCCGGCTATAAGAACCTCTCCCCCTCGTAGTCATTTTCCCCCACACTGCACACCCTTCTCGCCACCAGGCTGCCAGTATTCGCTCTTGCGCCGCCGCAGACCGAACCTACTCCGGCGACCAATTCTGGTAAACCTCGTGCGCCCCTTCCTCTCTGGTTCATACAAGCAGCTTCGCAACTTCCTTGCGCACCTCCTGATCCCCTTTGCCCGTCTGTTTGTGATCCAGAGCTTCGTCTTCGACGAGCACCGAGAGAATTCGACACCGTCTCCAACTCTGGCGAACCTTCCTGGTTAGTTCTGACCGCGCCTTGTTTTCTCTTTGACACTCGCATGACCAGCATCACTCTGCGCATCTGACGCACTACTTATTTTGCCTTGGCGTGGTCTGTATCTTCGCCAACGTCGAAGAGCAGCCGCACCCGACGCGTTCGCGAACTCCGACGAGGAATCCCTAACGACTCCGAGCGCCCCTTCACCAGCCAAGGACACGTTGAGATTCACCTCGTCACTGCGGTTCTGGTGAGCATTCTCTTCCCTCCCCGGGCGACCTAGAACGCCGGCACCGCCACTGACAGAGCGCTCCACCGCTCGCTGTCACCGCGCGCCGCCAGACCTTGGTCGTTTGATCAAGAGCCGTTGGATCTAGATCCAACGCGTGTAATAGAATCACTTAACGAAGCGGTACGTTAGATCTGAGCCGTGCGTGATCACTTAAATCCAACGATCTGCGTCGATCGATCTGCCCGAACCAGTACGGGCCAATAGGAAACAGACGCGTGGCAGTGAGTTAGATTTAAAACAGATTTTGAATCAGATTTTAGTTCAAATTTGTTTTGTTTGTAACTTTTGATTTCCACGTTAGATTTTGACAAATTTTATACCGTTGGAATCAGGAGAACAAGCTCTTTCAAAATATGCAATGTGTTTACTGTTTAGCTTCTGTTAAAAAGGTTTTATTTGCAGAAGTTTGTGTAGGACTAATTTGAGTATTTGAAATGTTTAGGAATTGTTTTAGGTTATGATTATTGGTTGATTGGCAAGTTTTTATCTTGTTAGTGAATCAGTGCCTTGCACTTCTTTGGTTGAGTTTTAAAAATCATCACTTAGCATCTTGCATGCATGCATATATATTTTTGGTTGAATATATCTTGTATGTGATTGTGGCTATATTCTATGTGTAGATTTTGGTGCTAGTGATTGTGATTGTGAAGAGTGCTACTCTCCCAATTACCAAGGCAAGTGGTACTTCATGAATATTTCTATACCTATATTTTGTACTAAGCATTAGAAATATTTTGCTAAGTCTTGCATGTTACTATTTTGCCTATATGCCATGTGGGAAATCCTAAGTAGTTGTAGAATTGCTAGGAAATTTCTAATTTAAGTTACTATCTATGCCATGCTTAGCCTAGCTAGTAGCAAACAAGGGTTGGTGAAATATACATGCTATGATGAAAATATTTCTAAGTCTTTGGACTTGTTTTACTTAATAAAACAACTAAGTCAATGAATCACCTGGGTGGAAAGGGACTTGATTGGTGGTTTTTGGTTGAGTGGTTACACAAGGCCCATGTATATGGTTTACCTTGTGTATCTCACTTGTAGTAAGCCACCCAGGAACAAAGAGATTTTAGAGGCCAAGTGTTGAGAAGCTTCTAGTGCAGCCACTTGGCAATATGGGCTCTGTCTGGATCACATAAGTTGCTAGATCTTAGCCATTTGGACAGTTGGTGGTAGTGGGAATGATAGGTTGGAACGCGTCCATTTGGTCTAAGGGAAGGCTTCTGAAAGGTCCTGTCTTGGTGAAACCAAGTCTGGTGGGGAAAGTGCACAACCTCTGCAGATGGAAAAATCTAAGTACTTAGCCAAGTCCATGTCAATGGACAACTTGAGCATCAAGGCATGGAAGCTATCAAGAATCTCCTCATCCCAATTTCTAAGTAAAAATTTGTGGGTGAACAAGGGTGAAGGACCTCAATGTCTATTGGTGGTTCCTTGGGAAAAGTTTTGACAAAGAAAAACTTAGTAATTTCAACTAATGGGCAAAACCTATTTTGAGCAAAGCAAGCCAAGCTACACTTAGCCAAATTGCATATAGTAATATAGTCCACCTAAATTTTACTAAGGTATCACTTGCCAATACTATTCCAAAGTATTGACCCACTGTGGCTGTAACTTGTGATGTTGCAGGTTACTCTGATGAGGATTAGGTGTCATGAGTCTACACTCAACATGTTTGACTGTGGCACATGAAGATGAAGACTTATATTTATTTACTTATTCAAACTCTTGTATTAGGCCTGTGGCCTTGAGTTGTAAAGACTATGTTATCTCTGGAATGGATGTAATAAATGACCTTTGTATCTGTGTACTTCATCTTAAACTGTGGATGCTAGCAATGATCCAGGGACTAGCATTGCAATCACAGGGATCCTTTTCCTTTACAAAGGAGGGATCTTACAACAGATATACAACCGAGTTAGTTAAGGACTCGGAGGCTTGACCTAATCCTACTGGGCCTAGCTATGCTCTTGGGCCTCTAGCTTCTAGTCGCCAGGCTCCTTCTGGGGTAGTGATCCAGTCTCCGTCCTGTAGGCCCACTCGCTGAGAGCCAGATCCAGTAAGGAACGTCTTGCTGGGCATACCCCATTCGGCATATCCCCATTAGTAGTCCCCGAGGCCATCGTTGATTCGTCACAGGTGTTCTTTGGCACTCAGAGTATACGGGTACAATTTGGACGCCTAGTAGAATCGGCGGCGGACTCCCTCAATGAAGGAAGGAATCCTCAAAATATTTCCCCAGTCGCAATATCAGTGACCAATCGAGTCGCCATTTTGGCAAGTTGTCGAATTGAAGCTCTGGCGAATGGGTCGGCGAGTCGAGTAGACGAAGTTGGACCGTCATCTTAGTCAAACTATCTATTAATCCAACGGTAATATTGGCGTAATCACCACGGGGTAACGGCTCCTCCAAAATTGGCGAGAAGAAACCGCTATATAAGGAGAGTGAAGGGGGAGTTGCAAATCTTATTCACATTTCCTCCAACCCCGTGCACCCCTCAGTCTTCCATTCCCTTCAGATCCGGAGTTTCAAGAGCAAGCGAGTGAATCCAGCTCCTCTCCCTGATGGCGCCTCCGAAGGACCAATGGGGCAGATCCAAGTGTACCATGGCGTCGCTGAAATCGTTTTAGGACGTGGGTATCCTGTGCAAGGGGAAATGGCTGATCCCCCTGGCCGAGGAGATGGAGCCGGATCCTTGTGCCAGCTAGTTCATCTGCTTCACCAGCCACCTAGAGAGGGGGCTCGATTTTCCCACATCAATCTTCTTCCGGCGGTTCTGCTCCTACTACTCCATCAAGCCCTCGGATCTAGGGCCCCATAGTATCGAGCATCTCAACATCTTCGTGGTGTTCTGCGAGTACTATCTGGGGTGCCGCCCCTGCTTCCCCTTTGGCAGGAGCTGTTCCATGGGTGCGTCAGTCACGAAGGGGCCAGCGGCCCGATGCTGGCAGCGGGCGGCCTCACCTTCCAGCTGAAGGCCAAGGCCCCCTTCCTTGACCTCATGTTGCCGAAGAAGGCTGCCAGCAAATGGAATAAGTACTGGTTCTATGTTTGCGAGTCAAAACCATACAGCGAGGTGTCTCTCCCAATGTTCACTGCCGATAGGAGCGAGCCGCGTCGGCTGCAGATGACCAAGCTTCCCCACGACCAGATGATGGTCGTGGACGAGATGCTAACACAGATCCGGTCGCTCAAGAAGGAGGGGCTAGAGACCATAAATATGTATAACTGCTGGCTTGGAAGGTGATTGGTGCTGCTAGCCAGCCGATCCCACTAGATGTACAAGTGCACTGGCAAGGATGATGGAACAAAGGCCTGCACATCCGAGTGGAACACCGACGACTATGCCGTAGCGCTGAAGAAGATCACTGACGCAGAGTACTTCAAACGAAGGCCGGGCTCACCCCGTATACCGCCATCGGGAAGCGCCATGAGCCAACAGTGAGTTTTTATCCTTTCTTGATTTTGCAGTCATAGAAGTGCAGTCACGGTTTTATGATGTTATATGTCTCTCTCAGTTGTTTCAGGTCTTAGAGGGTTGGCTTCCTCCCACCAATGAAGAGACCTCCGAGTAGGTCGGAGAAGACTCGAAAGAGTCCTCCGACGATGAAGAAGAGGCAGTGGAGGTTGCCGCACCCATGCCCGCAGTTCGGAAGACCCGTGGGAAGAAGCAGCGCGAACTCGAGGCTAGTCGAAGCCTCGAGGAACATGAAGGAGACGAAGGAGACGCGAAAGAGCATAACGCACGGCGTGTGGCCACACTGGCGAATACCACTCGCAAGGTTAAGTTGCCCGTGAATAAGAAAGTGCCCAAGGCGCCGTTGCCGCCCAGGTCGACGGCCAACTTCGAGTCGGACAGCGAGGCCGACGATGCGGAGGCTGAAGCTTCGATGAAGGTTTTAGAGGTGACTGATACAGGAGCTGGGGACGTGGTAGAAGGCAAGGTCCCCCTCTTGGCGATCCCGCCACCATTCTCGGCGGTCCCAGGGCTGGGGGCCGCTCTGGCCGCGGAGACATCCCCGTTAAAGGAAGCGCCGACGCCGACTGGGCCCGAGGTCCCCGCGGCCACAACCTTGTTTTTGAAGAATACTTTAGTGTCGTGGGCTTTGTCTGTTTTCGAGACGGGCATCGATCGCAAACTGGGCCCAGAGTTGGAGAAGCCGGCGCACACACTGGTCTACGCTTCATTCCAGTCGCCAAGTAAGTCCTTGCCGAATCGATTCGGAATAGCTTTTGTGGTCGTTGATTGAAGTGCTAATCGTGCCTTTTTGCTGGACCGGTGTCAAGAAGATTGGTCACCCTTCGGTGGCCAAGGTGTCGCCTGTCGCCACTAGAGGAGAAACCGACCCTTCCAAGAAGAGGAAGGGTGATGAAGCCGAGGCGTCGGTCGAGGGCGCGAAGAAGAAGAAGGGCGAAGACTCCATCATAGACATGGACGAGCCAGCCGAAGTGCTAGTCGGAGTCGCCATGATCACGGAGGCCGCCGTGGTCGTGGGGTCGCAGCCGGGATAGCCGGTCGCGTTGGTTGGGGCATCAGAGCCCGCGACTAGCACCGTAGGGATGATGGCGGCGACCTTTCCCCGTTTCATGACGAAGGCCTCCGCTGTGGTAGTGGGGACACAGTCGCCTCAGGTGCCTGAAGTCTTGGACGTAGACGTCGGGTAGCGGCATCGGCAGACGTCATTCGTGCTGCCGTCAGTGGATGTTGTTGAGTTGCACAACATGTTAGGCGCAGCCATCCAGGTATGTCGAGTCCCCGAGGATCTAGTTGCTGAATTTCAGCAGCTGGATTCTCACTTCCTTCGATGTCCAGTCCCTGAGTGGCTAGTCGCTGAATTTTAGCGTCTAGGCACTTAGGAACTTTTGTTGTCCAGTCCCAATTGGCTAGTCGCTGAATTTCAGCGGCTAGGCACTTAGGAACTTTTTCTATCTACTTACGTGTATTTTCTCTTCACAGGGCCTTTAGCATGAGTCGTCAGAGCGGCAAGCCGTGAGGGAACGCTTGGAGCGCGACCTCCAATCCGTGCAGGAGGTTAACCAGTAGCTTCAGGCGACTGCGGGTAGGTATTCGAGTGTTTGGGTGATTTCCTTTCTTTTGTCGTGTGGACTCTCACATTGATTTTTCTTTGTAGAGGACCAATCTGCTGCGATTGCCAAAGCCCGCGAGGGTTTCATCCCAGCCTCCAAGCTGGAGACTGCTAAGTCTTTGTTAACCGCCACGGAGGGGCGGATCGCCACGCTGGAGGAGATCAAGGCCGCGAAGGCGGAGGCGACCTCGTCAGATAAGAGGGCCAAGGCTGCTGTGGTTGCGGCAGCAGACGAGCGGAAGGTCTCCGACGCGCTTGTTGTTGGTCTGCAGTACTAGTTGATGGCCCTGCAGGACTTCACCATGGGGCTTTGTCGTCCACTTCTCGGTAAGTAGTGCATCAAGTTATTTCTCGTAGTAGCGGGTGAGTCCCCGAGCGGGCGGGTC
The DNA here is from genome assembly GCA_910589765.1 of Avena atlantica. Lineage (NCBI taxonomy): Eukaryota > Viridiplantae > Streptophyta > Magnoliopsida > Poales > Poaceae > Avena > Avena atlantica. The sequence goes on from OU342738.1 coordinate 211,780,273, forward strand.
GCTTTGTTGGAGAGTCCCCAAGCGGGCGAGTTCCTGCGCTGGTGAGTCCCCGAGCGGGCGAGTCGCTGTGTCGGCGAGTCCCCGAGCGGGTAAGGCTGACGATCTGTTACCTTCTTGGTTTCTGATTTGGTTTTTGTTTGCAGAGAATATCTGTGGCGGGGACCCTGAAGTGCAGTCGTATGACGCTAAGAAGTGCGTGTCCATGATGGTGGACTCGGCCGCCCTCTCGGCAACATGCATCCGCGCTGTTCTCTAGGGGATCTCGCCCACTGAAGTGATCCCAGCGAGCTGACAGAGGTCTGGCGCTACCTTGAGGACGCTCCAACGATGGTCGAATGGATCGCACGGTCGGCGTTTCGCCACGGGGCTATGACTGCGTTGAGTCTCAGGCTCGTGCACTTCCCCGACAACTTCGACCTCGACAACATCACTAGCGGGTATCCGTCGGCGACCGGCTCGGTGGAGATCTCAAAGGTGTTGAAGCTGACCGCGAGGGCAGCAACGTACTTCGAGCGGGTGTTGGCAATGGGCGACATGCTGCCATACCAGGAGACAGTGGTAGCACCGACCTACCCCGAGCCGAAGCACCATGACCTCAAGTTGGAGCAGCCATTCCGGTCGGCGATGGCGAAGAGTTCGACGACCTACCCAGCGAATCCATGGGAGCCCTTCATTCTGGTCCGTGGTGGTGGTGCGTCGACCTCAAAGCCTACATAATAAGGAATTTCCTTTGGGCCTTTTGTGTTAGTAGTATATAGTATACTTTTGTATGAATCCTGGTCCGTGAACGATGTATTTTGTTGCTGAAGGAATAAGAACGTGTTGAATTAGTTCGATTTGATGTGTGATTTTGTTTGTTTAGCGAGTCCCTAAGCGATTCCTCCCTATGATGGGGTTTACCTCGCGTTTTTGTATGTTTGTTTGTTTTGAAATGTTACTAAGTTAGAGTCGACTCGCTATGTCTTGGAAAGCTAGTCGCTTGGCGACCCCAACGGGTTCTCTATACTTGGTTGTTTTCCCGGACGCGAGCAGGGTCGGTTAGGCGAGTCCTCGAGCGTGGTAGTTAGTCATTCTAGTCGCATGCTTGAGGTAGGTGAGGACGTGGCGTGTTGTTTGTAGCGCATCGCTCCACCTGGCTCATAGAGCCAGTCGCGTGGCGAGTCCGGGGCCTGCTCTCATACATGGTGTTTTCCCGAGCCGCGTGGGTTGGACTTAGGCGAGTCCATGAGCGTGGTACTTTAACCGTTCGAGTCGCCATGCCAAGGATGTGGAGGACAAGTCGCTGGGAGAAGAGTTTTATGGTTGTCTTGGCCTAGTGGGCCAGTCGGGCAAGGCGACTTCGATGGGGGATCCGGGTTAGAGTTTTCGTGGACGACGCAAGGCCCGAATACTTTCGGTGCCCTTGTGCCACACTAATTAGCCGTGTCGGTCGCTAAGACAAGGGTTGACTCCTGTGGGAAGCGTATTGCTGTGATTACTAGTGCGATTGGAACAAGACTTGGAGAGTAAGCACAATTTGTGAGAGTCGAATGTATTATATTGCATGGCAGGGGGAGTAAAGATCGGAGTTCTACATATAGAACTTCTTTAGGAGATTTACATTCCATGGACACTTGAAGTCGAGATGACCGTCGCCGCGAACATTGATAAGGTAGTAGGAGTCGTTGCCTAGGACTCGCCCTATGGCGAATGGTACCTCCCATGGGGGGAGAGCTTGTGCATTCCCTTCTTGTCCTGGATCATCCGTAGGACCAGGTCGCCTTCCTGGAGTCCGGACTCGGTGGTTGTGGTAGCGGTGGAGTCCCTGTTGGTAGATGGTGGTGTGGGAGCTAGCTAAGTTGCATGCTTCATTGAGATGGTCGACCCCATCTTGGCGTGCGAGCTCGTTGTTGGCCTCTGCGTAGTTGACGACCCGAGGCAATTCGTGTTCCAGTTCAGCAGCATGACGGCCTTGGAACCGTACGCAATGAATAATGGAATGAACCATGTTTATCGGTTGACGGAGGTGCAGATGCCCCATATTACGGAGGGGAGCTCTTCGACCTAGCATCCCGGAGTTTGCTCGATGGGAACTTGCAGTCGCGGATTGAGGCCATGGAGGATGCTTTGATTTGGGCGTTCCGCCTGGTCATTTGATTCTGGGTGGGCTACTGAGGCGAGGTCAAGCCGTATGTTATTCTCCTCGCAGAATTCGGCCATGGTGCCCTTTGCAAAGTTGGTGCCGTTGTCCGTGATGATGCTGTACGGGAATCTGAAGCGGTATATGAGCTCGCGGAGGAATTTGGCGGTGGTTTTCCCGTCGCACTTCCAGACTGACTTGGCTTCGACCCACTTGGTGATTTTGTCGACTGCGACTAGGAGGTGGGTGTAGCCGGAGGGGGACTTTTTAAGGGGCCCACCATGTCCTTGCCCCATACGACGAATGGACAGGTGATGGGGACCGTCTTGAGCGCTGAGCTGGGGATGTGCGTCTGGTTGGCGTACTTCTGGCACCCGACGCAGCATTGGACGATGTCGACGGCGTCGGCATGCACGGTGAGCCAGTATAAGCCGTGTCGCTTGGCCTTAGTGACTAGAGACCGGGCGCCAGCATGGTTGCCGCAGTCGTTGGCGTGCATGTCTTGAAGGATCTTGCGCCCTTCCCCAGGTTGAACGCAGCGTTGAAACATGCCGGTTACACTGCGCTTATGGAGCTCGCCATTGATGATGACGAAGGATTTGCAGCACCGCACGATCATGCGGGCTTTTGTTTCATCCGCTGGCAGGGTCCCTCTCTCGAGGTAGGCGAGGTATGGTGCACTCAAGTCGCTTGGTTCTGCGACCTTGGCGATCAGGGCGGGCTCGGGTTGCAGCGGGATCCCGAGGTCGATCTCCTTTGGGGGGAGACGGAGGGCTTATGGATGGTGTCGAGGAAGACGCCCGCGGGTGGGGTTTGCCGGGCCGACCCGATGCGGGAAAGAGCGTCGGCCTCCTCGTTCTTGCGCCTATCAATCCACTCGACGGAGTAGCCAGCAAAGTGGCCCCCAGCTGATCCACTGCTTGCCAGTATGCTGCCATGGTGGGGGAGACGGCGTCGCAGGTACCGGCGACTTGTGCGGTGATGAGGTCGGAGTCGCCTTAGTACTGTAGGCGATTTACGTTCATCTCCTTGGCGGCCCTCATGCCATGGAGGAGGGCCTCGTATTCGTCCATGTTGTTGGTACAGGGCGTGAAATCGAGGTACAACATGTAGCAGAGCTTGTCGCCTTTGGGGGAGGTGAGTATGATCCCTGGTCCTGCGCCGTCCATGTTCTTGGACCCGTCGAAGTGGAGCGACTAGTAGTGGAGGTAGGGCAGCTTGTCTGGCTGTCGTGCCTCCTCCTAGTCGGCGAGGAAGTCTCCTAGAGCCTGCGACTTGATCGCCTTGCGCGGCTCATACTTGATATTGTGGACGCCGGTTTTGACCGCCCACTTGGCGACCCGCCCGATCGCCTCGCAGTTGCGGATGATGTCCTGTAGTGGCGCGGATGAGACGACCGTGATTGGGTGCTCCTAGATGTAGTGCGGGAGCCGCCGCTGGGCTTTGAAGACCGTGTATACTAGTTTCTGGTACTACGTGTAGTGCTGTCGTGAGTCATGAGGACCTCGCTGATGTAGTAGACTAGGCACTGTACGGGGTGCTCCTTGCCCTCTTCTTGTCGCTCGATGACCATGATGGCACTGACGACTCGCGCAGATGTCGTGATGTAGACGAGCATCGGCTCCTTATCGACAGGGGACGCGAGTAGGGGTCGGTGAGTAGCACTTCTTTGAGTGCACTTAGCGCATCGTCCACCTCTTTGCCCCATTGGAACATGGGGTTCTTGCACATCAGGCGGTAGAGAGGCATTGCCTTCTCGCCTAGCCGAGGAATGAAACGACTGAGAGTCGTGACTCGATCGTCCAGTTTCTGGGCATTGCAGAGGCACTCGGGTTTCCCGAGCCATGCGACCATGTCGATTTTGTGGGGTTTGCCTCGATGCCTCGCTTGGAGACTACGTACCCCAGGAGCTGTCTAGTGGGTATGCTGAAGGTGCACTTCCCTGGGTTGAGCTTGATCTTGTAGCTCCGCAGATTCACGAAGGTCTCGGCCAGGTCGACGAGTAGGTCGCTCTGGCGATTGGACTTGACTACCATGTCATCGATGTATATGTGGATGTTACGGCTGATTTGGCTTGCTAGGCACTCCTGCATGCACTGTTGGTAAGTCGCGCCGACGTTCTTGAGGCCGAACGTGATGGCGGTGTAGCAATAGGCGCCGAATGGCGTGATGAACATCGTCTTCTCCTCATCCTCGACCGCCATATTGATCTGGTTATAACCAAAGTACACGTCAAGTAAGCACAGCGACTCCGAGCCCGTGGTCGAATCGATGATCTGGTCGATGTGCGGGAGGATGAACTGCTCCTTTAGGAAGGCGCTATTGAGGTTGGTGTAGTCGATACACATTATCTAGGTCTTGTTCTTCTTCATGACCAGGACTAGGTTTGCCAGCCACTTGGCGTACTTGATTGGTCGGATGAATCCTGCAGCAAGTAGACGTTGCACTTCCTCGGTGATTGCTCGGCGGCACTCTTCATTGAAGGCCGCAACGACTGGTTCACAGGTCGCACTTTGGGGTCGGCATTAAGCTTGTGCTCGGCGAGTTCCCTCGGGACACCTGGCATGTCAGATGGCTTCCATGCGAAGATATCACGATTCTCACGGAGGAAATCGACGAGCGCACTTTCCTATGCGGGGCCCATGCCCGCCTCGATGGTGACCGTCTGACTGGAGTCGCCTGGGACCAGTTCGATGGGGGTGTGCGTGGTGGCCTCGAATGCTATCGGCCCGGCATTCTCTGCGTTGGGCTTCTTCAGGATTGTTGGGTCATCTTTCTCGACTCCGCTCGTGTATCTGGCGAGCTCCTCAGCATGGTTGGTATCCGCGGTGATGACGGTGTCCGCGAGTTCGGCGCCCTTTTCCTTGCACTCAACAGCCATGGCAGGGTCGCCGTGGACGGTGATGATGCCGCATGGTCCTAGGAGTTTCATCATGTTGTATACGTAATAAGGTGCTGTCATGAATTTGCCAAACGCTTGTCGCCCCAGCACGTAGTGGTACGGGCTGCAGAAGTTTACCAGCTCGAAGACTATCCGCTCGGTGCGGAAGTTGGCTGGTGTGCCGAAGGTGACTAACAGCGTCACCTTGCCGATCAGGTACGCCTTTCGACCAGGGACGATGCCGTGGAAGGTGTTGAGAGTCGTCTCGATCATCAACTACGGGAGTTGCAGTCGCCTGAACGTGTCTAGGTAGAGGATGTTGATGGAGCTCGCGCCATCCATCAATGTCTTGGGGAGCTAGTAGTCGCCTACTTTGGGCTTGACTACTAGGGCGACTCACCCGGGATACTCGATCCATGGCGAGTGGTCCTCACGGATCCACGTCATGCGCTGCTCGGGCCAGTTGAGGAAGCGAGGGACGTCGACCTGGGACGCGTTGACGGCGACTGCATGGGCAAGGACTTTCTTCTCGCACTTGGTGCCGAGCCCGGTGAAGGTGTGCAATGATCGGACATCGTTGCCAAAAGACCTGTCATTTGGTGGGTTGTTGTTGGGGTCTTCCCTTGCTCTCCTTGCCTTCTCGATCTCCTTCAGGGAGTGGCAGCTGGCGGTGTTGTGGGTGGCGGGCTTCCTGTCGTCGGTGTGGAAACGGTAGTGACTGAGCAGGCTAGATAGTGGTGTGGGAGAGAGCAGGGAAGCGAGTGATGGTGTCCATAGGCGAGATTGGGCACAAGCATACGTCGGGGACACAAGAAGTACCCAGGTTCGAGGCCCACGATGTGAGGTATCACCCCTACTCCTGCCGATCTGACTATCTTGATGAACACTAAGAACTACAAGTGCTCCTCTAGCTGTATCTGTGGACTAACTAGAGAAGTGAAAGCTCAACCCTTGATACGTTGCCCCTGCCACCCCTTATATAGGCCGAGGCGGCATGGGCAATGAAACTGCCAACTGGTGGGTCCCACAGGCGGGCCCGACCGACTATTCTGGTATAGTATATTGTGTAGGGTTCGTAGCATGGAAAACAAAAAATTTCTACCGCATGCACACAAACAAGCCAAGATATATCTACTAGATTGTAGCAACGAGTCGATAGAGGAACTCACCGTCGAAGATTCCAAAGCGGTTAACGAGAGCAGATTCTCGTGGGTGATGTAGCCGTACACTTGCCGATCTCAAGATCGCGTAGACGATCCTTCCGGCGCTGCGTTCCGGCAGCGCTTCCGCAGTCGGTCACACGTTCGGCACTCGATGAAGACCTTCCTCTCCCTTGTTCCAGCAGGCAGCGGAGGTTGTAGCACTCTCCTCGCGATTCCGGCAGCACGACGGCGTGGTACCGGAAGTAGAGGGGAGATCTCACAGGGCTTCTCCTTAAGCCGAAGCGAGTATGGTGGATTAGGGTTTCTCGGAAAACTAGGGTTTAGAGATCCGGGAGGAGGAGGAGGTGTCGGCGGCGGCTAAGGCGGCGGCGACGGACCGGCGGCGGCGACTCGTGGAGAGGGCTTGGAACTTGTGTTGTTTGGGGCAGCCCTCCCCCTCTATTTATGAGAGGGAGGGGCAGCCTTGGGAGGGGTGGGTTTGAATCCAAACCCAAACCCAAGTTGGATTGAGAGAAGGACTTGTTTCTTCTCCCACTAGGAAACCATTGTTCCAGTTTGACTTTTCAAACTTCCCGTTTGACTTTCAATTTAGAGCTTTATTTCTCTCTTGCATATGCCAACACCAAGTGACCTTGGACATGATCCAATCATTCCACTTAACCATGACACATTCATGGACCATTCTCCTTTCGGACCGGTGAACCTTCTAGAACCTTCTAGAACCTCTCTGATGAAATCATCAGAAACTTTCCCGAACTCCGAAATAGGACTTTCCTTATATGAATCCTATTCTCCGGACCATTCCGGATCTGCTCGTGATATCCCGGATCCCATCCAAGACTTCGAACAACATTCGGTCTCTTACTCATCATTCCATAACTACTCAACAACATCGAATCCTTAAGTGTGTCTCCCTACGGTTCGTGAATTATGCGGACATGACAGAGACACTTTTCCGATCAATAACCAATAGAGGAATCTGGAAATTCATATGGCTCGCACATATTTCTACGATTACTTTGCGATCGAATGAACCACTTACATACGATACCAATTTCCCTTTGTCTCACGATAGTTTACTTATCCAAGGTTTTGATCGTCGGTATCTCTGCATACCTAGTTCAACCTCGTTACTGATAAGTACTCTTTTCTTGTTCCCGTGATATGTGATTCCTTGTGAGCCAGTCACATGCTTGCAAGCCAATTGGATGAAATTCCACCGAGAGGGCCCAGAGTATATTTATCCGTCATATGGATGGACAAATCCCACTCTTGATCCATGTGTCTCATCCCATACTTTCCGAACACTCAATGCCACCTTTATAGCCACCCAGTTACGGTGTGGTGTTTGATGTCATCAAAGCATCCTTCCGATGATGGTGATAAGCATGATCTCATGGTCGAAGGAATTAGGTTACTATGTATTAGAAAGCTTATAGCAAATGAACTATATTAAATGACTTGATCTTTATGCTACGCTTATCTATAGGAGTATGTCCATCACATCATTCTCCTAATGATATGACCCTGTTGTTAATAACATCTCTATGTTCATGATCAAGAAACCATGATGATATATTAACCAACAAGCTAGTTTAACAAGAGGCTTTACTAGGGACTCTTTTATGTTTACAAATCACACAAGTATTAATGTTTCCTGTTAATACAATTATAGCATGGTATGTAAACATTTATCATAAGTATGAAGATATGATAATAACCACTTTATTATTGCCTCTTGGGCATATCTCCAACAGTCTCCCACTTGCACTAGAGTCAATAATCTAGTTTCAAACCATTGTGTATTCAACACCTATGGCTTTCTGGTGTCGTATGTACACGATTACTAGTGGTCAACTGATCTCCGGATCTGACACTTCCAGGTCCATGTGTAATTGCATGTCTTTGCGTCTCTACGCATCACTCATTCTCTAACGAGATGGCTTCGTACAAATTTGGTCCTTTGGTGTGACCTTTAGTTCTTTGGGGTTAAAACATGTTGATAATATTGTCATTCAATATATCTTCATTGTATTATCCCTGCTTTGAACTACACCTAGTTTGATAACAAACTACTTGACACAAATGCCCTCTTTTCCTGCTCTAATAGCAGTTATATAGTTAACCTTTTGTTGTAGTATCTGTCACAATGTCTTAACTTTGGAACTCATCCAAATTCATTATGGAACTTACTTTCCATTATATTGTGCCACCCGTAGTTTAAATTGAGATAAACTTAATTTGTACTTTGTGACAAAACTAGTATCAATGTAATTCATTTACAATGAACTAACCATCTATTTGTCACTTCTATAAAATAATATATTCTTATTTCTTTTACAAGATCATAAGAATATCTTTACTATCGTCCAATGATTATCTAATGAATCATTCTGGTACATGCTCATAACATTTGGAGCATAGGACATATCTGGATTTGTACATATCATAGTATGATTGATATAAATACTCTTTGTGATTTCATACATCAAGTATCAATCTATACTTGAATCTTTGTTTCACTTACCAAGTGTCAATACACTTGAATATATCATCAATATTGAACTCATTTAATCCTTTCTGTGTGACAAGAATCTTTCTTGTAGTTTCTATATTGAACTCATTCAATACATCATCTATGTATTTTCGGCACAGCCATATTAGCGTCTATTGATGCCAAATATTTGGGTTTTGCCTAAGTCTTTCATCAGGATGAAATTCTTAATATGTGTTAAGAAAAGATACATCATTTCTAATCAACAATATGTCTTCCACATAATGTTTTAGAAACATGTCTTAGCGCTCCCACTTAATTTCTTGCAAATGCAAGCATCTTCATCGTCTCTGATGAAATTAAACTATTTTAACAGTTTCATCATAGTGAAGATTCCAACTCCGCGATGCTTACTTCAACAATTGATGTTTGCATATGCTTTTAGCATCCTTTGAATTAACAAAAACCTTATGGACCGTGTTATTGCCATGTCCTAGGTGACAATTCTATTAGAAGAACTTGTTTTGCTTATTCAACTACCACATAACAAAAATTATATGTAGTGGTTGCTACATTAATCCGTCTAGACTAAATATCGCTATGAAAGATCAAATCTTGTCATAGCCAACCTTTGAACATTGTTGTGATCTCTTTCCCAACATGTCGACTATTTCATAGATGTGCAACATCCATGTCTATTTCTTTACAGATCCAAACACAACTGTAAGGTCTTACACCTTTCTCGAGGGTCCTTCAAGTTCAAAACTTGATTTCTCGTGTATGGAACTATCACGGATTTTATGGCTTCAAGCCATTTTACGGAGTCAGGGCCCATCATCGCTTCTTTGCATGTAGTACGTTCATTATTCTCAAATAATGATTCAACCCTCAAATCTTGGTATTTGATTGTTTACTCGACCTACTTGGTTCAATAGAAACTTTGACCTCCGTAACCACAACCTTTGAGGCACGTGAGCCACGAGCATTGTTGCTGCCTCCGGAACACTTTTCGGCGCTGAGCAACTTTGCACATATAGCTAAGGTTCTTTTAACCTTATCAAAGTTTTATTGTCCTCCCACTTATCTTTTCACGAAAAATTCATTCTCAAAGAAACTTGACGTTCTAATTGACAAACACTTTTGTCTCCGATGTTATGGAGGAACAGTTATTCGAAATAACATACAAAGACAGGTTCATCCGACTTTGGTTACAAACATCTTTCTGATGCATAGCATACCAATGTTTAAGAAAGGACAACTTGGGTTTTATCCCAAACCATAACTTTATATGGTGTCATTTCAACGGATTATGATGAAGCTCTTTTCAGTAAAAAAACGGTAGTCTTTAAAGCTTTTGATCTTTAAAATATAATGGCAGTTTTATGAATTACACCTTTGATCTTACCATGTCAAACAAGGTTTAATTACATATCTTGAACGCTCCATACTCTTATGGTGTTTCGGGAAATGTAAATCCACGGAACGATTCCTTAAATCTTAGGTATTATGCTAAACTTTGTAACTCAAATATATTCCTTTATGATCTTATCATAATCTATTTATATTCTTGTTACAATGATTTTGCACTTCATCTTGAAAATCTTTGAACTTTTCAAATGTTTCATACTTCATCCTTATTAAGTAAATATTCATATATTCACTCAAATTCGGAGAAAACATATGAAGTTGAAATCCATCGCTCTTGACTACACATAATGGACTTCATACAACAATATGTACAAGTTCCAATAAGCTAGTCATTTGTTCCCTTTTGGCCTATGAACAAAGTTTTAATTATCTCTAGGAAAGTTTCACAAGCGTCATTTGATCAAAATCAAATAGACTCCAAAATTCCATCCACATGGATTTTCTTCATGTTTTCTTTACATGCTAATTTAAACGGCGATGTCACTTCCTAAGTGATCTTTCAATCAATTGTCTTGAGACATTTTTAGCACTTCTTTTATGGATGTGATTTATCCAACGAGATGTGTAAATCATCCATCTTTTATGGATTACGGCAATTACTTGAACAACCCTTTTGTTCTCATAATACCTGATAAAACAAATCTTGAAGGCAAGCTTTGATGTTTAACAAGCAGCACAATAACCCTTTATTTGTTCTCGATGAACATCATCACATATTCTTTTGCTAGTTACTTAGGCCATTGTAGTTCATGAATTGTGTTGTTTTGTATGACGATTCACACCAACAAATTCAGTATCAAATACTTAAGAACGACAATGTTTAATAAGCAAAGAATATAGACATAACATGTATATCATCTATATACTTAAGCTGAACAATTCTAGTCTTTTCTTTTCTGCCATGTATTTATGAGATTCTCTTTCAGTATTTCTTTTTCTGTTTGAAAGAATCTATCAACATCAATAGTGGAGCCATATACATGACACATAGTCCAAAGCATGTACAGTAAAATACCAATGTCTTTGGACTTACACTTTGAAGTAGATCACCATCATCAAATGTTTGGTGTTCTTTCAAATTCCTTTCTTTAGTAATCTCTTGGTGTAGTAAACATTTTACCTACATCAAATATTCACCCTTATCATGGAATTATCCATGATCAAGCTACTTTTAGATTATAACGATGAATCGCGAGTATAATGTTGCTCTCCAAAACCTTTTGGAGGATTAGGACAACTAGTGTCTCCAACCATTTACAAATTCTCATCAAATATGAGAACATGATTTTTGCCATATTATACTCTATCATGTTGCAACCAAAACTTCGTTTTAGATATCACAATATCTTCCACACATCATGGTTTCTGAAACAGCTCTTTCAGATCCTAGATAACCTTGATATTAAGACAATCCTTTAAATATCAAGAATCATGGAGACAAACATGATACTCATACACTAACACTTGGAATTGTCACTCTTGTTTTAATACCAATTATTAAACTTCATGGAGTAACTAGAACTTACTGAAAGTTTGCAATAGGACTTTTAAACTTCAGATTAACACTTCAAAACAATACGATACCAGTTCGTAAAGTAACTAACTAGAATTCTATAGTTCTATCATCTCAAATGTAACTAAGCGCAAGGTGGTAAACGGATGCCAATGACTACAACAATTATGCAAATTCACTTTGATTTAATTTATGATAAATAGTGTTCAACTTTTAATCAAATTGTTGTTGAACTCCCACTCAAAACAATATCCCTCACATTGTTTTAGTGATCACACGAACCAAATCCACCACATCAAAACCGATCATCACGTGAGTTGATGTAGCTTCAATGGCGAACAATCAACATGTTCATCATATCTACTATATGACTCATGCTTTACCTTTCGGTGATCCGTGTTCCGAGACCATGTCTGTACATGCTAGGCTCGTCAAGATCAAACCTTAGCTTCCGCATAAGCAAATCTAGCTTGCTCACGTTGTATACACTCGCAGAATCTAACACACCCGATCATCACGTGATGCTTCAAAACAACGAGTTTTAGCAATGGTGCTTACTAAGGATGAACACTTTAAAACTTGAAATTGTGTGCTTGAGGGATCATCTTATAATGCTACCGTCGTTAACTAAGCAATACAAGATGCATAAAAGGATTAACATCACATGCAATTCATAATATGTGATATGATATGGCCTTTCTTCTTTGTGCTTCCGATCTCCATCTTCAAGCCCGAACATGATCTCCATCATCACCGGCATTGCATCAAGGTCAATGACGCCGCTCCATGGTTGTCGTCCACCAGCTTCAACTATTACATCTATTTTGAATAGACACGCGGGTCTTAACAGAATTTTAAGACAACAATATGGCTCCTGCCGGTTGCCAACTTACAATAAGGAACATTGCATACATCATATATAATCACAATCATAGCCATATCACATCACAGCACACCCCTGCAAAACAAAGTTAGACGCCTCTAATTTTCTTTGCATATTTTACGTGGTTTGGGGCTTTCAATAAACAAGAACCACAACGTTGATGCTTGAACTATCAAGTGCCCATTGTAAATTGAATCTTTACAATGATGGGAGATACAGACACCCGCAAATCCACTTATGCAATACAAGTTGCATGTTGAGCGTGAAGCAAGTCTCATGAACGATGTCATGTAAGGTTAGCCCGGGCCGCTTCATCCCACCATACCACAAGATGCAAAGTACACAAGAAGCAATTGATAAAAAAAGCACCACCGCCCACAATGACCATTGTGTTCTACTCGTGCAACAGATCTACATATAGACACGACTGTGATACCACTGGAGGGTTCGTAGCATGGAAAACAAAAAATTTCTACCGCATGCACACAAACAAGCCAAGATCTATCTACTAGATTGTAGCAACGAGTCGATAGAGGAACTCACCCTCGAAGATTCTCGTGGGTGATGTAGTCGTACACTTGCCGATCTCAAGATCGCGTAGACGATCCTTCCGACGCTGCGTTCCGGCAGCGCTTCCACAGTCGGCCACACGTTCGGTACTCGATGAAGACCTTCCTCTCCCTTGTTCCAGCAGGCAGCGGAGGTTGTAGCACTCTCCTCGCGATTCCGACAGCACGACGGCGTGGTACCGGAAGTAGAAGCCGAAACGAGTATGGTGGATTAGGGTTTCCCGGAAAACTAGGGTTTAGAGATCCGGGAGGAGGAGGAGGTGTCGGCGGCGGCTAAGGCGGCGATGGACTGGCGGCGGCGCAGCGGCGGGCGGCGGCTAAGGCGGCGCTGGCGGCGGCGGCTCGTGGAGAGGGCTTGGAACTTGTGTTGTTTGGGGCAGCCCTCCCCCTCTATTTATGAGAGGGAGGGGCAGCCTTGGGAGGGGTGGGTTTGAATCAAAACCCAAACCCAAGTTGGATTGAGAGAAGGACTTGTTTCTTCTCCCACTTTCAATTTAGAGCTTTATTTCTCTCTTGCATATGCCAACACCAAGTGACCTTGGACATGATCCAATCATTCCACTTACCCATGACACATTCATGGACCATTCTCCTTTCAGACCGGTGAACCTTCTAGAACCTTCTAGAACCTCTCCGATGAAATCATCGGAAACTTTCCCGAACTCCGAAATAGGACTTTCCTTATATGAATCTTATTCTCCGGACCATTCCGGATCTCCTCGTGATATCCCGGATCCCATCCGAGACTTCGAACAACATTCGGTCTCTTACTCATCATTCCATAACTACTCAACAACATCGAATGCTTAAGTGTGTCTCCCTACGGTTCGTGAAGTATGCGGACATGACCGAGACACTTTTCCGATCACTAACCAATAGAGGAATCTGGAAATTCATATGGCTCCCACATATTTCTACGATTACTTTGCGATCGAATGAACCACTTACATACGATACCAATTTCCCTTTGTCTCACGATAGTTTACTTATCCAAGGTTTTGATCGTCGGTATCTCTGCATACCTAGTTCAACCTCGTTACTGATAAGTACTCTTTTCTTGTTCCCGTGATATGTGATTCCTTGTGAGCCAGTCACATGCTTGCAAGCCAATTGGATGAAATTCCACCGAGAGGGCCCAGAGTATATCTATCCGTCATATGGATGGACAAATCCCACTCTTGATCCATGTGTCTCATCCCATACTTTCCGAACACTCAATGCCACCTTTATAGCCACCCAGTTACGGTGTGGTGTTTGATGTCATCAAAGCATCCTTCCGATGATGGTGATAAGCATGATCTCATGGTCGAAGGAATTAGGTTACTATGTATTAGAAAGCTTATAGCAAATGAACTATATTAAATGACTTGATCTTTATGCTACGCTTATCTATAGGAGTATGTCCATCACATCATTCTCCTAATGATATGACCCTGTTGTTAATAACATCTCTATGTTCATGATCAGGAAACCATGATCATATATTAACCAACAAGCTAGTTTAACAAGAGGATTTACTAGGGACTCTTTTATGTTTACAAATCACACAAGTATTAATGTTTCCTGTTAATACAATTATAGCATGGTATGTAAACATTTATCATAAGTATGAAGATATGATAATAACCACTTTATTATTGCCTCTTGGGCATATCTCCAACATATTTCCCCCCTGACATCTTGCATAGTGCTGTGCCCCCCGGCCGGCACGAAAATAGTGGAGGCCGCCCCGGCCAACACGGGCGATAGCTCCTGTTCCCGCCCGAAACAGGTATGGGCCGTCTTCTCCAGCGCCCGTGCCGCTGAATCTGTCCTTCTGTCGTGTCTTTGTCTGCTAGGGCTGTGGACTATTGTGCCTTGTGTCATCTGACTGTCTTGGATATCTGGCTAGGCTGTCCTAGCCGGCTAGTCCGTCTTGTCCGGCCAGTGGGATCTATCCGGCTAGGTGTCTTGCATGCGTCTTCTTATCTGGCCCCTAATACCGCCCTAGGCACTCCTGAGCCAGGCGATCAAGGTTCCCTATAGAGGGAATCTATCCGGCTAGGTGCCTTGCCTACGAATCCCTCCACGAGGGGCCAACAGGTAATACATTAGCCTTACGGTCTCCTCCATGAGGGAATTACAGGGCGTCTCGTGAGGGTATCCCCCTCTAGCGGCCCAATTCATGCTAGACCTATGGCCCCTCACCGAGGAACCAATAGGATAAGTATCAAACCTATGGCCTCCTCTACAAGGAACCTACGGGGTGACTCTTACAAGTACACATCTACAGCTGTCTCCCCGAGAAGCCAACAGTATAGGTACGGGCCCTATGGTCCCCTGCACAAGGGATCTATGGGGCGGAACATGCAAAACCTGTGGCCATCTCCTCGAGAGGCCTTTCAGGAGTCACAAGTCCCCCGCTCCTCCTCCACAAAGCAGGTATGGGGCAACCCATGAGAGAGATCACCTCCTCAAGTGGTACCAAAATGTGTTATGTCTACAATCCTCTTCAAAAGGCCACTAAGGAAGCACGAAGGCTTCGAACAAACACATGCAAAGGGATTACCCAGCACCTCACAAGGCACATTGGTGGTTGTTCTGTCAAAATCCAGCAGACAAATTACATTGTTAGGAGGTCTCCTCCAACGGACCCCATAGGGACACACCGCCCCTAGGCACTCCTAAAAAATGGCCTCTTCACTTAGTGTCGTGTCCATTCATAAAGGAAGACGCCTGGCGCATCTGAGGTCCCCTTAGGCCAGAGGCTCCGAAGTACTACCTTCGGTGGGACCTTCATAATCCGCCTTAGCGCTGGGTGAGCCTCTCCCGAGGGTGTCTTCTTTGCTCCTGCCTCCTTGGTCTCCAGCGATGCCAGCAACCTCATCCTCTTCAGTCCAGATGAACAACAGAATGAAGTCGTCCATGCACTCCCCTATGAGTTGCTAAAAGCAAACAATCTCACCCTCCTCAGGAGATCTCTCTAGGGAAAGTTGGCGCCGTGCAGGGAAAGGTTAGAGAATACATGGGTCATGGCAACCCGCAGCATCCTCTCACACTCGTCCAGGTGCAATTCCTGGTAGAGCGCAGCCTTCCCCTCCAGTGGCATGGTGATTCAAGTAAAGAGCTCCAGGAAGGCGCCCTCTACATCGTCATCCGCGAGAGGCCTGGTGTAGAAGCCGGTCACCCCGAACTCCCGAAGGGTGTCAGTCATGCGCATGGCAAGCGCCCGGTATGTCGTGGTATTGCCGACGAGTACGCCATGGAGGGGTCCTCACAGTGCGTGTTTAGAGACGTGGGGTAAGGCATATGGTTGACGGGTATGAGCTAACACAGCTTACCCAGGTTCAGATCCCACGACGGTGGCGGAATCATACTCCTGTTATAAATCACTATAAGGGCAATACGCCGAGTTACAGGGATTGGTTCGCTGTGCGAGGTATGAGTTTATTGGTCCCCTAAAGGCTCCCATAGGCCCAACATATAGTCGTCAGGTCCTAGGGTTACAGGAAGTCCTAGCTGGACAGGTTACAGAGTCCTACACTGCTTACAACTAGTCTAGCGTGTCTTGCACTCCAAGGCTCCGGTACGTCGGTGACTCCTCCGTAGCGTTCCTTTATCCGGCATGGGCCTCCCTTCTGGATCCATCTAACTAGGTCGCCCAGCAGGCCATGGGCCATGCTAGCAACTGTGGGCCAGCCGGGTTATCCAGATAGGAGACATGCTATGAGGATACCCATATAGCATATCCCCAACAGTAGCCCCGAAGAACTCCGAGATCTTGCGCCGTCTTGCCTCTTCACGTTGAATGCTCCGTCTAGATGGATGTCGACAAATCGTCAAGAAATATATTGTAGTCCACCCAAAGAACCCTGTAAGGTTTTCTCCATCTTCAATTTGTAAGTCGGAGAATTACTGAATCTCCTATCGTACTCTTCCGTAGCCGGACTGGATCCGTCCATGTCGGAATATTCAGATGTGATGGTTCAGCTGCCAGTGACAGCTAGGGCGACGTAGATGTAGGTCAGCAACGCCTCGTAACTCACACATGCAGAGAACGCAATCATGTCCGTTTTCCCGCGCGAGCGATACGAACCGTTGGCAGCAACGGTTGGCAACGTGGTGAAATTTGCGCGCACGCTTCCGCACATGTCGCCCACACGTCAAACGTTCGATCGTTTCACACGAATCTTGACGCCAAAGGTTATAAATTGTAACAGCGGTGGAATTTTTACTTTTCACCTCATTCTCCTCCTGCATCGTCTTCTTCCTCCAGCGAGCGCCTCCTCGAATCTCTCCGCGCGATTGTGAAAAACCCTAGCCTTTCAACCTTTCTCAGTCACCACCTTAACCTCCCCAATGGCCAGCAATAGTTCCGCCCCTTCCATGGCGGTGTCAGGCGATGCCGCGGAGAAGCCGGCAAGCACCATCCTCGTGCCCCCAGAGGGCCTGGTGATCCCCAAATCCACGGTGGTCGAATCCACAGGGGGTGACCACAATCCAGCGGTGCTGGAGCTGCTAGATGAGGAAAACGACTCCCACAAGGGGGACTGGCACGGTTTGGACATCACGGACCACGACATCAAGGAGCTGATCATCTAGGGCTACCTCCCCGTGATGGAGGGGCTCGCCTAGAGGGCGGCTCCGGCCGGCGAGGTCACCCCTTCTCCCCAAGCCAGAGAGAAGGTGTACCTCAAAGCCCAAATGGTACGCGGCGTCTCCCTGCCCATCTCCAATTTCTTCCTAGTTGTCCTCAACCATTACCGAGTACAGCCTCAGAACCTCTCCCCCAATAGCATCCTCGCGCTTAGCAACTATGTGGCGCTTTGCGAGGGTTACTTAGGGATTAGGCCTAGGCTAGATCTCTATCTACTTTTTCACTGTCAAGCGGGAAGCCGGAGCCGGCAAGGACGAGCTCAGGAACTGTGGCACGATTAGTTTTAAGATCCGGCCTGGACGGCGGTTCCCCGACATCTTCGGCCATGAGTCTTGTAAAAACTGGCAACAGACGTACTTCTATGGCCCAGATATCCCTCTGGCTGGCCGAGAAGCGACGTATCCGGACTTCATCGATGGAGCTGCCACCGAAGCCTCAACATGGAGATCCAAGGCCTCCGTCCCTCCGACATCGACGCTTCCCGCACTATAAGGCAGATAGAGTGGTTCGTAGAGATGGGTTTGACCGGATTGGACATGGCCATGTGCTGGTTCATCAGGCGGATCCAGCCTCTGCAGCACCGCCCGAAGCTGATGCATGAGTACACCAAGGATAGGAAGGATAGCCTCCGCATCTCCGAGGACAATTTCTCGAGCGACTCTGTCAAGCTTCGCCTCAAGGACATCGTCAAGGTGAAGGATAGGAAGCGAGGCTTCACCATCACCTATGACATGTTTGTTGACGGCACGTGCCCAAAGGTATGATGTTTATTTTCCAGTTCTTCCGTCTAACCATTAACATCTTGTAACAGACCAAGCTTGTAAGATATGTAATTAGTACTTAAGCATTGCATGCATGTGTTAAACTCAATAAAAAATATTTCATGTGATCAAGTGTGTGAACCAAAGTACAAATGCAAAACACTAAACCCTAGTCCTTCCCCCCTTCTCTCTTTGAAACTACCTTCAAATGGTGTTTAAATTTTGAAAAGTACAAAATAATTGGAATAAAAGGGCCCCACAATGTTTTACATATTTTACAAAAGCCATTGGTATTTCTGAAATACCCAAAACATATTTGAAATTGAAAATACAAAATAGATTTTGAAATCAGAAAAAGAAAAGGGGTTTTTCTATAAAAAATGGGTAGCAACAGCCAATGGCCATGGCCCATCCCTCTTTCTTTTCCCCGTCGCCCGTGTGTGCATGATAGCAGACCAAGCCAGCCCACGCGGCCCAGTACCCCTTCGCCGTTTCTGACCTTCCTTCCTCCTCCAGCCAGAAGGATGACACAGGGAAACTGCTCGATGTCGCTGCCGTCGCCGTCTGTCTGCGCCGTGATGCCCGCCTGCGCCAGGATGCACGCTACCGACACTCGCAGCGTCTACAAGTACCCTTGCCGCCTCTCTGGCCAAACCCTAGCTCCGTCTAGCCGTCGTTGCTGGCCTCCCTGAGCTCCACTGGCACCGCCACGAGCTTCGCCTTGCTCCACTCGATCTTCCTGCAGAAGGAATCGGCGAAGGGCGCCGTGAATCATCGCCTGCGACTCTGTTTTCTTCGTCACCGATGACCACCGGCGCCATCGATTCCGGCATCCTCTATGCTCCCCTCGCGCCAATGACCCCTCTGCGAGCTTCCCGGTGAGCTCACGGTCCCTGTGACCCTCTGCGTTTCCCCTCTCCCTCTCTGTATCCTTGCCGTCGCAACCATCTGCACGCGCTGCCGTCAGTCGTCGTCGGGGATGTCGCTCCGGCGACCATTTCTTGGCAGTGCTGCCCTTGTTCGACTCAGCACAACCATCCGCGTCCAACGCACCCCACCTCGCCGCCCCGTTTGATCCCCAGCGTCGTGCCGATCCTCAACCTGGGAGGATCACCGTCGATGACTTCACTGTGACACCATCCGCGGGTCATCCTGGTTAACCAGCCCCCCGGTCCCACTTTGCTTGCGTGTATGTCGATGTGGCTTTGGCCCCACTGGTCAGTCAGTGTGGGTAGGCTCAGCCCCAGTGAGAAAAGCCCGGATCACGTGGTGATGTCATCTTGAGGTCATAAATGTTTTAATAATTTCATAAATTGTTTTGAATATTGTAAATTCAATAACTCTTAATCTGTAATTCAGAAAAATACAAATAATATATCAAAACGTTCAGAAAAATGAGAACTATATAACTAACCTATAATCATGCATTGGTCAACAACTTTAATGACAAGTTTAATTAGAACAACATAGTAACCCCTCTCATGTGTTTCCGGAGTTTTCTGAGTTAGGGTTTTCAAACCTCGGAACCCCGTTTAAATTGCTGAGCATGTTTTAGGGTTTCATTTCAATGCAATTCAACTTGTCATATCATCATCCTTCTTTGAGCATCGCATCGATGCCATGTCTTGATTGTTGCCTTTCTTTCCGGTATTGGTTCTTTGCGATAGGATCCGAACCCGAAGCTGAAGTCAACGTCACCAAAGATCCATACATGTCCACTGACGGACAAGGCAAGTGTAGCCTCTCATTCTGAACCTACTTTTATAAAATATATTACTTTCTCACTATGATGCACACGATTCCAAATATGGTCTTTTGTCAGTAGTTAGTGTTACCTATCTGCTGCATAGTTTCCCTATTGTAGCCTTATACTCCTGATCCACTACTCCTAGCATACCTAGGTCTGGCATCTGAGCGTTGCTAGAGCTTCTGAGATCGACAGCTTAGCCATGCATAGTATCAACGTCTGATCTATCTGGACGATGAATCAGAGGTGTCGGAGAATCTAGAAATGTAGGAGGTGGTGATATCATTTAAGGAGTCAACTAAACATGCTAAGGATTGTATGGGAGGCCATGTTGGGTGTGGTATTTTAGTCCCATGCTCGCCACCACTAGGAACTGAGTTCTTGCCTTTGGAACCAAGATGAGCGTACAACCACACGGGGCTTGGGAACCCCTCGACTGACTAACTTGCCTAGTAGATTCCATGAGTCACATAGTTCAGGATTTCGATTTGGCATACGCATTGAAAACGTTTTCGAAAGAGGTGGTGATGGAGGTGCATCATAACAGGTAGGGAAGCGTGGACTGGGTTGCTTGGGGTAGATAGAGCCCCTAGTAAACCAACCTCGCCTCACATCTTTAAGTACCGGCTTCGGGATTTGACCCGTTATGGCAGAACCATACTTATTGCGTGACTCATGGTCTCGGTGAAAGCAAGGTAAAGGTCGTGGTCAACCACCCTCTGCCGGCCTTCCAAGGAAGAGGGCTAATAATATTTGGCATTAAGAGTCGGTTGATACGTGTCGGTAAAGTTGTACACCCCTGCAGGGTATTAATCTTTTCGAAAAGCCGTGTTCACGGTTATGAACGCTTGGTGACCAGATTCTAAGATCATAGATAACTTTAACCATTATAAAACTTGTTGATCCACGTGTGCTTAAGGATGCTTCCTCTGGGTCAAGGGGGTGATCCTAGATAGGAGGTTCTGATGAAACTGGTGGTTATCGAGATGTGATGAACAAGATGAAGAAGTCGCTATCTTATCCCTTTTAATATATTCTGAGTAGACGAGCCTCTTCTCTCTCTTGTTTACAAATAAAGATTGCTTTCTGCAAAAGAAAATCCAGAGGAAGCCTTTCTAACCAGAGCATGTAGATATTAGGTTATCTAAGTCTTGCGGAGTACATTCTCGTACTCAGCCTTGCGCCGATGTTGTTTTTCTACAGAGGATCTGGTTGCAACTGAAGGTGGCTTCTACGTTGACATCGACGAGTAGTTGGGGGTCCCAGGTTGTTATCGCCATATTTTGGCCAAAGGATGAGTTGGGCCGTGATCAAGATGGGCTTAGAAGATACGTATATACGACGTGTTGTTGAATCGGCCTCGCGTGTTGATTTGGGCTAAATTGCCCGTGTATCTTATATTGTAATAGATTCCGTTTAGATTTAGGTAAGAGATAGAGTTGTAGAGTTATTCCAAAGACAGAAAGTCTCCGGACTATAAATATGTACCTAAGGTTATCGAGAAAAGGAGGACAATCACGTTCACAACAAACACAATCTCGGCGCATCGCCACCCCTTGTTTCTAGGGTTTTTCTCGGGTAAGTGCCATGCTGCCTAGATCGCATCTTGTGATCTAGGCAGTATCTACTTATGCGTTATCTGGTGTTACTCGTACTAAAGCCTTGTTGATGGCGAGTAACACTATTATCATAGATTTGTTTGGGTTAGCATTAGTACTTTTCGCTATGATTGTTTAGTTATGCTACCTCTAGCTATCTCGCCGCCTTTGCACCTTTTCCCGGGTGTGAGGGGGGCATCTTGCTTGATCTTTATCTAAGTCGATTTGATCTGTTATAGTTGTGCCTTGTTCTCCAAGGTTTAGTTTAATATCCACATGATCAGGCCTTGCAAACGGGTTGAACGATCCAGTAGTATGTAAGATATGGTTTACCAATCCAAGAGGGGGTGTTCCGGGAATTGACGTTACGTTGGTTTTTAGGCCTTCTCTAGGATTAGTTTTCTATTATCTTTTGTATCTACCAGGCTCAATTACGTGTAGGATGTTCCAGTCATGTAGTGAAAACGTTAAACTGTCGTAGATCGATTTAACTTGTATTGATGAAGCAAAACCCCATGTTATAATAGATCTAATGCAGAACCATGGGATAATCGGCTCTAAGAGCCGATTCACAGGGAAACCTGGGAGCCGGTTACGGCTCGAATTTTACATATGTTTGTTTGCCATGCAGGAAACCAATCGAAGCAATCTTTCACCTTCCTGATCAGGTATAGGTCAGGTGGCACGCCCTCGAACCAAGCCAGGACGTGTGCCGGAGCTTTGCGGGCCGTTGCCCGAGGGACCAGGGCCCACCAGCAGTTCTGGGAGCCTCTCGGCTCTTCGTGTTGCCCGTCGCTGCTCGCCGGTGGGTTTTGGTAGGCAACACATTCTGGCACGCCCGGTGGGACACTTAAACAACGTCTACATCAACATCCGACGCTGCGATGGACGACAGACCGGTCACGTACGATGAGCTGCCTGAGGAGCACAAGGCGAAGTATGATGACGTCAAAGCTCTCTTCGAAGCCGATCTCATCGGCTCTTTTGAGAGGACTCGTAAGCATGGTATCAGGTGGAAAGGGTTCTCACCCGAGGGTGCTCTTGATGAGGTAGATCCGTCTGTTCCTTCAGAGGACCGCACCAGAGCTCTGCGCCAGGAAGTCAACTACATGGTGGCTCATTCTCTTCACCGCCATTCTGAGAGCTTGGTAAACGCTTTCGAGCGGGTAGCAGTTCGCGTGGTTCAGGAGATCATGAAACATCATTACTCTCAGTCGGGGCCCACTCTGGGGACTCACCAGGGAGAAAGACCGCTCCAGGCCAGGCCACTGCTGCCATTCACACTTGCAGCTCCAGAGCCACCAGGGGCACCGGCGTACGTCATCTACAAGGTCGGAGGCGACCCTGGCGATTGCCAATTCCTGTGTGAACCACCTAAAGAAATCCCACATGGATACGTGTGTACCTACGTGCCAGACTCCAACAGCTTGACGCGCACGAACCAGATTTCAACCGCAGGGATTGCTGGGGCAGGGGCTTCGGGAGCAGGTGTTCCCGGAGCAGGAATCTCTGGGATGGACGCCGACAAACAGGCGTGGCTAGCCAAGTATGCCACTGGAACGAGCCATGAGAATCTAGCCCCTGCAGCCCAAACAACGGAACAAATCCGTACCATCTTGAGAGACCAGTTCGGCTTCGTGCCGAAGAGAAGGACAATCGGCTATTCAAAGCCGTACCCCAACGAGTTTGACCTGATCCCGCTGCCGCCCAAGTATCGGCTCCCTGAGTTCTCGAGATTTAGCGGGTCAGAAGGGTCGAGCTCGATCGAGCACGTGAGCCGATACCTGGCACAGTTAGGCATGATATCAGCATCAGATCAGTTGCGCGTAAGGTTCTTTGCGCAATCTTTGACAGGACCAGCTTTTGGGTGGTACACCTCGCTGCCACCTGATTCGATCCAGACCTGGAAGCAACTGGAAGAGCAGTTCCACATTCAGTACCATTCAGAAGCTACCGAGGCTGGCATTGCAGACCTGGCACAGGTGCGGCAAAAGCGAGGAGAAACGGTAGCCGAGTACATCCAACGCTTCAGGACTGTCAAGAACCGATGTTACTCAGCTCGTTTAACTGAGAAGGAAGCAGTCGAGCTGGCAGCGTTGGGTCTCGCAGCACCCATCAAAGATATGGCTTTCTAAGTAGAGTACAACTCGTTGGCGCACATGGCCCAGAAGCTGACGATGTATGAGCAGCGCCACCCTGAGTTGTACCAGGACAAGTTCAAACGTCCGATAGGCCTGGTCGATACAGAAGAAGAAGACCCAACGCAAGACCAGGAGGTGGCCGTGGCTGAATGGGCTCGGGGCGCAGATCCCGTATCCTGCAAATGGGTGAAACAGCAAGGGCCTGCAAAAGGGTTCGACTTTGATGTGAGCAAAGCTGAGCAAATATTCGATTTACTGCTGAAAGAAAAGCAGCTGAAGTTACCCGAAGGCCATAAAATCCCTACGGCTCAAGAGATGAACGGAAGACCATACTGCAAGTGGCATCACTCGTTCACCCACACCACCAATGACTGCAAAGAGCTACGTCGCCAGATCCAAACGGCGATAGAGCAGGGCCGTCTCATCCTGGGACAATTTGCCATGAAAGTAGACACCAACCCGTTCCCCGGCGTCAACATGGTAGAACATAGCCACTCCACGAGGCGCCAGTTGGATTTCTCGTTCGATGTCAACATGGCAGGACCAGGGTACCACCATGCGATGTACAAGGAGGGAGGCGGTCGCTCTCGCGGCAGAGTAAGAGAGGAGGCTGGTCCACGCGACCGGCCCAGCTATGACGACAGGCGGTACTTAACTGAGGAACAAGTAAAAAGTGTGCGATATCAGAAACCACATTCCGCGCATCTCCTTAACAAGTATGAGCGTCAGTATGACCAACGTCGCCGGCGCGACGGAGAAGATGAAGGATATGAACACCTCGCTAGGGGACCGTCAAGAGAAAAGGAAGGCGCAGACAGACATTGGGATTGTCCGTTCTTCAAGTATTGCTGGGATGCGGGAATGAGCCGATTGCCTACAATCGATAACTGCCCGGAATGCGGACAGCAAAAGGAGGACACGGAGCTAGTGTCAGTGTTTAAGCGCCTAGGGCCTCTCCCACCTCAGAGCCGACGCAGGGAGTCGTCTCGAGCACAAGGTCTCAAGGGGCCAATGGATGACAAAGAGAAAGACAGGTATCACCGTCCAAGGTGGTGTCCCGACGGACTCAGACACACCCAAAAGCGTAGAGTGCAGCGGCTGCGTAACTTGGAGGAAGCCGAAGCGCAGTATCTCCACGCTCTAAAGAAAGCACGGCCCGATCTGGCCGTTAAGATTAGGCAGACCTTGGAAACGGAAGATCACCCGAAAAAGAAAGAGTGGCGCCCCAAACCGGTAAAAGCCGATGCAAAGACATCGGCTGGCACAAACATGGTATTCATACTTCCGTCAGAGTTCTGCGCGCCAAGAGCCAACGAGCTACCAGTGGCACAGTTCGACTGCGGCCCACGGCCAGTTATCTTTGAGAATCCACGTGAGAAGGGTTACAAACATCTGAAAGCCCTGTATCTACGAGGTTACATCAATGGCCAACCTGTCAGCAAGATGTTAGTGGACACCGGAGCGGCAGTCAACATAATGCCATACTCCATGCTGCGGCGTTTGGGACGCTCCACTGCAGATCTGATCAAAACCAACGTCACTTTGAGCGACTTCAACGGCCAGACTTCAGAAACACAAGGCGTACTGAACGTGGATCTGACCGTGGGCAGAAAAACCATCCCTACATCATTCTTCGTCGTGGACAGCAAAAGCACCTACGCTGTCCTGTTAGGGAGAGATTGGATTCATGCTAACTGCTGCATCCCATCCACGATGCACCAGTGCCTAATACAGTGGGATGGAGATGAGGTGGAGGTCATTCATGCAGACGATTCTGTCGAGGTCTCCATTGCTGGCATGAATGTCTGGGAAGCAGAAGACCAAGAGCCGATCTCTGGAATCAGTCTAGACGGCTGTGAACGCATTGAGGCTACAAAAAACGGGGTGAGGCTGGTCTTATCCACCGGCCTGGCAGAGTAGCAAAGTCCACGACGGTGCGTGGTACGGCCGATCCCTGCGATCGGACACAAAAACAAAAAGCAGCAATCTTACGACGAGCAGATCGTGCAGTCGTAGCAGGGAGATTCCCAGCCATTGTAAAACCATAAGGTGTAAACCGTCCTTGAATAATGCAATAAAAAAGGGGGCCGATTCAGGCAATCGGCCCAAATTATTTTTGTTAACCTCACCTACTGTTTGCCCCGTGCTTAGCATCGATTTGACAGGTGACGGAAAGCTAGGGTATGGATTTACATCTACTGATGAACTAGAAGAAATCGACATTGGTCCTGGGGATAAGCCACGACCAACTTTTATCAGCAAAAGGTTGGATCCGAGTCTGCGGGGTCTGATGATAGCCCTGTTGAAAAAATATCCAGACTGCTTCGCCTGGGACTATACAGAGATGCCCGGGTTAGACAGGAGCATCATTGAGCATCGACTCCCGCTTAAAAAAGGATTTCGGCCATTCCAGCAGCGGGCACGACAGATGAAGGCCGAAATTCTGGAAGAAGTCAAGAAGGAGGTCGAGAAAATGTTGGCAGCCGATTTAATCAGGCCATGCAGGTATGCTGAATGGATTTCTAGTATCGTACCTGTGGAGAAAAAGGATGGCCGTTGGCGTGTCGCCATAGATTTTCGGGACCTCAACAGAGCTACCCCAAAGGATGAGTATCCAATGCCGGTGGCAGAAACGCTAATCAACGCAGCGGCTGGCCATAAGATCTTGAGCTTTATGGATGGCAATGCCGGTTACAACCAAATTTTTATGGCTCCAGAAGACATACACAAGACTGCGTTCAGAGTACCAGGCTCGGTGGGGTTGTTTGAGTACGTTGTCATGACATTTGGATTGAAAAATGCCGGTGCCACGTACCAAAGAGCCATGAACTACATTTTCCATGATCTGATCGGCAAGCTGGTGGAAATTTATATCGATGACATAGTGGTCAAGTCTGCCTCGGTAGAAGGACACTTGGGCGATCTGCAACGCGTCCTGGACCGAACAAGAAAATTCGGACTACGGATGAATCCAAAGAAGTGCGCCTTCGGGGTAACGGCCGGTCAGTTCTTGGGTTTCTTGGTCCATGAATGCGGGATTGAGATCGGCCTAAAAAGTCAAGAGGCCCCGCGAACAATGAAGCCACCTACCACGAAGAAAGAGCTACAATCTCTCATCGGCATGATCAACTTCGTCAGAAGGTTCATCTCCAATCTGTCAGGAAGGATAGAGCTGTTCATGGGACTGGTAAAAATTAAATCTGACGAGGAGTTCCGCTGGGGAACAGAACAACAACGAGCCTTCGACGAAATCAAAGAATATTTAACGAAGCCGCCGGTTCTAGTCCCGCCCCAGCCGGACAGGCCGTTCTACATTTACTTGTCAGTAGCGGACATGTCCATTGCCTCAGTGGTGGTGCAAGTTTATGACGGGCTGGAGCGAGTGGTATTTTACATCAGAAGGAGGATGCTGGATGCAGAGACAAGGTACTCTGAGATCGACAAGTTGTGCCTCTACCTGTTTTTCACCTGCACCAAGCTGCGCCACATTTTGCTATCAGCAGAGATTGTCATCATCTGCAAATCAGACGTCATAAAGCACATGCTATCGGCTCCTATGTTGAAAGGCCGACTGGGTAAATGGATGTTTGCATTATCGGAGTTTGACATCCGGTATTAACCCGCGAAAGCAGTTAAGGGGCAGGCATTGGCCGAACTTATCGCTGAAAGGATCAACACCAATATAGCAGCACTGTCTATACGAGCGTGGGCTATGTTCTTCGACGGATCGGTTTGTGACGATGGGTGCGGCATCGGCATGCTACTCGTGTCACCCCGGGGGGCAACATTTTCCTTCTCTATCAGGTTATCTGCCCCTCGCACCAACAACGTCGCTGAGTATGAGGCGATACGCAAGGGAATGGAGTTGCTCATCGAAGCTGGAGCGGAAGCAGTGGAAATTTTTGGAGACTCCAAGCTGGTGATTTCTCAACTCACGGAGGAATATAAGTGTGAGAGCGAGTCGCTCTTCCCATTATGGATGCAATGCCGTGAGCTGATGGCACAGTTCCGATACATAAACTTCACCTGGATCCCGCGATTGCAGAATACCGAAGCAAACGATCTTGCACAAATGGCTTCAGGCTACAAGGACGTCGCAGAGGGAGCCGATGTTCAGGTGCAATTCCTGGACGCAGACGACTGGAGAGCCGATATCTTCAATTACTTGAAGGATTCGGCTCGGGGGGCACCTAAACGGATAAGATACAAGGCCATGAAGTATGTGCTCATTGGGGACGACATGTTTTACAGGACTCTTGAGGGGTTATTGCTCAAATGTCTGGGGACAGCCGAGGCCAAGCGGCTCCTACACGAGGTACACGAAGGCGCCTGTGGAACTCACCAATCGGCTCACAAGATGAAGTGGTTGATCAGGCGATCAGGGTTTTATTGGCCTACCATGCTCGAGGACTGTTTTAAGTACTACAAAGGGTGTCAAGCATGTCAGAGATTTGGAAAAATTCAGATGGTACCCGCGTCAGCAATGAATCCCATCATCAAGCCTTGGCCATTCCGAGGTTGGGGCATGGATATGATCGGCAAGATCAATCCTCCGTCAAGCAAGGGCCACATGTGGATTTTGGCCATCACGGATTATTTCACCAAGTGGGTGGAAGCCGTCCCTATGAAGTCAGTAAGTTCAAAGGATGTGGTCGATTTTGTGAAAGAACACGTTATTCATAGGTTTGGGATTCCCCAGACTATCACGACCGATGGAGGTTCGGTTTTCACTTCTCACGAGTTCAGAAAGTTCTGTGAGGACACAGGGATTAAGCTGATTCGATCATCTCCGTACTATGCTCAAGCAAATGGGCAAGCTGAAGCGTCCAACCAGAGCCTTATCAAGCTGATCAAGAGGAAAATCGATGAGCACCCTAGGCGTTGGCATGAGGTTTTGTCAGAGGCTTTATGGGCTTACCGCATGTCATGTCATGGAGCGATAAAAACCTCGCCGTACCATCTGGTCTATGGACAAGAAGCCGTATTGCCTTGGGAAATTACGGCTGAATCGAGAAGTGTCACTTTTCAGAACGATCTAACGACTGAAGAATATGCAGCTTTGATGAGTGACAGCATTGAAGATTTGACTGAGCTTAGGATGTGGTCGCTTGAGAAAATCAAAGAGAACAAGGCCAAGGTAGCTCGTGCATACAACAAGAAGGTGAGACCTAAGGAGTTCCACGTTGGCGATCTGGTATGGGAAGCGGTGTTGCCATTAGGGACTAAGGATGCAGCATATGGTAAATGGTCTCCAAATTGGCACGGGCCATACAGGGTCGATCAAGTTTTAATAGGGAACGCGTACATGCTGGAAGAACTGGACGGCGTGAAATTCCCAGTAGCTGTCAACGGTCAACATCTCAAGAAATATTTCCCAAGTATGTGGGATGATGGACAATGAGATATGGGGGCCGATACACGAAATCGGCCAATAAAAAGAAATTTTATTTTTATTATGTAGTTCCCAAGCACGTGGGATGATGGACAGTGAGATATGGGGGCCGATGCATGAAATCGGCCAACAGAAGTATACAGCCGATGCACGGTCATCGACTTTAGAGGTTCAAAACTGGTACAAGCCGATGCCAGTTTACATAAACGAGCTACTGAAGAAATGCCTCGAAGGCGTGGAGGGCGTCAACACGGACACGGTCCACCTCGGTGATCTCGGCTTCGTCATCCTCGTCCTTGCCCGTCACTAGCTGTTGGTTCAGGGCGCGTATCTCTGCCAGATCAGTCTTCAGTTGAGCTCTGAGGCCTTCTGCTTCATCTTGGGAGCGGGCGATGGATGCTTCCTTGTCGCGAATGAGCTGTTTTGTCGCCCGGACCTTTTCTTCGAGATCTTCCAGCTCCCTTTTCAAAGATGCTAGCTCAGCGGTGCTGACAGAAGTGTCAGTTTTGGCATCAAAAGACGCTTTCTTCTCATTGAGCTGCTGACATCTGTCGGCAATGGTGGCCTTCAGCGGAAGTTGGGCACAGCGCAGGTTGATCCTTTCACGAGCTAGCTTCACCCTGGACCCGTAGAAGGACAGAGTTACGACGGGCCAAAGCTTCACCTGCAATGCTACTGGGAGCTGGTCCTTGATTTCGGCAAGAACGCCCTTCACCTCTTCAGAACCCTCGATCAACTCCTCGATTGGGGAAGACAGTAAGGCTCTAAGTCGTTGGAATTGAGGTAGAACAGCCCTGGCTGGTGGTTCATCGGTGGCGACAGAGTGAGTTGGATCGATAGAGTCAGGATCAAATGTCAGTAGGCCTGAAATGTCACGACCCTGGCAACCCGAAAAGACGTCAGTATGCGTCCAACGAGGAAGGATAGGCCGAAAGAAGTTAACATACCTCTCCTGAGACCGAGGGGATGGCAGACGACGAGGCGATCGGCTTGTGTATGGTTGCTGGAGGTGTTGCCAAATTGGTAACCGTTTCATCTGCATTTTCGGGGATTGCCAGGTCTGGTTTGGCTAAAGGCGTCGGCGCGGCCCCGGCCTTCCCACTAGAAGCATCAGTTGTCTGCATGAAAGGTGATTTACCGATGTAAATGATGATGAATCAGCAGGCAAAA
This sequence comes from Avena atlantica, assembly GCA_910589765.1. Classification (NCBI taxonomy): domain Eukaryota; kingdom Viridiplantae; phylum Streptophyta; class Magnoliopsida; order Poales; family Poaceae; genus Avena; species Avena atlantica. The sequence continues at coordinate 211,810,768 of OU342738.1, forward strand.
GGGAGTAAGGGGCAGGAGCATAAAGGATGATGATTTTTCGGAACCTCTTGGCTAGATGAAGAAGCTTGTGGTCCTTTACGAGCTCTCTTGGGACCCAAAGCTGGCCCGGCCTCGACTGGTGCTCGGGGGGCAGCAGGCTTAGGAACAGAACTGTTCCTGGAAGCCGATGGTGGCACATCTGGCTGGCTCGGGGTGATGGTCCTCTCAGAATCCGTTGGGCTCGATTCTCCCTCATTGGGTTGTGTGTCCTCGTGGGAAGTATCTTCAATGGAATCCTGCAAAAGAAGGAAGGCTGTTAGACATGAGCACGTCTGCAATAATGAAAGAATGAGAAGAATCGACCAAGACATGGGTCAGCCTACATGCGAGCTTTCTGGAGAAGGGCTCCGGTGCCTCAAGGTCTTCCTGGCAGCTACATTCCTCGTCATCGTTCTTGTCTTAGTTGGAACTCGAGGGGCAGCTGATGTTGAAGTTCCTTGCTTCTTAGAAGCCGATTGAGGTGTTATCGGCTGTTTCTGCATTATGACCTTTTTCAAAGGCGGCGAGTTTTTGCAGAAAAGAACCACAGGAGCTGGCGGAAAGAACTCAAAGGGGGAGCCATCACTGTGTGTAGGTTCGGGGCCATCTTGTTGCTGCAAAGGGAGAAATTGGGTTAGTAGGAGAATCATTTATGAGCTGCATTGAGAAAATTTACAAGTAGTGGCACCTGTTCCACTGGGACGTCATAATCGGCATCAAGTTGTTTCAGCATCGGTCCCAGAGCTTTCCTGAAAGCGTGGGTTTTCCACATCGTCCACCAGTCCTCGAAGCCATCAGTTGATGAAGCGAAGGTGAGGTCATTTGGAATATGGATGGTCAGAGCATCAAAGAAGGAGTAACACCTCTGACTGGTGAGAGGATCAGGCAGGTCGGCTCTGCACTCCGTAAGATGATGGAGAAAGAGATGGGGAGGTACTTGCCCAAGGCCAAATTGCCGGGGCACTATGACCGGCTGGTAGAATTCATACCCAGGCTTGATGATTCTGTTGGATGTGCTCATACCAACTGGAAGGAAACAGGGACGGATCACAATGGAGAAGAGTTGCCGAGTGCTGGTGTCATCGGCAAAGTTATCTAGCCTGAAGGAGCGTGGATTTTCGAAATGTTTAGATTCTTCCATATAAGGGAAGAAGGTAGGATTGTCCAGGCCTTGAAAGAAAGTGCTGAACCACTTGGCTGCTTCCTTGGGGGATAGTTTGCTGCCTGGCAGCCTGTATAAAGCTTGGCCATAACTGGTGCATCGGATCTGCTTCCCTTTGACATCGGGAAAGGTACAACTCGCCAAAAGGGGGAAGTCTGGGATGTGGTTCTGAAAGTATAGCTGGGCCCATAGCTGAATGAACCACCAAGGACCGCCTGTTTTGACTGCTATGCCTGAGAACAGCTTGACGGACATCAACTGGAGATATCGATAGACCTCTCCAAGGAACAGTTTGCCGATGCCAAGTTGAGTACCTTTGGCCAGTTCGTGGGCTAGGGAGAGATAGTTCTTGGTTGGAGCAAGGGAAGGGCCACAGAATATGAAATGCTCCAGCCAGAAGTTGAGAAAGGCTGTATGTTCTTTCTCTAAGTCAGGGCCCTTTGTTTTCATATGGCGTTGGAGGTAGGCACCCCAGTTCGTGCAGTCTGTTTTAGAAGACAGTTTGTAGGGGACTTTGGTCAGTTTAAAAGCAGAGGGGCTGGGTGAGGTGACATCCAGGCCAGTGATCATCACCACGTCTAACAAGGTTGGTGACATAGGGCCATGACCGAACATAAAGCAGTTCAGAGCGTCAGACCAGAAGTAGCCGATGGTTTTCAGAAGGTTCTCATGTTTCTCAAGAGGAGACAATGATAAATGCAAGGCATCGGCTATCCCTGTGGTTTCCCATTGGGATTGGTAAGCTCTAGCTACTCTACTGAACCAAGAGACCCAGTGTTCAGGGGGATTAGGCCAGGCTCGCAGACAGTCGGCCCAGGAGTTCAGATCTAGGTCTTGGCTTACGAGGGGATTCTATTTGCTTCGCAAGAAATCAGATGAGCAGGGCTAGATTCTGTGCGAGGGCCAAGACAGAGAGAGTTTGGGAGAGAAGGATGCGGCAGCAGAATGTCTGAAACCTAGAAAATTTAATGGTGGAATAAGGCATTAATTCAGGTGTTCGCCATCAAGTCTAAGCATCGTGTTCAGACTGCGAGGAGTAGGCGTACCTTCAGACCGGAGACCTCTGGGTTGGTGTTGGACGATTCCGCCATCTAGGTCGCTGGCGGAGATGGATCTAAGCAGTTGGGGATCGAGGGTTCTTGTCGCTGTGAGCTCGATCTGGTCAGTGGGAGATTGAAGATCTAGGTCGCCCTTTTTGAAGAAGGTCGTAGGTTACCGTTTGAAACTGGAAAGCAGCCGCTTGGGTTTGCCTAAATATACGACCAAGTTTTGACCTTGTCAACGTTTTTGGGAAAGCCGATGTCCATCGGCTCTTTGAGCTTTGATTTAGTTAACAGAATAAGTGCGGTATGGTAAAAGCCGATACAGTATTATCGGCTTCTGGAGCATCGACCTATTTTGGTTATCGACAAAATTGGGGCGACAGAAGCAATCTTCGAGAAACGGATTTGCATTCATTCAAAAGCTGATTGCTTACAAAAGGCTGATTGATTACAAAAGGGAGCTTATTGCTACTACTACTACTACCGGTTCCTAATCCAGGCCGAGGTCGTCGTCGCTGTCATCGCCGCCGTCTTGTTCGCTGTCCTCAGCGCTGCTACCGGCGTCGTCTTCGCTGCTGCTGATCCAGATGCCCGCGGGGGCCTCCTCGTCCTCATCGTCGTCTTCGGTGTCCTCGCTGGACCCGGCGCGGAAGTACTTCACCGGCTGGTACTCCTCGGAGGAGGTGTCCTCCTCTTCCTCCTCCTCGTCGGAGGAGTCGACGCCGTCCCAGGACATGGCGTCGTCGGTGCTGTCCGCCTCCAGTTCCCCATCGGCGAGGAACTGCAGGTCCTCCTCGCCGTCAGTCATGGACGCGTCGTCCTCCGACCAAGCAGCGAAGTCCCAATCCCTCTCGTCCCACCATTGTGGGGCGAGAGTGTTGTACGCCGCCATCGGCGGGTGTTCTGGCGTCGGCTCTCGGTCGCTCATCGAGTTGGAGGCTTGGGAGGACAGGCCAGATGAAGCGGAGGAGGCCATGGCGGAGAAAGAGGGTTTTTTTCGGCAGAGGAGGAAGAAGGGTTTTCTTTTGGCTACTGGAGGAAGATGGGGACTGCAAACTGTTTAGGTGAATTTAAATAAGGGGAATAGTATGAAGCGGTTCAATGCTATAGCGGTTTCCCAGAATGCACTGCCGAAGTTGTCAAATCATGCGCTGCGGGGAAGTGGAGAAGACAAGGCATCATGATGAGGGGGTGGCGTGACGATCCTGTTCTGCAACGCATTCTGTCAACGCGCAACCCGATACAAAAAAAAAGAAGAGGAGAAGAAGAAAAAAAAGGAGAACAGAGTGGTTTTGGAATTATTATTGCCAAAACCAGGGGGGCATGTGTTATCGCCATATTTTGGCCAAAGGAGGAGTTGGTCCGTGATCAAGATGGGCTTAGAAGATACGTATATACGACGTGTTGTTGAATCGGCCTCGCGTGTTGATTTGGGCTAAATTGCCCGTGTATCTTATATTGTAATAGATTCCGTTTAGATTTAGGTAAGAGATAGAGTTGTAGAGTTATTCCAAAGACAGAAAGTCTCCGGACTATAAATATGTACCTAAGGTTATCGAGAAAAGGAGGACAATCACGTTCACAACAAACACAATCTCGGCGCATCGCCACCCCTTGTTTCTAGGGTTTTTCTCGGGTAAGTGCCATGCTGCCTAGATCGCATCTTGCGATCTAGGCAGTATCTACTTATGCGTTATCTGGTGTTACTCGTACTGAAGCCTTGTTGATGGCGAGTAACACTATTATCATAGATTTGTTTGGGTTAGCATCAGTACTTTTCGCTATGATTGTTTAGTTATGCTACCTCTAGCTATCTCGCCGCCTTTGCACCTTTTCCCGGGTGTGAGGGGGGCATCTTGCTTGATCTTTATCTAAGTCGATTTGATCTGTTATAGTTGTGCCTTGTTCTCCAAGGTTTAGTTTAATATCCACATGATCAGGCCTTGCAAACGGGTTGAACGATCCAGTAGTATGTAAGATATGGTTTACCAATCCAAGAGGGGGTGTTCCGGGAATTGACGTTACGTTGGTTTTTAGGCCTTCTCTAGGATTAGTTTTCTATTATCTTTTGTATCTACCAGGCTCAATTACGTGTAGGATGTTCCAGTCATGTAGTGAAAACGTTAAACTGTCGTAGATCGATTTAACTTGTATTGATGAAGCAAAACCCCATGTTATAATAGATCTAATGCAGAACCATGGGATAATCGGCTCTAAGAGCCGATTCACAGGGAAACCTGGGAGCCGGTTACGGCTCGAATTTTACATATGTTTGTTTGCCATGCAGGAAACCAATCGAAGCAATCTTTCACCTTCCTGATCAGGTATAGGTCAGGTGGCACGCCCTCGAACCAAGCCAGGACGTGTGCCGGAGCTTTGCGGGCCGTTGCCCGAGGGACCAGGGCCCACCAGCAGTTCTGGGAGCCTCCCGGCTCTTCGTGTTGCCCGTCGCTGCTCGCCGATGGGTTTTGGTAGGCAACACAGGTAACATCCTGAGGACTATGGGATGGACGTCACTTTTGTTAATGGCCTCTTAGGACTTTTGCTAAGTTGTTGTGTAGAACAACATAATTTGCTTTCGCTGTGTGATGTAATGTTGGGTCTATGACCTCTGGTTTGTAATAACTCTAATATCTCACTCTACTAAGAGTTTAAACTTATGTTGTTGAATCCCTGTTTTCTGTAATGTTACTGAATCATACTGTGATCTTTCGTGTTTGGGAGTTGAACTTATCTTAGATGGTGATCTGAGATTAGTTTAACCCTGACCCCGGGGGGTGCTACAGGTTTTGGTATCAGAGCAGGACTGCCTGTAGGAAACCCTTTTATTGGTCGATGTGAGTCTAGAAGTTGACAACACTATTTGAAAGTTAAAAACTATTTACAGAAACTCTGACTAGGATTCTTTTTACTCCTTCTCTGGTGTGTTTCTGATGTTGGAGTATCTCTTACCTTATTTGGTTTGAAAAGGTTTTTATTCCTTACCTTATATCTCAAAACTTTGAGGATCGTGGTTTTGGGGTTGTTTCTCTAAAAGTACTCCGTACTGGGTTGCTATTCTCATAGTTCCAAGATATCTCAGTTTTGCTTGGTGTGTAACACCTTAGCATTCCATTGTCATGGTTTGTAAGTCAGCTGGTTAGTGTATACATTAGTATGCTTTGATACTACCATGCTTGATAAGATGATACTTTTAAATCAAGTACTCTTTGTTCATCTTTCCGTCTTGCTCCTTTGAATCCTTTGTCTAATCTCTTTTTGTTCTTTCAGGATGGGTGATACCTCTCGTGCCCGTACCCGTGCTCATGCTCGGGGTGCCACAAATGAGGGTGAATTTTCCAACCTTCCTCCACCACCGTCCATGGTTCAACTCATGGCCATGTACGAAACCAACTGTGCTGACAACATGAGGCTCCTTGAAAGGATTGAGTGCAACACTGCTCAGCGCCAGAACAATCAAGTTGGTATCAAGGACTTCACACGTCTCACTCCGCCAGTTTTCAGCTATTCCACTGAGCCACTTGATGTGGACTACTGGATTCGCACCATGGAGCGCAAAATTCAGGTTGGTCATGTTGCTCAAGCTGATTGGGTGAATTTTTCTTCATATCATCTGGAGGGAGCAGCTAACTCATGGTGGGAGAATTTCTTGGTTATGCAAGAAGCTCAACATGTTGTTACATGGCAAGAGTTCACTAAAGCCTTTCGAGCTTATCATATTCTGGAGGGTCTGATGGATCAGAAGAGGGAGGAGTTCCTCAAGCTGAAGCAGGGCACTGGTTCCGTGTGTGATTACCAGCACAATTTCAATCGTCTTGCCTGCTATGCTACTGAAGAGGTCTCCACTGATGTTAAGAAGCAAGCTCTGTTCCGCAAGGGACTGGATCCCGAGGTTCGTCGTGACATCCATCTCATGGACTTTATTAACTTCCAAGGTCTTGTTAATAAGGCTATGAAAGTCGAGAGTGGGAAAGTGGAGTATGAAGAAACCCGTAAGCGTCCTCAGGAGGGGTACCACAAGTCTAGTTCTGGTAATAAGAAGCGCTGTGTCTTCGTGCCTTATAGTGTTGTGCCACGTGATCCTTACACTCCAAGGACTTCTGGATACGCTCCTCGTCCGAATGCTACTTCAAGCAATGCTGGTGGATCAAATTATCCTGCTACTGGTACTGGATCAGGCCTCATATGTTTCAATTGTCGCCAGCCTGGCCACTATGCAAGAGATTATCCTCAAAAAAGTGCTGCTGAGAAGGCACAACCAGCAAAGAAGAATGATAAGTATCCAGGTGCTAGAAAAGGACGTCTGAACCATATCTCTGTTGAGGAGGCTCAGGAAGATCCAAGTGTCATCATGGGTACGCTTCGTATCAATCAAATTCCAGCTAAAGTTTTGTTTGATTCTCGAGCATCGCATTCATTCCTGTCACAAGCTTTTGCTCGAATGCATGGGATAAGTTTTGAGGGGTTATCCGTTCCTCTGCTAGTTCAGTCCCCTGGTTCTAGGTGGTGTTCCACCATGGTTAGTCATGGGAATCTAATCAAAGTTGCATTTCAACTTTTCCCCACTTCTTTGATTCCTCTCAAGTCAACTGATATTGACATTATTTCGGGCATGGACTGGTTGACCCGTTACCAAGCCATCCTCGATTGTACAACCAAGTCTGTGACTCTGACTAGTCATGCTGGCATAACAGTCAAGTATTGGACCGTAGGGTCACTATCTCCTTCAGCTGTTTCTATTCCTGAAGCAGAGTTGTATGCTCTTGAAGTTCTACCTCCGTTAGAGATCCAAGATGTTTCCGTGCTCTGTGAATTCCTGGATGTCTTTTCTGAGGAGTTGCCTGGCATGCCACCTGATCGTAGTGTGGAGTTTGTCATAGAGTTAGTTCCTGGAACTGCTCCTGCTTCTAAAAGACCCTATCGTATGCCTCCTCATGAGCTTGTGGAGTTGAAGAAGCAATTAGAGGAGTTAGAAGGAAACGAATACATTCAGCCCAGCACATCTTCTTGGGGATGTCCTACCATCTTTGCCAAGAAGCGGGATACCAATATACTGCGTCTGGTTGTTGATTATCGCCCACTCAATGCTGTGACTATCAAGAACAAGTATCCTCTCCCTAGGATCAATGATCTCTTTGATCAGTTAAGTGGTGCCACTATCTTTTCCAAAATGGATTTAAGTCAGGGTATCACCAGATAAAGATCCGTAAGGAAGATATTCCAAAGACTGCTTTCACTACTCGTTATGGTCTTTACGAGTATACAGTTATGTCCTTTGGTCTTACCAATGCTCCAGCCACTTTTATGCGGCTTATGAACTCTGTCTTCATGGAGTATCTTGACAAGTTCGTCGTGGTCTACATCAATGATACTCTGGTCTATTCCAAGACTGAAGAAGAGCATGCCGGACATCTTTGTTTGGTGTTAACAAAACTCCGAGAACATTGTCTCTATGGCAAGTTTTCCAAATGTGAGTTCTAGTTACAAGAGCTCGTATTCCTTGGTCATGTTGTTTCCTGTAACAGCCCATGTTTGTAATATATGTACTCAGTACTTAAGCATGGCATGCATCTATTTAAATCATCCAAGTAATGCATGTGATCAAGTGTGTAAATCAAAGTGCAAGTGCAAAACCTAAACCCTAGTCCTTCCCCTTTCTCTTTGAAACTATCTTCAAATGGTTTGAATTTTGAAAACCCCCAAAATTTATGGAGCCCAACTTGTTTTCAAGGGCCCTTAGTGTTTTCAGATATTTTTATAAAAGTCTCTATATTTTGAAATTGTTCAAAACAGATTACAAAATGAAATTCAAAAGAGAAAATGCAAAAAAAAAGAAAAAGAGTTTTACTAAAAAAATAAGCAGTCCAGCGCCTCTGGGCCGTGGCCCAACTCCCTCTCTTCTCTCTGTCGCTCGCGTCCAGCTGCCAGCAGCCGCAGCCGGCCCACGCGCAGCCCAGCGCTGCCCAGTACCGCTTCGCCGCCCTTTCGTCGTCTTCCTCCTCGGGAAGAAGCAGCTAGGTGTCGCCGGCGCCGCCGTTGATCCCCGTCGCCTCCTCCTGGCCGTCCGTCGAGCCCTGAGCGAGGATAGGAACGGCGCGGCCACGTCCCCATCGCCCTCATCCACTCTCCCCCTCTACAGCGACCCCTCACTCTCGTTCCCCTCACGGACCCAAAACCCTAGCTCAGACGATCCCGCCATCCCCGGCCTCCCCGTGCCTCGTCGATCACGCCTTGAGCTCCGCCGTGCTCTGAGGATCCTTCCCGCCAAAGGAATCGAGGGGGAGCAGTAAATCGTCGCCCTCGACTCGTTCTTCTTCGTCACCGACGACCACCGCCGTCGTGGATTCCCTCGTCTCCGGCCTCCCCGTGCCACCACGACCACTCCATCACCCTCCTGGTGAGCTAGTGGTCCCAGCGGACCTCTTCAACCTCTTCCTCCCCCTCTGGTTCGTCCCCGCACCGTGCCCCGCCGTCCGCCACCGTCAGGCACCGCCACCACCACGTCTCCGGTGACCATTTAGCAGCGGCGCCGCCGTAGTTTGGTTCGTCTCCGTGCCCTGACTCGAACCCGCCCAACCGCGCCTCCCAGAACACCCCCTAGCGCCGCCAATCGCCGCCGTTTGACCGCTCTACCGGCGAGGTCCGCGTGGCACCACGGTGTCTTGCCTGCGTGGCCCAGGCCCACCGGTCAGCCTCTCTGGCTAGCTGCAGCCTCGGTGAAAAATAACAACCGGGCCCCCCTGTCCCACTTTGTCCGCGTGGAGGCTGAGGTGGCCAGAGGCCCACCTGTCTGTGCCTGTGGCTAGCCCAGCCTCTGTGTAAAAAGTGTTTCCAGCTTTATTTAAATTAAGAAAAAGGTTTAATAATTTCAGAAATTGTTTTAAATATTGTAAATTCAATAACTTTTAATCTGTAATTCAGAAAAATACAAATAATATATCAAAATGTTCAGAAAAATGAGTTCTACCTATTTAAGCTATAATCATACATTGATCAACAACTTTAATGACAAGTTTAATTAGAGAACTAAATTAACCCCTCTCATGTGTTTCCGGAGTTTCCCGAATTAGGGTTTTCAACCCTCGAAACCCAGTTTAAATTGCCGAGCATGTTTTGGGGTTCCATTTCAATGCAATTCAACTTGTAATATCATCATCTTTGTGTGAGCATTGCATTGATGCCATGTCTTGATTGTTGCCTCTCTTTCCGGTATTTGGTTCTTCGCGATAGGATCCGAGCCCGAAGCTGAAGTCAACAACACCGAAGATCCGTACCTGTCTACTGACGGACAAGGCAAGCGTAGACTCTCATTCTGAACCTATGTTTTACAAAGTATATTACATTATCGCTATGATACACACGATTCCAATGTGGTCTTTGTCAGTAGCTAGTGTTACCTATCTTCTGCACTGTTTCCCTTTTGTAGCCTTATACTCTTGATCCATTGCTCCTAGCATACCTAGGTTTGGCATGTGAGTGTTGTAGAGATTCTGCTACCGACAGCTTAGCCAAGCATAGAAGCAACGTCTGATCTACTCAATGATGAATCAGAGGTGCCAAGGAAGGTAGTGAGGTAGGAGATGGTGACATCATCGGAGGAGTTAACTAATCATGCTAAGGCTTGTATGGGAGGCCACGTTGGGTGTGGTATTTGTATTCCCATGCTCGCCACCACTAGGAACTGTGTTCTTGCCTTTGGAACCGAGACGAGCGTACAACCACATGGGGCCTGGACAACCCCTCGACTGACTAACTTTCCTAGTAGATTCCATGAGTCACATAGTTCGGGCTTTCCATTTGGCATACACATTGAAAATGTTTTCGAAAGAGGAGGTGATGGAGGTGCATCATAACAGGTAGGGAAGCGTGGCCGCGGTTTCTTGGGGTCGATGGAGCCCCTGGTGAACCAACCTCGCCTCACATCTTTAAGTACCGGCTTCGGGATTTGACCCGTTACGGCGGAATCATACTTATTGCGTGACTCATGGTCACGGCGAAATCAAGGTAAAGTTCTTGGTCAACCACCCTCTGCCGGCCTTCCAAGGAAGAGGGCTAATAATATTTGGCATTAAGAGTCGGTTGGTACGTGTGGGTAAAGTTGTACACCCCTGGAGGGTATTAATCTTTTCGAAAAGCCATGTTCACGGTTATGAACGCTTGGTGACCAAAGTCTAAGATCATAGATAACTTTAACCATTATAAAACTTGTTGATCCACGTGTGCTTAAGGATGCTTCCTCTGGGTCGAGGGGGTGATCCTAGATAGGAGGTTCTGATGAAGCTGGTGGTTATCGAGATGTGATGAACAAGATGAAGAAGTCACTATCTTATCCCCTTTTAAAAGATTCTGAGTAGACGAGCCTCTTCTCTCTCTTGTTTACAAATAAAGATTGCTTTTCGCAAAATAAAATCCAGAGAAATCCTTTCTAGCCAGAGCATGTAGATACTAGGTTATCTAAGTCTTGTGGAGTACATTCTCGTACACAGCCTTGCGTCATTGTTGTTTTTCTATAGAGGATCTGGTTGCAACTGAAGGAGGCTTCTACGTTGACATCGACGAGTAGTTAGGGTTCCCAGGTAGTAGCCCGAGGACTATGGGATGGATGTCGCTTTTGCTTATGGCCTCTTAGGCCTTTTGCTAAGTTGTTGTGTAGAACAACATAATTTGCTTTCGCTGTGGGATGTAATGTTGGGTCTATGACCTCTGGTTTATAATAAATCTAATATCTTACTCTGTTAAGAGTTTAAACTTATGTTGTTGAATCCCTGTGTTCTGTAATGTTACCGAATCATATTGTGATCTTCCGTGTTTGGGAGTCGAACTTGTCTTAGATGGTAATATGTGATTAGTTTAACCCTATCCCCGGGGGGTGCTACATTCCCGCCAAAGGGGTTGCTGTTATCCCCAATAAGGTTCAAACTATCCTCGACTGGGAGTCTCCTAAATCCTTAAAGGATGTCCGAATTTTCTCGGGATGGCTGGTTATTACCATCTATTCATTGAGAACTTCTCCAGGATTGCAAAGCCGATGACTGATCTTCTTAAGAAGGATAAGAAGTTCAAATGGTCTGATAAGGCTGAACAAAGCTTCCAGATGTTGAAAACCAAGTTAACCACTACACCGGTGTTAGTTCTCACATACACCAGCAAAGACTTTGTTGTCTTCTGCGATGCTTCCCACCAAGGTCTCGGATGTGTGTTGATGCAAGATGGGCATGTGGTGGCTTATGCTTCCCGCCAGTTGAAACCACATGAGAACAACTACCCAACTCATGATCTTGAGCTTGCAGCTGTTGTTCATGCTCTTAAGCAATGGCGACATTACCTCCTCGGTAGTCGTTGTGAGTTATATTCGGATCATCAGAGTCTGAAGTATCTTTTCACACAACCTGATCTGAATCTCAGGCAAAGAAGATGGTTGGAACTCATCAAGTACTATGATTTGGGTCTCAACTATCAGCCTGGCAAAGCCAATGTCGTTGCTGATGCACTGAGCTGTAAATCTTATTGCAACAATCTGATGATCAAACAATATCAACCTTCTCTTCATGTGGATTTTGCTCGATTGAATCTGGAAGTAGCTCCTCGTGGATTCCTTTCTACTCTTGAAGTGAAGTCTTCTCTAGAGGATCAGATCAAAGCTGCTCAAAGGCAAGATCCTGAAATGGAATCAATTAAAGAGAACATCGCTAGTGGAGTTGCTAAATGTTTCTCTGCTAACGAGGAAGGTGTACTATATTTCGGTACACGTTTGGTAGTACCAAATGGAAAGGACTTGAAGCAGATAATTCTTACTGAAGCTCATGAATCCCCTCTTTCTATCCACCCTGGAGGTACCAAGATGTATCGGGATCTTCGTCAAAGATTCTGGTGGTCTGTATGAAGAAGGATATCGCTCGTTTTGTTGCTGAATGTGACGTTTGCCGTCGCATCAAAGCTGAGCACCAAAGACCTGCTGGTCTCCTGCAACCGCATAAAATCCTGGAGTGGAAATGGGATGAAGTTGGTATGGATTTCATCACTGGTCTTCCCAAGACTCAGAAAGGAAATGATGCCATCTGGGTAATCGTTGACTATCTGTCCAAGGTTGCTCACTTCCTACCTGTTCGCGAGAGCATTACCGCTAATCAATTGGCTGATCTGTATATCTCACAAATAGTTGTCCTTCATGGGGTACCGAAGAAAATCGTTTCTGACCGTGGAAGTTTGTTCACCTCAAGATTCTGGGCAAGTTTCCAACAAGTTATGGGAACTCGTCTGTCCTTCGGTACAGCCTATCATCCTAGCACCGGTGGCCAGACCAAAACAGTGAATCAAATCGTTGAAGATATGCTAAGATCGTGTGTCATATATTTTGGCAAGGACTAGGAGAAATGCGTTCCTTTTGCTGAATTCTCCTACAACAACAATTTTTAGTCCAGTATTGGTATGGCACCATTCCAGTTTTTATATGGAAGAACCTGTCGTACTCCTTTGAACTGGTCAGAAACCGGCGAAAGAAAGTTCTTTGGTCCGGATATGATCCAGGAAGCAGAAGATCAAGTTTGTATCATTCGAGATCGTTTGAAAACTGCTCAGTCTCGCTAGAAAAGCTATCATGATCGTCACCATCAACATGTTGAATATGAAGTTGGTGATCAAGCTTATCTCCGGGTCACCCCTTTAAAGGGTTTCCATCGTTTCGGCATCAAATAAAGGCAAACTTACGCCTCGCTATGTTGGTCCTTTTCGTGTTCTTTCCAAGCAAGGTAAACTCGCATATCAATTGGAGCTGCCTGCAAACTTTCCCGAGGTGCATGACGTCTTTCACGTGTCTCAACTCAAGCGTTGTTTCAAATATCCTGTTTGTGGTGTTCATCACCAAACTCTTGATCTTTAGAAGGATCCGACTTATCGTGAGTATCCTATTCGTATCGTTGGTGAAACCGAGCGCAAAACTCACCGTCAAAACATCAAGTTCCTGAAAGTTCAGTGGTCTCATCACTCTGAGGATGAAGCAACCTGGGAACGAGAAGATCGTCTTAGATCTGAGTACCCTGCCTTCTTTCTAAAACTTAGGAATATCGGGTCGAGATTCTTGTAAGGGGGGTAGAGCTATAACAGTCCAAGCTTGTAAGATATGTAATTAGTACTTAAGCATTGCATGCATGTGTTAGACTCAATAAAAAAAATATTGTATGTGATCAAGTGTGTGAACCAAAGTACAAATTCAAAACACTAAACCCTAGTCCTTCCCCCCTTCTCTCTTTGAAACTACCTTCAAATGGTGTTTAAATTTTGAAAAGTACAAAATAATTGGATCCCAAAAGGAATAAAAGGGCCCCACAATGTTTTACATATTTTACAAAAGCCAGTGGTATTTCTGAAATACCCAAAACATATTTTAAATTGAAAATACAAAACAGATTTTGTAATCAGAAAAAGAAAAGGGGTTTTTCTGAATAAAAAATGGGCAGCAACAGCCAATGGGCCGTGGCCCATCCCTCTTTCTTTTCCTCGCCGCCCGCGTGCGCAAGCCAGCGGCCCAAGCCAGCCCACGCGGTCCAGTACCCCTTCGCCGTTTCTAACCTTTCTTCCTCCTCCAGCCAGAAGGACGACGCAGGGAAGCTGCTTGCTGTCGCCGTCCGTCCGCGCCGCGATGCCCGCCTGCGCCAGGATGCACGCTAGTAACACTCGCAGCGTCTACAAGTACCCTTGCCGCCGTCGGTCGATCCTTATCCCCCCTCTTCCCGATTTCACCTCTCTGTCCAAACCCTAGCTCCGGCTACCCACCGTTGCTGGCCTACCCGAGCTTCGCTGGCACCGCCACGAGCTTCACCTTGCTCCACTCGATCTTCCTACAGAAGGAACCGACGAAGGGCACCGTGAATCATCGCCTGCGACTCCATTTTCTTCATCACCGACGACCATCGACACCATCGATTGCGGCGTCCTCTGTGCTCCCCTCACGCCAACGACCCCTATGTGAGCTTCCCGGTGAGCTCACGGTCCCTGTGACCCTCTTGGTTTCCCCTCTCCCTCTCTGTATCCTTTCCGTCGCAACCATCTGCACGCGTCACCGTCGGTCGTTGTCGGGGAAGTCGCTCTGGCTACCATTTCTTGGCGGTGCTGCCCTTGTTCGACTCAGCGCAACCGTCTGCGTCCAACGCACCCCACCTCGCAGCCTCGTTCGATCCCCAACGCCGTGCCGATCCTCAACCTAGGAGGATCACCGTCGATGATGTCACTATGACGCCATCCACGGGTCAGCCTGGTCAACCAGCCCCCCCGTCCCACTTTGCTTGCGTGTCTGTCGATGTGTCTTTGGCCCCACTGGTCAGTCAGTGTGGGTAGGCTCAGCCCCAGTGAGAAAAGCCCAAATCCCGTGGTGATGTCAGCTTGAGGTCATAAATGTTTTAATAATTTCAGAAATTGTTTTGAATATTGTAAATTCAATAACTCTTAATCTGTAATTCAGAAAAATACAAATAATATAACAAAATGTTCAGAAAAATGAGAACTATCTAACTAACCTATAATCATGCATTGTTTAACAACTATAATGACAAGTTTAATTAGAACAACATAGTAACCCCTCTCATGTGTTTCCGGAGTTTTCCGAGTTAGGGTTTTCAAACCTCGGAACCGCGTTAATTGCTGAGCATGTTTTAGGGTTTCATTTCAATGCAATTCAACTTGTCATATCATCATCCTTGTTTTAGCATCGCATCGATGCCATGTCTTGATTGTTGCCTTTCTTTCCGGTATTGGTTCTTCGCGATAGGATCCGAACCCGAAGCTGAAGTCAACGACACCGAAGATCCATACATGTCCACTGATGGACAAGGCAAGCGTAGCCTCTCATTATGAACCTACTTTTATAAAGTATATTACTTTCTCGCTATGATGCACACGATTCCAAATGTGGTCTTTTGTCAGTAGTTAGTGCTACCTATCTGCTGCATAGTTTCCCTATTGTAGCCTTATACTCCTGATCCACTACTCCTAGCATACCTATGTCTGGCATCTGAGCGTTGCTAGAGCTTCTGAGATCGACAGCTTAGCCATGCATAGTATCAACGTCTGATCTATCCGGAGGATGGATCAGAGGTGCTGGAGAATCTATAAAGGTAGGAGGTGGTGATATCATTTAAGGAGTCAACTAAACATGCTAAGGCTTGTATGGGAGGCCACGTTGGGTGTGGTATTTGTAGTCCCACGCTCGCCACCACTAGGAACTGAGTTCTTGCCTTTGGAACCGAGATGAGCGTACAGCCACACGGGGCTTGGGAACCCCTCGACTGACTAACTTGCCTAGTAGATTCCATGAGTCACATAGTTCGGGATTTCCATTTGGCATACGCATTGAAAACATTTTCGAAAGAGAGGGTGATGGAGGTGCATCATAACATCTAGGGAAGCGTGGACCGGGTTGCTTGGGGTAGATAGCGCACCTGGTAAACCAACCTCGCCTCACATCTTTAAGTACCGGCTTCGGGATTTGACCCGTTACGGCGGAACCATACTTATTGCGTGACTCATGGTCTCAGCGAAAGAAAGGTAAAGGTCGTGATCAACCACCCTCTGCCGGCCTTCCAAGGAAGAGGGCTAATAATATTTGGCATTAAGAGTCGGTTGATACATGTGGGTAAAGTTGTACACCCCTGCAGGGTATTAATCTTTTCGAAAAGCCGTCTTCACGGTTATGAACGCTTGGTGACCAGATTCTAATATCATAAATAACTTTAACCATTATAAAACTTGTTGATCCACGTGTGCTTAAGGATGCTTCCTCTGGGTCGAGGGGGTGATCCTAGATAGGAGGTTCTGATGAAGCTGGTGGTTATCGAGATGTGATGAACAAGATGAAGAAGTCGCTATCTTATCCCTTTTAAAAGATTCTGAGTAGACGAGCCTCTTCTCTCTCTTGTTTACAAATAAAGATTGCTTTCCGCAAAAAAAAATCCTGAGAAATCCTTTCGAACCAGAGCATGTAGATACTAGGTTATCTAAGTCTTGCGGACTACATTCTCGTACTCATCCTTGCGCCGATGTTGTATTTCTACAGAGGATCTGGTTGTAACTGAAGGTGGCTTCTACGTTGACATCGACGAGTAGTTGGGGGTTCCAGGTAGCAGCCTGAGGACTATGGGATGGACGTCACTTTTGTCAATGGCCTCTTAGGCCTTTTGCTAAGTTGTTGTGTAGAACAACATAATTTGCTTTTGCTGTGTGATGTAATGTTGGGTCTATGACCTCTGGTTTGTAATAACTCTAATATCTTACTCTGCTAAGAGTTTAAACTTATGTTGTTGAATCCCTGTGTTCAGTAATGTTACCGAATCATACTGTGATCTTCCGTGTTTGGGAGTTGAACTTATCTTAGATGGTGATCTGAGGTTAGTTTGACCTTGACCCTAGGGGATGCTACACATCTTATCTAACACTTTGGGGATTTCACTTAATAGCTCAGCAGTCTAGAGGAGGATAGCATGGCTGTCCAATTCTATGACCCAAAGATGAAGGAAGTTACCGTCGTGTCCGACGACGATGTACCGGCGCAAAAGCGGAAGAGCTCCACCTCTGACGCTGCCGAAGAAGGCAAGAATAAGAAGACGGAGGGTGGAGCCTCCAAGAAGACTACCACTGCCCTAGAGGTGGAGAAAAGAAAGGTTACCGGGATCCCCTTTGCCAAAGCATCCCCTCTTGTGTAAGCTTCTTTCTCTCGGACATTGTCCATTGCTTGTCTTATTCATGTACTTATACTTTTTGCACATTTCAGGAAGAAGGCCACTACCAGTTAGAAGAAGACCTCCAAAACTTTGGGGGCTTCTAGAAACATTAAGGATATGTTGCATCGTGATGTGTCTCCCCACGCATCTCCCGCCATCGCCCCTGTTACTCCCAGCGTCCAGCCTACACCTGCTCCATCAAGCTCACAGGCCAAAGATGCATCTGGCCCTTCCGCCATGGAAGTGGACTCAGGTGCCTCCGCGGAGCTTGCCGTTGTCAGCGAACAGGCAACACAAGAAAGTACCACATCCAAAATGGCTGAAGCTCCGGCTAAGGATGCCATCGGTAGCGGTAAGGCGGTGGTGGAGAGTTGTACGTCTTCCGAAGGCGGCGCCTCCGCATCCAAGAAAACCATAGAGTTCCCGAAGATAGTCTACCCGGTACTTACGCCGGGTAGCGCCGCTTTGGTTCCTGGTGCAACATCGACATCTCTAACATGCGGTCTTGAGGAGCTTCTCCGACAAGCAGAATTCTTGCAAGGAAACAGTTTATCCTTCGGCAAGTTGCTTGCTGAGAGTGCTACAAATCTCAAGATCATCGCACTTGTAAGTTTTATTTGTCTTCTGCATTTCATATGAGTATCCCACTGTAGCCCCCGAGGATTTAGAAGGAAAACCATAGGTATTTGCATCTAAATGCTCTAAGAGTAACTAAGCTAGAAAACTTCTCACTGTAGCCCCCAATCATATAGTTTGAATGAATTATTCTGACTAGATGCTTTCAGAGTAGAATACACAGTGTTTACAAATTTCAATACTGTAGCCCCAAGCTCCTAGATGTAACTAAATTAGTTCCGACTAGGTGCTTAAAGAGAAACTAAGCATATCACTAAGTTAAAACTTTATACTGTAGCCCCCAAGCTTCTAGTTGAAAACTGAATCAGTTCCGACTAGATGCTTAAAGAAAGACAAAGCATATTGCTAAGTTAAAAACTCTCACTGTAGCCCCCAAACCTCTAGGTGGACATTTATCCGTCTTGATGCTCCAAGTAGACTAAACAGCGTTAAACTTTTCCTTTCCACAGAATGAGAATGCTCGGAGGGGAGTGGCCAACGAGAAGTACCAGAAGATGCGCGCGGACTTGGAAGCCGAAAAGGGTAAAACTGCCTTCTTGAAGGAACAAATCATCAAGAGCAAGCGTCTGTTTTTCCTTTCTTTTTTATATTTCGACTTGGTATTGTGCCAACATTCTTCGAGTACTCACTATGTACTATTCTTTCTCCGACTTGCAGGAGCCATTTCCAAGGCTAAGGATATTGTTGAAAAATCCAAGCATATTCAGCAGCTGGATAGTGAAAACAAGATCCTTAAGCAGGAGAGGAAAGATATGCTGAAGATGCACTAGGACTCCATGAAAGTCCTGCAGGAGTCCGCCAACGAAGAGATGAACCGCTTGAAGGAGGAGATCACGATGCTGAAAGAGCAGAAGAAAGCTGCCGATGAACAGAATCAGCGCAATCTGGACGCATACAAGATCCTCCGACAAGAACGGGATTCTCTGGCGGAAACTCTCCAGCAGGCCAAGATTAGCATCTTCAGTAAGTGATTCTCCGCCTTGTAATTCTATAAGCTAGATACTTTGAACTTTTTGTGTTATTAAACTCATGCGATTGTCGGAAATTTGCAGCTCCTATTGGATTGACCCAGTCGCCTCCTCCGCCAAAGGAATGCATGGTCCTTGCCAACAACTTTATCAACAACGCCATCACGCAAGCTAAGGAGATATCCAAGCACCTCTAGATCAACATCAAAGCGGTGGATTCCGTGGTGAAGTTCTCGGAGATCTTGCACCGAGCCCCCGAGCGTATTGCAAGCTGGAAAGCTTCATGTACACGGGCTGGCGCGAGGATGGCACTGTCAATGGTCAAGGCGCACTACGAAGACGCCGAAATCGACACAGTGACCTCTGGTATCCCCGACGTAGACGACGATGGCCAAAAGATAGGTCACGAGGCTATCTTGGCATCGCTCGCGGGTTTTGACACCAGATTCGCCAAGTTGGTCGACCCTAACGTCTTTTTTCCCATGAAAACCATTGATGGTGGCAACCAAAGCTCCTCCGAGTCCCTCAACACTGCCGACTTCGAGGAGGATGGCTCTCCTGCTGCTGATGACGTTTCATCCAAGTCGCCTATGCTAGAGGAATGAAAAACACTATGTAATATTTGTTTCCTCTATAATTTGTATGCGGAAAAACCTACTTGTTAACTTAAGGCGGAAAACAATGGTTGTTATTTCCTGCTACTCAAGAACTGGTTCTAGCATGTATATATTTTTAAGCAAGTGCTAGCTTATCCATTACTTTGGTTTTTATGCTTGACTTTTCGTGAGTCGGAAGACTCGTTTTCGAAACTACGCGCTCAGGCGATGATGTCCAATGGCACCGGCAATAACCTAAGCACAAAATCGCCAACAATAAGTGCCGAAAGTCACAACTCCAGAATCCACATAAAAATGACAAAGAACGTGTAGACCAAAAACTTCAGCTAATGCCCGTAGGTGGAATTTTCACAAGTGCAATCGCAAAGCTTGTGCATAAAGGTTTTATACGATCCAAAAATGAACACTAAAGGAGGTAAAAGACTCTGAAATATTAGTGAACCAGATATCTTTATTTCATTGATTATATAAGGGGTACACAATAGCTAAAAAATGCTAAGTGTAGAAAGGACATAGCTATCTTTATTTCCATGGCCGATCAAGCTCTGGGTAGTCATCATCCGGGTCACGTCGCTTACGCATATGATCCTCATTGGGTCTATCCTTCAGTTCACGATTGTCAAGAGGTAGTAAGACCCATTGAGCAGCGCCTTGCTTATGATGAACGGTCCTTCCTATGGCGGGGATAATTTGTGTGACTTCTTCTGCTTAAGTCAGAGCACCAAATCCCCCTCTTTAAACGAGCGATGCCGAACGCGGCGAATATGGTAGCTGCGTAGCTTCTGCTGGTAGATGGCGGATCTTTGACATGCCAATACGCCCTCCTCCTCGAGAAGGTCCACATCTAGGCGTCTGGATTTTTCAGCGTCATCTTCGTCACAGGCGGCAACTCTTGGTGCATCGTGTAGGATGTCGGAAGGCAGGATGGATTCTGCTCTATATACCATGAAGTAAGGGGTGTAGCCGGTGGATCTGTTGGGTGTAGTTCGTAAACTCCACAACTCAGATGACAATTCTTCCGCCCAGGCTCCAACTGCTCTATGTAGCGATGCTTCAAGACGTGGTTTTATTCCCTGCAGAATTAATCCATTGGCCCGCTCAACCTGACCATTGGACTATGGGTGTGCCATAGATGCAAGGTCAAGTCGGATGCCTTTTTCCCAACAATAAGCCTCAACTTCTCTGAGTGACAAGTTGTTGCCATTGTTGGTGATTATGCTATGTGGGATACCAAATCTCACAACTAGATCCCGGACAAACCTAAGGGTAGTTGCCCCATCAAGATTTCTAATGGGTTTAGCTTCTATCCATTTGGTGAATTTATCAACTGCTACTAGCAGATGCGTAAACCCACATGGTGTCGTCTGCAACAGACCAACCATGTCTAGCCCCAGACTGCAAACAACCAAGTTATTGGTATTGTTCGCAATTCTTCAGCAGGAACATGTGGTTGTCGGGCATAGTACTGGCATCCCATGCATGTCTCAACCAGCTTGTCGGTGTCCACCTTCACAGTCACTCAATATAATCCTTGTCGAAAAGCTTTAGCAACCAACGATCCGGGAGCGGCGTGATGCCCGCAATCTCCGAGATGGATTTCGCGTAGGATTTCAATACCTTCTTGCTGGGAAACACACTTAAGGTATACACCAGTAGTGCTTCTTTTGTAGAGCTATCCATTGATTATGGTATAGCCCTTTTCTCGACGTACTATTTGCCATATTTCGACCTCGTCGTCGGGCAAAGTTCCGTGTTCGAGATACTCCATGAACGGTTTTTTCCAAGCCGGAGGGACCTTTGTCACCATGTGAACGAAAGAGTCAATCTGTCCGGGTTGTCGATGTCCGCTCCCTTCACGGATGGTGTCTGTAGATGCTCCAGGAAAACGCCAGGCGGAATTCGTTTGCGCCCTGATCCAAGCTTAGACGGCAGATCAGCCGCCCCGTTTTACTCCCTAGGTACATACTTGACCTCGTAGCCCAAGAAGCTCTTGGCTATCTCTTCCACTTTGTCTCGATATGTCGCCATCATAGGGTTCCGCGCGTTCTAGGTACCAGCCACCTGCTGGGCAACCAAGTCGGAATCTCCACAACAAACTATGCGCTTGATGCCAATATCCTTGGATACTCGTAGCCCGTGAATGAGTGCTTCATACTCCGCCATGTTGTTCGTGGCCTCGAAGTGGATTTGCAGAATGTAGTGTAGCTTGTCCCCAGTTGGTGACTATAGCAGTACACCAGCCCCCGAGCCGTTGAGTAGCTTTGATCCGTCAAAGTGCATCACCCAATATTCTGGCTCCGGCATCGGGGTAGCATATGGCATCTCCGTCCAATCTGCGATAAAATCCGCCAATGCTTGTGACTTGATAGCATCACGTATTTTGTAGGTGATCTCGAAAGCGGCAAGTTCAATACCCAATTCGCGACCCTTCCTGTAGCGTCGCTATTGTTGATAATGTCGGACAGTGGAGTTTTGCTCACCACTGTGATAGGGTGCTCCTGGAAATAGTGCCTCAGCTTCCGAGAAGCGAGGAATACTCCATAAGATATCTTTTGGTAGTGCGGGTAACGCTGCTTGGACTCTGTCAAGACCTCGCTTACATAGTAAACTGGTCGTTGAACTCCATACTCATGCCCTGGTTCGTTCCGCTCTACCACGACGACGATGCTGATTACCCGGTTGGTGGCCGCCATGTAAATTCACATGGGCTCTCTAGGTTCGGGTGCTACAAGGATAGGCGCTGAGGAAAGAATCTCCTTGAGCTGCTTCAATGCTGCATCTGCTTCATCCATCCACGTGAATTTTTTCGCCTTCTTCAGCAACTTGTACAGTGGAAGAGCCTTCTCTCCAAGTCGGCTGACGAACCGACTAACTGCTGCAACACAACTTGTTACCTGTTGTATGTCCTTTAGGCATGTCAGACGGTTTATGTTTAAGATGGCCTTGATTTTCTCCGGGTTGACCTCGATTCCACGCTGGGAAACGATGAAGACCAACAATTTGCCGGCTGGAACCCCGAAGACGCACTTCTTAGGGTTAAGCATCATGTTGTATTTCTGGATATTATCAAAGGTTTCTTTTAAGTCAGAGATTAAGTCGTTTGATTTTTTAGACATCACCACTATATCGTCCACATAGGCGTGAACGTTACGACTAATTTGATCGTGTAGGCAACGTTGCCTTGTCCGCTGGTACGTAGCACCTGCGTTTTTTCAGCCCAAAGGACATCGTGACATAGCAAAACATGCCGTAGGGTGTAGTGAACGAAGTGGCCAATTGGTCTGACTTCCTCATCTTCATCTGGTGGTATCCTGAGTATGCATCGAGAAAACACAAAATCTCGGAGCCAGCCGTCGAGTCAATGACTTGGTCAATGCGAGGCAAAGCAAACGGATCTTTGGGACATGCCTTGTTCAAGCTGGTGTAATCAACGCACATTCTTAATTCTTTGGTTCCCTTTTTGGGGACAAGTACAGGATTGGCCACCCATTGGGTGTGGAGGACTTCTCGAATAAAATTAGCCTTAAGTAACCTAGCTATCTCTTTTCCTATGGCGCGTCTCTTCTCATCTCCAAAGCGTTGTAGAGGTTGTTTCACTGGTTTACATTTTGGATCAATATTCAAGCTGTGCTCGGCAAGTTCCCTAGGTACACCTTCCATGTTGGCAGGTTGCCAGGCAAAGATGTCCCTATTCTCACGGAGGAACTCGACGAGCGTGCTTTCCTATTTAGGGTCCAGGTTCGTCCCAATGGCGGTGGTCTTGGAGGCATCGCCTACCACAAGTTCCACCGGCTTGGTCTCGATGGCGGCCTTGAATGCTGGGGCGGAGTCAGAAATCTGTTTCTTCGACGCGGGTATCTCCGAGGCATCGACCTTGCTCTGGATCTCCTTGAATTCTTTGTTGTAGAGGACAACTTCTGTGTAGGCTGCTTCTCCAATCTCGCGGTCCCTTGCTTTAGTAAAGCTTCCGGATACGGTGATGACACCGTTTGGTCTGGGTATCTTGAGCTTGTTGTAGACGAAGCATGGCTTGGCCATGAAGGTGTGGAATATGTCGCGGCCGAATATGACGTGGTACATGCTCTTGAAGGGGACCACCTCAAAGGTCATGTTTTCTTGGCGGTAATTATTAACATCCCCAAAAGCGACCTGAAGTGTGATGCACCCAAGGGACCGAGCCTCCTGACCAGGAACTACGCCGTGGAAGATGGTGTTGGTCCGCCTTAGGTTTGCCTCCGTCAAGTTCATCTTCTGCAGTGTATCTAGGTACATGATGTTGATGCTGCTTCCACTTTCCACCATACATTTGGTGAACTCATTTCCGTCAATCAGGGGGTTGATGCCCATGGTGTATTAGTTCTCTGTAGGGATGAGGTCTGGGTGATCCTTCCTGTCCCAAATAATTGGAATCTCCGACCAGCGCAGGAACTGGGGAACTAGGGGTAGAGTAGCCATCAGTATCCGCATGGAGGTCTTCTGTTGTCGGACGGTGGGAGTGCCAAGGAAAGTGTGCAAAATTACCGCCTTCTTCTCTAAGAGGTTCTTGCCTTTAGCGTCGCTCTTGGCGGCGTGCTTGGGGCCAACGTCCTCATCCATATCACTTGAATCCTTGGACTCCTTCTTCTTCTTCCCCTTGCCCTTTCCTCGCGGTCGGTTCTTCTGACTTCGCTTGTAAACGGACTTCGGGTCCTCCTGCAGGTCGTTGACGAACTTGCAGTGGCGATTGGTGTGGGTGGCCTTGACGTTGGCGTCGAGGTGTACGAGGCACGGCATATCACGGTACTCCTCGTAGGTTTGGGGAACGCGGAGCGCTGCCGAGGTAGTTTCACTGCCTCGTTGCTGCCCACGACCAGCTCCCCGCCCTCGGCCACGCTGTCTGCCATCACCTCGTCCTGCGGAAGTCATAGCGACCATGTCGGGCGTTTTCTTTTCTTCTGGTGCGGTCTTCCGCTTGGTGCTGCTATTCCTCCGACCTTGAGTTGGAACGGCCGTTGCCGGCAAAGAGCCGCGAGCATCGTCGTCGGCAGCCATGAACTCACTGGCCAACTGAATCATCTGATTCAAGTCTAGCTGGTGATTGTCCTGCAGGCGCTTCAACTTATGTCGGATCAACGTGCCCCTTTCCAACCCATCGATGAAGGCGGCCATGGCGGTCTGGGCATGCACTCCTGCGCGGGACTTCTTCATATCTAGCCAGCGGGAGAGGTAGGCGCGAGATGTCTCGTCTTTCTCTTGCACGCACCACTGTAGATCACCAACAGTGCAGGGACGTTTGTATGTACCCTCGAAGTTCTTGGTGAACCCTTCTTGCATGTCCAACCAATTGCAGATGGATCTTTCCGGCAAGTCATATTTCCATTGACGGGTTGTGCCCGCCAACATCAATGGGAGGTATTTGACGGCAACGTTGGGGTTACCCCCGGCGATCTCCACCGCGTTGTCGTAGTCCCGCAACCATGTAGCCGGCTTGGCGGTGCCGTCATAGGGCTTGATGGTCTTGTCAATACGGAAACATTTGGGGTAAGTTGTGGACCGTATTACAGGTCCAAAGCAACGTGGTCCTAGGTATGGTCCTTCCTGGGCCTCGTGGATCTTGTCCAGACGCGAACATGCATCGTATGGCTCTGGGCTTCTTTTCTTCTTCTTGCCATTAGGGGATGGGCTGCGTGAATGATGCGGGCCCCCTCCGCCATGGTGGCTGCTAGGTGGCGACGAAGGTGGAGGTGGCAGTGGGTTAGCCTTCTTGTTGTTACCCTCTTGCGACGCCTCACGCTTATTGCGGTTGCTTGTCGGACGCGGAGGGTCATGGCGCGACTTGCTCTTGTGTCCTTGGTTGCGCTCTCCGTCATGACGGGTCTGCTCCGCGTTGTCATGGATGACAATGCCGCTCTGCCTTGGCGGAGGCATATCCGTATGAAGGTGAGCCTTGGTTTCTACGCGATGTCGGGGGGAGCCGGGCGGTGGCGATGGGCGACGAGGTTGGGCCTTATATCCATGGTTGGAGGATATGGGGATATCATCCTTCCTGTTGCGCGCATCCCTCCGTCTTCGTTCTGATGAACCCGTCTGAGACCCAACATCCAGAGGAGATTTGTCCTTTGGCGGCTTGAGCTGGCTAGACTTGCAAAACGCTGGGTCATACTCGAGCCTCTGAGAGGTGGCCTTTTCCTGCTATTTCACCGCCTTGGCCACTAGGTCATAGACCTGGTCCACCGCTTCGGGTGATCTATCCTGCTCCAGATGGGTCTTGGCGACGGCGAGGTTCAGGAGAGGAGTAGGCATCACCTTCCTGCCTTCACTATCAATGTATGGCTTGGCTTGTGCCGGCTTTGGGGGAGCCCATCCAAGGTTTCGCCGTACACCAGGATCATTGATGACGCGAGCCAGAGCTTTCTTGGCCTTCTGCTGCTGTAGCAGAGTCTTGTACTCGGCCTCCATTGCTCTAGCTTTCTCTATGGACTTCTGCGCGTTGGCCAGATCTCGATCTAGCTTTGCGCCTTTCTCCGCGATGGCCTGCGCTTCCTCCAGCAGCTACTGGCGCTTCTCGTCAAGCTGGACGACATTGCGAATATGAGCCACGGTCATAGGCTCGATGAGGAGATTGTCGTGCATCACTCTATCAGCTGGAGTAACTTGGGCAGCAGCAGACATAGATGCTGGAGGCGGCGGGTTTGCGGTGTTGTTGTTTCTCGGCTCGGTGCCGAGTTCCTACAGCTGTTGCACTAGGTTAGGCAGAGGGGGCATGTCCTTTGCACGATCATTGTCGGCAGCAATAGGTGGTCCCTTCCCCTTGTCTAGTGCTATAGGCGGAGCTCTTCCGGCTTGATCTTCATCCATCGCCGTCCCAATGGTGACAAACACCTCTCGGGACGTGACGACGTTGTTGGCTTGCTCGTCGCGCTTGTAATCCTCCTCCATCTCCTGCATGGCAGAGTCTAGCTCCTCCGGACTGAAATCTATTTCCTCTGAATCTGCACTGAAGTCGGCGTAGAGCGCGTCAATCACGGAGTCGGAGGGTGTCGGGGCTTCCTCGATGACGGGGGGTGGAGGTGCAGCTGCAGCGACGATGACTGGAGGCGGTGGTGCAGCTGCGACGATGGCGGCGGGAGGCAGTGGTGGCGGTGGCTGAATCAGAGGATCTCCATCAATGAGCGCGAGGGCTGTCTGAGCTGCCTCCTTGTCCTCCGCATAGTTGTTGACGGTGTTCACCATACTTTCGAAGGTGAGACGTCCCGAAGCCTGCTGCCGCCTTAGAGAATGCCGGAGAAGCGTACCTTGGTCCAGCCCTTCCACAAAGTGATACATGGCATCGTCATTGGGGTAATGCGCCAGATCGGCCCGTATATAGAGCCACCTGGAGAGGTAATCACGGGGGTTTTCGCCCTCTCTCTGAACGCAACACGCCAGATCGAAGATGGTAACCACACCGACGAAGTTGGATCTCTGTTGCCCAGTCGCGTGGACGAAGCCGGCGGACTTGCAGCGATCTTCCATCGTTATATCCTGTACAGGGGCGGTTTGGGTGGGCCTTGACTTTTTCCGATCTTTATCGGCAAACTCCGAGGAGAGATCCGACATCGATACTTCCGCGAACGTATCCTGCCCATAGGCGGTCTGTGCGGGTCTTGATGCTCCTCCGACTCCCAGGGAACTAGTGCCCGAGTCGGTTTCACCGATGAACAGGTGGATATCTCCGATGGGGACGATCGAGCACCGCGTAGGGTTCGTCTTCGCCGGGATCCAGAACTCGTCTGGAGGGACGATCGGAACGTTGTCAGAGAATAGAACAGGACCGATGGCTACGGTTTCGCCGATTCCCGCGAAGATCTTGGTCCTCGCCCGCTGAAGAGCCTGAAGCGCCTCTCGCCCCATGGTGGGCGCCAACTGTCATGGTATTGCCGACGAGTACGCCATGGAGGGGTCCTCACAGTGCGTGTTTAGATACATGGGGGAAGGCGGACGGTTGACGGGTACGAGGTAACACATCTTACCCAAGTTCAGATCCCAGGACGGTGGCGGAATCCTACTCCTGCTATAAATCACTATAAGGGCAATACGCCGAGTTACAGGGATTGGTTCGCTGTGCGAGGTATGAGTTGATTGGTCCCCTAAAGGCTCCCATAGGCCCGACTTATATAGTCATCAGGTCCTAGGGTTATAGGGAAAAGTCCTAGCCGGACAGGTTATAGAGTCCTACACTGCTTACAACTAGTCTAGCGTGTCTTGCACTCCAAGGCTCCGGGTACGTCAGTGACTCCTCCATAGCCTTCCTTTATCCGGCATGGGCCTCCCTTATGGATCTATCTAACTGGGCCGCCCATCAGGCCATGGGCCATGCTAGCAACTGTGGGCCACCCGGGTTATCCGGATAGGAGACATGCTATGAGGATACCCATATAGCATATCCCCAACACGGTACATCTTGCATTGCTCCTCGAGCATGCGGCGATCCCGTTGCTCCTGGTTGCGGAGACCCTAGCATTTCTGAAGGTCTCGATGGACCCCTTGCAACTCTGACAGGGCGTCCAGGTCGATGTAAGCATGGGAAAGGTGCTCCTCCACCTTAGGAGGCCTCCATCTCAGCCTTCTTCACCAGAAAGTGCTGCTCCTGGGTGTTGGCCTTCGTCAGATACTCATCTTGAAGGGCCCTGTAGCGTAGCACGAGCTCCTCGGAGTTGGACGTCTACATATTCTGACGCTCCTCGGTAAGATTTTCATTGCAGCAGTGGATGCGGTCGTAGATCTTGGCGCTCTGGATTTCGACGTCGATATCACGCTCCTTGAGCTTCTCGTGAGCCATATCTAGCTGCGCCTCCAGCACCTCCAGGCGACCTCTCTCCAGGATAACTTCATCCTCACAGAGCCGAACCGCCTCTTCATGTCGTGCCACATCTAGCTCCCTCTAAGCGACCCACTAGCAATCTTCATTGACTTCCTGCTCAGAGAAGGCAATCACATGATCACGTACCGAGTGATACTGAGCCAGGCGGTCAAGGTCCCCTATAGAGGGCATGTCCCCTCCGGAGGGCAGGATCGACCCCAAGTCAGGGACTGGAATCCTCACAGCTTCGTGGGTCGCCTCTTTAGGGACCCCAGCGACCCGTGGAGTCCTTGGCCCCCTGCGCTTCTCCCATAGCTCCAACGATGTGCCAACGACAACCCGCTCTTGGTGGAGGAGATTCCACACCCCCGCTAGTCGATGCTCTTCAGCAGCAACATCCGTGAGGAATCATTTGAGCCCGACGTGTGTAGCTCCTACAACAACATGAAGGCGTCCCACTCTCCCGAGCGAGGCATAATCATGCGGGACCAAGGCGAGCATGCTCGTCCCTGCGGCTTCATAGCTCCGGGGGCTCCACTCGGAAGGATCCTCCCTAGCACCATGATTAGGAGACAGAGTTGCTCCTTGGGCGCCCGGAAAATAAGCATCTGCGTCGCCATTAGTCACAACAGAGACAAACGGATCCCTAGGTGAAGACTCGTCGCTCGCCTCCTCTTTAACGAGGACGGGCATAGAGGAGGCAGGGCAGGGCTCTTAGCACACATATGTTTCCTCGCGATAGGTGGGAGCACGAACCCAGCCTCTGGACTGGGGGTTGCGCATGCTGGCGGGGCCCCCGACGTGTCCAAGTCCTGAAGGGGTTCCCCTTGATGGTTCCCCGCGAGAAATGCCCCCCGAGGGAGAGAGGAGCAGGGATTCCACCTGCACATTCCTTGGCTTCTACGGACGTCAATCCCAATGTCTTCTTTCTCCTCTTTTCCTCGTGCCAGCGACAAGAGAGGCCAGGTGATGAGACCTGAAGGGGAGCAGAGGAAAAAGGAAGAAAGCTGCAAAGAAAGCAACTCACCGCCTGCTCGCGGGGCAGGCCCAAGACCAGTTCCCCCTCTTCAGGCCGAGCGAAAAGAAGGTTCTCCCCTTCCTAGCATGAGCCACTTACCAGTGAAGTGCTCCATGGCGATAGTATCGGCAACCTTGGGTGAATCACGCATCGTGTGGCTCTCGCTGTAGTCGGTTTCGTGAGCTTCAACGCCGGAAGTGTCCTCCATTTCATCCTCCAAGGACAACATGCTGTTAATCATCCTCCCTCGCCGAACAGGCCGAGAGGCCTTGGCGCCTCCTCCGCATGGCACGTCCTCATCATCCAGCTTGCCCGCAAAGCTCTATATCGGTCTTTGAGAGAAAGCTCCCTCTTGAGTCTCCTGGATCAGGAGGCTCTCGCCCCATTGGTCGAAGGTGGCGAGCTCCGAGGATACGGCACCGGTGTCGCCCGTAAGGTACATGGGACGGGACCTGAGGGGGATCTCCGGCACGACCCCCTCACCAAGGAGCGACCGAATGAGGATGGACACAGTGTCGTCGGTGCTAATCCCCATAGAGATCTTGACCACGTCACGGTCCAAGGACATGGCCCAGATGCCCTTCTGATGCTATTGGAGGGGTGCGATCTTCCATCGGAGGAATTCCTGGACCACCATCTCACCAGTCAAGCCTTGGCTCTTCAAGTCCGCCACACGCCTCGCAAGGGGACCGGAGCTCATGCAGGCGGCAGCCTCTCGAGCCCATCCCGGGTTCTCTATCGTCTCCCCTGTGGGAACATGGAACTGAGGGAGAGCTCTGAAGGTATCCACAAGAACCCAGTCTCGGCGGAACTCATACGCCACCCCCAAGATCTTCAGCGAAGAACCCGATGCTGCCAAGAAGGTCCTCTGGCGCAAGAACACGGAGGCGGAAGAAGTGGAGGAATAGCGCCAGAGAGGGCATCACGCCAACAAAAGCCTCACACCAATATGCAAAGGTGTCCAGGATGTGTTAGAGATATGCCCAAGAGGCAATAATAAAGTAGGGTATTATCATATCTTCATACTTATGATAAATGTTTACATACCATGCTATAATTGTTTTAAAAGGAAACATTAATACTTGTGTGATTTGTAAACATAAAAGAGTCCCTAGTAAAGCCTCTTGTTAAACTAGCTTGTTGGTTAATATATGATCATGGTTTCCTGATCATGAACGTAGATGATGTTTTAACAACAGGGTCAATCATCAGGAGAATGATGTGATGGACATACTCCTATAGTTAAGCGTAGCATAAAGATCAAGTCATTTAATATAGTTCATTTGCTATAAGCTTTCTGATACATAGTAACCTAATTCCTTCAACCATGATATCATGTTAATCACCATCACCGGAAGGATGCTTTGATGACATCAAACACCACACCGTAACTAGGTGGCATTGCGTGTTCAGAAAGTATGGGTTGAGGCACATGGATAAAGAGTGGGATTTTTCCATCCATATGATGGATAGATATACTCTGGGACCTCTCGATGGAATGTCATCCAATTAGCTTGCAAGCATGTGACTGGCTCACAAGGTATCACATATCACGAGAACGAGAAAAGAGTACTTATCGGTAACGAGGTTGAACTAGGTATGCAGAGAGACCGACGATCAAAACCTCGGATAAGTAAACTATCGTGAGACAAAGGGAAATTGGTATCGTATGTAAGTGGTTCATTCGATCGCAAAATAATCGTAGAAATATGTGGGAGCCATATGAATTTCCAGATTCCTCTATTGGTTATTGATCGGAGAAGTGTCTCGGTCATGTCCACATAATTCACGAACCGTAGGGAGACACACTTAAGGATTCGATGTTGTTGACTAGTTATGGAATGATGAGTAAGAGACCGAATGTTGTTCGGAGTCTCGGATGGGATCCGGGATATCACGAGGAGATCTGGAATGGTCCAGAGAATAAGATTCATATAAGGAAAGTCCTATTTCGGGGTTGGAGAATGGTTCCGGTGTTTTTATCAGGAATGTTCTAGAAGGTTACGGAATATCCGGCACTCCGGAGGGGAAGGGTACATGAATGTGTCATATCAAGTTGGAATGATTGCATCATGTACTAGGTGTCATCTCTGAACAAAATAAAGGGTTTAATCAAATCCTAGTTTGAAAAGTCAAACGCCAATTTGAAAAGTCAAACGGCTATTTTGGAAGGTGGAGGGGAAGTAGGAAACCTACTTGGGGAGGAGTTCCGCCCCTCCACAGCCGGCCCACTTGGGAAACCGAGTTGGGGAGGGACTCCCCTCCCCTGGCGCGCCCCCTCCACCTATATAAGGAGGGGCAGGGCTGCCCCTCCTAGCACACAACACCTCCACCCGCAAACCCTAGCCTGGCGCCGCCACCTCCTGATGCCGCCGCCTAGGGCAAGCCGCCGCCGCCTAGCTAAACCCTAGCCGCCGGCCTTGCTCCTCCTTGGTGCATATAAACCCTAGATCACCGAGGCTCTCTCTCATAGTCCACCATACTCGCTCCGGCTTAAGGCGAAGCCCTGCGAGATCTCCCCTCTACTTCCGGTACCACGCCGTCGTGCTGCCGGAATCGCGAGCAGAGTGCTACAACCTCCGCTGCCTGCTGGAACAAGGGAGAGGAAGGTTGAAAGGACATTTATTGTCATAATCACTTTTGGTGTTCGTTAACAACAAGTAGATCATTTTACAGTTTGTTATTGTCCACAGGTTGGTATTATCTTAGATAAACATGACACACACTCTTGGGAAAAGACCACATACATTTGCCACTGTTCTGGAAACTCCAGACCAGAGTCTCCGGTCTGCCAAGACCGGAGTCTCCGGTGTGGTCCGGAGTTTCCGGTGCTGGCTCCGGTGGTGCCTCCCAGGACTTGGCTGGGTCATTCAGATGGCCTGTCCGGAGATTGGCTGGAGTCTCCGGACTTTGGTCAGACCGGAGTCTCTGGTGTTGAAAGTCCGGAGTCTCCGGTGCTGCTGGTGAAGAAATGCGCTGGGTCAGTCAGATGGTCAGTCCGGAGACTAGTCCGGAGATTATCCGGAGACTTTGGTCGGACCGGAGTCTCCGGTGTTGGAAGTCCGGAGTCTCCGGTGTTGCTGGTGAAGAAGTGGGCTGGGTCAGTCAGATGGCCAGTCCGGAGACTGGTCCGGAGATTGGCCGGAGTCTCCGGTGTAGACCGGAGTCTCCGGTCTATAGACCGGAGTCTCTGGTCTGACTTTTCTACAACGGTCAGAAAACGGTTCGTGGAGGGGGCTGTCTATAAATAGGGACCCTTATCTTCTTCCTCCAGTTGCTCGAGCTGCTCAAGAACACCAACACCATTAGAGCCACCAAATCCACAAGATCTCTTCATCCAACCATCCAAAGTAATTGATCTTTGGAGAATCGAAGGAGGAGGCCTTGATTCACATCTTCACCAAGAGAGATCTTCATTTCCCCCTCATTCACTTGAGGGCCCCCAAGCTCTAGTGTTTCTTTGGAAACCCTAACTTTGATTTGGTTCTTACAAGCTTGTCTTTGATTTGTCTTGACATCTTGCTTGTATTTGGGAGCCTCCAATTCAGTTGTGGATGTGTGCCCCGAACTTGTTGTAAAGGTGCCGGCTTCCACCTCGAAGGTTGCCGATATAGTGGAAGGTGAATCGAGCCCTTTGGGGTGAGGTTCATCGAAGAACAAGGGAGGCCTCTCGTGGCGTTGGTGGTTTGAAACCACCCCCTCTCCAAACGTAGACGTACTTCCCCTCAAAAGGAAGGAACTACGGGAAACAAATCCTTGTGTCTCCGCGTCCACTCCCTTGGTTACTTCTATCCTTTACCGCACTTTACTTACTTGTTCTTGCTTAGTATTGTGTTAGTTTGTGCTTGTTTGACATATAGATAAATTCACCATAGTTGCATATTCTAGAGAATTTACCTTTCTTGTCAAACCCTAATTTGAAAAAGAGTAAAATTTGAAGTAGCACCTATTCACACCCCCCTCTAGGTGCCCATACGATCCTTTCAATTGGTATCAGAGCCTCGGCTCTTTATTCGGGCTTTACCGCCTAAGAGAATATGGGTAGCCAAGAAGGGGATGGTGGTAGTGAGTCAACCCCGGTGACCATGGAAGATCTCAGAAACTTGGAAACAAGATTGAGCTCTTCCTTGGTCAACGAAGTCAAGAAGATGCTTGAGCAACTTCTTAAAGACAAAGATGGCTCATCACCCCCATCTCCTCAAGAGGAACTACCATCCGTACCTAAAGGGAATACTCCGGTATCCCCCGAAGGTATGGTGGTAGGGGACAAACTAGACAATGCTAACTCCTCCACACGACTTGATAGGGGGAAGGGTGAGCACCGTGATTCTTGGTACTCCCCTGATCCTTCCATCCCTCACCTTCATGTGTACAATAGAGGTGACCCACCTAAGCTAGAAGAGTATGCTACTTTTGCTCAATGGCAATCACTAATGAGGACTCATATGCGCAGCTCTTGCATTGGACTATGGAACATCATCGAGCATGGACTCTTTATTGGGGATCCAAACAACTTGACAAGAAGAGAGGTTGTCAATAGTCAACTCAATGCCACTGCTTTGCATATGATTCAACAAGGATTGGGAACAAAGGATTACCCACACATTGAGCGCTTTAGTATTTCCAAGGAAGCTTGGGATGCTCTCACTGTGTTGTTTGTTGGAAATGAGAGTATGAGGAGGAACAGATATGATGCTCTAAGCAATGAAGCCGAAGGTTTCTACATGAAAGAAGGTGAAGACCACGAAGACATGTATCGAAGGCTCAAGACCACCGCCACCGCTTTTAGAAATGTGGGTGCCTCACATGTGGATGATGCATGGATAAAAAGGAAATATGTGAGTGCACTCATGCCTTTTGAGCCCACCGACTTGAAGAGCTTACAGGGAAGACACAACTATCATCTCATGACCTCAAATGAATGCAAGAGATGGCCGCTTTCAAGGTCGCCGCCAAGAATGCCAAAGATGCCCGTGCTCGTGCTCTCGGTATGAGCAATGTGGTCAGTGTTGCTTTGAAGGCCAAAGCTGTGGACCTTGAAGATGAAGATGATAGTGATGAAGACCTCTCCTTGGACCACCCCGATGACGTCAAGATTGCTCATAGTCAATATATGGCTTTCTATGCAAAGAACTTTTGGAAGAACCCCGCCAAGGCCAAGATGGAAATGCAACGAAGAAGCAATCCAAATGGAAAAAGAGAGAACACCACTAGGTTGAGAACTTGCTTCAATTGTGGTGACCGATATCACTTTGTGGCAATCTGCCCCTATGAGAAGAGAGAAGATAATGGTGGTAAGCTTGTGATGAAGAAGACTCTCAAGGCACCTTACAAGAAACCCTTCATCAAAAGGAATCCCATAAACAAGAAGCCGGGAGAAATTGTCTTGATCACTCATGAGGAGTACTCCTCCGACAAGGAAGATGATGAAGATGACGAAGAGGGAACTTCTCATGGTGTGGCTGCTCTTGCCACCACATCTACTCCGACATTCTCACTCTTCGGTTCTCCAAATGAGAACTCCTCCACCAAGAATGCCACTTGCCTTATGGCAAGAGGAACGGAGGTATCTTCCTCATCCCGCTCTACTCACTTAGATAATGATGATATTGATGATGAGATGTCACTTGATGTTAAAAAGGAATTAATTGCCTTTGATGAGTTTATGAATAACATAGAAGGTGATGCTAAGCTACATTTTGGAAACATCTTATATCAACTATCACATACTCAAGAGCTTCTAGATGTAAGATGTAAACTTGGGCATGAACATATGATTGAGCTAGAGGCCCTAAACAATGCTCTAGAAGAAGAACAAGAAACTAGGTTGTCACTTGAATTAAAACTTGAAGGGATTGATGAGGCCAATGACATTATTGTTAACCAACTCATCAAAGAGCGTGATCATGCTATTGCTAAATACAAAAGAGCTAAAAATGACAAGGTTGAGTTTGGTGTGGTTCATGAAAAACTTGTCGAGGACTTTAGCTTGCTTAACAAGGCCCACAAAGCCTTGGAGAGTGAACTCTTGTCTCTCACAAAGTCCCATGAAACGCTTCAAACTCAATTGGCCAATATTCCTTCACCTAGTAACTTCATCCCATCCAGTAGCACAACTATTCTTGAAGAGAATGCTAGGTTGAAGGGAGAGCTTGCTAAGGCCACATTTCCACAAGGCAACAAGTCTATTGATGATCTCTTGAGCAAGCAAAGGCGTAGTGGTGATAAAGGGGGAATTGGTTTTGTTTCCAAAACAAAGAAGAAGAACAATAAGAAGAAGAAGGACAAGCCCGCACAAGAGACCAACAAGACCATTGTGGAAAGTAAGACCACAAGTGGTAAAACTATGTCTCATGATGATTTTGCGGGAAGTGCTAACCCTCACTATGTTCTAATGCGAGATTATTATGGTGATGTGTATGCACAATATGTTGGCCCTTATGATGGTTATATTGCTTGGTCTATTTGGGTTCCCAAGACTCTTGTTGCTAACAAAAGAGGACCCATTGAGAAATGGGTACCTAACAACTAGCATGATCTTTTGTAGACTTATGTTTCCGGAGGGTCAAAATGGGTGATCGATAGTGGTTGCACAATTCATATGACCGAAACCTCGTCTATTTTCAAGGACTTGGTGTCAAATGAAGATCAAATCATCGTCACATATGCCGACAAGTCAAAATCTACGGTAATGGGTTTCGGCAAGGTAGTGGTGGCTCACGACATTACCCTCATGAACGTCATGCTTGTTGAAACCCTTGGATACAATTTACTTTCTGTCAGTGCTCTTGGAAAGATGGGTTTTGCCGTCTTTATTGATAATGATATTGTGGTCCTCATGTGGAGCAAGTCTCTCAAGGTCGCTTTCGTTGGGTACGTCGAAAATGACTTGTATGTGGTGGACTTTTCGGGGCAAGCCACTACAGGTCCGATGTGCTTATACGGGAAGGCCGATGTGGGTTGGCTATGGCACCGCCGACTAGCCCATGTCAATATGAGAACTTTGCAAAGTCTCCATAAAGAGGGACATATTGTTGGACTAAAAGAAAATGTTTCCTTTGCCAAAGATCGTGTTTGCAGGGCATGTGTTCTAGGGAAGATGCATGACGCTCCACACAAGCCCGCGAACCAAATCAAGTCTAACAAGATCTTGGAACTCCTTCATGTGGACCTATTCGGTCCTCCATCTCATGCAAGTCTTGGAGGGAAGAAATATTGTTTGGTGATTGTTGACGACTTTTCAAGATACTCTTGGGTTTATTTCTTCAAGTTGAAGAGTGAAACTCAAAAGACTTTTATTGACTTCATCAACTTGGTTCAACGGCAACTCAATGTTCCCGTATTGGTTATAAGAAGTGACAACGGCACCGAGTTCAATAACTACACCTTGAATGATTTCCTTAGTGATGAGGGGATTAAACATCAATATTCCGCTGCATACACCCCTCAACAAAATGGTGTGGCCGAAAGGAAGAACCGGACTCTTATTGAGATGGCTAGGACAATGTTGGCGGAGTTTAAATCTCCATACAACTTCTGGGCCGAAGCCATCTCCACCGCTTGCCATGCTTCAAACCGGCTCTACCTCCGCAACAAAATCAACAAGACTCCATATGAGATACTTACCGGTAACAAGCCCAACATATCTTATTTCCGGGTGTTCGGTTGTAAGTGTTTATATCTCATCAAAGGTGTTCGTTTGTCTAAATTCGAGTCTAAAGCATTAGAGGGTATTTTTGTTGGCTATGGTCTCGAATCTCACACTTATAGAATCTATGACAAGCTCTCCGGAGCCGTCATAGAATCTTGTAGTGTGACCTTCGAAGAATATGATGGTCCCCAGGGGGGCGTGTTGATGCTTGTGATGCAGATGATGAAATGCCTCAGGATGCCATAGGAAGAATGGGTGTGGGTTATATCCGCCCCCGTTGAGGAACCCCTTATGGCGGATCGAGAAGAACTATGCTCCACTCAAGTGGAGCCCTCATCTTCACAACCTCGACATGCTCCATCTACCAAGAGGACATTGACTCAAGCCAAAGACAAGATGTGGACCCTCAACATAGTGATCAATGTGTGAACTCTAGTCAAAGGAGCTTGGTCCATTCGATGGGTTGTCAAGTGGAGTCAAGTCAATTTGCCAAGGAAGATCCATCCAAGCTGTTTTGAGGCGTGCTCAAATTGAGGCTAGTAGAACACTTGATCAAGACCAAGGTCAATCCTTTCCTCCCAATGTATAGGATGAATCCAATGATGATCAAGGTCAAGTTGATGGTCAAGACGAGGATAAAATTGATGAAGAGGGTCCTCCAAGAAACAATGAGGAGATCCACGCTCGTCGCGAAGCTAGAAAGGAAAGAATGTTGGAAATAAGAGACCACACCCTCCAAAATGTTGTTGGAGATCTAAGGAAAGGAATTTCCACACGAGCACAATTGAAGAGGTTCAGTGAACATCAAGCTCACATTTCCATGATTGAACCAAAGAAAGTGTGGGAAGCTCTTGAAGATTCGGATTGGTTAGAAGCTATGCACAAAGAGCTCAACAACTTTGAGAGAAACAAAGTCTGGAAGTTAGTTGAGAAGCCAAAGGATTGCCGCAATGTTATTGGAACAAAGTGGATATTCAAGAACAAGCAAGATGAGCATGAGATTATTGTAAGGAACAAGGCTAGATTGGTTGCACAAGGCTATTCCAAAATTGAAGGCATTGACTATGGAGAGACTTATGCACCCGTGGCTCGCCTTGAGTCCATCCGTATCCTTCTTGCTTATGCGGCACATCATAACTTTAAGTTGCAACAAATGGATGTAGAAAGTGCATTCCTTTATGGTCCTTTAAATGAATTGGTATATGTTAAGCAACCCCCGGGATTTGAGGACCCCAACTTCCCAAACCATGTCTACAAACTTGATAAGGCGCTCTATGGGCTCAAGCAAGCCCCACGCACGTGGTATGAGCACCTTAGAGAGTTATTGTTTGACCGTGGCTTTGAGGTTGGGAAAATCGATCCCACTCTTTTTACTAAGTGGGTTAATGGGGAGCTTTTTGTATGCCAAATCTATGTTGATGATATTATCTTTGGCTCATCTAACAAAGCTTTTAATGATGAATTCTCAAAGCTTATGACTAGTAGGTTCCGGATGTCCTTGATGGGGGAGTTGAAAGTATTCCTTGGCTTTGAGATCAAGCAAGTTAGAGGGGGAACGTTCTTCAATCAAGCCAAGTATACTCAAGATATGCTCAAGTGATTCAAAATGCAAGATTTGAATGGAGCCCCAACTCCCATGGCATCAAAGACTCATCTAGAACAAAATCAAAATGGTAAAGATGTGGATCAAAAGGTATACCGGTCTATGATTGGTTCTTTGCTTTACCTTTGTGCATCTAGACCCGATATTGTGTTGAGTGTAGGTGTGTGTCCAAGATATCAAGCGGATCCTAAGGAAAGCCATTTAATGGCGGTCAAGAGAATCTTTCGATATTTAGTTCATACCCCATTTTATGGTCTTTGGTACCCTCAAGGCTCAACATTCGCTCTTTGTGGATACACGGACTCGGATTGGGCGGGAGACAAGGATGATAGAAAATCAACATCCGGGGCTTGCCAATTCCTTGGTAGGTCCTTGGTATGTTGGTCTTCTAAGAAGCAAAATTGTATATCTCTCTCCACCGCCGAAGCCGAGTATGTTGCTGCTGCTAGTGCTTGCACCCAATTGCTATGGATGAGGCAAACTTTAAAGGAATACGGTGTCCATTGTGACAAAGTGCCTCTTCTATGTGACAATGAAAGTGCCATCAAGATAGCATACAACCCGGTGGATCACACAAGGACAAAGCATATTGAGATTCGACATCACTTTATTAGAGATCATGTTGATAGAGGTGATATTGATCTATCCTATGTTTCAACCAAAGATCAACTTGCCGATATCTTCACGAAGCCACTTGATGAAGCAAGGTTTTGCTACTTGATGAATGAACTAAATATCGTGGATTCAAGGAGCTTGACTTGATGTTACTGCACTCTCACCTATGTGTCATCTGATATTTGGTCTAGGTGTAGGCATGGATATAGGGGGAGTGCGGTCCTAACTGATTGGACCATCCCTCCCCCCATGATGCCCAAAGCAATCAAAATCATTCCTCTTAATATCATTTAGTGATATGTGAGCTTAATGATGAGTGTTGGTAATGGACCCAAGATATATCTTTGTGGTGCCAAGCCAAGTATACTCAAATATGGTGGCCAAGGCCACCGCCCTCTCTCATTTGAGAGGTTGGCACTTATTCATGTTCGTCACTTGATTATTTTTCGTCTCTTGGAGCTTTTCTGTTTTTTTTTCGAACTTCCATGGCTCTTATTGGTTCTTCACAGTTCGATGTCTCAACCCAAACCCTTTTCCTATCCTAAAAACCATCTATCTCCCATGTATGTCCCCTAACACCTTTCCTGGAATTTTTGGTCGAGGAGGGCCGGAGTCTCCGGTGTAGGCCGGAGTCTCCGGTGTAGACCGGAGTCTCCGGTCTGGACGGTTTCTGTCACTTAAAGAAGGGGCACGGGGTGAACTGGAACAACAGTTCGTCTTTCTTCACCTCGTCCCCTACCTCCAAACCCGTCGCCCCCTCCTCCAAAAATCCTCCCCGGAGGTCAAGAAGCCCTCGGGATCCGCCGTGCAGCCGGCCAACCTCCTGATCTCCTCCATTGGGTCATTCCCACCAAAGGAATCGATCCCATGGACAGATCTGGTATCTCTCCTCTCCTTTTTCCTCCTAGGGTTCATCCCTAGATGTGTTTTTGAGGATTGTTGCGGATTTGTCCATAGGAATCACTTGTTTGCTTGCACTCTAGTACTTTAGCCTTGTTGCATTGCCCGATCTACTAGATTTACCCTCACCAGCATCTCCCCATTGCATACCCGAGCCTCCTGACCGGAGACTCCAGACTTAGGTCCAGAGACTCCGGTGTCTAGTGCGGAGACTCCGGTGCTGGGTGGATCAAAGTAGTCTAGAAATGCATCAAAGCTCCTGTACTGCATCTTTGGGACATATATACTCATCTCCATGTTATCTCCCTCACTGCTGTTCACAGGTGATGGTTCTAGTCACCCTCGTCGTACCAAGGCCAAGTCCCAAAGGGGCAATCCTCGCTATGATGAAGCTCAGGGTCAGTTTATCGTGCCTCCATCCAACCGGAAACAGCGGGCACGTGATGCATCTTACATGAAGAGGGATCAAGAAAGGGCTGAACGGGAGGAACGTGCAAAGAGAGCCAAGTACGACAACCTCCAGTCCCTAAACAAGATGTCTAAATTGGAGTTCCGTGAGCTGAGGAAGACAGATTATCACTACACTACCTCGTACCAGTGATGACCCTCGTTTCTGGAGGAAAGAGCAGAGTGTGTTCATGAAGGATGTGTATGGTGTACTCACCAAATCACCTGTTTGCCCTCAGAAGTTCATGAACATTGGGCAAATGCGCCAGAGTCCGTATTTCAGTGATGCCCTGTGGATCTGTGAGAAGTTGGGTCTCTACAACTTGATGGAGCTGCATGAAGACTACAGTGTGCACCTCGTTCAGCAGTTTTATGCCACTGTGGTGTTTGGGACTGATCTTGATAGGACTATGGTGTGGATGACTGGCTCTACTCGCTGCACAGCTACTTTCTATGACTTTGCCAATGTCATCTTTGAGACTTTCCACGGCATATCTACTCCTGTGGGGCTGCGCATGCACTCAGCATCTTTGGGTGAGAACAAGAAAAAACTGGAACCTCTGTATGATGA
Source organism: Avena atlantica (assembly GCA_910589765.1). Taxonomy (NCBI): domain Eukaryota; kingdom Viridiplantae; phylum Streptophyta; class Magnoliopsida; order Poales; family Poaceae; genus Avena; species Avena atlantica. The sequence continues at coordinate 211,851,549 of OU342738.1, forward strand.
TGGTGTTGTGGGGGCCTCCAAGGGACTCAAGCCCCTCTACAACCTTATGCTGATGATTTTCCGTCACACTATTGCTCCAAGTGCTGGAAATGATGATGCTCTCAGGGGAGGACTTGTCAACCTCCTGTACCATACTCACCAGACCTTCAATGCTGGACCAGATGCTGAGGCTGCACCCATTGATGTGATGGACTTCATTTTTGAGGAGATGTTCCATGCAATTCTATTCAAGAAATCTCCTCCATATGCACCCTTGATTATGAGACTAATCAACTCGCAGCCGCATGATTCTCCCAATGCCGTTCCACCACACCTCACGGCGCACACTCTGGTCTCTCTGCAGCAGAAGGGGCACATGGGGCCAGCTCCAAGGCGCCGATATGGAAATGATGATGAGGAGACTGAGACGGAGAGGGCTCCCTCTCCACCCAGAGTTTGGAGGAAGAATGCCTCAAATGTCCCTATGCCTTCCATGACTAGAGCCTATGTGCATGAGAAGGTCAAGAAGGCCAGTTTCTGGGAGAGGACTCTTTGCTGCATGAATGTTGACATTCGCAAGAAGCAGCATGCATCTTACCAAAGCAACCGCCACATGGAGAAGCTCCTCAAAGAGATCAAGGACCAGGGTGCTGCTGATACTGAGGAAGGTGAAGATGAATACAATGATGAGCATGGCGCCCAGCAGTCCACAGAGTCTGATCACACTCTCTCATTTGGGGCATGGAACGCCCAACAGGATAGTCTGGTGGACTGGCAGACGTTTGCTGATGTCACCTCTGGGTTTGGATACTAGGGTACTTCCTCCTCTCGCCCTCACGGCAAAGGGCCTGCTATCCCTAAGGATGATGATGATGATGACTATGACCAGGATGAGGATGACCAGGATGAGTTTGAGAATGCCGAGGACGACGAGGATGACGATGACTACTGAGTCATTGGGGCGTTACTATAGGTCTTTTCCCTTTTCGGTGTTTCGATGCCAAAGGGGGAGAAGACATTCTCATCCGCTTTGCATGGGACTCGGGATTTGCGACTATCTGCCGTTATTTGCCTTTCCTTTTGTTATTTGGATATTCGAACTTGAACTTTGTGTGTTATCTACTGTTCTTATGTGTGTCTATGACTATGTGCTTGTGTGCAACATCTATTGTAACTCATGTGAGATCTATGTGTGCTATCGTTGGTATTTTTTTCTCTTTACATGATTTACTTCATTATATTGTTGCACATAGTCAGGGGGAACCACATTTTTATGTTATTCCATGCAAATCACTTGTCGTCATCGAAGACCAAAAAGGGGGAGATTGAAAGGACATTTATTGTCATAATCACTTTTGGTGTTAGTTAACAACAAGTAGATCATTTACAGTTTGTTATTGTGGCATCCCGCAAAAACCACTACTAGAAAATCGCGTTGTTTTTGTGCATTGCATCATCATGACCGCATGCTCATGTCATCATGCCACATTGCATTTGAGCATCGTCATCATCATGCATATTAATTTGCCTAATACCATTTGCGAAAGACAATCGTTTTCTAAAATTTACCCTCCTTCTATTTCAAATTAAACCCCCGGACGCTTCCGGATATTTTTGTTTGTCTAAAATCTATTTATACGAGCTTATTGCAAAAGTTATAAAAATTATATTATTTTAGTGGGGCAGTCGAACGGGCCGAATGACCCGAACGACCACCCCAGAAAATACAACGGCCCACCCATAATCCTACAGCTACCAACCTATCTACCCACACAACCCCTCCACCTCACCCCCTCCTATCACGAGACGCCACCATCCTCACCCTTCCCCCCTAGCCTATCCCCATCTGCCACCTGCCCCCCTCTCCCTCCTCTCTCTCCCTCCAGCCACAACCCACACCCAACGCACGCCAGCCACACACGCATCACACGCGCGCGCGCGTCCCCACTCTTCCTGCGCCGCGGGCCCACGCCTGGCCCCACCCCAAGCCCCCACCTACCGCTCCCTGTTCCTCTTCCCCGACGCCACCCGCTCCCAAGCGCCTCCACCGCCCCTGCTCGCCACGCCGTCTGCGCCTCCCGCGCGCGCCCCCCGAGCCTCCCCAGTCCTCGCCGCCTCCGGCCACGGCACACCTCCGCGCGCGCGTCCCGCCTCTAACCCGCCTCCGGCGCGCCCGCTCGTCTCCCCGCCCTCCCGCCCTGCTCTGGCCCGGCCCCGCGCCCCTCCGGCCGTCCGCGTCGCCTTCCCCGCCGCTCTTCGCCCGGCCTCCAACCCCGCGACGCCGCCACCCCCACCCCGAGCTCGCCGCCGCCTCGCGGAGTTCCGCCTCCGCCCCGACACCGCGCCCTCTCCGCCATCCTCCGGCCCTCCGCGACGGCTCGCCGAGCTCACCCCGGCCGCCGTCGTCCTCCATCGTCCGCCCGAGCCGCCGCATCGCCCAGGGCCCCACAACCACCGTCTCCCCACCGCGTCAGCGCGGCCCCCGCACCTCTACCTCGTCCTCTTCCCGCGAAGCCCTGAGCGCCGCTCGCAGTCGCCTCCCCTTGCCTGGCCGTGCCCGCGCGGCCTCTCTCCTCTCCTCCGACCGTCTGTAAGGACACCGCAGGACTGCGCATGTGCAAGACGAACCTTGTTCCATCAGGGCTAAGGCTTGCCTCCTATCGTGCCTGTTCCATGGGCGGCATGTGTTTTCTTTTTTGGTGATCTTCTCGGCAAGTACCCCTGTGGCTGCGGAGTCGATGATATGGTGTTGAGGTTGCCGCAATTTGAGACCTTTCGGCGAACAGAAACACGACGTGGTATAAGAGCAACAATGACATCGACAAGATCTTCCGAAGGCCCCAACAACCAAAATAAGATCGTCATCGAAAGTGGAGCCGCAAACCCCAAGATCTTCGAGAGGGGACCGATGACCGCGGACCAAGGACGTCGTCATGGAACGCCAAGATCGACTTCTCGGGAACCCGAAGACCGATTCCGTACCCGGCGCCACGCCAAGTACTCCTTCCCGGACGCCGACCTCGCCGAGAACCCGGATGCCGAGGTCACCGACACAGAACAACAAGATCTACTTCGCGGACACCGTGCGACAAGATCTACCCAGTAATCCAAGAACGATCCCGGAGTCCGAGAACGCCTCCGTCGAACCCTGAACCCTGAGACCGACCCCGAACCCCGGAACCCCAAGATCGTCGAGACCCCTAATGTGTGACCCCTTTTCCTCGAGCCCTATTTTTATAAATGAAATATAAACTTGTTGCATATTGAATTGTTCATGCATGCATCCTTGTCTGTGGTTTGGGGGCCTTATGCCGATTCACCTAATAATTAAATATGGGGCCCATATGCGGTCAAATCTAGTCTCATATTGGCCTCATTTAAACTTGTGTAGTGAACCCGGTACTATCTTCTGCCATGTTATGACAACATATAATTGCGGGGGTTCTAAATAGCTTGAACATTTAATTAAATGTCGGGGCCCCGGTTCCGCTTAATATGACCTAGTTGCCTCGCACCTTTGCCATGTCATACATCATACATGCATCATGCCCGATCTTTTGCCGTAGTATTAAATATTGCATCCGGTGTTTCTTCTAGTGTTTTGCTTCTTCACGGATAAGGCCGTTGAGTTGATGTGAGCTTCGCCCCGATCTTCGGTTGAACCTTCGGCAATGTTTTCAGGCGAGCATCTCCCCCCTTTCTACCTATCTTACTTTATAGTATTTATTCCCTCCTGTTGATCTATTGCTATCTGTGTTGCGATGCTCTAGCTTCGTTCCCTGGATATTCCCTGCAGCCTCATATTGCCTTGGACACATCCTATTACCTGTTGTTTGGTAGATAGTTGGACTTGCGCGTCGTAGTCGCTTGCTCAAGTTTTGTTGCGTGTCGTCCAGTGCCACAGTTGTTGGAGCCTTGCCGCATGTTTGATGTTGGAGATGATCATAGTTTTACTTATCGTTCACTTTAATTCCTGTTTAAGAACTAAAATTGAAGTAAGCAGAGGCATCGGTGGGTGATAGAAAATATTTGGTTTCCGAACGCCCACTTGTGTCCTGTAGGACCCCGAGTACTTGATACCTGTTCCTTGATTTATCGCGCTATCCACATCCGGGAGGTATATGGGACCCCCCTGAGGCAGAGCTTGATTCAGTCTTATTTCTTGGGGCCACAAACTAGTTTGAGGTTTTATTTACGATCATGTACTTATGCCATGCTTTACTGCTTTATTTAAATTGTGCGACAGATAGCACCTGTACTATTTAGGATCGGGACACGATTCCGCGGTGTCGACAAGCCCAGTTTTGGGTTCCTAGTCGTTCACAGCCGTATACCCAAACCTTGAGTCCGTTTCGGAGTCAGCTAACTTCGTGGCGGGTAGCTTAATGGGGTGGTCCCCTGAAATATTTCTGAATCCTGTGATTGCTTTGTCGTGAAGGCCTCGTTGGGTTTTGTTTTGGTTTTTCCGAGGTTGATCGAGCGTGTGTTGCTATTGGTGCACCCCGGCCGGTAAAACTTCTGAAAGCCGTGTCCGCGGTTATGGACGACTTGGAGCATAGTATCTCGACCATAGACAAGCATAACTAAAGTTTATTGCTATAAATTTGACTTTATAATGACTAGTAATCAGCTTCACTATAATGGAATGGCTAATTAATACTGCCCACAATTGCTTGTTTGGAGTGTCGCTTGCGACCATTGTACCTGACTAGTAAGTATTGCAACTACAACGGAATGGCTGAATAAAAGTACCAACAACTGCTGGGTTTTGGGTTATCTCATGCTAAATGTATCTGATTAGTAAGTGTTGCAACTATAACGGAATGGTTAACTAAAAGTGCCCACTGCTTACTTTATCAGGATGATTATCTATACCTGACTAGTAATTGCTGCAACGATAACTGAATGAATAAAACTGCCAACGGTGTGAGTTCCTCGGTTGACTTCCTCGTTCGGTAACGAGGGGGAAATACCAGGACGGGTATGTTTGGTGGTAGTAACAGGTTGGTCCCGAATAGTTCTTTCTTACCCTCTCTGATAGCCGCCAGTTGTATCGAGTCTCTATAGGTTGTTTAGTGCATGCTGACGCTGCCGCTTCAGTCCACCATACCTATGTAGGCGAGGACCGCCGAATTCTAGCCTCGCCGTGTACTGGCCTCAGTACTGACGCTCCTCTTTTTCCTTTGCCCTTTGTCGGCACCCCTTTTGTTAAGCAGGTTTTGAGATCGACGTCGTTAGCAGGGTTACCCTTCCGGCTTGGCCTGGGCAGGGTTATGGACGCCATTGGTTATTCTTCAGGGCTCTTAGCCCCATTTGCATCTTGTCCGTAGTCGGACGCTCTACCATTTTCAAGGTGATTTGGATCTTTGTATATTATATCTGTATTCTTGACTCTTTGGGTCGCTGTTGTATATATATCTGTTCTGTGGGTCCCATCGAGGACTGTTGTGTAATGTTATTACTTCGTTTTCCACCCGCACGAAAGTGCCTGGTGGGCACCTTTGAATCGTTTCTATGCGGGTTTGGCGGGTTTCGTTAAAACTTGCATAGGTCCGATTCTGAGGGTGTTACAGAGTGGTATCAGAGCTCAGCAGTTGCGATACCCCACAAGTCCAGCCTGTAGGATAACCTAGCTAACGGCCGAAGTAGAGTGTCAAAACTAGTTTTCAAAATCGGTTGGATAGTTCTGATTAGGTCTGATTTTACTCCTTACCCCTCTGCTGTTCTCCTCTTACCTCTACGTGTTTTGAATCCGCTCTCGTCTTTTTCTTCGAGTCAAGGACTTCTCGTGGTTGGGTTTCCGTCGTACCTTCAGGGTTTCGTTTCCTTCTCTGATAACGGTGTTCTACCATCCGGTGTTCAAGCTGCCTGAGGAATCCGTCTGCTGTGGTACCATTCTTTGTTCCTTGTTTGTGCCTTCCGGTGTTTTCCGACGCGACGACGTCATCTACGCCAGATCCGATGCAGAGTCTGCATCACTCCTTTGTTTCCGAACCTCGCTTGTCGATATCTTCAGTCTGATTCCGAGAGTTGGTTGCATAATCCGCCTATTCGTGTGCAGAGTAATGGTTTGGGTGCGCGATGGACTGATCACCATCTGACTACTCTTATCATTCGCTCTTGTACATCGAATCAGTGGATCCAGCAGTTTTACTCCGTCCATGGAAGTTAGAGGTGGCTTTATTTGTGGATACCTCTACCTTCGTACTTTTGTTCCGGAGTGCTTCCTCGACGATTACGGACAACGACCTCTTGTTAGTGGTGTCGCGAGGAACTACACGAAGCGAGGAGATGCAGATCGCCGACCTTCCTTCCGGTACCATGAGGCGGATCTCGAGGGCGAGATCCATTGTTAGTGGTGTCGAATTGTGGCATCCCGCAAAAACCACTACTAGAAAATCGCGTTGTTTTTGTGCATTGCATCATCATGACCGCATGCTCATGTCATCATGCCACATTGCATTTGAGCATCGTCATCATCATGCATATTAATTTGCCTAAAACCATTTGCGAAAGACAATCGTTTTCTAAAATTTACCCTCCTTCTATTTCAAATTAAACCCCCGGACGCTTCCGGATATTTTTGTTTGTCTAAAATCTATTTATACGAGCTTATTGCAAAAGTTAAATAAAAATTATATTATTTTAGTGGGGCAGTCGAACGGGCCGAATGACCCGAACGACCACCCCAGAAAATACAAACGGCCCACCCATAATCCTACAGCTACCAACCTATCTACCCACACACCCCCTCCACCTCACCCCCTCCTATCACGAGACGCCACCTCACCTCACCCTTCCCCCCTAGCCTATCCCCATCTGCCACCTGCCCCCCCCCTCTCCCTCCGCTCTCTCCCTCCAGCCACAACCCCACACCCAACGCACGCCAGCCACACACGCATCACACGCGCGCGCGCGTCCCCCACTGTTCCTGCCGCGGGCCCACGCCTGGCCCCACCCCAAGCCCCCACCTACCGCTCCCTGTTCCTCTTCCCCGACGCCTCCTGCTCCCAAGCGCCTCCACCGCCCCTGCTCGCCACGCCGTCCTGCGCCTCCCGTCGCGCGCCCCCGAGCCTCCCCAGTCCTCGCCGCCTCCGGCCACGGCACACCTCCGCGCGCGCGTCCCGCCTCTACCCGCCTCCGGCCGCGGCGCCGCTCGTCTCCCCGCCCCTGCTCTGGCCCGGCCCCGCACCCCCTCCGGCCGTCCGCGTCACCTTCCCCGCCGCTTCTCTGCCCGGCCTCCAACCTCCGCGACGCCGCCACCCCCGAGCTCCGCCGCCGCCTCGCGGAGTTCCGCCTCCGCCCCGACGCCGCGCCCTCTCCGGCCATCCTCCGCCCCTCCGCGACGGCTCGCCGAGCTCACCCCGACCGCCGCCGTCCTCCATCGTCCGCCCGAGCTGCCGCATCGCCCAGGGCCCCACCACCGTCTCCCCACCGCGTCAGCGCGGGCCCCCGCACCTCTACCTCGTCCTCTTCCCGCCGAAGCCCTGAGCGCCGCTCGCAGTCACCTCCCTTGCCTGGCCGTGCCCGCGCGGCCTCTCTCCTTCGACCGTCTGTAAGGACACCGCAGGACTGCGCATGTGCAAGACGAACCTTGTTCCATCAGGGCTAAGGCTTGCCTCCTACCGTGCCGTGTTCCATGGGCGTCATGTGTTTTCTTTTGGTGATCTTCTTGGCAAGTACCCCTGTGGCTGCGGAGTCGATGATATGGTGTTGAGGTGTTGCCGCAATTTGAGACCTTTCGGCGAACGAGAACACGACGTGGTATAAGAGCAACAATGACATCGACAAGATCTTCCGAAGGCCCCGACAACCAAAATAAGATCGTCATCGAAAGTGGAGCCGCAAACCCCAAGATCTTCGAGAGGGGACCGATGACCGCGGACCAAGGACGTCGTCATGGAACGCCAAGATCGACTTCTCGGGAACCCGAAGACCGATTCCGTACCCGGCGCCACGCCAAGTACTCCTTCCCGGACGCCGAGCTCGTCGAGAACCCGGATGCCGAGGTCACTGACACAGAACAACAAGATCTACTTCGCGGACACCGTGCGACAAGATCTACCCAGTAATCCGAGAACGATCCCGGAGTCCGAGAACTCCTCCGTCGAACCCTGAACCCTGAGACCGACCCCGAACCCCGGAACCCCAAGATCGTCGAGACCCCTAATGTGTGACCCCTTTTCCTCGAGCCCTATTTTTATAAATGAAATATAAACTTGTTGCATATTGAATTGTTCATGCATGCATCCTTGTCTGTGGTTTGGGGGCCTTATGCCGATTCACCTAATAATTAAATATGGGGCCCATATGCGGTCAAATCTAGTCTCATATTGGCCTCATTTAAACTTGTGTAGTGAACCCGGTACTATCTTTTGCCATGTTATGACAACATTTAATTGCAGGGGTTCTAAATAGCTTGAACATTTAATTAAATGTCGGGGCCCCGGTTCCGCTTAATATGACCTAGTTGCCTCGCACCTTTGCCATGTCATACATCATACATGCATCATGCCCGATCTTTTGTCGTAGTATTAAATATTGCATCCGGTGTTTCTTCTAGTGTTTTTCTTCTTCGCGGATAAGGCCGTTGAGTTGATGTGAGCTTCGCCCCGATCTTCGGTTGAACCTTCGGCAATGTTTTCAGGCGAGCATCTCCCCCCTTTCTACCTATCTTACTTTATAGTATTTATTCCCTCCTGTTGATCTATTGCTATCTGTGTTGCGATGCTCTAGCTTCGTTCCCTGGATATTCCCTGTAGCCTCATATTGCCTTGGACACATCCTATTACCTGTTGTTTGGTAGATAGTTGGACTTGCGCGTCGTAGTCGCTTGCTCAAGTGCTGTTGCGTGTCGTCCAGTGCCACAGTTGTTGGAGCCTTGCCGCATGTTTGATGTTGGAGATGATCATAGTTTTACTTATCGTTCACTTTAATTCCTGTTTAAGAACTAAAATTGAAGTAAGCAGAGGCATCGGTGGGTGATATAAAATATTTGGTTTCCGAACGCCCACTTGTGTCCCGTAGGACCCCGAGTACTTGATACCTGTTCCTTGATTTATCGCGATATCCACATCCGGGAGGTATATGGGACCCCCCTGAGCCAGAGCTTGATTCAGTCTTATTTCTTGGGGCCACAAACTAGTTTGAGGTTTTATTTACGATCATGTACTTATGCCATGCTTTACTGCTTTATTTAAATTGTGCGACAGATAGCACCTGTACTGTTTAGGATCGGGACACGATTCCGCGGTGTCGACAAGCCCAGTTTTGGGTTCCCAGTCGTTCACAGCCATATACCCAAACCTTGAGTCCGTTTCGGAGTCAGCTAACTTCGTGGCGGGTAGCTTAATGGGGTGGCCCACTGAAATATTTCTGAATCCTGTGATTGCTTTGTCGTGAAGGCCTCGTTGGGTTTTGTTTTGGTTTTTCCGAGGTTGATCGAGCGTGTGTTGCTATTGGTGCACCCCGGCCGGGTAAAACTTTCTGAAAGCCGTGTCCGCGGTTATGGACGACTTGGAGCACAGTATCTCGACCATAGACAAGCATAACTAAAGTTTATTGCTATAAATTTGACTTTATAATGACTAGTAATCAGCTTCACTATAATGGAATGGCTAATTAATACTGCCCACAATTGCTTGTTTGGAGTGTCGCTTGCGACCATTGTACCTGACTAGTAAGTATTGCAACTACAACGGAATGGCTGAATAAAAGTACCAACAACTGCTGGGTTTTGGGTTATCTCATGCTAAATGTATCTGATTAGTAAGTGTTGCAACTATAACGGAATGGTTAACTAAAAGTGCCCACTGCTTACTTTATCAGGATGATTATCTATACCTGACTAGTAATTGCTGCAACGATAACTGAATGAATAAAACTGCCAACGGTGTGAGTTCCTCGGTTGACTTCCTCGTTCGGTAACGAGGGGGAAATACCAGGACGGGTATGTTTGGTGGTAGTAGCAGGTTGGTCCCGAATAGTTCTTTCTTACCCTCTCTGATAGCCGCCAGTTGTATCGAGTCTCTATAGGTTGTTTAGTGCATGCTGCCGCTGCCGCTTCAGTCCACCATACCTATGTAGGCGAGGACCGCCGAATTCTAGCCTCGCCGTGTACTGGCCTCAGTACTGACGCTCCTCTTTTTCCTTTTCCCTTTGTCGGCACCCCTTTTGTTAAGCAGGTTTTGAGATCGACGTCGTTAGCAGGGTTACCCTTCCGGCTTGGCCTGGGCAGGGTTATGGACGCCATTGGTTATTCTTCAGGGCTCTTAGCCCCATTTGCATCTTGTCCGTAGTCGGACGCTCTACCATTTTCAAGGTGATTTGGATCTTTGTATATTATATCTGTATTCTTGACTCTTTGGGTCGCTGTTGTATATATATCTGTTCTGTGGGTCCCATCGAGGACTGTTGTGTAATGTTATTACTTCGTTTTCCACCCGCACGAAAGTGCCTGGTGGGCACCTTTGAATCGTTTCTATGCGGTTTTGGCGGGTTTCGCTAAAACTTGCATAGGTCCGATTCTGAGGGTGTTACAGTTATTGTCCACAGGTTGGTATTATCTTAGATAAACATGACACACACTCTTGGGAAAAGACCACATACATTTACCACTGTTCTGGAAACTCCAGACCGGAGTCTCCGGTCTGCCAAGACCAGAGTCTCCGGTGTGGTCCGGAGTTTCCGGTGCTGGCTCCGGTGGTGCCTCCCAGGACTTGGCTGGGTCATTCAGATGGCCTGTCCGAAGACTGGTCCGGAGATTGGCCAGAGTCTCTGGACTTTGGTTAGACCGGAGTCTCCGGTGTTGAAAGTCCGGAGTCTCCGGTGTTGCTGGTGAAGAAATGCGCTGGGTCAGTCAGATGGTCAGTCCGGAGACTAGTCCGGATATTATCCGGAGACTTTGGTCGGACCGGAGTCTCCGGTGTTGCTGGTGAAGAAGTGGGCTGGGTCAGTCAGATGGCCAGTCCGGAGACTGGTCCGGAGATTGGCCGGAGTCTCCGGTGTAGACCGGAGTCTCCGGTCTGACTTTTCTACAACGGTCAGAAAACGGTTCGTGGAGGGGGTTGTCTATAAATAGGGACCCTTATCTTCTTCCTCCAGTTGCTCGAGCTGCTCAAGAACACCAACACCATTAGAGCCACCAAATCCACAAGATCTCTTCATCCAACCATCCAAAGTCATTGATCTTTGGAGAATCGAAGGAGGAGGCCTTCATTCACACCTTCACCAAGAGAGATCTTCATTTCCCCCTCATTCACTTGAGGGCCCCCAAGCTCTGGTGTTTCTTTGGAAACCCTAACTTTGATTTGGTTCTTACAAGCTTGTTTTTGATTTGTCTTGACAGCTTGCTTGTATTTGGGAGCCTCCAATTCAGTTGTGGATGTGTGCCCCGAACTTGTTGTAAAGGTGCCGGCTTCCACCTCGAAGGTTGCCGATATAGTGGAAGGTGAATCGAGCCCTTTGGGGTGAGGTTCATCGGAGAACAAGGGAGGCCTCTCGTGGCGTTGGTGGTTTGAAACCACCCCCTCTCCAAACGTAGACGTACTTCCCCTCAAAAGGAAGGAACTACGGGAAACAAATCCTTGTGTCTCCGCGTCCACTCCCTTGGTTACTTCTATCCTTTACCGCACTTTACTTACTTGTTCTTGCTTAGTATTGTGTTAGTTTGTGCTTGTTTGACATATAGGTAAATTCACCATAGTTGCATATTCTAGAGAATTTACCTTTCTTGTCAAACCCGAATTTGAAAAAGAGTAAAATTTGAAGTAGCACCTATTCACCCCCCCCCCTCTAGGTGCCCATACGATCCTTTCAAAGGTCTTCGTCGAGTACTGAACGTGTGACCGACTGCGGAAGCGCTGCCGGAACGCAGCGCCGGAAGGATCAACTACGCGATCTTGAAATCGGAAGTGTACGACTACATCACCCACGAGAATCCGCTCTCGTTAACCGCTTTGGAATCTTCGAGGGTGAGTTCCTCTATCAACTCGTTGCTACAATCTAGTAGATAGATCTTGGCTTGTTTGTTTGTATGCGGTAGAAAATTTTTGTTTTCCATTCTACGAACCCCTACAGTGGTATCAGAGCCGTGTCTATATGTAGATCTGTTGCACAAGTAGAACACAATGGTCATTGTAGGCGTTGATGCTTTTGTTGTCGATTGCTTCTTGTGTACTTTGCATCTTGCGGGATGGTGGGATGAAGCGGCCCGGGCTAACCTTACATGACATCGTTCATGAGACTTGCTCCACGCTTGACATGCAACTTGTATTGCATAAGTGGCTTTGCGGGTGCCTGTTTCTCCCAACATAGTTAAGATTCAATTTACAACGGGTGATTGACAATACTAGTATCAATGTTGTGGTTCTTGTTCGTAAGTTAGAACGACACTTATTGAAAGCCCCAAACCACGTAAAATATGCAAATAAAATTAGAGGCGTCTAACTTTGTTTTGCAGGGGTGCGTTGTGATGTGATATGGCCATGATTGTGATTATATATGATGTATGCAATGTTCCTTATTGTAAGTTGGCAACCGGCAGGAGCCATATGGTTGCCTTTAAATTTTGTTTAGACCCGCGTGTCTATTCAAAGTAGTTGTAATAGTTGAAGCTGGTGGACGACAACCATGGAGCGGCATCATTGACCTTGATGCAATTCCGGTGATGATGGAAATCATGTTCGTGCTTGAAGATGGAGATCGGAAGCACAAAGAATAAAGGCCATATCATATCACATATTATGAATTGCATGTGATGTTAATCCTTTTATGCATCTTGTATTGCTTAGTTTACGACGGTAGAATTATAAGATGATCCCTCAAGCACACAATTTTAAGTTTTAAAGTGTTCATCCTTAGTAAGCACCGTTGCTAAAGCTCGTTGTTTCGAAGCACCACGTGATGATCGGGTGTGTTAGATTCTGCGAGTGAATACAACGTCAGCAAGCCAGATTTTCTCATGCGGAAGCTAAGGTTTGATCTTGATGAGCCTAGCATGTACAGACATGGTCTCGGAACACGGATCACCGAAAGGTAAAGCATGAGTCATATAGTAGATATGATGAACATGTTGATTGTTCGCCGTTGAAGCTACATCAACTCTCGTGATGATCGGTTTTGATGTGGTGGATTTGGTTCGTGTGATCACTAAAACAATGTGAGGGATATTTTTTTGAGTGGGAGTTCAACAGCAATATGATTAAAAGTTGAACACTATTTATCATAAATTAAATCAAAGTGAATTTGCATAGTTGTTGTAGTCATTGGCATCCGTTTACCACCTTGCGCTTAGTTTTAATTGAGATGATAGAACTATAGAATTCTGGTTAGTTACTTTACAACTGGTATCGTATTGTTTTGAAGTGTTACACTAAAGTTTAAAAGTCCTATTTCAAACTTTCAGTAAAGTTCTGGTTACTCCATGAAGTTTAATAATTGGTATTAAAACAAGAGTGACAATTCCAAGTGTTAGTGTATAAGTATCATGTTTGTCTCCATGATTCTTGATATTCAAAGGATTGTCTTAATATCAAGGTTATCTAGGTTCTGAAAGAGTTGTTTTAGAAACCATGATGTGTGGAAGATATTGTGATATCTGAAACGAAGTTTTGGTTGCAACATGACAGAGTATAATATGGCAAAAGTCATGTTCTCATATTTGATGAGAATTTGCAAAGGGTTGGAGACACTAGTTGTCCTAATCCACCAAAAGGTTTTGGAGAGCAACATTATACTCGCGATTCATTTTTATATGCTAAAAGTAGCTTGATCATGAATAATTCCATGATAAGGGTGAATATTTGATGTAGGTAAAATATTTACCACACCAAGAGATTACTAAAGAATGGAATTTGAAAGCACACCAAACATTTGACGATGGTGATCTACTTCAAAGTGCAAGTCCAAAGACATTGGTATTTAATTATACACGCTTTGGACTATGTGTCATATGTATGACTCCACTATTGATGTTGATAGATTCTTTCAAACAGAAAAAGAAATACTGAAAGAGAATCTCATAAATATATGGCAAAAAAGAAAAGACTAGAATTGTTCAGTTTAAGTATATAGATGATATACATGTTATGGCTATATTCTTTGCTTATTAAACAATGTGGTTCTTAAGTATTTGATACTGAATTTGTTGGTGTGAATCGTCATACGAAACAACACAATTCATGAACTACAATGGCCTAAGTAACTAGCAAAAGAATATGTGATGATGTTCATCGAGAACAAATAAAGGGTTACTGTGTTGCTTGTTAAACATCAAAGCTTGCCTTCAAGATTTGTTTTATCAGGTATTATGAGAATAAAAGGGTTGTTCAAATAATTGTCGTAATCCATAAAAGATGGATGATTCACAAATCTAGTTGGAGAAATCACATCCATAAAACTAGTGCTAAAATGTCGAAAGACAAATTGATTGAAAGATCACTTAGGAAGTGACATCGCCGTTTAAATTATATTGGAAAGAAAACATGAAGAAACTCCATGTGGATGGAATTTTGGAGACTTTTGATTTTTGATCAAATGACGCTTGTGAAACTTTCCTAGAGATAATTAAAACTTTTTTCATAGGCCATAAGGGAACGAATTACTAGCTTATTGGAACTTGTACATATTGTTGTACGAAGTCCACTATGTTTAGTCAAGAGCGATGGATTTCAACTTCATATGCTTTCTCCGAAAATTTGAGTGAATATATGAATATTTACTTAATAAGGATGAAGTATGAAACATTTGAAAAGTTCAAAGACTTTCAAGATGAAGTGCAAGATCATTGTAACAAGAATATAAATAGTTTATGATAAGATCATAAAGGAAGATACTTGAGTTACAACTTTAGCATCATACCTAAGATTTAAGGAATCGTTCCGTGGATTTGCATGTCCCGAAACACCATAAGAGTATGGAGCGTTCGAGATATGTAATTAAACCTTCTTTGACATGGTAAGATCGAAGGTGTAAATCATAAAACTGCCATTATATTTTAAAGATTAAAAGCTATAGAGACTACCGTTTTCCCACTGAAAAGATCTCCATCATAATCCGTTGAAATGACACCATATAAAGTTATGGTTTGGGATAAAACCCAAGTTGTCCTTTCTTAAACATTGGTATGCTATGCATAAGAATGATGTTTGCAACCAAAGTCGATGAACCTGTCTTTGTATGTTATTTCGAATAACTGTTAAATAATCCTCCATAACATCGGATACAAAAGTGTTTGTCACATAGAACGTCAAGTTTCTTTGAGAAGGTATTTTTCGTGAAAAGATAAGTGGGAGGACAATATAAATTTAATAAGGTTAAAAGAACCTTAGTGTAAGATCCCTCCTTTATAAGGAAAAAGGATCCCTGTGATTGCAATGCTAGTCCCTAGATCATTGCTAGCATCCACAGTTTAAGATGAAGTACACAGAAACAAAGGTCATTATTACAGGCATTCCAGAGACAAACATAGTCTTTACAACTCCAAGGCCACAGGCCTAGTACAAGAGTTTGAATAAGTAAATAAATAAAGTCTTCATCTTCATGTGCCACAGGCAAACATGTTGAGTGTAGACTCATGACTCCTAATCCTCATCAGAGTAACCTGCAACATCACAAGTTACAACCACAGTGGGTCAATACATTGGAATAGTATTGGCAAGTGATACCTTAGTATAATTTAGGTGGACTAGATACTATATGCAAATTTGGCTAAGTGTAGCTTGGCTTGCTTTGCTCAAAATAAGTTTTTCCTATTAGTTGAAATCACTAAGTTTTTCTTTGTCAAAACTTTTCCCAAGGAACCACCAATAGACATTGAGGTCCTTCACCCTTGTTCACCCACAAGTTTTACTTAGAAATTGGGATGAGGAGATTCTTGATAGCTTCCATGTATTGATGCTCAAGTTGTCCTTTTCCAGGGACATGGCTAAGTACTTAGGTTTTTCCATCTGCAGAGGTTGTGCACTTTCCCCACCAGACTTGATTTTCACCAAGACAGGACCTTTCAGAAGCCTTCCCTTAGACCAAATGGACGCGTTCCAACCTATCATTCCCACTACCACCAACTTTCCAAATGGCTAAGTTCTAGCAACCTATATGATCCAGGCAGAGCCCATATTGCCAAGTGGCTGCACTAGAAGCTTCTCAACACTTGGCCTCTAAAATCTCTTTGTTCCTGGGTGGCTTTCCACAAGTGAGATACACAAGGTTCACCAGTCCCCTGGCCTTGTGTAACCACTCAACACAAACCATTCCTTCCATTCCACCCAGGTGTTTCATTCACTTAGTTGTTTTATTAGGAAAAACACAAGTCCAAAGACTTAGAAATATTTTCATCATAGCATGTATATTTCACCAACCCTTAGTTGCTACTAGCTAGGCTAAGCATGGCATAGGTAAGCATCTTAACTTAGAAATTTCCTAGCAATTCTACAACTACTAGGATTTCCCAACATGGCATATAAGCAAAATATAGCATGCAAGACTAGCAAAATATTTCTAATGCTTAGTAGAAAACATAGGGATAAAATATTCATGAAGCACCACTTGCCTTGGTAGTTTCGAGAGTAGCTACACTCCTCACAATCACAATCACTAGCACCAAAATCTACACAAAGATTCATAGCCACAAATCACATACAAAAACATATACAAACAAAAATATATGCATGCATGCAATATGACATGTGATGATTTTTAAAACTCAACAAAGCAAGTGTATAGTACTGGTTCACAAACAAGTTAAAATCTTGCTAAAAAACATTTAATTGAACCTTAAATCAATTCTTAAACAATTCATAAACTCAAATAAGCCCTACACAAGTTTCTGCAAATAAAGTCATTTTAACAGAAGAAAAACACTAAACACATTGAATATTTAGAAAGAGCTTGCTCTCCTGATTCCAACGGTATAAAATTTGTCAAATTCTAACGTGGGGATCAAAAGTTATAGCCAAAACAAATTTAAACATATAATAGATTTAAATTCTGTTTTTAAACTCTAACAGATGCCACGCGTCTTATTCTGATTGGCCCGTACCGCTTCGCGTAGGATCACGCTTCTGAGCCGCTGGATCTGACTTAATCGCATGGCTCAGATCTAAACTTAACGCTTCGCTCGTGTTCTATCCTACCCGCAAGATCTCGATCTAACGACGCATAGCACCCTGACCATCTAGTGGCGGCGCTGGCTGCGGCTACTGGCGGCGGCGAGCTCTGCCTACGGCGGCGCGACGCTATAGATGGCTAGGGGGTCGTCAGAGACTCTTACCAGAAACGTGACGACGTGCTGATGCTCAACCTGGCAAGGGCTTGGCAAGGGGCGCACGGACACGATCGCTGGGGCTCGTCGGAGTTGTGGGCGGCGTTTGTTGCTTGCTATCGAGGTTGTTTTCGAGGCTCTGCGTCGTCCTAGCACAAGGCAGAGGGTTTAGGAGATGCGCAAGGGTCTAGCGAACAAGATGGTACCAAAGGGGAGGCAAGGGGCGCTCGATTCTTACCGCTATTGCTCGTCGGAGTCGAGCGGCGGCTCTGGTGGTTGCGGGCGTGAATGAAGACGGCGTCCTGGGTCACGAGCAGGCAAACCAGGGGTGTTAGCAGATGCACAAATACATGGCGGTCACGCTCGTTTGAACAAGAGACAGAGGGGCAGTCGGATCTTACCGGAATCGCCTGCCGGAGTTGTTCTGTCTGCGGCGGTGCAGAGGCAATTGCGGGCAGCCTAGGGGCGTAGAGGTGGCGCTAGGTGAGGGGAAATGGCCGCGGTGCAGAGGGGATCTTATAGCCAGAGCGGGGGCGAGGATCGCGCGGTGTATCAATGGCAATTAAGCGTGCAGTAACAGCGGCGAGGTAACGACGGAGCGAGCGGCGCAGGCGCGCGTGATTGACGACGAAGGCGACGTGGTCGCAGGGTCCACTCGTCAGCGAGTTAAGCAGCGAGGGGGTGGGGTCGTGCAGTCAGTGACCTGGGAGGTGTGTCTGCAGGTGAGCGAGAGATAGGGAGACCCCGGGTGGGCTTAGTGGGCTAGATTAGCAGTTGGGCCAGATAGGTAGCGCTGGCCCTTTTCTATTTCTTTTTCTCCTTTTCTTTTTCTGGAATGATTTTCAAATCCAAATCAAATGAGTTTGAATTCAAAACTTCTCTAGGTTTTTATACTGTAAACCTTGCACTCAAAAGTGTGTCAAACACTACTGTTTAAACAAAAACACTTTGTTCATAAGAAAATAAAATAAACCTAGCCTTTATGATATATATTCAAATAGGCATAATATTGGTTTATTCACTCATTTTTGTTTTGAAATTTGTTCAAACTTTTGGTGGTGCCTAAGTTTGAATTAACAACTTTACTGAATCTAAACAAGTATTCTTCTCCTTGGAAAATAGCATTAAGGCTAGAGCAAACTTACATGAAATAATAAGCATAAATGCTTCTGTTTTGAAATGATTTGTTTGAAATGAAATTCATATGATCATGGATGCATGGATGATATTCATAAGTTTGAATCATGATTTTAGGGATGTTACAAATCTAACCCCCTTAAGGTGAATCTCGCCCTCGAGATTCGGATTGGCTAGCAAATAGGTGAGGGTGGTCTTTCCGAAGATCATCTTCTCTTTCCCATGTTGCTTCCTCTTCAGAATGATGGTTCCACTGAACTTTGCAAAACTTGATAGTCTTAGTCCTTGTGACTCTTTCTGCAGTCTCGAGAATCTTGATAGGCTTCTCCTCATAAGTGAGATCACTTTCCAATTGTACCTCCTCCAAAGGTATAGTATCCTTCAAAGAAGTTTCTTCCATTTCTGGGTGACATTTCTTAAGCTGACTCACATGAAACACAGTATGGACAGCTGACAAAGACTCTGGCAATTCAATTTCATAAGCAACTTCTCCTTTGCGACTTAGAATCTTGAATGGCCCAACATATCTTGGGGCCAACTTTCCTCTGAAGCCAAACCTCTTCACTCCACGAAGCGGTGACACTCTAAGATAAGCTCTATCACCAACTTCGTAGGTGACTTCTCTACGCTTAGGATCTGCGTAGCTTTTCTGTCGGGACTGTGCTATCTTCAATCTTTCTTTAACCAATTTGACTTTCTCTTCGGCTTCCTTGATAAGTTCTGGTCCAAACAAACTTCTTTCTCCCACACCATTCTATAACAATGGGGTGGTACACTTTCTCCCGTAGAGAAACTCAAATGGTGTCATCTCAATGCTGGCTTGATAGTTGTTGTTATAAGAAAATTCTGCGTAAGGCAGACTTTCATCCCAACTGGCTCCATAGTCTAGGGCACATGCCCTCAACATGTCTTCAAGAATCTGATTAGTCCTTTCGGTTTGTCCATCAGTTTGAGGATGAAAAGCAGTACTGAATTCCAACCTCGTTCCCAATGACTCATGTAGCTGTCTCCAAAAATGGGAAGTGAATTGAGTTCCCCTATCAGACACAATACTCTTGGGCACTCCATGTAGACATACAATTCTACTCATGTAGATCTTGGCCAACTTAGCACTTGTATAGGTTGTCTTCACGGGTATGAAATGAGCCACTTTAGTTAGGCGATCCACTACTACCCAAATAGAATTTTATCCAGACCGGGTCCTTGGTAATCCGGTAATGAAATCCATACCAATATTGTCCCACTTCCAATCAGGAATAGGTAGTGGTTGAAGCAAACCTGCTGGTTTCTGATGTTCTGCTTTCACTCTACAACACACATCATGTAGGGGTTCGTAGCATGGAAAACAAAAATTTTCTATCGCATACAAACAAACAAGCCAAGATCTATCTACTAGATTGTAGCAACGAGTCGATGGTATAACTTACCCTCGAAGATTCCAAAGCGTTTAACGAGAGCGGATTCTCGTGGGTGATGTAGTCGTACTCTTTCCGATCTCAAGATCGTGTAGACGATCCTTCCGGCGCCACGTTCCGGCAGCGCTCCCGCAGTCGGTCACACGTTCGGTACTCGACGAAGACCTTCCTCTCCCTTGTTCCAGCAGGCAGCGGAGGTTGTAGTACTCTCCTCGCGATTCCGGCAGCACAACGGCGTGGTACCGGAAGTAGAGGGGAAATCCCGCAGGGCTTCGCCTTAAGCCGGTGCGAGTATGGTGGAGCTTATGAGAGAGGCTATTAGTGGTCTAGTAATTAGACACACCAATTAGAAGGCTCTAAACCAATTAGAAGGCTCTAAACCGCTGGCTAAAGCAATTAGAAGCTCTAATCCAAAACGGCTCTAAACCGGAGATCTAGAGGTGAAAGTTGTGTGTCTAGGAGGGGAGCCCTGCCCCTCCTTATATAGGTGGGAGGGGGCTGGCGCCAAGGGGAGGAGAGTCCCTCCCAAGTCGGCTTGGTGGTGCGCCGGCCAAGGGAGGAACCCTCCTCCAATTCGGCCTCCACCAATCCTCCTTCTCCTCTTTCCGAAAACTGGCAGTTTGACTTTTCAAACTTGCCGTTTGACTTTTCAAACTAGGATTTGATTTAATCCCTTATTTGGAACAGCGATGACACTAAATACATGATGCAATCATTCCAACACGCAATGACACATTCATGTACCCCTTCCCCTCCGGAGTGCCGGACATTCCGGAACCTTCTAGAATGTTCCCGATGAAAACACCGGAATCATTCCCGAACTCCGAAACGGGACTTTCCTTATATGAATCTTATTCTCCGGACCATTCCGGATCACCTCGTGATATCCCGGATCCCATCCGAGACTCCGAACAACATTCGGTCTCTTTCTCATAATACCATAACTACTTAAACAACGTCGAATCCTTAAGTGTGTCTCCCTACGGTTCGTGAATTATGCGGACATGATCGAGACACTTCTCCGAACAATAACCAATAGAGGAATCTGGAAATTCATATGGCTCCCACATATTTCTACGATTACTTTGCGATCGAATGAACCACTTACATACGATACCAATTTCCCTTTGTCTCACGATATGTTACTTATCCGAGGTTATGATCGTCGGTATCTCTGCATACCTAGTTCAACCTCGTTACTGACAAGTACTCTTTTCTCGTTCCCGTGATATGTGATCCCTTGTGACCAAGTCACATGCTTGCAAGCTAATTGGATGACATTCCACCGAGAGGGCCCAGAGTATATCTATCCGTCATGTGGATGGACAAATCCCACTCTTGATCCATGTGTCTCAACCAAAACTTTCCGAACACTCAATGCCACCTTTATAACCCCCAGTTACGGTGTGGTGTTTGATGTCATCAAAGCATCCATCCGGTAAAGGTGATATGCATGATCTCATGGTCGAAGGAATTAGGTTACTATGTATCAGAAAGCATATAGCAATTGAACTAATGAAATGACTTGATCTTTATGCTACGCTTATCTATAGGAGTATGTCCACCATATCATTCTCCTAACGATATGATCTTGTTGTTGATAACATCTCAATGTTCATGATAGGGAAACCACAATCATCTATCAACCAACAAGCTAGTGAAGTATAGAGGCTATACTAGGGACTTCAAATTAAGTTTACAAATCACACAAGTATCAATGTTTCCTTGTTAATACTATTATAGCATGAATGTAAACATTTATCATAAACATAAAGATATAATAATAACCACATTTATTATTGCCTCTAGGGCATATCTCCAACAGTCTCCCACTTGCACTAGAGTCATCTAATCTAGATTACATGGTAATATACCGAACACCCATGGCAGTTTGGTATTGGTCATGTTTTGCCCTCGGGAGAGGTTTAGTCAACGGATCCGCCACATTCAGATCTGTGTGTACTTTGCAAATCTTTATATCCCCATCCTGGATATGTTCTCGAATAGCGTGAAAACGCAGCTTGATATGCTTCAGCTTCTTGTGTGACCTTGGTTCTTGCGCATTGGCTATGGCGCCCATGTTATCACAGTAGATAGACATTGGGTCCAGCGCACTAGGAACCACACCCAGCTCTGTAATGAACTCTTTCATCCATATCGCTTCTTGTGAAGCCTCCGAAGCAGCCATGTATTCCGATTCAGTTGAAGATCTCGCCACAACGCTTTGCTTTGCACTCCTCCAGCTAACTGCTGCACCATTCAAAATAAATACGTATCCGGATTGTGATTTAGAATCATCCGGATCTGTGTTCCAACTAGCATCGGTGTAACCATTAACAACGAGCTGTTCATCACCTCCATAAGAAAGAACCATATCCTTAGTTCTTCTCAAGTACTTAAGGATGTTTTTGACCGCTGTCCAATGATCCACTCCTGGATCACTTTGATATCTGCTAGTTAAACTAACAGCATATGCAATGTCGGGTCTAGTACATAGCATGGCATACATTAGAGATCCTATGGCTGAGGCATAGGGAGTCTTACTCATCCTTTCTCTATCTTCTGCCGATGTCGGACTTTGAGTTTTACTCAAGGTCGTATTGGGCAACATGGGCAAGAACCCTTTCTTGCTTTCTTCCATTCCAAACCTCTTTAGAACTTTGTCCAAATATGTACTCTGTGACAATGATATTTGGCGTTTCGATCTATCTCTATAAATCTTTATGCCTAATATGTAAGCTGCTTCGCCAAGATCCTTCATTGAAAAACTATTATTCAAATATTCCTTGACACTATTAAGAAGGTCTACATCATTCCCAATCAACAATATGTCATCCACATATAGTATTAAGAATGCTACAGAGCTCCCACTCACTTTCTTGTAAATACAAGCTTCTCCATAAGTTTGTATAAAACCAAAACTTTTGATTACCTTATCAAAACGTTGATTCCAACTTCGGGATGCTTGCTTCAATCCATAGATGGACCGTTGAAGTTTGCATACCTTGTTAGCATCTTTAGGATCGACAAAACCTTTGGGTTGCATCATATACAACTCTTCATCAATGTCTCCATTGAGGAATGCTGTTTTGACATCCATCTGCCATATCTCATAATCATAATATGCAGCGATTGCTAACATAATCCTCACAGACTTTAGCTTCGCTACCGGTGAGAAAGTCTCATCGTAGTCAACTCCTTGAATTTGTCGAAACCCTTTTGCGACAAGTCGAGCTTTATAGACAGTAACATTACCATCAGCATCTGTTTTCTTCTTGAAAATCCATTTGTTCTCGACAGCCTTTCGGCCATCTGGTAAGTCCACCAAAGTCCATACTTGGTTTTCGTACATGGATCCAATCTCGGATTTCATGGCTTCTTGCCATTTATTGGAATCTGGGCTCATCATTGCTTCCTCATATGTCTCGGGGTCATCGGTGTTGTCCACCACCATGACATTCATAACGGAATCATACCAATCGGGAGTGGCACGAGTTCTCGTTGACCTCCGAGGTTCTGTAGCAACTTCAACCGAAGTTTCATGATCACCATCATTAGCTTCCTCTCTTATTGGTGCAGGCACCACAGGAACTTCTTCCGGTGCTGCGCTACTCGCAATTTCGAGAGAAGGTTCTACAACCTCGTCAAGTTCTACTTTCCTTCCATTCAATTCTTTCGAGAGAAATTCCTTTTCTAGAAAAGATCCATTCTTGGCAACAAAGATTTTGCCTTCGGATCTATGATAGAAGGTATACCCAATAGTTTCCTTCGGGTATCCTATGAAGACGCATTTTTCCGCTTTGGGTTCAAGCTTGTCCGGCTGTAACTTCTTTACATAGGCTTCGCATCCCCAAACTTTAAGGAACGACAATTTAGGTTTCTTCCCAAACCATAATTCATACGGTGTCGTTTCAACGGATTTAGATGGTGCCCTATTTAAAGTGAATGCGGCTGTTTCTAATGCATAACCCCAAAATGATAGCGGTAAATCTGTAAGTGACATCATAGAACGAACCATATCTAAGAGAGTTCGATTACGACGTTCAGACACACCATTACGCTGTGGTGTTCCCGGCGGTGTCAATTGTGAAAGTATTCCGCATTTCTTCAAATGCTCGCCAAACTCGTAACTTAGATATTCACCTCCACGATCAGAACGTAGAAATTTAATCTTCTTGTTACGTTGATTCTCTACCTCACTTTGAAACTCCTTAAACTTTTCGAAAGTTTCGGACTTATGTTTCATGAAATAGATATACCCATATCTACTCAAGTCATCCGTGAAGGTAAGAACATAACGATAACCACTGCGCGATGTTACACTCATTGGACCACACACATCGGTATGTATGATTTCCAATAAGTCCGTAGCTCGCTCCATCATACCAGAAAATGGAGTCTTAGTCATTTTTCCCATCAGACATGCTTCGCATCTTTCAAGTGATTCAAAATCAAGTGATTCAAGAAGTCCATCGGAATGGAGTTTCTTCATACGTTTCACTCCGATGTGACCAAGACGACAGTGCCACATATAGGTCGAATTATCGCTTGATTTCAATCGTTTAGCCTCAATGTTGTTGATATGTGTATTTCCACTATCGAGATTCAATAAGAATAGACCATCTATCAAAGGTGCATGTGCATAAAACATATTACTCATATAAATAGAACAACCATTATTCTCGGATTTAAACAAGTAACCGTCTCGCAATAAACAAGATCCCGATATAATGTTCATGCTCAACGCAGGCACCAAATAACAATTATTTAAGTATAAAACTAATCCCGATGGTAGATGAAGGGGTAGCGTGCCGACCGCGATCACATCAACCTTTGATCCGTTTCCCACGCGCATCGTCACCTCGTTCTTTGCTAGCTTCCGTTTATTCTGCAGCACCTGTTTCGAGTTACAGATATGAGCAACCGAACCAGTATCAAATACCCAGGCACTACTACGAGTACTAGTGAGATACACATCAATAACATGTATATCAGATATACCTTTCTTCTTGATGTTGCCGTTCTTCAAATCCGCCAAGTACTTTGGGCAATTCCGCTTCCAGTGACCTTCTCCCTTGCAGTAAAAGCACTCAGTATCAGGCTTAGGTCCAGCCCTGGTCTTCTTCGTCGGCGTGGTAGCTTTCTTACCACCCTTCTTGAAGTGTCCCTTTTGCTTAGATTTGCCTTTCTTGAATTTGGTGGTCTTATTGACCAACAACACTTGGTGCTCTTTCTTGATCTCCACTTCTGCAGATTTCAACATGGCAAAGAGTTCTGGCAACGTCTTGTTCATGTTCTGCATGTTGTAGTTCATCACAAAGTTCTTGTAACTTGGTGGTAGTGATTGGAGGACACGGTAAATCCCCAAAGCATTAGGAATCACTATACCCAAGCTTTGAAGTTTGTTTGCGTGCCCTGACATCTTAAGCACATGCTCACTGACGGAGCTGCCTTCTTCCATCTTGCAGTTAAAGAACTTTTCAGAAGCTTCATAGCTTTCAATTGCCGCATGAGTCTCAAAAATCAATTTGAGATCCTCGACAATATCATATGGGTCTGAATCCTCAAACCTTTTCTGAAGCTCCGATTCCAAACCATACAAGATAGCACACTGAACTATGGAGTACTGATTCTTCCGAGCGAGGTAAACATTCTTTACTTCATCGGGAGCATCAGCTGCAGGTGGGTCACCCAGCGGTGCATCCAGCACATAGGTCAAATTACCAGCTGTGAGGACAATCCTCAAATTGCGGAACCAATCCGCGAAGTTGCTTCCATTGTTTTTCAACTTTTCTTTCTCTAGGAACGCATTAAAATTGATGGTAGGGGCTGCCATTGATCTACAACATATTTGCAATAGTTTAGACTAAGTTTATGATAAATTGAGTTCAAATTAATTAATGTAATTAAACTAGGTGAACTCCCACTCAAAACAACATCCCTCACATTGTTTTAGTGATCACACGAACCAAATCCACTACATCAACACCGATCATCACGAGAGTTGATATAGTTTCAATGGCGAACAATCGTCATGTTCATCATATCTACTATATGATTCATGCTTTACCTTTCGGTGATCCGTGTTCCGAGACCATGTCTGTACATGCTAGGCTCGTCAAGATCAAACCTTAGTTTCCGCATGAGCAAATCTGGCTTGCTCACGTTGTATACACTTGCGGAATCTAACACACACCGATCATCACGTGGTGCTTCGAAACAACAAGCTTTAGCAACGGTGCTGACTAAGGGTGAACACTTTATGATTTGAAATTCATGTGCATGAGGGATCATCTTATAATGCTACCGTCGTCTACTAAGCAATACAAGATGCATAAAGGATTAACATCACATGCAATTCAATATATATGTGATATGATATGGCCTTTCTTCTTTGTGCTTTGATCTCCATCTTCAAGCACGAACATGATCTCCATCATCACCGGCATTGCATCAAGGTCAATGACGCCTCTCCATGGTTGTCGTCCACCGGCTTCAACTATTACAACTACTTTGAATAGACACGCGGGTCTTAACATAAATTAAAGACAACCATATGGCTCCTGCCGGTTGCCGACTTACAATAAGGAACATTGCATACATCAAATATAATCACAATTATGGCCATATCACATCACTGCACACCCCTGCAAAACAAAGTTAGACGCCTCTACTTTCTTTGCATATTTTACGTGGTTTGGGGCTTTCAATAAGTGTCGTTCTAACTTACGAACAAGAACCACAACGTTGACACAAGTATTGTTAATCACCCGTTGTGTATTGGATCTTTACTATGCTAGGAGAAACAGGCACCCGCAAAGCCACTTATGCAATACAAGTTGCATGTCAAGCGTGGAGCAAGTCTCATGAACGATGTCATGTAAGGTTAGCCCGGGCCGCTTCATCCCAACATACCGCAAGATGCAAAGTACACAAGAAGCAATCGACAATAAAAGCATCAACGCCCACAATGACCATTGTGTTCTACTCGTGCAACAGATCTACATATAGACACGGCTCTGATACCACTGTAGGGGTTCGTAGCATGGAAAACAAAAATTTTCTATCGCATACAAACAAACAAGCCAAGATCTATCTACTAGATTGTAGCAACGAGTCGATGGTATAACTTACCCTCGAAGATTCCAAAGCGTTTAACGAGAGCGGATTCTCGTGGGTGATGTAGTCGTACTCTTTCCGATCTCAAGATCGTGTAGACGATCCTTCCGGCGCCACGTTCCGGCAGCGCTCCCGCAGTCGGTCACACGTTCGGTACTCGACGAAGACCTTCCTCTCCCTTGTTCCAGCAGGCAGCGGAGGTTGTAGTACTCTCCTCGCGATTCCGGCAGCACAACGGCGTGGTACCGGAAGTAGAGGGGAAATCCCGCAGGGCTTCGCCTTAAGCCGGTGCGAGTATGGTGGAGCTTATGAGAGAGGCTATTAGTGGTCTAGTAATTAGACACACCAATTAGAAGGCTCTAAACCAATTAGAAGGCTCTAAACCGCTGGCTAAAGCAATTAGAAGCTCTAATCCAAAACGGCTCTAAACCGGAGATCTAGAGGTGAAAGTTGTGTGTCTAGGAGGGGAGCCCTGCCCCTCCTTATATAGGTGGGAGGGGGCTGGCGCCAAGGGGAGGAGAGTCCCTCCCCAAGTCGGCTTGGTGGTGCGCCGGCCAAGGGAGGAACCCTCCTCCAATTCGGCCTCCACCAATCCTCCTTCTCCTCTTTCCGAAAACTGGCAGTTTGACTTTTCAAACTTGCCGTTTGACTTTTCAAACTAGGATTTGATTTAATCCCTTATTTGGAACAGCGATGACACTAAATACATGATGCAATCATTCCAACACGCAATGACACATTCATGTACCCCTTCCCCTCCGGAGTGCCGGACATTCCGGAACCTTCTAGAATGTTCCCGATGAAAACACCGGAATCATTCCCGAACTCCGAAACGGGACTTTCCTTATATGAATCTTATTCTCCGGACCATTCCGGATCACCTCGTGATATCCCGGATCCCATCCGAGACTCCTAACAACATTCGGTCTCTTTCTCATAATACCATAACTACTTAAACAACGTCGAATCCTTAAGTGTGTCTCCCTACGGTTCGTGAATTATGCGGACATGATCGAGACACTTCTCCGAACAATAACCAATAGAGGAATCTGGAAATTCATATGGCTCCCACATATTTCTACGATTACTTTGCGATCGAATGAACCACTTACATACGATACCAATTTCCCTTTGTCTCACGATATGTTACTTATCCGAGGTTATGATCGTCGGTATCTCTGCATACCTAGTTCAACCTCGTTACTGACAAGTACTCTTTTCTCGTTCCCGTGATATGTGATCCCTTGTGACCAAGTCACATGCTTGCAAGCTAATTGGATGACATTCCACCGAGAGGGCCCAGAGTATATCTATCCGTCATGTGGATGGACAAATCCCACTCTTGATCCATGTGTCTCAACCAAAACTTTCCGAACACTCAATGCCACCTTTATAACCACCCAGTTACGGTGTGGTGTTTGATGTCATCAAAGCATCCATCCGGTAAAGGTGATATGCATGATCTCATGGTCGAAGGAATTAGGTTACTATGTATCAGAAAGCATATAGCAATTGAACTAATGAAATGACTTGATCTTTATGCTACGCTTATCTATAGGAGTATGTCCACCATATCATTCTCCTAACGATATGATCTTGTTGTTGATAACATCTCAATGTTCATGATAGGGAAACCACAATCATCTATCAACCAACAAGCTAGTGAAGTATAGAGGCTATACTAGGGACTTCAAATTAAGTTTACAAATCACACAAGTATCAATGTTTCCTTGTTAATACTATTATAGCATGAATGTAAACATTTATCATAAACACAAAGATATAATAATAACCACATTTATTATTGCCTCTAGGGCATATCTCCAACACATCACACAAAGCAATATGTTCGGCGATGTCCTTCTTGAGGTTATTCCACCAAAATCTTTCCTTCATGTCCATGTACATTTTGGTGTTACCCGGATGAATGGAATACGGTGAGTTGTGTGCTTCTTGCAAAATCAGTTTCCGAAGCTCCGGATCTTGTGGAACACAGATACGTTTCCCATGCCATAAAGTACCCTTTTCGTCTTCATGGAATCCTTTGGCTTTTCCTTTGCCAATCTTATCTTTAATCTCTTAGATTTCCTTATCAATCTTCTGGGATTCTTTGATCTTGTCCAACAAAGTGGGTTGAACATCCAAATACATGAGATGTCCTTAGGGCACAATCTCCAATCTGAGATCTCTAAATTGGGCACACAAATCATCCGGCAATTCTCCTTTGGTAATGTAACATCCCTAAATTCATGATTTCAAAGATTGCATATCATTCATGCATGCATATAGTTTTGAGATCAATTTCAAAACTCATTTCAGAAAACAGAAGCACATAGTGCTATCATTTTATGTGAACAAACTTATATCAAATGGCCATCCCCATTTGAGAGTTTGAATGTTTTAAACCTAGATTGTTTATCTCCCTTGTTGAATGGATTGAGTGTGGAATTTGAGCCAAAACTTTACAAAATGGAAATGTTTTAAAAAAACCATTTTTCAAACATTTGCAAATCAAGTGCAAAGTCCTTGTTATTTTGTTTCTCCAAAAATGACCAAGCCTTTTCAAAATGGCCCCATGGTTTTATGCCTAGATTTGAGACTATTGCACACTGCAAAAATCCCAAATAAATTTGAATTCAAATGGAGTTTGAATTCATTTGAAAACCATTCCTGAAAATCTAATTGGAAAAAGGAAAAGAGAAAAGAAAAGAAAAAGGCCAGGCGCTCCTAAACTAGCCCAACAGCACAACCGGCCCAGTTAGCCCACCCGGCCTCCCTCTCTCTCTCTCGCACGCGCAAACGCACCCACGCGGTTGCTGACACCCGGACCCCACTTTCTCTCTGCGCGTTTCACTAACGAGCAGGCCCTCTCCACGTCAGCGTCGTCTTCCCCAAATCCCGCGCACAAACTCCGCCGCTGCCCGTTGCTGCCTTGATTCCGGGAGGTAAATTGCATTGATTATGTAAGCGTTTCTTGTCGAGCCTCTGGCTATATAATCCCCACTCTCTCGCGACCATTTCCCCTCAAACAATTCCTCCTTCACGCCACCAGGCTGCCCACAACTCGCTCGACGCCGCCGCTGTTCCGACGACCGCGCCGACGAATTCCGGTGAGCTCTGTGTTCCCCTCTGTCCCTGACTCATACTATCAAGCTCAGCAAGTCCTTGCGCACCTACTGACACTCCCCATTTGTCCTCGCATGATCCCTAGCTTCGGCAACGACTTCGACAGAGCGCCACCGTTCTCTGCACGAACTCCGGCGACCTCTCCCTGTAAGTACTAGCCGCCCCTTGCCCTCTGCCTGATAAGCCTAGAACCCCCGTCGTCTTGCGCATCTAACGGTGCCTTTCTTTTGACTTAGCGCGACGCGGAACCTCGCCAACGTCGACAAATGACCTTACTTGACGCATTCGCGAACTCCGGCGAGGAATCTCCGACAACCCCGTGCGCCCCTTCCCAAGCCATCGCCACCTTGAGCATCAGCAGCTTCCTGCGGTTCTGGTAAGCCTCTTCCCCCACTCCCGCACGACCTAGAACGCCAGCGCCGCCGCTGACAGATGCACCGCCGCCAGTAAGCCGCCGCCAGCGCCGCTCAGTTTTGGTCAAACGAATTGTTGCCATCAGATCCAGATCCAGCGCGTAGGATTAGTCCACTTATCGAATCGTTATGTTTAGATCTGAGCCGTGCGCGTTAGTTAGATCCTACGGCTCGCGAGCGTGATCCTGAGCGAAACGGTATCAACCAATAGAATTAAGACACGTGGCTAGGGTTTGAGTTTAAAACAGATTTGGATTCAAATTTGATTAGGCTATAACTTTTGATTCCGATGTTAGATTTTTGCAAATTTTATACTGTTGGAATCAGGAAGACAAGCCCTTTCTGTTTTTGCAATGTGTTTAGTGAAAAGTTTCTGTTAAAATGACTTTATTTGAAGAAATTTGTTTAAGGCTATTTTGAGTATATAAATTGTTTAGGATTTTGTTTTAGTGCTAAATAAACTTGGCTTGGTAAGATTTTGACTTGTTTATGGTTCAGTACTATGCACTTGCTTGGTGGAGTTTTAGAAATCATCACTTAGCATTTTTGCATTGCATGCATATATATATATATATTTTGTTTGTATAAGATTTGTATGTGATTGTGGTTATATTCTTTGTGTAGACTTTGGTGCTAGTGATTGTGATTGTGAAGAGTGCTACTCTCCCCACTACCAAGGCAAGTGGTACTTCATGAATATTTCCATCCCTATGTTTTATACAAGCATTAGAAATATTTTGCTAAGTCTTGCATGTTACTATTTTTTTGCCAAATGCCATGTTGGGAAATCCTAAGTAGATATAGAATTTCTAGGAAATTCCTAAGTTAAGTTACTATGCCATGCTTAGTCTAGCTAGTAGTAAACAAGGGTTGGAAAAGTATATACATGCTATGATGAAAATATTTCTAAGTCTTTGGACTTATGTTTTTCTTAATAAAACAACTAAGTCAATGAATCACCTGGGTGGAATGGGACTTGAATGGTGGTTTTTTGGTTGAGTGGTTACACAAGGCCCATGGATATGGTTTACCTTGTGTATCTCACTTGTGGAATGCCACCCAGGCACAAAGGGATTTTGGAGGCCAAGTGTTGAGAAGCTTATAGTGCAACCACTTGGCAATATGGGCTGCGCCTTGATCACATAGGTTGCTAGAACTTAGTCATTTGGACAGTTGGTGGTAGTGGGATGATAGGTTGGAACGCGTCCATTTGACTAAGGGAAGGCTTCTGAAAGGTCCTGTCTTGGGAAACCAAGTCTGGTGGGGAAAGTGCACAACCTCTGCAGATGGAAAAATCTAAGTACTTAGCCAAGTCCATGGCAATGGACAACTTGAGCATCAAGACATGGAAGCTATCAAGAATCTCATCACTCCAACTTCTAAGTAAAACTTGTGGGTGAACAAGGGTGAAGGACCTCAATGTCTATTGATGGTTTCTTGGGAAAAGTTTTTGACAAAGAAAAACTTAGTGATTTCAACTAATAGGAAAAAAACCTATTTTGAGCAAAGCAAGCCAAGCTACACTTAGCCAAAATGCATATAGTAATATAGTCCACTTAAAATTTACTAAGGTATCACTTGCCAATACTATTCCAAAGTATTGACCCACTGTGGCTGTAACTTGTGATGTTGCAGGTTACTCCGATGATGATTAGGTGTCATGAGTCTACACTCAACATGCTTGCCTGTGGCACATGAAGATGAAGACTTATGTTTATTTATTTATTCCAAACTCTTGTATTAGGCATGTGGCCTTGAGTTGTAAAAGGCTATGTTTTATCTCTGGAATGGATGTAATAAATGACCTTTGTATCTGTGTACTTCATCTTAAACTGTGGATGCTAGCAATGATCCAGGGACTAGCATTGCAATCACAGGGATCCTTTTCCTTTACAAAGGAGGGATCTTACAGATGGTATCAGAGCACTGTGTTGCCTGTAGGATTATGACCCTAGGATTGGAAACCACTAAGGAAAATTTTCAACTACATCTACACTTGTCTATTCTTCTCATAAACTTTTCTAATCTTCTCTTTCTCATCTCTATTTGTAGATGAACTCCATCAATGAAGCCGTAAAGAAAGGACCACTCATGACCATGACCTTGGAGTGTGAGACTGAGTTTCCCAAAATTCTCAAGGACCTCATGGTGGCAATGGAAATACATGGTGCAGCTGTGTACAAAGGCTTTCCAGTGATGGATGAAGGAGTTGAGTACCGGTGGGTGCAACTTCACTTGTACAAAAACAAGGAAGACAACCACAAAGAAACAGGATTCTTCATGTACACCAACACTGTGGTGCACACCACATTCTTTGAGTCAGCAAGAGAAGCAGCTTGGAGGACTATCAAAGAACTTAGTGCTAGAGTCAAGTGCAGAATGCTCAACCTCCAAAAAGACTTGATAAAAGAGAAGGAACTTACCCAAGAGTTGGAAGCCACCAACCAAACCTTAAGAGGAGATATTATAGACTTAGTGATGGAATCATGTGAGCAAGATAGGCTAATTGCTTCTAGGAACATTGTGTTAGCCAACAGATCCAGTGAGATAGGATTGTAAACGTACTTCGTTAGTTGGACCACCACCTATCACCTTATTTTCCAAAATGTTACCTTAAATAAGATTGGACCTTGGTTGATGTAATGGATTCATGTATGCATGACTTGTGTGATTTTGCTTTCCAAGGATATGTTTGTGATGTTTTGACATTTGTTTTATCTTGATTTGTGTGTTCTAACTTTTCTATCTTATAAATAGATGCCTATTACCATCAGCACTGTTGAGGAGTTCCAGGTTACCCGCTTTGGTCCTCGTATCGTTGAGCTTACCACCTTGCTCAATCTCCCTATTCCCACCATCATGGTGCATCCACTCGCCAAGTTTGAGAGGAAGGACCTCTGGGGCTTCAAGGTGAACCAGCCCGAACGCCAGACAGAGCCTACTACGGAGGCCATCGTCTTCAAGCTTATGCACGATGACAGGAAGAGAGGCATGGAGGTAGTTATGCAGGACCTGATAGGACGTCTGCTAGGACGACACTCCCGACAGGTTAGAGGCACCCACTTCCACGTCTTTGGAAGACGTGATGAGGACGGAGAGTCCATCGACTTCGAGGACGACTCGACGGACGCAGCAGAGCCAATACGCCTGTACCTCCAGGACTTAGAGTCTCTCATTAGGCACGTGGACACAGACAGGACCAATGTCATGCTCAGTAATGACGAGCTCTAGGTGTAGCTTCGCGAGAAGGACAAGCTCTTCGCGCAGCAGGACGAGATAGTCAAGGAAATGGAGGCGAAGTTCGAGACCCAGGACAGGAAGTTCAAGAGTCGGGAGAAGCGTGTCCAGGATAGGAACAAGAAGACCCGGGACATGACTGAAGAACTGCAGTCCAAGGACTTCGAGCTAGAGCAGCAGCAGACGGTGATAGAGAGGCTTCGTTCCCAGAAGAGGGCTCTTAAGGCCAAGATAGAGTCCTTAACCACTACTATTGAGGAGAACAAGGTCGCGATGGAGAACGCAGGTATTACCTTTGTCGAGGAGGAGATTGATGCCGATGAGTAGACTTGACTACTCGTTTATCTTTATTATCATACTTGTTATTTGAGAACTTGTTATTGGACCATCCGACATGTGGATGGCTTGCTACTTGTGTGTTTTACTTTGTGAACTTGTTATCTTGTTGTTGAACTTTTATCTTTGTGTTGCATGCTATGTGTTTGCTTATGTGATGTAATGTGCATGAAAACATCTATGGGTTATCTCATTCTTATCTCTATTTGAACAAACCACAGATGCCTCCCCGTCGCGCAAACCCCAACCCCAATAACAACAACAACATCACACCAGAAATGCAACAAATGATGACTGCTCAAACACAGCTGATGCAGATGATGACAACATTCATTCAGAACCAAAACAACAACAACAACAACAACAACACACAACACAACAACAACACACAACAACAACAAAAACACAAACAACAACAACAACCCCAATAACAAACAATAACAACAACAACCCTCCGGGCTTTGATATGCTCACCAGATTTTTGCGATTGAGGCCAGCTACGTTCTCGGGGACGACTGATCCCATGGTGGCCAATGATTGGCTACGTTCTGTAAACAAGTACTTAGTAGCCGTGGGCTGCACGGATGCTGAAAAAGTCAGATTTGCAGCACATCTGCTGGAAGGGCCAGCCGCCACTTGGTGGGACAACTTTCAGATCACTACTCCCATAGATGAGGTGACATGGTCTATCTTTGAGGATGGCTTTCGTACTGCCCATATCTCATCAGGAATAATGAGCCTGAAAAATAAAGAGTTCCACAATCTGAAGCAGCGCCACCGCAGCGTGGCTGAGTACATTGAAGAGTTCAACAATCTGGCGCGTTATGCACCGGATGAAGTTGACACGGATGCCAAGAGAAAGGAAAAATTTCTGGAAGGCTTGAATGATGAGCTGAATCTGCAACTGGATGTGGCATATGTTCCCACTTATCAGTCGCTCTGTGACAAGGCTGCAATACTGGAGAACAAAATGAAGCAAGTCGAGAGTAGAAAGAGAAAGCACTCCGACAATCACAGCTCGGGATCGTCTCACAAACGATCTCACTATGATGACAGTGGAAGCTCAGGATCCCACAAGCATGGGAAATTCAACAAGCACCACAACCACAACCGTCATGAAAACAAGCATCACCGCAGTCATGACAATGACAAGTACAAGAACCACAAGAGTGGACATAAGAGCCACTACAGTGGTAATGGAAGTGGAAGTCAGCCTGCTAAGAGAGACATCAGTCAGGTTGAATGCTTCAAATGCAAGAAGATGGGACACTATGAAAATGATTTCCCCGAAAAGAAAGTAGAAGGACCTGTCAAGCCCAATCCTTTCCAGAAAGGACAGGTGAACCACATCAATGTGGAGGAGGTCTATGAGGAGCCTGCTGCTGTTGCTGGTAAGTTCAGACTCAATTCCATTCCAGCATTTGTACTCTTTGATACTGGTGCATCTCATTCATTCATATCAAGAGCATTTGTTGAAAGAAATGAACTACCAGTAGAAACTATTGGGTGTCCTATAAAAGTAAGTTCTCCTGGTGGAGAAATGATAGTGAATTCAGGATGCCATGATCTAGTCATAGAATTTGGGAAGTATAAGTTTCCCGTTAACTTGATAATTCTAAACTCCCAAGGATTGGATGTCATTCTGGGAATGGACTGGATGACTAAGTACAAAGGAGTGATAGATTGTTCCAACCATACTGTCTCACTCACAACTCCGGAAAATAAAAGGATCAGATTCAAGACCAGCTTTGAAACAAAAAGGAGTATCCTTAATTCTCTTAAGGGGGTTAGCATGGACAGTGTACCAATTGTAAGTGAGTATCCGGATGTGTTTCCGGAAGAATTGCCAGGAATGCCACCAGATAGAGATGTGGAATTTCTGATAGATTTAGTACCAGGGTCTGGACCAATAGCAAAGAGACCGTATAAAATGTCAATTGATGAACTGAAAGAGCTCAAGAAGCAACTTGGAGAACAGGTGCAGAAAGGATTCATTCAACCAAGTTCTTCATCTTGGGGAGCCCCAGTTTTTTTCGTAGAGAAGAAAGATAGAAGTCAAAGGTTATGCATAGATTACCGTTCACTCAACGAGGGAACTATCAAGAACAAATACCCTTTGCCTAGAATCAATGACTTGTTTGATCAGCTAGAAGGAGCATGTGTGTTCTCAAAGATTAATCTCCGGTCAGGCTATTTTCAACTCAAGATAAGAGAACAAGACATACCTAAAACAACATTCACCACAAGGTATGGATTGTATGAGTATACCGTAATGCCTTTTGGCTTGACAAATGCTCCAGCATACTTCATGAATATGATGAACAAAGTGTTCATGGAATTCCTTGACAAGTTTGTTGTCGTTTTCATCGATGACATCTTAGTCTACTCCAAGAGCAAGGAAGAACATGAAGGACACTTGCGTTTGATACTTGAGAAATTAAGAGAGCATAAACTGTATGCCAAATTCAGCAAGTGTGAGTTTTGGTTAGAGGAAGTTGGTTTTCTTGGTCATGTTATGACAAAGAATGGTGTAGCAGTTGATCCTGCTAAGCTTTCAGCTGTGACTGAATGGGAATCTCCCAAGTCCGTGAAAGAAGTTCGTAGTTTCCTTGGCTTAGCAGGTTACTACAGAAGGTTCATTGAGAATTTCTCTAAGGTAGCTAAGCCCATGACTGAATTGTTAAAGAAAGACAAGAAGTTTGCTTGGTCTGAAGGTTGTGAAGTCAGCTTACAGGAGTTGAAGAAGAGACTTGTGACAGCACCAGCCTTGTGTCTGCCAGACTTGGAAAAGGATTTCCAAGTATATTGTGATGCATCTCATCAAGGTTTGGGTGCAGTACTTATGCAAGACGGTAAAGTTGTGGCCTATGCCTCGAGACAATTCAAAACTGTTAGACCCCTCCTTTATAAAGGAAAGGATCCCTATGATTGCAATGCTAGTCCCTGGATCAATGCTAGCATCCACAGTTTAAGATGAAGTACACAGATACAAAGGTCATTTATTACATTCATTCCAGAGATAAAATATAGTCTTTTACAACTCAGGGCCATAGGCCTAGTACAAGAGTTTATGGAATAAGTAAATAAACATAAGTCTTCATCTTCATGTGCCACAGGCAAGCATGTTGAGTGTAGACTCATGACTCCTATTCATCATCGGAGTAACCTGCAACATCACAAGTTACAGCCAGAGAGGGTCAATACTTTGGAATAGTATTGGCAAGTGATACCTTAGTACATTTTAAGTAGACTATTTTACTATATGCATTTTGGCTAAGTGTAGCTTGGCTTGCTTTGCTTGAAAATAAGTTTTTCCTATTAGTTGAAATCACTAAGTTTTCTTTGTCAAAACATTCCAAGAACCCACCAATAGACATTGGGGTCCTCCACCCTTGTTCACCCACAAATTTTTACTTAGAAGTTGGAGTGATGAGATTCTTGTAGCTTCCATGTCTTGATGCTCAAATTGTCCATTGCCTTGGACTAGGCTAAGTACTTAGGTTTTCCATCTGCAGAGGCTGTGCACTTTCCCCACCAGACTTGGTTTCCCAAGACAGGACCTTTCAGAAGCCTTTCCTTAGTCAAAATGGACGCGCTCCAACCTATCATCCCAACTACCACCAACTGTCCAAGTGACTAAGTTCTAGCAACCTATATGATCATGGCAGAGCCCATATTGCCAAGTGGTTGCACTGTAAGCTTTCTCAACACTTGGCCTCCAAATCCCTTTGTGCCTGGGTGGCATACCACAAGTGAGATACACAACCCAAGTCCATGGCCTTGTGTAACCACTCAACATAACCTAATCTTTCCATTCCACCTAGGAGGTTCATTTGACTTAGTTGTTTTATTAGGAAAGCATAAGTCTCTTGACTTAGAAATATTTTCATCATAGTGTGTATAGATTTCCACCAACCCTTGTTTGCTAAATAGCTAGGCTAAGCATGGTAAGATATCCTAACTTAGGAAAATTCCTTAGCAATTCTACAATTCTACACTACTTAGGATTTCCCAACTTAGCATTAGGCAAAATAGCATGCAATACTTAGCAAAATATCTAATGCTAGTACAAAACATAGGATAGAAATATTCATGAAAATATCACTTGCCTTGGTAGTGGGGAGAGTAGCACTCTTCACAATCACAATCACTAGCAAAATCTACAAGAAAATTATAGCATTCAATTTCACACAATTTATTCAATCAAAATAATATGAATGCATGCATGCAAGAATTTTACTAAGTGGTGATTTTTGGAAATTTTACCAAGCATGTGCATGATACTGAAACATAACAGGACACAAAAATTGCCATAACAAACTTATTTAACATTAAAACTAATTATCAAAACAAATCTATACTCAAAATAGCTTCAAATATGTTTCCACAAATAAAGTCATTTTAATGGTTACTATTTGTTAAAAAAAATGGACATTCAGAAAGGTCTTGTTTCACTGAATCCAACGGTATAAAATTTGTAAAAATCTAACGTGCATTCAAAAGTTATAGCAGTTTAAAGTTTGGATCAAAATCTGGTTTTAAATTCTGTTTTTGAATTAAACCCTGCCACGCGTCGCAACCTTACTGGTGCGTACCGCTTCGCGCGGATCGGCAGTCGCAGGCCGTAGGATCTAACTTAGATCTAACGATCCAGACGCGCGCGTACCTCTTCGGCCTAGATCTATCCTAGCCCTACGATGCAGATCCAACGGACCAAACCATCAAGCCACAAACGGGCGGCGCTGGCGGCGTTGACTAGCGGCGGCGCCGGCATTCTACATCGTCCGCGAGAGGAAGAGGGGTCTTACCAGGTTCGCCGGAGGCTGCTGAAGCTCGTCGTGGTACTGGCTTGCGGAGGGGCGCTCGGAGATGGGCTCTAGATCTCGTCGGAGTTGCGTCTGGCGTCGGGTGGGTGTTGTCGGAGTCGTTGCCGAGGTTCTGCGTCACCCTAACACGAACCCAATGGGTTTAGGAGATGCGCAGGACAATTGCGAACACGCTCAGGTGAATAAGAAAGCAAGGGGCGCTCGGGACTTACTGAGATTTCTCGCCGGAGTTGGGGTGGTCGTCGGGTGCTTACGGCGTCAAGCGAACACGGCGACCTGGGGCAGTACAGGATGCTCTGTTGTGGTTAGAAGGTGCGCAAGAGGATTACTAAGTGTCTCGAACAATCCAGAGGGGAAAGGGCGCACGGGGCTCACCTGAATCGGTCGCCGGAGCTGGCTCTGTCTGCGGCGGTCTCGAGCGAGTCGTGGGCAGCCTGGTGGCGTGAGCGTGAGATTGACTGGGGAAAATGATCGTGGGATGTGGGGATCTTATAGCCGGTGCCTCGACAGGAAACGCCTGTGTTTAATTGCCCAATTAAGCCGCGCCATCACCGGCAGTCACTGCAGCTGCGACGTTGTCGCGGGTGGGGTTTGGGGAAGACGATGACAGCGTGGACAGGGCCCGCTTGTCAGCGACGTGTGCGAAATGAGAGTGGGGTCTGTCTGTCAGCGGCTGAACGCGTGCGCTTGCGTGTGAGAGAAGAAAAAGGAATCCCCGGGTGGGCTAGTTGGGCTCGTTCCTCTGCTAGGCCAGTTTCCTGGCGCTCGGCCCTTTTCCTTTGTTTAGTCTTTTTCTTTTTCTCATTCGATTTTCTGATTAGGTTTTCAAATAGTTTCAAAATAAATTTGAATTCAAATCTTTCTGAGGTCTTGCAGGGGTGACTTGGTCTCAGAAATGAGTCAAAGCTCATGGGGTTGCCATGCAAAGGCTTGTTCAGACTTGGATTTCAAACCACCAGAGACTTAGCACTAATTTGCAAATGTTTGAAAATAGAGGTTTTGAAATTATTTCTAATTTGAAAATTTTTGGTTAAACTTTTACACCTGATCTTTCCAATAGTGGGGCAAGCAAACAAGTTTCCTAACATTTAAGCTTCAAAAAGTCATGGCCTAATGAGTGAAATTTACTCACATGAAATCATAGCACAAGCCTCTGTTTTTTAGAAGAACCCTAAATGATGATGAATGCTTAGATGATATGAATGAGTTTTGGAATATGAATTTAGGGATGTTACAAATCTAACCCCCTTAAGATGAATCTCGCCCTCGAGGTTCGGATTGGCTAGCAAATAGGTGAGGGTGGTCTTTCCGAAGATCATCTTCTCTTTCCCATGTTGCTTCCTCTTCGGAGTGATGGTTCCATTGCACCTTGCAAAACTTGATAGTTTTTGTCCTTGTGACTCTTTCTGCGGTCTCAAGAATCTTGACAGGCTTTTCCTCATAGGTGAGATCACTTTCTAATTGGACTTCTTCCAAAGGTATGCCTTCAAAGCTGATTCTTCCATCTCTGGATGACATTTCTTGAGCTGACTCACATGAAACACATTATGGACAGCTGACAGAGATTCTGGCAATTCAACTTCATATGCAACTTCTCGCTTGCGACTTAGAATCTTGAATGGCCAACTTGGTGCCAACTTCCCTTTGACTCCAAATCTTTTCACTCCACGAAGTGGTGATACTCTAAGATAAGCTCTATCCCCAACTTCGTAAGTGACTTCTCTACGCTTAGAATCCGCGTAGCTTTTCTGTCGGGATTGTGCTACCTTCAACCTGTCTTTAACCAATTTGACTTTCTCTTCGGCGGCTTTGATAAGATCAGGTCCAAATAAGCTTCTTTATCCCACGCCATTCCATAACAATGGGGTGGTACACTTCCTTCCATAGAGTAACTCAAACGGTGCCATTCCGATACTAGATTGATGACTGTTATTGTAAGAGAACTCTGCGTAAGGCAAGCTTTCATCCCAACTTGCTCCGTAGTCTAAGGCACATGCCCTCAACATGTCTTCAAGAATTTGGTTAGTCCTTTCTGTTTGTCCATCAGTTTGAGGATGAAAAGCAGTGCTGAATTCCAATCTTGTTCCCAAAGATTCATGAAGCTGTCTCCAAAAGTGATAAGTGAACTGAGTTCCCCTATCTGATACAATACTCTTAGGCACACCGTGAAGGCATATGATTCTGCTCATGTAGATTTTTGCTAACTTGGCACTTGTATAGGTTGTTTTCACGGGTATAAAATGAGCCACTTTAGTTAGGCGATCCACTACTACCCATATAGAATCATACCCTGACCTGGTCCTTGGTAATCCGGTAATGAAATCCATACCAATATTTTCCCACTTCCATTCCGGAATAGGCAGTGGTTGAAGCAAACCTGCTGGTTTCTGATGTTCCGCTTTTACTCTGCTACACACATCACACAAAGCAATATGCTCGGCGATGTCTCTTTTTAGATTGTTCCACCAAAATCTTTCTTTCATATCCATGTACATCTTGGTGTTTCCTGGGTGAATAGAATACGGAGAGTTGTGACCTTCCTGTAAGATCAGTTTCCGCAATTCTGGGTCTTGTGGAACACATATACGTTTCCCGTGCCATAAAGTACCTTGTTCATCTACATGGAAATTCTTAGCTTTCCCTAGACTAATATTTTCCTTAATCTTTTCAATTTCCCTATCGGTCTTCTGAGCTTCTTAGATCTTGTCCAATAGAGTGGGTTGGACGTCCAAAGACATGAGATGTCCTTCAGGCACAATTTCCAATCTGAGTTCTTTGAATTGCTTACACAAGTCTTCTGGCAAATCACCTTTGGTAAGGCCATTTACAAACGTCTTACGACTTAGAGCATCCGCTACTACATTTGCTTTACCGGGGTGGTATTGCAAACTTAATTCGTAATCCTTGATAAGCTCTAGCCATCTTCTTTGTCTCATGTTGATTTCCTTCTGGGTGAAGATATACTTCAAGCTTTTATGATCGGTGAACACTTCACATCGTTTTCCCAAAAGGTAATGTCTCCATGTTTTGAGTGCATGGACGACAGAGGCCAACTCCAAATCATGAGTAGGATAGTTTACTTCATGAGTTTTGAGTTGTCTCGAAGCATAGGCTACGACTTTACCGTCTTGCATAAGTACGGCACCCAAACCTTGATGAGACGCATCACAATATACTTGGAAATCCTTTTCCAAATCTGGCAGACATAGAACTGGTGTTGTCACTAGTCTCTTCTTCAATTCTTGGAAGCTGGCTTCACAACCTTCAGACCAAGCAAATTTCTTGTCCTTCTTTAGCAATTCCGTCATTGGCTTAGCAACCTTCGAGAAATTTTCAATGAACCTTCTGTAGTAACCTGCTTAGCCGAGGAAACTACGAACTTCTTTCACATTCTTGGGTGATTCCCATTCTGTCACAGCTGAAACCTTAGCAGGATCAACTGCCACACCATCCTTCGTCATCACGTGACCAAGAAAACCAACTTTCTCTAACCAGAACTCACACTTGCTGAATTTGGCATAAAGTTTATGTTCCCTCAGTTTCTCAAGTATCAAGCGTAAGTGTCTTTCATGTTCTTCCTTGCTCTTGGAATAGACCAAGATGTCATCGATGAAAACGACAACGAACTTGTCAAGAAATTCCATGAACACCTTGTTCATCATATTCATGAAGTATGCCGGAGCGTTGGTTAAACCAAAAGGCATCACAGTATACTCATACAATCCATACCTTGTGGTGAATGCTGTTTTTGGTATGTCTTGTTCTCTTATTTTGAGCTGAAAATAACCTGACCGGAGATCAATCTTCGAGAAGACACATGCTCCTTCTAGCTGATCAAACAAGTCGTTGATTCTTGGCAAAGGATATTTGTTCTTGATGGTTACCTCGTTGAGAGAATGGTAGTCAATACATAATCTTTGTGTTCTATCCTTCTTTTCCACGAACAATACTGGGGCTCCCCAAGATGAAGAACTTGGTTGAATAAACCCTTTCTGCAACTGTTCTCCTAGCTGCTTCTTGAGCTCTTTCAGTTCATCAACTGACATTTTGTACGGTCTCTTAGCTATTGGTCCTGAACCTGGCACCAAATCTATCAGAAACTCCACATCTCTATCCGGTGGCATTCCTGGTAACTCTTCCGGAAACACATCTGGATACTCACATACTATTGGCACACTGTCCATGCTAACCCCCTTAAGAGAATTCAGCTTACTACCTTTGGATTCAAAGTTTGACTTGAATTTATTCTTTTTTCCTTCGGGGGTTGTGAGTGTAACTGTACGATTGGCACAATCTAATACTCCTTCATACTTAGCCATCCAATCCATTCCCAAAATTACGTCTAGTCCTTGGGAATCTAGGATTATCAGGCTTACTGGAAACTTATGCTTACCAAACTCTATGATGAGATCTCGGCATCCAAGGCTTACTATCATATCTCCCCCCGGAGAACTAACCTTTATTGGACACCCAATGTTTTCTGAGGCAAACCCATTTCTATCAACAAATTCCTTTGATATGAATGAATGAGATGCACCGGTATCAAAGAGTACAA
This sequence comes from Avena atlantica, assembly GCA_910589765.1. Classification (NCBI taxonomy): domain Eukaryota; kingdom Viridiplantae; phylum Streptophyta; class Magnoliopsida; order Poales; family Poaceae; genus Avena; species Avena atlantica. The sequence continues at coordinate 211,894,952 of OU342738.1, forward strand.
ATGCTGAAATTGAATTGAGTCTGAACTTACCAGCCACGGCATCAGGCTCCTCATAGACCTCCTCCACATTGATGTGGTTAACCTGTCCTTTCTGAAAAGGATTTGGCTTGTTATGTCCTTCAACTTTCTTCTCAGGGCACTCATTAGCATAATGCCCCAGCTTCTTGCATTTGAAGCACTCAACCTGACTGATGTCCTTTTTAGGAGGTTGGCCTCCACTTCCACTACCATTTCCACCATAGTGGCTCTTATGTCCACCCTTGTGGTTCTTGTACTTGTCCTTGTCATGACTGCGGTGATGCTTGTTATCATGACGGTTGTGGTTGTGCTTGCTGAATTTCCCATGTTTATGGGATCCTGAGTTACCACTGTCATCATAGTGAGATCGTTTGTGAGACGATCCCGAGCTGTGTTTGTCGGAGTGTTTCCTCTTTCTACTCTCGACTTGCTTCATTTTACTTTCCAAAATAGCAGCCTTGTCACACAAAGACTGATAAGTTGGAACATATGCCACAGACAATTGCAGATTCAGCTCATCATTCAAGCCCTCCAGAAATTTTTCCTTTCTTTTGGCATATGTGTCAACCTCATCCGGTGCATAGCGCGCCAGATTGTTGAACTCTTCTATGTATTCTGCCACGCTGCGGTGGCGCTGCTTCAGGTTGTGAAACTCCTTCTTTTTCAGACTCATCATTCCTGATGAGATATGAGCAGTGCGAAAGCCATCTTCAAAGATAGCCCAAGTCACCTCATCAATAGGAGTGGTGATTTGGAAGTTGTCCCACCATGTGGCGGCTGGTCCTTCCAACAGATGTGCTGCGAATCTGACTTTTTCAGAACGTAGCCAGTCATTGGCCACCATGGGATCAGTTGTTCCCGAAAACTTTGCTGGCCTCAATCGCAGAAATCTGGTGAGCATATCAAAACCCGGTGGGTTGTTGTTGTTGTTATTGGGGTTGTTGTTGTTGGGGTTGTTGTTGTTATTCTGGTTTTGAATGAATGTCGTCATCATTTGCATAAGCTGTGTTTGCGCATTCATCATTTGTTGCATTTCCGGGGTGATGTTGTTGGGGTTGGGGTTTGCGCGACGGGGAGGCATCTGTGGTTTGTTCAAATAGATAAGTATGAGATACCCTTAGATGTTTTATGCACAATACATCACAAGCAATTCACATAACATGCAACATAAGAATAAAACTCAACAACTAGATGATAAGTTCATGAAATAAAACACACAAGTAGCAAGCCATCCACATGTCGGATGGTCCAATAACAAGTTCACAATAACAAGTATGAATATGAAAGGTGTACGAATAGTCAAGTCTACTCATCGATAACAATCTCCTCCTCGACGAAGGTAAGACCTGCGTTCTCCATCACGGTCTTGTTCTCCTCAATCGTAGTGGTCAAGGAATCGACCTTGGCCTTGAGAGCCCTCTTCTGGGAACGAAGCCTCTCAATAACCATCTGCTGCTGCTCTAGCTCGAAATCCTTGGACTTCAGTTCCTCGGTCATGTCCCGGATCTTCTTGTTCCTATCCTGGACGCGTTTCTCCTGACTCTTGAACTTGCGGTCCTGGGCTTCGAACTTTGTCTCCATTTCCTTGATCATCTCATCCTTCTGCGCAAAAAGCTTGTCCTTATCTCGAAGCTGCACCTGAAGCTCGTCATTACCGAGCATGACGTTCGTCCTGTCCGTATCTACGTGCCTGAGAAGAGTCTCTAAGTCCTGAAGGTAGAGACGTATCGGCTCTGCAGTGCCCCTCGAGTCGTCCTCAAAGTCGATGGACTCTCCATCAACATCACGTCTTCCGAAGACGTGAAAGTGGGTGCCCCTAACCTGTCGGGAGTGACGGCCTAACAGTCGTCCTATCAGGTCCTGCATGACTACCTCCATGCCTCTCTCCCTGTCGTCGTGCATCAACTTGAAGACAATGGCCTCCATAGTAGGCTCAGTCTGGCGTCCGGGCTGGTTCACCTTGAAGCCCCAGAGGTCCTTCCTCTCGAACTTGGTGAGTGGGTACACCGTGATGGTGGGAAGAGGGAGATCGAGCAGAGTGGTAAGCTCAACGATACGGGAACCAAAACAAGTAACCTGAAACTCCTCAACAGTGCTAATAGCAATAGGCATCTATTTATAAGAATGAAAAAGTTAGAATAACACAATTCAAGGTAAATCAAGACAAACATTCATACATATCCATAGAACACAATCATCTCACAAGTCATGCATACATAAGTCCATTACATCAATCAAGGTCCATACTTATTTAAAGCATCATTTTTGGAAATAAGGTGATGAGTGGTGGTCCAACTAACGAAGTGCCCTTACAAACCAATCTCACGGGATCTATTACCAAAAACACAATGTTCCTAGAGGCAATCCACCAATCTTGCTCTCTTGACTCTATCACTAAGTCTATAACATCTCCCCTTATCTCTTGGTTGGTGGCTTCCAACTCTTGAGTAATCTCCTTCTCTTTCTCTAAGTCCTTTTGGAGATTAAGCATTCTGCACTTGACTCTAGCACTTAGTTCTTTGATAGTCCTCCAAGCTGCATCTCTGGCTGACTCAAAGAATGTGGTGTGCATTGTAGTGTTGGTGTACATGCAGAATCCCCTTTCTTTGTGGTTGTCTTCCTTGTTTTTGTACAAGTGAAGTTGCACCCACCAATACTCCACTCCTTCATCCATCACTGGAAAGCCCTTGTACACAGCTGCACCATGTGCTTCCATTGCCACCATGAGGTCCTTGAGAATATTGGGAAACTCAGTTTCACACTCTAAGGTCATGGTCATGAGTGGTCCTTTCTTCACGGCTTCGTTGATGGAGTTCATCTACAAAGGAAGTTGAAAGAGATTAGAAAAGTTTTACGAGAAGAATAGACAAGTGTAGAAGTAGTTGAAAACTTTTTCCTTAGTGGTTTTCCAATCCTAGGGTCATAATCCTACAGGCAACACAGTGCTCTGATACCATCTATTCGACCCCTCCTTTATAAAGGAAAGGATCCCTGTGATTGCAATGCTAGTCCCTGGATCAATGCTAGCATTCACAGTTTAAGATGAAGTACACAGATACAAAGGTCATTTATTACATTCATTCCAGAGATAAAATATAGTCTTTTACAACTCAGGGCCATAGGCCTAGTACAAGAGTTTATGGAATAAGTAAATAAACATAAGTCTTCATCTTCATGTGCCACAGGCAAGCATGTTGAGTGTAGACTCATGACTCCTATTCATCATCGGAGTAACCTGCAACATCACAAGTTATAGCCACAGAGGGTCAATACTTTGGAATAGTATTGGCAAGTGATACCTTAGTACATTTTAAGTGGACTATTTTACTATATGCATTTTGGCTAAGTGTAGCTTGGCTTGCTTTGCTTGAAAATAAGTTTTTCCTATTAGTTGAAATCACTAAGTTTTCTTTGTCAAAACATTTCCAAGAACCCACCAATAGACATTGGGGTCCTCCACCCTTGTTCACCCACAAATTTTTACTTAGAAGTTGGAGTGATGAGATTCTTGTAGCTTCCATGTCTTGATGCTCAAATTGTCCATTGCCTTGGACTAGGCTAAGTACTTAGGTTTTCCATCTGCAGAGGCTGTGCACTTTCCCCACCAGACTTGGTTTCCCAAGACAGGACCTTTCAGAAGCCTTTCCTTAGTCAAAATGGACGCGCTCCAACCTATCATCCCAACTACCACCAACTGTCCAAGTGACTAAGTTCTAGCAACCTATATGATCATGGCAGAGCCCATATTGCCAAGTGGTTGCACTGTAAGCTTTCTCAACACTTGGCCTCCAAATCCCTTTGTGCCTGGGTGGCATACCACAAGTGAGATACACAACCCAAGTCCATGGCCTTGTGTAACCACTCAACATAACCCAATCTTTCCATTCCACCCAGGAGGTTGTTTTATTAGGAAAGCATAAGTCTCTTGACTTAGAAATATTTTCATCATAGTGTGTATAGATTTCCACCAACCCTTGTTTGCTAAATATCTAGGCTAAGCATGGTAAGATATCCTAACTTAGGAAAATTCCTTAGCAATTCTACAATTCTACACTACTTAGGATTTCCCAACTTAGCATTAGGCAAAATAGCATGCAATACTTAGCAAAATATCTAATGCTAGTACAAAACATAGGATAGAAATATTCATGAAAATATCACTTGCCTTGGTAGTGGGGAGAGTAGCACTCTTCACAATCACAATCACTAGCAAAATCTACAAGAAAAATTATAGCATTCAATTTCACACAATTTATTCAATCAAAAATAATATGAATGTATGCATGCAAGAATTTTACTAAGTGGTGATTTTTGGAAATTTTACCAAGCATGTGCATGATACTGAAACATAACAGGACACAAAAATTGCCATAACAAACTTATTTAACATTAAAACTAATTATCAAAACAAATCTATACTCAAAATAGCTTCAAATATGTTTCCACAAATAAAGTCATTTTAATGGTTACTATTTGTTAAACAAATTGGACATTCAGAAAGGTCTTGTTTCACTGAATCCAACGGTATAAAATTTGTAAAAATCTAACGTGGCATTCAAAAGTTATAGCAGTTTAAAGTTTGGATCAAAATCTGGTTTTAAATTCTGTTTTTGAATTAAACCCTGCCACGCGTCGCAACCTTACTGGTGCGTACCGCTTCGCGCGGATCGGCAGTCGCAGGCCGTAGGATCTAACTTAGATCTAACGATCCAGACGCGCGCGTACCTCTTCGGCCTAGATCTATCCTAGCCCTACGATGCAGATCCAACGGACCAAACCATCAAGCCACAAACGGGCGGCGCTGGCGGCGTTGACTAGCGGCGGTGCGTCTGACTACGGCGGCACCGGTGTTCTACATCGTCCGCGAGAGGAAGAGGGGTCTTACCAGGTTCGCCGGAGGCTGCTGAAGCTCGTCGTGGTACTGGCTTGCGGAGGGGCGCTCGGAGATGGGCTCTAGATCTCGTCGGAGTTGCGTCTGGCGTCGGGTGGGTGTTGTCGGAGTCGTTGCCGAGGTTCTGCGTCACCCTAACACGAACCAATGGGTTTAGGAGATGCGCAGGACAATTGCGAACACGCTCAGGTGAATAAGAAAGCAAGGGGCGCTCGGGACTTACTGAGATTTCTCGCCGGAGTTGGGGTGGTCGTCGGGTGCTTACGGCGTCAAGCGAACACGGCGACCTGGGGCAGTACAGGATGCTCTGTTGTGGTTAGAAGGTGCGCAAGAGGATTACTAAGTGTCTCGAACAATCCAGAGGGGAAAGGGTGCACGGGGCTCACCTGAATCGGTCGCCGGAGCTGGCTCTGTCTGCGGCGGTCTCGAGCGAGTCGTGGGCAGCCTGGTGGCGTGAGCGTGAGATTGACTGGGGGAAAATGATCGTGGGGATGTGGGGATCTTATAGCCGGTGCCTCGACAGGAAACGCCTGTGTTTAATTGCCCAATTAATCCGCGCCATCACCGACAATCACTGCAGCTGCGACGTGGTCGCGGGCGGGGTTTGGGGAAGACGATGACAGCGTGGACAGGGCCCGCTTGTCAGCGACGTGTGCGAAATGAGAGTGGGGTCTGTCTGTCAGCGGCTGAACGCGTGCGCTTGCGCATGAGAGAAGAAAAAGGAATCCCCGGGTGGGCTAGTTGGGCTCGTTCCTCTGCTGGGCCAGTTTCCTGGCGCTCGGCCCTTTTCCTTTGTTTAGTCTATTTTCTTTTTCTCATTCGATTTTCTGATTAGGTTTTCAAATATTTTCAAAATAAATTTGAATTCATATCTTTCTGAGGTCTTGCAGGGGTGACTTGGTCTCAGAAATGAGTCAAAGCTCATGGGGTTGCCTTGCAAAGGCTTGTTCAGACTTGGATTTCAAACCACCAGAGACTTAGCACTAATTTGCAAATGTTTGAATATAGAGGTTTTGAAATTATTTCTAATTTGAAAATTTTTGGTTAAACTTTTACACCTGATCTTTCCAATAGTGGGGCAAGCAAACAAGTTTCCTAACATTTAAGCTTCAAAAAGTGATGGCCTAATGAGTGAAATTTACTCACATGAAATCATAGCACAAGCCTCTGTTTTGAGAAGAACCCTAAATGATGATGAATGCTTAGATGATATGAATGAGTTTTGGAATATGAATTTAGGGATGTTACAAAAACTCATGAGGTGACCTATCCCACTCATGATTTAGAGTTAGCGTCTGTCGTCCATGCACTCAAAACATGGAGACACTACCTTTTGGGAAAGCGTTGTGAAGTGTTCACTGATCACAAGAGTTTGAAGTATATCTTCACACAGAAGGAAATTAATATGAGACAAAGAAGATGGCTAGAACTTATCAAGGACTGACTTAAGTTTGCAATACCACCCCGGTAAAGAAAATGTTGTAGCAGATGCTCTAAGTCGTAAGGTATTTGTGAATGGCCTTACCAAAGGAGAATTGCCGGATGAATTGTGTACCCAATTCAGAAAAATCAGGTTGGAGATTCTACCTAAAGGACATCTCATGTCATTAGATGTTCAACCCACTTTGTTGGACAAGATCCGAGAATCTCAGAAGACTGATAAGGAAATTGAAGAGATTAAGGAAAAGATTGGCCATGGGAAAGCTAAAAATTTCCATGAAGACGAACAGGGTACTTTATGGCATGGGAAACGTATCTGTGTTCCACAAGATCCGGAGTTGCGCAAACTGATTTTGCAGGAAGCACACAACTCTCTGTATTCTATTCACCCAGGTAACACCAAAACGTACATGGACATGAAAGAAATATTTTGGTGGAATAATCTCAAGAGGGACATCGCCGAACATATTGCTTTGTGTGATGTGTGTAGTAGAGTGAAAGCGGAGCATCAGAAACCAGCAGGTTTGCTTCAACCACTACCTATTCCTGATTGGAAGTGGGACAAGATTGGTATGGATTTCATTACCGGACTACCAAGGACCAGGTCAGGATATGATTCAATATGGGTAGTAGTGGATCGCCTAACTAAAGTGGCTCATTTCATACCCGTGAAGACAACTTATACAAGTGCCAAGTTAGCCAAAATCTACATGAGTAGAATTGTATGTCTACATGGTGTGCCCAAAAGTATTGTGTCTGATAGGGGAACTCAATTCACTTCCCATTTTTGGAGACAGCTACATGAGTCATTGGGAACGAGGTTGGAATTCAGCACTGCTTTTCATCCTCAAACCGATGGACAAACAGAAAGGACTAATCAAATTCTGGAAGACATGTTGAGGGCATGTGCCCTAGACTATGGAGCCAGTTGGGATGAAAGTCTGCCTTACGCAGAATTTTCTTATAACAATAGCTATCAAGCCAGCATTGAGATGGCACCGTTTGAGTTTCTCTACGGAAGAAAGTGTACCACCCCATTGTTATGGAATGGTGTGGGAGAAAGAAGTTTATTCGGGCCCGATCTTATCAAAGAAGCTGAAGAGAAGGTCAAATTGGTTAAGGACAGGTTAAAGATAGCACAGTCCCGACAGAAAAGCTACGCGGATCCTAAGCGTAGAGAATTCACCTACGAAGTGGGTGATAGAGCATATCTTAGAGTGTCACCACTTCGCGGAGTGAAAAGATTCAGAGTCAAAGGAAAATTGGCACCAAGATATGTTGGGCCATTCAAGATTTTAAGTCGCAAAGGAGAAGTTGCCTATGAAATTGAATTGCCAGAATCTCTATCAGCTGTCCATAATGTGTTTCATGTGAGTCAGCTTAAGAAATGTCACCCAGAAATGGAGGAAACTTCTTTGAAGGATACTATACCTTTGGAGGAGGTTCAACTAGAAAGTGATCTCACTTATGAAGAAAAACCTATCAAGATTCTTGAGACCGCAGAAAGAGTCACAAGGACAAAGACTATCAGGTTTTGCAAAGTGCAGTGGAATCATCATTCCGAAGAGGAAGCAACTTGGGAAAGAGAAGATGATCTTCGGAAAGACCACCCTCACCTATTTGCTAGCCAATCCGAATCTCGAGGGTGAGATTCATCTTAAGGGGGTTAGATTTGTAACATCCCTAAATTCATGATTTCAAGTATTGCATATCATTCATGCATGCATATAGTTTTGACATCAATTTCAAAACTCATTTTAGAAAATAGAAGCACATAGTGCTATCATTTTATGTGAACAAACTTATATCAAATGGCCATCCCCATTTGAGAGTTTGAATGTTTTAAACCTAGATTGTTTATCTCCCTTGTTGAATGGATTGAGTGTGGAATTTGAACCAAAACTTTACAAAATGGAAATGGTTTAAAAAAACCATTTTCAAACATTTGCAAATCAAGTGCAAAGTCCCTGTTATTTTGTTTCTCCAAAAATGACCAAGCCTTTTCAAAGTGACCCCATGGTTTTATGCCTAGATTTGAGACTATTGCACACTGCAAAAATCCCAAATAAATTTGAATTCAAATGGAGTTTGAATTCATTTGAAAACCATTCCTGAAAATCTAATTGGAAAAAGGAAAAGAGAAAAGAAAAGAAAAAGGCCAGGCGCTCCTAAACTAGCCCAATAGCACAACCGGCCCAGTTAGCCCACCCGGCCTCCCTCTCTCTCTCTCTCGCACGCGCAACACCCACGCGGTCGCTGACACCCGGACCCCACTTTCTCTCTGCGCGTTTCACTGACGAGGGGGCCCTCTCCACGTCAGCGTCGTCTTCCCCAAATCCCGCGCACGAACTCCGCCGCAGCCCGTTGCTGCCTTGATTCCGCGAGGTAAATTGCATTGATTCAGTAAGCGTTTCTTGTCGAGCCTCTGGCTATATAATCCCCACTCTCCCGCGACCATTTCCCCTCAAACAATTCCTCCTTCATGCCACCAGGCTGCCCACAACTCGCTCGACGCCGCCGCTGTTCCGACGACCGCGCCGACGAATTCCGGTGAGCTCCGTGTTCCCCTCTGTCCCTGACTCATACTATCAAGCTCAGCAAGTCCTTGCGCACCTACTGACACTCCCCATTTGTCCTCGCATGATCCCTAGCTTCGGCAACGACTTCGACAGAGCGCCACTGTTCTCTGCACGAACTCCGGCGACCTCTCCCTGTAAGTACTAGCTGCCCCTTGCCCTCTGCCTGATACGCCTAGAACCCCCATCGTCTTGCGCATCTAACGGTGCCTTTCTTTTGACTTAGCGCGACGCGGAACCTCGCCAACGTCGACAACTGACCGTACCTGACGCGTTCGCGAACTCCGGCGAGGAATCTCCGACGACCCCGTGCGCCCCTTCCCAAGCCATCGCCACCTTGAGCATCAGCAGCTTCCTGCGGTTCTGGTAAGCCTCTTCCCCCACTCCCGCGCGACCTAGAACTCCAGCGCCGCCGCTGACAGACGCGCCGCTGCCAGTAAGCCGCCGCCAGCGCCGCTCAGTTTTGGTCAAACGAATTGTAGCCGTCAGATCCAGATCCAGCGCGTAGGATTAGTCCACTTATCAAATCGTTATGTTTAGATCTGAGCCGTGCGCGTTAGTTAGATCCTACGGCTCGCGAGCGTGATCCTGAGCGAAACGGTATCAACCAACAGAATTAAGACGCGTGGCTAGGGTTTGAGTTTAAAACAGAATTTAAAACAGATTTGGATTCAAATTTGATTAGGCTATAACTTTTGATTCCCATGTTAGATTTTTGCAAATTTTATACCGTTGGAATCAGGAAGACAAGCCCTTTCTGTTTTTGCAATGTGTTTAGTGAAAAGTTTCTGTTAAAATGACTTTATTTGCAGAAATTTGTTTAAGGATATTTTGAGTATAGAAATTGTTTAGGATTTTGTTTTAGTGCTAAATAAACTTGGCTTGGTAAGATTTTGACTTGTTTATGGTTCAGTACTATGCACTTGCTTGGTGGAGTTTTAGAAATCATCACTTAGCATTTTTGCATTGCATGCATATATATATATTTTTTTGTTTGTATAAGATTTGTATGTGATTGTGGTTATATTCTTTGTGTAGAATTTGGTGCTAGTGATTGTGATTGTGAAGAGTGCTACTCTCCCCATTACCAAGGCAAGTGGTACTTCATGAATATTTCCATCCCTATGTTTTATACAAGCATTAGAAATATTTTGCTAAGTCTTGCATGTTACAATTTTTTTTGCCAAATGCCATGTTGGGAAATCCTAAGTAGATATAGAATTGCTAGGAAATTCCTAAGTTTACTTACTATGCCATGCTTAGTCTAGCTAGTAGTAAACAAGGGTTGGTAAAGTATATACATGCTATGATGAAAATATTTCTAAGTCTTTGGACTTATGTTTTTCTTAATAAAACAACTAAGTCAATGAATCACCTGGGTGGAATGGGACTTGAATGGTGGTTTTTTGGTTGAGTGGTTACACAAGGCCCATGGATATGGTTTACCTTGTGTATCTCACTTGTGGAATGCCACCCAGGAACAAAGGGATTTTGGAGGCCAAGTGTTGAGAAGCTTATAGTGCAGCCACTTGGCAATATGGGCTCTGCCTTGATCACATAGGTTGCTAGAACTTAGTCATTTGGACAGTTGGTGGTAGTGGGATGATAGGTTGGAACGCGTCCATTTGACTAAGGGAAGGCTTCTGAAAGGTCCTGTCTTGGGAAACCAAGTCTGGTGGGGAAAGTGCACAACCTCTGCAGATGGAAAAATCTAAGTACTTAGCCAAGTCCATGGCAATGGACAACTTGAGCATCAAGACATGGAAGCTATCAAGAATCTCATCACTCCAACTTCTAAGTAAAACTTGTGGGTGAACAAGGGTGAAGGACCTCAATGTCTATTGATGGTTTCTTGGGAAAAGTTTTTGACAAAGAAAAACTTAGTGATTTCAACTAATAGGAAAAAAACCCTATTTTGAGCAAAGCAAGCCAAGCTACACTTAGCAAAAATGCATATAGTAATATAGTCCACTTAAAATTTACTAAGGTATCACTTGCCAATACTATTCCAAAGTATTGACCCACTGTGGCTGTAACTTGTGATGTTGCAGGTTACTCCGATGATGATTAGGTGTCAGGAGTCTACACTCAACATGCTTGCCTGTGGCACATGAAGATGAAGACTTATGTTTATTTATTTATTCCAAACTCTTGTATTAGGCTTGTGGCCTTGAGTTGTAAAAGACTATGTTTTATCTCTGGAATGGATGTAATAAATGACCTTTGTATCTGTGTACTTCATCTTAAACTGTGGATGCTAGCAATGATCCAGGGACTAGCATTGCAATCATAGGGATCCTTTTCCTTTACAAAGGAGGGATCTTACAGGTAAGGCCATTCACAAAAACCTTACGACTTAGAGCATCCGCTACAACATTTGCTTTACCGGGGTGGTATTGCAAACTTAAGTCATAGTCCTTGATGAGTTCTAGCCATCTTCTTTGTCTCATATTAATTTCTTTCTGAGTGAAGATATACTTCAAACTCATGTGATCTGTGAACACCTCACAATGCTTTCCCAAAAGATAGTGTCTCCATGTTTTGAGTGCATGGACAATAGAAGCTAACTCTAAATCATGAGTAGGGTAGTTCACCTCATGAGTTTTGAGTTGTTTCAAGGCATAAGCCACAACTTTTCCTTCTTGCATAAGTACTGCACCCAAACCATGATGAGAGGCATCACAATATACTTGGAAATCTTTTTCCAAGTCTGGCAAACACAAGACTGGTGCTGTCACAAGTATCTTCTTCAATTCCTGAAAGCTGAGTTCACAACCTTCAGACCAAGCAAATTTCTTGTCTTTCTTTAGCAATTCTGTCATAGGCTTAGCTACTGTGGAGAAATTCTCAATGAACCTTCTGTAGTAACCTGCTAAGCCAAGGAAACTACGAACTTCTTTCACTGACTTGGGAGATTCCCATTCAGTTACAGCTGAAACTTTAGCAGGATCAACTGCGACACCATCTTTTGTCATAACATGTCCAAGAAATCCAACTTCATTCAACCAGAACTCACACTTGCTGAATTTGGCATAAATTTTATGCTCTCTAAGTTTCTCAAGTATCAAAAGTAAATGTCCTTCATTCTCTTCTTTGCTCTTGGAGTAGATCAAAATGTCGTCGATGAAAACGACAACAAACTTATCAAGAAATTCCATGAACACCTTGTTCATCATATTCATAAAGTATGCTGGAGCATTGGTCAATCCAAATGGCATCACGGTATACTCATACAATCCATACCTTGTGGTGAAAGCCGTCTTAGGTATGTCTTGCTCCCTTATCTTGAGTTGGAAATAGCCTGACCGGAGATCAATCTTTGAGAACACACAAGCTCCTTCAAGCTGATCAAACAAGTCATTGATTCTGGGCAAAGGGTATTTGTTCTTGATAGTTACCTCATTGAGTGAACTGTAATCTATGCATAACCTTTGACTTCTATCTTTCTTCTCCACAAACAAAACTGGGGCTCCCCAAGATGAAGAACTTGGTTGAATAAATCCTTTCTGCAACTGCTCTCCGAGTTGTTTCTTGAGTTCTTTCAGTTCATCCACTGACATCTTGTATGGTCTCTTTTCTATTGGTCCAGATCCTGGTAGAAAATCTATAAGAAACTCCACATCTCTATCTGGTGGCATTCCCGGCAATTCTTCCGGAAATACATCCGGATATTCACTCACAATTGGTACACTGTCTATGCTAACCCCCTTAAGAGAATTCAGCATACTCCTTCTTGCTTCAAAGTTGGTCTTGAATCCGATCCTTTTATTTTACAGAGTTGTGAGTGAGACAGTATGGTTCGCACAATCTATCACTCCCTTGTGCTTAGTCATCCAGTCCATTCCCAAAATGACATCCAACCCTTGGGAATTTAGGATTATCAAGTTAACGGGAAACTTATACTTCCCAAACTCTATAACTAGATTATGACATCCTGAATTCACTATCATTTCTCCGCCAGGAGAACTTACTTTTATAGGACACCCAATAGTTTCTACTGGCAGTTCATTTCTTTCAACAAATGCTCTTGATATGAATGAATGAATGAGATGCACCAGTATCAAAGAGAACAAATGCTGGAACAGAATTGAGTTTGAACTTACCAGCAACAGCATCAGGCTCCTCATAAATTTCCTCCACATTGATGTGGTTCACTTGTCCCTTCTGAAAAGGGTTGGGCTTGTTGGGTCCATCAACTTTCTTTTCTGGGCATTCATTTGCATAATGCCCCATCTTCTTGCACTTGAAGCATTCAACCTGACTGATGTCCTTCTTGACAGGCTGGCTTCCACTGCCACTTCCATTTCCACTGTGGTGGCTCTTATATCCACCCTTGTGGTTCTTGTACTTGTCATTGTCATGACTACGGTGATGCTTGTTGTCATGACGGTTGTGGTTGTGGTGCTTGTTGAATTTACCATGCTTGTGGGATCCTGAGCTTCCACTGTCATCATAATGGGAACGTTTGTGAGACGATCCCGAGCTATGCTTGTCCGAGTGCTTTCTCTTCCTGCTCTCAACTTGCTTCATTTTGTTCTCCAAAATAGCAGACTTATCACAAAGAGACTGGTATGTGGGAACATATGCCACAGCCAACTGCAGGTTCAGCTCATCATTCAACCCTTCGAGGAACTTTTCTTTCCTCTTAGCATCAGTGTCAACTTCATCCGGTGCGTAACGCGCTAGATTGTTGAACTCCTCAATATATTCAGCCACGCTGCGGTGGCGCTGCTTCAGGTTATGAAACTCTTTCTTTTTCAGACTCATCACTCCAGATGAGATATGAGCAGTACGAAAGCCATCCTCAAAGATATCCCATGTCACATCATCTATGGGAGTGGTCATCTGGAAGTTATCCCACCAAGTGGCGGCTGGTCCTTCCAGCAAATGTGCTACAAATATGACCTTTTCTGCATTAGTACAGCCCACAGTTACCAAGTCCTTGTTCACAGAGCGTAGCCAATCATTGGCCACCATGGGATCAGTTGTTCCTGAGAACTTTGCTGGCCTCAATCTCAAGAACCTGGTAAGCATGTCAAAACCCGGTGGGTTGTTGTTGTTATTGTTGTTGTTGTTTTGGTTCTGGATGAGCGTCGTCATCATTTGCATCAGTTGAGTTTGAGCGGTCATCATTTGCTGCATTTCTGGAGTGATGTTGTTGTTGGGGTTGGGGTTTGCACGACGGGGAGGCATCTGTGGTTGGTTCAATAGAGATAAGAATGAGATACCCATAGATGCTTTCATGCACAATACATCACATAAACAATCACAAAGCATGCAACATAATGATAAAGGTTCAACAACCAGATAACAAGTTCGCAAAGTAAAACACACACAAATAACAAGCCATCCACATGTTGGATGGTCAAATAACAAGTTCTCAACGACAAGTATGATAATAAATGATAAATGAGTAGTCAAATCTACTCCTTGGCATCAACCTCCTCCTCGACAAAGGTAAGACCTGTGTTCTCCATCACGGTCTTGTATTCCTCGACGCTGGTGGTCAAGGTCTCTATCTTGGCTTTGAGATCCCTCTTCTGGGAACAAAGCCTCTCAATCACCGTGTACTGATGCTCGAGCTCGAAGTCCTTGGCCTGCAGTTCTTCAGTCATGTCCTGGATCTTCTTGTTCCTATCCTGGACTCGCTTCTCCTGACTCTTGAACTTCATGTCATGGCTCTCGAACTTCGCCTCCATCTCCTTGACTATCTCATCTTGCTCCGCGAAGAGCTTGTCCTTCTCGCGAAGCTGCACCTGAAGTTCGTCATTGTTGAGCATGACGTTGGTCCTATCGGAGTCCACGTGCCTAATGAGAGCCTCTAAGTCCTGGAGGTATAAACGAATGGGTTCCGCTGTATCCCTCGCAGTGTCCTCGAAGTCGATGGACTCTCCATCCTCATCACGTCTACCGAAGACGTGGAAGTGAGTACCTCTAACCTGTCGGGAGTGTCTCCCCAGCAGACGTCCTATCAGATCCTGCATGACTACCTCAAGGCCTCTCTCCTTGTCATCGTGCATGATCTTGAAGACGATGGCCTCCGTGGTAGGCTCAGTATGGCGTCCGGGCTTGTTGACCTTGAAACCCCAGAGGTCTTTCCTCTCAAACTTGGTGAGGGGAAGCACCATGATGGTAGGAAGAGGGAGATTGAGCAAGGTAGTAAGCTCAACAATACGAGGACCAAAGCAAGTAACCTGGAACTCCTCAACAGTGCTGATGGTAACAGTAGGCATCTATTTATAAGATGGAAAAGTTAGAACAACAAAATTCAAGATAAAATAAAAGACAAAACATCACATACATATCCTTGGAAATCAAAACACACAAGTCATGGCATACCTGGATCCATTACAACAACCAAGGTTCAACTTATTTTAAAGCAACATTTTGGAAAATAAGGTGATAAGTGGTGGTCCAACTAACGAAGTACGTTTACAAGCCTATCTCACTGGATCTGTTGGCTAACATAATGTTTCTAGAAGCAATCAGCCTATCTTGCTCACATGACTCCATCACTAAGTCTATAATGTCTCCTCTTAAAGTTTGGTTGGTAGCCTCCAACTCTTGGGTATGTTTCTTCTCTTCTTTCAGACTATTTTGGATGTTGAACATTCTGCACTTGACTATTTCACCAAGTTCTTTGATGGTCTTCCAAGCTGCATCCCTTGCTGAGTCAAAGAATGTAGGGTGCATTACTGAATTGGTGAACATGCAGAATCCTGAGTCCTTGTGGTTGTCTTCCTTGTTTTTATACAAGTGAATTTGTACCCACCAGTACTCAACTCCTTCATCCATCACAGGAAAACCTTTGTACACAGCTGCACCATGTATTTCCATTGCAACCATGAGGTCCTTGAGAGCCTTGGGGAATTCTGTCTCACACTCCAAAGTCATTGTCATGAGTGGTCCCTTCCTTACGGCTTCGTTGATGGAGTTCATCTACAATTGGAGATGAAAAAGAAGATTAGAAAAGTTTACGAGAAGAATAGACAAGTGTAGAGATTGTTGAAAAATGTTCCTTAGTGGTTTCCAATCCTAGGGTCATAATCCTACAGCAACACAGTGCTCTGATACCATCTGTAAGATCCCTCCTTTATAAAGGAAAAAGGATCCCTGTGATTGCAATGCTAGTCCCTGGATCATTGCTAGCATCCACAGTTTAAGATGAAGTACACAGAAACAAAGGTCATTATTACAGGCATTCCAGAGACAAACATAGTCTTTACAACTCCAAGGCCACATGCCTAGTACAAGAGTTTGAATAAGTAAATAAATAAAGTCTTCATCTTCATGTGCCACAGGCAAACATGTTGAGTGTAGACTCATGACTCCTAATCCTCATCAGAGTAACCTGCAACATCACAAGTTATAGCCACAGTGGGTCAATACATTGGAATAGTATTGGCAAGTGATACCTTAGTATAATTTAGGTGGACTAGATACTATATGCAAATTTGGCTAAGTGTAGCTTGGCTTGCTTTGCTCAAAATAAGTTTTTCCTATTAGTTGAAATCACTAAGTTTTTCTTTGTCAAAACTTTTCCCAAGGAACCACCAATAGACATTGAGGTCCTTCACCCTTGTTCACCCACAAGTTTTACTTAGAAATTGGGATGATGAGATTCTTGATAGCTTCCATGTATTGATGCTCAAGTTGTCCTTTTCCAGGGACATGGCTAAGTACTTAGGTTTTTCCATCTGCAGAGGTTGTGCACTTTCCCCACCAGACTTGATTTTCACCAAGATAGGACCTTTCAGAAGCCTTCCCTTAGACCAAATGGACGCGTTCCAACCTATCATTCCCACTACCACCAAATGTCCAAATGGCTAAGTTCTAGCAACCTATATGATCCAGGCAAAGCCCATATTGCCAAGAGGCTGCACTAGAAGCTTCTCAACACTTGGCCTCTAAAATCTCTTTGTTCCTGGGTGGCTTTCCACAAGTGAGATACACAAGGTTCACCAGTCCCCTAGCCTTGTGTAACCACTCAACACAAACCATTCCTTCCATTCCACCCAGGTGTTTCATTTACTTAGTTGTTTTATTAGGCAAAACACAAGTCCAAAGACTTAGAAATATTTTCATCATAGCATGTATATTTCACCAACCCTTAGTTGCTACTATCTAGGCTAAGCATGGCATAGGTAAGCATCTTAACTTAGAAATTTCCTAGCAATTCTACAACTACTAGGATTTCCCAACATGGCATATAAGCAAAATATAGCATGCAAGACTAGCAAAATATTTCTAATGCTTAGTAGAAAACATAGGGATAAAATATTCATGAAGCACCACTTTCCTTGGTAGTTTGGAGAGTAGCTACACTCCTCACAATCACAATCACTAGCACCAAAATCTACACAAAGATTCATAGCCACAAATCACATACAAAAACATATACAAACAAAAATATATGCATGCATGCAATATGACATGTGATGATTTTTAAAACTCAACAAAGCAAGTGTACAGTACTGGTTCACAAACAAGTTAAAATCTTGCTAAACAACATTTAATTAAACCCTAAATCAATTCTTAAACAATTAATAAACTCAAATAAGCCATACACAAGTTTCTACAAATAAAGTCATTTTAACAGAAGCAAAACACTAAACACATTGCATATTTAGAAAGAGCTTGCTCTCCTGATTCCAATGGTATAAATTTTTTCAAATTCTAACGTGGGAATCAAAAGTTATAGACAAAACAAATTTAAACATCTAATAGATTCAAATTCTGTTTTTAAACTCTAACAGATGCCACGCGTCTTATTCTGATTGGCCCGTACCGCTTCGCGTAGGATCACGCTTCTGAGCCGCTGGATCTGACTTAATCGCACGGCTCAGATCTAAACTTAACGCTTCGCTCGCATTCTATCCTACCCGCAAGATCTAGATCTAACGGCGCACAGCACCCTGACCATCCAGTGGCGGCGCTGGCGGCGGCTACTGGCGGCGGCGAGCTCTGCCTACAGCGGAGCGGGGCTACAGATGGCTAGGGGGTCGTCGGAGACTGTTACCAGAAACGTGACGACGTGCTGATGCTCAACCTGGCGACGACTTGGCAAGGGGCGCACGGACACGGTCCCTGGGGCTCGTCGGAGTTGCGGGCGGCTTATGTTGCTTGTTGTCGAGGTCGTTGTCGAGGCTCTGCATCGTACTAGCACAAGGCAGAGGGTTTAGGAGATGCGCAAGGGTCTGGCGAACAAGATGGTACCAAAGGGGAGGCAAGGGGCGCTCGATTCTTACCGCTATTGCTCGTCGGAGTCGAACGGCGGCTCTGCTGGTTGCGGGCGTGAATGAAGACGGCGTCCTGGGTCACGAGCAGGCAAACCAGGGGTGTTAGCAGATGCACAAAGACATGGCGGTCACGCTCATTTGAACCAGAGACAGAGGGGCGGTCGAAGCTTACCGGAATCGTCTGCCGGAGTTGTTCTGTCTGCGGCGGTGCAGAGGCAATTGTGGGCAGCCTGGGGGCATAGAGGTGACGCTAGGTGAGGGGAAATGGCCGCGGTGCAGAGGGGATCTTATATCCAGAGCGGGGGCGAGGATCGCGCGGAGTATCAATGGCAATTAAGCGTGCAGTAACAGCGGCGAGGTAACGGCGGAGCGAGCGGCGCATGCGCGCGTGATTGACGACGAAGGCGACGTGGTCGCAGGGTCCACTCGTCAGCGAGTTAAGTAGCGAGGGGGTGGGGTCATGCAGTCAATGACCTTGGGGGTGTGTCTGCGGGTGAGCGAGAGAGGGAGACCCCGGGTGGGCTTAGTGGGCTGGATTAGCAGTTGGGCCAGATAGGTAGCGCTGGCCCTTTTCTATTTATTTTTCTCTTTTTCTTTTTCTGTTTTGATTTTCTGGAATGATTTTCAAATCCAAATCAAATGAGTTTGAATTCAAAACTTCTCTAGGTTTTTATACTGTAAACCTTGCACTCAAAAGTGTGTCAAACACTACTGTTTAAACAAAAACACTTTGTTCATAAGAAAATAAAATAAACCTAGCCTTTATGATATATATTCAAATAGGCATAATATTGGTTTATTCACTCATTTTTGTTTTGAAATTTGTTCAAACTTTTGGTGGTGCCTAAGTTTGAAATAACAACTTTACTGAATCTAAACAAGTATTCTTCTCCTTGGAAGATAGCATTAAGGCTAGAGCAAACTTACATGAAATAATAAGCATAAATGCTTCTGTTTTGAAATAATTTGTTTGAAATGAAATTCATATGATCATGGATGCATGGATGATATGCATAAGTTTGAATCATGATTTTAGGGATGTTACACTTAGCTATATGTGCAAAGTTGCGCAGCGCCGAAAAGTATTCCGGAGGCAGCAACAATGCTCATGGCTCACGTGCCTCAAAGGTTGTGGTTACGAAGGTCAAAGTTTCTATTGAACCAAGTAGGTCGAGTAAACAATCAAATACCAAGATTTGAGGGTTGAATCATTATTTGAGAATAATGAACGTACTACATGCAAAGAAGCGATGATGGGCCCTGACTCCATAAAATGGCTTGAAGCCATAAAATCCGTGATAGTTCCATACACGAGAAGTCAAGTTTTGAACTTGAAGGACCATCGAGAAAGGTGTAAGACCTTACAGTTGTGTTTGGATCTATAAAGAAATAGACATGGATGTTTCGCATCTATGAAATTGTCGACATGTTGGGAAAGAGTTCACAACAATGTTCAAAGGTTGACTATGACAAGATTTGATCTTTCATAGCGATATTTAGTCTAGACGGATTAATGTAGCAACCACTACATATAATTTTGTTATGTGGTAGTTGAATAAACAAAACAAGTTCTTCTAATAGAATTGTTACCTAGGACATGTGCATAACACGGTCCATAGGGTTTTGTTAATTCAAAGGATGCTGAAAGCATATGCAAACTTCAATGGTTGAAGTGAGCATCACGGAGTTGGAATCTCCACTATGATGAAACTGTTAAAAGAGTTTAATTTCATCAGAGACAATGAAGATGCTTGCATTTGCAAGAAATTAAGTGGGAGCGCTAAGACATGTTTCTAATACATTATGTGGAAGACATATTGTTGATTGGAAATGATGTATCTTTTATAAACACATATTAAGAATTTCATCCCGATGAAAGACTTAGGAAAAACCCAAATATTTGGCATCAATAGACGCTAATATGGTTGTGCCGAAAGTACATAGATGATGTATTGAATGGGTTCAATATAGAAACTACAAGAAAGGTTCTTGTCACACAGAAAGGATTGAATGAGTTCAATATTGATGTTATATTCAAGTGTATTGACACTTGGTAAGTGAAACAAAGATTCAAGTATAGATTGATACTTGATGTATGAAATCACAAAGAGTATTTATATCAATCATACTGTGATATGTACAAATCCCAGATATGTCCTATGCTCTAAATGTTATGAGCATATATCAGAATGATTCATAAGATAATCATTGGACGATAGTAAAAATATTCTTATGATCTTGTAAAAGAACTAAGAATATATTATGACAAATAGATGGTTAGTTCATTGTAAATGAATTACTTTGATACTAGTTTTGTCACAAAGTACAAATTAAGTTTATCTCAATCTAAACTAACGGTGGCACAATATGATGGAAAGTAAGTTCCATAATGAATTTGGATGAATTCCAAAGTTAAGACATTGTGACAGATACTACAACAAAAGGATGAGTATATGACTGCTATTATAGCAGCTAAAGAGGGCATTTGTGTCAAGTAGTTTGTTATCAAACTAGGTGTAGTTCACAGCGGGATAATACTATGACGATATATTGTACGACAATATTATCAACATGTTTTAACCCCAAAGAACTAAAGGTCTCACCAAAGGACCAAATTTATACAAAGCCATCTCATTAGAGAATGAGTGATGCGTAGAGACGCAAAAACATGCAATTACACACGGACCTGGAAGTGTCAGATCCGGAGATTAGTTGACCACTAGCAAATGTGTACTTACAACACTGGAAAGCCATAGGTGTTGAATACACAAAGGTTTGAAACTAGATTATTGACTCTAGTGCAAGTGGGAGACTGTTGGAGATATGCCCAAGAGGCAATAATAAAGTAGGTTATTATCATATCTTCATACTTATGATAAATGTTTACATACCATGCTATAATTGTATTAAAAGGAAACATTAATACTTGTGTGATTTGTAAACATAAAAGAGTCCCTAGTAAAGCCTCTTGTTAAACTAGCTTGTTGGTTAATATATGATCATGGTTTCCTGATCATGAACATAGTGATGTTATTAACAACAGGGTCATATCATTAGGAGAATGATGTGATGGACATACTCCTATAGTTAAGCGTAGCATAAAGATCAAGTCATTTAATATAGTTCATTTGCTATAAGCTTTATGATACATAGTAACCTAATTCCTTCGACCATGAGATCATGTTAATCACCATCACCAGAAGGATGCTTTGATGACATCAAACACCACACCGTAACTGGGTGGCTATAAAGGTGGCATTGAGTGTTCGGAAAGTATGGGTTGAGGCACATGGATCAAGAGTGGGATTTGTCCATCCATATGACAGATAGATATACTCTGGGCCCTCTCGGTGGAATGTCATCCAATTAGCTTGCAAGCATGTGACTGGCTCACAAGGGATCACATATCACGGGAACGAGAAAAGAGTACTTATCGGTAACGAGGTTGAACTAGGTATGCAGAGATACCGACGATCAAAACCTCGGATAAGTAAACTATCATGAGACAAAGGGAAATTGGTATCGTATGTAAGTGGTTCATTTGATCGCAAAGTAATCGTAGAAATATGTGGGAGCCATATGAATTTCCAGATTCCTCTATTGGTTATTGATCGGAGAAGTGTCTCGGTCATGTCCACATAATTCACGAACCGTAGGGAGACACACTTAAGGATTCGATGTTGTTGAGTAGTTATGGAATGATGAGTAAGAGACCGAATGTTGTTCGGAGTCTCGGATGGGATCCAGGATATCACGAGGAGATCTGGAATGGTCCAGAGAATAAGATTGATATAAGGAAAGTCCTGTTTCGGGGTTGGAGAATGGTTTCGGTGTTTTTATCAGGAATGTTCTAGAAGGTTCTGGAATGTCCGGCACTCCGGAGGGGAAGGGTACATGAATGTGTCATATCAAGTTGGAATGATTGCATCATGTACTAGGTGTCATCGCTGAACAAAATAAAGGGTTTAATCAAATCCTAGTTTGAAAAGTCAAACGCCAATTTGAAAAGTCAAACGGCTATTTTGGAAGGTGGAGGGGAAGTAGGAAACCTACTTGGGGAGGAGTTCCTCCCCTCCACCGCCGGCCTACTTGGGAAACCGAGTTGGGGAGGGACTCCCCTCCCCTGGCGCGCCCCCTCCACCTATATAAGGAGGGGCAGGGCTGCTCCTCCTAGCACACAACACCTCCACCCGCAAACCCTAGCCCGGCGCCGCCACCTCCTGCTGTCGCCGCCTAGGGCAAGCCGCCGCCTAGCTAAACCCTAGCCCCCGGCCTTGCTCCTCCTTGGTGCATTTAAACCCTAGATCACCGAGGCTCTCTCTCATAGTCCACCATACTCGCTCCGGCTTAAGGCGAAGCCCTGCAAGATCTCACCTCTACTTCCGGTACCACGCCGTCGTGCTGCCGGAATCGCGAGGAGAGTGCTACAACCTCCGCTGCCTGCTGGAACAAGGGAGAGGAAGGTCTTCGTCGAGTACCGAACGTGTGACCGACTGCCGGAGCGCTGCCAGAACGCAGCACCGGAAGGATCGTCTACGCGATCTTGAGATCGGAAGTGTACGACTACATCACCCACGAGAATCCGCTCTCGTTAACCGCTTTGGAATCTTCGAGGGTGAGTTCCTCTATCGACTCGTTGCTACAATCTAGTAGATAGATCTTGGCTTGTTTGTTTGTATGCGGTAGAAATTTTTTGTTTTCCATGCTACGAACCCCTACAGGATGGTCACGCTTCGTGGATGGAGGTGGAGCAACTGGATGCAGTAGTGCTCCAGGACGGTGACGAGGAAGGGAGAAAATGGGGGAACGAGGCCGGTAGTGATGGATTGCATGAATACCAGGAACGCGGTGGCGGGATGCACGCCCCCAACAACTCTGGCGCACCATACCCGGGAGGCTCCCCACTCGTTTGTGGTGGAGGCCATCAGCCTCCTGACCTTCTCCAGTCCCTCATCGTTGGCAATCATTGGTGTCGGCAAAAACCCGAAGCTCGACAAAGATAAGCTCGTCGTGGCCGAGGTGTCGCGCGCTCTCTTGGGCGCCATATCAAGGGCTTCAGAAGGCAAAGATGTGACGGCGAAACAAAGTACGCAAGGGGACCGGCGATGGAGGAAGACAAAGTGGCCAGGGCCTGCCCGGGCATGGGTTTTTATGGAAGGAGCGGTCCCTGAGGCATAAAGGTGGAGGCAGCGGTTCCCGCATCCGATGGGAACCACCTTGTTCAAAGGGCACGTGGAAGACACGGGTGATCTCCTGAGGCGATCATGCATTGACACGATCAGGTGCGAGCCTAGCACCAGTTGGTCCCTTGACTTCCTCAGCCCTTTGTAAAAAGTGTGCAAATCAAGCGACTGGGGACTACTATCGGACTATTGGAACACGGGGTACCACGTCCCGTCAAATTTCCGGGCCCACATGCTACATCCCTCTAGAGCCTCGCGAGGTGCACGATTCTCTAGAGGCGGGAGAGAGCCATGGGCGCAGGCGAACGACAAGACCTACCTCGCTAAGTGTCCGAGACTCCTTGGTGAGGCACTTCTAAGGGCACAACAGTAACTCCACCACCCCTCACAAGACTATGGTCCAACGGCTGTTCCAAGCGATGACTGGTCTCCCTTGAGAAAGCAAGATGCTGCCTGCCCTCGTCGGTGCTAAAGGCAGGATGATGACGCCAAGGCGCCATAGAGCCCGACATTGCCACTTTGGTGCAAGACCCAGGGTGATGCATCAGCATAGGAGGAACATCATCAGCAATCTCAGCGGCAGGCCAGGACCCATCAGTGGAGCCCGCTCGCGACCACGTGAAACCAGTGAGAGTTCGGAACTCCTTCTTTGGGAATGTGGTGAGCCTTCCCGCCCAATATTTGGAGGGAAGAGGATCGACACTGCTATAAAAGGGGAGGCACCCTAACTTAGAGTGGGTAAATCCCAAATATCTCAAACCCTGGGCATTGATCCTCCATTGTATCATCACGAAGCACGTGAGAAATACAACAAAGCAAGAGTAGGGGCTTTACCTCCTCACGAGGTCCCGAACCTTGGTAAAAAACCCTCTTGTGTTCACTCTTTGTCGTACCACCACTCTGTCGTCGCCGCCGTTGTTGAGAAGCTTAGAACACGTGTTTATCCCACTCATGAACTCATGCCTTATTAGACCCCTTGTTCCTTCACGGGACACAATCTCTAGCAATAGATGCGGGTCGCTTTAAGGTGGACCTAAAGTTGCGGATGAACTTTTCCTCTAAATCACTCTAGCTGTTGATGGATTCCTCGGGGAGTTTCTTAAGCCAAGACCTTGTGGCTCCACTCAAATGTAGTTGTATACTTTGTATTTCCGTGGCTTTTGAGCCAACCTGAATCTTGATGGTTTGTAGGTAATCACCCAACCATGCTTCTAGATCCTGGAGACCGTCATGTTATTGGCGATCATGGGGTAACTTGAAATCATTTGGCACCGGTGTTTTGCAAACTCGATGGGTAAACCAACTCGCACCGCAAGGTTCACGGTCGTCTATGTCCTCCTCGTTATCCTTGGAATATAAGTGTCTTCGACTGATGCGCTCAACCCGAGATTTGTTGACTCTTCGCTGGGTGATGTTGTTTTTGGCATCCTGGTCATGTGAGTTTTGCCTAAACTGCACGTGGTGCAGTGAGCCATATCTTCAGGTTTCGACCACATGCCAAGGGTTGTTGCAATGATGCAGTGACATGTCGGATCATGGGGTGACATCCTTATCTCCGGGTGCGACTGATGCTCTGTAACACCCCCGATCACTCCGGACTGACGGCTGTCACTTCTGGCAGCTCAATAGGATCTCTAGACTAACCCCACAGACCAACACTAGTCTTTTCTGCACAGTTTGTCCTCACTCGTGCGCACCCGGTACCCACTTCCCGGTCGGTCACCTATCCTAGAATTGCTCTAGGCCAAGCACGCTTAACCTTAGAGTTCTTTTTGAATGAGCTTCCGGAAAAGAAGTTGCGACTTGTTGGTATGGGTTTCCTATCAATCCTATTGAGCCATGAGCCAGGGTCTCACACCCACCCTTAGAAGATCGACGTTCTCACCATTACCTTCCACACCATACGTTTAATCCTTTGTTACAGCAAATCGGTGAGCTTGACAACCTCACTGATTCGTTGGGGCAAAGTCTTGAGTTTGTGTTGTGCAGGTCTCCGCATTTCTTGCAACACCTGTGTGACGCTTCCTTCCTCCTACTGGTTCGATAACCTCGGTTTCTTACTGAGGGAAACTTGCTGCTGTGCTGCTTCACAGCTTGCTCTTGGGGTTTCCAACGAAGCGTTCCACGACAAGTGCTGGGCGCCATCAGTAAAAAGAATGCCATTTGCACTAAAAGCATTGTAGAGCTAATTTTGAAATTAGGGTTTAGGCTTCAAATAATAGAGGAAATATTCAAAAATTGTTTTGGAGCATTCAAAATTCAAACCAAATCTATTAAATTTAACTTCCTAAAATTTGGAAAATTTTAGGATGTTACAAGGTCGATGATCCCATGGAAGATACGCAAGTAAGCATGAGAATATGATGGACACAAAACTATGGCAAAGAAGAGGACATTGCTTTGTGTCATGCTTGGATGAATTTGTTGATTGATACTTCTATTGGCACAAATCAATTGAAGGATATATTTTGGAGTAGTATCAAGAATTGCTATTGCAACACGGGGATCGTTCCATCCAACCGCACTCAAGGCTCTCTGGCCACCATTGGGACACCGTCCAAGAGAAATGCAACCAATGGTCCGGTTGTGTCGATGAAATCAACCATGCATCACCAAGTGGGTGTGAATCACGGAGTATGGGCCTATCATCCAAGAGCTTTGCAAGCAATGCAACAACAAGAATGATGACAAGGCCTTCAATTTGCATCATTGCTACAAGGATCTAGTAGGCAATGGGAAGTGGGTGCAGAGTAATTGGGATACCACACCAAAGAGGTTAGTGTATCCATTCAATCCATGATGAAGAGCATTATAAGAGGACGGATGGGCAAAACATTGCTAAATATAGGAGGTGCTGATGCCTACAAGGAAGAGCTTTGTTCTATCACTCAAACTAAGAAAGAATTAGTGTCCGAACGCAAACAAGAAGAGGAGGCAAGGTGGAATGATCTTAAGTCCACTGATAATAAGAAGTGGAGGGCCAAGTTCGAGGCCAAAGAGATAAAGGTGAAGACGGATGAGCGTAGGCTTTAACTCGAGGAGAAAATGATAACAATGAGAAGACGGTCAAAGAAAATGCTATCATGTTTATGGATCCAAACACAATGGATGCCATGTCATGGAGATATTTGGAGATCACTCATGAAAATATCTTGGTGCAAACAAAGACCTCTCGTCTGGGTGGTGGTGGTGTCCAATGGGGTGGTGGTGGTGATGATTATGTTGGAAGTAAGGAAGATTTTGTTGGTGGTGATGAGCACGAAAGTGCTTGAGCTCATGTAGTATGATAGTGATAGATGTAATGACTTTTTGAAGTGTTAAACAACATAAGGCATGCTATGTTGTGGTGATTTTCTCTCAACTTGATCGATGTGGTGCATGTTTTAATTTGAATTGTTTGATTGGACCAACATATGTATGTCTATGATTTATTTGTTGGTATGTTGAATTTGAATCATTCGTATGATTGATGAAATACTGTGAAATCATATGAAATGTATCGCCAAAGGCTAAAAGAATTAGGCAAAAGTTAAATATAGGGGTTTGGCTAGGAACGACAACAATTTAACTCGTGAAATTATAAGAACTTAAGGGTACTCGGTTGTTTAATCCTCTAAAACTTGAGGGATTACCTGGAGATTCCCTTAGGAATATGCAGAAAAGAAGGAATGAGAGCGACCTCGAGTCATCTCCCGTAGGTGACTCAGGGGAAGCTATGGTTTCCTTACTCAGCCACCACCTCCCCTAAGACCCTCCCTCACTTGTCGTGGAGGCGGCGATCTCCCCGCCTCCTACGCCTCCATCCTTGGTTCATATCTCTCATGGTGCAGCTCCGAGTGCATCGGTGATTCTGGTGTAGCCTGGGTGTTTCTGCATCGAGTGGTTCTCGAGCTCGATTCCATGGAGATGCCACTTTTGCCCGACATCATGCTCCCACCTGCGATGAAGCTAGGACCTCTTCCTCGGCCATCATCGGTGTCATGGTTGGGTAAATCCCCCACGTGCGCGAGTTTGTTCAGTCTGTCACTTTGATGGTGGTAACCAGGGTGGTCACTCTATGGCCATGGACGATCCCGATCCTGGCTCTCGTCTTCCACTACTGGTTCTGGTGTTCGCTCGAATGCACATATCTGAAAAATGCTCCGCCTTTTTAAATTGAGGTGAGGATCCTCGTTGGCCTGAGTCCAGGTGGCAGGTGGTGAGGGTGTGCTGGTGCGGCAACGAGACGGTTGGATGCACACCTATTGTCGTTGCCTTTTGTGTGATTCGTGAGTTTCAATTCTCTGGATCTGGAGCGGCGGCTCCGGGCAGTGGGAATGGCGCCACTTTTTCGGCGGGTGGCGCTATGCAGGTGTTGGCCATCTTCCTCGGCTGTGTGGATGGCGACATGGTTGGGTGGAAGACGGTCATTTCCCAAATCCATGTGTCATCAATTTCACCCCTTTCGACCTCTCCTCTTGGTGGACCTCCTAGCTTGTTGGCCAATGCTCTATATTTGCTCTATCGGTTTCATCCTTAGCTTATTGGCTAGAGCAGCGGGCCGCGGTGTCTCATTTGGGTTTTGAGGTGTGGTGTCTGACAAGATCTCCTATGGTAAGTTGCCAATTCTTGGGCGAAAGTCGTGCCCGACATTGTTGGTGCCGACAACGTCGGCGCCCTCAAGCACCATCTTCCTTCTTGGAGGCATTTTTATGGGTTTCTCCCCTCCACCTCCGCTCCGGGTGAAAACCTTGTGTCACATCCCAAGATTTTCCAAATCTTGTAATGTGAAAATAAATTAATAAAATAAAACTTTGTTTGATTTTCAGAGCCAGAAGAAACTTTTTGAATTAAAATAGAACCTCAAACCCATTTGAATGAATTAAAATCCTAAAAGGATTTAAAAAGTTAAACATTTCATGAAAGGAAACAATTAGAATTATTAATTTAAAAAAAAACAATCAAATGAAAGGATTTGTTTTCAGATGAAATAGAAGTTTATAAATAAAGATTATGTTATAAAGCCAAATTAATCCTTGACCAAACTTTGGGAATTAAAAACATTTTATTTTAAATACAGTAGCAAAGGTTTATTTAAAAAATAATAATATTATAAACAAAAGGTTGATTAAATAAAATAATAAGGATTTAATATCCAAATTTTATTAAAGTAAAAGCTTCTTCCATTTTAAATAAACACTAAAACCTATTTATTTATTCCAAATGAGTTTACCAAATAATTTATATTCTCAAATAAAACTTACTGAAGAGTTTTGGTTTATTTTGGATTCCAGATAATAATTTAATAAAACAAATCCTATGAAAAATAAATGAATAGGGTATATACATTAAATTATTAATGGATCCTATATAACAAATGTTATTTTGTTTTAAACAAGTTTTCCAAATATTCTTTATTTCCAAATAAAACCTACTGATTTGGTTTTGAAAATATTCGGATTTTAAATGAAGATTTTATTAATTAAACCAAACCCTATTTTATTAATAAACCATAGTCCATTTTATTTAATTAAAAAAATGGAACATAAAAAGATTATTTTATTTTGGAGTGTTGGATTAAGTGGATGAACAGAACCAAAAACACAATGCAAAGTTTGATGATTGTTTGAATTGTTGAATTATTTGAATGCTTGAATAATTGTTTGAAAAAAACAAATCAAGAAATAGAAATGGAAAAAGAACACAGAATAAAAAAAAATGGAAAAGGGCCAACCCAACCCAACAGCCCAGCAGCAGCCCACCTAGCCCATTTGCCCTCTCCCCGAACCGTTTTCCTCACCGCTGAAACAACCCGCAAAGCCCCTGGCAAGTGGACCTCCCCTCATTTCGTTTCCCCACTGACCGCTAGACCCCTCTCCACTGTTCTTCTCTCACACCCGCGCGAACCACGCCTCTCCCTCCTCACTGCCGTTGCAGGCTTTGATTCCGCGCGATCAATTCGCCTTAACGCCGCGATAATTCCTCGTCGCGACCACGGCCTATTAATCGCCAGCGTTTCCTCCTCCATTTCCCCCAGACTCCCCTCCTCGACACGCCTCCAGGCCGCCACAATATCTCCACGACTGTCTCTGTCTCCGATGATGCTCCGGTGACGATTCCGGCGAAACCAGACCTCCCCTTGCTTCTTTGACCAATCTCACAGCTTCCACACTCTCAGGCGCATCTGCTAGTGCACCCAACTCGACCGCGGGCACCCCTGAGCCTCGCCAACGACAACTTCCAGTACCGCCGCCGTCTACTTCTTCTCCGACGACGACTCCCCGGTAAACCAGACCGCCCCACCCCTCTCGTTCACGCACACAACATCGCCTTGCTCTTGCGCATCTGAATGTGCTCCTGTTATGCTTTAGGGCGATCTGCAGCGACGACTCCTACCACCACCACCGTCTGGCTTAACTCCGACGAGCATTACTGGTATGCATCTGACCACCACGCGCCTCCTCGTTCACACTCCCGCACTCGCCACACCTTTCTGCAACTGACCGCATCGTTGTTTTGCTTCGGGATGATCTACAGCGTCGCCCTCGTCCGCTGACAGAACCACCCGACGCCGTTCTCCACTCCGGCGAGAAATCCTGCCAAGACCAGAACGCCCCTCGCTAGACCAACACCTCCTCGAGCACCACCGTGACCTCCTGAACCCGGTGAGCTAATTCTCCTCCTCTCTCGCTTCCTAGAACCACCGCGAACCCCTCGCCTGGCCGTGCGCCGCCGATAGCCGCCATCGGCGCCGCTCACTTTTGGTCCAGCGAGCCAGTACCGTAGGATCTAGTTTGAACGAGTACGATTAGATCACTTACTGCGAAGAGGTACGCGTTCTGAACCGTGCGATGTGACTTAGATCTAATGGCCTGCAGTGCGTGATCCGCGCGAACCGTTTTCGGCCAATTAGAATATGACGCGTGGCCAGCTCTAGTTTAAAACAGATTTTTGAATCAGAATTTTATGCAAACTTCAAACACTTGTAACTTTCAAACCACACGTCCAATTTGACAAATTTTATATCAATGAATTCAGGAGAACAAGCCCTAGCCAACCATGGCCTTAGTTTTGAAAATAGTATCTGTTAGCTTGATTGAATTTATAGAATCATTTGTGTACTTGTTTAGAGTATAAAAATTGTTTAAAATTGATTTTAGGATTAAATCTTTTGCAAAATGGATTTGTGTGACATTACTGACCCTAGGAACCAACCCATAGAGTTAAAAATGATTTTTGTGAAAATTAAGTTGAATTATTTAACTTAGCCATTTTCTAACCAAATAAACTCATTGATTTTATTATGGAATGTTTTTGCAAGAAAAACTTTGGGAAAATGTTATGAACCAAACTTACTGACCCAAAACACCAAGCCTTGCCAAGGGCAACTCACTTGTTGAAGGATATAAAGTTTTACTTTAAAAAGAATAATTTTCACCACATGAAATGATAAATGGATTTTAAAATGGATTTTGAGCAAAACCCTCTAACTAATGACTTTGCCATTTTGGTAGATGACCAATGTGGACCTTACAAAGTTTATAAACCTAGTAGAGACCATCCTTGCAATAGGACCAACCTTTGCATACTTATGCAAGACTTAGAATCCATTGCCTTGTGTGTGTGAAACATTGTTTGAATATTGGTTTGGAATGTTACTTGATACTATGCTTGTTTGAATGATTGTAGTGGAATTAGCAAAGTGTGAGACTAGCAAGATCAAGGAGTAAATCCTCATTCCCTACCAAAAAGGCAAGTTACACTATCATACAAAAGACCTACTATTTTCATTATACTCAGTGGATTTTGTAAACATGCATGAAAATGTTTTATACTTATGCTATGCTAATCCTAATAGGATTCCCTATACACTCCTTAGTAAAAATATTGAAGTTGTACAGGCTTAGCCATGCTATGTTTTGAAAAGAGATACATGTTGAGATTTTACAAAGGTTGAGAAAAGGACTTGTGTTTTACATAATAAAACAAGGACTCAATGAACCACCTAGGTGGTGGACACTTTATGCTTTGGAGAAGGTGGCAACAAAGGGAACCATGTCTATGGCAATCACTTTGTGTTGTGCTCCAAATGAAAACCACCTAGGAAACTTAGAGATTGAACATGTTTCTCCAATTGTGGCTTTCGTGTACAACCACATGCTATTATGGCTCTGGCTTAGTCAATTACATTAGGAAAAACCATACATTGTCTTTAGTTACCGGACATGGGGATCTGGAATGCTTCATGGCGGCTGAAGACAAGCTAGCAATGATGTATGGAAGGACCTTTTGGAAGGACTTCGTCACACTCTCAGTCTGCCGGTACTCCATCTTGGTGAGCACTAATCCAGTAGGCCACTGGTGGCAACAAGATGGGATTGTGACATGTGGGTAAAGTGTACTCCTTCTGCAGAAGTTAATAAAATCTAAGTACTTAGCCGTGTCCCCGGTTATGGACAATACTGAGCAACTAAAGTTTGAACCATGGGAGATCTCGACATTCCAATTTCTAATATAAAAACTTGATGCACTTGGGGGTACCAAGGAAATCAAAGAGATTTTGTTAAGCTTGTTGCACTTGGGGTTACCAAGGTGCTCAAGAGCATGATGTACTTGGGATTACCAAGGGACTCATGAGATTTTTGATAAAAACTTGATGCACTTGGGGTTACCAAGTAGCTCAGGAGATTTTGTGGACAAGGACTTGAACACTTGAGTTTCTACCAAGGAGTTCAAGGATCTTGGAAAAAGGATTTGACAAAGGACCAAAACCATTTTGAAAAGATAGGATAAATATTGCTTTATGCAAATAAGCCTTAAACTCTACTTAGCCAAATATGCATGTAATGATAGGATCCACTCATAGTTACATAAAAGTGAAACTTGCCAATACAATTCAAAATGTATTGACCCTTGTGGCTGTAACTTGTAATGTTGCAGGTTGATTGTTTTATTATATGAAGATTGTTTGATTGACTAGGACTACAAAGTCTACAACCAACATCTGCCTGTGGCACTTTGAAGATGAAGGACCCATGACTATATTTATTCCTGCCGTGCAGTGTATTGTAATAGCCATATGAGCTATGTATGATGTAATAAAATTTATATTATTCCTGGTTATAAAGTTATATTTTGACCTTGTTTCTTGATATTACATCTTACTGTGGATGCTAGCTATTGATCCAGGGACTAGCATTGTAAAAACACAGGAGGGATCTACCATATTGGGTAGGGACCTCTACAGATGGTATCAGAGCATTGTGTTGCCTGTAGGATTTGTAAACCTAGGATTGGACAAAAACCCTTAGAAAAATAGGAGTTATAATTGTTCAAAAACTTATTTACAAAAACACTTGTAAACTCTTTCCTTAACCACTTTGGTTTAACTCTACACCTCTTCTACTTCAACTTGATGGAAAAACCTACCCATGAACAAAGACTACACCATGTGCAAAGGACTTCTTCAACATCATCAACTCTAATGACTTCAACATCTTCAAATCTAATGACTTCAACATCTTCAAATCTAATGACTTCAACAACTTCAACTCTAATGACTTCAACATCTTCAGCATATTCACCAAGGACTTCCAACATGGAAACTACTAAGGACCACAAGTGAGACAAGGAAGTCTTACTTAAGGATTAGAGACTAAGGGAATGCAAAATAAGAAGAAACCATCAACAACTTTGAAGTATTGTGACCAAGAGTTTCCTTAAGGAAACAATGATCTCATGTAAGAAGAAGCAACCAAAGAAGGATGGAAAGATCACAAGTGAACCATATAGATGGACCACCATATTCTAGCTAAGTCAAATACACCAACTTATGTGGTGTAACAAAAATATTTTGTGGCCTAAGTATGTGCTTGAACTTTGTTGTTTGAGTGCAAAGTTGTTTGTGAGAATTTGGTTTGTGATTGCATGCACATTGTTTGTGTGAATTGTGAAGTATGTGATTAGAATTGATCCCTTAGCAATAACTTGCCTATTCTAACCTCCCTTCAACCCAAACAGATGACTACCCCAAAAGACTCCAAGGTTGATGACACCAACACCAACCAAGATGCCAACATGAAAGAGCTTATAGCCACTCAACATCAGTTGAACCAACTGACAGCTCAGTTCATAGTCAACAATAGTGATAAGGATCCAGCACTCCAAAGGTTTTTGGAAGAGCAATCCCAACTGATGCTTAAGGTGACTAATCAAATGATTAGCATGGAGGAAAACTACCCCAAAGAAGTCTATGATAACAAGGCTGACAAGAATATTATTCTAGATGGAGCCCCCGCTTGCACTATATGTGGAGACAAGGATCATACTTCCAAGGAGCATGAAAGACAATGCCCCAATTGTGAAGAAGATCATCCTGTTGGACAATGCCCCACCGATCAAGCTACTTGTTACCTCTGTGAAGGAAGTGACCATACTCCTGGCCTGTGTCCCATCTATGCCATGGTGGAACAAAGGAAACAGGAAGGATCCAAGTCTACCAAAGGAAAAGGACCACTTCTACCTCCTAACAAGACAACCCAATTCAAAGGATCAAAGAAAATCAAGAAACCCAAGCAAGACATGAGCCTTATACAATGTCATAGATGTAAGGAAATGGGACACTACTCCAGTGGATGCCCAGAGAACAAGAAGAATAAAAGAGATTGACCAAGTGTGGTGCAACAACTGCAAAGAACCAGGCCATTATGTAGCAACTTGTCCACAAGAGCAACGTAAAGAACTCAATGACATTCATTGCTTCAACTGCAAGAACCCAGGACATTATGCAAGCAACTGTCCAGAAAGGATGAAGAACAAGTTGAACAAGCCTATGGAGAAACTCAATCTTGGCCCATGAGTCAAGCATAGGAACAAAGCAAAAGTTTAACTTAGAGAAATTTCCAGGACCCAAGAAGGCCAATATGTAATTTTTGTTTGAAAAATTTTAAGGGTGGTAGAACCCTAGTTGTTTGAGCTTGCTTGAAACCCTAACCTTCCCAAATCTCGGGACGAGATTTATTTTAAGGGTGGTAGCCTGTCACATCCCAAGATTTTCCAAATCTTGTAATGTGAAAATAAATTAATAAAATAAAACTTTGTTTGATTTTCAGAGCCAGAAGAAACTTTTTGAATTAAAATAGAACCTCAAACCCATTTGAATGAAATAAAATCCTAAAAGGATTTAAAAAGTTAAACATTTCATGAAAGGAAACAATTAGAAGTATTAATTTAAAAAAAAACAATCAAATGAAAGGATTTGTTTTCAGATGAAATAGAAGTTTATAAATAAAGATTATGTTATAAAGCCAAATTAATCCTTGACCAAACTTTGGGAATTAAAAACATTTTATTTTAAATACAGTAGCAAAGGTTTATTTAAAAAAAAATATTATAAACAAAAGGTTGATTAAATAAAATAATAAGGATTTAATATCCAAATTTTATTAAAGTAAAAGCTTCTTCCATTTTAAATAAACACTAAAACCTATTTATTTATTCCAAATGAGTTTACCAAATAATTTATATTCTCAAATAAAACTTACTGAAGAGTTTTGGTTTATTTTGGATTCCAGATAATAATTTAAAAAACAAATCCTATGAAAAATAATGAATAGGGTCTATACATTAAATTATTAATGGATCCTATATAACAAATGTTATTTTGTTTTAAACAAGTTTTCCAAATATTCTTTATTTCCAAATAAAACCTACTGATTTGGTTTTGAAAATATTCGGATTTTAAATGAAGATTTTATTAATTAAACCAAACCCTATTTTATTAATAAACCATAGTCCATTTTATTTAATTAAAAAAATGGAACATAAAAAGATTATTTTATTTTGGAGTGTTGGATTAAGTGGATGAACAGAACCAAAAACACAATGCAAAGTTGATGATTGTTTGTTTGAATTGTTGAATTATTTGAATGCTTGAATAATTGTTTAAAAAAACAAATCAAGAAATAGAAATGGAAAAAGAACACAGAATAAAAAAAATGGAAAAGGGCCAACCCAACCCAACAGCCCAGCAGCAGCCCACCTAGCCCATTTGCCCTCTCCCCGAACCGTTTTCCTCACCGCTGAAACAACCCGCAAAGCCCCTGGCAAGTGGACCTCCCCTCATTTCGTTTCCCCACTGACCGCTAGACCCCTCTCCACTGTTCTTCTCTCACACCCGCGCGAACCACGCCTCTCCCTCCTCACTGCCGTTGCAGGCTTTGATTCCGCGCGATCAATTCGCCTTAACGCCGCGATAATTCCTCGTCGCGACCACGGCCTATTAATCGCCAGCGTTTCCTCCTCCATTTCCCCCAGACTCCCCTCCTCGACACGCCTCCAGGCCGCCACAATATCTCCACGACTGTCTCTGTCTCCGATGATGCTCCGGTGACGATTCCGGCGAAACCAGACCTCCCCTTGCTTCTTTGACCAATCTCACAGCTTCCACACTCTCAGGCGCATCTGCTAGTGCACCCAACTCGACCGCGGGCACCCCTGAGCCTCGCCAACGACAACTTCCAGTACCGCCGCCGTCTACTTCTTCTCCGACGACGACTCCCCGGTAAACCAGACCGCCCCAACCCCTCTCGTTCACGCACACAACATCGCCTTGCTCTTGCGCATCTGAATGTGCTCCTGTTATGCTTTAGGGCGATCTGCAGCGACGACTCCTACCACCACCACCGTCTGGCTTAACTCCGACGAGCATTACTGGTATGCATCTGACCACCACGCGCCTCCTCGTTCACACTCCCGCACTCGCCACACCTTTCTGCAACTGACCGCATCGTTGTTTTGCTTCGGGATGATCTACAGCGTCGCCCTCGTCCGCTGACAGAACCACCCGACGCCGTTCTCCACTCCGGCGAGAAATCCTGCCAAGACCAGAACGCCCCTCGCTAGACCAACACTCCTCGAGCACCACCGTGACCTCCTGAACCCGGTGAGCTAATTCTCCTCCTCTCTCGCTTCCTAGAACCACCGCGAACCCCTCGCCTGGCCGTGCGCCGCCGATAGCCGCCATCGGCGCCGCTCACTTTTGGTCCAGCGAGCCAGTACCGTAGGATCTAGTTTGAACGAGTACGATTAGATCACTTACTGCGAAGAGGTACGCGTTCTGAACCGTGCGATGTGACTTAGATCTAATGGCCTGCAGTGCGTGATCCGCGCGAACCGTTTTCGGCCAATTAGAATATGACGCGTGGCCAGCTCTAGTTTAAAACAGATTTTTGAATCAGAATTTTATGCAAACTTCAAACACTTGTAACTTTCAAACCACACGTCCAATTTGACAAATTTTATATCAATGAATTCAGGAGAACAAGCCCTAGCCAACCATGGCCTTAGTTTTGAAAATAGTATCTGTTAGCTTGATTGAATTTATAGAATCATTTGTGTACTTGTTTAGAGTATAAAAATTGTTTAAAATTGATTTTAGGATTAAATCTTTTGCAAAATGGATTTGTGTGACATTACTGACCCTAGGAACCAACCCATAGAGTTAAAAATGATTTTTGTGAAAATTAAGTTGAATTATTTAACTTAGCCATTTTCTAACCAAATAAACTCATTGATTTTATTATGGAAATGTTTTTGCAAGAAAAACTTTGGGAAAATGTTATGAACCAAACTTACTGACCCAAAACACCAAGCCTTGCCAAGGGCAACTCACTTGTTGAAGGATATAAAGTTTTACTTTAAAAAGAATAATTTTCACCACATGAAATGATAAATG
Source organism: Avena atlantica (assembly GCA_910589765.1). Classification (NCBI taxonomy): domain Eukaryota; kingdom Viridiplantae; phylum Streptophyta; class Magnoliopsida; order Poales; family Poaceae; genus Avena; species Avena atlantica. The sequence goes on from OU342738.1 coordinate 211,932,013, forward strand.
GATTTTAAAATGGATTTTGAGCAAAACCCTCTAACTAATGACTTTGCCATTTTGGTAGATGACCAATGTGGACCTTACAAAGTTTATAAACCTAGTAGAGACCATCCTTGCAATAGGACCAACCTTTGCATACTTATGCAAGACTTAGAATCCATTGCCTTGTGTGTGTGAAACATTGTTTGAATATTGGTTTGGAATGTTACTTGATACTATGCTTGTTTGAATGATTGTAGTGGAATTAGCAAAGTGTGAGACTAGCAAGATCAAGGAGTAAATCCTCATTCCCTACCAAAAAGGCAAGTTACACTATCATACAAAAGACCTACTATTTTCATTATACTCAGTGGATTTTGTAAACATGCATGAAAATGTTTTATACTTATGCTATGCTAATCCTAATAGGATTCCCTATACACTCCTTAGTAAAAATATTGAAGTTGTACAGGCTTAGCCATGCTATGTTTTGAAAAGAGATACATGTTGAGATTTTACAAAGGTTGAGAAAAGGACTTGTGTTTTACATAATAAAACAAGGACTCAATGAACCACCTAGGTGGTGGACACTTTATGCTTTGGAGAAGGTGGCAACAAAAGGGAACCATGTCTATGGCAATCACTTTGTGTTGTGCTCCAAATGAAAACCACCTAGGAAACTTAGAGATTGAACATGTTTCTCCAATTGTGGCTTTCGTGTACAACCACATGCTATTATGGCTCTGGCTTAGTCAATTACATTAGGAAAAACCATACATTGTCTTTAGTTACCGGACATGGGGATCTGGAATGCTTCATGGCGGCTGAAGACAAGCTAGCAATGATGTATGGAAGGACCTTTTGGAAGGACTTCGTCACACTCTCAGTCTGCCGGTACTCCATCTTGGTGAGCACTAATCCAGTAGGCCACTGGTGGCAACAAGATGGGATTGTGACATGTGGGTAAAGTGTACTCCTTCTGCAGAAGTTAATAAAATCTAAGTACTTAGCCGTGTCCCCGGTTATGGACAATACTGAGCAACTAAAGTTTGAACCATGGGAGATCTCGACATTCCAATTTCTAATATAAAAACTTGATGCACTTGGGGGTACCAAGGAAATCAAAGAGATTTTGTTAAGCTTGTTGCACTTGGGGTTACCAAGGTGCTCAAGAGCATGATGTACTTGGGATTACCAAGGGACTCATGAGATTTTTGATAAAAACTTGATGCACTTGGGGTTACCAAGTAGCTCAGGAGATTTTGTGGACAAGGACTTGAACACTTGAGTTTCTACCAAGGAGTTCAAGGATCTTGGAAAAAGGATTTGACAAAGGACCAAAACCATTTTGAAAAGATAGGATAAATATTGCTTTATGCAAATAAGCCTTAAACTCTACTTAGCCAAATATGCATGTAATGATAGGATCCACTCATAGTTACATAAAAGTGAAACTTGCCAATACAATTCAAAATGTATTGACCCTGTGGCTGTAACTTGTAATGTTGCAGGTTGATTGTTTTATTATATGAAGATTGTTTGATTGACTAGGACTACAAAGTCTACAACCAACATCTGCCTGTGGCACTTTGAAGATGAAGGACCCATGACTATATTTATTCCGCTGCAGTGTATTGTAATAGCCATATGAGCTATGTATGATGTAATAAAATTTATATTATTCCTGGTTATAAAGTTATATTTTGACCTTGTTTCTTGATATTACATCTTACTGTGGATGCTAGCTATTGATCCAGGGACTAGCATTGTAAAAACACAGGAGGGATCTACCATATTGGGTAGGGACCTCTACAGATGGTATCAGAGCATTGTGTTGCCTGTAGGATTTGTAAACCTAGGATTGGACAAAAACCCTTAGAAAAATAGGAGTTATAATTGTTCAAAAACTTATTTACAAAAAACACTTGTAAACTCTTTCCTTAACCACTTTGGTTTAACTCTACACCTCTTCTACTTCAACTTGATGGAAAAACCTACCCATGAACAAAGACTACACCATGTGCAAAGGACTTCTTCAACATCATCAACTCTAATGACTTCAACATCTTCAAATCTAATGACTTCAACATCTTCAAATCTAATGACTTCAACAACTTCAACTCTAATGACTTCAACATCTTCAGCATATTCACCAAGGACTTCCAACATGGAAACTACTAAGGACCACAAGTGAGACAAGGAAGTCTTACTTAAGGATTAGAGACTGAGGGAATGCAAAATAAGAAGAAACCATCAACAACTTTGAAGTATTGTGACCAAGAGTTTCCTTAAGGAAACAATGATCTCATGTAAGAAGAAGCAACCAAAGAAGGATGGAAAGATCACAAGTGAACCATATAGATGGACCACCATATTCTAGCTAAGTCAAATACACCAACTTATGTGGTGTAACAAAAATATTTTGTGGCCTAAGTATGTGCTTGAACTTTGTTGTTTGAGTGCAAAGTTGTTTGTGAGAATTTGGTTTGTGATTGCATGCACATTGTTTGTGTGAATTGTGAAGTATGTGATTAGAATTGATCCCTTAGCAATAACTTGCCTATTCTAACCTCCCTTCAACCCAAACAGATGACTACCCCAAAAGACTCCAAGGTTGATGACACCAACACCAACCAAGATGCCAACATGAAAGAGCTTATAGCCACTCAACATCAGTTGAACCAACTGACAGCTCAGTTCATAGTCAACAATAGTGATAAGGATCCAGCACTCCAAAGGTTTTTGGAAGAGCAATCCCAACTGATGCTTAAGGTGACTAATCAAATGATTAGCATGGAGGAAAACTACCCCAAAGAAGTCTATGATAACAAGGCTGACAAGAATATTATTCTAGATGGAGCCCCCGCTTGCACTATATGTGGAGACAAGGATCATACTTCCAAGGAGCATGAAAGACAATGCCCCAATTGTGAAGAAGATCATCCTGTTGGACAATGCCCCACCGATCAAGCTACTTGTTACCTCTGTGAAGGAAGTGACCATACTCCTGGCCTGTGTCCCATCTATGCCATGGTGGAACAAAGGAAACAGGAAGGATCCAAGTCTACCAAAGGAAAAGGACCACTTCTACCTCCTAACAAGACAACCCAATTCAAAGGATCAAAGAAAATCAAGAAACCCAAGCAAGACATGAGCCTTATACAATGTCATAGATGTAAGGAAATGGGACACTACTCCAGTGGATGCCCAGAGAACAAGAAGAATAAAGAGATTGACCAAGTGTGGTGCAACAACTGCAAAGAACCAGGCCATTATGTAGCAACTTGTCCACAAGAGCAACGTAAAGAACTCAATGACATTCATTGCTTCAACTGCAAGAACCCAGGACATTATGCAAGCAACTGTCCAGAAAGGATGAAGAACAAGTTGAACAAGCCTATGGAGAAACTCAATCTTGGCCCATGAGTCAAGCATAGGAACAAAGCAAAAGTTTAACTTAGAGAAATTTCCAGGACCCAAGAAGGCCAATATGTAATTTTTGTTTGAAAAATTTTAAGGGTGGTAGAACCCTAGTTGTTTGAGCTTGCTTGAAACCCTAACCTTCCCAAATCTCGGGACGAGATTTATTTTAAGGGTGGTAGCCTGTCACATCCCAAGATTTTCCAAATCTTGTAATGTGAAAATAAATTAATAAAATAAAACTTTGTTTGATTTTCAGAGCCAGAAGAAACTTTTTGAATTAAAATAGAACCTCAAACCCATTTGAATGAAATAAAATCCTAAAAGGATTTAAAAAGTTAAACATTTCATGAAAGGAAACAATTAGAAGTATTAATTTAAAAAAAAACAATCAAATGAAAGGATTTTTTTCAGATGAAATAGAAGTTTATAAATAAAGATTATGTTATAAGCCAAATTAATCCTTGACCAAACTTTGGGAATTAAAAACATTTTATTTTAAATACAGTAGCAAAGGTTTATTTAAAAAAAAATATTATAAACAAAAGGTTGATTAAATAAAATAATAAGGATTTAATATCCAAATTTTATTAAAGTAAAAGCTTCTTCCATTTTAAATAAACACTAAAACCTATTTATTTATTCCAAATGAGTTTACCAAATAATTTATATTCTCAAATAAAACTTACTGAAGAGTTTTGGTTTATTTTGGATTCCAGATAATAATTTAATAAAACAAATCCTATGAAAAATAAATGAATAGGGTCTATACATTAAATTATTAATGGATCCTATATAACAAATGTTATTTTGTTTTAAACAAGTTTTCCAAATATTCTTTATTTCCAAATAAAACCTACTGATTTGGTTTTGAAAATATTCGGATTTTAAATGAAGATTTTATTAATTAAACCAAACCCTATTTTATTAATAAACCATAGTCCATTTTATTTAATTAAAAAAATGGAACATAAAAAGATTATTTTATTTTGGAGTGTTGGATTAAGTGGATGAACAGAACCAAAAACACAATGCAAAGTTTGATGATTGTTTGAATTGTTGAATTATTTGAATGCTTGAATAATTGTTTAAAAAAACAAATCAAGAAATAGAAATGGAAAAAGAACACAGAATAAAAAAAATGGAAAAGGGCCAACCCAACCCAACAGCCCAGCAGCAGCCCACCTAGCCCATTTGCCCTCTCCCCGAACCGTTTTCCTCACCGCTGAAACAACCCGCAAAGCCCCTGGCAAGTGGACCTCCCCTCATTTCGTTTCCCCACTGACCGCTAGACCCCTCTCCACTGTTCTTCTCTCACACCCGCGCGAACCACGCCTCTCCCTCCTCACTGCCGTTGCAGGCTTTGATTCCGCGCGATCAATTCGCCTTAACGCCGCGATAATTCCTCGTCGCGACCACGGCCTATTAATCGCCAGCGTTTCCTCCTCCATTTCCCCAGACTCCCCTCCTCGACACGCCTCCAGGCCGCCACAATATCTCCACGACTGTCTCTGTCTCCGATGATGCTCCGGTGACGATTCCGGCGAAACCAGACCTCCCCTTGCTTCTTTGACCAATCTCACAGCTTCCACACTCTCAGGCGCATCTGCTAGTGCACCCAACTCGACCGCGGGCACCCCTGAGCCTCGCCAACGACAACTTCCAGTACCGCCGCCGTCTACTTCTTCTCCGACGACGACTCCCCGGTAAACCAGACCGCCCCAACCCCTCTCGTTCACGCACACAACATCGCCTTGCTCTTGCGCATCTGAATGTGCTCCTGTTATGCTTTAGGGCGATCTGCAGCGACGACTCCTACCACCACCACCGTCTGGCTTAACTCCGACGAGCATTACTGGTATGCATCTGACCACCACGCGCCTCCTCGTTCACACTCCCGCACTCGCCACACCTTTCTGCAACTGACCGCATCGTTGTTTTGCTTCGGGATGATCTACAGCGTCGCCCTCGTCCGCTGACAGAACCACCCGACGCCGTTCTCCACTCCGGCGAGAAATCCTGCCAAGACCAGAACGCCCCTCGCTAGACCAACACCTCCTCGAGCACCACCGTGACCTCCTGAACCCGGTGAGCTAATTCTCCTCCTCTCTCGCTTCCTAGAACCACCGCGAACCCCTCGCCTGGCCGTGCGCCGCCGATAGCCGCCATCGGCGCCGCTCACTTTTGGTCCAGCGAGCCAGTAGCCAGTACCGTAGGATCTAGTTTGAACGAGTACGATTAGATCACTTACTGCGAAGAGGTACGCGTTCTGAACCGTGCGATGTGACTTAGATCTAATGGCCTGCAGTGCGTGATCCGCGCGAACCGTTTTCGGCCAATTAGAATATGACGCGTGGCCAGCTCTAGTTTAAAACAGATTTTTGAATCAGAATTTTATGCAAACTTCAAACACTTGTAACTTTCAAACCACACGTCCAATTTGACAAATTTTATATCAATGAATTCAGGAGAACAAGCCCTAGCCAACCATGGCCTTAGTTTTGAAAATAGTATCTGTTAGCTTGATTGAATTTATAGAATCATTTGTGTACTTGTTTAGAGTATAAAAATTGTTTAAAATTGATTTTAGGATTAAATCTTTTGCAAAATGGATTTGTGTGACATTACTGACCCTAGGAACCAACCCATAGAGTTAAAAATGATTTTTGTGAAAATTAAGTTGAATTATTTAACTTAGCCATTTTCTAACCAAATAAACTCATTGATTTTATTATGGAAATGTTTTTGCAAGAAAAACTTTGGGAAAATGTTATGAACCAAACTTACTGACCCAAAACACCAAGCCTTGCCAAGGGCAACTCACTTGTTGAAGGATATAAAGTTTTACTTTAAAAAGAATAATTTTCACCACATGAAATGATAAATGGATTTTAAAATGGATTTTGAGCAAAACCCTCTAACTAATGACTTTGCCATTTTGGTAGATGACCAATGTGGACCTTACAAAGTTTATAAACCTAGTAGAGACCATCCTTGCAATAGGACCAACCTTTGCATACTTATGCAAGACTTAGAATCCATTGCCTTGTGTGTGTGAAACATTGTTTGAATATTGGTTTGGAATGTTACTTGATACTATGCTTGTTTGAATGATTGTAGTGGAATTAGCAAAGTGTGAGACTAGCAAGATCAAGGAGTAAATCCTCATTCCCTACCAAAAAGGCAAGTTACACTATCATACAAAAGACCTACTATTTTCATTATACTCAGTGGATTTTGTAAACATGCATGAAAATGTTTTATACTTATGCTATGCTAATCCTAATAGGATTCCCTATACACTCCTTAGTAAAATATTGAAGTTGTACAGGCTTAGCCATGCTATGTTTTGAAAAGAGATACATGTTGAGATTTTACAAAGGTTGAGAAAAGGACTTGTGTTTTACATAATAAAACAAGGACTCAATGAACCACCTAGGTGGTGGACACTTTATGCTTTGGAGAAGGTGGCAACAAAAGGGAACCATGTCTATGGCAATCACTTTGTGTTGTGCTCCAAATGAAAACCACCTAGGAAACTTAGAGATTGAACATGTTTCTCCAATTGTGGCTTTCGTGTACAACCACATGCTATTATGGCTCTGGCTTAGTCAATTACATTAGGAAAAAACCATACATTGTCTTTAGTTACCGGACATGGGGATCTGGAATGCTTCATGGCGGCTGAAGACAAGCTAGCAATGATGTATGGAAGGACCTTTTGGAAGGACTTCGTCACACTCTCAGTCTGCCGGTACTCCATCTTGGTGAGCACTAATCCAGTAGGCCACTGGTGGCAACAAGATGGGATTGTGACATGTGGGTAAAGTGTACTCCTTCTGCAGAAGTTAATAAAATCTAAGTACTTAGCCGTGTCCCCGGTTATGGACAATACTGAGCAACTAAAGTTTGAACCATGGGAGATCTCGACATTCCAATTTCTAATATAAAAACTTGATGCACTTGGGGGTACCAAGGAAATCAAAGAGATTTTGTTAAGCTTGTTGCACTTGGGGTTACCAAGGTGCTCAAGAGCATGATGTACTTGGGATTACCAAGGGACTCATGCGATTTTTGATAATAACTTGATGCACTTGGGGTTACCAAGTAGCTCAGGAGATTTTGTGGACAAGGACCTTAACACTTGAGTTTCTACCAAGGAGTTCAAGGATCTTGGAAAAAGGATTTGACAAAGGACCAAAACCATTTTGAAAAGATAGGATAAATATTGCTTTATGCAAATAAGCCTTAAACTCTACTTAGCCAAATATGCATGTAATGATAGGATCCACTCATAGTTACATAAAAGTGAAACTTGCCAATACAATTCAAAATGTATTGACCCTTGTGGCTGTAACTTGTAATGTTGCAGGTTGATTGTTTTATTATATGAAGATTGTTTGATTGACTAGGACTACAAAGTCTACAACCAACATCTGCCTGTGGCACTTTGAAGATGAAGGACCCATGACTATATTTATTCCGCTGCAGTGTATTGTAATAGCCATATGAGCTATGTATGATGTAATAAAATTTATATTATTCCTGGTTATAAAGTTATATTTTGACCTTGTTTCTTGATATTACATCTTACTGTGGATGCTAGCTATTGATCCAGGGACTAGCATTGTAAAAACACAGGAGGGATCTACCATATTGGGTAGGGACCTCTACACCTTGGTCCGCTCTGGACCTGATGGCGATGATACTTCAGCATCATTCCCTCCCCGAAGGCGTCGTCCTAGGACACTTGGGTGTCTTGAGCTGGTGGTCTTGGGTCTATTTTCGTCGATCTTTGTAGTGTTGCTCATGATGTGGGATACCTAACGGTGGGTGTGCTCGGAGTTTCCTCATAGTGGAGGCATGGTTTCCTGTTTGCATTTGTATTATGCTTAGTGTGATCTATCTATGATCCGACGGTGTTGGCGCCCTTCGAGCCAGGGTGGGGTGGTAGAGTGCTCTCTTCAGCGATGGACAAACGGTATTGTGAATATGATTGCCCTTCTTGAGGTTGACGAAGGCCTCTTCTCCTGTTGGTTTGCCATTGCCACTGGTGTTGGCTCCACATTGCTCCAGCTAGGTCAACGAGTGCTTGGTGGATGAAGACTTCGGCATCCATGCTGTGCTTCTTTTTTCCCCCTTGTTGCCTACTTGTTTATATTTGTTCTTTGTTAGCTGCTCTTCCTATCACCTTAGCGAGTGCTTTCTTTGTTGGTTTTCCCAACATCTTCTCTCGCTTGTACTGTTTGGCCATTAAGGGCATTATTAATTTAATGCCGAACAAAAAAAATTTATCTAAAATGCGTAGTTCTCTAGACCCCAAACCCCATCTTGCGTGGCCAATACAGTGAACGACCATCTTTCTCGTCCTGATGACTCCACCACACCAGTACCTACGGATCATCTACTGATCCTGGGATTTTCCTGGGCTATGGATCTCAATATCTCATCCAGGAGTAACCTGTTTCATCGCATAGCGTCTTCCTAAGATGGAAGCACGCCATGGCAGGTTTAAATCATCGTGTACTATTTCTCATGGTGATCCCAGCGTTATTTGCGCTGTCACATGGGGTACTGAATTTGACATTAGCATAGGATCGTATTCCTAAGCTATTTTTAGCGTAGATCCAAATCCCATGTAGTATACACTAATAACACGCCCCGGAAAAAAAGAAAGTACACACGAACACCGCACGAGTGATGCATCTTGAGAGTATGGCGCGGGACGCCATCCTCCTGTCGCTGCTTGCCCAGTTGGTTGGTCATGGACCTTATCGATGGTGTGACAGCATCGACTCCGCACAGCTGCCATTTGTCCGTTCCAACCCTTGGATGAGATATTGAGATCCCACAGCCCTTGAAAATCCCAACACCGCTTCCCAACCACGAAATCCTTCCAAGCTAAGCCCCCACACCCCCCGCGCACTTCCATGTCCACGCCGAGGGAAGGAACGAAGAAAGCTGATGAGTGAGCGAGATAGGCCGGGGGACAGGGATACTGGAGTTTTACTATTGGCGGTAACCAATTCCTGTGGACGCCAGGGCTCCATGTAGCCACTCGTTGCAGTCGCGAGAATGGTGGCCTCATTCTCATAGCCCGTGTCGTTCTGCACACCGATGGTGGGAGGTCTAGTGCTCCCCCACTCGCAGCACCACGTCGCCACGCCAAGAACCGCCGCCCAGGCGCCGGCGACGCCGGCGTTGGAGCACGCGCCATGCTTCACCACGGTCTCAGCGCGGCCCGCGCGTGGTGGCCTGGACGAGGTCAGGAAGGTGCACGCGCGGCACGTCAAGCTCGGGCTCGACCGCTCCCCGCGGCACGCGCGGCCGCTCCTCGCGGCGTGCGCGCTCGGGGAGTGGCCGGGCAACATGGAGTACGCGGCGGCCATCTTCGCCACGCTCGACGATCCGGTAGCATTCGACTACAACACCCTGATGCGCGGCCACGTCGTCGGTGGCCGCGACCCCGCGGCCACGTTGCGGCTGTACGTCGACATGCTGCAGAACGGCGTCGATCCCGACGGCTACACGTTCCCCTTCGTCCTCAAGGCGTGCGCGCAGCTCGCTGCCTTGCGGCAAGGGAGACAGCTGCAGGGACACGCCGTGAAGCTCGGCTTCTCGCAGCGCGACGAGCACGTGCAGAACAGCCTCGTCAGCTTCTACGGCAAGTGCGGCGAGCCGGAGCTGGCACGCCGTGCGTTCGAGCAGATGGAGGCCGGGGAGAGGACGGCGGCGTCCTGGAGCGCGCTGCTCGCGGCGTACACGAAGGCCGGAAGGTGGGCTGAGTGCCTCGAGTCGTTCGGCGCGATGGCGCGCGACGGGTGGAGGCCCGACGAAAGCTCCATGGTGAGCGCGCTCTCGGCGTGCGCGCACCTGGGCGCCCACGACGTCGGCCGGAGCGTGCACTGCGCGCTGCTGAGGAACACCGTGAGGCTCAATACGTTCATGAAGACGTCCCTGGTGGACATGTACGCCAAGTGCGGCTGCATCGACAAGGCGACGGCGGTGTTCGATGGGATGGAGGGCGAGAAGAACGTGTGGACGTACAGCGCCATGGTGTCCGGTTTGGCTCTGCACGGGGACGGGCGGAAGGCGCTGCAGGTGTTCGACGCGATGGTCAGTGAGGGCCACATGCCCGACGAGGCCGTGTACGTCGGCGTGCTGAACGCGTGCAGCCGCTCCGGGCTTCTCAACGAAGGGCTCCGGTGCTTCGACCGGATGCGGCTGGAGAACATTGTGGCTCCCAACGCGCAGCACTACGGCTGCATGGTGGACCTCATGGCCCGCGCCGGGAGGCTGGAGGAGGCGCGCGCGCTCATCGGGAATATGCCCACGGGCCCGACAGACTCGGCTTGGCGGAGCCTGCTCAACGCCTGCCGGATCCACGGCGACATTGAGGTCGCCGAACGCGCGCTGAGGGAGCTGGCGCGCCTCAGCGGCGCCGCTAACGCCGGCGACTACATAATCCTCGCGGACATGCACGCCAGGGCCAAGAACTGGGACGCGGCGGCCGCCCTCCGGGCAGAGGCGGTGAACAGGGGCCTAGCGCAGGCGCCGGGGTTCAGCGACGTGGAGGTGCACGGCCGGATGCACCGGTTCGCGTCGCAGGACAGGTCGCACCCTCGGACGGCAGACATCTACGAGATGCTCCACCAGATGGAGTGGCAGCTCCGGTTCGAGGGGTACAAGCCCGACACGACGGACGTGGCGCTGGATGCCGACGACGAGGATAAGCTCCGCGCGATTGCCGCGCACTGCCAGAAGCTGGCAATGGCGTTCGGCCTGCTCAGCACGCCGGAAGGGAGTACGGTGAGGGTGGTGACCAACCTCCGGATGAGCAAAGAGTGTCACGCGTACAGCGCGCTGATATCAGAAATCTTTGGGAGGGAGGTCGTCGTCAGAGACCGGAACCGTTTCCACCGGTTCAGGCGTGGTGCCTGCAGCTGCGGGAACTACTGGTAGTGACAGATGCTCTTAGCTGTGAATTGTGTGATGTTACGGGTGGTGTAAATATGGGCATTTTCTAATTGAATTTGCATTCAAATGTATGATTAGTTCCTTTGTTCACAACACGCGCGTGGAATGTCACCGTGTTTTGCTTGTAGCACAAAAAAAAAATCAGATTGTTTCTTGGAAAATAGGTGCGAAATATTAGCTCGGCAATAGAGGAGCATGCCACATGAATAATCAGGATTTCTCATTTACCTGTACTTGAAATGAATTGCTACCTTGTCGAAACACGCACGACTTTCAAGTTCAGAACTTCAAACTAGGAAGCAAACATCGCCCATTTTTATGTCTTATCTGAAACACGTGTATTACCTCTTGCACACCTGCAATTCATAAAATGCCTATATTCTGCATGTGACTTCGACGAACATATGTGAACCTTGGTTGTTTGGATGAAAAACCAACGAACGACGAACATGAGCGCATCTCCACTCATATTCTCTCTAACCGTGTCCCAAAGTCTTAGGGCATGCTAGGCCAGTTGTGTGTCCAAATACACGGTGCGTCGAGGCCATCCCGGCTACACAAGGGATGCTTCGGATACGCTAGACGAACGCTTTGGCGCTGAGACGAGTGGCGGGCCAGCCCTCCCCAAACCCCCTCCCTAATTCATTTCATTTCTCCCGCTCTCGTTTCCTTTCCCGTCGTGAGCTCGCCGCCACCGCACACGTGCCTCCGTTTTCGCCCTCCTCATAGCCATGAAGCCGACCCGATACAAAGGGTGTGAAGGACGCAAAGCCGATCAGCACGAGGGGCATGAGGGTGCCTTTCAGCAAGCCGCACAAGGCTCCGCCGTGGCCCAAGGTTAAGTCAGATAACATGAAACAAGAGCAGTGGGACGAAATCGCGGTCCGCCGTCGGTTCGTGATGGAGGAGTGCAGGGGGCAGCAAAAGAGAGCGGGATGAAGAAAACGATGTTCATGAACGTGGCGCACATTGTTGCACTCACCGCGAGCGCCGCCTTTGGCCATGGTTGGCGGCCAAGGGAGCGGCACGACCGGGCTGCCTATGGGGAGCGCATCATCGTCTTCCCCGCACTTCTTCCACAAGAGCCCTTCCATGAGCACGCCACATTCGGTGACACGTATGAGGAGTGCATCACCACAATACGCCGACAGCGACCCGCTTGGCGGATTCAACCCTGATACGTCCAAAACGTATCTACTTTTCCGAACACTTTTGCTATTGTTTCTCCTCTAATTTGTGTGATTTGGATACAACTAACACGGATTGACTCTGTTTTCAGCAGAATTGCTTTGGTGTCTAGTTTTTGTGCAGAAAATCAACTTTCAGGAAAAATCCCAGAAAATATCACAAAACTCCTATTTTACCAGAAGACTCACGGAGCCAGAAGATCAGACGGAGGAGGGCCACGAGGGGCCCACACCCCCTGGCCACGTGGGCAAGGCCAGGCCGCGCCTGGGGGATGTGTGGCCACCTCGGGCACCCCCTCGGTCTCCCTCTTCGCCTACATAAAGCCTTCTGACCTAAAAACATAGGGGGGTTCGACGTTTTTCTAGATAGAGTTCTGTTGTGCCGCCACCACCAAAACCGCGGTTCGGAACCAGAAACTTCGTTCTAGCACCCTGCCGGGACAGGGAATTAGAGGAGACCATCGCCATCATCATCACCGACGCCTCTCCATCAACCATCCATATTTCCCCCATCCATGAGTGAGTAATCCCCCGCTGTAGGATATGGGGATGGTATGGATTGAATGAGATCTATCATGTAATCGAATAAGATTGTTAGGGCATGATGGCTAGTATCTTTATTAGTGTTATTTGACTTTGTTGCAACTTGTTGTGCTTAATGCTTGTCACTAGGGCCCGAGTGCCATGATCTTAGATCTGAACATGTTATTGATTCATGATGATAGTATTGTTTGTGATCTTATATGCAAGTTGTTTACACATATTACTGTCCGGAACCAAAGGCCTCGAAGTGACAGAAATTAGGACTGCCGGAGATGGCTGTGAAATGAGGATCACGTGTGTTCATGGAGTGTTAAAGCTTTGCTTCGATACTCTATTAAAATTAGTACCATAATTGTCAGTAGATTCCCTTGAGGCCCCGCTGCAACGGGCTGGCAGGACAAAAGATATTGTGCAAGTTCTCATTACGAGCATGTATGACTATATATGGAACACATGCCTATGATTGTTTAGTACTTGGATGATTTATCTTATGTATCTACAAATGTCCTAGATCTTGAAATTACATGAATAGTCTTATCCATGCAACGCCCGTCCATCCATCCCTATGCCTACCGCGCTCAACTCCTGATGTTTGCTACTATTGTTACTACTTCCTTTATGTTTGCTGCTACTGTTACTTTGCTATTTCTATTACAAAACTGTTGCTACTGATAAACTACCGTGAGCAAGACTATTTCCAGGTGTAGCTGAATTGACACCTCAGTTGTTAAGGCTTAAAATATTCTTTGTCTCCCCTTGTGTCGAATCAATAAATTGGGTTATACTACCTGTAGCGACCTCGGATCGGTAAGGATCCTAAGTCCCTATGATTAACATGCTAGTCCCTGGATCAATAGCTAGCACTCACAGTCGATGAAATACCATGTAAAACACAAGTCTTTATTACATGAATCGAATAATCCAGAGTTTACATTATTACAACAAAAGCGAAAAATATACAACATGAGTCCCATCAATGCCACAGGCAGGTTGAGTGAAGACCCGCGATCCTAGCGCACCTTTCAACGATCTCCGAAATTCTGCACATGAAACGTGCAGCCAACAAGTTGGGTCAATACTTTGAATGTATTGGCAAATTACACCAAGGAAGGAAAGACTAACTCTACATGCAAGGCTAGTTTAGGCTTTGGAGTTCATTTGCATAAAGCTAATTTTCACTAAGTATGGAGTGAAAAGGGAGAGAGAGTTTTACCCTACTTTGTAAACATTTGCTTAGATAAAATAGGGTCGAATGGCACACGAGGATATTACTCACCAAGTGTCCAAACAACCAAACACTTGGATATTGCTCACCAAGTGACACTTGGATATTACGCACCAAGTTCCCAAAATCCCACCCATTGGCGATATTACTCACGCCATGGGGTTTCAAAACTTTGTTTGGAAAAGAGAGAGGAAGATCCTTCAGAGGCTCCATCCTTCAGATGCTCAATGTTGTTCTATTTCCGTGAACACGGCTGATCGATCAGATTGCAATACTCTCGAGAGTTGGTGCACTTTACCCACAATCCACGATCAAGTCCTTTTACAGACAAGACCATGGCGAGGCTTTCCCTTAGTAGCCCATCTACCTTCTGTATCCAACCGTGCTAAGAACCTCCAAATGTTGGTACTCGGGTGAGGTTTCCCACTAAGTACTAGGCCAAGACAGAGCCCATATGTATTGTGGTTGCACTGGAAGCTTCTGAATTCGTAAACATGGCAGACTTATTTGATTCCTGGGCGATCGTCCTCCACCAAAATCTCACTCGTTGTCCCGACAACCATTCCGCCCAGAAAAAAACTTAGTTTTATTTTGAAGTGGATTTGAGAAGAAAAGTTTGCTCAAGAGAGCCTTTATACTTAGAAAAATTCATTGTCTTTCGAACCCCCCAACGGTACTTTGTATATATAGCATAGAAAACAATACTTAGCAAAAACAGGGGTAACCTATTAGGAGGGGAAATCCTAAGTATAGAGCTACTCATGGCATACTACAAAATCATTGCGCTTGCAAAATAATACTAAGGAAAAATTCTACTAGAACATCCTACACATGCATACTACAGAATTTTGAAGATCACATGCATAGAATCAAAACTGGGACAAAAGTTATGAACATGTGGTGTAACCTTCCTTATGTTGATAATATGGGTGTTGATTGTACTTCTCCGCAGCAATCGCACTCTCCGTACAATCTAATACGAGGACAAGGTAGTTCCAATCAAAACAATTGCAAATATAGCAAACACAACAAGGATGGTCAAAAACATGCATGATGGTTTAATATGTTACAATGCTTACATTTAGTTCTCTGAGCATTAATACATCATATGATGCATGTATGAGATCAATTAAAGCAATAGGGTACTTGTTATTAATAATTACTTGCCAATATAGGGTTTTTTAATAGTTCTATTGTAACGACTATTCTAACAGTCGAATTAAATTTGTTTCTTGGGTTTACTGGATAGAGGACGTTAATACGAACCAGTAGGCGTTGGATTCACCCTAATCGTAGTTATAGATATTTTTATATGATTTAAATAGTGTTTAATGGGTTTTCAATGATTCATATAGTTTCTATTGCCTAAAAATCAAACTAAAATTATATCTGAAATATCCACGGAATTTTGATTCCAGGGACTTATTATTTGTAATTTTTTGACTAGTATTTATTTTCTTATGAATTTATTAATCTAAATAAGCCATTAAACTATTTATTTAATTGCTGCGAAACCTAACAGTATTTTCCTGAACCATTTGCAGACTGATGATCTACATGGAACCAGCTTTCTATCGGTATATTAATTATATTTTTGTGATAAGCAATTAATTTACTATGAATTTAATGATTTATAAAGCCATTAAAACTAATTAAATTACTACGGGGTAAATATTCAGCAAAGTCTGGATCCAACCAGATATTATTAATCTACATTACAGTAGCTTCAATTTAATATATTGTTCATATTTTTCAGAGTTACAGATAATTTCCTACAAATTTATTAACCTAAAAGACCATTAAAACTAATTAAATCACTGCAGTAACCACATACAGTAAAAGTTGGATCTATTCTGATAAGATGATTCTATGTAAAATTATCTTCAATTTGATATATTATACGCAATTTTTTGACGTGGTATGAATTTTTTATGAATTTTATAAGTTAGATCTATAATGTGCAATTTTAAATTCGAACGGAATATTTCAGAGAATATTCCGCTGACTGGACATGTTGACTTTGCATGCTGAATGGGATTAGATGCTGACCTGACGTTGACACGTGGCGAGATCCGGTTGGCTCGTACCCCTTCGAGGAATCGATCTAATCCTGGCCGTTGGGATGAGATCTAGTGGTTAGGAGAGAAGATTGACCCGATTTTGGCTCAGAATAGACAAGAAACAGATCTGGGTTAGAGAGACAAATCCGTAGGTTAAATTGAAAAATTTAGAACATGAAAGTTGTGGGGAATCATTATTCCTACCTTCTCACCAAAGGAATTTGGATTTGAAGAAACGAGCACGAGTACATCTTGGATTTACACCGTCAGATCTGAAATATTGCGATGAGAAATTATCCGGCTGTGGTGGATGAAAAGAGGTGAGGTTTATCGGGATTGAAATATTTCGACGAGTTCTACAACTTTTGTTTTTTCGCCGAAGGAAAACAACGAAGCCTAGATGGGTCAAAAAGCGAAATAAGATTCAGGCATGTGTAGATTCGGGATTTCGGGAATAGAAACGCGTACAACTGTGGCTCCACGAGTTTATATGCAGATTTAGGATGATGTAGAGATAGGTATTGGAGTAGAGAACAAGTATAAACAAACGGAAGTCGATTCGGAGTT
This sequence comes from Avena atlantica, assembly GCA_910589765.1. Classification (NCBI taxonomy): domain Eukaryota; kingdom Viridiplantae; phylum Streptophyta; class Magnoliopsida; order Poales; family Poaceae; genus Avena; species Avena atlantica. Next base: position 211,948,965 of record OU342738.1, read on the forward strand.
GTAGATAAAAAGTTATGAGAGTTTGAATAGAGATAGGTTAGAGAAAAAATGATTCGCACGGTTTTTAAAGCACTTGTGGGATCGATCCTTCCTGTGTACGTGCGTCCAGCCGGCTGGCTCGGTCCGGTGGACCTGCCCGTTAGATTTTTTTTCTTTTTCTATTTACTTGTTTCCCTCATATCTTTTGCATACGAACTCCAAATGATATGATTCTTGTTCTAAATTTTTCTAAAATCGAATAGATCATTGTAGGATCATATTTGTAATCTTTTTACTAGTTTTCAAGTAGTGGGTTTATAAATCCTTGTATATTCCATTTTATTTATATCTTTATTTGTTTGTATTTATTCCATAACTATTTCATAATAGCTCCAAATGAGCTCAATTTTGTTTCTAAAATTTTGTAATATTAATTGGATCTCTTTAGGCTATAATTATCAATAATTTATGCCTTAGCAACAGTGGGTTTTATAAATTCAATTTAATTACCTTTAGGAACATATGGGCGAATCAACTATAGGATTTAGATACGAGGATTTGGATTCAGTTTGTGAGAAATTTGCATGGATGTAATGAAATACTTATGAATGCTTCATGATTCTCATTTTGAAATCTTGCACACCAATTCTACAATCCATAATCAATCCATGCCCTTTTGCCTATATGGCTACTTAGGTCATAACAAAAGAATATAAGATTTTGAATTCAAGGTTGAGAGGATTTTCTATGCAAAAAGTTTCTTCTCTTTGAGAATTTTCAACAACGTCAAACAATCAATCAAGCTATTGATTTAATTTATAACATTCCAAAATAGGAAGAATTTTGGGATGTTACACTACCCTCGAAGACTATTGCGATCCCCTATACTTATGGGTCATCAAGACTATTTCCTGGCGCCGTTGCCGGGGAGCATAACTTTATTTGTAAGTTCACTTGGGATTATTATTTTTCGCAGCTATCATTTTCATCATAGGGAGAACTCGTGATGGGAAGTTCCCTATATTACCATCCACTACAAGAAGAGATACAATTCTAAACACCTCTACTACTCTTGATTCACCATATGTTATAAGTAAGCTTGTTACACCAACACCACATACACATGCTACACACATTACTACTACTGCTAAATCTGAAATTGCTTCTGATGCTCATGATGTTACTTCTACTGTGCTTGATGAGAGTGGTTCATTAGGTCCTTTCCAGATGCTACTATTGCTATAATGTAACACCCTCAGAATCGGCCCTATGCAAGTTTCAGCGCTTCCCGCCAAACCCGCATAGAAACGATTCAAAGGTGCCCACCAGGCACTTGCGTGCCGGTGGAAAACGAAGTAATAACATTACACAACAGTCCTCGATGGGACCCACAGAACAGATATATACACAACACGACTCCATGAGTCAAGAATACAGATATACAGGACAAAGATCCAAATCACCTTGAAAACGATAGAGCGTCCAGCTACGGACAAGATGCAAATGGGGCTAAGAGCCCTGAAGAATAACCAATGGCGTCCATAACCCTGCCCAGGCCAAGCCGGAAGGGTAACCCTGCTAACGACGTCGATCTCAAAACCTGCTTAAACAAAAGGGGTGCCGACAAAGGGCAGAGGAAAAAGAGGAGCGTCAGTACTGAGGCCAGTACACGGCGAGGCTAGAATTCGGCGGTCCTTGCCTACATAGGTATGGTGGACTGAGCGGCAGCGCAGCATGCACTAAACAACCTATAGAGACTCAATACAACTGTCGGCTATCAAAGAGGGATAAGAAAGACCTATTCGGAACCAACCTGATACTACCACCAAACATACCCATCCTGGTATTTTCCCCTCGAGACCAAACGAGGAAGTCAACCGAGGAACTCACACAGTTGGCAGTTTTATTTATTCGGTCATCGTTGCAGTAATTACTAGTCAGGTATAGATAGCATGAGTCGTCCTGATATAATAAGTAGTGGGCACTTTTAGTTAACCATTCCGTTGTAGTTGCGACACTTACTAGTCAGATACAATTAGCATGAGATATCCCAAAACCCAGCAGTTGTTGGTACTTTTATTTAGCCATTCCGTTATAGTTGCAATACTTACTAGTCAGGTACAATGGTAGCAAGCGACAACCCATACAAGCAATTGTTGGCAGTTTTATTTAGCCATTCCATTATAGTGAAGCTGATTACTAGTCATTATAAAGTCAAATTTATAGCACTACTTTAGTTATAGTTGTCTATGATCGAGATACTGTGCTCCAAGTCATCCATAACCACGGACACGGCTTTCAGAAAGTTTTACCCTGCAGGGGTGCACAAATAGCAACACACACTCGATCAACCTCGGAAAAACCAAATCAAAACCCAACGAGGCCTTCACGACAAAGGAATCACAGGATTCAGAAATATTTCAGGGGGCCACCCCATTGAGTACACCCGCAACGAAGTTAGCTGACTCCGAGACGGACTCAAGGTTTGCGCCAGTGGCTGTAAACGACTGGGAACCCGAAAATGTGACTGGGCTTGTCGATATCGCGAAAACACTCCGCTGACCTAAACAGTACAGGTGCCGTACCTCGCACAATTTTAAATAAAGCAGTAAAGCATGGCATAAGTACAGGATAGTAAATAAAACCTCAAACTAGTTTGTGGCCCCAAGAAATAAGAATGAATCAAGCTCTGGCTCAGGGGGGTCCCATAATCCTCCCGGATGTGGATAGCGCGAATATTCAAGGAACAGGTATCAAGTACTCGGGGTCCTACGGGACACAAGTGGACGGTTAACAACCAAATAACATCTATTGCCCACCTGTGCCTCTGCATTACCTACTTCAATTTTAGTTATTAAACAATAATTAAAGTCTTGATCATCTCCAACAATAAACACACGGCAATACTCCAACAACTGTGGAACTCGACAACACGCAACAACACTTGAGCAAGCGACTACGACGCGCAGGTCCAACTATCTACCAAACAACAGGTAATAGGAGGTGTCCAAGGCAATATAAGGCTGCAAGGGATATCACGGGTACGAAAACTAGAGCATCGCAACACAGATAGCAATAGATCAACAGGAGGGAATAAATACTATAAAAGTAAGATAGGTAGAAAGGGGGAGATGCTCGCCTGAAAACATTGCCGAGGGTTCATCCGAAGATCGGGGCGAAGCTCACATCAACTCAACGGCCTTATCCGCGAAGAAGAAAAACACTAGAATAAACACCGGATGCACTATTTAATACTATGACAGAAGATCGGGCATGATGCATGTATGATGTATGACATGGCAAAGGTGCGATGCAATTAGGCAAGATTAAGCGGAACCGAGGCCCCGGCAATTAATTATTAAGTTCATGTTGTTTAGATACCCCGCAATTTAAATGTTGTCTTGACATGGCAAAATATAGCACCGGTTCGCTACTCAAATTTAAATGGAGTCTGGAATAAGGCAAAGATATCCCGCATATAGACTCCATGTTTAATTATGAGATGAATTGGCATAATGCCCCCAAACCACAATATGTATGCAAGCATGAGGATTTAATTATGCAACAAGTTGTATGTTATTTACAAAATAAGGGTCTCAGGAAAAGGGGTCACACATTAGAGGGTCTCGACGAATCTTGGGGTTCCGAGGGTTCGGGGCTGAGAGGGAGGAAGGCGCCGGGTTCGTTCTGCGGAGTCCGTGAGGAGAGCTTAGTGTTTCGGCATCACCGAAGCCGTGAAGGAGGACTTGGGGTATTCAAGTTCGTGTGGCGGTCTTGGCGTCTAGATCCCGGATCGGAGAACTAGTCGATCGTGTAGGAGGGCTTGGCTTTCCAAGACGAAGATCTTGTAATGGGGACGGTTCTCTCCCGTGGTTCTTCAGGCATGGCACCGTCTTCGGGTGGCATCATCTTGCGACGGAGAACTTATCGATGTCCTACATATGGATCCACGCAAGGTAGCGATTACACGGCAGAACGGAGCAGACCTTATTACGCAAAACAGGACAACACCACTACTAGAAACACCACAACAGAGAGCATGCTAGAGGGCCAACGGGTCCAAAGGCCCGTCCCTGACTGCTACTCGTGGGACGCAGAGGCGGAGGCGGGGCTAGCTTGGCGCAGGGGTGGCCATGGCTGCCGGGGTGGGGCTCCTGCGGTGGTGACGGTGGCGGACGGAGCGACGAGGTGGCCGTGCGCGCGGGCGGCGCAGACAGAGGCCGACGGCGGGACGGCGAGGTTCAGGGGAGATGGTAAGGCCAACGAGGTGCTGGCGGGGTGCGCGTCGAGGCGGCCAAGAGAACGGGGCGTCGGCGAGCTGGTGCAGGCGGGCTCGGGGTGACAGGGGAGGGCCCGATGGAAGGAGCGGCGGCCGGCGCTGCGGGGACGGAGGCCAGGTCTCGGTGGCGGAGCCGAGGAGGGGGTGCCGTGAGGCAGGCGAGGTGGACGGCGGAGGGGAGCCTTGCGGCGGTCGAGTGCCCAGCGGGGAGGTCAACGCAGGGGCGGCGGAGTGCGGGCCCGGGGCCAGGGCAAGGGCGGGGAGGCAGCGGCTCCTGGCGAGCAACGGAGGCGCTCTGGGGGGCCCGTGCGGGGGGGGGGGGGGGTGGGGAAAACAAGGGAGTGGGAGATGCGTCGGGGGAAGCGGAGACGAGGTATGGCGGCGACCGGAGCGAGCTGATGCGGGGCTGCGGCGCTGCCTCGCGGGGAGAGGGAGAAGGCGACAGGGAGGTGGGGAGGTGGGTTCAGGGGTGGGCGCCTGGAACGTGGCAGTGGGGCCAATGGAGCGGGGCTGGTCGCTGGGTGGTTTGGGGAGGTGAGAGAGGGTGGGTCCGGCTGGCTGATGAGGTGTGAGTGGTGTGGGTGTGGGGTTTGACCAGGTGGGGAGGATGAGGTGGCAGCGCGTGATTGGGTGGGGGAGAGATGAGAGATGAGGTGGCGAGAGGGGATTGGTCAGGGTGAGGTGGAGGGGGGCTGGGTAGATTAGGTTGGGTTAGAAAAGGATTTTGGGTAGGCTGATTTTGTACTGGGGGGTGGCCGACTGGGTCTGATCGGCCCGTTACGGCTGCCCCCTAAAAATAATATAAAATTTTATGTATTGTTTAAAAGACTTGTGCAATTTATTTTTAGACAAACAAAATATCCGGAAGGGTCCGGGGATTATTTTGAAATAGAGAGGGATCTTTGTAGAAAGCAAAAGTAGGTTTGAACAAAATAGTTTGAGTCAATGAGATGCATGCTGATGTCATGATGATGCAATGCACAAAAACAACGCGATTTTCTAGTAGTGGTTTTAGCGGGATGCCACAATTCGACACCACTAACAATGGATCTCGCCCTCGAGATCCGCATCATGGTACCGGAAAGAAGGTCGGTGATCTGCATCTTCTCGCATCGTGTAGATCCTCGCGACACCACTAACAAGAGGTCGTTGTCCGGGATCGACGAGAGAACACTCCGGGAACAAAGGCGAAGGTAGAGGTATCAACAAATAAAGCCACCTCTAACTCTGATAGAAAGAGAGAACCGATGCATTCTCATCCACTTCAATGTACACAAGCGAATAGAGTGAGTAGTCGGCATGGGGGCCAATCCATCACGCACCCAAACTATTACTCTGCACAATCAGTAGAAAAGCGTGCAACCATTCTCGGAATCAGACTGAAGATCTCGACAATCGAGGTTCAGAAACAAAGGAGTGATGCAGACTCTGCATCGGATCTGGCGTAGATGATGTCGTCGCGTCGGAAAACACCGGAAGGCACGAGAAGGAACAAAGAGAAGTCCACCAGACGAAGGATTCCTCGGATAGCATGAAGACTAGATGTAGCAACGCTGTTACCAAAGGAGGAAGCGAAACCCTATACGACGGAACCCAACCATGAGAAATCCTGGACTCGAAGAGAGAGAAGAGAGCGGATTCAAAACACGCAGAGGTGAGAGGAGAGCAGCAGAGGGGTAAGGAGTAAAATCAGACCTAATCAGAACTATCCAACCGATTTTCAAAAATAGTTTTGACACTCTACTTCGGACGTTAGCTAGGTTATCCTACAGGCTGGACTTGTGGGGTATCGTAACTGCTGAGCTCTGATACCACTCTGGTACACCCTCAGAATCGGCCCTATGCAAGTTTCAGCGCTTCCCGCCAAACCCGCATAGAAACGATTCAAAGGTGCCCACCAGGCACTTGCGTGCGGGTGGAAAACAAAGTAATAACATTACACAATAGTCCTCGATGGGACCCACAGAACAGATATATACACAACACGACTCCATGAGTCAAGAATACAGATATATAGGACAAAGATCCAAATCACCTTGAAAACGATAGAGCGTCCTGCTACGGACAAGATGCAAATGGGGCTAAGAGCCCTGAAGAATAACCAATGGCGTCCATAACCCTGCCCAGGCCAAGCCGGAAGGGTAACCCTGCTAACGACATTGATCTCAAAACCAGCTTAAACAAAAGGGGTGCCGACAAAGGGCAAAGGAAAAAGAGGAGCGTCAGTACTGAGGCCAGTACACGGCGAGGCTAGAATTCGGCGGTCCTCGCCTACATAGGTATGGTGGACTGAGCGGCAGCGCAGCATGCACTAAACAACCTATAGAGACTCAATACAACTGTCGGCTATCAGAGAGGGATAAGAAAGACCTATTCGGAACCAACCTGATACTACCACCAAACATACCCATCCTGGTATTTTCCCCTCAAGACCAAACGAGGAAGTCAACCGAGGAACTCACACAGTTGGCAGTTTTATTTATTCGGTTATCGTTGCAGCAATTACTAGTCAGTTATAGATAGCATGAGTCGTCCTGATATAATAAGCAGTGGGCACTTTTAGTTAACCATTCCGTTGTAGTTGCGACACTTACTAGTCAGATACAATTAGCATGAGATATCCCAAAACCCAGTAGTTGTTGGTACTTTTATTTAGCCATTCCGTTATAGTTGCAATACTTACTAGTCAGGTACAATGGTAGCAAGCGACAACCCATACAAGCAATTGTTGGCAGTTTTATTTAGCCATTCCATTATAGTGAAGCTGATTACTAGTCATTATAAAGTCAAATTTATAGCACTACTTTAGTTATAGTTGTCTATGATCGAGATACTGTGCTCCAAGTCGTCCATAACCGCGGACACGGCTTTCAGAAAGTTTTACCCTGCAGGGGTGCACAAATAGCAACACACACTCGATCAACCTCAGAAAAACCAAATCAAAACCCAACGAGGCCTTCACGACAAAGCAATCACAGGATTCAGAAATATTTCAGGGGGCCACCCCATTGAGTACACCCGCAACGAAGTTAGCTGACTCCGAGACGGACTCAAGGTTTGCGCCAGTGGCTGTAAACGACTGGGAACCCGAAAATGTGACTGGGCTTGTCGATACCGCGAAAACACTCCGCTGACCTAAACAGTACAGGTGCCGTACCTCGCACACTTTTAAATAAAGCAGTAAAGCATGGCATAAGTACAGGTTAGTAAATAAAACCTCAAACTAGTTTGTGGCCCCAAGAAATAAGAATGAATCAAGCTCTGGCTCAGGGGGGTCCCATAATCCTCCCGGATGTGGATAGCGCGAATATTCAAGGAACAGGTATCAAGTACTCGGGGTCCTACGGGACACAAGTGGACGGTTAACAACCAAATAACATCTATTGCCCACCTGTGCCTCTGCATTACCTACTTCAATTTTAGTTATTAAACAATAATTAAAGTCTTGATCATCTCCAACAATAAACACACGGCAATACTCCAACAACTGTGGAACTCGACGACACGCAACAGCACTTGATCAAGCGACTACGACGCGCAGGTCCAACTATCTACCAAACAACAGGTAATAGGAGGTGTCCAAGGCAATATAAGGCTGCAAGGGATATCACGGGTACGAAAACTAGAGCATCGCAACACAGATAGCAATAGATCAACATGAGGGAATAAATACTATAAAAGTAAGATAGGTAGAAAGGGGGAGATGCTCGCCTGAAAACATTGCCGAGGGTTCATCCGAAGATCGGGGCGAAGCTCACATCAACTCAACGGCCTTATCCGCGAAGAAGCAAAACACTAGAATAAACACCGGATGCACTATTTAATACTATGACAGAAGATCGGGCATGATGCATGTATGATGTATGACATGGCAAAGGTGCGATGCAATTAGGCAAGATTAAGCGGAACCGAGGCCCCGGCAATTAATTATTAAGTTCATGTTGTTTAGATACCCCGCAATTTAAATGTTGTCTTGACATGGCAAAATATAGCACCGGTTCGCTACTCAAATTTAAATGGAGTCCGGAATAAGGCAAAGATATCCCGCATATAGACTCCATGTTTAATTATGAGATGAATTGGCATAATGCCCCCAAACCACAATATGTATGCAAGCATGAGGATTTAATTATGCAACAAGTTGTATGTTATTTACAAAATAAGGGTCTCAGGAAAAGGGGTCACACATTAGAGGGTCTCGACGAATCTTGGGGTTCCGAGGGTTCGGGGCTGAGAGGGAGGAAGGCGCCGGGTTCGTTCTGCGGAGTCCGTGAGGAGAGCTTAGTGTTTCGGCATCACCGAAGCCGTGAAGGAGGACTTGGGGTCTTCAAGTTCGTGTGGCGGTCTTGGCGTCTAGATCCCGGATCTGAGAACTAGTCGATCGTGTAGGAGGGCTTGGCGTTCCGAGACGAAGATCTTGTAATGGGGACGGTTCTCGCCCGTGGTTCTTCAGGCTTGGCACCGTCTTTGGGTGGCATCATCTTGCGACGGAGAACTTATCGATGTCCTACATATGGATCCACGCAAGGTAGCGATTACACGGCAGAACGGAGCAGACCTTATTACGCAAAATAGGACAACACCACTACTAGAAACACCACAACAGAGAGCATGCTAGAGGGCCAACGGGTCCAAAGGCCCATCCCTGACTGCGACTCGTGGGACGCAGAGGCGGAGGCGGGTCTAGCTTGGCGCAGGGGTGGCCATGGCTGCCGGGGTGGGGCTCCTGCGGTGGTGACGGTGGCGGACGGAGCGACGAGGTGGCCGTGCGTGCGGGCGGCGCAGACAGAGGCCGACGGCGGGACGGCGAGGTTCAGGGGAGATGGTAAGGCGAACGAGGTGCTGGCGGGGTGCGCGTCGAGGCGGCCGAGAGAACGGGGCGTCGGCGAGCTGGTGCAGGCGGGCTCGGGGTGACAGGGGAGGGCCCGACGGAAGGAGCGGCGGCCGGCGCTGCGGGGACGGAGGCCAGGGCTCGGTGGCGGAGCCGAGGAGGGGGCGCCGCGAGGCAGGCGAGGTGGACGTCGGAGGGGAGCCTTGTGGCGGTCGAGTGCCCGGCGGGGAGGTCGACGCAGGGGCGGCGGAGTGCGGGCCCGGGGCCAGGGCAAGGGCAGGGAGGCAGCGGCTCCTGGCGAGCAACGGCGGCGCTCTGGGGGGGCCCGTCGGGGGGGGGGGGGTGTGTGGGGGAAACAAGGGAGTGGGAGATGCGTCGGGGGAAGTGGAGACGAGGTATGGCGGCGACTGGAGCGAGCTGATGCGGGGCTGCGGCGCTGCCTCGCGGGGAGAGGGAGAAGGCGACAGGGAGGTGGGGAGGTGGGTTCAGGGGTGGGCCCCTGGGACGTGGCAGTGGGGCCAGGGGAGCGGGGCTGGTCGCTGGGTGGTTTGGGGAGGTGAGAGAGGGTGGGTCCGGCTGGCTGATGAGGTGTGAGTGGTGTGGGTGTGGGGTTTGACCAGGTGGGGAGGCTGAGGTGGCAGCGCGTGATTGGGTGGGGGAGAGATGAGAGATGAGGTGGCGAGAGGGGATTGGTCAGGGTGAGGTGGAGGGGGGGCTGGGTAGATTAGGTTGGGGTAGAAAAGGATTTTGAGTAGGCTGATTTTGTACTGGGGGGTGGCCGACTGGGTCGGATCGGCCCGTTACGGCTGCCCCCTAAAAATAATATAAAATTTTATGTATTGGTTTAAAAGACTTGTGCAATTTATTTTTAGACAAACAAAATATCCGGAAGGGTCCGGGGATTATTTTGAAATAGAGAGGGATCTTTGTAGAAAGCAAAAGTAGGTTTGAACAAAATAGTTTGAGTCAATGAGATGCATGCTGATGTCATGATGATGCAATGCACAAAAACAACGCGATTTTCTAGTAGTGGTTTGTAACACCCTCAGAATCGGTCCTATGCAAGTTTTAGCAAAACTCGCCAAACCCGCATAGAAACGATTCGAAGGTGCCCACCAAGCACTTTCGTGCGGGTGGAAAGCAAAGTAATAACATTACACAACAGTCCTCAATGGGACCCACAGAACAGATATATATACAACAGCGACTCAAAGAGTCAAGAATACAAATATACGGTACAAAGGTCCAAATCACCTCGAAAACGATGGGGCGTCCGACTACGGACAAGATGCAAATGGGGCTAAGAGCCCTGAAGAATAACCAATGGCGTCCATAACCCTGCCCAGGCCAAGCCGGAAGGGTAACCCTGCTAACGGCGTCGATCTCAAAACCTGCTTAAACAAAAGGGGTGCCGACAAAGGGAAAAGGAAAAAGAAGGAGCGTCAGTACTGAGGCCAGTACACGGCGAGGCTAGAATTCGGCGGTCCTCGCCTACATAGGTATGGTGGACTGAAGCGGCAGCGGCAGCAAGCGCTAAACAACCTATAGAGACTCGATACAACTGGCGGCTATTAGAGAGGGGTGAGAAAGACCTATTCGTACCCAACCGGATACTATCATCAAACAAACCCATCCTGGCGTTTCCCCCTCGAGACCATCGAGGAAGTTAACCGAGGAACTCACACGGTTGGCAGTTTTACTTATTCAGTTGTAGTTGTGGCACTTACTAGTCAGGTTTAGATAATCATCCTGATAAAGTAAGCAGTGGCCACTTTTAGTTAATCATTCTGTTATAGTGGCAACACTTACTAGTCAGATACAATTATCATGAGATAACCCCAAACCCAGCAGTTGTTGATACTTTTACTTATCCATTCCGTTGTAGTGAAGCTGATTAATAATCATATCGGAAACAAGTTAATTTAAAACAATAAACTTTAGTTATACTTGTCTATGATCAGACACTGTGCTCCAAGTCGTCCATAACCGCGGACACGGCTTCTCGAAAAGATTTAACCCTGCAGGGGTGCACCAAAGTATCCACAGGCACTTCGACCCTTTTTGCCAGATCAGTTAACATACACCCATCGGTATGTCGGCGGGGCCTAAGTCACGACGTTCCTAGACACAAAGCAAGTACATGGGGGCCACCCCACCGAGTCGACACCCGCAACGGAGTCGCCCGGTCTCCGAGACGGTCTCAGGGTTTGGGTAGACGGCTGTGCACGACAGCAAATCCCCAAACGGGGACTGTCGGCACCGCGGAATCGTGTCCCGATCCTAAACAGTACAGTGTGCAGTACCTCGCACAATCGTAAATAAAGCAGTAAATGTCGTGGGAATGGCCACGGCAGATGCTGCAATCGGCAGCGAATAGTAGAACAAGGGGCAAGGGCGGCCAGCCATCTGCGGTGCGAGATGAGGGCTAAGACACAGGGTTTTACCCAGGTTCGGCCCCCCGGAGGGTAAAGACCTACTCCTGCTTGACTGTATTATGGATGTGTTTACAATGGGTGAACTCGGCGACTAGGCGGCGAGTTGCTTGGGTGTATGAGGGAACGTGTCTCTACTCACCCCTTAGGGAGGTTTATATAGGTTCACCTCCCCTAGGGTTTACATATCTCAACCGATTCGGTTACAACTTTGGCAATCGTTTAACCTAGACCGACTGGGCCTATCTACTCGCCTGGGCCTTCAACATCCAGTCGCCTGGTACCTTGCTGGGCTTTAATCCACTCGCCGTTCTGCAGGCCCACTCGCCAGCCCTTGGGCCAGTCGGAAACGTCCCGCTGAGTATACCCCAGTAGGCGTATCCCCATCAGTAGTCCCCGAGGCCGTCGTTGATTAGGCGCAGGTGGCTGCTGGCAGTCGGAGTATACGGCTTCAAGTTGGCATCCAGTCGAATCGTCGGCGGGCTCCTGCATGAAGGAATAAATCCGGCGAACCGAGTCGCGTCTTAGGCGAGTCGAGCCAACGGGACGCGGTCTCGGCGAGTGACTTAGCGAGCCGAGTGGCAGGAGGTGGACCGTCGGGCGTGGTCAAACTAGCCGTTAAGGTAACTCAACGGTAACTTTTGGCGTAATCATCGCGCGGTAACGGCCCCCTAATTTGGCGGGCAACTTCCGCTATATAAGAGGAATGGTAGGCTATCGCAAAGCCAACCGCCCACCATTTCTTCCGAGCGCACACATCTTCCTTCCTTCGATTCCGCGATCCAATCGACCCGCAATCCTCCGACCTCCAAACAAATCCTCAGCCATGGCCCTCTCCACTGAACCTTGGGGTAGATCCAAGTGCACCAGGGCGCAGCTGGCCTCCTTCGAGGAGGCCGGAATCCTGCGGGCCGGCTGCTGGCGTATCCCCGCAGCCGGAGAAACGACCCCAAACCCGCGAGAGAGAGAATTCGTCTGTTTCACCAGTCACCTCGAGCGGGGGTTAGGGTTTCCCACATCCTTGTTCTTCCGGCGTTTCTGCGCCTACTACGGGATCCAGCCCTCAGATCTGGGTCCCCATAGCATCGAGCAGCTCGCCATCTTCGTGGCGTTCTGCGAGTGCTACTTGGGCTGCCGGCCCTACTTTCCCTTGTGGCAAGATCTGTTCCACGGACGGATCAGCCGCGAGGAGGCAGGCGGCCCAATGCTAGCCGCGGGCGGCTTAACCTTCCAACTCAAATCCAAAGCTTCCTTCTTCGACCTGATGCTGCCGGCCAAGGCAGCAAGCGACTGAAAAAAGTCATGGTTCTACGTGACCGAGGCGACTCCGGAGGACGAGGCGGCGATCCCGCGGTACTCGGCCAACCGTTCCGAGCCACGCCATCTCCAGGTCGGCAAGCTCCCCGTCGACCAGCGGATGGTCGTCGATGAGATGCTCCAGACCATACGTGGTCTGAAGAAGAAGGGGCTCCAGACGGTGAACTTGTACAACTGTTGGCTTGGGCGGCGGCTCGTTCCGCTCGCCCAACGCGAGCATTACATGTACCAGTACACGGGCCGAGGAGACTCGACGAAGGCCTGCCTCGCCGTGGAAGCTGGAGGACTACCTCTCGGCGCTGAAGAAGATCACCCAAGCGGCATACACGGATGCGCAGGCCGGGGTCCCTCCCTACACCGCGAAGCGTCCGGCTCCGACGGTAATCCTTTTATCTTGTTCGCAGTCGCAGCGTGTGCAGTCGCGGTAATTCTAACTTCGTTTCGTGTTTAACGCAGCTGTTCCAAGTGGTGGAAGGGTGGCTACCACCCGCCGATGACGATAGCCCCGGGCCATCCGCCCAGGACACAAGCGAGTCGCCACCCGCCAAGGGTAACGAGGACGACGAGGACGAGTCCGAAGAGGAGATTGCCCCACTGGTCCGAAAGACCCGCGGGCAACGTCAGCGCGAAATCGAAGCGAGCAGGAGCCTCGAACGTCATGACGATGACGAGGAACTCCCAGAAACCACCTCGCGCCGTCAGGCCACTCCCGCGAAGAAGAAGAAGAAGGAGAAGGAAGCGCGGGCCCCCCTGAGGAGGAAGACGAAGCCGCCGAAGATGGCCTCACCGCCGCATTCAGCGAGCAGCTCCGATGCTCATAGCTTGCCCGGTGACGGCGCGGCCCCGGTGATAACCGCGCTAGATGCGCCATCCGTGGAGGCGCCGCTGGCTTCAATGCCTCCGCCCTTTGCACCGATCTCCGGGCTAGGGAAGGCTCCGGCTACGGCGACTTCGCCTCGCAAGGAGGTCCCGAGCGTGGCGGTCTCGCCTCGCAAGGAGGCTCCGGCCGTGGCAGCTCCACTTCGCGAGGAGGCCTCCGCCGAAGGCGTCCCGGAGGCGCCAACCGCTACCTCAACGTCAAAGAGGCCGTCCGTATCCTGGGCCCCTGACGTCCTGGAACTGGGGCTTAGGCGCCGATTGGGCCCTGAGTTGGAGAAACCGGCCGGCCTTCGTACAGGGCTGCGTTTCATTCCAGTCGCCAAGTAAGTGCATTTGGCCTTTTCTATTTTCTTTTAGTACTTCGATTGCCTTTTATTGATTCGACTCGACGTGCAGGACCGGAGTGAAAAAGATGGGCCACCCGACGGTGGCCAAGGTGCCCTCCGCCGCTAGCGAGGAGGATCCTTCCCGTAAGAGGAAGGTGGACGAGGTCGCTGCCTTCACGGAAGGCAGCAAGAAGGCCAAGGGCGACGACATCGTCGCTGTCTCTGATGACGCGGCGACCGCGCCGGCTGGACCCGCAATGGAAGCAACCGCGTCCACGAAGGAGGGCATTTCCTTGCCTAGACCGGAGGAAGCGAGTTCCTTTGGGGCGGGTGCCTCGGTTGCTACCTTCCCCCGCTTCGTGACCAAGGCGGCCACGACAAGCGGGGCTGCGCTTCCGAGCCTCACTCTAGGGACCGCCGACGCTGAAACCGACCAGCGTCGCGGGCACACGCCGGCGCTGCTCGCGTCTGTGGACGCAGTACAGCTTCATGGCATGCTTGGTGCGGCCATCCAGGTACCTCCAGTCCCCGAGGATCAGGTCGGTGCTTAGCAGCGGCTTGATCCTTATAATTTCTCGTTTTGTACTTTCGAATCCAGTCCCCGAGTGCGTATGCGCTAAATTTTAGCGGGTATGCACTGAGGAATTTTCATGGTCGCCAGTCCCCGAGTGCGCACTCGCTAAATTTTAGCGGGTGTGCACTGAGTAATTTTCATGTGTACTGACTTTGAAGGTGTACAGGGTCTGCAGCTGGAGTCGGCAGAGCGATTGGCTGCGAAGCAGCGTGCTGAGAAGGAGCTGGCCACTCTCCAGGAAGCAAACAAGGAACTTCAGGCTGCTGCTGCGCAGGCGGAGGTAGCTCGCCAGGAGCTTGTTCCTGCAGGTGAGCTGGTGGTTATGCGATCTGCGTTAAGTGCTGCTGAGCAGAGGGTCGCCGACCTCGAGCGCGAATTGCGGGAGGCAAAAGAAGAAGAAAATTCGGCGAATGGGCGAGCTAAGGCCGCCATTGCGGCCGCGGAAGAAGACCGCAAGGTGTCGGAAGCCCTCATTGTTGGGCTTCAGGACGATCATACGTCGCTTCAAAGCTTTATCACGGGACTCGCCCGCCCGTTACTTGGTGAGTGCGTCTTCCCTGTCTTTCAATTGTATTGTTTGTGGTTTCCATGGTACTCATAACTGTCTCCTTCTAGCAGGTCGTGTGCTTGGTAGCCACGAAGAAGCGAGCTCTCTTGACGCGAAAGAGTGCGTAAGCATGCTCGTCGATTCGGCGACGCTGTCGGCGACGTGCATCCGCGCCTACCTTCAAGAGATGTCGCCTACGGAGGTTATTCCCAGTGACCTCGTTGAGGTGTGGGAGTACTTGGAGAAGGCGCCCGCGGTCGTAGAGTTCATGACGCGGTCGGCGTTTCGGCGCGGGGCGTCGACAGCTCTGAGCCTGGGACTCGCCCACTTCCCCGAGGACTTCGACCTCGACGATGTGACGAGTGGGTATCCTTCGTCGACTGGCGCGGTGGATCTGTCCGAGGTTCTCAAGCTGCAGGAACGTGCCGCCGCGTACTCGGAGCGTGTCTGGGCGATGGGCGACCTCCTTCCCTACCAGGAAACGGTCGTCGCGCCAAACGACCCCGAGCCACCGCATCGTGACTTCAAGGTCGAGCAGCCTTTCCGCGCGGCGATGGCGGGTGAGCTGACGACGTATCCGTCAAACCCGTACACCGCGTTCATCCGTAGGCGCCGGGACTCTGGTGCGTCGTCGTCGAAGCCTGCAGAATAGGGTAGTGTGCCTAGATAAGTTAGCCGCAGTTCTGCCGAGCAGGCATAGTTTGTAATGTAAGACAACGCGATGTGCGATTGAATTGGATGTTGTGTCCATTTTGCTAATAGTTTGCGTGTTTTGGATTGATTTTGGATGAGTCCCCGAGCGCGTCCGCCCTTTTGTGGGGTTCACCTTGTATATGATGTTTGTTGTTATCATGTGTTTTGTTAGTTTAGTCGACTCGCCCCAGCTCGGAGAGCCAGTCGCAAGGCGACTCCCTTGAGCGCTCTGTACTTTACCGTTTTCCCGTACGCGAACGGGGTCGGGTGGCCGAGTCCCCGAGCGTGGTACTTGGTAGTTCGAGGCGCGACTCGAGGGTGGTTGAGGACTGAGCGCGTTGGTATGAGCGCGTCACTCCTGCCTGGCCCGGGGGGTCAGTCGCGTGGCGAGTCCTGGGCGTGCTCTCTTACTTGACGTTTTCCCTGACCGATCGCGACGAACTGGTATTCAGTCCCCGAGCGTGGTACTTAGCCGTTCGAGTCGCTACGCCGAGGATGCGGAGGACCAAGGCCGCCGTGAGAGGCGAGGGCAGTTGTCTTGGTTTGCAAAACCAGTCGAGCTAGGCGACTCCAATGGGGCTCCGGATTGGCGTTTTTCGTGGACGACGCAGGACCTGAGATGACTCAGTGCTCTTACATCGCACTACTTGGCCGTGCCGGTCGCTGTACCAAAGGTTGACTTCTGCATGTTAGCATGACGCTGTTATTACGAGTGCGAGTGGCACAAGGCATGGAGAGTAGACGCAATTTGCGGTAACTGTTTCTTTTATTTCATAGCGACTGGAGAGTACATATGTGGGGTTCTAGGAGTAGAACTTCCGGAGGAGATTTACATTCCATGGCCGCTTGACATCGAGTTCGCCGTCCCCGCGGACGTCGATGAGGTAGTAGGCGTCGTTGCCGAGTACGCGCCCGATAGCAAACGGGCCTTCCCACGGAGGGGAAAGCTTGTGCATGCCCTTCTTGTCCTGGACGAGGCGTAACACCAGGTCGCCTTCCTGGAAGGTGCGGGTTTTCACCCGTCGGATGTGGTAGAGGCGGAGCCCTTGCTGATAATTGGCGGTGCGCGATCGGGCGAGGTCGCGTGCTTCGTCGAGTTGGTCGAGCCCATCTTGGCGGGCCAGCTCGTTTGCGGACTCCGTATAGTGGACGACCCGCGGCGAGTCGTGTTCTAGGTCGGTGGGCATGACCGCTTCGGCGCCGTAGACCATGATGAAGGGAGTGAATCCCGTCGACCTGTTGACCGAGGTGCGGATTCCCCAGATGACGGAGGGTAGCTCTTCGACCCAGCATCCAGCGGTGCGCTCAAGTGGTACTTGGAGTCGCGGCTTCAGACCGTGGAGGATGCTTTGGTTGGCTCGTTCCGCCTGGCCGTTGGATTCCGGATGTGCGACTGACGCGAGGTCGATCCGGATGTGGTGCTCTTCGCAGAATTCGGCCATTGCTCCCTTGGCGAAGTTTGTGCCATTGTCCGTGATGATGCTGTTGGGAACCCGTAGCGGTATATGAGCTCGCGTAGGAACTTAGTGGCGGTCTTCCCGTCGCATTTCCGGACTGGCTTGGCCTCAACCCACTTCGTGAATTTGTCGACGGCGACCAGCAGGTGGGTGTAACCGGAGGGGGCCTTCTTGAAGGGGCCTACCATGTCCATGCCCCACACGGCGAATGGCCAGGTGATGGGGATTGTTTTGAGCGCCAAACGTGGTACGTGCGTCTGGTTGGCGTACTTCTGGCACCCGGCGCATCGCTGGACGATATCGACAGCGTCGGCGTGTGCGGTGGGCCAGTAGAAGCCGTGTCGCATAGCCTTGGCGACCAGGGAGCGCGCGGCAGCGTGGTGGCCGCAGTCGCCCGAGTGGATGTCGTGTAGAATTTTGCGTCCTTCAGCCGGTTGGACGCAACGTTGGAACACGCCGGTGACGCTGCGCTTGTGTAGCTCGCCGTCGATGATGGTGTAGGACTTACATCGGCGAGCAATCATTCGAGCGCTTGTCTCGTCTGTGGGCAGGGTGCCGGTCTCCAGGTAGGCGATGTAGGGCTTGGTCCAGTCGTCGGGCTCGGTGATGAGTGCGACCAAGACTGCCTCTGGTTGGAGAGGGACTCCGATGTCTATCTCCCTCGGGGGAGAGACTGATGGTTTGGAGATTGTGTCGAGGAACACGCCGGCGGGTGGTGCGAGTCGGGCCGACCCGATGCGAGAGAGGGCGTCGGCCTCTTCGTTTTTCCGCCTGTCGATCCACTCGACAGAGTAGCCGGTGAAGTGGCCGCCCAACTTGTCCACATCTTGGCGATACGCCGCCATGGTAGGGGAGATGGCGTCGCAGGTGCCGGCGACCTGTCCCGCAACGAGGTCGGAGTCTCCGTAGCATCGAAGGCGATTGACGCTCATCTCCTTTGCGGCTCTCATGCCGTGGAGTAGGGCCTCGTATTCAGCCATGTTGTTGGTGCAGGGCGTGAATTCGAGGCGGAGGATGTAGCGGAGCTTGTCGCCCTTTGGTGAAGTCAGCACTATCCCCGCGCCTGCACCGTCCGCGTTCTTGGACCCGTCGAAGTGCAGGTTCCAGTAGTGGAGGTACGACGGCTTTTCAGGCTGCTGGGCCTCCTCCCAGTCGGCGATGAAGTCTGCCAGTGCCTGGGACTTGATCGCCCTCCGTGGCTCGTATTGAATGTTGTGGGCGCCGATCTCGACGGCCCACTTGGCGACCCGCCCGGTCGCCTCGCGATTGCGGATGATGTCTTGTAATGGTGCTGAGGAGACGACCGTGATCGGGTGCTCCTGAAAGTAATGCGGCAGGCGCCGCTGAGCCCTGAAGACCGCGTATACTAGCTTCTGGTACTGCGGGTATCGCTGGCGCGACTCGGTGAGGACCTCGCTGGTGTAGTACACCGGCCGCTGGACCGGGCGTTCCTTTCCTTCCTCTGGTCGTTCGACGACCATTACGGCACTGACAACGCGCTCGGACGCCGCGACGTAAACCAGCATGGGCTCTTTGTCAGCGGGTGCGGCGAGTAGTGGTGCGGCGAGTAGCACCTTTTTGAGGTCGCGAAGCGCGTCGTCTGCCTCCTTGTCCCACTGGAAGGTGGGATTCTTGCGCATCAGGCGGTATAGGGGCATCGCCTTTTCGCCCAGGCGGGGGATGAAGCGACTGAGAGCCGCTACGCGCCCGGCCAGCTTCTGGACGTCGCGCAAGCACTCGGGTTTGCCGAGCCGGGCGATCGTGTCGATCTTCGTTGGGTTTGCCTCAATCCCTCGTTTGGAGACGACGTACCCTAGTAATTGCCCGGCGGGTACACCGAAGGTGCACTTGCCTGGGTTAAGCTTTATCTTGTACCTCCGCAGGTTGGCGAAGGTCTCCGCTAGGTCGGCGAGTAGGTCTCCTTGGCGAGCGGATTTCACGACCACGTCGTCGATGTAGACGTGGATGTTGCGGCCAATTTGGCTCGCGAGGCATTCTTGCATGCACCGCTGGTAGGTCGCCCCGGCGTTCTTGAGGCCGAAGGTCATGGCGGTGTAGCAGAATGCTCCGAATGGCGTGATGAACGCCGTCTTCTCCTCGTCCTCGACAGCCATTTTGATCTGGTTATACCCGGAGTAGGCGTCGAGGAAACACAGCGACTCCGAGCCCGCGGTTGAATCGATTATCTGATCGATCCGCGGGAGGACGAATTGCTCGTTTGGGCAGGCGCTGTTCAGGTTTGTGTAGTCGATACACATTCTCCAGGTCCTGTTTTTCTTCTCGACCAGGACTGGGTTTGCCAGCCACTTGGAGTATTTGATTGGCCGGATGAAGCTGGCAGCGAGCAGGCGCTGCACTTCCTCGGCGATTGCTCGACGGCGCTCTTTGAAGAAGGGCCGTAGCGACTGCTTGACTGGTCGCACTTTGGGGTCGGCATTTAGTTTGTGCTCAGCGAGCTCCCTAGGGACACCAGGCATGTCGGAGGGTTTCCATGCGAAAATGTCCCTATTCTCACGAAGGAACTCGATGAGCGCGCCTTCCTATGCTGGGCTCATGCCTGTCCCGATCGTCACCGTCTGGCTGGGGTCGCCTGGGACCAGCTCGACGGTGCGAGTGTGCGTCGTGGACTCAAAGGTTGAGGTGTTTGTGCCCTCTGAGTTGGGCTTTTTGAGTATTGTGGGGTCGTCGTTGTTGACCCCGCTCGCGTATTTGGCGAGCTCGTCGGCGTGATTAGCTTCTGCCGCGATGACGGCGTCGGCGAGTTCGGCTCCTTTGGCCTCGCATTCGGCGGCCATGTCGGGGTCGCCGTTGATGGTGATGACGCCGCACGGCCCGGGGAGCTTCATCGCGTTGTACGCGTAGTGGGGCGCCGCCATGAATTTGGCGAACGCCTGGCGCCCCAGGACGCAGTGGTAAGGGCTGTCGAAGGGCACCAGTTCGAAGACGATCCGCTCGGTGTGGAAGTTTTGCCGGAGTGCCGAACGTGACTGGCAGCGTGACTTTGCCGATCGGGTACGCCTTCCGACCGGGGACGATGCCGTGGAACGTAGTGTGGGTTGTCTCGATCATCGACTGCGGGAGCCGCAGCCGCCTGAAGGTGTCGAGGTAGAGGATGTTGATGGAGCTGCCGCCGTCCATCAGTGTCTTGGGGAGCCAGTAGTCGCCAACCTTGGGCTTGACCACCAGGGCGACTCGGCCTGGGTACTCGATGCGTGGCGAGTGGTCTTGCCGGCTCCAGGTGATGGGTTGTTCCGACCAGTTTAGGAACTGGGGGACGTCTGTTTGGGCCACCGCGTTGACGGCGACGGCGCGGGCGATGACCTTCTTCTCACGCTTCGTGTTGAAGCCCGTGAAGGTGTGGAGCGAGCCGGCTACTTTGCCGAATTTTCCGCCATTCGGCGGGTCGTTGTCGGTGTCCTCCCGCGCGTGCCGTGCCTTCTCGATTTCCCTGAGGGTGTGGCAGTCGGCGGTGGTGTGCGTTGCGGGCTTTCCTTCCCTGCTGTGAAACGCACATGGTTGGTTAAGGAGTGCCGCGGGATCGAACCTTGGCTTGTTCTTGTAATTGCCGCCGTCGCGCCGTTGCCCTCCGTCGCGGCGGTAGCTTTTGGGCTCGCGTTGCGCGTGGCCAGCGTTGGCGACGAAGTCGACTCGCCCGTCGTTGCGGCGCTTGCCTGTGAGGCGGGTGCCGCTGTAGCGCAGGTCGGTTCGTCGCCCGCCGTCGTTGCGCCGCTCGTGCGGCGCTGCCCCCCTGGACTCGTCGTCGATGTCTTGGTTGGGATCCTCCTCGGCGTACCGTTTGGCGATCTCGAGGAGGTCGGGGATGTTGTCGAGTGTGCGGGCGTGTCGCTTGAGCTTGGCGACTAGAGGCTCGTAGCGGCACGAGGTCTTGAAGCAATGGATCGCGGTGTCCGGGTGGATGCCGACCGCGTTGTACCAGAGCTCTTGCCACCGTTGGACCCAGTGGCGGGTTGACTCGCGAGGTCCCTGGACGCATCGTTCCAGGTCCTCGATGGTGGTGGCGCGGGTGTAGGAGCATTCGAAGTGCCTGACGAAGGCGTCTCGCATTTCCTCCCAGGAGTCGATACTGTCCTGGGGGAGCGTGTTGGTCCATTGCCTGCACGTCCCCTCCATCATCAGTGGGAGGTAACGGGCGGCGAGTAGGTCAGTGTGACCCGCGATCCCCATTGCCATGAGGTATGTATCAAGCCAGACTGCGGGGTCGTACGAGGAGTCGTATTTTTCTATCTCCTTTGGCGCCTTGAAGTTTGGCGGGTACTTTTCGCCTCGGATCATTGGTCCGAAGCACTTAGGCCCTAGTCGACTTAGCGACCCCATGGGCTCGCCATCGCGGCGATTAGCTAGGGTGTGCCGCAAGTCGTCGGGCTGGCGTGCGCGCCAGTTTTGGTTGTTGATGATGTGAGTGCGGGCGTCGATGGGTTCTCCGTTAGCGGCGACGAAGTTGGTCGCCGGCCTGGGATCGTTGGTGGAGAGTGCCGCGTTCGCGGGTCGGCGTTGGAGCTGCAGTGGCTCTGGCGGCGGCGGGCAATTGAGGGTGTTTGCCGCCGCTGGGCGGCCGCTTGAGGCCGCCCTGCTTCCTGAGGAGCGTGAGTATACTCGCCCTTGCGAGTCGGCGCCCGCTTTTTGCTGCTCCACGGCCTTTGCGAGCAGGGCCTTGACGTACTGGATTTGCAAGGCGCCGTCGCCGGTGGCCGTTATGCTATCGGCTGCTGCTCGGCCTGCCACGAGGTTGTCCATCGGGGTGGAGAACAGTGGTAGGCCGTTCGCGTCTCGCTCCCGTGAGGAGACGACTATCCGTGGCTGGTCCCTGGAGGGGTGCGGTTGGGTGGTGGTGGGCCCCCATCGCCGTTGACCCTGGCGGGGGCCGGGCGCTCCCTCCTGGTGGCGCGTTCTCGCAGATCGCGCGCTCGGCTATGCGAGCCGGGTCGTTTTCGTCGTCGAAGTTCAGGGCGCGCCCCTGAACGGTGGGATTCAGGCGTGACCTGATCCGCCGGCTGGTGGTAGCGTGACAGTTCCTGCGCGCTGTCACTTGCTCGAGGCGGAATTTTTCGCGCTCGGCCTGCTCTTTGCGTACTGCCTCTGCCAATTTCAGGCGGAGTTCCTCTCGACCTCCGTTGCCGTGGCGTTGGGAGGGATTGGGGTGGAGAATGGATCCTCCGGCGGATCGGCGCCGGTGGCCATGTAGGTCGCGGCATGGCGACCGGTTCCGTCGTGGAGGTCGGCGGAGTTTTCCGACCCGGAGTCGAAGTCGAAGATCCCGAGGATGGAGGGGTCCTCGAAATCTCCCGCGTTGGAGACCTGAGCGATGGAGCCCGCGGACGAGGCCGCGGTGATGGATCCGGCGAGTGACGCCGGGGTCGCCGAGTCGGCGTCGTCGGTGAGGGCCGCATCTTCTGCGGCCGCTGAGTTCTCGGCCACGTTGCTGTGGGCCGAGTTGTACTCGGAGGCGAGGCGGTGGATCGTGCGGACCTGGCTCTCGGAGAGCCGATCGCGTGGTGGCGACTCGCGGATGCGAGCCGAGTCCTCCGAGGTGATGACGTCGGTGAGGCCGACGAAGAGGCTGATCGTGCCGATTGGCAGGATCACGCTGTGCGTGACGGGTCGTGCCGCCGGGACGTAGCTGCTCGGCAAGATCTGGAGCATCTCGCCGATTGCTATCATGCGGCCGGTGGCAACCGTCTCGTTGATGGGCAGATTGGATCTCGCCGCAGAACACCGGCCAGACCGGCCAGGCCCCACGGTGGGCGCCACTGTCGTGGGAATGGCCACGGCAGATGCTGCAATCGGCAGCGAATAGTAGAACAAGGGGCAAGGGCGGCCAGCCATCTGCGGTGCGAGATGAGGGCTAAGACACAGGGTTTTACCCAGGTTCGGCCCCCAGGAGGGTAAAGACCTACTCCTGCTTGACTGTATTATGGATGTGTTTACAATGGGCGAACTCGGCGACTAGGCGGCGAGTTGCTTGGGTGCATGAGGGAACGTGTCTCTACTCACCCCTTAGGGAGGTTTATATAGGTTCACCTCCCCTAGGGTTTACATATCTCAACCGATTCGGTTACAACTTTGGCAATCGTTTAACCTAGACCGACTGGGCCTATCTACTCGCCTGGGCCTTCAACATCCAGTCGCCTGGTACCTTGCTGGGCTTTAATCCACTCGCCGTTCTGCAGGCCCACTCGCCAGCCCTTGGGCCAGTCGGAAACGTCCCGCTGATTATACCCCAGTAGGCGTATCCCCATCAGTAAAGCATGGCATAAGTACAGGATAGTAATAAAGCCCCAAACTACTTGTGGCCCCCAGTACAATACTTTGGAATCAGGTAATTATCAATGGGGGGCCCATATCTCCCCACCTATGGTTAGCGCGCTCGATCTCGGAACAGGTGTCAAGAACTCGGATCCTACGGGACAAAAGTGGGCGGTCGGAAACCAAATCTTACCTATCACCCACCGATGCCTCTGCTTAATTCAATTTTAGTTGTTAAACAGGAAGTAAAGTGAAACAATAATTAAAGCCACGATTATCTCCAACGTCAACATGCGGCAATCCTTCAACAAAGGTGGTACTTGACGACAAGCAAAACACTTGAGCAAGCGACTACGACACGCGGGTCCAACTATCTACCAAACAACAGGTAATAGGATGTGTCCAAGGCTATATATGGCTGCAAGGGATATCACGGGTACGAAATCTAGAGCATCGCAACACAGATAGCAAAGATCAACAGGAGGGAAGTAAATACTAGCAAAGTAAGATAGGTAGAAGGGGAAGATGCTCGCCTGAAAACATTGTCGAAAGGTTCATCCGAAGATCGGGGCGAAGCTCACATCAACTCAACGGCCTTATCCGCGAAGAAGCAAATCACTAGCAGAAACACCGGATGCAGTATTTAATACATGGCAGAAGATCGGCATGATGCATGTATGATGCATGACATGGCCAAGGTGCAATGCAATTAGGTCAGATTAAGCGGAACCGGGGTCCCGACAATTAATTAGGTGGTTCATGTTATTTGTCTACCCCGCAAATTATATGTTGTTTAGCAATGCAACAGATGGAACCGGTTCGCTACACATGTTTAAATGAGGCCAATATAAGGCTAGATTTGTCCGCATATGGGCCCCATATTTAATTATTAGGTGAATCGGCATAAGGCCCCCAAACCGATGATATGCATGAGAGAATGACAATTCAATATGTAATCAAGTTGTTATTATGTTATAAAATAGGGTCCGAGGAAAAGGGGTCACACATCAGAGGGGGCTCGACGATCTTGGGTTCCGGGGTTCGGGGTCGGTCTCAGGGTTTCGGGTTTGGCGAGGTCGTTCTCTTCTCGGACTCAGGGGTAGGTCTTGGCGTCGGGCAGATCTTGCCGGTCACACGGGGTCGATCTTGCCGGTCATGTATACGGAAGATCTTGTGGCTCGATGCCCGGGAGGCAGATCTTGGAGTCCAGGCCGGAGGTCTTGTCGGTGGTCTTCGGGTCCGTCCCGGGTAGGCATCCTCGGCGTCGGGGAAAGATCTTGATTCGGCCTCGGCACACGGTACATCTCCCTCGGAAGGCCTTTGCGTTCTATGACAACGTTCTTGGTCCGAGGTACCCAGTTCCCTCTCGATGGTCTTGGGCTTGCGGCTCCTCTTCCGTTGACGATCTTGTCGAGAAGAACCCTGGGCGCGAGAGACACTGCAGAACTTGGTATGCACAAAGCACCTGCGGGGCCCGCGCGCAAACAAGGCCCACCCGAGCTACACGGCAGAGACCACACGGAGGCGCGGGCCCACAGGCGGTCGGGGGCGGCCAGGGACGCGGCGAGGTGGTGGGGAGGGCAGGGGTCGTCGTCGGCGGCGGCGGCCTCGAGCGCGGGCGGCGGGGCGCGACGGAGGCGGCGCGGGAGAGGAGGAGGCGGGGAGGAGCCGGGGCTCTGGGGCGTGGAAGCGAGCGCGGCGCGGCGGCGGGGTGCGGTTGCGGGAGGCTGCACGCGTGCGCGAGGTAGGGGACGGGGGGGGCGCGCGGTAGGTGGGGGACAGGGTGGGTCCCCGCGTGGGGACGCGGTGGGGGTGTGGGCAGGTGTGGAAGGTGGGGCGCGGGTCAGGGGCAGGGGCCAGGTCGGGGTGGGGTGTGAGCATGACAGGTGGGCCGCGGGGGGGGGGGGGGGGTCCACGGCCAGGAGAGGGGTCAGGGGGCGGGTGCGTGCCTGGGGTGCGCGCGCGCGGGGCGGTCTGGGTGATGCGGGTTGAGAGGGGTGAGAGGAGAGAGAGAAAGGAGAGGGGAGGCTGGTCTAGGTGGCGTGGTGGGATTGGAGGGGATTGAGGGAGAGGTGACGTGGCAAGAGGGGAATGGCTGGGGTGAGGTGGAGGGTGTGTGTGGGTAGGGAACTGGGTATCTTTAGGATTTAGGTAGGGCTGGTCGGTGGACCGATCTGTAAAACCTGGGGGTGGTCGTTCGGGTCGGGTTGGCCCGTTCGACTGCCCCCACAAAAATAATTTAATATTTTATTTGTTTTCAAATATCTTTTGTAACTAGTTTTAGACAATCAAAATATCCGGAACAACCGGGTTTGGCGTTGAGTAAAAGTCGGGCGATTAATATAGAAAACCAAATAGGGTTTTTAGCAAAATGGTTTCAAACAGATAGATGCATGCTGATGTTATGCTGATGCACCGAGACAAGACATGCGATTATGATGATGCGATGCACAAAAACAACGCGATTTTCTAGTAGTGGTTTTGCGGGATGCCACATGGTTTTAGCGGGATGCCACATATAACTATATTGGGGAAATACTGAAACTCCTAGTGAAGACACTATTACACCTGTTAGCTCACTTGATTCTAGAGAGAGTTATGATATTAATGATAGTTACATTGAAATGACTGATGAATTTATTGAAGAATATCGAAACACACATGGTGCTAGTGCTATTAGGAGTCTCCTTGAGAAACGTACTATTATACGTAAACTATCTCCTGATGCTAAGTTTTCCACTTCTCCCATAGACATTAAAGATAAGGATTATGATTTCTCTCTTGATTTATCCTATATAAACATTGTTGAGAAAGAACCTTTTTGTGGGACTGAGAATGAAAGGGTTGTGGCACATATGAATGAGCTTTCCACTATGAGTGCCTTATTTTCTGATGATGTTAAGATGTGCACCTACTTTGTTGCTAAAATTTTCCCTTTTTCACTAAAAAGAGAAGCTAAATCTTGGTTTAATAATTTACCTCCTGGATCCATTGATAGCCCTGATTGCTTGATTGCTACTTTCTTTTAGAAATATTTCCCTCCTAGTGCTAGACATGATGCTTTGCAGAAACTTTTTGATTTTAAACAGGGAGAAGAGGAGAAATTGCCTGAGTCATGGACAAGGTTCTGTGCCTTGATTCATGCACATCCTGGATGTCCATGACCTAAAAAATGAGCTTCTTGATATATATTATAATGGACTAACTGATGAATCTAGGACATACCTAGATAGTTTTGCTGACTGTGTTTTTAGGAAAAGAACTCCTATAGAAGTTGAGGAATTAATGGCTAAAATAAGCAATAATTATGATGATTGGACTTCAACTGAGCCAATTACACCTGATTCAACTAGACCTGAACCAGTTGTGCCTGAACCAACTCCAACACCAACACCCAAGAAGAGGGGAGTGATCGAATTAAATGATGGAGAGATGAAAGAATCTAAGAAATGTCTTAAGGAGAAGGGTATTAGATCTGAAGATGTGAAGAATTTACCTCCTATAGAAGAATTATGTAAGCCAATCTCCCCTCATCCATTATTGAGGTACAATCCCTCCAACACTTTTATGAAGGTGATATTCCTTATGGTAAACCTCCTGATCAATGCTTAGAGGAACTTGATATCTTTATTTTAAGCAAGGTAATTTTAATAAACAAGTTCAGAATCATTTATTGGAAAACTCTAGAGCTATTAATGAGTTGAAATAGATTGTAGAAAGAACTGCTAATGATGTTAAACACTTCCAAATGGTTCAAACCCAAATTGATAAACTTGCTAAAGTACAAAAAGATATGCTAGTCAGTGCTTCTGGAGATAAACATGCTTATGAAATTAGAACTAGGAGTGGTGCTACCACTCAGGATCCTATTTATCCCGAGGGACATCCTAAAAGAATTGAGCAGGATTCTCAACCAGCTAAAAATAGTGGTACTCCTTCTAAGAGAAAGAAAAAGAAACATAAAAAAGTTGAGGAACCTTCCAAACTTGCTGTAGGTCCTAATAGTATATCTGTCTCTCATGCTGAAACTGAAAGTGGTATTGATAAAAATGATGCTCCTGATAAGGAAGAAATTGAAGAAGAACCTGAAAAGCACACTAAGAACACTAAATACACTAAGGAAGTTTTTATTGCTAATAAATATGGGAGTAAAAGAGGAACGGGTAAAAACCAATGCCTTTTCCTAATAAGAAACACAAGTCAAAGGAAGAAGAACACTATAACATGTTTTGTGAGTGGATGAAACCTTTATTCTTGCAAATTCCTTTGACTGATGCTATTAAGTTACCTCCTTATTCAAAGTATATGAAAGATATTGTCTCTAATAAAAGGAAGATTCCTAATAAGTAAATTTCTACTTTGCTTGCTAATTATTCCTTCAATGGTATGGTTCCAAAGAAACTTGGTGATCCAGGTATTCCAACTATTTCTTGCTCTATTAAAAATAATTATGTTAGAACTGCTTTGTGTGGTTTGGGAGCTGGAGTTAGTGTTATGCCTTTTTCTCTCTACAAGAGACTTCAACTAGAAAAAATGATACCAACTGATATATCTTTGCAAATGGCTGATAAGTCTACTACTATTCATGTTGGTATATGTGAGGATGTTCCTGTTCAAGTGGCTCATAATTTCTTGGTTTTAACTGATTTTGTTGTGCTTGAGATGCCTAAAGATGATAATATGTCTATTATTCTTGGGAGACCTTTTCTTAATATTGCAGGTGCTGTTATCAATTATAATTAAGGAAAAGTAACTTTTAATATTAATGAGAAAGAGCATACTGTCTATTTCCCCAAGAAAATTGATAAGAGTTATGGCTTAAATTCAATTGAAAATATTGAGGGAATCAAAGTTGGAGCAATATATTGTCCCATTCCACAACAAAATTTTGAAACTATTATGATTGGGACTATTGCTATCAAGATTGAGGTAACATAATCATTTTGTGAAATGCAAAGTTTTGTTTCATATAAAATTGTTTTGGTAACAAGACTTGATCAAACTTGTTAACAAAGGGATTTTAATGGACAAAACAATGCTTTCACAATGATTATCCTTGCTCACTTTTATCTTTCTCCATTCCAATCTTTGTTTTTGTCTTGTTCGTCTTAGCTTTGATAGTTGTTTGATTTTTAGAGTGTCTTAGAACTTCTGTAATTTTAGTTTTGTTTTGTTTTTACTTCTCCTCAAAAATATTTTTCTGCGAGAAAATCAGTTTTCATAACCTGAAAATTGGCCAAATATAAAGTTTCCCGAAAAATTCCAGAAAATTCATATTAAATTTTTTCATGAAAAAAGGGGTAGAGGGGCACCTAGAGTGACCCAGAGGGACCCACCAGGCCAGCACACCCCTGGTGGTGTGGCCAGCCCCAGGGCGCGCCTGGACTGGGTGTGGTCCACCCTTGGCCCTCCACCTTGCATCCTTCAAGCCACTTCTTTCTATCTCCCGAAAAACACCGGAAAACTTTGCATAGCTCGAGTTCCTGCTGTTCTTGCTCCCGATTTTCGATCTCCTTGCTCAGCCCATGTTTGCTGCTGATTTTTGGAGGGATTGCTCTCCGGTATGTGCCTCCTCCGCTTGTCCAATTATATTTTTGATTGGTGGATTATATCTTGAGTATTTTGCTATTGTAGGTGACAGGTTGTGTGAGCTTGAATTCTTGTTCTATGCTTAGAGATTTCATTTTGATGTGTGTTTAGCCCTCTAGCAAGTTCCTATAGTAGTTCCCTATCACTTACTAGCTTGGAATCACTTGGTTTGATGTTTGTCTAAAAATTTCAAAAAAGAAGATGAGTGAATAACAGATTAGTCAACATGAATTAAGGGTACCGGAGATGATGAAAGTCCACCGTGAGGAGGAATTTTTCTCTTCTATATATGCATGCCCCGAATTTATGCAAGCTGCTGGGATATTTCAAGATTTCTAGACTCTGATTTCCAATGCAAGGTTGGAGCATTTTGTTGGAGAGGAACCCTACCAATATGTTAAACTAACTATGTATGTAGTGTAGGACTTTCGGTTTAGTTGGTCTTTTCCTAACCCCATGGTGCACTACAAAATCTAAAATATAGCTGTCAACCTCCCTTTTGATGATTTTTGTGCAGCTATCAGAGTGTCACAGTGGGGTTCATGTGAGAAGATCAGCGAGTGGCCCACGCCACTCATCGACTTATATGCGGAGATTTTCCAAGGTTGCAGCTTCTCAAAGGAGAGTAGTAAAATTCAGAATATTCATCTCACATCCATTAGATATTTTGCCTATTTCATTGCCAAGTGTGTTCTTGCTAGGAAGACTGCTAGAAAATTATCTTCATTTGATCTAGCTTTTATCTCAGCCGCCTTGAAACGAGATAGTACTTATAACTTGGATGCTTTGATAGCTTTCCATCTTGCTTCTAACCGCGAGAAAGGTGGAATTTGTGGAGGTCTTATTGCATCCCATTTATTAGCTTTGCATGGTTTAGCGCCTCACCATTCAGACTTTAAGTTTCCCATAGTGAGGCTATATCTCAATTCCATGGTACAACAAAATTTTTTTCTTCTTGGGATATTTTGAGCGAGTTACCTTATGAAAGAACCTTTCTCAAAAGTGGTTGGAGAGGGGATAAGTCTGAGAAAGTAGTCCCTTTGCCTGCACCAATTTTGTTTAACTTTGATAACATGAAAGGATGGTCACTCACGGAGGAAGAACTTGACACATACATGGCGGAACTCTCCCAGCAAGAGGAGAATGTTGGAGAGGATGCCGAAGATTATTCGGTTCATCCCTCCAATATGGGGGAGTCTTCATACCAGCAGCCCTCTTATGATTGGGGCGCTTCTTCTTCATAACGAGGGCCTAATTATGATCATTCCTACGATGATCCACCTGCTTGGAGTTACTACCCGCATTTCGGTTGATCTCCACTTAGGCCAAAAGCATAAGCTTGGGGGGAGGTATACCGACATCACACTCATCTACATATCATGTTTCTTCGGTACTTTGTGTATCCATGTTTTTCTTTCTTTTTAGTCTTTGTTTCTGCTTTCCAAAACACAAAAGGACCAAAAATATTTTCGTTGTTTCTCTTTGTTTGTTTCTTCGTCTTTTAGCTTTGGTTTGCTTTTCTTTCTTTTGGCTTTGGTTTGCCATAAGAAAAATCCAAAAAGATTTTGCTTTGTTTGCTTTTGCCTTCAGTTCTTGCTAAAAAAAATCAAAAACCCAAAAATATTTGTTGTTCTTCTTTGGTTTTGTTAAGTTTGTTGCAGGGTTCAGCGGTCCTCAGTGACTCCTTTGGAGTTTGGTTTCATGTTATTATTCAAGCCACACAAGTCAAAGGCAATAATGATGGATTATGAAAACTCGAGGTGTGGTAAGAGGCTGGTAATGAACTCTATTTGTCTTCATTTTGTACATATACTCATCATTGTGGGCATGCTTAGTCTGTTCATGTAAGGTGTATGTATTTATTGGATGCTTAGTAGTTCTTGCTCTCTTATGATTAGCTCCAACTTGCTAATAGTTTGTAGCATGTCATATGAATGTTTGCTTGCATTGTTCTATTCATAACTTGGTATGACATTGTGGTATCCTCCTCTGAATGTTTCATTTGAATCGAATTGGAACATGCTCACACATGCATATGACTAAAAAAAAGTCAGTTAAGCCTTGATGATTTATTTTGTCTCAGAGTTCTTGTATCACTTTTATTCCATAATTAATTTTGTTTTGTTGCAAGCATGATTATGACAGTTACTGCTATCTCTCTCTCGTTTGTTGCTCCCTTTCTATTGCTAGCCTTCACTTGCACTGAGTATGAGCTCTAGTTGTGCTTCCAACTCCCCAAAACCAAAATTGTCAAAAAGTGTCCACCATATCTACCTATTAGCATGATTGATATTCCGTGAATATTTATGATGCCTCGCTTTCTTCCAAATAAAATGTTTGCTTGTTATGAGAAAGTTAGTTAGTAAAGCTCTCACAAACTTGATGGCACACTTTATTTTATTGCACTTAATAAACTTGAACCATTGTGACTATCCATAAAAGTTATATGCTGGGAGTTAGCAAAACCATGCTGTCACGGGGAACGCTTTCAACACCTGTAAATATTATCCAGTTGATATCATGCTCTTTTGTTTACGGATGTTGGCGGTGTGAAATAAAAGGGGAGCTTATAAGTCCATGGAGTTATGTATATGTGTTAGATAAACGCCTAGGCCACTAGCCTAAGCCATGCCTAATCACGGTGGAAACTTGCAACATCACCATAGTGAGAAACAAAGATAAGAGAAAAAGAAAAAGAGAGAAAGAGGAAAGAAGAGAAAAAAGCACCATTTTCCCATGGTAAATAAGAAGATTGCTGATATGCTCACTGTCTGTTGCCTTGTCATTTTGATATGGGATAGCTCCCGTGTCATGGGGCAAGGGGTACCCCGTTGGCGGTTCTCTATGATACACATGTATTTACAATGACAAGAACTTACCGGTAACTAAAGTTGAGTAGCATGAGGAACGGCCCTCGTACTCAAGGGACATGAGATTTCTAGTTTATGGTTCATCAAGCATATAACTTGTATTGGACCTCACTTTAAACTTAATCATTTAAAGATGCCTATGATAGAGTCAATGGGAGATCAAAGCTAATGAGTACCATACTTTCAGCATTTGGAAATCTTTCAAACTTTTCAAAACCATTTCACTTCTTTGTTGAGTCACCACTTATTCTATGAGTACCTTCTTGAGATCATAGTTGTCATTCTTAGTGTAATGTGCTTGTCTCAAAACTTTGTTAATGATGACATAACTTTGATGTTTTTATCTTTGATATCTTTACTTCTAGTCTTCGCTTGAACTTCAGAGGTGTCTTGGCATTTATGTTTTTGATCTACAATCAAAGGCAAGCGAGATACCACTCTATCATACCTTCTTATGAGCATTTCAATGTTGCTTATATTTATGTTTCATGCTACTTATTATTATTGTGTTGGAATCTCTTCATATCTTGCAATAACTATTAAGTAGACTTAGTTGCATACTCTTTATTATGAATTGCCTAAGTATCTACTCATGTACTGAGAATATATACATCATATGAAGCAAATGTGTTCGTGAAAGTTTCTTTTATCGCACTCAGTTTTCAACTGAATTGCTTGAGGACAAGCAATAAGCTAAGCTTGGGGGAGTTGATACATCCAAAACGTATCTACTTTCCCGAACACTTTTTCTATTGTTTATCCTCTAATTTGTGTGATTTGGATACAACTAACACGGACTGACGCTGTTTTCAGCAGAATTGCTTTGGTGTCTAGTTTTTGTGCAGAAAATCAACTTTCAGGAAAAATCCTGGAAAATATCGCAAAACTCTATTTTACCAGAAGACTCACGGAGCCTGAAGATGTGATGGAGGAGGGCCACGAGGGGCCCACACCCCTGGCCGCGCGGGCCAGGCCAGGCCGCGCCTGGAGGAGGTGTGGCCACCTCGGGAACCCTCTCGGTCTCCCTCTTCGCCTACATAAAGACTTCTAACCTAAAAATAGAGGGGGTTTAATGTTTTTCCAGATAGAGTTCCGATGCGCTGCCACCACCAGAAACCGCGATTTGGAACTAGAAACTCCGTTCTGGCACCTGCCGGGACATGGAATTGGAGGAGATCATCACCATCATCATCACCGACGCCTCTCCATCAACCATCCATGTTTCCCCCATCCATGAGTGTAACATCCCAGTATTAGCACCTAGAAATAGACAGGACACATGTTTGTGCATTGCATTCATGCATAAGAAAATCCGGGGAATTTTCGCGCAAAACTAAAAGAGCTATGGACGGATCGAGATATCTGTTGTTATGATGGAAAGGTTAGGGCTAGTGCTCTGGATTTTGACATGACCTTGGTTGAATCCTTTGCATTAGGGTGGAAGCAATTCAAATCATATATTTGAATTCAAGAGAAATTTAAAATTGAATTATAAATGAATCACAATAACAAATTGAAATTGAATTCTTATTTACAAATAAGGTATAAATGTTTAGTATATTTAAATCCCAAAAGGAAGGAAATTTAATTTTATAATTTTGGGGAAAAGAATTTTCATTCAAGACTTCAAATATGAGATCATACAATTCAAATATAACTTGGATTTAAACTTAAATCTAAAACTATCATAGAATATTCCATAATCATAATACAAAGTGGTATAAGTAAATAAAATCTTTATTACATAAATATGAATTTAAGAAATTACAAGATACAAATAATAAATATCAATTACAATTAGTGAATACTAATATAATGTTTAAAAGGAAAAGGTTAATATTCATTACTTTAATATAAATATTACAAGGTTTTTACAAGTAAATAAAATTACAAATGAATAAAGGAAAAATTCCTAAATCTACTCCTGATCATTTATTTGTATCTCTTCCTGATTCTTGATCCTTGCAAAACAACACAAATGATAACAAAAAACAATAAAGAATAAAAGAAGGGTTAGTATATTATTTTTACTCTCAGATTTGGCATACAAATGATATGCTTTGACTCATCATTGATGTATTATTCAAAAAACGGTCCAATGTTAAAATATGTTATTATCCAGAATGTTAGCCTCGGTACTGATGCATCATAGGCAGGGGCAAATTTCACCAAGTAAGGAGAGAGGCAAGTTTCACCATGGATAAAGAAGAGGATCCAGCCAAACAGTAATGCTCAATTTTACTTGATCATATCCATGAAGAGAAATATCTTACTGTCAGGGGACTTAAACCAGGAAGAGATATATGTAAGCAACACAGTCATTGCATGCAGGACGTGTGCTGTCGACACAACAAGATAGCACTAGAGCTAGAAAAAAGAAAACACAGCCACCATCACTGGTTAGACACGCCATAGTCTTATCATCTTCCCATAGCCACACTTCTCTGTCTCAAGAACCCCACAACAAACATCATCAGCACTTGCTAGAATTCCAGTAGAACCAACCACAACACACCAATCCAATCCACCAAAAAACCATTTAAGATGGTTATTTAATGGAGGGGAAGGAATAAGTGAAAGGCAAGAACATCAGCAACCATAAGGGGAGTACCCAAGAGGAGCAGAGCTAGTAAGAAGAGAGGCCAAGAACTGACCAATATTAAGATCAACATCATCACACTCTACCACAAAAGGTAAATCATATTAATTATTTCCAATCATCTTCTGAGCATAACTAGTCCAAATCAACATGGATCTATCCCAGAAATGTTTGCACACACATAGTAATTACTCATCCATCAAGTATGTTTAATTGGTAAGTGTTTATCATCATTTGGTCTAAAAAAGAATCATGGCAATCAATCCAGCTAGCCATCTGCAACACACAAACTAGCTAAACAAGTGGGTTATGTGCATCTTCCAAGGAAGTACCACATAGCTTGCCATCATGCCTAGCTAGTGAAACATGAGTTACTAAGCTAGACTTAATCACCATATTCTTCTTTTAAACCATCAGTACACATGAAAATTTTAATACCCTTAACAACCACTTGCTCATCTTGTATGGACAAACAAGAAGAAGAATAACCATCTCAAGAAGATCATTATCTCCATCAACCATCTCATAAAATGATATACCATCAATTTATGTGATCCAAATGATTTCAAATCATTTCCCTAGTTTAAATAACTAGGAATCATTCAAATATTCCATTATCTTGTTGATAAGACCAATTCCAAAACTCATCATAAAGGGAATCTTCTAAAAACAATCATATCATTTTCCTAGTAAAGATTATAGGAATCAAGATTCATATCCAGTTCCCACTGGTAGTATTAACAGGGACTAGATAGGCCCAAGAAATTTCCCTGAACTTATGGATAGAACATTATATTCCTTTACTGCTCAACTGGACACCTATAGTTCCATTAGTTTCTTATTGGAGCAAAATTAAAAGTTATCATTACCAGTAATCACACAAATTCATACTGCCGGAACTTGACAGTAATAAAACCAACACCATCATCCAATAGCACATTTGGATTATGAACATTATGTCTCAAATTACAGGAGCATATATATAGTTACAATAAAAGAACAATAGTAGATGTACCAAAACCAAGTTAATCCACTAACACTTATTCCAAACATGAATAAAATCTCATCACTAAACCACCAAGTTGAATTAACATTAGTTCCAGAATAGAATATTACTAAAACTTGATTCAAACCAAAGTTTTGAATTTAAATATTCATTTACCTATTACCTCTTAGCTATCAGCAATAACCACAAGAATAATACCAAGCCCAACTATGAATCAAGTCATAATAGCACATGCTCTATTTTTACAGACAACAATAGTACATGTATCAAATCAAGTGGAGGCATTAAGCACTTAATCAACAAAATCAACTACACTCCCAAACATACCACTCTGATCAATTGGACTTTGCTCAAGAGCAACGCTAAAAAAATGTTCCAACCACACAGGAGATTCACAAGGGAAAATTCCTAGATAGAGCCGATTACGAGAGAGAAAATAGGAAGACCAGAGTAATAAAAGGGGATAACATACTTGTGGTCCTCACTAGGGTGTGAAGAGAAAGCAGTGGGCGGTGTCGAGGTAGATCACGGCGGCACGGGGAACACCCAGAGGGCGCTGCAACCCGTGCTAAGCCGCGTTCATAGAGATCATGCTGAGGACATGTCAACACCCGGATTTTTAATCCCAGATGCCTGTTATGCCATACCTCGCAATCCCAGGATTACCATTTTTGCAAGACATAACTGAATTGGATACCACAGTACATCATCCATTACAAACCATACATAAGGTCTGACACAAATAGGGATCTCATGATCCAGTTCTTAATACAACTTCAAGCAGCGGCATATGTAATAATAACAGTAGCGTAGGTGAAGCTCCATCTTCTGGGTCACAGGAAATGCTGACGATGGGAGATTATCCTAGTTGTCGTAACCTTCCTGGGGTCCATCCTCCAGGTACTCCTCTTCATAGTTTGGCCACGGGAATAGCCAGGGACAAAGCCATGAGTACTCTTTAAGTACTCGCAAACTAATACTAACAAGTGTAGGGTTTTTTTGATAATAGGACACTAGGCTCTAGGGTTGTTTTGCAAGAAGCCAGATTTATCTCTACTAAGTTCAGAAGCAAGAGAGCTAGTTGAAGTTTATAACAACTAGGTGGGAACTTGTATTTCATATCACGACCCTGTTGTGGTCAAGTCAAATTCTCAATTCATTTCACAAGTCATTTTGAAAACACACGGGACGGGAACAGTATGGCAACTCCAACTGCCATCCATAACCGCGGACGCGGCTATTCGAATAGTTTAACACTCTGTAGATATTGTACAGTTTCACCACAACATTCGATACATCCGTCAGGAACAAATCCTGAATTCACCATACTCAGTATGCGGATAATCAATCCTAACCTTTCAATTACACGCCCTAGTATAAGCACCTCTCCTGTGAGTTTGGCCTCCCAACCATGACCAACTGTCATCTTGGGTACTGCACATGTGGACAATCTTCACAAGGTATCCTCAGCTCAGACCTTGGCCATGAGGGAACTAATACTAAGGTATATAAGTTTCCAGTCAAGCCCTACCCAATCTTCGGGTATTGTGGTTGTACGGTAAAATTGGAATGGTATCGCATCCACACAACCATCAGTTTTATAAAGGGCTAAGGCTCATGCCTCAACATTTTCATCGCCAAAATCATTTGGTGTTCAGAAACACATGTCAAAACATCTCAGTAGAATGATCCATCATTCTAAGGTTTTCATAACCATTTTCACCAAGTATTCCCATCTAAAGTTGATCAAGTTTTATGCTTAGAACTAGCATCTACAAGTGGGGGTGAGTACTAATGAGGGGTAGTAAACTAGTGGGGTTTCAACTAAGTTCAATCTCATGCCTTAGGATGACATCAAGATTTTCTAGCTTAGGCCAAATTTTATGCTCTTTTTGCAACCTTCAATTATATCTTTCTAGAATCTACAAGCTACTGAAGTACACTCTAAGCTAAATCTTTGATAAAGAAACAAAGGTATAAAGCTTGCAAGTAAAACTAGGATTGGGTATCAAGTGGGTATGATCACATATGCTTAAGGCATATAGCAGGAATGGTAACAAGTAAGGGTTTGTTTGCATCAGTAGAGTATCTTGCAAGTGTTATCTTGCATAATTGCAAGTATAATCTTGCATAGGTCAACTTGATTACTAAGTCTTGCCTTGTGCAGAGCAGTGGTTGAAGTTCTCCTCGGCTTCTTCTTCGTAGTATCCTCCTTACTCCTCGTATCCTTGGTCGGTACTAGCGTCTATAAACAAATACGAGATACACAATCACCAAACAATACTTAACTACTTTCAATCATCACACAAAGGTCCTATATATGATCTAGCATCATCACTAACATTACAAGATTAAAGCTTGGTTTAATTCCTTTTATTTTTTTAGAAAAGTAATTTCTACTCCTTGAAAAACTACATAAGATTTAATAATCTCCAAACCAAACATGGGATCATGTTGACACATGTCATCACCACATATTTTAGTCCATGGAAATGTGATTTAAAGTGGTGTCACAATTTAATAAGGTTTTACCATTTTATTTTAAGTAAATAAGTGACTAGAAATGCCTATGTGGCATTCTTTTATTACTTGGTCATTATTTCTGTAAGTAAACCTATATATTTTTATATATTCTGAAAGGTATGGTTAAATGTGATTTTTGAGAGTTGGAATCAACTCAAAAGCTATTATGGTTTAAATTTGAAAAATGTTTGAATGCAGAAAAGCTTCTGCCTTGTTATTTTTACCAAGGATGATCTATAGATCCAAATGACTTGAATCCAACGGGCTTGGGTTCAGCATTCCAAGACCTTTTTAACAAAATTGGTTTCATTCAATTTGGTTCACTGAATCGACCTGGGTTGATTTTTGAAACTAGGTACAGAAGTGTGTTTGAAATAAAATGGAAAAGGTTAAATTCAAATGACTGGGCTGCGCGGGAAGCGATACTGGGTCGGCCTGCTAAGAACAACGCTTACGCGGGCTGGTTAAGTTGCTGTCCCCACATGTCAGTGAGACGAGGAGGTGCGAAGCAGTATGGGGCGATGTGAGCCGTGGGATCTGGTTCTAATCTAACGGCTGAGGGTCATCGTCGACGTTGGGCAACGCCGGCGAGACAGAAACCTAACGCGGCAGGTGGGGGTCATTGGGGGCTCACTGGGGCTCAGGCGAGGGTCGGCGAGGAGGGCGAACGACGAAGTCGATGACGGCGAACCTCCTGGTACCCGCAGCTTCTCCTGGGGCGGCTCCAATTGCTGGCCCCCTTCTTCTCCAGCAGCGGCAGGCTCCGGTGAAATTCTTGCGAAGCGCTGCTCGCCTTGCTTCGGGACTGAGGCGAGGTGGTTCTGGGTGAGAGGGGAGTGAGATGGTGTGCTCAATTCGGCTGGGGGTGGCCTCTATTTATAGTGGTGAGGGGGAACCTACGGGCGCAAGCTGGGCTCGTCGTGGTCGACGGCACAGAAGGCTAGCGGCGTGGGCGACGGTAGGGGGCGGTGCGGTGCTCCTTGGCGATGCTCAACGACATGGTGGCAAGGCGTGGGGCGGTGCGGTTTGGTCGGAACACGGCGGTGCTCTGCGCGTGCCCGACAGAGGTTTTTAATGCGCATAGCGTGCATGGTCCGCACGGCGGCGAACGAGCGTGTCTGCGGGGTTGCTGGGACGGCGGTGATCACGTATGCACGCGGCGAGGGCGGCGCGCGGTCTGTGGGCGTCGGTTGAGCGTGGCGCACGGGGCGCGCTCTCGGCATGGTTGCTGGCGAGCTTGGCATGGTCCATGCGTGTGGTCCAGGGGGTGGCAAGGTTCGAGCGCTGGACAGGGAGTGGCGGTGGGGTGTTGGCTTGCTCCCAGACATGTTGGCTAGTCTTGTTTCTTCTCCTAGCTCGTTGTCGACATGTGGGTGGCAAGGGTGCACTCGGCCTGCTCACCATTGATGGCATTGCCAAGCTTACAGTGATGCTAGAGGTTTGCAATGGAGCTAGATGATCTACTAAATCCTAGTTGTAACCAGAGAGGGAACAAGTTAGGCTCCAATCACTGCTCACAATAGTGTTCGGATTTTGTTTGATTTGAATCTGCAAGGTGTTTGATGAAATGGCCGCAAGAATTCAAGTTTTGAATTTTGAAAAGATTTTTGGTGGGTGTGCTAGTATGGTGCTGGTGAGTCTGTAGATGCTTGGGTTTTGAAAATTGAGCTTGTTTGATTGGTTTTTGAAAAAGTGGGATCTTCCCATATGATAAAGATTCAATTTTGAACTGTCCTTTAAACCATGCATTTGAAAGTTTCTAGATGATCAAAAAGTGGGCCTTGATACCTTGTTATGAGTACAATCAAGGGGTGCAAAGATCCAAACAAGTTTCTGTAAAGTTCTGAAAGTTTGGGACAGCCAAAGTAGGCATGGGAGTTAAATTGGTCAAAATGACCATTCACTCAATTTGGTTTGTTTTGATTTATTTGTCTTTGGGAAAAGTGTGAGGATTTTTTAGATGATGTTTAATTCACCTAAGAATCCATTTACAAGCAAAGAAACACACAGTCAAGGTGATTAAAAAGAATTCAAATTGGAATGCATACACACATGCATGCTTTCAATTTTTTATTTAGAAAAGTTTTTGTTAACCCTAATTTTGATGATTAGAGTTTGATGATCCAAGTTAGTATTTTTGCGATGTTACAAACTTTCCCCCCTTAAACAAAATCTCATCCCGAGATTTGAAAAAGGACGAAAAAGATTACCTAGGATTTGAAGAGATCGGGAAACTCCGTCCTGATGTGATCTTCGTGCTCCCAGGTAGCTTCCTCTTCCATGTGGTTGCTCCACTGAATCTTGAGAAACTTGATGCTTCGGGTTCGGGTAGTTCGGAAAGCTTCTTCCAAAATACGGATGGGTACTTCGGGATAGGTCAGGTCATCGTTGATCTCTATGGTCTGATGATCGATATTCTTGAACACTTCGGTCTTCTCTGGAACTTCGAGGCACTTGCGAAGTAATGAGATATGGAACACATTGTGCACAGCTGACATCTCTTCGGGTAGTTCCAATTGATACGATACTTCTCCTCGATAGTTCATAATTTTGAAGGGTCCGATATATCTGGGGGCTAACTTTCTTTTGAGTTGGAAACGCTGCATTCCCTTCAATGGCGACACTTTCAGATAAACAAAATCTCCTATGTTGAAGGCGAGGTCTCGACATCTCTTGTTGGAGTAACTCTTCTGTCTGGACTGGGCGGTCTTGAGGTGCTCACGAATCTTGTGAACCTTCTCTTCTGCTTCTCGTAGGATGTCGGGTCCGAAAATCTGACTCTCTCCTACTTCCGACCAGTTCAAAGGGGTACGACACTTCCTTCCGTAAATGAATTCAAATGGGGCCATTTGCAAACTAGCTTGATAACTGTTGTTGTATGAAAATTCATCAAACGGCAGACAGTCTTCCCACTTAGATCCATATTCTAACACACAGGCTCTCAGCATATCTTCGAGTATTTGATTTACTCGCTCCGTTTGTCCATCTGTCTGAGGGTGATAAGCGGTCCTGAAATCTAGGCGGGTTACTAAACCTTCTTGGGCTTTCTTCCAGAATCTCTAGGTAAATTGAGTTCCTCGATCCGATACGATGTTCTTGGGGACTCCGTGCAAACTCACTATCCTAGCGATGTATAACTCCGCTAGCTTCGAACTCTGATATGTGGTCTTGACCGGTAAGAAATGAGCGACTTTGGACAATCGGTCCACTATGACCTAGATAGAGTCATTTCCCCTACTAGAAGTAGGCAGTCCGGTGATAAAGTCCATTCCAACAGAATTCCATTTCCATTCCGGAATCTGCAATGGTTGCAACAATCCAGCGGGTCTTTGATGTCCTGCCTTGACTCGCTGACATATATCACACTTGGCGATATAGCTTCCGATTTCTCTCTTCATCTTATGCCACCAAAATTGCTCTTTCAAATCTTGATACTCTTAGTTCCTCCGGGATGGATAGAATAAAGAGTATCATGAGCTTTCTTCAGAATAACTTCTTTCAACTCAGAATCTGCTGGTACACAAAGGCGTCCTTTGTACCACAGAACTCCTTCTTCGTCTTCGGTGAATCCGGGTACTTTGCTTGTACCGATACGACGCTTGATTCTGTCGATACTAACATTTCCCTTCCGCGCCCTTTGATCTGACTGATCAAAGTGGGTTGGAGTTCTATGC
Source organism: Avena atlantica (assembly GCA_910589765.1). Classification (NCBI taxonomy): domain Eukaryota; kingdom Viridiplantae; phylum Streptophyta; class Magnoliopsida; order Poales; family Poaceae; genus Avena; species Avena atlantica. The sequence continues at coordinate 211,990,804 of OU342738.1, forward strand.
TAGCCAAAAATCCTTCACTTACTAATTCTATTCGAAAATCTTCCATCACTTTGTGCAAGCTTGGTTGCTCCTTCAAAATCATAGAGTTCAAGTGGCACGACAATCTGCTAAGGGCATCTGCTACCACATTGGCTTTACCAGGGTGATAGTGAATGTCCAGATCATAATCCTTGATTAGCTCAATCCATTCTCTCCTGTCTCATATTCAGCTCCTTCTGAGTGGATATATACTTAAGACTCTTGTGATCCGAATAGATCTCACAACGATTTCCCATCAGGTAGTGTCACATCCCAAAATTTTCCAAATTTTGAAATGTGAAAAATAAATAAACAAATTAAACAATCGTTAAAATTTAGGGTGAGAAGAAACTTTTTGATTCCAATTGGAAACATCAAAACCTATTTTGATCAAATAAGATCCTAAAGGGATTTAAAAAGATAAACAATTAATAAAGAAAGTTTTAATAGTTGGAATCATTTTTTTTGGATCTTTTAATAAAAAGAAATGGTTTTCAAAAGCAAAGGTGGAAATATAAATAAGGATTATTTTATAGTGTTGGAGATATGCCCTAGAGGCAATAATAAATATGGTTATTATTATATCTTTGTGTTTATGATAAATGTTCACATTCATGCTATAATAGTATTAACAAGGAAACATTAATACTTGTGTGATTTGTAAACTAAAATCGAGTCCCTAGTAAATCCTCTTTATAATACTAGCTTGTTGGTTAATAAATGATTGTGGTTTCCCTATCATGAACATTGAGATGTTATTAACAACAAGATCATCTCGTTAGGAGAATGATATGGTGGACATACTCCTGTAGATAAGCGTAGCATAAAGATCAAGTCATTTTAATAGTTCAATTGCTATATGCTTTCTGATACATAGTAACCTAATTCCTTCGACCATGAGATCATGCATATCACCTTCACCGGAAGGATGCTTTGATGACATCAAACACCACACCGTAACTGGGTGGCTATAAAGGTGGCATTGAGTGTTCGGAAGGTATTGGTTGAGACACAAGGATCAAGAGTGGGATTTGTCCATCCATATGACGGATAGATATACTCTGGGCCCTCTCGGTGGAATGTCATCCAATTACCTTGCAAGCATGTGACTGGCTCACAAGGGATCACATATCACGGGAACGAGAAAAGAGTACTTATCAGTAACGAGGTTGAACTAGGTATGTAGAGATACCGACGATCATAACCTCGGATAAGTAAACTATCGTGAGACAAAGGTAAATGGGTATCGTATGTAAGTGGTTCATTCGATCGCAAAGTAATCGTAGAAATATGTGGGAGCCATATGAATTTCCAGATTCCTCTATTGGTTATTGTTCGGAGAAGTGTCTCGTTCATGTCCGCATAATTCACGAACCGTAGGGAGACACACTTAAGGATTCGACGTGGTTTGAGTACTTATGGAATGATGAGTAAGAGACCGAATGTTGTTCTCAGTCTCGGATGGGATCCGGGATATCACGAGGAGATCCGGAATGGTCCGGAGAATAAGATTCATATAAGGAAAGTCCTGTTTCGGGGTTGGAGAGTGGTTCCGGTGTTTTCATCAGGAATGTTCTAGAAGGTTCCGGAATGTCCGGCACTCCGGAGGGGAAGGGTACATGAATGTGTCATATAAAGTTGGAATGATTGCATCATGTACTAGGTGTCATCGCTGAACAAAATAAAGGGTTTAATCAAATCCTAGTTTGAAAAGTCAAACACCAATTTGAAAAGTCAAACGGCTATTTTGTGAGGTGGAGGGGAAGTAGGAAACCTACTTGGGGAGGAGTTCCCTCCCTCCACCGCCGGCCCACTTGGGATCCGAGTTGGGGAGGGACTCCCCTCCCCTTGGCCGGCGCCTCCCACCTATATAAGGAGGGGCAGGGCTGCCCCTCCAAACACACAAGTTGCCCCCCTCTAAACCCTAACCCTAGCCACCACCCTCCATAGCCGCCGCCTCCTAGGGCAACTCGCCTCCGCCGCCTAGGCCTAACCCTAGCCGCCGGCCTTGCCCCCTCCTTGGTGCGTCTAAACCGTAGACCGCCGAGGCTCTCTCTCATAGTCCACCATACTCGCTCCGGCTTAAGGCGAAGCCCTGCGAGATCTCCCCTCTACTTCCGGTACCACGCCGTTGTGCTGCTGGAATCTCGAGGAGAGTGCTACAACCTCCGCTGCCTGCTGGAACAAGGGATAGGAAGGTCTTCATCGAGTACCGAACGTGTGACCGACTGCGGAAGCGCTGCCGGAACGCAGCGCCGGAAGGATCGTCTACACGATCTTGAGATCGGCAAGAGTACGACTACATCACCCACGAGAATCCGCTCTCGTTAAACACTTTGAATCTTCGAGGGTGATTTATTCCATCGACTCGTTGCTACAATCTAGTAGATAGATCTTGGCTTGTTTGTTTGTATGCGGTAGAATTTTTTTGTTTTCCATGCTACGAAACCCTACATATAGAGCCAAATTAAATCTTGGCCAAGCTTTTGAAATAAAATATTTCTATTTGATAAAAAGTGTAAAGGTTTATTTAAATAAAATAATAAGGATTTATTAATATCCAATTTTATTTAAGTAAAGGCTTTTCCCATTTTAAATAAACACTAAAACTTGTTAAAGTATTTTAAATAAAAATTCCAAGTGTTTTATATTTTCAAATGAAACCTACTGAAAAGGTTTTGGTATTATTTAGATTTCAAATAGAGTTTTTAAATAAATTAAATCCTATTTGAATTAAAGACTAAGGTCTATTTATTTAATTATTAATAGATCCTAAAAGAATAAAAGAATTATTTTATTTTGGACTTTGGATTATGATGTTAAACAGAATTAAAATCAATACAAAGTTTGGTGGTGGTTTGAATTGATTTGTTGTTTGAATTATTTGAATGAAAATCAAATCAAGAAATTCAAAACAGAAAAGGAAAAACATTTGGTATAAAAAAATGAAATGAAACAGACCTAACCCAACAGGCCCAGCAAGCCCACACGCAGCCCAACTAAACTCCCCCTCTGGTGAACCGTTTTCACTCAGAAAAGAACCCACAGAGTCACTGAGCAGTGGACCCCATGCCCCCTCTCTCTCACGCTGACGAACGGGACCCACTAGCCTGTTCATCGTTCTCACCCGCCGCGACTGCTTCCCCTTTCCTTCCTGCCGTTCTCTGTCTTTCAAGCCCCGATTAAACTAGCATCAACGCCGCTATAATTCTTCGCCGTGACCACGCCCATTTAATCGCCTACGACTCCTCTCTCCTTCCCCTCACTTGCCAGCACCTCTCTGCCCCAGGGTTGTTCTAATTTTGAACCACACCGCCACTGTCTCCGGCGAGCTTCACTTCCAATTCCGGCCATAACTCACCGCGCCTCGCCTCCCTCGGCACGCGAGCTTGTTCCCCATCGCCTGGCGCACCTCCCAGTGTCAACTGCTTGACCGCGACCGCTCTAGAAGCTCGGCTTTGTCAACATCAGAGCGCCACCGACGACCGTGTATACTCCGACAAAGTCTCCCCGTAAGCCCCGTCCTCCCCTCTCTCTCTCCCGATGATGATCCCATACTCGCGACCCTCGTGCGCACCTAACCGTGCCTCTACTTTGTCTTAGCGTGGTCCTAAACGTCGGCAGGAACGACAGCCCGAGAGCACCGCCGCCCGCAGCAACTCCAGTGAGGGATTCCCATCTTCCCCGTGCACCCCTGCCCAACGACGAGTACCTTGAGCATCAGAGCGTCTCTGCGATCTCGGTGAGCATCTCCTCTCCCTCCTTTCCTTCCTGCTTCGCCAGAACCACCGCGAGCAGAGCCCACGCCGCCAGTCGCCGCCGCCAGCGCCGCTCGCTTTTGGTCAATGCGCTGTGGTCCGTCGGATCTAGATCCAAAGGATCAGATTAGATCATAAGAGAAATGGTACGCGTCCATCTGAGCCGTGTGATTTAAGTGAAATCCTGCGGTCCAGAGAGGCTGATCCGCACGAAGCGGTACCGTCCAGTTAGATTGCGCCACGTGGCCAGTCTGTTTGAATAAAAACAAGAAAATGTTCTAATAGAATTGCAAACTTGTAAAATTCATAACTTTAGTTCTACACGTCCAAATTTTGCAAATTTTATATCAATGGAATCAGAAAGACAAATACTACCCAACCATGCACTTTGTTTAATGTTTTAATTCTGGAAAATTGGTTGAATTTGCAGAAACTTGTGTAGGCATATTTTGAATATAAAAATTATTCTAGATATATTTTTAAGATGAAATCTTTGCAAAATGGATTATTGTGAACCTACTGACCATAGGAACCAACTTATGGATTTAAAAATGTATTTTTTGAAGTTAAGGAATAAATATTGGAGTTAGAGCATTTCTAGTCAAATAAAAATATTGTTTTTGGTTTAGAAATGAGTTTTGAATAAAACCTTTGGGAAATGTTTTGATTCAAACCTTCTGACCCTAAACACCAAGTTAGTGACTTAAAAACATATTTTATGAACCCTATAAAGTTATTTCCTTGCAAAAATACAATTCTAACAAACATAAAATATCACTTTGGTATAAAATTTGTTTATGAGATAAAACCCTTTGCAAATAGTTTTACCACTTTGGTAAATGACCACTTTGAGCTTTAAAATGTTTAGAGCCTAGTAGAAACCACTTTTGCAAATAAAACTATCTTTTGCATGCTTGCATGCATGACCTTGTTTTTGTTATTTTATGTGTGATAAATGGTTTGAATGCTAGTTGAATTTGTGTTTGCTTGATTGAATTGTAGTGAAGTTAGAAGAGTGTGATATTTGCAAGATCAAGAAGTGAACCAACATTCTCTACTAAAAGGCAAGTGACACTATCATCCATGTCCTACTATTTTCATTACACTTCGTGGATTTTTGTAACATGCATGATAAGGACTACTACATTTTATGCTATGCTAAATCCTATTAGGATACCCTTATATCTTCCTTAGTGAAAACAATGTAGTTGTAGTATGCTTAGCCCTGCTATATATTTGGGATGGGATACATGATATATTATATGAAGTGTTAAAAAGATATATGTTTTCTATAATAAAACAAGTATTCAATGAACCACCTGGGTGGAAAAGGATACTCAAGTTTTGGACAAGGTGGCAACAAAGGGAACCATGTTTATATGGCTATCTTTTTGCATGTGCACTAGAAGAAAACTACCCAGGGACTTAGAGATTGAACATGTTTCTCATACAGTGGCTTCCATGTACAACCACATGCTAAATGGGCTCTGGCTTAGTCAACTACATAGTGGAAGACCCATGCATTGGCATCTTCAGGTTAACTAGAATTGTGTAAGGGAAATTTATCCGTACATTGGTGCCTGGTTGACAAGATAGCATTGTGTATTGGGAGGACTTCTATGGAAAGACATTGTCACATTCTCGATCTGTCGGTACTCCATTTTGGTGAGTACTTATCCAGCGGCCACTGGTGGCGTCAAGACGAGATTGATTGTGTATGTGGGTAAAGTGTACAACTTCTGCAGAAGATGAAATTCTAAGTACTTAGCCGTGTCCCCGGTTACGGACAACTCTGAGCAACTAAGGCCTGAAGCTATGGAAGATCTCGACATTCCAATTTCTCAAAGTAAAACTTGATGGTGACAACAAGGGATTAGAAGCACTTGGAGTTTTCCAAGAAGTTCAGAAAGATTGACAAAAGATCAAAACTATTTTGGAAAAGATAGGACAAACTATATTGCTTTCTGCAAATGAGCCTAAACCCTACTTAGCCAAATATGCATGTAATGATAGGATCCACTTATTTCTACATAGTAGTGACACTTGCTAATACAATTCAAATGTATTAACCCTTGTGGCTGCAACTTATCATGTTGCAGGTTTGTTTGAGTTAGTGAAGTGTTGTTGAATAGGATTACAAGTCTACAACCAACACTGATTGCCTATGGCACTTTGAAGATGAAGGACTCCATGCTATAGTTATTTCTGTTGCAATGTAATGAGATAGCCAAATGAGCTATGTAAGATGTAATGAATTATTTTATTCCTGGTTATAAAGTTGTATTATGACCTTTGTTTCTTGATATTACATCTTAACTGTGGATGCTAGCTATTGATCCAGGGACTAGCATTGTAAACACAGGGATCTCTACCTTATTAAAGGTTGGGAACCTTACAGGTAGTGTCTCCATGTCTTCAGGGCTAGAACTACGGCTACGAGTTCGAGGTCAGGGGTTGGGTAATTTTGCTCATGTTGCTTCAGTTGTCGAGATAGATAAGAGATAACTTTGCCTTCTTTCATTAGCACACATCCGAGGCCGATCTTGGATGCATCGCAATATACGTCGAAGGGCTTCATGATATCCAGCATGATCAAGATTGGGGCTGAAATCAGTCTCCTCTTGAGTTCTTGAAAACTCGCTTCACATTTGTCCGTCCATTCAAACTTCTTGTCCTTCTTCAGCAATTGGGTCATGGGTCTGGCGATACTCGATAATCCTTCTACGAACTTGCGGTAATATCCCGCCAATCCGAGAAATGCACAAACTTGGGTTTGAGTGGTTGGGGCTTGCCAATCTTCTACGTCTTTCACCTTTGCGGGGTCAACGGCAATTCCTCCGGCTGATACAATGTGACCGAGGAATCCTACCTCCTGTAACTAGAATTCACATTTGCTAAACTTGGCATACAACTGATGCTCTCTAAGGGTTCCAAGAATGGTCCTTAGGTGTAGCTCATGTTCTTCTTCTGATTTGGAATAAATCAGAATGTCATCGATGAAAACAACGACAAACTTATCTAGGAAGTCCATAAAAATCTTATTCATGAGATTCATGAAATAAGCGGGGGCATTTGTTAATCCAAAAGACATGACAATATACTCGTATAATCCATATCTGGTGGTAAAGGCAGTCTTTGGAATATCCTCTGCATGAATTTTGAGTTCATGATAACCAATTCTAAGATTAGTCTTAGAAAACACTTTGGCATCGGTCAACTGATCAAACAAATCTTCTATCTTGGGCAAGGGGTATTTGTTCTTGATGGTGACATCATTCAATTTCCGATAATCCGTACACAAACGGTTACCTCCACCCTTCTTGTCCACAAACAAGACAGGTGACCTCCATGGTGACGCACTTGGTTGAATCAATCCAATTTCCAGCATGGCATCCAGTTGCTTCTTCAGTTCTTCTAGTTCCGACGGGTTCATACTATATGGTCTCTGGGCTATGGGTCCAGTTCCGGGGATTAGTTCGATGATAAACTCGATATCCCGATCTAGGGGCATACCGGGCAAAACATCTGGAAATACATCGGGGTATTCACAGACTATTCGGACTTGGTCAATGGTAGGTTGGGCTATACTCTTGTTGCATTTGAATTGGCGAGGTAAGGTTTCATATATATGCTCGACTGATATTCCGGCAGTACTGGTCATGGTTATGGCTTTCTTGGCACAGTCAATCAATCCTTTATGTTTGGACATCCAATCCATTCCTAGTACTACTTCCAGACCTTTAGTTCCGAGTACTATCAGATTAGCATAAAAATCTATGCCATGGATTCGGATAGGGACGGCTTTGCAAATTTGCCTAGCCTTGGTGGTTGATCCGGGAATTTGAACAATCATAACATGCTTCAGTTTGGTTGGTTGAATTTTACTAGTGGATGCAAATTCGTTGACAAATGAGTGCGATGCACCAGAATCAAACAACACTCTTGCAAGTACTGAATTAACAGAAAACATACCCAGCATGACGTCTGGCGCTTCCTGAGCTTCTTCAGCATGCATGAGAAAAAGACGGCCATTGCGGTTGAGCGAATTCCCTGGGGCAAACCTTCTTCCGGGCTGAACACGACGCTGCTGCTGAGCTGGGACATTGGTATTGGGTGCTGCGGCATTCTTCTTGTTGGGGCACTCGTTAGAGTAGTGACCCTTATTTCCACAGTCATAACAAGTCACTTGCGACTTGTCCTTTGCTGCAACAGGCACAACATTGCTTCCAGTCCTCGGGGCAGTGTTGGTGTTGGTGGCAGCATTGTTGTTGTTGAACTTGGGTGGGGCACAGTTGAAATTGCTAGAATTGCCGGGGTTGTTGTGATTTCCTCTGGGTCTAGGGTTTCCACGGTTGGGATAGGTATGACGGTTCATCGGGGGTCTGTTTGTTCTTGGGGCAAATCCTGGAGATGGGTTAGGGCGATACTTTGGGGTCTGATGGGTTCCTGGCTGATGCATCATGCGATGCTTGCGGTTCTCATTGGCTTGGTTGATCTTTCCTTCCATCTGGATAGCAGAGTCGACAAGGGCTTCAATATCAGCAAAGGGGATATTGACTAACACTGTCTGCTTCTCATCGTGCAGACCATTTAGGAATCTTTCTTTCTTCTTGGCTTTGGTGTCAATCTCACCCGGGGCATACCTAGCTAATGACAAGAATTTGTCACGGTATTCTACTACAATCATCCTTCCTTGCTTCTGTTCTCTGAACTCATCTCTCATTCTCTTGATCAAACCCGGTGGCACATGGGTTCTACTGAACTTGACCTTGAATTCCTCCAAGGTCATCATCTGTCCTCCGATCATTGCACGAACACTGTTCCATCATGCCCTGGAATCTCCGGCTAGATAGTGGGTGGCGAACAGAACTTTCTCGTTCGCTTCCACTCCTGCGACTTCCAGGTTATTTTCCATGGTTTGCACCCAATCATCGGCGTCTAGGGGCTCTTCTGACTTAGTGAAAATAAGTGGGTTGGTATTCTAGAAATTCTCGAGCTTAGATCCATGGTTGTCTTGATTTCCGTGGCCTTGATTGTTGTGGGCAAGCTGAGCTATTTGTTGCAAGGTGGCTAGGTTGGCTTGACGTTCCGCTATTTCAGCTTCGCGGTCAGAAACCAACATTTGCAGGATCTGCAACATCGGGTCCGGGGATGAACCACTTCCTCCGCGAGGCATCTGAAGATTGAGATAGATCATGAGAAAAGAGGGAAATTTCTAAGGTTCTGGGACTTTGAAAAGTTTTTAAGGTTTGACTTAGATTTTCTAGCAACTTGCTTTTCATTCATTCACAGCACACGATACAACACACACAACAAAGCAAGAAAAACAGATGGTTTTAAGAACCATTCTGGAATCTACGATACAGTGGGACCGAATACTACTCACTACGCTAGTTCTCAAGTGCTACTACTCCTTGGAATCGGTGGCTTCATCATCTTCATCATCATCGATGAAGGCGAAATCATCCTCATCGGTGAAGAAATCCATAGCCCGATCCTCTAGAAAATCATCATCATCGCTGAGATAGGATTAGGGGTCTCCACGAAGATCCTCTCCGGCATTCTCCCTTTCTTCCAACTTCATGTCTCTCTCATGGATGGTCTCCTCCAAAGATGAGATACGGTGGCGAAGACGGGCAATGATGCGCTCCTTCTTATCGAGCTGACGGTGGTGAGACTTGCGATCCTTCTCTAGCATGGCGATGGTTTGGTCCTTCGTCTTGATGATGGCAGACTTGTGGTTGGAGTAGTCACGGCAGTTATCCAACTCTTGCTGACCATCGTACATCATGAAGCTAAGGTGGTCCAATTGAGTCTTCAGCTCGGGGTGGTATGGGGCTTCCAGTGGTTGTCCATTAGCATCATGCCTTGGGAAAAACTCGAAGCGGGTTCCCTTGATCTGGTTGATACTCTGCTCACACAGACGGGAAAGAGCTTCCTGCATGGCCCTGGCAAGTACATAGAGCCAGTTGTTCTCTCTTAAGGTAAACTGAATTCCCTCAGCAGTGGGAGGTTCAATCTTTCCTATGAAACTTGCAACAATTAGCCACTGCAGATCTTCTCCTCTTTGATCATTGAGCTGAGCTCCGAAGAACTCGGGGTGCGGACGCACCAGAAGTTCCGAAAGCTGGTCCAAATCCCTCTCAAAGATAAGGTCTCCTCCATTCCCAACTGATAAAACTTGATGTACTTCACGTCCATCTATAAGAATATAGGATGAGTAAGTTAGTAGAGTGGTCAAGTGTGTCAAGTTTTATGTATTTTGCAAGAGTCTTTTTGAGGAACATGAATTTTTATGAAAGAATCAAAGTGATAAGAATGGGAATAAGTTTTTGCAAATATTTGCTTTCTTTGGTTTTGAAACTAAGTTTTTGGATTCAAACGTCCAGTCTAACTAGGGTCTCCTATGGTCAGGATGGCTTTGCACACCCGGATTTTTAATCCCAGATGCCTGTTATGCCATACCTCGCAATCCCAGGATTACCATTTTTGCGAGACATAACAGAATTGGATACCACAGTACATCATCCATTACAAACCATACATAAGCTCTTACACAAATAGGGATCTCATGATCCAGTTCTTAATACAACTTCAAGCAGCGGAATACGTAATAATAACGATAGCGTAGGTGAAGCTCCATCTTCTGGGTCATAGGCAATGCTGACGATGGGAGATTATCCTAGTTGTCGTAACCTTCATGGGGTCCATCCTCCAGGTACTCCTCTTCATAGTCTGGCCACAGGAATAGCCAGGGACAAAGCCATGAGTACTCTTTAAGTACTCGCAAACTAATACTAACAAGTGCAGGGTTTTTTTGATAATAGGACACTAGGCTCTAGGGTTGTTTTGCAAGAAGCCAGATTTATCTCTACTAAGTTCAGAAGCAAGAGAGCTAGTTGAAGTTTATAACAACTAAGTGGGAACTTGTATTTCATATCACAACCCTGTTGTGGTCAAGTCAAATTCTCAATTCATTTCACAAGTCATTTTGAAAACATCTGACAGGGGAACAGTATGGCCACTCCAACTGTCCATAACCGCGGACGCGGCTATTCGAATAGTTTGACACTCTGCAGATATTGTACACTTTCACCACAACATTCGATACATCCGTCAGGAACAAATCCTGAATTCACCATACTCAGTATGCGGATAATCAATCCTAACCTTTCAATTACACGCCCTAGTATAAGCACCTCTCCTGTGAGTTTGGCCTCCCAACCATGACCAACTGTCATCTTGGGTACTGCATAGGTGGACAATCTTCACAAGGTAGCCTCAGCTCAGACCATGGCCGTGAGGGAACTAATACTAAGGTATATAAGTTTCTAGTCAAGCCCTACCCAATCTTCGGGTATTGTGGTTATACGGTAAAATTGGAATGGTATCACATCCAGACAACCATCAGTTTTATAATGGGCTAAGGCTCATGCCTCAACATTTTCATCACCAAAATCATCTGTTGTTCAGAAACACATGTCAAAACATCTCAGTAGAATGATCCATCATTCTAAGGTTTTCATAACCATTTTCACCAAGTATTCCCATCTAAAGTTGATCAAGTTTTATGCTTAGCACTAGCATCTACAAGTGGGGGTGAGTACTAATGAGGGGTAGTAAACTAGTGGGGTTTCAACTAAGTTCAATCTCATGCCTTAGGATGACATCAAGATTTTCTAGCTTAGGCCAAATTTTATGCTCTTTATGCAACCTTCAATTATATCTTTCTAGAATCTACAAGATACTTAACTACACTCTAAGATAAAGCTTTGATAAAGAAACAAAGGTATAAAGCTTGCAATTAAAACTAGGATTGGGTATCAAGTGGGTATGATCACATATGCTTAAGGAATATAGCAGGAATGGTAACAAGTAAGGGTTTGTTTGCATCAGTAGAGTATCTTGCAAGTGTTAGCTTGCATAATTGCAAGTATAAGCTTGCATAGGTCAACTTGATTAGTAAGGCTTGCCTTGTGCAGAGCAGTGGTTGAAGTTCTCCTCGGCTTCTTCGTAGTATCCTCCTTCCTCCTCGTATCCTTGGTCGGTACTAGCGTCTATAAATAAATAAGAGGTACACAATCACCAAACAATACTTAACTACTTTCAATCATCACACAAAGGTCCTATAGATGATCTAGCATCATCACTAACATTACAAGATTAAAGCTTGGTTTAATTCCTTTTATTTTTTTAGAAAAGTAATTTCTACTCCTTGAAAAACTACTTAAGATTTACTATTCTCCAAACCAAACATGGGATCATGTTGACACATGTCATCACCACATATTTTAGTCCATGGAAATGTGATTTAAAGTGGTGTCACAATTTAATAAGGTTTTACCCTTTTATTTTAAGTAAATAAGTGACTAGAAATGCCTATGTGGCATTCTTTTATTACTTGGTCATTATTTCTGTAAGTAAACCTATATATTTTTATATATTTTGAAAGGTATGGTTACTGTGATTTTTGAGAGTTGGAATCAACTCAAAAGCTATTATGGTTTAAATTTGAAAAATGTTTGAATGCAGAAAAGATTCTGCCTTGTTATTTTTACTAAGGATGATCTACAGATCCAAATGACTTGAATCCAACGGGCTTGGGTTCAGCATTCCAAGACCTTTCTAACAAAATTGGTTTCATCCAATTAGGTTCACTGAATCGACCTGGGTTGATTTTTGAAACTAGGTACAGAAGTGTGTTTGAAATAAAATGGAAAAGGTTAAATTCAAATGACTGGGCTGCGCGGGAAGTGTCGTGGTGGTATCACGGCATATGCCATGGGTAGGCTAAAGTTGGGGCCGATGGACGTGGAGGAATCCGGGGAGGGATGATGCAGTGAAGACCACACCCATATGAACAAAGTGAAATACAATGTATATTGGATTGAAGCTCTCAAGTGGAGATAACATCTCATTCTCTACATCTAATCTCTTAGAACCTGGCCATACTTGTGGCTACAATCCTGCTCCTTGAGCTGTTTCCCCTATACTTCTATCTAAGCTCTCTATGAGAGTGGAGGAAGAGGAAGAAGGAGAGCTCCTAGTGAGCAGACAGGGGAGGAACCCTTTGGGGGCCTCTCTAGAACGATCTCCCTGGTGCTCCTTATAAAGGGGAGCCCAGGGGACAAAGCTTGTACCCTACGCTTGGCATCTGTACAGCATATTCCTAGTATCTTCTTAGATGCTTGGCATATGCCTTGGCATCTTTGGAGATGCCATGGCATATCCCTTAGCATATTCCCTAGCATCTTCTCGATGCCAAGGGCATATTCCATAGGCCATGTGCCAGTCTGAGCCATGGACGTCCCAAGACTGGCACGGGACTTGTTTGTCTTGTCCTGGGTCAATGGCAAGTCGTTGTAGATTTCTGGATGCGTCTGGGAATGGATGACAGGGCATATGGAGTAGCTTTAGTCGGCCTGAACGTCCTGGGAAACATGTTAATTTGGCCTATGGCCTGTTTGAGTCGGCCCAGAGCTAAAGAGCCCAGCCGAGTCCTCATTTCCCTCTCAGCCGAATAAAGGTAAAGGCCCAGCCGTTGTCCTTCTAATTCGGCCCATGGTGGAAGGTGCCCCGCCGGGTCATCCTGGCATCCACCGGGTCGAGCGGCCTGTTCGGCCTCTCCCGCGGCCCAGCCGAGTCAAGGGGTGCCTGGGTCCTGGTGAGGTTCGTCGTTGGGCCGGGATTGCTCCCGCCGGCCCACGCGAGGAAGGTGAGCGTCGAGGTGGTGGATGGGCGGACAGAACCCGCGGTGGGCCGTGGTTCTCCTGACTCGGCCCATCCGGGAGAGGACGGCGCGGGAGCGAGGTGCTAGCGGGAGTGGGAGGAGATGGTTCGGCACTGGCGGGATTTGGTAGTGACGCTGGCGAGGTTTGGCGGGAGTGGCTGAAGGCAGGAGTCCGGTGGTGGGCCGACTTAGGCTTAGGTCGGCCCACCCGGGGTGATCTCTCTTGATCCAATTCAGCCTGGATGGTAGGGACTGGGCCGATATTTCCTTTACTCGGCCCAGTTGCTCTTTCTTTGCCTTTTCTCTTTTCTATTTAAATATTTTCTTATCTAATATCTTTTCCTTCATCTATGTCTCTTACTAGTTTATTTATAGACCAACTCTGGGGTACCTGGGGTTATATCCCCGACATTAGTCCCCGAGGCTATGTGGGACTCGTAGAGTCGCTCATGGGCTTTATATTTAAATATTCCCAGAGTTGTTTTCTGTCATACAACTTCTTTGTCCTATATTTCTTGGTCCCATAATTTCTTTGGGCAAGTTTGTGACTTTGTTCTTCTTGGGCTCTGCTCATAACCTTTCTGGGCAGGTTTTCCGACTTCTGGCCTTTTTGGGCTCTGGTCTTAACCCCTTTGGGCATGTTCCTAGACTTCTGGCCATCATGGGCACGGGTCCAAACCGCTTTGGGTAAGTTATGAGTTCTGTCTTCTTTGGCGTTGCTCTTCTAACCTCATTGGGTAAGTTATGAGTTCCTGCCTTCTTTGGCATTGCTCTTGTGACCTCATCGGGTAAGTTATGCGCTCTTGCCTTCTTGGGCTTTACTATTTTAACCCCATTGGGTAAGTTATGAGCTCTTGCCTTCTTGGGCTTCGCTCTTTTAACCTCATCGGGTAAGTTATGAGCTCTTCCCTTCTTGGGCATTGCTCTTTTAACCCCATTGGGCAAGTTATGCGATCTTGCCTTCTTGGGCTTTGCTATTTTAACCCCATTGGGTAAGTTATTAGTTTTAGCCTTCCTGGGCATTGCTCTTTTAACCTCCTCGGGTAAGTTATGCGATCTTGCCTTCTTGGGCTTTACTATTTTAACCCCATTGGGTAAGTTATGAGCTCTTTCCTTCTTGGGCTTCGCTCTTTTAACCTCATCGGGTAAGTTATGAGCTCTTCCCTTCTTGGGCATTGCTCTTTTAACCCCATTGGGCAAGTTATGCACTCTTGCCTTCTTGGGCTTTACTATTTTAACCCCATTGGGTAAGTTATGAGCTCTTGCCTTCTTGGGCTTCGCTCTTTTAACCTCATCTGGTAAGTTATGAGCTCTTCCCTTCTTGGGCATTGCTCTTTTAACCCCATTGGGCAAGTTATGCGATCTTGCCTTCTTGGGCTTTGCTATTTTAACCCCATTGGGTAAGTTATTAGTTTTAGCCTTCCTGGGCATTGCTCTTTTAACCTCCTCGGGTAAGTTATGCGCTCTTGCCTTCTTGGGCTTTACTATTTTAACCCCATTGGGTAAGTTATGAGCTCTTGCCTTCTTGGGCTTCGCTCTTTTAACCTCATCGGGTAAGTTATGAGCTCTTCCCTTCTTGGGCATTGCTCTTTTAACCCCATTGGGCAAGTTATGCGATCTTGCCTTCTTGGGCTTTGCTATTTTAACCCCATTGGGTAAGTCTTTATCCGAGTCATCTGATTCCAAATCCGAGTTTCCTTACTCAAAATTGACTTGATGCCTAAGTCTGAGTTATTTGACTCAAATCCGAGTTACATGATTAAATCCGGGTTAACTTATCCCAAATCCGAGTTACTTTACTCGATAGTGACCTTATGTTTTAAGGGTGAGTCATCTGGCTCCAATCCGAGTTATATGATTTAAATCCGAGTTAACTCAACTCAAATCCGAGTTACTTTACTCAAAATTGACTTTATGTCTTAAGGATGAGTCATCTGGCTCCAATCCGAGTTATATGATTCAAAACCGAGTTAACTCAACTCAAATCTGAGTTACTTTACTCAAAATTGACTTTATGTCTTCAGGATGAGTCATCTGGCTCCAATTCGATTTATATGATTCAAACCCGAGTTAACTCAACTAAAATCCGAGTTACTTTACTCAAAATTGACTTTATGTCTTAAGGATGAGTCATCTAGCTCCAATCCGACTTATATGATTCAAATCCGAGTTAACTCAACTCAAATCCGAGTTATTTTACTCAAAATTGACTTTATGTCTTAAAGATGAGTCATCTGGCTCCAATTCGAGTTATATGATTCAAACCCGAGTTAACTCAACTTAAATCCGAGTTATTTTACTTAATTTTGACTTGCATCCCGAATCTGAGTCATCTGACTCAAATCCGAGTTAACTCATCCTAAATCCGAGTTACTTTACTCAAAAGTGACTTGCATCCCGAATCTTAGTCATCTGACTCAAATCCGAGTTAACTCAACTAAAATCCGAGTTACTTTACTCAAAAGTGACTTGCATCCCGAATCTGAGTCATCTGACTCAAATCCGAGTTAACTCATCCTAAATCCGAGTTACTTTACTCAATTTTGACTTATATCCCGAATCTGAGTCATCTGACTCAAATCCGAGTTAACTCAACTAAAATTCGAGTTACTTTACTCAAAAGTGACTTGCATCCCGAATCTGAGTCATCTGACTCAAATCCGAGTTAACTCAACTAAAATCCGAGTTACTTTACTCAAAAGTGACTTGCATCCCGACTCTGAGTCATCTGACTCAAACCCGAGTTAACTTATCCTAAATCCGAGTTACTTTACTCAATTTTGACTTATATGTAAGTCTGAGTCATCTATTTGCCATGATATAGCTTGATTTGGCATGATGACGATAACTTGCCTTTGATATGGATCCGAGATTAAGCTTTGGGGTATGATAATAGGGCTAACCGCTGAGAGATCCGATTTGAGATGTAGATATGAGATATAGATTCGAGATATGATAAACTGGCCAATAGTCATCCGAGGTATGGGATAACCTGGCAAGATGGTGAGATATCAATCCGAGTCATAACATAACCTGGCAATCCGGTGAACTGAATAAAGCTCCGGCCTGAATCAGAGATACAATTAGTACGCCGAGTCTGAGTACCAGTCCGAATTATAAAGTACCTTGGCAAGCTGAATCAAATGTTAGTCCGAATCAGAAACAATTTACTGAGCTGAGTTAAAGGTTAATTCAAAGCATAAACAAACTGACTCCAAGTTATAACCGAATCAACAATAAGCTGGCCGGTAAGCTGAGTTAACGGACAATCCGAGTTATAAATAAACTGACTCAAAATCTACCTGAATCACAAATAGATGATTCAACTTATGGCCGAGTTAACAGATAAGCTGGCTGGTGAGCTGAGTTAATGGGTAATCCAAAACATATATTAACTGACTCAAAATCTATCTGAATCACAAATAAGCTAATTCAACTTATGGCCGAGTTAACAGATAAGCTGGATGGTGAGCTGAGTTAATGGGTAATCCAAAACATATATTAACTGACTCAAAATCTATCTGAATCACAAATAAGCTAATTCAACTTATGGCCGAGTTAACAGATAAGCTGGCTGGTGTACAGATCTAAATCAACGGGATGTTCTCTTAATCTAAAAGTGACTCCACAGATAAGTTGACTAGTCCCCGGGTTAAGTTATTTTCTCCCCGGGATGAAAGATTGAGTGTAGTTGGCTGAATCATCTGGTACTTACAGTATACTTGGAGAAGTGTTTGGGTGAGTCTTGCTAGGTCATACTTGCCCTGCTGAGTTACTTGGTACTTACAGTAAGCTTGGAGTAGTGCTTGAGTCCTTCTTGCTTTGTCTTACCTGCTTTGATGATTTAGACTTGGAGAGTCTCTGCGCTTACCTCATTGTTCTCCGTTGACTTGGTGAAGCTGAATGAGCCCTGTGAGGAAGAAGTTGATGAAGATGTTCCCGTCCGGATGGAAACCCAACCAACGCCACTAAAGGCCCCACGGTGGGCGCCAAATGTCGTGGTGGTATCACGGCATATGCCATGGGTAGGCTAAAGTTGGGGCCGATGGACGTGGAGGAATCCGGGGAGGGATGATGCAGTGAAGACCACACTCATATGAACAAAGAGAAATACAATGTATATTGGATTGAAGCTCTCAAGTGGAGATAACACCTCATTCTCTACATCTAATCTCTTATAACCTGGCCATACTTGTGGCTACAATCCTGCTCCTTGAGCTGTTTCCCCTATACTTCTATCTAAGCTCTCTGTGAGAGTGGAGGAAGAGGAAGAAGGAGAGCTCCTAGTGAGCAGACAGGGGAGGAGCCCTTTGGGGGCCTCTCTAGAACGATCTCCCTGGTGCTCCTTATAAAGGGGAGCCCAGGGGACAAAGCTTGTACCCTACGCTTGGCATCTGTACAGCATATTCCTAGTATCTTCTTAGATGCTTGGCATATGCCTTGGCATCTTTGGAGATGCCATGGCATATCCCTTAGCATATTCCCTAGCATCTTCTCGATGCCAAGGGCATATTCCATAGGCCATGTGCCAGTCTGAGCCATGGACGTCCCAAGACTGGCACGGGACTTGTTTGTCTTGTCCTGGGTCAATGGCAAGTCGTTGTAGATTTCTGGATGCGTCTGGGAATGGATGACAGGGCATATGGAGTAGCTTTAGTCGGCCTGAACGTCCTGGGAAACATGTTAATTCGGCCTATGGCCTGTTTGAGTCGGCCCAGAGCTAAAGAGCCCAGCCGAGTCCTCATTTCCCTCTCAGCCGAATAAAGGTAAAGGCCCAGCCGTTGTCCTTCTAATTCGGCCCATGGTGGAAGGTGCCCCGCCGGGTCATCCTGGCATCCACCGGGTCGAGCGGCCTGTTCGGCCTCTCCCGTGGCCCAGCCGAGTCAAGGGGTGCCTGGGTCCTGGTGAGGTTCGTCGTTGGGCCGGGATTGCTCCCGCCGGCCCACGCGAGGAAGGTGAGCGTCGAGGTGGTGGATGGGCGGACAGAACCCGCGGTGGGCCGTGGTTCTCCTGACTCGGCCCATCCGGGAGAGGACGGCGCGGGAGCGAGGTGCTAGCGGGAGCGGGAGGAGATGGTTCGGCGCTGGCGGGATTTGGTAGTGACGTTGGCGAGGTTTGGCGGGAGTGGCTGAAGGCAGGAGTCCGGTGGTGGGCCGACTTAGGCTTAGGTCGGCCCACCCGGGGTGATCTCTCTTGATCCAATTCGGCCTGGATGGTAGGGACTGGGCCGAGATTTCCTTTACTCGGCCCAGTTGCTCTTTCTTTGCCTTTTCTCTTTTCTATTTAAATATTTTCTTATCTAATAACTTTTCCTTCATCTATGTCTCTTACTAGTTTATTTATAGACCAACTCTTGGGTACCTGGGGTTATATCCCCGACAGGAAGCGATACTGGGCCGGCCTGCTAAGCACAGCGCTTACGCGGGCTGGTTAAGTTGTTGTCCCCACGTGTCAGTGAGACGAGGAGGTGCGAAGCTATATGGGGCGATGTGAGCCGTGGGATCTGGTTCTAATCTAACGGCTGAGGGTCATCGTCGACGTTGGGCAACGCCGGCGAGACAGAAACCTAACGCGGCAGGTGGGGGTCATTGGGGGCTCACCGGGGCTCAGGCGAGGCGGGCGAACGACGAAGTCGATGACGGCGAACCTCCTGGTACCAGCAGCTTCTCCTGGGGCGGCTCCAATCGCTGGCCCCCTTCTTCTCCAGTAGCGGTAGGCTCCGATGAAATTCCGGCGAAGCGCTGCTCACCTTGCTTCGGGACTGAGGCGAGGTGGTTCTGGGTGAGAGGGGAGTGAGATGGTGTGCTCAATTCGGCTGGGGGTGGCCTCTATTTATAGTGGCGAGGGGGAACCGACGGGCGCAAGCTGGGCTCGTCATGGTCGACAGCACAGAAGGCTAGCGGCGTGGGCGATGGTAGGGGATGGTGCGGTGCTCCCTGGCGATGCTCAACGACATGGTGGCGAGGCGTGGGGCGGTGCGGTTTGGTCGGAACGTGGCGGTGCTCTGCGCATGCCCGACATAGGTTTTTAATGCGCACAACGTGCATGGTCCGCACGACGGCGAACGAGCGTGTCTGCGGGGTTGCTGGGACGACGGTGATCACGTATGCACGCGGCGAGGGCGGCGCGCGGTCTGTGGGCGTCGGTCGAGCGTGGCGCACGGGGCACGCTCTCGGCATGGTTGCTGGCGAGCTTGGCATGGTCCGTGCGTGTGGTCCAGGGGTTGGCAAGGTTCGAGCACTGGACTGGGAGTGGAGGTGGGGTGTTGGCTTGCTCCCAGACATGTTGGCTAGGCTTGTTTCTTCTCCTAGCTCGTTGTCGACATGTGGGTGGCAAGGGTGCACTCGGCCTGCTCACCATTGATGGCATTGCCAAGCTTACAGTGATGCTAGAGGTTTGCAATTGAGCTAGATGATCTACTAAAGCCTAGTTGTAACCAGAGAGGGAACAAGTTAGGCTCCAATCACTGCTCACAATTGTGTTTGGATTTTGTTTGATTTGAATCTGCAAGGTGTTTGATTAAATGGCCGCAAGAATTCAAGTTTTGAATTTTGAAAAGATTTTTGGTGGGTGTGCTAGTATGGTGTTGGTGAGTCTGTAGATCCTTGGGTTTTGAAAATTGAGCTTGTTTGATTGGTTTTTGAAAAAGTGGGATCTTTCCATATGATAAAGATTCAATTTTGAACTGTCCTTTAAACCACGCATTTGAAAGTTTCTGGATGATCACAAAGTGGGCCTTGATACCTTGGTATGAGTATAATCAAGGGGTGCAAAGATCCAAACAAGTTTTTGTTAAGTTCTGAAAGTTTGGGATAGCCAAAGTAGGCATGGGAGTTAAATTGGTCAAAATGACCATTCACTCAATTTGGTTTGTTTTGATTTATTTGTCTTTGGGAAAAGTGTGAGGATTGTTTAGATGATGTTTAATTCACCTAAGAATCCATTTACAAGCAAAGAAACACACAATCAAGGTGAATAAAAAGAATTCAAATTGGAATGCATACACACATGCTTGCTTTCAATTTTTTATTTAGAAAAGTTTTTGTTAACCCTAATTTTGATGATTAGAGTTTGATGATCCAAGTTAGTATTTTTGCGATGTTACAAACCTTCCCCCCTTAAACAAAATCTCGTCCCGATATTTTAAAAGGACGAAAAAGATTACCTAGGATTTGAAGAGATCGGGAAACTCCGTCCTGATGTGATCTTCGCGCTCCCAGGTAGCTTCCTCTTCCATGTGGTTGCTCCACTGAATCTTGAGAAACTTGATGCTTCGGGTTCGGGTAGTTCGGAAAGCTTCTTCCAAAATACGGATGGGTACTTCGGGATAGGTCAGGTCATCGTTGATCTCTATGGTCTGATGATCGATATTCTTGAACACTTCGGTCTTCTCTGGAACTTCGAGGAACTTGCGAAGTAATGAGATATGGAACACATTTTGCACAGCTGACATCTCTTCGGGTAGTTCCAATTGATACAATACTTCTCCTCGACAGTTCATAATTTTGAAGGGTCCGATATATCTGGGGGCTAACTTACTTTTGAGTTGGAAACACTGCATTCCCTTCAATGGCGACACTTTCAGATAAACAAAATCTCCTATGTTGAAGGCGAGGTCTCGACGTCTCTTGTTGGAGTAACTCTTCTGTCTGGACTGGGCGGTCTTGAGGTGCTCACGAATCTTGTGAACCTTCTCTTCTGCTTCTCGTAGGATGTCGGGTCCAAAAATCTGACTCTCTCCTACTTCCGACCAGTTCAAAGGGGTACGACACTTCCTTCCGTACATGAATTCAAATGGGGCCATTTGCAAACTAGCTTGATAACTGTTGTTGTATGAAAATTCTGCAAACGGCAGACAGTCTTCCCACTTAGATCCATATTCTAACACACAGGCTCTCAGCATATCTTCGAGTATTTGATTTACTCGCTCCGTTTGTCCATCGGTCTGAGGGTGATAAGCGGTGCTGAAATCTAGGCGGGTTCCTAAACCTTCTTGGACTTTCTTCTAGAATCTCGAGGTAAATTGAGTTCCTCGATCCGATACGATGTTCTTGGGGACTTCGTGCAAACTCACTATCCTAGCGATGTATAACTCCGCTAGCTTCGAACTCTGATATGTGGTCTTGACCGGTAAGAAATGAGCGACTTTGGACAATCGGTCCACTATGACCTAGATAGAGTCATTTCCCCTACTAGAAGTAGGCAGTCCGGTGATAAAGTCCATTCCAACAGAATTCCATTTCCATTCCGGAATCTGCAATGGTTGCAACAATCCAGCGGGTCTTTGATGTCCTGCCTTGACTCGCTGACATATATCACACTTGGCGATATAGCTTCCGATTTCTCTCTTCATCTTATGCCACCAAAATTGCTCTTTCAAATCTTGATACATCTTAGTTCCTCCGGGATGGATAGAATAAAGAGTATCATGAGCTTTCTTCAGAATAACTTCTTTCAACTCAGAATCTGCTGGTACACAAAGGCGTCCTTTGTACCACAGAACTCCTTCTTCGTCTTCGGTGAATCCGGGTACTTTGCTTGTACCGATACGACGCTTGATTCTGTCGATACTAACATTTCCCTTCCGCGCCTCTTTGATCTGACTGATCAAAGTGGGTTGGAGTTCTATGCTAGCCAAAAATCCTTCACTTACTAATTCTATTCGAAAATCTTCCATCACTTTGTGCAAGCTTGGTTGCTCCTTCAAAATCATAGAGTTCAAGTGGCACGACAATCTGCTAAGGGCATCTGCTACCACATTGGCTTTACCAGGGTGATAGTGAATGTCCAGATCATAATCCTTGATTAGCTCAATCCATCTTCTCTGTCTCATATTCAGCTCCTTCTGAGTGGATATATACTTAAGACTCTTGTGATCCGAATAGATCTCACAACGATTTCCCATCAGGTAGTGTCACATCCCAAAATTTTCCAAATTTTGAAATGTGAAAAATAAATAAACAAATTAAACAATCGTTAAAATTTAGGGTGAGAAGAAACTTTTTGATTCCAATTGGAAACATCAAAACCTATTTTGTTCAAATAAGATCCTAAAGGGATTTAAAAAAATAAACAATTAATAAAGAAAGTTCTAATAGTTTGAATCATTTTTTTGGATCTTTTAATAAAAAGAAATGGTTTTCAAAAGCAAAGGTGGAAATATAAATAAGGATTATTTTATAGTGTTGGAGATATGCCCTAGAGGCAATAATAAATATGGTTATTATTATATCTTTGTGTTTATGATAAATGTTTACATTCATGCTATAATAGTATTAACAAGGAAACATTAATACTTGTGTGATTTGTAAACTAAAATCGAGTCCCTAGTAAATCCTCTTTATAATACTAGCTTATTGGTTAATAAATGATTGTGGTTTCCCTATCATGAACATTGAGATGTTATTAACAACAAGATCATATCGTTAGGAGAATGATATGGTGGACATACTCCTGTAGATAAGCGTAGCATAAAGATCAAGTCATTTTAATAGTTAAATTGCTATATGCTTTCTGATACATAGTAACCTAATTCCTTCGACCATGAGATCATGCATATCACCTTCACCGGAAGGATGCTTTGATGACATCAAACACCACACCGTAATTGAGTGGCTATAAAGGTGGCATTGAGTGTTCGGAAGGTATTGGTTGAGACACAAGGATCAAGAGTGGGATTTGTCCATCCATATGACGGATAGATATACTCTGGGCCCTCTCGGTGGAATGTCATCCAATTACCTTGCAAGCATGTGACTGGCTCACAAGGGATCACATATCACGGGAACGAGAAAAGAGTACTTATCAGTAACGAGGTTGAACTAGGTATGTAGAGATACTGACGATCATAACCTCGGATAAGTAAACTATCGTGAGACAAAGGGAAATTGGTATCGTATGTAAGTGGTTCATTCGATCGCAAAGTAATCGTAGAAATATGTGGGAGCCATATGAATTTCCAGATTCCTCTATTGGTTATTGTTCGGAGAAGTGTCTCGATCATGTCCGCATAATTCACGAACCGTAGGGAGACACACTTAAGGATTCGACATGGTTTGAGTAGTTATGGAATGATGAGTAAGAGACCGAATGTTGTTCTGAGTCTCGGATGGGATCCGGGATATCACGAGGAGATCCGGAATGGTCCGTAGAATAAGATTCATATAAGGAAAGTCCTGTTTCGGGGTTGGAGAGTGGTTCCGGTGTTTTCATCAGGAATGTTCTAGAAGGTTCCGGAATGTCCGGCACTCCGGAGGGGAAGGGTACATGAATGTGTCATATAAAGTTGGAATGATTGCATCATGTACTAGGTGTCATCGCTGAACAAAATAAAGGGTTTAATCAAATCCTAGTTTGAAAAGTCAAACACCAATTTGAAAAGTCAAACGGTTATTTTGTGAGGTGGAGGGGAAGTAGGAAACCTACTTGGGGAGGAGTTCCCTCCCTCCACCGCCGGCCCACTTGGGATCCGAGTTGGGGAGGGACTCCCCTCCCCTTGGCCGGCGCCTCCCACCTATATAAGGAGGGGCAGGGCTGCCCCTCCAAACACACAAGTTGCCCCCCTCTAAACCCTAACCCTAGCCACCACTCTCCATAGCCGCCGCCTCCTAGGGCAACTCGCCGCCGCCGCCTAGGCCTAACCCTAGCCGCCGGCCTTGCCCCCTCCTTGGTGCGTCTAAA
This sequence comes from Avena atlantica, assembly GCA_910589765.1. Classification (NCBI taxonomy): domain Eukaryota; kingdom Viridiplantae; phylum Streptophyta; class Magnoliopsida; order Poales; family Poaceae; genus Avena; species Avena atlantica. The sequence continues at coordinate 212,014,990 of OU342738.1, forward strand.
CCGTAGACCGCCGAGGCTCTCTCTCATAGTCCACCATACTCGCTCCGGCTTAAGGCGAAGCCCTGCGAGATCTCCCCTCTACTTCCGGTACCACGCCGTTGTGCTGCTGGAATCTCGAGGAGAGTGCTACAACCTCCGCTGCCTGATGGAACAAGGGATAGGAAGGTCTTCATCGAGTACCGAACGTGTGACCGACTGCGGAAGCGCTGCCGGAACGCAGCGCCGGAAGGATCGTCTACACGATCTTGAGATCGGCAAGAGTACGACTACATCACCCACGAGAATCCGCTCTCGTTAAACACTTTGGAATCTTCGAGGGTGAGTTATTCCATCGACTCGTTGCTACAATCTAGTAGATAGATCTTGGCTTGTTTGTTTGTATGCGGTAGAATTTTTTTGTTTTCCATGCTACGAAACCCTACATATAGAGCCAAATTAAATCTTGGCCAAGCTTTTGAAATAAAATATTTCTATTTGATAAAAAGTGTAAAGGTTTATTTAAATAAAATAATAAGGATTTATTAATATCCAATTTTATTTAAGTAAAGGCTTTTCCCATTTTAAATAAACACTAAAACTTGTTAAAGTATTTTAAATAAAAATTCCAAGTGTTTTATATTTTCAAATGAAACCTACTGAAAAGGTTTTGGTATTATTTAGATTTCAAATAGAGTTTTTAAATAAATTAAATCCTATTTGAATTAAAGACTAAGGTCTATTTATTTAATTATTAATAGATCCTAAAAGAATAAAAGAATTATTTTATTTTGGACTTTGGATTATGATGTTAAACAGAATTAAAATTAATACAAAGTTTGGTGGTGGTTTGAATTGATTTGTTGTTTGAATTATTTGAATGAAAATCAAATCAAGAAATTCAAAACAGAAAAGGAAAAACATTTGGTATAAAAAAATGAAATGAAACAGACCTAACCCAACAGGCCCAGCAAGCCCACACGCAGCCCAACTAAACTCCCCCTCTGGTGAACTGTTTTCACTCAGAAAAGAACCCACAGAGTCACTGAGCAGTGGACCCCATGCCCCCTCTCTCTCTCTCTCCCTCGCTGACGAACGGGACCCACTAGCCTGTTCATCGTTCTCACCCGCCGCGACTGCTTCCCCTTTCCTTCCTGCCGTTCTCTGTCATTCAAGCCCCGATTAAATTCGCATCAACGCCGCTGTAATTCTTCGCCGTGACCACGCCCATTTAATCGCCCACGACTCCTCTCTCCTTCCCCTCACTTGCCAGCACCTCTCTGCCCCAGGGTTGTTCTAATTTTGAACCACACCGCCACTGTCTCCGGCGAGCTTCACCTCCAATTCCGGCCATAAATCACCGCGCCTCGCCTCCCTCGGCACGCGAGCTTGTTCCCCATCGCCTGGCGCACCTTCCAGTGTCAACTGCTTGACCGCGACCGCTCTAGAAGCTCGGCTTCGTCAACATCAGAGCCCCACCGACGACCGTGTATACTCCGACAAAGTCTCCCCGTAAGCCCCGTCCTCCCCTCTCTCTCTCCCGATGATGATCCCATACTCGTGACCCTCGTGCGCACCTAACCGTGCCTCTACTTTGTCTTAGCGTGGTCCTAAACGTCGGCAGCGACGACATCCCGAGAGCACCGCCGCCCGCAGCAACTCCAGTGAGGGATTCCCATCTTCCCCATGTGCCCCCTGCCCAACGACGAGTACCTTGAGCATCAGAGCGTCTCTGCGATCTCGGTGAGCATCTCCTCTCCCTCCTTTCCTTCCTGCTTCGCCAGAACCACCGCGAGCAGAGACCACGTCGCCAGTCGCCGCCGCCAGCGCCGCTCGCTTTTGGTCAATGCACTGTGGTCCGTCGGATCTAGATCCAAAGGATCAGATTAGATCATAAACGAAATGGTACGCGTCCATATGAGCCGTGTGATTTAAGTGAAATCCTGCGGTCTAGAGAGGCTGATCCGCACGAAGCGGTACCGTCCAGTTAGATTGCGCCACGTGGCCAGTCTGTTTGAATAAAAACCAGAAATGTTCTAATAGAATTGCAAACTTGTAAAATTCATAACTTTAGTTCTACACATCCAAATTTTGCAAATTTTATATCAGTGGAATCAGAAAGACAAATACTACCCAACCATGCACTTTGTTTAATGTTTTAATTCTTGAAAATTGGTTGAATTTGCAGAAACTTGTGTAGGCATATTTTGAATATAAAAATTATTCTAGATATATTTTTAAGATGAAATCTTTGCAAAATGGATTATTGTGAACCTACTGACCATAGGAACCAACTTATGGATTTAAAAATGTATTTTTTGAAGTTAAGGAATAAATATTGGAGTTAGAGCATTTCTAGTCAAATAAAAATATTGTTTTTGGTTTAGAAATGAGTTTTGAGTAAAACCTTTGGGAAATGTTTTGATTCAAACCTTCTGACCCTAAACACCAAGTTAGTGACTTAAAAACATATTTTATGAACCCTATAAAGTTATTTCCTTGCAAAAAGACAATTCTAACAAACATAAAATATCACTTTGGTATAAAATTTGTTTATGAGATAAAACCCTTTGCAAATAGTTTTACCACTTTGGTAAATGACCACTTTGAGATTTAAAATGTTTAGAGCCTAGTAGAAACCACTTTTGCAAATAAAACTATCTTTTGCATGCTTGCATGCATGACCTTGTTTTTGTTATTTTATGTGTGATAAATGGTTTGAATGCTAGTTGAATTTGTGTTTGCTTGATTGAATTGTAGTGAAGTTAGAAGAGTGTGATATTTGCAAGATCAAGAAGTGAACCAACATTCTCTACTAAAAGGCAAGTGACACTATCATCCATGTCCTACTATTTTCATTACACTTCGTGGATTTTTGTAACATGCATGATAAGGACTACTACATTTTATGCTATGCTAAATCCTATTAGGATACCCTTATATCTTCCTTAGTGAAAACAATGTAGTTGTAGTATGCTTAGCCCTGCTATATATTTGGGATGGGATACATGATATGATTATATGAAGTGTTAAAAAGATATATGTTTTCTATAATAAAACAAGTATTCAATGAACCACCTGGGTGGAAAAGGATACTCAAGTTTTGGACAAGGTGGCAACAAAGGGAACCATGTTTATATGGCTATCTTTTTGTATGTGCACTAGAAGAAAACCACCCAGGGACTTAGAGATTGAACATGTTTCTCATACAGTGGCTTCCATGTACAACCACATGCTAAATGGGCTCTGGCTTAGTCAACTACATAGTGGAAGACCCATGCATTGGCATCTTCAGGTTAACTAGAATTGTGTAAGGGAAATTTATCCCTACATTGGTGCCTGGTTGACAAGATAGCATTGTGTATTGGGAGGACTTATATGGAAAGACATTATCACATTCTCGATCTGTTGGTACTCCATTTTGGTGAGTACTTATCCAGCGGCCACTGGTGGCGTCAAGACGAGATTGTGTCATGTGGGTAAAGTGTACAACTTCTGCAGAAGATGAAATTCTAAGTACTTAGCCGTGTCCCCGGTTACGGACAACTCTGAGCAACTAAGGCCTGAAGCTATGGAAGATCTCGACATTCCAATTTCTCAAAGTAAAACTTGATGGTGACAACAAGGGATTAGAAGCACTTGGAGTTTTCCAAGAAGTTCAGAAAGATTTGACAAAAGATCAAAAACTATTTTGGAAAAGATAGGACAAAACTATATTGCTTTCTGCAAATGAGCCTAAACCCTACTTAGCCAAATATGCATGTAATGATAGGATCCACTTATTTCTACATAGTAGTGAAACTTGCTAATACAATTCAAATGTATTAACCCTTGTGGCTGCAACTTATCATGTTGCAGGTTTGTTTGATGTTAGTGAAGTGTGTTGAATAGGATTACAAGTCTACAACCAACATGATTGCCTATGGCACTTTGAAGATGAAGGACTCCATGCTATAGTTATTTCTGTTGCAATGTAATGAGATAGCCAAATGAGCTATGTAAGATGTAATGAATTATTTTATTCCTGGTTATAAAGTTGTATTATGACCTTTGTTTCTTGATATTACATCTTAACTGTGGATGCTAGCTATTGATCCAGGGACTAGAATTGTAAACACAGGGATCTCTACCTTATTAAAGGTTGGGAACCTTACAGGTAGTGTCTCCATGTCTTCAGGGCTAGAACTACGGCTGCGAGTTCGAGGTCAAGGGTTGGGTAATTTTGCTCATGTTGCTTCAGTTGTCGAGATAGATAAGAGATAACTTTGCCTTCTTTCATTAGCACACATCCGAGGCCGATCTTGGATGCATCGCAATATACGTCGAAGGGCTTCGTGATATCCAGCATGATCAAGATTGGGGCTGAAATCAGTCTCCTCTTGAGTTCTTGAAAACTCGCTTCACATTTGTCCGTCCATTCAAACTTCTTGTCCTTCTTCAGCAATTGGGTCATGGGTCTGGCGATACTCGATAATCCTTCTACGAACTTGCGGTAATATCCCGCCAATCCGAGAAATGCACGAACTTGGGTTTGAGTGGTTGGGGCTTGCCAATCTTCTACGTCTTTCACCTTTGCGGGGTCAACGGCAATTCCTCCGGCTGATACAATGTGACCGAGGAATCCTACCTCCTGTAACTAGAATTCACATTTGCTAAACTTGGCATACAACTGATGCTCTCTAAGGGTTCCAAGAATGGTCCTTAGGTGTAGCTCATGTTCTTCTTCTGATTTGGAATAAATCAGAATGTCATCGATGAAAACAACGACAAACTTATCCAGGAAGTCCATAAAAATCTTATTCATGAAATAAGCGGGGGCATTGGTTAATCCAAAAGACATGACAATATACTCGTATAATCCATATCTGGTGGTAAAGGCAGTCTTTGGAATATCCTCTGCATGAATTTTGAGTTGATGATAACCAATTCTAAGATTAATCTTAGAAAACACTTTGGCATCGGTCAACTAATCAAACAAATCTTCTATCTTGGGCAAGGGGTATTTGTTCTTGATGGTGACATCATTCAATTTCCGATAATCCGTACACAAACGGTTACCTCCACCGTTCTTGTCCACAAACAAGACAGGTGACCTCCATGGTGACGCACTTGGTTGAATCAATCCAATTTCCAGCATGGCATCCAGTTGCTTCTTCAGTTCTTCTAGTTCTGACGGGTTCATACTATATGGTCTCTGGGCTATGGGTCCAGTTCCGGGGATTAGTTCGATGATAAACTCGATATGCCGATCTGGAGGCATACCGGGCAAAACATCTGGAAATACATCGGGGTATTCACAGACTATCCGGAATTGGTCAATGGTAGGTTGGGCTATACTCTTGTTGCACTTGAATTGGCGAGGTAAGGTTTCATATATATGCTCGACTGATATTCCGGCGGTACTGGTCATGGTTATGGCTTTCTTGGCACAGTCAATCAATCCTTTATGTTTGGACATCCAATCCACTCCTAGTACTACTTCCAGACCTTTAGTTCCGAGTACTATCAGATTAGCATAAAAATCTATGCCATGGATTCGGATAGGGACGGCTTTGCAAATTTGCCTAGCCTTGGTGGTTGATCCGGGAATTTGAACAATCATAACATGCTTCAGTTTGGTTGGTTGAATTTTACTAGTGGATGCAAATTCTTCGGTGACAAATGAGTGCGATGCACCAGAATCAAACAACACTCTTGCAAGTACTGAATTAACAGAAAACATACCCAGCACGACGTCTGGCGCTTCCTGAGCTTCTTCAGCATGCATGAGAAAAAGACGGCCATTGCGGTTGAGCGAATTCCCTGGGGAAAACCTTCTTCCGGGCTGAACACGACGCTGCTGCTGAGCTGGGACATTGGTATTGGGTGTTGCGGCATTCTTCTTGTTGGGGCACTCGTTAGAGTAGTGACCCTTATTTCCACAGTCATAACAAGTCACTTGCGACTTGTCCTTTGCTGCAACAGGCACAACATTGCTTCCAGTCCTCGGGGCAGTGTTGGTGTTGGTGGCAGCATTGTTGTTGTTGAACTTGGGTGGGGCACGGTTGAAATTGCTAGAATTTCCGGGGTTGTTGTGATTTCCTCCGGGTCTAGGGTTTCCACGGTTGGGATAGGTCGGACGGTTCATCGGGGGTCTGTTTGTTCTTGGGGCAAATCCTGGAGATGGGTTAGGGCGATACTTTGGGGTCTGATGGGTTCCTGGCTGATGCATCATGCGATGCTTGCGGTTCTCATTGGCTTGGTTGATCTTTCCTTCCATCTGGATAGCAGAGTCGACAAGGGCTTCAATATCAGCAAAGGGGATATTGACTAACACTGTCTGCTTCTCATCCTGCAGACCATTTAGGAATCTTTCTTTCTTCTTGCCTTCGGTGTCAATCTCATCCGGGGCATACCTAGCTAATGACAAGAATTTGTCACGGTATTCTACTACAATCATCCTTCCTTGCTTCAGTTCTCTGAACTCATCTCTCATTCTCTTGATCAAACCCGGTGGCACATGGGTTCTGCTGAACTTGACCTTGAATTCCTCCAAGGTCATTATCTGTCCTCCGATCATTTCACGAACACTGTTCCACCATGCCCTGGCATCTCCGGCTAGATAGTGGGTGGCGAACAGAACTTTCTCGTTCGCTTCCACTCCTGCGACTTCCAGGTTATTTTCCATGGTTTGCAACCAATCATCGGCGTCTAGGGGCTCTTCTGACTTAGTGAAAATAAGTGGGTTGGTATTCTGGAAATTCTTGAGCTTAGATCCTGTCTTGATTTCCGTGGCCTTGATTGTTGTGGGCAAGCTGAGCTATTTGTTGCAGGGTGGCTAGTTTGGCTTGACGTTCTGCTATTTCAGCTTCGCGGTCAGAAACCAACATTTGCAGGATCTGCAACATCGGGTCCGGGGATGAACCACTTCCTTCGCGTGGCATCTGAAGATTGAGATAGATCATGAGAAAAGAGGGAAATTTCTAAGGTTCTGGGACTTTGAAAAGTTTTTAAGGTTTGACTTAGATTTTCTAGCAACTTGCTTTTCATTCATTCACAGCACACGATACAACACACACCACAAAGCAAGAAAAACAGATGGTTTTAAGACCCATTCTGGAATCTATGATATAGTGGGACCGAATACTACTCACTACGCTAGTTCTCAAGTGCTACTACTCCTTGGAATTGGTGGATTCATCATCTTCATCATCATCGATGAAGGCGAAATCATCCTCATCGGTGAAGAAATACATAGCCTGATCCTCCAGAAAATCATCATCATCGCTGAGATAGGAGTAGGGGTCTCCACGAAGATCCTCTCCGGCATTCTGCCTTTCTTCCAACTGCATGTCTCTCTCATGGATGGTCTCCTCCAAAGATGAGATACGGTGGCGAAGACGGGCAATGATGCGCTCCTTCTTATCGAGCTGACGGCGGTGAGACTTGCGATCCTTCGCTAGCATGGTGATGGTTTGGTCCTTCGTCTTGATGATGGCAGACTTGTGGTTGGAGTAGTCACGACAGTTATCCAACTCTTGCTGACGATCGTACATCATGAAGATAAGGTGGTCCAATTGAGTCTTCAGCTTGGGGTGGTATGGGGCTTCCAGTGGTTGTCCATTAGCATCATGCCTTGGGCAAAACTTGAAGCGGGTTCCCTTGATCTGGTTGATACTCTGCTCACACAGACGGGAAAGAGCTTCCTGCATGGCCCTGGCAAGTACATAGAGCCAGTTGTTCTCTCTTAAGGTAAACTGAATTCCCTCAGCAGTGGGAGGTTCAATCTTTCCTATGAGACTTGCAACAATTAGCCACTGCAGATCTTCTCCTCTTTGATCATTGAGCTGAGCTCTGAAGAACTCGGGGTGCGGACGCACCAGAAGTTCCGAAAGCTGGTTCAAAACCCTCTCAAAGATAAGGTCTCCTCCATTCCCCAACTGATAAAACTTGATGTACTTCACGTCCATCTATAAGAATATAGGATGAGTAAGTTAGTAGAGTGGTCAAGTGTGTCAAGTTTTATGTATTTTGCAAGAGTCTTTTTGAGGAACATGAATTTTTATGAAAGAATCAAAGTGATAAGAATGGGAATAAGTTTTTGCAAATATTTGCTTTCTTTGGTTTTGAAACTAAGTTTTTGGATTCAAACGTCCAGTCTAACTAGGGTCTCCTATGGTCAGGATGGCTTTGCACACCCGGATTTTTAATCCCAGATGCCTGTTATGCCATACCTCGCAATCCTAGGATTACCATTTTTGTGAGACATAACAGAATTGGATACCATAGTACATCATCCATTAAAAACCATACATAAGCTCTTACACAAATAGAGATCTCATGATCCAGTTCTTAATACAACTTCAAGCAGCGGAATACGTAATAATAACGGTAGCGTAGGTGAAGCTCCATCTTCTAGGTCATAGGCAATGCTGACGATGGGAGATGATCCTAGTTGTCGTAACCTTCCTGGGGTCCATCCTCCAGGTACTCCTCTTCATAGTCTGGCCACGGGAATAGCCAGGGACAAAGCCATGAGTACTCTTTAAGTACTCGCAAACTAATACTAACAAGTGGAGGGTTTTTTTGATAATAGGACACTAGGCTCTAGGGTTGTTTTGCAAGAAGCCAGATTTATCTCTACTAAGTTCAGAAGCAAGAGAGTTAGTTGAAGTTTATAACAACTAAGTGGGAACTTGTATTTCATATCACAACCCTGTTGTGGTCAAGTCAAATTTTCAATTCATTTCACAAGTCATTTTGAAAACATCTGACGGGGGAACAGTATGGCCACTCCAACTGTCCATAACTGCGGACGCGGCTATTCGAATAGTTTGACACTCTGCAGAGATTGTACACTTTCACCACAACATTCGATACATCCGTCAGGAACAAATCCTGAATTCACCATACTCAGTATGCGGATAATCAATCCTATCCTTTCAATTACACGCCCTAGTATAAGCACCTCTCCTGTGAGTTTGGCCTCCCAACCATGACCAACTGTCATCTTGGGTACTGCACAGGTGGAAAATCTTCACAAGGTAGCCTCAGCTCAGACCTTGGCCGTGAGGGAACTAATACTAAGGTATATAAGTTTCCAGTCAAGCCCTACCCAATCTTTGGGTATTGTGGTTGTACGGTAAAATTGGAATGGTATCGCATCCAGACAACCATCAGTTTTATAATGGGCTAAGGCTCATGCCTCAACATTTTCATCACCAAAATCATCTGGTGTTCAGAAACACATGTCAAAACATCTCAGTAGAATGATCCATCATTCTAAGGTTTTCATAACCATTTTCACCAAGTATTCCCATCTAAAGTTGATCAAGTTTTATGCTTAGCGCTAGCATCTACAAGTGGGGGTGAGTACTAATGAGGGGTAGTAAACTAGTGGGGTTTCAACTAAGTTCAATCTCATTCCTTAGGATCACATCAAGATTTTCTAGCTTAGGCAAAATTTTATGCTCTTTATGCAACCTTCAATTATATCTTTCTAGAATCTACAAGCTACTTAAGTACACTCTAAGCTAAAGCTTTGATAAAGAAACAAAGGTATAAAGCTTGCAAGTAAAACTAGGATTGGGTATCAAGTGGGTATGATCACATATGCTTAAGGAATATATCAGGAATGGTAACAAGTAAGGGTTTGTTTGCATCAGTAGAGTATATTGCAAGTGTTAGCTTGCATAATTGCAAGTATAAGTTTGCATAGGTCAACTTGATTAGTAAGGCTTTCCTTGTGCAGAGCAGTGGTTGAAGTTCTCCTCGGCTTCTTCTTCGTAGTATCCTCCTTCCTCCTCGTATCCTTAGTCGGTACTAGCGTCTATAAATAAATACGAGATACACAATCACCAAACAATACTTAACTACTTTTAATCATCACACAAAGGTCGTATAGATGATCTAGCATCATCACTAACATTACAAGATTAAAGCTTGGTTTAATTCCTTTTATTTTTTTAGAAAAGTAATTTCTACTCCTTGAAAAACTACTTAAGATTTAATATTCTCCAAACCAAACATGGGATCATGTTGACACATGTCATCACCACATATTTTAGTCCATGGAAATGTGATTTAAAGTGGTGTCACAATTTAATAAGGTTTTACCCTTTTATTTTAAGTAAATAAGTGACTAGAAATGCCTATGTGGCATTCTTTTATTACTTGGTAATTATTTCTGTAAGTAAACCTATATATTTTTATATATTCTGAAAGGTATGGTTAAATGTGATTTTTGAGAGTTGGAATCAACTCAAAAGCTATTATGGTTTAAACTTGAAAAATGTTTGAATTCAGAAAAGATTCTGCCTTGTTATTTTTACCAAGGATGATCTACAGATCCAAATGACTTGAATCAAATGGGCTTGGGTTCATCATTCCAAGACCTTTCTAACAAAATTGGTTTCATTGAATTTGGTTCACTAAATCGACCTAGGTTGATTTTTGAAACTAGGTACGGAAGTGTGTTTGAAATAAAATGGAAAAGGTTAAATTCAAATGACTGGGCTACGCGGGAAGCGATACTGGGCCGGCCTGCTAAGCACAGCGCTTACGCGGGCTGGTTAAGTTGCTGTCCCCACATGTCAGTGAGACGAGGAGGTGCGAAGCTATATGGGGCGATGTGAGACGTGGGATCTGGTTCTAATCTAACGGCTGAGGGTCATCGTCGACGTTGGGCAACGCCGGCGAGACAGAAACCTAACGCGGCAGGTGGGGGTCATTGGGGGCTCACCGGGGCTCAGGCGAGGGTCGGCGAGGCGAGCGAACGACAAAGTCGATGACGGCGAACCTCCTGGTACCAGCAGCTTCTCCTGGGGCGGCTCCAATCGCTAGCCCCCTTCTTCTCCAGCAGCGGCAGGCTCCGGTGAAATTCCGGCGAAGTGCTGCTCGCCTTGCTTCGGGACTGAGGTGAGGTGGTTCTGGGTGAGAGGGGAGTGAGATGGTGTGCTCAATTCGGCTGGGGGTGGCCTCTATTTATAGTGGCGAGGGGGAACCGACGGGCGCAAGCTGGGCTCGTCGTGGTCGATGGCACAGAAGGCTAGCGGCGTGGGCGACGGTAGGGGGTGGTGCGGTGCTCCCTGGCGATGCTCAACGACATGGTGGCGATGCGTCGGGCGGTGCGGTTTGGTCGGAACGTGGCGGTGCTCTGCGCGTGCCCGACGGGGGTTTTTAATGCGCACAGCGTGCATGGTCCGCGCGGCGGCGAACGAGCGTGTCTGCGGGGTTGCTGGGACGGTGGTGATCACGTATGCACGCGGCGAGGGAGGCGCGCGGTCTGTGGGAATCGGTCGAGCGTAGCGCACGGGGCGCGCTCTCGGCATGGTTGCTGGCGAGCTTGGCATGGTCCGTGTGTGTGGTACAGGGGTTGGAAAGGTTTGAGCGCTGGACAGGGAGTGGCGGTGGGGTGTTGGCTTGCTCCCAGACATGTTGGCTAGGCTTGTTTCTTCTCCTAGATCACTGTCGACATGTGGGTGGCAAGGGTGCACTCGGCCTGCTCACCATTGATGGCATTGCCAAGCTTACAGTGATGCTAGAGGTTTGCAATTGAGCTAGATGATCTACTAAAGCCTAGTTGTAACCAGAGAGGGAACAAGTTAGGCTCCAATCACTGCTCACAATAGTGCTTGGATTTTGTTTGATTTGCATCTGGAAGGTGTTTGATGAAATGGCCGCAAGAATTCAAGTTTTGAATTTTGAAAAGATTTTTGGTGGGTGTGCTAGGTTGGTGCTGGTGAGTCTGCAGATGCTTGGGTTTTGAAAATTGAGCTTGTTTGATTGGTTTTTAAAAAAGTGGGATCTTCCCATATGATAAAGATTCAATTTTGAACTGTCCTTTAAACCATGCATTTGAAAGTTTCTGGATGATCACAAAGTGGGCCTTGATACCTTGTTATGAGTAAAATCAAGGGGTGCAAATATCCAAACAAGTTTCTGTTAAGTTCTGAATGTTTTGGACAGCCAAAGTAGGCATGGGAGTTAAATTGGTCAAAATTACCATTCACTCAATTTGGTTTGTTTTGATTAATTTGTCTTTGGGAAAAGTGTGAGGATTGTTTAGATGATGTTTAATACACCTAAGAATCCATTTACAAGCAAAGAAACACACAAGCAAGGTGATTCAAAAGAATTGAAATTGGAATGCATACACACATGCATGCTTTCAATTTTTTATTTAGAAAAGTTTTTGTTAATCCTAATTTTGATGATTAGAGTTTGATGATCCAAGTTAGTATTTTTGGGATGTTATAGGACAACAACACCATCTCGTCACCAAGACACCAGGGCGACGCCAGAGGTGCATCGGATCACCACATCATCGACAACGGCGCAAACCCTACCTATCCGAGAGAGGCGCGACTAGGAGAGGGATCGGGCATCAAATCAAGTTGGGTACATTGGTGCAGCGTCATCCACCGCGTCATTTCTCACCGCGATGACGGTTATGGTGGCTGGATCCGGCCAGGATCAAGGAATGGCGACGGTGGCACCGGAGGGTTGCCTGGGAGAGAGAGGGATGCAAGCAAGGGGAGGACGAACGCGAGTGAGCGTCGGGTTCGACCGAGACATGTGGTTTAGCCTAACCATATGGGCTAGACTAGGTGTTGGACTGGGCTAGCCCAAGAACCGGATCCAGTTTATATAAAAAATTGAGAATTGAATTAAACCAATTAGGGAGATTCCAAATCTTTCCCTCTAAACATTTTACACCCTAAAAAAATAGAAAAATACATATGATATATCAAAATAATCATAAAAATAAAATCTACCTAATAAAAAAATCAGTTTACTTATTTAAGTTAGAAAAAATGCAACTAAATATTAACGTCATTAAATTCCTTAATGAAATATAATATAATAAGTAAAAGTCCTAAAAATGCATTAAAAAATCATCTTTTGCATATAAAAAATAAGTCTAATATTTTTTTTAAAAAATATTAACTTATTTTGTTAAAATAAATAAATATAAAACTTGAAGCAAATATTTAAAAACATTTGATCATTATGGAATTTTATAAACATAAGATTAACACTTAAAAAATAGGTAAAAACCAATTCCAAGATCCTAAATAAATATAAATTACTAGAAAAATTATAATTATAATATTCCAAGACATTTTAAGATTTTTAAGTCATAAAATTTCATTTACCTATTTTACTAAAATAAGATAACCATTTTAATCCTTAAATTTATTTCCTAAGTAGGAAATAATTTTCTTTCCTTATAAATACTAAATCCTTTAAGTCTAAGTCCTAAAGTCCAAAATCATAATTAGGAGTCATCATAAAACTTAGATGTAAATTATTAACTTTATAATATATTGTGAAATCTTAAGTCAAAATTTCAAAACCACAACCTTCAGAATAACTTTATACATCATTCACTAATATTAAGGGGGAATAATCTTAAAATTTAAGTAATAGTTAACATGACTTTAAATCTAACACATTAATAATATCATCCATTGTACTTTCATTTAATAGTTGCATATTATTTTCATAACAGAAAAACAAATTTAATCTAATCATTCACTTAAATATAAAGTGAATAATTCCACACCTTAATCATACTTATCATAAATCCAAAACTTGAGAATAATTAAAACAAATTACACCTTAAGTTTATTTATCATTTTTAAGTTAACTTTAGTCTCAAAAATCTTATAACATCATGACTAATACTACTTATGTGTTTATATTTAACTTTGGTCTATTTAAATTAAGACATAAAGCATCTCAAGTCCAAACTAATCAATGAAACACCAAAAGACATTGATCATATTCTATTAACAACAAAGATTGTTTAAACCTTAGAAAGGAAATCCTTTCTTCAAATGTTCTTCTTTTTGCCACTTCAAACAATAATCGTATAATAAGTTCTTCAATTTTTAACAACTCAATCCCAAGGATGTTTATCAATAGTCACCAAATTAAAATTAACCATAAATCACATTATTTTATACTTTACTTGTATATTTTAAATTGTTAACACTTAAGCTCCTTTATAAAGGTCACTACTTATAAAGTAAAATTTGAAGATAAACCAACTCTTAAAAGAATTACCTAAACTCACTTCACTCAAAGTATTGGGGATTCACTTTGGGAGTTTTACAAAATGCATGGCATTACTTATGCATAACTGCATATTGCTTCTTTAAACATTAGTCCTTACCGGACCAATGGTGCTGATTTCAGATATTGGATCTTATATTGTCTTGAAGACCGTGAGTGCATAATCTTGCAATCACAAAAGGCAAGTTCACACTTGCTCATGTCCTTTGATTATTTTATGTAAAGTATTTTGCAAATCCAGTGTTGTCATCACCTGCATTTCAAAAGAGTCAGTAAACACTATTTTTTATAATAATGTGAACTATTGGTTACTGATCCAGGGTGATCAGCTAATCTATTAAATCTGGCAGTTGGAATACACTGCTTAGGAATATATCATATAGGACTTAACAACCAATGTCGCTAGTGATCCTTGCGCCGTATATTACGCGTTGACCATGAGATTTGGAATGGGACGGAGAAGTCAGCTGTATCCTTTTCCTCTCATATGGAGGCAAGACGACCTTAACGTGACGTTGTGATTCCTTGTGTGGATCCAACATATGGGTGGGCACCCTTACGCCCCACACTTTTGGTGTCTAGATTATCTATGAATGGTGTTTAGGGGTATAGTCCATTTAATATGGTACATGCCCGGGCATCACCAGGTCATAGAGTCTTCGGGAACTCATCAGGGTTTTAGCCTGCCCGAAAGAGGGCTTAACGGAGGTGAGTCGGCCCGAAGGATCGTGCAGACATATGAGGTCACAGAGAGGTCAGTTATTGGCTTGGATCATATTCTGGGCCCCACATCACGGAATTGTGGACGGGAATAAGCTGCCTGGTTGTGCAACAAGGAGTTGATCTCTCATGGGTAGAGTAACGCACCTCTGCAGAGTGTAAGAACTAGAACTTGTTACTCCCTATTCTGGGAAGGAGCTGCGAACGCGGCGGGAAAGGAACTTCATGAAAGTTTTGGTAAACCCATGAAGGCTGATGGACATAGCTTTTCTAAATAAAAGCAACGTTTGAAGAAATGTTTACGAAAACTTGCATTGCCTATGACCTATGGTCTGTGGCTGTAGATATAGTGCATCAAACACTCCTTTTTTAGTGAACCTGCTGAGTACGCTCGTACTCAACGTATCTTCTTAACCCTTGCTAGATTCTGAATCCATTAAGACGACGTCTACATCAAGTTATGCTCCAGGAGTAATCATCAAAAGTTCAAGATCTTCAATGAAGTCAAGAAAATCAACATATACCTCAACTCAAGTGAAGACGAAGTTACTGATTAGATAGAAATATAATCTCTAGCCATAGAACCAACTTCTGTAGTGTATTGCAGTAGCAGCAATACAAGCCAAATAGTTAGATGCTAATCTCATTAGCATGATATTTATGAGTTGTTTATTTTTTATTCTTCTTTGTAAGAAGTTTCTTTCTCTCTTTCTTTAACCTAGAGTGTTCTCTGGATCTTGTGTAAAGAGTCGAGTTGTAACCTATAGTCATGTCTTGGACCTGCTGTGTTTCTGTTGTACCACTCTGAGGGATGTAATACTTGTGAACGTTGTTTCATTGGTGTTATGTCAATGACTATAGTGTACTACGTCATGCAGAGGTATGCTGGGTCACCACAGTTGGTATCAGAGATATGCTTTGACCTTAGGATTAAAACCCTTTTAGGAAGATCTGTAGGTTGGATAGTGACTATAGGAGCCATCTTATCTAAACCAAATATTCTTATGACTTGTGATGAGTATCCACTTGAGGATAACCTTGTCACACCTAAGTCAGATGCTTAAGTCATTCTTTCTTAGGAGTAATTATTTTATCTTTTCTCAGTATAGTGCTCTTTAGTGTCTTCCGAGGGAGACATAAACCACCAATATACTGTAGGAAAGTGTAAGACATCATATGGAAGTAGTCTTAATGGTGCAGCCTAACTCTAGAGTTCAAGTAGCACAGTGGAATTTTATTGTTAGTTGATAACCAAAGACAACATGATGAATATCATCATGATAAATGTTGATGTAATGAGTATTAATCATGTGGGATTCGCTTGAGAATTCTACGTGATGAAGTGAAATTATGTTAAGATTTAATAATAGTGTAGTGTGAAACAAAGTCATCATGGTTAGGTTAGCTCTTAAATCATGATAAAGAGGCAAAACATAACAAGATCATGGTGAGATTAGCTCTGAAACCCTTGTGAAGGTATTAATATGTCAAGTAATTAGTAAATCATTCTGAAGTAGAAGTAAGAAATAACATGGTAGTACTATGATAGAAGCCATAGGTGTCATAATTCCTGATAAAATTTAGTTATAGGTGTTCAATAGAAATTTTTTAGTCTTTTTGAGAGATCATATGAGGTTAGTTACTAATAAAGAAAGGTTGGTTATAGTTAATCCTTTCAAAAGTGAGACAAAAGGTTAGTCGAAACCAGACTGAGACCACTTTGTTTAAGATTATCCTATTGCAATTGAGAAATTTGGGTAAGTTTTGAGATAAAGAATAGTTTGACCCTATGTGCTAAGTATCACAATGTAAACTATACGAGGAGGTGTCATATACTACACAACTAAGCCTGAATTCTAGAGATATTATACTCAACTACTATATTCCGGGCTTAGAATATTGTGTGTTATATGTACCACATTTGGATTTATTTGTTTTTCTTGGATATTCTTGATTGACTAGATCTATACATGAAGTTTGACTTGGTCTGCAAATGCATGTTGCAACATCCAGTTACTACTTGATGTTATAGACCTAGATAGGAATGGGAATTTGTGTAAGGGAGTGACGATTTTCAAAGACCAAGATAAGACTTACATGAATAATGAAGCAAAGTATAAGGAGTATCAACGCAATTTGAAGGATGGATCAAGTTCAGATCATTACTAAACAGTAATAAGAAGAAAATCTAGTGTAGAAAATACATGGAGCAACAAGAAGTAATAATCTTAAAGTTCATTCAAAGTAGGTAATGTTGCTAAGACGTTAATGAAGTAGTTGTACCAAGTTCATGGAAGTATCATGAATAAGTGCAAAGAAGAAGTTTTGGAACCAAAATGGCATTCGAGCCCTGACAATTCAAAGAGAAAGCCAATAGTACGTCGAAAAACCATAGGGTAATACATATACCCTAGGATGGTTCGCAGCTGGTATCTTGTCCGCAGCTGGTATTTGGTTTCCCTAGTTAACCAGATTATCTTGATTGTTGCATAAATAGCATAAAACTTGGCCTAATTTAGAGAATACATAAAGAAGTATAATAATTAAGCGACAATTTTCTAAAACACTTCGCGAAATCAGGCCTTCCAAACAAGTATGTCCAAACAGTAAGTAAGACAAATAATGTTGGAAGAATCACTTTGGAGATCCACAAAGGTATACCATAAATTCTTTCGTGAGACCTTAAATAGGTAGAGTATAAGCCAGACAAAGACCAACATCCTAGTTATAAATCCAATGATTACTATGTAGGAAGTTCAGATACCAATAGTAAACCCTAAGGGGGAGTAAACAGTAAATGGAAGTACTGTCATCAGAATCCTTGGGTAAAGGTTGGAGAAGAAGTACTAACCTATAATAACATTAAGCCTTATTTTCATAAGGTTAAAAGAAGACATCATTGTAGAAATACTTTCAGAAGTATGTCTAAAATAGAAGATAAAATTTACCTCAAGATAGTAGGACTCAAACCTTAAGCTAATTAGTAAGTAGAAGTTGAATAAGTACTTAAAGTAACAACAAAAGATTATCTAAAGCTTGCTAAGGAAAAATCTTGAAGGTGATAAAATAGAATAGTTCTAACAGACTAATTCTAAAAGAAACAACTCTTAAGTGATTCTTAAGAGGGAATAAAGCACAACCAATTAGACATGTGTTGAGGAACAAGAAATTACGATGAGTATGGACTAAATGCGTGCAACACCAATCTTCAGAAGGACTACTAGTACAACTCATACCATGATAAATCAAAAATTTAGTCTTTGGCCACAACTATTGTGTATAACAATTAAAACTCTGTTTTAATGAGACTTCCTAAATCTTACACCATATAGAAAGGAAGTTCAATGATTAAATAAAAGGAGTTGGATTAGGATACCTAATCAGGATAAGGAACTAAGGAAGAGACCCCAAATAAAGGAATTTAAAATATGGACATATCCCTAAAAGAGGATAGTAAAAGGAACTTTGAAGTATTTAAGACAACAAGTTGGAGATTTCCAAGTATGATGAGAATTCAAGGAAAAGGTATGGATATGGGATACTACAATTATTCCCATTTAAGGTTACCATGAAGTTAAGAAATACAGTAACCAATACAAGACAATTCCTCATTCTGAAACGTGAGAGTATACGAACTTCGAGGACGAAGTTTATTTTAAGGGGGAGAGTCTATAACATCCCAGGATTAGGACCTAGAAATAGACATGACACATGTTTGTACATTGCATTCATGCATAAGAAAATCCGAGGAATTTTCACGCAAAACTAAAAGAGCTATAGAGGGATCGAGATCTCTATTGTTATGATGGAAAGGTTAGGGCTAGTGCTCTGGATTTTGACATGACCTTGGTTGAATCCTTTGCATTAGGGTGGAAGCAATTCGAATTTGAAGATACAAATCATATATTTGAATTCAAGAGAAATTTAAAATTGAATTATAAATGAATCATAATAACAAATTGAAATTGAATTCTTATTTACAAATAAGATTTAAATGTTTAGTATATTAAAATCCCAAAAGGAAGGGAATTTAATTTTATAATTTTTGGGAAAATAATTTTCATTCAAGACTTCAAATATGAGATCATACAATTCAAATATAACTTGGATTCAAACTTAAATCTAAAACTATCATAGAATATTCCATAATCATAATACAAAGTGGTATAAGTAAATAAAATCTTTATTACATAAATATGAATTTAAGAAATTACAAGTTACAAATAATAAATATCAATTACAATTAGTGAATACTAATATAATGTTTAAAAGGAAAAGGTTAATCTTCATTACTTTAATATAAATATTACAAGGTTTTTACAAGTAAATAAAATTACAAATGAATAAAGGAAAAATTCCTAAATCTACTCATGATCCTTTATCTGTATCTCTTCCTGATTCTTGATCCCTGCAAAACAACACAAAAGATAACAAAAAACAATAAAGAATAAAAGAAGGGTTAGTATATTATTTTTACTCTCAGATTCTGCATACAAATGATATGCTTTGACTCATCATTGAGTATTATTCAAAAAAGGGGCCAATGTAAAAATTTGTTCTTATCCAGAATGTTAGCCTCAGAACTGATGCATCATAGGCAGGGGAAAATTTCACCAAGTAAGGAGAGATGCAAGTTTCACCATGGATAAAGAAGAGGATCCAGCCAAACAGTAAAGCTCACTTTTACTTGATCATATCCATGAAGAGAAATATCTTACTATCAGGGTACTTGAACCAGGAAGAGATATATGTAAGCAGCATAATCATTGCATGCAGGAAGTGTGTTGTCGACACAGCAAGACAACACCAGAGATAGAAAAAAGAAAACACAGCCACCATCACTGGTTAGACACGCCAGAGTCTTATCCTCTTCCCATAGACACACTTCTCTATCTCAAGAACACCACAACAAACAGCATCAACACTTCCTAGAATTCCAGTAGAACCAACCACAACACACCAATCCAATCCACCAAAAAACCATTTAAGATGGTTATTTAATGGAGGGGAAGGAATAAGTGGAAGGCAAGAACATCAGCAACCATAAGAGGAGCGGACTAAGGGGAGTACCCAGGAGGAGCAGAGCTAGTAAGAAGAGAGGACAAGAACTGAACAATATTAAGATCAACATCATCACACTCTACCACAAAAGGTAAATCATATAAATTATTTCCAACCATCTTCTGAGCATAACTGGTCCAAATCAACATGGATCTATCCCAGAAATGTTTGCACACACATAGTAATTACTCATCCATCAAGTATGTTTAATTGGTAAGTGTTTATCATCATTTGGTCTCAAAAAGAATCATGGCAATCAATCCAGCTAGCCATCTGCATCACACAAACTAGCTAAACAAGTGGGTTATGTGCATCTTCCAAGGAAGTATCACATAGCTTGCCATCATGCCTAGCTAGTGACACATGAGTTACTAAGCTAGACTTAATCAACATATTCTTCTTTTAAACCATCAGTACACATGCAAATTTTAATACCGTTAACAACCACTTGCTCATCTTGTATGGACAAACAAGAAGAATAATAACCATCTCAAGGAGATCATTATATCCATCAACCATCTCATAAAAGCATCCATAAACTGATATACCATTCATTTATGTGATCCAAATGATTTCAAATCATTTCCCTAGTTTAAATAACTAGGAATCATTCAAATATTCCATTATCTTGTTGATAGGACCAATTCCAAAACTCATCATAAAGGGAATCTTCTAAAAACAATCATATCATTTTCCTAGTAAAGACTATAGGAATCAAGATTCATATCTAGTTCCCACTGGTAGTGTTAACATGGACTAGATAGGCCCAAGCAATTTTCCTGAAATTATGGATAGAACATTACATTCCTTTACTGCTCAACTGGACAGCTATAGTTCCATTAGTTTCTTATTGGAGCAAAATGATAAGTTATCATTACCAGTAATCACACAAATTCATACTGCCAGAACTTGATAGTAATAAAACCAACACCATCATCCAGTAGAACATTTGGATTATCAACATTATGGATCAAATTACAGGAGCATATATATAGTTACAATAAAAGAACAATAGTAGATGTACCAAAACCAAGTTAAGCCACTAACACTTATTACAAACATGAAAAAAATCTCATCACTAAACCACCAAGTTGAATTAACATTAGTTCCAGAATAGAATATTACTGAAACTTGATTCAAACCAAAGGTTTGAATTTAAATATTCATTTACCTATTACCTCTTAGCTATCACCAATAACCACAAGAATAATACCAAGCCCATCTATGAATCAAGTCACAACAGCACATCCTCTATTTTTACAGACAACAATAGTACATGTATCAAATCAAGTGGAGGCATTAAGCACTTAATCAACAAAATCAACTACACTGCCAAACATACCACTCTGATCAATTGGACTTTGCTCAAGAGCAACGGTAAACAAAATGTTCCAACCACAGAGGAGATTCACAAGGGAAAAATCCTAGATAGAGTTGATTACGAGAGAGAAAATAGGAAGACCAGAGTAAGAAAAGGGGATAACATACTTGTGGTCCTCGCTAGGTAGATCACGGCGGCATGGGGAGCACCCAGAGGGCGCTGCAACCCGTGCCAAGCCGCGTTCATAGAGACCACAGTGAGGACAACGACACCATCTCGTCACCAAGACACCAGGGCGACACCAGAGGTGCGTCGGAGCACCAAATCATCGACAAAGGTGCAAACCCTAACCATCCGAGAGAGGCGCGACTAGGAGAGGGCTCGGGCATCAAATAAAGATGGGGCCATTGGTGCAGCGTCATCCACCGCGTCATTTCTCACCGCGATGACGGTTATGGTGGCCGGAGCCGGCCAGGATCAAGGAATGGCGACGGCGGCACCGGAGGGTTGCCTGGGAGAGAGAGAGAGGGATGCAAGCAAGGGGAGGACAAACGCGAGTGAGGGTCGGTTTCGACCGAGACATGTGGTTTAGCCCAACAATACGGGCTAGACTAGGTATTGGGCTGGGCTGGCCCAAGAACCGGATGCAGTTTAGATAAAAAAGTGAGAATTGAATTAAACCAATTAGGGAGATTCCAAAAATTGTCCTCTAAACATTTTGAAGCCTAAACAAAATAGAAAAATACATATGATATATCAAAATAATCATAAAAATAAAATCTACCTAATAAAAAAATTAGTTTACTTATTTAAGTTAGATAAAATGCAACCAAATATTAACATCATTAAATTCCTTAATGAAATATAATATAATATAATAAGTAAAAGTCCTAAAAATGCATTAAAAATCATTTTTCCATATAAAAAATAATTCTAATATTTTTTAACAAATATTAACTTATTTTGTTAAAATAAATAAATAAATATAAAACTTGAAGCAAATATTTAAAAATATTTGATCCTTATGGAATTTTATAAACATAAGATTAATACTTAAAAAATAGGTAAAAACCAATTCCAAGATCCTAAATAAATATAAATTACTAGAAAAATTATAATTATAATATTCCAAGACATTTTACGATTTTTAAGTCATAAAATTTCATTTACCTATTTTACTAAAATAAGATAACCATTTTAATCCTTAAAGTTATTTCCTAAGTAGGAAATAATTTTCTTTCCTTATAAATACTAATCCTTTAAGTCTAAGTCCTAAAGTCCAAAATCACAATTAGGAGTCATAATAAAACTTAGATGTAAATTATTAACTTTATAATATATTTTGAAACCTTAAATCAAAATTTCAAAACCACAACCTTCAAAATAACTTTATACATCATTCACTAATATTAAGGGGGAATAATCTTAAAATTTAAATAATAGTTAAAATGATGTTAAATCTAACACATTAATAATATCATCCACTGTACTTTCATTTAATAGTTGCATATTATTTTCATAACAGAAAAACAAATTTAATCTAATCATTCACTTAAATATAAAGTGAATAATTCCACACCTTAATCATACTTATCATAAATCCAAAACTTGAGAATAATTAAAACAAATTACACCTTAAGTTTATCTATCATTTTAAAGTTAACTTTAGTCTCAAAATTCTTATAACATCATGACAAATAAACTACTTATGTTTTTGTAGTTAACTTTGGTCTATTTAAATTAAGACATAAAGCATCTCAAGTCCAAACTAATCAATCAAACACCAAAAGACATTGATCATATTCTATTAACAACAAAGATTGTTTAAACCTTAGAAAGGAAATCCTTTCTTCAAATGTTCTTCTTTTTGCCACTTCAATTTTTAACAACTCAATCCCAAGGATGTTTATCAATAGTCACCAAATGACAATTAACCATAAATCACATTATTTTATACTTTACTTGTATGTTTTAAATTGTTAACACTTAAGCTCCTTTATAAAGGTCACTACTTATAAAGTAAAATTTGAAGATAAACCAACTCTTAAAAGAATTACCTAAACTCACTTCACTCAAAGTATTGGGGATTCACTTTGGGAGTTTTACAAAATGCATGGCATTACTTATGCATAACTGCATATTGCTTCTTTAAACATTAGTCCTTACCGGACCAATGGTGCTGATTTCAGATATTGGATCTTATATTGTCTTGAAGACCGTGAGTGCATAATCTTGCAATCACAAAAGGCAAGTTCACACTTGCTCATGTCCTTTGATTATTTTACGTAAAGTATTTTGCAAATCCAGTGTTGTCATCACCTGCATTTCAAAAGAGTCAGTAAACACTATTTTTTATAATAATGTGAACTATTGGTTACTGATCCAGGGTGATCAGCTAATCTATTAAATCTGGCAGTTGGAATACACTGCTTAGGAATATATCATATAGGACTTAACAACCAATGTCGCCAGTGATCCTTGCTCCGTATATTACGCGTTGACCATGAGATTTGGAATGGGACGGAGAAGTCAGCTGTATCCTTTTCCTATCATATGGAGGCAAGATGACCTTAACGTGACATTGTGATTCCTTGTGCAGATCCAACATATGGGTGGGCACCCTTACGCCCCACACTTTTGGTGTCTAGATTATCTATGAATTGTGTTTAGGGTATAGTCCATTTAATATGGTACTTGCGCGGGCATCACCAGGTCATAGAGTCTTCGGGAACTCATCAGAGTTTTAGCCTGCCCGAAAGGGGGCTTAACGGAGGTGAGCCGGCCCCGACGGATCGTGCAGACATATGAGGTCTCAGAGAGGGCAGTGATTGGCTTGGGTCATCTATTGGGCCCCACATCACGGAATTGTGGACGGGAATAAGCTGCCCGGTTGTGCAACAAGGAGTTGATCTCTCATGGGTAAAGTAATGCACCTCTACAGAGTGTAAGAACTGTAACTTGTTACTCCCTGTTCTGGGAAGGAGCTGCGAACGCGGGGGGAAAGGAACTCCATGAAAGTTCTGGTAAACTCGTGAAGGCTGACGGACATATATTTTCCAAATAAAAGCAACCTTTGAAGAAATGTTTACGAAAACTTGCATTGCCTACGACCTATGGTCTGTGGCTATAGATATAGTGCATCAAACACTCCTTTTTAGTAAACCTGCTGAGTATGCTCGTACTCAATGTATCTTCTTAACCCTTGCTAGATTCTGAATCCATTAATACGACGTCTACATCAAGTTATGCTCCAGGAGTAATCATCAAAAGCTCAAGCTCTTCAATGAAGTCAAGAAAATCAACATATACCTCAACTCAAGTGAAGACAAAGTTACTGATTAGATAGAAATATAATCTCTAGCCATAGAACCTACTTCTGTAGTGTATTGCAGTAGCAGCAATACAAGCCAAATAGTTAGATGCTAATCTCATTAGCAAGATGTTTATGAGTTGTTTATTTTTGATTCTTCTTTGTAAGAAGTTTCTTTCTCTCTTTCTTTAACCTAGAGTGTTCTCTGGATCTTGTGTAAAGAGTCGGGTTGTAACCTATAGTCATGTCTTGGACCTGCTGTATTTCTGCTGTACCACTCTGAGGGATGTAATACTAGTGAACGTTGTTTCATTGGTGTTATGTCAACGACTATAGTGTACTACATCATGAAGTGGTATGCTGGGTCACCACAATGAGTGAGTAATCCTCCGCTGTAGGCTATGGGGATGGTAAGGATTGGATGAGATCTATCATGTAATCGAATAAGATTGTTAGGGCATGGTGCCTAGTATCTTTGTTAGTGTTATTTGACTTTGTTGCAACCTTTTGTGCTTAATTCTCGTCACTAGGGCCCGAGTGCCATGATCTCAGATCTGAACATGTTATTGATTCATGATGATAGTATTGTTTGTGATCTTATTTGCAAGTTTTTACACATATTACTATCCGGAACCAAAGGCCCCGAAGTGATAGAAATTGGGACTGCCGGAGGGGATGCTGTGATATGAGGATCACATGTGTTCATGGAGTGTTAATGCTTTGCTCCGGTATTCTATTAAAAGGAGTACCTTAATTGCCAGTAGATTCCCTTGAGGCCTCGCTATGGGCTGGCAGGACAAAAGATGTTGTGCAAGTTCTCATTGCGAGCATGTATGACTATATATGGAACAGATTCCTATGATTGTTTAGTACTTGGATGATTTATATTATTTATCTTCAAATTCCCTAGATCTTGAAATTGCATGAATAGTCTTGTCTACCGTGCTCCATGCATCCCTATGCCTACCGCGCTCAAATCCTGTTGTTTGCTACTATTGTTACTACTGACTTTATTTTGCTACTATTGTTACTTTGGTATTGCTATTATAAAACTATTGCTACTGATAAACTACTGTGAGAAAGACTATTTCCAGGTGTAGATGAATTGACAACTCAGTTGTTAAGTCTTATAAATATTCTTTGGCTCCCCTTGTGTCGAATCAATAAATTGGGTTATACTACCCTCGAAGACTGTTGCGATCCCCTATACTTGTGGGTCATCAAACCCCAAAACCCCTGGCCTATTTTCCCCTTCATTCAACGACCATGGGAAACAACTCCCCGACATTGATGACCCACAAGTGTAGGGGATCGCCATAGTCTTCACGAGTAGTATTGCCCAATTTATTGATTTGACACAAGGGGAGCCAAAGAATACTTGCAAGCCTTAACAACTGAGTTGTAAGTTTAGCTGCACCTGGAAATAGTTCTTGCTCACAGAAGTTTATCAGTAGCAACAGTTTGTAGTAGCAACATCAAAGAAACAACAGCAGTAATAGCAACAGTGGAATAGTAGAAATAGTAACAGTATCGGTAATAGTAGGATTCGAGTGCGGTAGGCATAGGGATGGATGGACGGGCGTTGCATGGACGAGTCTAAACATGTAACTTCAAAGAACTAGGGCATTGCAGATAAATAATAAGAAGCATCCAAGTACTAAACAATCCTAGGCATGTGCTCCAAATAGTCATACGTGCTTGCAATGAGAACGTGCACAACATCTTCTATCCAGCCAGCACGTGGCAGCGGGGCCTCTAGGGAACTAGTGCCAATTAAGGTGCTCTTTTTAATAGAGCACCAGAGAAAAGCATTAACACTCCGTGAACACATGTGATCCTCACACCACAGCCATCCCCTCCGGTTGTCCCAATTATTATCACTTTGGGGACTTTGGATCCGGACAATGATATGTGTACACAAATTGCAAATAAGATCACAAACAATACTATCATAATGATTCAATAATAAGTTTAGAACTGAGATCATGGCACTGAAGCCCTAGTGACAAGCATTAAACACAACAAGTTGCAACAAAGTCAAATAGCAATAATATAGATACTAGGCACTATGCCCCTAATAGATCTTATTCGATTACATGATAGAACTCATCCAATCCCTACCATCCCCAAGCCTACAACGGGGGATTACTCACTCATGGATGAGGGAAACATCGGTGGTTGATGGAGATGCATTGGTGATGATGATGGCGATGATCCTCTCCAAATTCCTCGTCCCGGCAGGGTTCCAGAATGGAGTTTCTGGATCCGAGTCTTGGTTTTTCTTGGCAGCGGCGGAGCGGAACTCTTTCTGGAAAACTATCAAACCCCCATGTTTTTAGGTCAGAGGGCAACTTATAGACGCAGAGGGAGACCGAGGAGCTGCCTGGGGTGGCCAAACCTCCCCTAGGCGCGGGGTCAGTGGGCCACGCAAGGGGTGGGTCTGGGCCGTCCAGGCCTCCCCTCTGTCTCCCCTTCTTGCTCTATGGATCTTCTGGTGAGAAATAGTTTTTGGCATATTTTCCGGGATTTTTCCTGATTGTTCATTTTCTGCACAAAAACAAGACACGAAAGTAATTCTGCTGAAAACAGCGTCAGTCCGTGTTAGTTGTATCCAAAATCACACAAATATAGAGGAAAAACAATAGCAAAGTGTTCAAGAAAGTAGATACGTTTTGGACGTATCAACTCCCCCCCAAGCTTAGCTTATTGCTTGTCCTCAAGCAATTCAGTTGAAAACTGAGTGCGATAAAATAACTTTCACAAACGCTTTGCTTCATATTATGTAAATATTCTTAGCACAGGAGTAGATGCTTAGACAATTCATAATAAAGAGTATGCAACTAGGTCTACTCAATAGTAATTGCAAGCTATGAAGAGAAACCAACTCAATAATAATAAGTAGCATGAAACATAAACATAAGCAACATTGCAATGCTCATAATAAGGTATGATAGAGTGGTATCTCGCTTGCTTTGTTTGAAGAGCACAATATAAATGCTAAGGCACCTCTGAAGTTCACATGAAGACTAGAGATAAAGATATCAGAGATACAAGCATCAAAGTCATGACATAATTAACCAAGTTTTGGAACAAACACAAAAATGACAACTATGCTCTCAATAAGGTGCTCATAGAATAAGTGGTGACTCAACAAAGTTGTGAAAATGGTTTTGTGAAGGTTTGAAAGGCTTACTAATGCTGAAAGTAAGGTACTAATTAGCTTTGAGCTCTCATTGCCGCTATCATAGGCATCTTCATGTGGTTAAGGTGAAAGTGAGGTCCACTCTGAATCATATGCTTGACAAACCATAGACTGGAAATCCCAAGTCCCTTGAGTACGAGGGCCACTCCACATGCTACTCAACTTTGGTCACCTGAAAGTTCTTGTCATTGTAAATACATGCATATCATCGAGAACCGCCAACGGGGTACCCCTTGCACATGGTACAAGAGCTTTCCCATAAACAAAATGACAAGGCAAGCAGACAATGAGCATCTCAGCAATCTTTTTATTTACCATATGCATAGATTTTTATTGAGGAAGCTTCATAAATGCTCATTATAGTGATGCTGCAAGTTTCCACCATGATTAAGCATGGCTTAGGCAAGTGGCCCAGGCGTTTCTCTAACACAATGTATAAACTCCATGAACTAACAACTTCCCCTTTTATTTCACATCATCGACATCCGTAAACAAAAGAGCAAAGTATCAACTGGATAAGATATCCAACAAGTGTTGAAAGCGTTCCCCGTGACAGCACGGTTCTGCTGACTCCCAGTATATAATAAGCAATCATATAACTTTCATGGACTTGTCACAATGGTTCGGAATTATTAAGCGCAAGGAATAAAGTGTGCCATCAAGTTCGTGAGAGCTTTACTAACTAACTTTCTCAAAACAGACAAACATTTTATTTTGGAAGAAAACACGGCATATAGAATATGCACTGAAGTAGCAAATGATGCTAATAGGTAGGTAATGGTGGACACAGCTGGCAATATTGGTTTGGGGAGTTGGAAACACAGGTAGGGCACATACTCAGTGCAATTGAAGGCTAGAAATAGAGAGGGAGCGACAAACGAGAGAGCAATAACTGTCATAATCATGCTTGAAACAAAACAAGACTAATTATGGCATGGAAGTGATACAAGAACTCTGAGGCAAAATAAATCATCGAGGCTTACTGACTATTGATTAGTCATATGCATGCGTGAGCATGTGCCAAGTCGATTCACATGAACAGTAAGAGGAGGATACCACAATGTCATACCAAAGTATGAATAAAACAATGCAAGCAAAAATTCATATGACATGCTATAAACTATTAGCAAGCTGGAGGTAATCATAGAAAAGCAAGAACTACTAAGCATCAATAATGACATACACTTTACACAAACAGGCTAAGCATGCCCACAATGATGAGTATATGTATAAAAATGAAACAAATAGAGTTTGTTACCAGCCTCTTACCACACCTCGAGTTGTCTTAATCTTCATTATTTCCCTTCACTTGTGTGACTTGAATATTAAGATGAAACCAAAATCCACTGAGGACGGCTGAACCCTGCAAAGAACTCACAAAACCAAAGAAGAACAATGAATATTTTTGGTGTTTTCGATTTTTTAGAAACAAGCAAACAAAGAAAAACCAAAAACAAAAACTAAGACGCTCCAAGAACAACACAACTGTGCATGAAACAATAAAAACGAAGTGTCTAGAAAGACCTGAGATTTTTATTGATGAAGAAGGGGATGCCTTGGGCACCCCCAAGCTTTGACGCTTGTACCTCTTGAGTAATTCTTGGGGTGACACGGAGTGGCTCCCCCCAAGCTTGAGATTTTGTCCATTCTTTATCTAATTACATCATCCTCTCTCTACAGCTGAAATTTATCTTTCATACAAAACTTCACACAATCTTCATTAGCAACATTAGTTTATTCAAAAGATATTAGACCTCTGGAAAAGCTTTGTAACATCAAGAATTTTCCTTAAAAACACAATCTACTGTAGCACTCCTTCAAAGAGCTCAATTTCACAAAAAGAACCCGAAAAGGAATCAATAAGAAGCAAATGCAAATAATGGTAGAAATCTGTCAAAACAGACAAGCAGGTAGAAACCGATTTTTCCAAAGACCTTCTCTTGCTCAAATCAAAAAGTGTTGAACTAAATAAAGTTAGCTAACATACTGGGGGATTTATTCGTAAATTTTCAGCTCAATCCGACTTACAGATACTGCTCACGAATTTTTATGGTGGAGGATATACATCTGTTTCGGGACAGCAACTCCCCCAAATCTTACTTCCCTCTCATTAGAGGTCATTCTTGGCACAAAAAGAAAACAAAAAGGATAAGGAGAGGTTATTACTGAAGTAATAACTTCCAAGACTGAAGGAAACTCTTGGGTTATCTCCCAACAAGTACTTTTCTTTAACGCCTTTAAGTTAGGCATGGCGAATAGCAAAGATTGGAAAGAAGAAAAATAAAAGTGAGCAAGTATAACCACTATAAAAACATTATTTTGTTCATTAAATCCTTTTGTTAACAAGGTTGATCAAGTCTTGTTACCAAAACAATCTTATATGAATCAAAAATTTGCATTCCACAAGGTGATTATGTTACCTCATACTTGATAGCAATGGTCCCAATCATAATAGTTTCAAAATTTTCTTGTGGAATGGGACAATATATTTCTCCAACTTTGATGCTCTCAATGTTTTCAATGGAATTCAGGCAATAGCTCTTAATAACCTTCTTGGGGAAATATACAGTGTGCTCTTTGTCATTAATATTGAATGTTACTTTCCCTTGATTGCAATTGATAACAGCACCTGCAGTATTAAGAAAAGGTCTCCCAAGAATAATAGACATATTATCATCTTCAGGCATTTCAAGCACAACAAAATCAGTTAAAATCATGCAATTATGGGCAACTTGAACAGGAACATCCTCACATATACCAACAGTAATAGTAGTTGACTTATCATCCATTTGCAAAGAAATATCAGTTGGTATCAAGTTTTCTAGCTGGAGCCACTTGTAGAGAGAAAAAGGCATAACACTAACTCCAGCTCCCAAATCACATAAAGCAGTTCTAACATAATTATTCTTAATGGAGCAAGGAATAGTTGGTATACCTGGATCACCAAGTTTCTTTGGAACCTTACCATTGAAGGAGTAATTATCAAGAAAAGTAGAAATCTCCTCATTAGGAATATTCCTTTTATTAGAGACAATATCCTTCATATACTTTGACTAAGGAGGCAATTTAATAGCATGAGTCAAAGGAATTTGCAAGAATAAAGGTTTCATCCACTCACAAAACTTGTTGTAGTATTCTTCCTCCTTTGACTTGTGTTTCTTACCTGGAAAAGGCATAGGTTTCTGCACCAAAGGTTCTCTCTCTTTACCATGTTTATTAGCAATAAAATCTTCTTTTGTGTACCTAGTGTTCTTAGTGTGTTTCTCAGGTTCTTCGTCAACTTCCTCCTTATCAGGAGACTCATCAATATTACCACTCTCTGTTTCAGCATCAGAGACAGATATACTATTAGGATCTACAACAGGTTCAAGTGGTTCCTCAACTTTCTTATGTTTCTTTTTCTTCCTCTTACGAGGACTACCACTATCCTCACCTTGTTGGGAATCATGCTCTATTCTTTTAGGGTATCCTTCTGGATATAAAGGATCTTGAGTAGCTGCACCACTCCTAGTTCTAATTCCATAAGCGTGTTTATTTCCTGAAGCATTAACTAGCATATCCTTTTGTACCTTAGAAAGTTGATCAAGTTGGGTTTGAACCATTTGGAAGTGTTTACAAAGAATTTTAATATCATTAGAAGTTCTTTCTAAAATATCTTTCAACTCATGGATAGCTCTAGAGTTTTCCAATAAATGATTCTGAACTTGTTTATTAAAATGACCTTGTTTAACAATAAAAATGTCAAGCTCGTCTAAGCATTGATCAGGAGGCTTACCATAAGGAATATCACCTTCATCAAAGTGTTGGAGAGAGTGTACCTCAATAGTAGATGAGTGGGGAGTTGGCTTACATAATTCTTCTATAGGAGGTAGATTCTTCACATCTTCATCTCTAATACCTTTCTCCTTTAGACACTTTTTAGCTTCCTTCATCACTTCATCATTTAATGCAATAACTCCCCTCTTCTTTGTTGTTGGTGGTGGAACTGGTTCAGGAACAAATCATTCAGGAGTAATAGGCTCAGGTGAATTCAGCTCAGTTGAAGTCCAATCATCATAATTCTTGCTTATCTTGTTCATTAATTCTTCAACATCAGTAGGAGTCCTTTTCCTGAAAACACAATCAGCAAAGCTATCTAGGTAGCTCCTAGAATCATCAATTAGTCCATTATAATAAATATCAAGAAGCTCATTCTAAGGACATCCAGGATATGCATGAATTAAGGAATAAAATCTTTTCCATGACTCAGGCAACTTCTGTTCTTCTCCCTGTTTAAAATTAAAAAGTCTCTGCAAAGCAACATGTCTAGCACTGGGAGGAAAATATTTATGGAAGAAATAAGCAATTAGGGCTATCAATGGAACCAGGAGGTAATATATTAAACCAAGCCCTAGCTTCTCCTTTTAGTGAAAAAGGGAAGATCTTAGCAACAAAGTACTTGCGCATTTTAAAATCATCAGAGAACAAAGCACTCATAGTAGAAAGCTCATTCATATGAGCCACAACACTCTCATTTTCAGTACCACAAAAAGGTTCTTTCTCAATGATATCTAAATAAGTTAAATCAAGAAAGAAATAATAATCTTTATCTTTAATATCTTTGGGAGAGGTGGAAAACTTAGGATCATAGGACTTATTGGGCATAATAGTACGTCTAGGAAGGAGACTCTTCATAGCACTAGCACCATGTGTGTTTCGGCACTCTTCGTCAAATTCATTAGTGAGCTCTATGTAACCATCATTAATATCAAAACTCTCACTATCAGGTGAGCTAACAGGTGTAACAGTGTCTTCACTAGGAGTTTCGGTATTTCCTAGACTAGCCATAGTAGCATCTAGAAAAGGACCTAGTGAACCACTCACATCAAGCACAGTAGAAGTAACATCATGAGCATCAAAAGAAGTTTCAGATTCAGCAGTAGTGTAACATCCCTAAAAACATGTTTCAAACTCATGCATATCATCCATGCATCCATGATCATATGAAATTCATTTCAAACAAATCATTTCAAAAAAGAAGCATATATGCTTATTATTTCATGTAAGTTTGCTCTAGCCTTAGTGATATCTTCCAATGATAAGAGTACTTTGTTTGGTTCAGTAAGGTTTGAATTCAACTTAGGCACCTTCAAAAGCTTGAGCAAAGTTTTCAAAACAAAATGAGTAAGTAAAACCAATATTATGCCTATTGAATATATCACATAAAGGCTTGGTTTTATTTTTTTATTTTCATTTGATCAAAGTGTTTTGAGTAAACAGTAGAGTTTGACACACATTTGAGTGCAAGGTTTGCAGTATAAAAACCTAGAGAAGTTTTTAATTCAAACTCATTTGATTTGGAGTTGAAAATCATTTCAGAAAAATCAAACAGAAAAAGAAAAAAGTCAAAAGGGAAAAAAATAAGCTAACAGGCGAATCTGGCCCAACTGGCCCAACTAAGCCCAGCAAACCACCCCGCGAACCGTTATTCGTTACTCACACCCGCACCCGCCGAGTGACTGACAGACAGGACCCACTCCCTCTCTGTTTCTCTCGCTGACAGCCGCGGCCCACACGGCGTCGTCGTCTCCACCCCGCGACGTGTTCTTCCCCAAATCACGCCGTGCGTTTCCTGGTTTGATTCGCTCGTCAATTCGCGTAGATTGCAGGAGTAAATCACGCCCCTGTCTCGCCTACTTAAACCCCCTCTGCCCCCCTTCATTTTCCCCATACTCCGAGCACAAAGCGCCCCCAGGCTGCCCGCAATCATCCTCGCACCGCCGCAGACAGAGCTCACTCCGGCGACCAATCCCGGTGAGCCCCGTGCGCCCCTTCTTCTCTAGTTCTCGCAGACATCTTCGCCACTTCCTTGCGCATCTTCTGACACCGTTGGTTCCTCCTATACCTCCCCAGGTCGTCGTCTTCGTCAAGCACAGCAAGGTTCCGACGACGTCCTCAACTCCGGCGATTAAATTCGGTGAGCCCCTTGTTCCCCTTCGCCTCTGCTTCACACGAACGAGTTCACCGTAGTATTGCGCATCTCCTGATGCCGTTTTTTCATGCTAGGGTGACCAGGAGCGTCGCCAACATCGTCGTCCACCTGAGCCCGATGCAGCCAGCAACTCCGACGAGCTCGTGCAGTCGTGTCCGTGCGCCCCTTGCCAAGTCGTCGCCAGGTTGAGCATCAGTGCATCGCCACGATTCTGGTAAGCATCTCCGACGACCCCAGAGCCACCTGTAGCGCCGCGCCGCCATAGACCGAGCTCGCCGCCGCCAGTAGCCACCGCCAGCGCCGCCCATCTGTGGTCGCTTGATCCAAGACGTAGGATCTAGATCCAGCGCGTATAAACAGATCACTTATTGAAGCGTTATGAGTAGATCTGGGCCGTGCAGATTAAGTAGATCTAACGGCTCACAGACGCGATCCTGAGCAAACCGGTACGCACCAATCAGATTAAGACGCGTGGCTAGAGATTAGATTTAAAAACAGGATTTGAATCTATTAGTGGTTTGAATTTGTTTTAGCTATAACTTTTGATCCCCACGTTCAAATTTGACAAATTTTATATCAATGGAATCAGGAGAACAAGACCTTTCTAATTATGGAATGTGTTTAATGTTTTGCTTCTGTTAAAATGGTTTTACTTACAGAAACATGTGTGGGGCTATTTTGAGTATATGAATTGTTTGAGAAATGTTTTAAGGTTTAAATAAATGTTGTTTGGCAAGTTTTGAACTTGTTTATGAACCAGTACTGTACACTTGCTTTGTTGAGTTTTAAAAATCATCACATATCATATTGCATGCATTCATATATTTTTGTTTGTATATATTTTGTATGTGATTGTTTCTATGATTTTATGTGTAGATTTTGGTGCCAATAGTGATTGTGATTGTGAGGTGTGTAGCTACTCGCCAAACTACCAAGGCAAGTGGTGCTTCATGGTATTTTCATCCCTATGTTTTCTACTAAGCATTAGAAGTATTTTGCTAGTCTTGCATGTTATATTTTGCTTATATGCCATGTTGGGAAATCCTAGTAGTTGTAGAATTGCTAGGAAATTTCTAAGTTAAGATGCTTATCTATGCCATGCTTAGCCTAGCTAGTAGCAACCAAAGGTGGTGAAATATACATGCTATGATGAAAATATTTCTAAGTCTTTGGACTTGTGTTTTGCCTAATAAAACAACTAAGTGAATGAAACACCTGGGTGGAATGGAAGGAATGGTTTATGTTGAGTGGTTACACAAGACCCATTTCTATGGTTTACCTTGTGTATCTCACTTGTGGAAAGCCACCCAGGAACAAAGAGATTTTAGAGGCCAAATGTTAAGAAGCTTCTAGTGCAGCCACTTGGCAATATGGGCTCTGCCTGGATCACATAGGTTGCTAGAACTTAGCCATTTGGATAGTTGGTGATAGTGGGATGATAGGTTGTAACGCGTCCATTTGGTCTAAGGGAAGGCTTCTGAAAGGTCCTGTCTTGGTGAAAATCAAGTCTGGTGGGGAAAGTGCACAACCTCTGCAGATGGAAGAATCTAAGTACTTAGCCATGTCCCTGGAAAAGGACAACTTGAGCATCAAGACATGGAAGCTATCAAGAATCTCCTCATCCCAATTTCTAAGTAAAACATGTGGGTGCACAAGGGTGAAGGACTCCAATGTCTATTGGTGGTTCCTTGGGAAAAGTTTTGACAAAGAAAAACTTAGTGATTTCAACTAATAGGCAAAACCTATTTTGAGCAAAGCAAGCCTAAGCTACACTTAGCCAAATTGCATATAGTATTTAGTCCACCAAAAATTATACTAAGGTATCACTTGCCAATACTATTCCAATGTATTGACCCACTGTGGCTGTAACTTGTGATGTTGCAGGTTACTCTGATGAGGATTAGGAGTCATGAGTCTACACTCAACATGTTTGCCTGTGGCACATGAAGATGAAGACTTTTATCTATTTACTTATTTAAACTCTTGTATTAGGCCTATGGCCTTGGAGTTGTAAAGACTATGTTGTCTCTAGAATGACTGTTATAATGACCTTTGTTTCTGTGTACTTCATCTTAATATGTGGATGCTAGCATTGATCCAGGGACTAGCATTGCAATCACAGGGATACTTTTCCTTTATAAAGGAGGGATCTTTCAGATGGTATCAGAGCACTGTGTTGCCTGTAGGATTATGTCCCTAGGATTGGAAACCACTAAGGAAAAAATTTCAACAACTTCTACACTTGCCTATTCTTCTCGTAAACTTTTCTAATCTTCTTTCTCATTTCTATTTGTAGATGAACTCCATCAACGAAGCCGTAAGGAAAGGACCACTCATGACAATGACTTTAGAGTGTGAGACAGAATTCCCCAAGGCTCTCAAGGACCTCATGGTTGCAATGGAAATACATGGTGCAGCTGTGTACAAAGGCTTTCCTGTGATGGATGAAGGAGTTAAGTACTGGTGGGTGCAACTTCACTTGTATAAAAACAAGGAAGACAACCACAAGGAATCAGGATTCTGCATGTTCACCAATTCAGTGATGCACCCTACATTCTTTGATTCGGCAAGGGATGCAGCTTGGAAGACCATCAAAGAACTTGGTGATAGAGTCAAGTGCAGAATGTTCAACATCCAAAATAGCCTAAAAGAAGAGAAGAAACATACCCAAGAGTTGGAGGCTACCAACCAAACCTTAAGAGGAGACATTATAGACTTAGTAATGGAGTCATGTGCTCAAGATAGAGTGATAGCTTCTAGAAATATTGTGTTAGCCAACATATCTAGTGAGATAGGATTGTAAGCGTACTTCGCTAGTTGGACCACCACTTATCACCTTATTTTCCAAATGTTGCTTAAAATAAGTTGAACCTTGGTTGTTGTAATGGATCCATGTCTGCCATGACTTGTGTGTTTTGATTTCCAAGGATATGTATGTGATGCTTTGCCTTGTGTTTTTATCTTCAATTGTATTGTTCTAACTTTTTC